>OY770108.1:8262778-9588893 GCA_963669365.1 Verbascum thapsus
TGGTGATTCTTATCTTTCCTTTTATAACCTTCTCATCTGCAGTTTGAGGGCGTAAAATCTCCATACTGCATGAAAGATGTTGGATTGTCATCATGCAGTCACAAATTCTAGAAAGCAATATAATTTAGATTTCTATATGAAAGGTTACCTAATGACTATAATACCATCAGATGCAATTCTCATTCTCTCATCAACGCATAGTTCAGTTGCCGTGCCAAATGCTTTGTCACCGTCACTGTACATCAACTGATGCATTCAAACTTAATCAGCAGGAAATCTTTTTAGTTAAACAAAGTAGGATATATATATATATATATATATATATATATATATATATATATATATATAGAAAGAGAGGAACTTTGGGTGGTAACCTGCAGATTCTGTTTACCCAGTGCAATGAAACCGTTTGATAGAACTCTTCGATTTCTTAAATGTGACACGCCTAGCATCTCCCCATTCTTTATAACCTGAAAAGACAAAGCAAGTTATATTTTGTATGCCACTCTATAACTGAAATTCACGTGTTGAGGTATGCCACGAGAAAGCAAATATGGTTCCTTTTTTCTCCATTTCATGGTAGAGTGCACACAAGTGCAAAGATCAAATAGCGTACTAAAGAAAAATCAAGCATTCCAAATAAAAGGTTTAAATAGCCTCATGCACATGATCGGCATAAGAGCTTAATTGCAAATAGGATTAACATGACATGTACATCAAATTATTTCAGGAAAAATACATCTGCACTCCTCCACGAAAGGTGAGATAACGGATCCACCCACGTGTTTTAGAAAACTAGTAAGCAACACATTCCTTGAACCATATGGTCTTGTTAAAGTAATTCATACACGTAGCTACTGTTCAACTTGAAAATGTTATAAATTCAAAACATATATATTAATATCACTAAGTGGACTATTTAGTTGATAAAATAATTACTTACACTGGCAAAAGGGGGCAGATACACTGGCAAAGAAAAAGTTAAACTAAACTTATTACTTACTGCTGTATGGTGAATGCCAGTTGACTTTCCCAGCAATTCGTGCTCTTTCAAGAATAGTAGTTCTCCATGAATTGGTAGAAAGTGTTGTGGCTTAACAATTTTTAGCACTTCATCCTACACAACAGTCATTTAGAGTTTCAATAAGAAATGCAACATCAAATGTGATAAATGCATTACTTATACCAAATCATATGAAGGACAAATACTATCAGAAAATGCAAGAAGAAACTAGTCATATCCATCCCAATGCATTGTTGATCAATATTGTGCTACTAAAGTTAGATTATATGCAGTTTAAACATGAAATCCTCTGTATATCACCACTGCAAGAAACAGGACATTCCAAAGCTCAACCAAAGCAATGAAATCTCTTACCAATTCATCACGATAGGCATGACCAGATGTATGCAGCATCTCATTCCTTCCCATCACTATTGTTGATCCAATTTCAGATATACGATTCATCATTTTCATGACTCTCGTCTCATTACCTGGGATGACCTATAACGTAGAGTTTATAAGCAATTGTACATCTCTGAGAAAACTGCTACAAGCAAAAATTGTGAGTATTTTATCAAGCATATAAAAGATTTAAAAAATATATTTACCCCAAAAGGAAGAAGAGATTTGCCAATTTAATGTAACAATCATCAGTTACATCACATCAAACTCACCAAAATAAGGAAAAGGATGAAAGATTGGCAATTTAAGAATTACTTTGTAAAAGTATGAATAACATTTCTCAACTTTTTTCTGAAAACAAAAAAAAACCTCAACTTTTAGATTTTCATATTCTGATTTAAGATGGTCACCAAACTGAAGATTTTATATATTTACTATAGGGGTGGCAAAATGGATCCGGAACCACGGTTCCAACGGTTCCAACCCAATTTGGGTTGAATTGGTTCCTAAGAAAATTTTATTTGGTTCCAACTTGGTTCCAACTTGGGTCCAACTAATTTCAACAGGCCCAAATCGCTTGCTTGTCAATACTCTAAAATTAAAGAACAAAATGTAAAGTATTGAGTCGGGTTGGGCTTGGTTCCCTTTCGGGTTGATTTTGGTTCCCTTTTGGGTTGAGTTGGTTCCTTCTTAAAAACCATTTAAGAACCCAACTCATTTTAGAACGAAACCGTTAGAACCGACCCAAAACTAACCCAACCCGCCCAATTGCCACCCCTAATTTACTAGCATCCGATACAAGGACGATACTTTAAAGAAAAATGAAAACATGGATTCATCATCTACATGCATTCTTCGAAAGTTGAAAACTCGTAGGATTCATCACCTTTGCAGAATATAAAATTAGATCATCTTTGTTCAACTTGAGGGAATGACTACTTCCATATGATGCAAGATTCAATGCAGCACGTGGTTCTGCCTGACAAAATAGAATATTAAGAGGTATGTTACTCTCAATATTACAGTTATGCATTATCAAGAAAAAGCTATGACATAATGTCGATGGCACCCTACTTGAGAACCAGTGGTAACAATGAGCAAGTCTTTTGGGGCATAAGCATCAATATCCTCCACTTTCACCTGTCAAAGACAAAAGGGCAATGCAATGAGAAAAAAAGTGCATATTATGGAAGAAAAAAGTACAACACATAAACTACACAGGCTCGTTCAATAAATGTGATGGTATTATGAATGGTAGGACTAAAAGTTTTAATGTATGAATTATGATTTTTTTGTCATTCATATCAAGAGGTAGCAATTGAATTTTAAAACATGATTATATCTCAGTCTAAAATCAGATCTTTTATCCGGTTCCCATGACAAATTGACATGATTCTGTAATTCGCCAAATATTCCTCCATTATGTAGTTAAGAATATATCTAGTCCATATTCTTTTAAAATTAATTACAGCATGGTCAATCATTACAAAATTGATTTTTTTCTAACTAATTATTGTGATGACAAAATAATATTATAATATTTACAATTTAGTAATACGTAACTATTTTTAGTATAAAATCATTAATATTTTGTGAAATAATAACAATATAACAGACCATGCTTTAAGCATTAAAGAATCTATATACTTTTTCTTTAGTTTATTTTAATGTATTACAAAATTTCTATGCTTCATGTATATACTTATAATTTTTATTTGACGTCCTAGGTTGAAGGCATTACGGTAAAAGCATAAAATTAACAATATCCCATCCCAGCTTCCATCATGTCTACCAAACACGGGTCAAGGTGGGATTAATAATCCTATCACGCTTAATCAAAGCTGCCAAACTAGCCCAGGGGTTTAATTTGATTGTTTAAACTTTGAATATAGACCTAAGGTAAGTATATAGATGGGATTTGGACGTGCACTCAAACCTCAAACGAGAACTGAGAAAAGATGCATTCAAATTATCACCAAGAACAATGAGTTCTTAGTAATCCATGTCTCTCGAAAAAATACTTTAACAAAATTCATAAATAAGCACGTTACAAGTTAAGCATGCTTGCTAAGAAAATCACCAAATGTTATAATAGTTTCAATAGTTACCGAAAAATCGTGCTAATACTTCAGTGTCTCTAACATACAAAATAAATACTAAATCGTAAGCCATCTATGAAAAAGGTGCTAAGGGAAAAAGATTTATTTCATAATTCATGTTAATTACTAGATTTAAAGAAATTCACAATAATTCTCTCTCAAGAATACCTCACAATAACATTAGAAGTATGGATCAGTGGTAATCTCAAAATGCAATTGGAAGGGAAGGATAGGAACCAAGATGAATGTACTCAAAACATTACCAGAGTTGAAGGATCAATGGGTGCCTTTCCATCTTTCCATGCAGCCTCGAGGTAAGTCCTTAAGGACATACCAACAAATACCTAAAAGAAAAGATGGCCAAGTTATCTCTCTGCAATTTCAATGAATAAAGTAGACAAACAAATATCAGAACATACCAATTTTCGCCCAGTCAAATCAGCTGCAGCTTTTACACTACCCAGTCGATGAATATTGGAAGCAAATTGAGTGGTGACAACCCTTCCTTTGGCAGCTGAAATACGCCTCAATAACGAATCTGCAACAACAGTTTCACTCATAGTCCTTCCTGGTGAAAGTACATTTGTTGAATCACTCATCATCTGCAAAGCAAGAGAAAAAAATCAAGTGAATTGCATTTCATGAGGCTTTTCTGAAGAACCATTGATAGTGATTAGTATCGATGGTGTATGATAATATTGACCAATGTATTAACTCAAAAGATGAATTCCCGGCATAGTCTAACGCAAAATAATCTAACTCTGTATAGTCTCATTCATACTTAGTTGGAGTTGGCTATATAGTTTTCAGTGTTTTGATCAACCATACAATGAACGATCTCCACAAGTCACCATAAAGGTCCAAACTTTTTGTTAATGTACTCAACTAAAGACCATGCAATTGGATGACTAGACTCGGATAGAAATCAAGAAAGAAAGACGAACATTTGAGATAGGTACATATCAGCATCTTCCATTTATAGTCATTGCTATTCAGTCTCCAATAGATTACCTTGGACCACAGTTAATTAATTTGAATCTTCAAGTATATTTTAAAAGTCCTCCAATCAACAAATGCTTTACATTTACGTTTTTGCGAAGGGAACATACCACATGGGTAATTGAGGATCTAATTAAATACACCAAGAAACTTTTCTAGCAAATCAGAAAATACTCTACACCACAAAAGATAGAGCAGGTCACTATACATTCAATGAATACATAAACAAATGTTGATTATGAGTTCAAGATTTAACACCAATAGGAAATTTATATGACATGTATGGCTCACCAAAGTCACTCCTTCTTTTGAAAGTTCTTCTAGAGCTTCACGGTCAAAAACTTTCCCATCCAGTGGTGACTCATCTATCTGTAAAAGATTTAGTTAACATCAAATATAAAAGTTAAAATAATTAACTAAGCAGAAATATAGGAAATAAAAATATATGCAAACAAGTACCTTCCAGTCCCCTGTGTGAAGAATAGTACCATCGGAACAGCGAAAAACCAATCCAGAACAATCTGGAATAGAATGTGTGACTGTGATTGGTTCAACTTCAAATGGACCAGCAACAAATCTCCTCCGTGTCTTAAATACCTTAAGTCTAGATGGGACAAATATTCCAAACTCCTTTAAACGCTTTTTAATAAGCTGTACATCAGAAAACAGAAGTCATTAAAGAATCCAAGTAGACATTTAATCAAAAGAATTCATGCAAATCATGTAAAGAAAATTACAAACCTCCATTGTGAAAGATGAAGCAAATATTGGTGTGTTAGAATCCAGAGCCGGAATGACCTGAATAAATGGGCATAATCAATTAAACTATTAATGCATAATCTAACAAAAGATCAGCATGGTAAGAATTTTGACTAGAATCTTGGAGAACAATATCTCTTCTGTAAGAAAATAAATTAACCAAGCAAAACATAAAATACATATGTCTATAATTAAACTGTTCCATTCATAAAATGTATATGTCTTGTTCTAGTTGGATTGAATATAACAAACAAGTCCATGGTCAATGCCAAAAATACAAAATCATGAAATTATCCCCCTTATATTGAGAAGTTATTAACGATGCCAATATCAATGGAGAAATTTCTAGGACTAGGATTCAGGCAAAGAATTTTATAGCTAAGATAAGAAAGTTCTTTACGTCACGTATTAAATGGAGAAAACTTCAGTAGTACTCGCTATTTATATCTTCTGAAACATGCAAATAAACATTAGGATCTACTTTTCTTTGTTAGTTGGCAGATGATATGTGGAGTCTAAGGCTTTGTTTGTTTATGTTTTTGAGTTAAAACTTTAAAATTTTCTCAGGAACCGGGTACTATGGAAATTCGTGTGAGAATGGCAGGTGTTTGTCTATGTTTTTAAAAATAGGCTGAAAGTTGTAAAATATGTCAAATAGTGGTAGGTTGATGGATGATGTGTAGAATGACGGTGTTAGTTGTGTATATAATGATAATAAGAAGAAAAAAAAATATAAATAAAAAATTGTAAAGTATGAAAGAGAGAGTGAAATAATGATTATAATAAATAATTTGATTGGTAAATGCGTGAAATGATGTATATATGATTAATAGGTAGCTATGTAGGGGATTGAAAAGTAGAGTAGAAAAAAGGAAAATTTGGATGAGATTTGTGTGTTAAGTTTATTAAGAATTTTGTGATTGAAAACTTGAAAATGACATTTGAAAACATAAACAAACAAGGCTTAAATATTGAAGAGAACTTGTGTAGTTGAAAAGTTCTTTTTATAACATAGTTCTTCTGATTATCGTTTACTATTACTAAAAACTAGCATGTTAATGTTTTGCCAATGATCGAAAATAATCAAGAGAAAACTGGACATCCTTCTGGGCCTCCATACAAACAAATCGGATGGCTGGTTAGTAATGGTATGAAGCTTCTGAACAGCGAAGTAATTTGAGTCACTAATTCAAATCGGAAAATGAACAGGGATTGTATTGTGAATCTAGCATTAAATTATAAGATGTTACTGACTTCTGAATCCCAAAGCACAATCTTGAACTACATAAAGAATATATATAAGCACATATTTATCCGAACAGGAAAGTCAAATGAGAAAAAGGAAAAAGGAAAATACACAAGCATGGATGCAACTCGTACTTGAACTCTATTATCTGGGCTTATTTATACTTCTTTCTCTCATTTCCACAGATGAACATATAAATGAATTACCAGCTAAATTGCTTTTTTTACATGTTCTAGTTTGTCATTATCACGAATAATATGTTACAAGAAGCAAAATTAGAAACTTTACCCAAGGCAACGCACCAATGTGGTCTTCATGTCCATGGGTAATAATAACAGCTTCAATCTTATGACTCCACTTTTTGATAAAAGTGGTATCAGGTATTATCTTCTGGACACCAAGGTCCTCACAGCTGAAATACATATGTAAGTATAACCCAATGATCAATAAGAAAAAGATAATAAAACTAAATCAAAAAAAAAGTTGCGAGAAAAAGTTGCTTTAGTGCCTAGCAGCATAAAGCTTCGGTTTTGACACGATTTGCTGGAACACTTTTCGTTTGTTCAGCAGTTTTGACTATGAAAAAAATGTTTGTAAGAATGTGTGCTTATAAAGACGTGCTGAACTTAAACAAAAATTGTAGAAATGCCAAAAGAGTTAAAGTTGGATTTGTTTGAAAAACTTGGTAAAAAGCAGAAGAAATCGAAGAAGTTGGTAAAAGTAGCCATAGAAATGTTTTGAGTTTTTAGCTTGTCTTCAATTTTTTCTACAGAAGCTTAAGTAAAATCAGTGAAACCAAAAATGCAATAAGTTCAGCAAAAAGCTTAACAGCACTATTTTCCAGTTTTTACAAATAGGTCAAAAAAGCAATATAAGCAGCTCCTCATTAGGAACAACAATGTCTTTGAAGAACAAAACTACACTAAAGTTCTCCCCGATACAGAATGGACATCCCATTCCAGCAACATTGTGATACTGAAAAGTTAAGATTCAATATTCTCAATTTACTAAAAACTTACTCTGGGAACATTACACCAGCATCAATCAAAATATAACGATCATAATTCCCAACAAGCATGCAATTCATCCCAATTTCTCCTAAACCACCAATTGGCAGTATGCGTAAAGGAGGTCCATCAAGGCCTTCATAAAATTGTTCCATCTTGCGCTTAACCGAATCCTCCATACTCTTTCCAGCTCCTTCTGTTCTTCCAGGTCTTCTACGAGGTACTTTCGAACCCCGTGTGCCTAAAAATAATGAAAAAATCAATCAATAGCTATTAGGAATAGGTTAACCTTAAAAGAACTACTAGAAAGTGATTCAGGAAATCTGTATAAGTTCTTTTCATTCTCAACACCACTCAAACACAAAATTACTCATAGAACAATACCCACTTTTGAGCAAAAAGGGAAAAACTGAAGAGCAAAGTAGACTACAGAAAAAACAAATGTTAGGCAAGATATTGAAACAAATTGATTTGAAAAAGTTCCACAAGAGTTTCCTCTACAATTTACAAGGGTAGGGGGGGAATTGGAAAGAAAAAAAAAAAGAAATGCTTTCAGCAGCCACTCCATGCTAAATTACTCATAAAACCATCATCTTTAACTAACAAACCATACAATGGACAAGCAATAGAGAAGAAATTGGAGGTATGAACTAATCTCATTATAAAATTGAATTGGGTTTTCACAAATGCAGCCTATACCTTAACAAGTAAAATGGGTCCCTACTATCTTTATCAACTTCAACATAAAAGCAACAATAAACCCCAAAAAAACAGAGAACTATACTGAATAGTAATTCATACCCTTTACTGAAGGGATAGATATGCAACAGGAAATAAAGCTTTTTGTGGGCTTTGGTTGACACCATAAGTACTTGTGAGGACAAACTGAAATAACACTCAAAGCAGCCATCTTTAAATAAATATTATATTAGAAATATAAGTACTTATGCTTCGTACACATATATCTGGGAAAATTGATTATGAAATAATGGAAGATGAAAGCTAAGAATTCAAAACCCTGAACAAAAAATGTGTGTGAAATTTTGCAGGGTTTAAGTGAAGAGAGGGGATTGGTAAGAGTAGGAGAAGTGAAGGGTAAAATATCCTTTGCTTATCAACAAAACAAATATGATAATAGATTTTAGGAGGGACCGTGCACGTCACGGGAGCCTAAAATGCGACTTTAGAGTAAAGGTGCACACGATTTCTAATCAAAGCTAGAGATAAGTTTTTCACTCGAAGCTGTCATAATGCTATTGGGGTTTTTTGGGGATAGGTTTCTCTATTCTAAATTGTGTTCTAATCTCTTATTTCAAATAATTAGTTATTTGACATGTGTAATTCATAAATGTATTTTATAAGCGATATTTAACATGTGTAAATTTTTTAACACAATGTCAAACATCTAATACATGGAATAAAAGATGGAACACGGTTTTGGAATAGAAAATCTGTTTTCGTTTTTTTGGGGGAGGGACAGCATAGGTTTCTCTAATGACTATTCCAAATCTCTGTTCTATCTCCTATTCCACATAGTTAATTATTTAACATGTGTAATTCAGAAATACATTTTTTAAGGGATGTTTAACATGTGTAAATTTTTTAACACGTGTCAAATATTTAATATATGGAATAGGAGATGGAACACAATTTTAGAATAGAAAATCTAATTCCGGGTGGGACTTACCAATGTTCCTATTATTGTGTACAACATGGTAATTCTTATTTTATTTGATGAATAAAATTTTACTATCTTTTCTTCAAAATAAAAATGAAAAAGTATGCAAAAATCTCATTTTTAGTCCTTTAATTTAAGTGTCATGACAATATGTGTCCATTATTATTATCTTTTTAAAAAGTACAACTAGTCGTGTAACTTAATATATTTTTGAAAAAAATAGATTCAGTCTCGAGCTAAAATCATAGTTTAATCACAATTCCTTCATCTATAGCTTCGATTTTTACCTTTAAATATTTTGACCCTAAAACCAAGATTTCCTCCACTTAAATCCAAATTCACAAATCCTAATATTGAGGGGAACGTCGATTTAAGACCAACATTAATTTTTTTTTTCTATACCTGTGGGACTAAATATGTTTATTCAAACAAAGCTTAAGAGCGTGGATTTTGTCTTTTTGGGAGTAATACATGTCTATCATGTCATGTTGGTACGACAAGAATAAAATGATTGGCATGTGAATTTTAAGACCAAACTTCAACTTTGTATATAGTTAGATAACTAAAATTGTGTAACAAACATGAGAATGCTGAAAATTATTAACTTACAGACACCTAAACATAAATTTGAAAAAATATATTGCGCATATTAATATCACAATCCCCTAAGATACAAGATTTAAAAGTGAAAAAAATTGATGAAATATATTAGATTTTTTGAGCTTTGTGTATAGATGGTAAAATGTGAGCAAAGTATGAGGTTGTGTTCATGGAAGATGGTTAAGTCTATGTTAGAGTGCAAACTCTATACACGTAACATATTTGTTGTGCTTGTTTATCGGAAATGTATCATATCGTACCATACAATGATATTATCTCTTGATTTAAGACGAATCTAAAATTCAATATCTATTGAATAAACCATGTTGGGAGTGTCTATGGAATAAACCATTGTTAGGACTCTCATTTATAAATGACAAATGTTGAATACAGATTCTTGATCCGGTGCGGAGATACATCACTCACATATAACTGCAGGAATCGATCAGTTGGTTGCGAATTTGATTGAAATCACGTCAAAAAAAACTCCAAGGACTTCTTTCAAATATTCTAATTAAATAATATGAATAATATTAGATATAATTTTCACATCCCATGTGAAATTAGTAAAAATGTCTCGTCTTCATGTAGGGCAACTCTCTAGGCTCGTTTTAATTAGCTCTCTAGGAGGATACCAAGGATGTAGTTGTATATCTGGTCAATAGAATGGAACCATATCGTCACCCAATTGAACCCGAGATGACGTGGTCATCAACTATTAATCACACGTATAAATTCTTCATTTACCTATAACCACACTCACTATATACATGCTCGTTTACTATCGAGATATTGAATTCATATCTTGACGATTCCTAATCGACTGCAACCTGCATTAAGTAAATCGAACTTCAAGGTCGACTCAACCCAAGAGTGGATGAGTCTACTACTCTCCTAAAAGATCCAATCCTACATGCACATCTTTCATAACCCTACTTCAAAAGTTCATTTTTCCAATCGTGATCAATAATTCAAATCATTGACCATCCAAACGATGCCAAATTAGGAGATCGCCCTCCAGAATTTCAGATTTATCAGTTTACATTCCTAGATTCTGAATCAATAAAAGCTTGCCATGTATACTTTCAAATCATGATTTTAGACCCAGAGGCTAGATTCAAGAAAAGAAGAAAGAAAATAGGAATGATACTTAATCTAAAAAAAGAAGAAACATATGAGCTTTTATTTAGTTATAAGTTATCTAACTTTTAGTTTTCATTTAACTTAATTTTTTTCAAATATACATTCATCATTTCCCATCAACGAATATTTAATTTTTAAATAATTCATTAGTTAACTATTACATATGTTTTTGAATTTATCATGTCGTAAAACTTGTTTTGAATTATTAAATATTTTTAGGAATTCATATAATCTAATTGCAACACGTTAATAACAAAGTGCACCACCACTTTTCATAAAAAGAAAAACAAGTGAAATTTTTTAGTGCTTTTTTCTTATACCCAAAAATTGTGCTATACTGCACATTCAAGGCTAAGGTTGAACACTGTGGCCTGAAAGCTTAAAGTAAGAACTTTTCCATTTTTTAGAGTAGTTAATTCAATCAATCATTTCCAACTTTAAAAAGCTATAACCAAGTGTATTATTACAGCAATAAAAGTTGCATTAAGACATGGTTATTTCAGTTCATTTTATACAGATCATTTATGTACCAAAACCGAGACAAAAAAAGGAGAAAAAATATCGGTACAATAGTGTTTTTCAAGTTCTGTTATCGCCATCAGATGTTGCCTGAACTTGAGCCGCATACTGCAAGTTCCAAAGTACATCCTCAAAAGATGGACGATTTGATGACTCCGGTGAAATGCAATTGATCGTTAGTGATATAACAATCGAAAGTGATTCTTGAGAGCACGATGCTAGCACAGTTGGATCAACTATTCGCTTTTGACCATCTTGATTTCCCAATGAAACCTGTAATTAATTGAATAAATGATTGATTAGCTTTGGACTTTAACTAAATTAGTCTTGTTTTTATGAATTTGAATACCATTTCATTGAGCAAAAACGACTCTTTTCTTGCTAGAACCGATGGCCCGATAAGAGACTCCAGTAATATCATCCCAAAGCTATAAATATCATCCTCTAGGTTCTTTGTTTGCCTGCAAATATAACCAAACAGAGCCTTACAGAAATGCATCTCAAATGCTTGTAAAGGTTATGATGATATATTATTTATTGCGACGATTTTCTAATCAAACAGAAATCTTACCATGATTTAAGACCATCTTCTTCCTACCATCCAAAAAACCAAAAAAACAAAAAAAAAAAAACAAAACTTAGTTTGCATACAATAAATATATTTATATATCGAACCAAAAACACGAGTACAAACCTTGTCCTTGTCAATCTCTTGAGCTACAACAGACAACCCATAATCACTCAGCTTTCCCATTCGATGCTCGTTTAGCAATATATTGTTAGCTTTCAGTCGATTACTGAAAAAACCAGGAATAATTCCAGTGTGCAGAAAATGCACAGCTTTGGCGATGCCGACTAGAATGGCCAGTCTATCACACCATTTCAGCACCTTCTCTGAATTAGTTTCTAAGATATTCATAAAATAAAATGTAATCAGCTATAACTAGGGCTCCAAATACTCGTATTTCTTGGTTTATTTTCATGTTAAATATTTAGAATGTTCAATTTATGAATTAAAAGTCTAACAAATTCAAAATTCTGATAGATTGTTGGGTATTTTAGAGGGTGCCT
Organism: Verbascum thapsus; assembly: GCA_963669365.1. Taxonomy (NCBI): domain Eukaryota; kingdom Viridiplantae; phylum Streptophyta; class Magnoliopsida; order Lamiales; family Scrophulariaceae; genus Verbascum; species Verbascum thapsus. The sequence continues at coordinate 8,275,305 of OY770108.1, forward strand.
AACAAATATAATATTGATGGAAAAAAAAATCTGAAAATTCGGTTTTCTGTAGTAACAACTGACCAGATAGATGAGCTCGATAATTGCCATTTGATATGTTTTCGTAAATAAGATAGACCTTAGCACCACCAGACTCATCCATCTCAATGCAGTGGCCCAAGAGGCACACCAGATGAGGATGCCTAAGCTTAGCCAACAAATCCAGTCTTAGTTTAAGATTACGGATCGTAAATCTTCTCGACACTGTAAGGCACCGTATAGCTACGCGGGCCCCATTTTCCAGTCTCCCTTTGTGCATCTGAGGAGAAAAAAAAATTTAACGCATAAAATTCACAACGACAATTTTCAGAATGTTAGGAATATGATGCCAATTATGTATAAACACACGAAAGAAAACGCAATAAAGAACATACTAATTGTTTATCTAGTTCGTCAAAAGAATTTTGACTGGGGGCACTGCTAAGCCAGTATTTTCACTATATTTTTCGTAAGAATGTTACAATGAGATAATAGGGCTATTTATACAATATACGTAACCTAATAAGAGTTGTGGTCCGGTTTACAGTTCTTCATGCTCCATAACTCAACACAGAAAACACAGGTCATTTAGTATCTGTTTTGCACAAGAAATTATGTTTGATTGTTGGGTAAAATCATTTTTTATCCTTAAACCAAACAGAGCTAAAATAATAAACTTCCATTTATAAATAGATGTAAATGTGTGATCAAAGTTTGTACCTTTCCAGTAAAACCTTGACCCATCAAGGTCGACTTATCGAAGTTGTTTGTAGCCATCTTTAACTCATCTAGCGAAAACAGGCGATGAACTGGTGACCCTAATTTTGCAGCATCAGAAATAAACCCTGTATGTATACATATCCACTAAATTAGATCACAAATCATGATATTATAATCTCTCAAGTGAAAAATTTTGAATTGTAAAACATACTGGCATTTGTTATAATCTCTGAAGTGAAGCCTGTAGCAGAGTTATCTTGCACTGTATTATGCAGTAAATGCTGCTCCGATGACCCTCGAGGACAATACTGTCTACACAAAACCAGAAATCCAAACCCCAAAACACCCAAAACTAGAGCAATTCCACCAAAAACACCTATTAAAATCCACACATTCTTCACATTCTTATTCTTTTCCACTCCAGATTTATTATCCATTACAATCTCTTGTTGTGATTTATTATTTTCGACGCAATATGTTTCGGGGTGTTGATGCCTTGTATCAATCAACAAACAGTTTCCATCAAACTTAATGACTCTGTTTTTCACATTGGAGCTCAAACAAGAAGGCAATAAGCCTCTGAGTCTATTGTTAGAGATATCAACATATCCTAAACTACTGCTACATCCGAAATTCACTGGAATCGAACCCGATAACTTATTGTTACTCAAATCTACCCAACTTAATCTCAATAAGCTACTGAGATCCAACAAATTACCTGAAATTAAATTGTTTGACAAATTAATATCTGTCAAGGATGTAACTTTTTGAAGTGAAGATGATAATGGGCCTGTAAGCTTGTTGTTCCTCAAACTTAAACTTGTGAGATTTGAGAATGAATCAAACCAATCAGGAAAAGTACCATTCAGTAAATTCCCATCCAGTTTAAGAATATGAAGCATGGAAATTCTTGAGATTGTCTGAGGAATAGAGCCGTACATGAAATTCCAACTCAAATCTAGATATTCAAGATACTGAAGCCTATGGATTTTGTCTGGGATTGGACCCCATATGCCTAATGAAACAAGAGAAAGAACTTTCAAACTGTTTAGCCTTGACAGTGTTGCTATAACTGAATCCATTGAGAAATTTCGCGACAACATTTGCTTACGGTCGCCAAATATTGTGATCCCAGAAACAAAATTGTCTTGACATGTGATGTTCACTTGCGGAGTAGAGTAGTAGCATAGATCAATTTGAGTGTTGACAAAATTATCCAATTGATTTGGGTACTCTAATTGCTTCCTTAGCTGCAAAAGCACCTGGGTTTGGGAGGGTTGAAGCTCATGTGTGCTATGGATCAAGAAACTCAATGAAACGCATAGTAACAAGAAGAATCTAGAAAGTTCCATGAAGGGATTGAGAACCCACAAAAGATTTTCTGCAAATAATGGACACAAATCAAAGTACAAGGATGTCCATACGCTGAGACAAGACTTGGATCATGAAGAAACAAAAGATTCAGACAAAAATGTAAGCAAAAATCATGCAGCTGAATGAGTGTTTTTTTGATGAAAAATAGATGAAAAACTGGAAGTGATAATGGGAAAAACTAACAGAAAAGTGGGAAAAAAGATGAAAGAATGTGGGATTGTTCTTGGGAAATGTGGAATGGTGACATAGCACGTGGTGTTTTTTCTTGATAATTGGAAGGATATAATATTGATATACACAATAATGGAGTAGTATTTTGAGGGAGTATAATCAAAAACTTGAAAAAAAGAATCTGAATTTTGAGGGAATAGCAAGTTGGCAAATTGGAGGTTCATATATTGTTTTCTGCAATAGTGAAGCTATGATGAGTATCAAGATGACAGACAGTCTTATTATTTTAAATGCAATTTCTTTTGACATTTTTAATTGTTGAATGAATTTAATAGATTTGGCCCCATCACTCAATTATTATAAAGGTAAATGTTCCTAACTGCATCTACTGTATATTATATAGGATAATTTTTTTTAATTAAAGGGAAGTATACTGTAACTGTATTTAGAAAAATAAAAAAGATTACCAAAAGATCTCATCGATTTAGTATTAAATTATTTAATATTTTTTATCCTTTTGAATTGCTTACAATTTTCTTCATATTAAGGTACTATTACAATCATATTTTTATTTAAAAATTCTTATAACTATCATTTTTATAAACTTTATAAATAGATAACCGGAGGATCTCGTTATAATTTATCAAAAATATGGAATTGTGCATGTAATTCCTTTAAAATATAATAGTATGCTATTACTAGAATGTGGGATGATTTAGGATTTTATTTATTTCAAATTTCTTTTTTGTTATACTTAGTATTGACTATCGGGTTGACTGTAATATTAAAAACAATCAGCCTTAAGATTTTATTGCATATGAGACTATGAGTTATGACTCACTATCTAGCGAGCAGAAAGGAGAGAATTACCAGTTATAATTGCATTCTTTATTCAAATTTTTAGATTTTATCATATAAATTGTATTATATATGCAAGTAAATGCAAATAATTTGTATGAAGAACTTTTTTAAAGAAATATTTATTTTCACTTGTTTTTTTATGTAGCAATAAATAATACATGCGTTGCACGCTAATCATATAACATCGTTAAATAAATTTATATATGTAAATATTATTCAATTAACAAAATATCATATGTTCACAATAATAATTTAATTAAGTGAATTATTATTCAATAGTCTTTAACTACTTAAGTAAAAAATAAAAGAATATTCAATCGTAAATGTAAATTTTTGAAAGAAATAGTTATAGTGAAACTCGAGTATCCACTTTTTTGAGAAATTAAATGTTGATTTAAATAAAAAAAAAACTAACATCAAATAAATAAAAATTTATTGAAATTATCTAGATAATCATGTAACATAAATTTTTACGTGAGTTCTTTGTTTTGATTTTTTTTGGACAAACTCTCTTATTATTTCTTCTTTTTGAGTTTTTTGTTTATTAATAATGATTCAATCATAACTGAAGAAATTGGGTACCAATGTAGTCAATTCTCGTGGTAAATGCAGATTCCCTCCCAACTATAGGGATATTGCACTTTGCCCCCTATTCTGAAAAGTACTCACACACTCTGACCTTGTTTTTTTTTTTTTTTCCATCAGAATGAATGCTCTCCTTTTGTTATTGGCAAAAGATTGCGCCGAATATTTTTTTTTTTTTATGACAAGGGAACCCGCAGCCGCTACCGTTAGGTGCGCACTGGGTAAACCCCGCTCTTGTGTAATAGCCTGCAAACCACACAAGAGAGGTAAACCAGCCTAGGTTGCCCATAGCTGACAGGCTCACAATAAAGAAAGCAATTAGGCATTTCCTCATCAGGATTCGAACCCGTGACCAAGGCCACAAATTCACATGCCCTTACCAACTCTACCGGGGGTTGCCTCCTACGCCGAATAATTTTAGATATTTGAAGATGTGTGCACTTTGCACTTTAATCTTAAAGAACGCGCAATTTAATCATTATATTTGTTGAATAAACTAGAATATTTCAAGACACTAATGAATTGCATTATCTATTGATGCTTTAATCAAACTTAGATTATATATTGATATTCCAATCAATTTGAGTTATCTTATGATAGAAAAATATCTATGATTTTATTTTCTAAACGTAAATAAAATGAATGACGACAATGATGTAGTTTATAGTTATAAAATACTTTAAGTTGATTGTGCATATATTAGGAAATGTCTTCCACATGTCAAAATTTTGCTGAAATATTTCACGTTATTCATTCTAAATATGGATATTTTTTTACAATAAAATGCACGAGTAATGGGTAAATTGCGCATTTGTTAAGGTTAGGGAGGATAACGCATATTTGTCTATAATCAGGGGTAGAACAGAGATTTTACAAATATTTATAATTTATGGTGCAATATTTATCAAAATATTCCGCTAAAATTGGCATTTGGGGGTAGTCTGCAGAAAACAGAAATTCATAAACAAGGGGTAGAATGCAAGAACTGTCAAGCTGAGAATACGTAGTTCAATATTTATTTTTCAAGTATGTAATATAAACTTTTTTAAATAATAGACTATTAGAGTTATAATCATTTTCAGAATAATCAAATAAGTATTTTAGAAGAAGTGATTAAATTAATCTATTGATTACTGAAAACAATTCAAAGTATAGATGCTATAATAACATTCAGAAGTAAAGGTATTAGGAAAAAAACAAATATATATATATATATACGAGAAACATGCAAAAGATTTTTTATTGCAACTTATGTGCAATATTAATTTTCTCCCTTCTGCACAATGCCCATGATTCGAGATTTTGTTGGTTGGCAATACATGTGCGGATTACTCCAAGTTCTGATTTTTATTTTATTTTCATTTTTTTTATGTACGATCTCACCTAATATAATTCATTACTAAAAATTTTGTTTTTTTACACCATTTTCTGATCATTAGACAGTCTGGTGATAGTAGCATTGTAAATTAAATTGTTCATATATACTATATAATTATTTTTTTTGAGTAAATGTTCAATTTCATAAAAAGTAAAAGTGAGTCACAAAAGAAGCTCATGAGTAGTCCGCTACATATTATTATATATAACGTATAATATTAAATTGCATATATATTATTTTGGCTAATGATGTGTGTTCAAATATGTATTACGTAAATAACACGTGCGAGTGTGATTTGATACGAGTTATCACGATAGACTAATTAGTATTCTAATGGATTGGGGCTACGCTCAGTAACTTTGAGTTGTCTAATTACTTACTTTAATAGGATCAAACTTTTTCGTAGTTCTTAAATATTGTACTCTTCGATCTTGGAGAGTCAGAGAGTATTAAGTAATTTTAGTTGTCAAAGTGTAAACCAGATAAGCACCATTTAGGTGATTAAGGCGATATTTGTAGCAAGCCATGCCCACATGGGCTCGTCTTATTCAGCCGTCGGCTCAGGTCCCGATTTGCGGCGTATGATCGTAACTTATTAATATTGTTGTTATATAAATTATTTTATTAAATTATGAAAATACTCATATTCATAAATGGGACCATGAGTTACTATGTAAAATTTTATATTATTGTTATGTGTTTATATATGCACTCATCAAAATCAATATGCATATATATATATATATACATGTGTATACGTTACAAATATTCCAATCTCATAACAATACATGTTTCAAACATTATTTGTCCAATATTGAAAGCCAAAAACTTACATTATTTGGATGCTACAAACAACATTTGTTCCGTCAACAAATGAAAACAATCTCATAAAAAAAAAAATTACTCCAATATCATTTAAATGATTAAATCAAATGCAATTCTGCCTAGACACTTAAGCATCAAAAGCACCAATTTCCAAATAATATCTCACCAAAACACTAACTCCCAAACAATATTGATTGTATCAAAAGCACAGTTATGATATCAAAAGCACACTTTTCATAACATCGAAACCATGCTTAAAAGTAGTGTGAAAAAAAAAATTCCTTTTATACTAGTCCTTAATTAAAGTCCACCAAAATAATGCAACGAAAATTGAGCTAAAATAATAATATTATTATAATATGCATATGCCCCAATTTTATTATCCTTTTGTTAACGATTAAAAAATCATTTTGTCATAAAAGTTTGTTAAAGTTGTAAAGATACAAACGTCATTGGGGATTATGAAGACGCCAATAACTTGAAATCGTTACTTAGATTCAAGTTTTTTTTTCTTTAAGTAAGAGTTGTGTAAATCTTTCAAATTTCAAATTCACATATTTAGAATTTTTTGTATCCAATCGTGTGAATACACTGTATCCCTTCTAAAGCTAACAACGATGATAATTTTTCCATCAATTGTATTATCATGCAAGTTATATATGAAAAATAATTAAATTCCAATTCAATTTTTTATTTTATGTATGATGAGTTTTCGTAATTAAAAATGATTCTTCGTAGTTCACCGACAAAATGAGGGCATATTGAGGAAATTATGTGCAGACACTTGATATTAAGTAGAAATATCGAAATACTAAATATAATATATGTTCCACACAAAATTCTTTAAAAAAATAGAACAAAGTGTTGACTAATGGAATTGACCATTATGACTAAATGCGAGATACTTTAAAAATTATAAAACTAAATGTCAGAAATTATGGACGAAGATTAAACTCGAGCAAAATTACAGTACAAAATGTACAATTTTTCATGTAAAGATAAGAATAATGGATGGAGTAGAAATAATATTGGAAGAATATATCTTAAAAAAAGATACAAATCACAGGTGGAGACAATAAAACTTCACTTAATAGATAGAATAATGATGCTGGATCAAATAGTGATGTCACGTGAGGGTCACGTGGGGATGGGATCCGACCGACTCACGACAGACCAGATTGGGTGTTTTTAGATAGTGGGGCTGTGCTAGTAACTTCGAGTTGCCTACGTACCTATTTAGATAGGATCAAGCCTTTTCGTAGTTTTCAGATATTATACCCCTCAATCTCGTGGATTTGGAGAGTATTTAATAATTCTAATTTTTGGAGTGTAAACCAGATAATGATCAGTTTAACTAATCAAGATGGTATTTATAGAGATTTTAGTTGGGTCATGGGCTCGCTTTATTGGGCCCACGTATTAAAATTGCATTTATATCAATTATTTTATTAAATTACGGTAATGCCCCTAATCATAATTAGGGACCCATCATATGCCCCCCACTCCCGAGTGCTCGACAGCGTGGGCTCTCGGGAGTATAAAGTCGGAGAGATGGAAATTTTTCTCCTTCATGAACATTCTTCCTCTAACTCTTGAAGGTGGTGAATTCCAACTCGAGTCCTCAAGGTTAGACTTCGCGGTGCGATAAGTGTGAGAGCGAGTAGGTGAACCCAAAAAGTCGAAGAAGGCGCGGCCCCGATGGTGCATCGACGCCAAAGCTCAAAGGGTTGGCTCTGACATCGACCTCGAGACTAAGTTTTATTGGGGGAGCTCTCACACTTGGGGCTTCAGACCCCATATATGCTCATAGGGGGTTACACGTAGTAATCTCGACCTCGAGTCTAAGTTTTATTGGGAGGAGCTCTCACTCTTGGGAGCTTCAGACCCTATATATGCTCGTAGAGGGGTTACACGTGGTAACCTCGACCTCGAGTCTAAGTGTTATTGGGGGGAGCTCTCACACTTAGGAGGCTCAAGCCTCATACATGCTCATAGGGGGGTTACAGGTAGTAACCTCGACCTCGAGTCTAAGTTTAGTTGGGGGGAGCTCTCACACTTGGGAGCCTCAAGCATCAAGCCTCATATATGCTCATAGGGGGTACACGTGGTAACCTCGACCTCGAGTCTAAGTTTAGTTGAGGGAAGCTCTCACACTTGGGAGCTTCAGACCCCAAGTATGCTCGTAGGGGGGATGCACGTGGTAACATCGACCTCGAGTCTAAGTTTAGTTGGGTGGAGCTCTCACACTTGGGAGCCTCAAGCCTCATATATGCTCATAGGGGGGTTACACGTGGTAACCTCGACCTTGAGTCTAAGTTTTGTTTGGGGGAAGCTCTCACACTTGGGAGCTTCAGACCCAGGTATGCTCGTAGGGGGGTTGCACGTGGTAACCTCGACCTCGAGTCTAAGTTTTGTTGGGGGGAGCTCTCACACTTGGGAGCTTCAGACCCCAGGTATGCTTGTAGGGGGGTTGCACGTGGTAACCTCGACCTCGAGTCTAAGTTTAGTTGGGAGGAGCTCTCACACTTGGGAGCCTCAAGCCTCATATATGCTCATAGGGGGGTTACACGTGGTAACCTCGACCTCGAGTCTAAGTTTTGTTGGGGGGAGCTCTTACACTTGGGAGCTTCAGACCCCAGGTATGCTCGTAGGGAGGTTGCACGTGGTAACCTCGACCTCGAGTCTAAATTTTATTGGGGGAGCTCTCGCATTTGGGAGCCTCAGCCCCTAAGTAAGATGAAGTCCAGGGATAATGGACCCCCGCGAACATGGGTGGCGACACCCGGTAATACTTAAACAAAAATAACAATTATTTGGCGCATAGGAGTCAACATAAAAGAAAATAGGTTTAATCATTATAAGTGCTCGAAAGGGCACATTATCAAATGTCTGGCTCTGGGCCGATTCGATACATGCTTAGAAATAAACAATCAAATAATAGGAGTGTGCTCGAAAGGACACCTTATTCAACGCTCGGCTCTGGGCCGACTCGACATGATTTTTGAAATAAGTAAAATAATTCTTGAAGGCTCCGCCTCGCGGCTAGTAGCATTATACCTAAAAGGGTTGGCAGCTCCTCACGGGATCACCCCGTTGATAGGGGGTTGTCCATCTCTTCATCTGTGAACACCACCTCTTGCAGATAACCTCTCTTGATCAGCTTCTCTATCTCCACTTGTAAGTGGTGACAGTCTTCGGTTATATGTCCTTTGTCACGGTGAAAACGGCAGTAGTCATTCGACTTCATCCTAGTAGGATTGTCTTTCATCTTTTTCGGCCAGGTCACTATTCTTTGCTGCTCCGCTATGGCTAACACTTGCTTCTGAGGTATCATCAGCGGGGTGTGTTGGGAGAAGCCCGAAGGAGGCATATGCTTGCGCTCCTTAGGCTCCAGAAGTTTGTCATCTTCTCGGACCTTCCGCTTACCTGCACCTGCCTCCGCCTTGGCCGGTCCGATTGTTTCTTCGATCTGTACATACTTCTCTGCCCGGGTGAGCAACTCCTTCAGAGTTGATGGAGGCTTTCCCGCTATGGAGTCCCTGAATCTGCCCAAGCGGAGGTTCTGTTGCATGATACTGGACAGTAGCTCGTGGTTGACATGAGGTACGTCTGACACTGCCGCAGAAAAGCGTCGCACATAGTCTCGGAGGGGCTCGTCATCGCGCTGCACAACGGTGAACAGGTGCGACGCGGTCTTAGGATATTTTTTATTCATGAAAAAATGGTGCAAGAACCTTTGCGTCGACTGCTCAAATCCGATAATAGTACTGAAGGGCAACTGGTTGAACCATGACAAAACTCTACCCGTGAGGGTAGTCCTAACGATCTTGCAATAAGCCGCGTCGCTAAGGTCGTACATGTCGGCCTGCGCTGAACTTGTCCAGGTGTTCTTGGGTGTCTCCGGTGCCATCATACTCGCTGAGGTGAGAGATTTTCATCCCTTGTGGGATCGCCTCAGCTAGTGTAGCATGACAGAAAGGGCTCCTTCTCGGAGGCGCTACCGCCTGGGGGCTAGGAGCCCGCTTAGGACGGCTCCTCTCGGCGGTCGGGGACTTCCGACCTCTGTGAGGTGATCCGCGGGTTTCCTGCCTAGAGTGAGCCTCGTTAGAAGCGTGAGACTTGCGACCTCGGCGGGGGGACTGTTAAGTCGTGTTTTGTGCATATTTTACATGTCTATAGTCGGGTTTATTGTTACATTTAATTCTCTTATTTTGTGATTTTAGGTTTACAATTAGATTTTAGAAGATTAAAAGGAGAAAGAACCAAATGAGACGAAAAAGAGTAAAACTAGGCGAAGAAAGAAATTGACACGAAAAAGGCAGCGGAAGACTTCGGAAAGTTAAGCGTGCCCACGCTTAAGTCACCAAATGCTTCTGCCCAGAAACGGAATCCCTGAAGATTTTGAGAGATTTTTTGTTACGAGTCTGTTACGCGGTTACAACAGCTGGATTCGGATTTTCTATTGGAAGATTCTGTTCAAAGACGATTTCGTTGTGATTTATTCCCATTTATTTGTTAGGATTTTATTTCCTTATTTCTAGATTTTGCAAGATTTGATTTTTGTTAAGTTTGTTAGGATCCTAATCTTGGTTAGTTACCTTTTAGATTAGGATTCTACTACTATAAGTATGTGGAATTTTATTCCACAAGACACCTTTGCTTTTATTTTAATCTAGTACACGTTTTTTCCCTTCCATGAAGTTCTCGATTTTTATTTTTCGCATATATTCGATTATGAGTTGCTAAACTCATACTTCTAGTCGAGAATTCTTCAAGGTTTGATTCTTTAAATTCGTGAGATTGAATTGTGCCATAATTTCTCTGTTATTAGGTATTTACTTTTTCCCTGATCTCTGTTGATAATATATTTCAATAGGTTAGATAACCTGATCAATTATTTAATCTTTGAAATCGTATTTAGCTATTTAGGACTAAATCCGTGACTGGTGAACCCTAATTTTATACCAGTTAGCGACGTTGATTATTTAATCATTTTCGATTAGTCGTTATGGGAATTAGTAATTTGGTCTAAATAAACCGAGCTTATGTGTTTGTTGGCTAGAATTGGTGTCTTTCTAATACGTGAATGCTATCGATAGGCTAAATCCTAAGAGCTTGTTTAGGGTTGTCGAATTGGTAAGAGGAGTAATCAAAGAGCTTGTTTTGGTTATCGACGACTTAAGGAAAGACTAGATTATTAGAGCTTGTTAGTAACTATAGCCAGTTTATCTATAAAACATTGAATTATCATTGCATCAGTGATCGAATTAATTGAATCAATACCGAGAAAATCCGAAGACTAGAATTCCTCATCATATAAAATCCGAATTTTACTTTATTTGCATTTTTAATTTCGTCTTTTAATTTCGATTTAGTTAACAATCTCAAAAAACCCCCATTTTTTATCGATATTAGTAATTTAGGAATTGAATTTTACACCATTCCCTGTGAATCGACCCTACTTACCGCTGATTACAAATCTTTTTAAAGTAGGTTTTTATTTTTGTTAGATTCGACACCCACCAGGGACCTACGAGACTCGCGTCATGATTGGACCTCCTCGGGGGTCGGAGCCCTCCGACCTCGGCGAGGGGACCTCTAAGAACCACATTCTCTGTCTCGGCCCCTAGGGGGTCGCTCTTGAGAAGAGCCAATGCTAGCGTCGGGTAAGCCCTGGGTCTTCTCCGCACTTCGAACACTTGAGTACCTCGATGCTACTCCCACGGGGGTCGGAGCTCTTCGACCTTAACGTGGGGATGGAAGAGTCTGGTGGCGAGAGGTGCGCTCACAGTTGCCACATTCAGGCGTCACGCGGAATTGCGAAGCCTCAGTCCTACGGGATGAGAGCCCCCGAGGGTAGGCGCGCGACGTGTGTCTCATGGCCTTCCCCTCGAGGGGGAGCTAGTGGGTTTAGCAGTAGGCTGGGGCTCCACTCGAAGGGGGTGGTTCATAGCATACTGCTGAACTGCTTGTGCTGCTGCTCTGATTGAGGCATCCTCCACCAAAGCCATGAGTGCCCCTTGAGTGATCTCGATTACCCTCTCCAAAGGTGAGACCACAGTCGGAGCCACTAATGGGGGAAGTGGGTTTGGAGCTTCTCCGGCAGCAGGGTTCGGCTGAGACGTCGGAACAGGAGCTCTCTTCCTAACGCCTCCTGCTGGAGGGCTACTGCTCCTCCTATCTTCAGTGGTACGTGCTTGGGGTCTAGCCTGCATTCTTAGTGAGTGAATCGATTTCCCACAGACGGCGCCAAAATAATGCGGGATCAAATAGTGATGTCACGTGAGGGTCACGTGGGGATGGGATCCGACCCGACTCACGACAGACCATATTGGGTGTTTTTAGATAGTGGGGTTGTGCTCAGTAACTTCGAGCTGCCTACATACCTATTTAGATAGGATCAAGCCCTTCGTAGTTCTCATATATTATACCCCTCAATCTCGTGGATTTGGAAAGTATTTAATAATTCTAATTTTTGGGGTGTAAACCAGATAATGATCAGTTTAACTAATCAAGATAGTATTTATAGAGATTTTAGTTGGGCCATGGGCTCGCTTTATTGGGCCCACGTTGAAGGCCCACGTATTAATATTGCATTTATATCAATTAATTTATTAAATTACGGTAATACCAATTATCATAATTGGGACCCATCAAATAAGAATTTAAAATAAAAAATATTATCTCCTATAATATATGACTAAACAAACAATTTCACATCTCTCATATTTATTTCATTATAATGCCATTTTTAGCTTTAGAGAAAGGTGGGTCTATTTTCAAAAAGGCAGAAATTTAAAAACATAAAAAAATTCCCAAACATTATCTATATATATAAATAATTATCTCACCTGATATGATATCTACGTACATGATTAGTCCCGAATAAAGCCAACTTTTTATTTCAATGAATATATTTCAAATTCATTAATTTACTATTGGTACTCCAATCCGATTATATCTATCCCTAGTTCCCTACTCCCTAGCAAATTCGAGTTGTTACATGTAAAAAAAGAAGAAAATCGAGTGATCGAATAGATAATTGAATTAAAATAATTTTTTTTTAACCACCTAAAAACTTTAGACAGTTATATTAACTCTAATCTACAGTTGAAATACCAAAAGAATTAGAGGCATATCGGAAAAATTTAATAATGAATAGTAAATGCGAGTAATTAATCATAATATCCTAGGACATTATTTATGGGGACTGCATAAAATTGGTGGAATTGTCTATTCATGGTCTTCTAATACTAATGCCATTGATAATTCTTTATTAAATGAAGTTCAATTATTTGAATGGGTATTTTGTGTTTATGCGTTTTTCTAGTTGTACACAATGTAAGTGAAATACTTTTCAAAGTTGAAAAGATTCTACATCCAATAGATCATTGAGATCAACTCTACTTTTACCCTTTAGGCTCCGTTTGGATTTTTTCTTTTTCAGAGATTTTTCCATTAAAATTAATATTTGTTTAGCACCGCTTGAAAATATCTCAAATAAATAATGCAATAGATATTTTCTTAAAAAAAAGATCTCAATTTTCCTTTAAAAATGAGTTTGATTGGCACTTTTATTAAATGTTTTACTATTTATAATTCGATAATTCACTCAATAACTTAAAAAAAATTATTCACTGATATATCAACATAAGCATCAAAATAATGCAACATGTATTAATTCGAAATAAATTAAAATGCAAATAAGAGTCTTAGGCCTATTTTTAAATGTATTAATAGATGAGTTTAATATACAAATATATATCTCTAAATTTTCTTATAGAATCAAATTCATCTACACCAAACTCTCACAAAATTAGTAAATAATAATTTTGCTTGGAGAAACATAATATCAAATATAATCATTACATTTATATCCGTACATCAATGTGTCTCCTCATTATATTGGTAGTTATTTGTCAATTTTTTTAGTTTTAATTTATTTTTAAATTCATGTTATCTTATTAATTGCAAGTTTATAATGATTTTGATTAATTTCTCCAAACTTATTAAACATTAAGTTTTTAATTCATATGATTAATTAAAAAAAACGTTACAAGATTATAAATTATGTAGGACGTCGACGAGTTGCTCGTAATATATATAAAAAAAAACCATCCAATCTAGCCTTAATGGTTGGATTTCAATGAAACTTGTACTGTCTGTCAGAGCAGCAATTGTCATGTTCAAATGCTTATATCTTTGTATAGGCCCCCTTTGACAAGAACGTAACGCTCAAAATTTAATTTTGTACCAAATTTAGGTTTGTACAGTGGAAAATCATTAAAGACAATCAAAGACCTTAGCTCTTATATGATATTATTATTAGATGACAAAAAGGACTATCACATATAAATGCCCCCTTTTATATGACAAAGGTTTGAGCAGTTGGTCAGATGTCACATGCATATTTGGTTCTTTACACTAAGGCTAGTTAAGAATCATTATTACAAATATCTTCTTTAATCGTACTTATGAAGGAATAATCAATCCACATTAGTATAATAATTGGTTGGAATTTAAATTATGATATTACATACTCATTAGAATAAATATTAAAACATATAAATCAACAATAATTCTCACTTGTTAAACTGACCTAAACAACCCTTAATGAACCGAACGTTTAAGGTTTACATTAAGGGGGTTAAGTATAAGAATCCAGCATTAAGAGCATTTCCAACCCAATGCTATTATAGCGGTAGGATAGACAAAATGACGCAGATTTGTCTCTAACCCAGTGCCATTTCTGGCGCACCGGAATTAGTTTTTTTTGTTTTGTTTTTTATTTTGGTCTTTTTATTTTTTATTGTTTCAATTTAGTCCTTATAAATTAAAAAAGTGTAAATTATTTTTAATTTAACCCATAAATATTTTATATAGTTATAATTATATCCTATTAATAAATTATTTATGCATTTTTTTCTTTTTATAATTAATTATAAATAAAAAACTATATTATAACTTATATAAATTTTTATTATAGTTGTTAATTAAATAATATATAGTTGTTAATTAATATTTGAAATATCGAAACGCAATTATTAATAAAATATTTTTATTTTGTGAATTTTATTAACAAATTATATTTTATTGGGTGAAAATGCATAATTCGTAAATTTTTTGAGTTTTATTTGTGAAAGATTATAAAAAAAGTTGGAAAAATGAACATTTTGGAAAAAAAAATTTGGTGCAGTGAATAGTATAATGGGTTGGAGTAGATTTATTAGCAAATTAGTGCAAAATTACTGTTTGGGTTGGAGATGACTAAGCAGTAGGCTGACCTTTTTAGGTTACTCGCTCTTTTATATATTTTTTTTCTTTTTTTCGCATTCTTTTTTGAAAAAATGTATTAAAAAGTGTGAAAATTGATTCAAAATCTCAGTTAAGTTGACTTTTTCCCACTAAATTATACTTTATTTTAAAATAATAATAATAATAATAATAATAATAATAAAAATTAAGAAGGTTGGGTTGAAAATAGCAAAATCATGTCCGGTTGAATAGCCAATATCATCACATGAGCAGCAATAAACCAAGTCTATTTAGCCCACCAATTTTAATAGGTCGACCCATTAAGGCTGATGACCTTAATATCAAGCATGTCCTTTTTAAGTCTACTTGCCACCTTTGGCCTATATTACCACTTACAGTCAAATGTGCACAAAATTTGGCAGTCAAAACAAAACTGCTTATATTTGTACCTTAGCAAAAAGAGTCTTGCTGCTTGATATGATAAATAATATACAGGTTCATTTACAATCCATTTTCATTGTTTATGTAATAATATATTCACTAGATCAGATCACAATTTGATTTACAAAAATAAGTGAAAGTTACATTTTTGCAAATAACATTAGAGATGCGCAATATAAACTTGGATTACATAATGATACAACAAATAAGATTATTATAGCGATGATACCATCAGATAATATCGTATATTATTAATGATACACATGAGCTCCACACAAACATACAATGATACAACCCCATCCCTATTATCGATCTCTTTTATGTGATTCATAGGAAAGTTGCCTGCAAATATTTGAGCTACCTGAGCCTGTTCTCTACATTGGCGGTATACTGCATAGAGCTTTTCAGTAGGGTTCAAAAAAGAGACATTGATCCACTATCTTATATATGATTAGTAAGTCTCTCCAAGTTATAAAATATACACACCTTTATTTTATGTAGAAATTGAAGAATTACTTAATTTAATATTGTTTGTTGGAATTAAATTATAAATTTGTTATCACATTCAACATTTGCTATTGCTTTGGTGCAGCATGTGTGAAATTGAATTTATGGGATTTCCCATGGAGTCCAGGCTTAAGGTGCAGTTTCTCAGACCTTACAAAGGACAATTTCTACTAAAGTATCGAGCAGAACGCTCGTTTAACAACGAATGAGAAGTATAATTAGCTATATAGAAAAATATACATGTGATTTTCTTAGAAGAATAATGTTAGTTAACAGCATTTGAATCTATGTAATTTAACAGTTTGTAACTATGCTCAAGAACATGTAAGAATTGTAAAGTATCTATAGATTTGAGTTGTTTCAAGTGATCAACTTCAACAATTTCGTCAGGTGTCCTCCTATTGTTCCTCACTATCCAAATGAAATAGATCCTACTAGCAAATAAACTCCTCTTTGCTTCACTGAAACCTGTTTTCCATTTGCTTATCTTCAGCATCCACGTCACAACTTTAAAATATTAACATAAGCTTTTGATTAATTACAAGAAATATTTACATAAACGTCATTCCCTTTTCTATATCACTATACCGAATTTACAATTTAAGATAGACCAAATAATTAAAGCTTGTGATTTAATTATTAATTAACTTGCTTTTGTTACAAACTTAAATTCGACAATAATATTATGTTGGATAAAAGTTTTATAAAATGCAATAGAATATTTATTTTACTATGCTAAAATTAGTGTAAATTTATGTCATTTATCTATTTTTTAATTATAAAAGTACATGTGTTTCTTTGAATTTTTATCTACTTAATATATTTCTATATATTTCACTTTTGAATGGCAACAGAGTCGTATATCATAAATGATAAAAATAAGTTGTATATAATTTTAATGATAATAAGATAGACAATTACATTATAAGTTACATTAAATACAATTTTTTTAAAAATAAATTAGCTTAAACATGAAAATTACATGATTTTTCATTACAGTATTAGGTTATGATTTTATTCTTAAGAAGTAATGAATAAAAACATGTTTGAATTCATTATCTTTCTTAAGTCATTTTTAAATTTCAAAAGCTTCTCATAGAATATTAAATTCTCAAGCTAAACACCTTCTAGGTTAAATAAAGTCGCGCCAAAATAGCTATATATTATTATATATCGAAAAGTAGATTCTTTTACTTTCTTAACATAAGAGCTTCAATTTTTCCTTATTGTATTGTGACAACAAGCTGACATTTATTTTTCAAATTTTATGGTAAATTTCAGCATAAATTAAAAACAATTGATATGGAATGTTGTACATGGTTGTATGAGATTTTTAATTTAAATGTATAAAAACGCACAATACGCGAATAGAAAATGAGAATTAGGAAATATTGAAGCTTTTACATTAATAAAGTAAAAGAATCTATGTTAATGAACTTTATTACACAAATGTTAAAATGTGTTAGGTTGATAAATTTTTATAATTTTGAGCCATTTGAAGCATGAATGAGTTTTACAAATTGAATTTATAAAAAAAAGAGAAAAATAATTCTACAAATTGTGAGTACTTTTCACAACCCTCTAAAGAAAATTGCAAATAAAATAAATAATTTTGTGTGAAGGTTAATGTTAATTGGGTTGTGTTGAGTATATTAATTGTGATAATTTCGCATAGATTGTGGAAATTAACTCTATGAAAAACTATAGTGACCATTAATTATGTTATTTTATGGGATTAAATAATTATATTATTTATTCGAGCAATTAAATTAATCAGAATAAGAAGTAGAACATTTGATTGGGGAATTCATTGATTAATCAATTTGATTAATAAATTAAATAATGGAATGGATAATATTGGAAAGCCCTAATCCTTGTGATGCAGGACTTGGAGGGTGTGGGAGCCCATCACGGGACCTTGTCCTTTGGTACTAGAGTATTTTCTTTTCATCATTATACCATCTTTTGGGGATAAAATAGGAAACAAGACAATATTTTCTTTCTTTTATTAAAAATAAATATAAAATTTAAACAAATGACAAATAAATTCCAATAATTTGATTAAATTTATTTATTTTAATGAATCTATTTAATTAACTTTTAAGATATTACACATTAATATGAATTGATTTATCTCAATGGATCTTGTATAAAAAACTATATAAATATGTGACAATTACATGTAAATAAAAAGTCACTAATATATTAACAAATGGGACTACAAACTCTTAAAATTAATTGATAAAAATTATAAAAATAAGAAAATTTTAAAACTTAATTTATAACATTATTGTTAAGTCCCTAAATATGAGCTTAGTGAGCAACACACTCATTACAAGTGAATAGAGTGGAATTTAATTCTGAATTGTTTTTAAGCTTCTCTCAAAGAGAAAATCACATCATAAATACATGAATGAAGAATTCCTGAAAATTTAAGGAAATAACCCCCTATTATGCAGATACTAACTAGCACTAACTAAAAAGAATATAATCACTAATTGGAATTTACTATGACTAATTCAATTCCTAAAATTTAAAATGACTGCTGAATTTATTTCCAAATTTCAGAATACGTGATCCTTGCCTCAGTTGGGTTGTTTACTCTTTCGTTTGGGCTTCTCTGCTGGATTCGGCCCAATGGACATATCAATTATTAACATCAAATACGATAGTCGCTTTCTAAAAATGTACTTTAGCTATGCACAAAACTCAAATATTAGGGTAAAAGATTGAAAATAACCTCACATGAAATGTTATACTCCCATGAAGTGGATGTTACATAAACGTGGGACATGCAATAATTATATGGAGAGCTCATTATATTCCACACAATATATAAGGTTCCAACTTCTCCATGCATGCAAAAGTGGACTACTTTTTTTGTACGTACGTAGGATAGTTTGTGTATAAAGACTGCGTAATTTGAAAGGATTATTAGGCTTACGACGGAATGATAGATCGAGCTCGTAAAAACTATAAAATTTCTTTATTTTATAGCCTATTTTTCATAAAATGTGCGACAATTGTCAAGTATGCTTCATTGTGAAAAATAGCAGTTTGGAGATATCATAAATGCAGAACATTGTAATATAATTAGTCCCTAGCTAGTACATCACTTGGAAACATAAAAATGAAATGAAAATAAAAAAAGAAAAAAAAATGACAAATAAAATGGAATTGCAATAAAGTTATTATTATTAGACGTCTATTGCATAACATGCAAGTTTACGTGTATCACATAAAATTCAATCAAACTTTCATTCCATTTGGCAAAATCTGATGCTGATTTACTGCTGCAACTTCAGTAGTATTCAGCTGGACAACCACTGGAATTTTGTCAGCATGAAATAATAATGGACTCAATTTGACAATTTCGATAATTTGTTCAGTTAATTCAGGAATTTTTTGTTTCTCCAAGTCTATATTTTGCTTTTGTATTTCGGGTAGCTTTTGCTCACTGATTTTGTCTCCATTTTTGTACTTTGCATAAAGCAGCATCTGGAGCACGCCGAAGCTAAAACCGAGCACATTCGGAATCTACAGAAGAAAGAAAAACAAATATAAATTTATAGAAAAACACATAGTATCTTGTAACACTTGTTATGATTTCTTTTTGTTTGGTAAAAAAAAAAAAAGATAAATAAACTTACAGCTATGTTGTAATCTTTGAGTAGAAGTCCATAGAAAAACCACATCACCGCGCTAAGTGTGAGGAATAGTGATAGAAGAAATGGCATGTATTCTACGCTCTTGGTTCGTATCACTTGCCTCTGTATAAAACGTAAAATCAATAAATATTCATATTTATATATATGACAAATGAAAAAATGTTCTAATGTTCTATATATATTCTTAAATCTATGCTTACCAAAATGCCTAATGGGGCAATGAATACACACAATGAAAATATTAGACAAATCCATCCAATGATAATGGCACGTTGAGATATTACTTTCACGAGGAATTGTGTTGAGAGAACGATAAATCCGAAGCCACAAACTATAAGCAAAATGATTAGCTTCAAAGTTTGTACCTGCATATCAAATTAGAATTTGAGAAATCCTTTTTAGTATTTTAATAAAGTTTTTTAGAAAAAAGAAAGCTATATATATTTATATATACTTACCCTCGCCTTTTTTGGTGCATAAAATAGATAGAAACAGATGTATATAGTCTGAATGAAACAACCAACTGAATTGATTGTAATAAGAAATGTGGTATTGGTTTTGAGAAGTGCATAATATATCCACAACATTGCACTGAAGAGACCAACCACATATGGAATTGATTGGAAACCTTCACTTGTCTTCTTTTTGTAGATTTGATAAAATGTTGGTCTGCAACAAATAAACTGTCAAGTTAACATATAAAATACGATGCAATCATTAGTTCAAATTAACTAAGTGAAATAGACTTACATTGGCGAAAGAAACACCATGAACGACACGATATTACCTACAAAATTCATATAAAAAATAAAATGTTAGGCATGGTATCGCTGCATAAACTTTCGTTTGTTATGAACACAATTATCAAAAAAAATACTTTAGCATTATTTTTTTCATTTAAATCAGAAGAATATATCATGATTCTTTGTGAGTAGATAGTAAAAGAAATATTACAAATATAAATAATACTATTTATGTTTACCAAGTAGTCCAAATGCAAAAGCCCAGTGCATAGAGAAGCCTTCCATTTTCTTGCAAATTGTTTTGCTTAATTTAGAACTCTAAGAGGATGTGATTTCTTATGTACAAAAATGAATGTGTTACATAGCCTATTTATATAGCTAAAAGTTTGAAGAAATTCATGGCACACCTGTGCTACTTTATATATTATTATTAATTAAAAGTGAGTGATAATTCACAAAATAAAGTACCCGTTTTCCCTAGATATTTTAGTTTTTTGCATGAGGGGTAGATCAGTCATTTTATCAGGGTTATCACTCATGCAATAGGTTCTAGCAACAGTTGGATGAATCTTTTCTTTTAATGAATCTACGTCCAATATGTATTGAAAAAGACTACAAATAACTGTGTGCCACTAGGCACCAATCATAGTGGGGATTTAAAGTGTTGTATCAAATGAAAGGTGTGATAAAAGAAATATTGAAGATATATGGTCCAGTAAGCTTTTCTTGTCGTGATGGTCTATATCATATTTGATCATATTTCTTCTTATTTTGCTGCTTAAATCTGCAACTAGAAATTGCAATTTTTAGATGGCCATCTTATCTAGTTTTTACTAGAAATGTGGTGGTGAGGGAGAAAAAGGCAAATGCTGAAAGGCATGTCTAGGAGGAAGTCTCTCAACCGGTGTAAATTCTAATTTTAATTATCTCACTATAATCTTAATTGCAATATTAATTTTGAATACGAATCACAAATGATCAAATGTGCACGCATGCTCGAGTTTGACTTCTTAGATGTACGCCATTTCATCTGTATGAATTTTACGTGCATGCATGTGTATAAATTGGCAAACTAGTGTACATTATTAGTCCAAATCAATATTAATCATCGAATAAATTGAAGAAAATGTTCTTAGTTGTGGAGAAAAGTCCATTTAATGTACCACAACTGAGGTCTTTAAAATAACGTCCAAACTTTCTTCGGACAATTTTAATAGTACACGTATGGGGATGGGATAGTTAAGGCCACCCAATTTATGAATAGACATTAATGCCAAAAAAAAAAAAAAAACATTCTTCTTAATTCAGGCATCTGTCTATCTCCACACACAGGCATGTTCCTGCCAAGTTCATTGATTTTTCTTATTACCAAATTGTCTATGTTTTTTTTTTTTTTTTTTATATTTACATGTGGATTTCACGTTCTGTTAAGTGGTCTTCTTAATTAATTTTATTATCCTTTTGATTATTATATAGAGATGGAAATAGAGTCGATAAAGTGAATGTTGCCATGGACCCGCTGAGATGGACCGGACTCAGCCAGTCCCGAAGTGGTTAATGAGATCATATATCCCAGACCCGTGCTCGCCCCAATATTTATTATATAATTTTTAGTTGATATATATTTAATTACTCTTGAAAATGTTGATGTTTATTTGATATTTGTACTTATTTTTAGATTTGAAGATAACAATGATTTATTTATTTAAATTTATATTTTTTGTGAATGACATTGTCCATATCTTATAAGAATACGGTGAATCTCGATACCTACATTACCCATTCCAAACCCACCGGATTGCCATTCTTATTCCTATCTTTGAAAATATTTAGAGGGTTATGATCTAGGATGTGGGACTTTAGTGGGTTACATATGGCGTCAGGTGAAAATTTCTCTAATTTAGTAACTAAGCTAAAGTAGAAATCATGTTGAACTAAAACAAAAGGAATAGAGATAACGAAGCCACGTGTATAATTGAAAAGATAACTTAATTTCAATCTATGTATAAAACCCTAAATAATATGGAAAAATAATTTAATAATTTATATCAAAGTGATGAAATGTTGTCCCTTGATGTTTCAGTTGAATGAAGTGATATGCTTACATAAACGTGGGACAAGCAAAACAATTATGGTTACAATTTAATTATCCATGCAAAAAGTTCAAACTACGATAGAAATGAATCTAACATTAATAATATTTGGCCATATAATAGCCACAAGGTTGTAGGACTGAGCCAGCTTGAGAAGCATCTACGTGTATCATGATAGAGTGAATAAAAGGGTGTCTTTATATTGTTATCCATTTAGAAAGTATTGAATATAATTTATGGAGAAGGATATTGGTGAGAAGTCGGATTTCAATCAATTGTTACTAATAACACATATCATTTGGAAATAATTTTTATTTTATCATAAAAGTATTTCTTAGAAATTTAACGGTAGTGACAATATACGTAAAGATGTCATAACTCTTGTTAACTAGTAAGCACACGATAGTGATAATTAGTAATACATTTTCAGTGATAAGTATTGTTTTCTTATACTTGAGTTCATCATGATCTTAGGAGGAAGTATCAAATTCATCAATCCTCTAGTAATGTTACCTTGCTAGTTGTTATCCTTTAGCCTATTAATTGGAATCACCTAAACTTAGCGACTCTAGAGCGTGAAGAACTTCTATCATAATTGCCTGTAATTCTCTCTTAGTCTAACTCATTTCACTTCCACGTACATTTATTTTCAAGTACAAAAATTTAAATGTATTCTGTTTATTTCTTATTTTGAGAAATTATAATCTATTCGAGGTGGATAATATAGGAAGATGGAGTTAAAAATATACCATAAAATAAAAATTCTGATGACTTAAGGAGAATTGATCAGGGACCGAATTCTTTAAGGGGGAGAGAATGTGATATCCCATACTTTCAAGTCTTAACTAGAGTCATTGTAACTTTTATCATTTTAATTTAGAGAGATTTGTGTGATTAGTCTATATCTAATGCCCTTCATTTGTGTAATTAGAATCGTATTTTTTTTAGATTATTAAAGTGCAGTCTAAGTATAATTTACTGAACACATTTTAAATAGATTTCGAGTTTTAAGTCTACTTTAAAGATTTTTAGTAAGTTTTGGACTAAAGTGGAAATTGCCTAAAGTTTTGGGCTTAAACTAAAAATATATAAATATTGAAAGACAAGTGTTCGTAAGAAATGGATAAGTATTGATGGTTGCATGACACCCAAGATGCTCTACCACTAATCACCTTGAGGAGATGCCACCTATACACATGTATACTATATTATATAAAACAAACAAAAGATATATATAGGTATTAGTTAGTAATTGTAAAAGAGGCATATAAAGACTTAAACTATATCATCTCATAGGCTTATCTTCTCAGGTAACCTCTTGATTTCATTTACATTCCTTTCTTTTCTAATTAAAGTATTCCTTATGAGTTCTGTGAATAAACAACTAGTAGTGATTAAGATAATTAAATTATTCATACACTTGAACTTGTAAGTCTTATAAACAATTAGAAGCTTTTTTTACTTGGTCATCATTAGACAATACAAAGTTTGGTAATTGATTATCTCATTACTAGTTAGGCATGCGTTAATTAGTTGATTGATAAGGTCTAATTAACTAAGATCGTTTCCATGATTAATTATGACATGTAATATTTTATTAGTTAGCTTCATTTAGTTGTTTTACTAATATACCTGTAGTTAATTATATATGAGTTAAAATGGCTAGTTAGTTAGATGTTAATGGGTTCACTGTTGTTGATAACTAATTAATCAGTATTAAAGTATTTTATGATTATTTCTCTTTAATTTACTCATAATGATTAAAAGTATTCTTAATTCCGTCTCAAATATACTATTATGTACAAATAACAACTATGTACGGAATGATCATTTAGCTTATTAAATTTCTAATGAACGAATAAGAGCTTTACATTTGTATTGTTAATAATGGAATATCTGATGATACTAAAACTACTAAACGAATTAATTAATTACGAAATCATGATATATTAATCAACTTAAATAATTTTATGTCAATCGGTAAATCATGTGCTCTTTTGATAATTATTTAAAGAGATCAACACATTTTGTTTCTTCATTGTAAGCAGAAATATAATTGTGCCATCTGGGCGAGGTTATGTTCGCGAGGGGGCTCAGTAGAGACAAATTACATAACTGAATAAGTCCTTAATATCGTGAGTGCTTTATTTACGTTTAGAGTTACATTATTATTGTATTTGTCATCAGCATTCATACAGTGTGCAGTCACGTGGTACATACATCTTATATATATTGTTGACAATATGTGTGTGATCGGATTCATATGTTGTATTGTGTATATTTGATTGTAAAGAGGTGTTAATTGAACTACGATGTAGTGCTTTCTAATTCAATGAACTGTACTATGCGATAAAGTTCCTACAAGTCAGATTGATTGTGATGTGCTTGTTTGAGGGCACGAATTGTGGAGGTGGATATAGCTGTGTTCGGCTAAGCAGGTAGGGGCTTGCTAGTCTTAAAAGTTCGTGGGTATCCACTCTTCAAGTCCCCCGTTCATGATACGGTGTGTTACAAGACCTGTGAGGTCTTATTGATTGGCATATTTCCGGGATATGCATTTAATGGCAAGGCCGCGCCTTGTCCGGAGAGATAAGGACCAACCATCGGGGGTTATAAGGATGTCGGCATCAACATATTACTTGCAAGCGTTCGTGTTTCGACATTATTATAGTTTGATGAAATGATTGAATTACTTCATGATTATTATACTATTGATTGTATAAACCTTGCATCACGATCATGATATGACACATACATGCATAACCCCACACGTACACACACCGACACTCACTGGGCTTACTAGCTCATCACTCGTGTCTCCCCTTGCTAGGTCCAGATGAAGATGAAGTAGGTGGGAGCAGATCTTAGGAAATCGAAGAATAAAGTTTCACAAGAACTCTAGTGCAAACTCATCTTGGTAAAGACAGCTTGGGTTAGTGACATTAAAGTGAATCAAACACAACCAACGTGGAGTATCATGGTGTATCAGTTAATTATATTTAGATAAAATTAGATAGATAGAGAGAAAGGTTGTGTCCTATTTCACTGGTGATCTTGTACTCTTATTTGATTTGTAGAGCTCTGAATCATATTATTGAAGTGTTAGTTTTTGTTTAAAAACAATTATATGAGTTGAAGTTTAACTTAATTATACTAATAGGCAAGTGAAATGGGGCATGACAGTTAGTGATACGTTTTAGGGCTTTACCTAATCAATTATGTTTGGTTTGAAGGACTTAGTCATAAATTAAAATCCATTAATATACGTTTCATAGTGTTTGAATAATTTTAAGTTTTAATCCATTTTATATTCTGTATTACTTATTTGGAGAGATATTATCTCCGGTAAATATGAATGCATAGGACATTCAATGAGTATTATTAATTGTCTAGATTAATTTTTATATCTTGTTTCATTTTCACATAAAATGAAAGTTTTGTTACATTTTATGTACATGCAGGATACATGAAACTTTTATTAGATAAAGTGCACATAAAGATTTAAACATAAAATACCACTTTATAGGACAAAAAAGCAATATATATTGAAAGCTCCAAATTATGGGTGAAAAGATTGAAAATAACCACTTTAATAATGATATATATATATATATATATATATATATGATGAAATGCTATCTCTTGATGTAATTTGACATATGAAGTGCAAGCTTACATGAACGTGGGACAAACAATAATTATGTAAAGAGTTCATTTCACAAAATTTATATGGATACAAATTTTCCATGCAAAAGCGGGGAACTTTGCTAGAATCAAATGGAATCATTCCTAATATGGGAAGATCAAGAATTATTTTTGGCCATACAGTAACTCAATTTTATAGGATGAGTTGACTCATGACTTAACCAGGACAAAATCATAGCAAAAAGAATAAATCTTTAGTCTTAAATAGATGTGAATTATTTTAGTCCATGTTTCATGAAAACTTAAATTATCTTTTTTCTTTCACATTTTACAGCTAATTTGTCGCGAAAGTTCTAAGTAAAAATTAAAGTATACAATGGGTTTAAAATAATTATCATTTGGTGGCACTTTTGTTATATCAATTGAGGGTTTTCGGACAATTTAGCAGACTAGCGATCATTTCACATTCATGTTATTAACTACATCAAAAGCAATTAAAAGAATAGATACTACATATTGAAGAATTTTTGAATCGTGGAACTCAATGATCAAAACTAATACAATTTGGAAACAACTTAAGCTTCATACATATATAACTAGTGGTGATGAAATTCTTCACTAAGTTCAAAAATTTCTCTCATATTCAAAAACTTTCAAAATGCTTAGTACTAAATTAAGTTGTCAAGCTTCAGCGCTAAGGCTAGTTTTGAGTTAGGACATATTTGTTTAAAAGACCATTAAAATATTAACTATTTGTGAGCTTGAAGAAAGTTGGTTTTGTGCCTAATACATAGAGTTTAGAGTTTTAGTCTAGTGGAATAAAGTATGTCAAAGTTTTTATTTTTAACAGTTTGACTTTGGGTTGTATACTTAGTTGATTAAAAACAACTTATCATTTTAAAATCATGCTTAATTATTTATTTTATTATAATATAAAAGTATGGGTGTTTATTTTAATTTTGTATATACTTAATATATCCATATGTAATTCAACGTTTTAATGGTAAAATGGACAAATAAAAAAATTCTAAAAATTGTATATACACAGCAATAGGAAGTTGGAATACATTAAGATCCTCTATAATCAAAAAATAAAATTATATCTATATCTATCTATCTACACTATATGAATATATATTTGTATATATCCTTACCTATTTAGTATATGGGTCTTGCTAATCTCATAGTAATATGTGAGATTAGCTTACAGACCTTAAAATAGTTGAGGAAAATAATTCACAAAATCCAATCTCAAGTTTTCTTATTTAATTAATTGTCTTTACATCATATTAGATGAAAATTCATAATAGCTAAAATACTTAAATAAGGTATAATTCGATGATTTTTTATTCCAAAAAAAATAAATATGCATAATCAAACAATCATACAATTAAAACTCAATCTAACTTAAAGTGTGATTTTGAGATTTTCTTCTGTTTCAAAAGTTAACAACATATTAAAATTATCAACTTTCTTGAATTAATAATATATAATAATATTTTTTATTTTAATTTTTAAATTAAATATAATTGCATTAATACACTTACTAATCATATGGTTATAGTGCGAAATAATTAAATTATTATACCATACACAATACTTGAATTAATAATGATAGTTGTTAGAACATAGTTGTTTAATTTTAAATCTTTAACTTTTTAACTTCTATTTGATAATAAATTATTTTTTGAATATACAATTTCGATATTCATTTTTTTTGATTAAATAAGAATATTCGTTCTATAGTTAATATAAAATTTTTATGAGACAAAATGTAGATTAAGAATAATTAATTGAAATTCTGTTAAATATTATCCATATATATGTGAAGCTAATCATAAATATATATAATTATGTGAAATTATTTTTTAAATATTTTTTCACCTGTTCATTAGTGCCATATTAGTAGCTGATGTTTGTCTGTAAGTGTTGGATTGCATTTTGTACACATTTTACTTACTTAAAGTCGTGTCATTTGTCACATTTGCCCTTCTTATCTCGTGATATTATGTTGATATTGGATTGCTAGGTGATTATGTCGAGAAAAGAGCCAAATGAGATGAAAAAGGGAAAAAATGATAAAGAATTGAGATTAGCATAAAAAGTTCTGCAGCAGAAGACTTTCCCAAATTAAGATTGCCCACGCTTAAGTCTCTGAACGCTTCTGCCAAGGAACGCGTTTTCTGAAGATTTCTGAAGAACTTCTTGTTAAAATTCGGATTTTGTGGGTTTATTGTTACCCGAATTTATGGGATTCATTCCTTTTTGTTTTAGGATTTATTACCATCTTTTGGACAATTTATGCTAAGTTTGTTTAGTTTGTTAGAGTTCTAGTTTAATTAGTTTCCTTCTTGAATTAGGACTCTACTAGGTTAAATATGTGGCATTTTATTCACAAGGGATCTTCTCTTTTGTTTTTCATTCTATGCACATTTTTCCCCTCCAATTCCAGCTTTCGAATTTTTATATTTTGTTGACGCTTTTGATTATGTGTTGCTAAACACATAATTCTAGTCGAGGATTCATCGAGATTTGATTCTTCTAAATTGTGAGATCGAATTGCGCTTTAATTTATTTGTTTATTAGGTATTTACTTTTTCTCTGAGCTCTGTTGACAATATATTTCAATTGATTTTATAACTTGATCAACTATTTAATCGTTTGAATCATATTAAGCTATTTAGGACCCAAATCCATAATTGTTTGGTAAACCCTAACTTTTATAGCAGTTAGCGACGTTGATTATTTAATTATTTTCGATTAGTCGCTAGGGGAACTAGTAATCTGGTCTAAATGAACCGAGCTTATGCGTTTGTTGGCTAGAATTGGTGTTTTTCTAATACGTGAATGCTATCGATAGGCTAAATCCTAAGAGCTTGTTTAGGGTTGAATACTTGGTACGAGAAGTAATCAAATAGCTTGTTTTGGTGATCGACGACTTAAGAAAAAACTAGGTTACTAGAGCTTGTTAGTAACGATAGTCAATTTATCTAAAAACATTGATTTATTTTTGCATCAGTGACCAAATTATAGAATCAATATCGAGATAATCCGAAGACTAGAACTTCTCATCATATTGAATTCGAAGCCTACCTTTTTATTTGTACTTTTGATTTTACGTATTTTAATTTTATTCTAGTTAAAAATCCAAAATTCCCCCCTTTTTAATCATATTAGTAATTTAGGAATTGAATTTACACCATTCCCTGAGGATTGACCGTACTTATCGCTGTTTACAAATCTTTTTATGTAGGAATTTATTTTTGTTGGATTCGACACCCACCAGTAAACGTAAAATGTTTCACAGACTGTGAGAAAAGCTTTTTCCTTAGTATATAAAACAGTTATGTTTTGTACATATATATATAGATAAATAGATATGCTAGGACCCATATCAATATCTATCTCTCCACACTACTTGAATATCTATATATATATTTGCTATATAAAAAGATATTTTTTGCATATATATGCACGGTTATAATCGATTAATTCGAACAAACTTAATGATGTTTTTATTCGAACAAAAGTCGTATTTCGCCCAACAAAAATCTGGAAAGTTCCACGTCACTACTAGAAAACAAGGCATCCGCTTCGGGCCATTTCGTAGCTATTACTCATGAATTCATAGCTATAGCTACAAAATGTTTGTCACTTGCCTCCGTAGCGGATACCTCCGTAGCTAAATTTTTGCAACGGAATTTAAAATTCCGTAGCTATCTCTTAGCTACGCAATTGCATAGCAATTCCTCGTAGCAATGTCAAGTATGCATTCTTGTAGCTATTTGTGTAGCTGGAGTGGTGGAATGGTCGTTGCAAATTCAATAATAATTTTCGTAGCTATTTGTGTAGCTAGAGTGGTGGAATGGTTGTTGCAAATTTAATAATAATTTTCGTAGCTATTCATAGCAAAGGTTACGAAAGCTTATAGCAAATTTTATTGCAAGGGCAACGAATAACTCGTTTCTATAACGTTGCCATGGAATATAAAATTTTGTTGCGATAATAACGGAAATCCGTAGTAAACTTTGTAGTTTTGGTGACAGAAATTAGTAATAATATTTATCGCCGTGGCTACCAATTTTCTGTAGCAATTTTCATCACAATAATGACAAGATATTTGTAGCCGAATTTAGTGCAATAGCTACGAAATATTATTGTAGTTTTGTTGTTATAGCAACAAAGAGTGTATAAAATTTTTGTTGCTGTTTTGAAACCAAGATGATGGATTGTTGTAGCTATATTTATATTAAACCTATTATTAGCTACCAATTATATAACAATGGTATTAATTAAGATTTTGTAGCAAAGACCACGACTATAATTTTCAATATAATAATCCACATAAATATAAACCCAATAAAAACTCAAAAACAACAAAAATGTGATTAAACAATGTTTAGATAACTCAAATATCCAACAATTGATAATTTAAATTAGTTTAAACATCAAGTAAAAGTAATCATAATATGCTAAATACTTAAGAGTCAAAAGATTCTAAACATCCAAACCCTAAATGCCACTCTTAATGTTATAACTCTCGTCATCATTATCTTCCTCATTTGCATCATTTATATCATCATTGTTCCTTGTATTTTCACGAAAACTAGCAACAAACTCTTGCTCTCTCAAACCTGATCCACCAGCATGAGTGTGGTTCGTCCATTGAATTTCTTCCAACATTCTTCGTATACTATCGGGGATAGGATACAATGTTAAAAAATCTTAAGAATTGCACGATTCTCACCTTTTAGTTGTTCCATCTCTTTCTGCAGTTTAGCAAATCGTTCATTTGATTCTTCTTGTATACATTTGGTTGCCTCTTCAAGTTTGTATTTAGAGCCTCCACGATGTGCACTATCCCCGAGAATTTGATGAGGAGATTGACTCCCGAATCCATACACCCGACCTTTAGGTACACCACCGGTTGCTTCAATCCAAGCAACAGGGTCAAAGATAGGCTGAGAAGATGAATCTTGTGAAACATTTTCCACCAAATTGTCATATGTAGCCTACAAAAATAATATCATTCAATTTATGCATATTAGTTTATTAAACTACGTGACATATATGTGTAGCGATAAACTATTATAGAGAGAAAAAGAAAACATAATCAATATTATTTAAATTAAATCAAAGCAACAAGTTATCGTATAAACTACACATAATTTTTTTGCAAATTGTTTTCAAACTTACCCGCACTCTCTTAGCCTTAGTGCATGCAAAATCACCCTTTCCTTGATTCCTCCTATGAGTACGATCATAAAGTTCAATCTCTGAAACTTTACGCTTATACTCGTCCTCCTAGGTTGTATGAATTATTCAATTTGTCAATATTCAAATAGAATAAATTACACATAAAAATGAATATATATGTTACTAATTAGACTAAAAACATAAACTAAAAAAAAAATACCATTTCTTGTTTGTGTACTGCAAAAGGCTTCGATCCACCAGTATGGGTTGAGATTGAACCATCATTTGAACTCAATCTATTTTTTTTTCCAGCATTTGATTGTCTTTGAAATCTATCTGTGTTCCAATGATCTTCACATAGCTTATTCCATACACTTTGCCCGAGCCAGTTAGGGCCATGACCCCTCCAATCCAGTGGATTTTTTGACTTTACCTTTGCTGCAACTTTACTCCTTTCCTTACAAAGCATATCTCTCAGACGACTATCTGCAGTTTTCCACCATAGCCCGAAGATTTCAATTGTCGCTCCATCTTCCCACGTGTATTTATCCTATTAAAGAAGAGTTTTAGTAAAAAGATAGATATTATAGATTGTTAAAATAAATAATGATATATATTATTTTTAGTATTATATAACTTTATCAAACAATTTAAAATTTACAATACAAATATATAAGATAGATTGAATTTTCTAACCGTAAAGAGTCCCCACATATAGTCTCTCAATTTTTTGGGAAAGTGTGACCATGTTGGCCAGGGGCCTTGTATGTGATATCTTACTGATGCTGAAATTTCTTGAGTCACACCCCGAGGTTGGAAACTTTCATATTGTATAATTGTATACCACAAGAAACAAATACTTGTTAACATAGATATATATTAAAGTCACTAACAATTGTTTTTAAAAATACGAGACACCATTAATAAAATTAAAGTACCTGCGACCAACCATGTGGATAAAAACTCGATATTGAGGATTAATTGGATGCGGAGTTCCTTGGTTGGGCCCACGTCTCCTAATATGTGATGGATGACCAACACTGCTTCTAGATGGAGGATCAACATTATTAGTTTGTTCAATAGGTTCGTCTTCACATTCTAATGATTGATCACCATCTCTTCCAAGTGGCTCAATATGATCTTTCAGTCGGCTAGGAATTTGTCTTCGACCACGACCTCTCGATCTACTCCTGCGACCACTTAAAATCATATACAACATAAATTCTTGTTAGATTAAAACAAATAATACAACATTTTTTTTATAGAATATTGGTTTCAAAAATTCAAATATTATTGTATTAATGATTAAATAGCAAATTTAGGGCATACCTCATGATCCCTAAAGATGCTGGGTTAGCTAAATTATCCAGTGGAGAATTGACACCAGCATCGACAAATGACTCTTCCGCCATCACCGCTTCATTTTCCATTGATATGTTATTACTACCTCTACCATGTGCAACTTCAGTGTTTGCATGTCTACTTAGATGTTTTCTTCCACCACCTCTTTGTTCTAACCATCCTGCATAACAATAGAGCATTATATCCAAGTTAATATGTTTTCATTAAACAATAAAAATAATGTATATTTTTTACAATAAGACCATACAAAACACAAATACAATGAATATAAAAGAAATTAGATAATGTGTCATAGTCTCATCTTCAAAAGACTTTGCATGCCAAGTCATGTGCTCACAAGAGTGACTTGACATATATAACCTTTGTAGTCGTGGTATTAGGGGCAAGTAATGCAAGACACTATAAGGCACTTTTCTTTTCGCACTCGATTTTGCTGGCTTAAAACGAAGATGGTGGCACACCAAACACTCTTCTTTATGCTTGTTGTCCTTATAATATAACATGCATTTGTTTATGCAAGCATCTATTTTCTCATAAGCTAAACCAAGTTCGTTCAATTTTTTTTGGTTTCATAGAAGCTACATGGCCATTTTTCATCTTTTGGCAAAATGTCTTTCACTATTGACATAATTCTATCATAGCATGACTCAGACATATTGAATTCCGACTTGATATTTAGAAACTTTGACATGGCTGAAAGTTTCGTAAGCTTCGTACAACCTTTATACAGTGGCTTATCTGCAATCTTCAATAAATCAAAAAACTTTTGAGCCACAGAGTTCGGTAGTTGTTCTTCAAAAGCCGGACTCCATTCAAACTCTGGACCCGCAAGATTCATTACCAAATCACGCATACGAGAACGCTCATCATTTGTTGTTTTAGATGCCCGTACTGGAATTAACTCTTCTTCCTCGACATAATCATCAGTAGGTTCTTCATAGGGTTCACCATGTAAAACCCAAATCTTATAACCTCGCGTAAATCCATTTTTATAAAGGTGAAGATGGACTTGATCACGATCTAATATTTTGCTATTAAAGCACTTTAAACAAGGACATTTTATTTTCCCATCAAATACACAATCTACATTAGAAAATGCAAAATTCAAGAATTCATCAACTCCATTCTTGAATTCATTAGTAATTTGTCCATGTTGGTCTCGTCGACGAATCATCCAACCACGATTAATGGACATATTGCTGTTCTCGAAATTAAAAACTCAATATGAGTTTTTCTCAACAATAAATAAATATTAAAATATACGCAAGTAAAATTAATAGTTGGAAAGTTAATTTATTTAGTGGATTATCTAGAGTAAGTTTCCTATCATGAATTTATTATATATTATTTTAAATAAATTATTAGATGACTTAAATAATTAAAGAAGAAGCCCTTTTGTTAATATTTGACTAAGAGGTATTTGTAGGTATTATAAATAGAAGTTCCTAAGCAACATTGGTATATTGTTTTTCGAATATCATTGGATTTATATACTGGACCCGCAAGATTTCCTTATTGACCATTATCTCCAATTTTGAAGTTCAATGGAAGAATATTTACCAAGTTTCATACTTTTCCGACAACCACACTTTATTATTTAGGAATTTAAAACAAGTTTAAAGAAAATGAAGTCCTTCGGATTGAATCTAAAGATTTAATAAGGTGAAAATCTAACTAATACATGACAAAAAATCTAACTAAACTATGAATCACATTGCGAAAAGAAAATTATAAAAAGTTATAAAATACGAATAAAAAACAGATTAAATGGCATAAATTTATTAAGAAATGATGTAAATTTTTGAGGGATTTTGGGTAATTAAATTTTTTGTCATATGCCGTAGATAAAAATTGAGTTTTATTTTTGGCCCCTTTTTCTGGCAAAGAATTGTACATTTTTTTGGCCAAAAATTCAGTGACGAAATCATGATTAGTGAAACAATAGAGTTTACAATTGTAAATCCTAAACCCTAAACCCTAAACCATAAATTATAAACCCTAAACCCTAAATTGTAAACATTAAACCCTAAATATAATTCTGAAATCGATTGTAGAAGTTTTAGCTCCAACATTTTTCTATACCAGATCTAATTTGCAAATTCATTATACAAAAGCTGAAAATTTTGAATTTTTATTTAATAATAATACATACAAATTTTATAATTAGAAATTAATTATATATTTACTAATAGTAATAATAGTAAGAATAATGGATTAAGTGGTCCGATAATAATTATGGCTTTTCAAGTTTTGTTTAAATTACATTCACACAACAAATAGACTTAAAATGCTATTTCACATTAATTTTATTATAATTTAAACAATTTATTCTCCGGTGTTGAATAATTGTTACTTTTTTTCAAATGTTTCTTTCGACGCTCAATTTGTAGCTCTTCGTCGTTGCACTAATGTATATATCGTTGCAATACCTAGCAACAAAGTAACTATGAATTTTAAATACATTACAAGAACTACAAATATTATGTAGTAAAGTGAATCTGATGCTATTTTCTAGCTATTTTTATTGTTGCGCTAGCGACGAAAATTGTAACAAATGTATATATCGTTGCAATACCTAGCAACGAGGTAACTATGAATTTTAAATACATAGCAAGAACTACAAATATTATATAGTAAAGTGAATTGATGCTATTTTATAGCTATTTTTATCGTTGCGCTAGCGATGAAAATTGCAACAAACGTATATATCGTTGCAATACCTAGCAACAAGGTAACTATGAATTTTAAATACATAGCAAGAACTACAAATATTATGTAGTAAAGTGAATTGATGCTATTTTGTAGCTATTTTTGTCGTTGCGCTAGCGACGAAAATTGCAACAAACGTATATATCGTTGCAATACCTAGCAATAAGGTAACTATGAATTTTAAATACATAGCAAGAACTACAAATATTATGTAGTAAAGTGAATTGATGCTATTTTCTAGCTATTTTTGTCGTTGCACCAGCAACGAAAATTGCAATGAATGTGTTTTTTGTTGCAACAGCTACGAACAAATTAACTACGGATTTGAAGTTCATAACAAGTGTCACAATTATTATGTATCTAGCATATTTTATTTATTTTTAAATTCTTAAAATAATTTGTACAATGAATAATTAGTAGCTACTCTGTCGCGCTAGAAATGAAACTTGCAACGAAAATACGATTTGTTGCTGATTCAATGCAATTTTGTCGCTGACTTATTCGTATATGTTTATTTATTCTGAAAATACATTTACCTATGGAAAATTTATAGCTAAGTTATGTCCTTAGATACGAAATCAAGTTCGTAGCAATTTAATTTGTAGCTGATGCCCTGTTTTCTTGTAGTGAGGCCATATGGATATCTATTTATCTACACTATATAAATATGTATATATGTATATATAACATCAATTTATCTACATACAGTAAAAACTCTATAAATTAATATTAATGGGACCAATAAAATTTATTAATTAAAAGAGTTATTAATTAATCGATAAATTAATAATTATTAATTTATATATTAATTAATATTTTATTAATTTATAATGAAATATTCAATTTACAAACAACTTTCAAATTTCTACTTAATTATTGTACAATACATGTATATCAAATGAAGTGCCCAATTTGAAAAATATTTCAATCTCCCACCTTATTATGCTTCTTGTGTTCAATGTATATCACTTTATGGACATTAAAAACTATTTTCTATATAAATCATTCATGTAATATGCAGTATATAAGAAATTATTAATTTATATTTTATATGGGACCTATAGAATTTATCAAAAATGTATTATCTTATAATTTTAGCGAATTATTAATTTAGCACCCTATCCCCGAGTCGGGACCGGCCAAAAATATTATTTTAAAGAGTTTATTAAATAATAGAGTATTAATTTATCGAGTTTCTACTGTATTAATATATAAAAAGTTATATTTTTTGTATATATTATGGACTGTTTCAAATATAATTACATATATGATTGATTATGATGCTAACGTAATAGAAGTGTATCCATTTACCAAAATCAGAATTAGGATTGTATCAAATGGAATATTGCTCAATAAACACTACTCCTAATTTGCTCCTCACAAGTGTATATATATATATATATATATATATATATAAGACGATTGTGGAACAAGTTAGGAAAATTAAAAAAAACAAAACAAAGAAAAAGTAATTACATCTCATCTCAATTTCACTTGAATTGAAAACATAAATCATAGATAAAATTATAGACATGTTATTGAATAGCAAAATAATGAATTAATAAAATAACAATAAGACATATAATTACACTACAATTTTATTATGTCTAATTGACTTTTTCAAAGACGAAAGGATTAAATAATAAAATAAGTCATTTATATTTATAATAAAAGGATGTAATATTAAGTTAAAACTCTACCATAAAATTAAATTCCAATACTTAATTTAATTAAAAGTTCTTTGTTTAGACATGCTAATACTTACACTACATAATTTTTTTTTCTAAAATTAATAAATCAGAATATGTAAAAAACTTCTTTTTTTATTAAGTAACTCTTGAATCTTAAAAGCATCTCATGAATATTTAATTTTCAATTATCCTAGTCAAACACTTTCTATATGACATATTATAAATACTTTTTAGATCACCTAGGCAAACGAACATCTTTTGTGTTCTACGACATATTATGAATAGTATTCCTGTCATTCAATATTTATTCTTTGAATTATTATAATTTATTGAATAATTATTCACTTAATTAAATTGTTATTTAAATTTAAATATACAATATTATAAAATTAGAATTTTTTTATCTATTTGAATTATTTACGAGGTCATGACTTATAATTAATTTAGTAAGTATTTACTTCGTAAAATTATTGGTTACTTTTTAATGTTTAATCACTTAATTTCTTTTAAGCTTCATATATTTAATGCCAACAAATTATAATTTTGTGGCGAATTTTTTAAGTTTGTATAGTTTATCAAACATATTTATTGATACGAATCTTCCCAAGATGAGTTGATTCGTCACGGAATTTTCCAAGATCTGAATTTGCGCACGAGTTGAATGGATGGATGGATCTTTTAGAACGCATAATAAATTGATAGCCCTCATTTCTATTGGACCAATTTGATCAATGGGCCTCAATGTATTTGATTGAGCCAATACTTCTTGGATAAGCTCATTTAGCACTTCCTTGAATTTCTTAACTCTTGATTTGTGATGGGTCCAATTAGATCTTGAACTCGATTTTCTAGACTCGAATTGTGTGATCCTTGAGCCGCATCATTCCCCTCCTCTTGAGAAGGATTTGACCTCAAATCCAAAGTGTCACTTAAATCAAACGGACTTAGATCAGTAACATTAAAAGTAGCGCTCACATTATACTTACCGGATAAATCCAAATTGTAAGCATTGTCATTGATGCGCTCTAGAACTTGGAAAGGCCCATCGCCTCGTGGAAGTATTTAGAACGATGTTGTGCTGGAAATGGTTCTTTAAGCATATGCAACCATACCCAATCTCCGGGTTCAAACACGAGTTTGCGACGTCCTTTGTTAGCTTGTTTGGCGTATTGCTCCATACGTCGCTCAATGTTAACTCTTGCTTGTTCATGAATCATCTTGACAAAATCAGCCTTCTTTCTACCATCTAAATTAACTTGCTCACTCAAAGGTAAAGGAGTTAAATCTAACGGAGTTAAAGGATTAAAACCATATACGATTTTAAAAGGAGAAAACTTAATAGCAGAATGAGTATATCGATTAAAGAGCGTTCTACCCGATACTTCAGTAGAAATTGTCCATTGTAATATCCGAGAAACTGCACCTTAAGCCGGGACTCCGTGGGAAACCTCATAAATTCAATTTCACACATGATGCACCAAAGCAATAGCAAATGTTGAATGTGATTACAAATTTATAATTGAATTCCAACAAACAATATTATATTAAGTAATTCTTCGATTTCTACAGAAAACAAAGCTATGTATATTTTATAACTTGGAGAGACTGACTAACCATATATAAGATTGTGGATCAGTGTCTCTTCTTTGAACCCTACTGAAAAGCTCTATCTGCAGTATACTGCCAGCATATTCGAATAAAAACATCCTTAAATTTGTTCGAATCAATCGATTATAACATTGCATATTATATAATAAATATATATATATATATATATATATATATTCATATAGTGTAGAGAGATAGATATTGATATGGGCCGTCGCATATCTATCTATCTATATGTATACTTCAATTTTTAATTAGAGTTTTCGTGACAAATTAGCAGTAAAATGTGAAAAAAAAAATATATTATGGGAAGTTTGCATGAAACATGGGCTAAAAGTGTTCACACCTATTTAATACTAAAGATTATCTTTTTTGCTATGATTTTATCCTGGTAAGTCATGAGTCAAGCTCATCCTATAAAATTAACACGTTGAATGCGAACGGTTTATATACTGTATTTCATCTTGGTCCCGCGTTTAATGATAATGGTAGTATTTATTAGTGTGCCGATGTACTGGACGTGACATAGAATGTACTTTAAAATCACTATGTTATTGTATGGCCAAAAGTAATGCTTGATCTTCCCATATTAGGAATGGTTCCATTTGATTCTATAAAAGTTCGCTTTTGCATGGAAAATTTGTATCTATATAAATTTTGTGAAATGAACTCTTTACATAATTATTGTCTGTCCCCAGTCCCACGTTCATGTAAGCTTGCACTTCACATGTCAAATTACATCAAGAGATAGCATTTCATCATATATATAATTATTAAAGTGGTTATTTTCAATCTTTTCACCCATAATTTTGAGCTTTTATTATAGTTTTTTGTCCTATAAAGTGTTATTTTATGTTTAAATCTTTTATGTGCACTAGATGTAGTAAAAGTTTCATGTACTAATTGAATGCCCTCTGCATTCATATTTGCTGAGATGATGTATCCCAAAATAAATATTACAAAATTTAAAATGGATTATAATTTGAAATTATTAAAATAATATTAAAGCTATATTTTGGATTGAAATTTAACAAATTTAATCCAATACCCTCTAAATAGATGACACATTACAAAAACACCCTTTTATTTACTCTATTAAAATGTATGTATACGCTTCTCAAGCTGGCTCAGCCCAACAACCTTCATATCACTTCATCGAACTGAAACATCAAGGGATAACATTTCATCACTTTGGTTTAATTATTAAATTATTTTTCCATATTACTTGTGGTTTTATACATAGATTGAAATTATAGTTATCTTTTCAATAATACACTTGGCTTTGTTATCTCGATTCCTTTTGTTATAGTTCCACATGAGTTCTAATTTATAACACTACAAAAAAAGGTATCAAAGACGGAATTTTAGAGACGGATTTGCATCCGTCTCTAATAACAGGGTATTTGAGACGGATTTTGTGACGGATATTCACTCTGTCTCTCTTTTGAGACGAATTAGCGACGGTTATAATATCCCGTCGCACTTTTTAAAATAAATATGACATTAGCGACAACGTTAGCTACGGATATAGCGACGAACATAACTTAGGTAGCTAACTCCGTCACTGAACGCTAATTTTAGAGACAAAAATTAGAGACGGAAAAAATCGATCACTAAATGTTAAATTTGAGACGGATTTAGAGACGGATTTAGAGACGGATGTAGAGACGGAAGTAAATTCGGTCTCTAAATCCGTCACTAAACATTAATTTAAGATAGAAAATTAGAGACGAAAAAAATCGGTCACTAAATTTTAAATTTGTGACAAATTTAGAGACGGATGTAGAAATAGAAGTATACAAACATTCTAGATAAGGATTAATCTACTTTTGATTCTGCATATTTGTGACATCTAATGTACCTTTTGTTATTTTTTGTTCTTGAATATTCATATATTGTTCATGATTGTTGATATTATTATTTTAATTATTTAAGTAATTAGGTCAATTATTTAGTTATTAAAATAACATAAAGCCATTTAGAATCTCAAATCCGTATGTTTTTGTTAAATTCTTACATTTATAGCAATTAACAACATTGATTATAAACACGATTTTGATTATTTGTTATGGGAATATATGATCTAATTTAAGCGAAAAAAGTTTACAAATTAGTTGATTAAAATAAATGTTTCTCTAATCCGTTAATGCTATTTTTATTCTAAATCCTACGATTTTATTTAGGATTGTTTAATTAACAAAAGAATAATCAAAAAGTTTGTTTTGATTATTGACAAACTAAGGAGAAACGAGATTGTCAGAGCTTGTTATCAACTATGTCTAATTTATTTAAGAACAGTGAAACATAATTGCATCAAGGATGGAACCTAAGAATCGAGATAATTTCTTAGGCTAGAAACTATCAAACTATTGAATTCCTCTAATTCTTAAATTATTGCAATTTTCCGAATATAAACATTTTGACTTAATTTTAGTTTAATCACTTTTGAAAACCCCCTTTACTTTATTATTCACATTTTGATAAATTAATCTGAACAAATCCATTAGGATCTACCAAGCTCATCACTATACACAAATTTATTTGAGTAATATTTTTTTTTATGGGATGGTCTCACACATCGTCCACTCTCTCAAAAATTTTAGTTTCCCCTTTCCCAGAAATCTCTTCCTTCCTCTCTCTGTAAAATCACTCTATTGAATATCATGCTCTCAAAAATCACTATCATAATATATAACTTATTTTTGTAATAATTATTTATATAAAACAATAAGGAAAATATTGAAAAATTTCAAGTGCTCTAGTGTTTATTGTCAAATTATAAAACTGAAATCAACTCAACAGAAATTTTTTAGCGGGAGATATTTATTTTTTAGAAAGGTATTTTTGAAAGAAAATTTTTTCAGAGGTACTTTTAGAGAGAAAATTTTCGAGAGAAATTTTGACTGTTTCTTAAAATTTATCTCATAGTTCATAAAAAGAAATATATTATATTTGATAATCAAAATATAAGTTTTGAAATTTATTAATTTCAAATACTTAACAGACTCCAAATTCAATAATCTAAATGGCGCCTTAAGTATTTGAAAGGATTTAGACGAAAGGATTCTCAAATCCTTATTTTAAATCTTCTATTATATTTGGCCCAAAATGTAATTATATGGATTTCAAATCTATCTTTTGATTGCAATGATTTAGACTCGTATTACTTATTTATTTCAAATGCAGTAGTTGGCCATGTCAATCCAAATTATGGCATTACTGAAAAATTAGTCCAAAATATGTCAAAAGTTCTCTTTCTTTCTAAAAACCTCTATCTAAAAAAAATTAACTTCAAAATTTCTCAGGAATGTTTTTCTTTCTTTCTCATAAATCTCAAAATTTCTCTCTCACTCTCTCTCAAAAATATCTTTATCTCTACAATAAAAAATCCCTTTGCATGAAAATATATTTCTCTCTAAACTATCTCTATATCTGCCTTTAAAATGTAAACAATCTCTCTCCCTCCCTCTCAAAAATCGATTCCTCTCAAAAATCTCAGAAATTTCTCTCCCTCAAAAATATATTTCTCTAAAAATATGTCTCTCTAAAAGTCTCTTTCTTTTAAAAAAATCTCTCTCCCTCTTTCTCAACAATTTCTTCCAAAATTTTTTGTCTCTCTCTTTAAAGAAGTATCTCTCTCCAAAATCTATCCGCCACTCTAAAATTATATTCCCCCCCCCTCAAAATCGATTACTATTTATCCCTCAAAAAATTTCCCACCCCCTAAAACTCTCTCTCCATAACTCTTAGAAATCAAATCATTTTTTTCGAAAATCTTTTAAAACAAATCTCACACAAATTTTGTCTCTCAAAAATCTTTCACCCTTTCTCTTAAGAATTTATCTTCCTCCCACTCAAAATCTTAGTTGAAGTCCTTTTATCGAAAATCAGTCATAGTATATAATAATATTTTTAGGTAATTATTTATATAAATATAAGTAAAATAGTTAAGAATTTCAAGTGTTCAATAAATTATATTGTTAAACTATAAAATTGAAATATAAAGAATAGAAAATATCATATTTGGAGAGAGAGGAATTACAAAGAGAGGGAGACATAATTTTGAGAGAGAGGATGTGATATTTATTACAGTGAGGGGAGAGACTACCATGGGGAGGTTTTTAAGATCAGAAACAAAATTGGAATCCTATTTAGCCAAACAAGATATTTGCAGTTACGTGGATTTCAAATCCAAGGAGTTTGAAAATGCATTCACTGTTGTAATGTGCTAAACAAAGACTACTTAGTTCACTTGAAAATAACGATGCGTCGAAAGTCTTAATTTTATACTAAGTAAAAATATAGTTGAATTTTATAAAAAATCTATATCAGAGAGTTGTTATCGTGGAAGGAGGGGGGTTTGGCGCTTGGTTGTCTCCAACCCAGTGCCAAATCTAGCACAACACTGTAGTTGCACCATATCAACTGCAACTCTTATTTTTTTTCAAATATTTTTTAAGTTTTGCATTTTGATCCTTTGCCTTTTTGTATATTTTTATTTTAGTTTGAATTATTTTTAATTTAATCTTTATAAG
Source organism: Verbascum thapsus (assembly GCA_963669365.1). NCBI lineage: Eukaryota > Viridiplantae > Streptophyta > Magnoliopsida > Lamiales > Scrophulariaceae > Verbascum > Verbascum thapsus. The sequence continues at coordinate 8,318,690 of OY770108.1, forward strand.
TTTAATTAGTTATAATTATATCCTAATTATTATATTATATTCAATTATGCATTAATTTAAGTTTATAATTAAATTATAAATACATATTTCTACTCTAATTTATATAAAATATATATTTTATTATTAATGAATTTTACTTGCTTTTAGTTTAGTTTATAAAAACTTAACTTGTTATAAGTAAATTATATAAGTTATATTGAATTTTTTATATTTGTGAATTCTATTAACAAATTATATATTTTTTATGTAAAATGTATAATACGTAAAAGTTTTAGATTTTATTTGTGAGAGATTGTAAATATATTAAACAGATGAAAAAAAGGAATATTCGGGAATATTTTTTTGGTGCAGTGAATAGGAGCAATTTTTGCACCAATTTGGTGCAAAAACCACTATTCTGGTTGGAGATGGTCTTAGTCTTCCGGTCCTTTAGCCAACATATTTATTTCCGCCTTTGCCTTCTTCCTCCGTATGCCTTCTTTTGAATACTAGGTATGTTGATAAGTAAATTTGCATACATTTATAATTATATATAAAAATATTATTATTTAGAATTAGTGATGTTACATTATTAAATTTTTTAACAGTAGTTTATGTAGTGAAAGAAATAGTTTCATTTAAAATGTTATAATCCATAATTCAAATATCTCAAGAATAAACAAGTGTTTACTATTTCTGTAAACCAATTCATTTCCTCATTTTAACATGGCATCTTCCTGACATATAACTATTTTTCGACACATGACTATTTTTGAGGAAATTCTAATTTGTCAATGGCATTCGCGCCAACCGCATCAGTCAAATACGATAAAAAAAGTAGTCTAGTTTTATTCTTGACATCCTACATTTATCGGGTCAAGTTGAAACAGTAATCTGATATCGATTTGCTGAAACTGTTACATGAATTTAATGGTTCATTTGGATGGAAAGATTTGGATCAAGAAATTCTAAAATCCTCATTTTAAATGTACTCTTATTGTTCGAGACCAAAAGGATTTGAAGCCAGATTCTTATGGATTTCAAATCCGCTCGTTACCCCGTCCTTTCAATTATTTCCATCGCAAAAATGAAAAATTATTCTCAAAATTTTCTCTCATAAAGTCTCTTAAAAAAATATATTTATATTTCTAAAAAATCTCACAAACAAAACCTCTCAGGAAAATCTCTCTCCCTCTCCTTAAATAATCACTCCACCTCTCTCAAAAATCTTTCCTTGAAAAAATAAATTTCAAAATTATCTCACGATCCTCTTTCAAAATTTCTTTATTTCTCTCTAAAATATCTCTTACACAAGAATATATTTCTCTCCAAAAAATATCTCTACATCTATGTCTTAGAAATCTCTCTTCTTCTCTTTCTCCCTCTCTCGAACAAAATCAATATCTCCCCCTGTAAAATTTTGTTGACAAAATCTCTCAAATAAAACGATTTGTCTATCTCTAAAAAATGTCTCTCGCCCCCTCTATGTACATAATCTATCAATTTCTACTTTGGAAAAACTATTCCACAAAATTTTCTGACTCTATCAGAAGTCATTCCCCTCAATATATATATATATATATATATATATATGTATATATAAATATATACATATCAGAAATCTCTCCCGTATCTCTCAAAAATATTGTGTCCACAGTTAGTTACTAGTCCATTTTATGCATACTTTTAATCTGTTGTATTTTGTTTTAAGTTTGTTGTTTACGTATTTAGTACTAGTCTTGAATTGGTTTGGGATGATGAGAAGAAGAAGCAAAATGGGGTAAAAATGCAGAGTTTCGAAGAGAAATGAGAATAGTGAGAAAAATAAAAAACATACTACAAATCAAAGTCAGAGGTGGACACACTCAATTTCTGTAGAGATTCTATTGACTGAGGGTTGACCAACGGAAATCGAGGTCTTGGAGCTAAATTCATGATATTTTTGCGACCATCTCTGTTTTAAATTATTTTTAGTTGGTTGGGATTTTTATTCGATTTTAAAAGACATTTATTATAAAGAACACTGAAACATCATTGCATCAAGAATCCAATATATGAAAGAATAACTCTGTCTAATTTATTTAAGAACACTGAAACATCATTGCATCAAGGATCCAATATGTGAATCAATACCAAGATAATTTCTTAGGCTAGAAAATCTCAAACTATTGAGTTCCTCTAATTGTCAAATAATTGCAATTTTCCAAATTTAAACATGTTTACTTAATTTTAGTTTAATCACTTTTGAAACCCCCCTTTACTTTATTATTCGCATTTTTAGAAATTAACTGAACAAATCACTGACGATCAACCAAGCTTATCACTATACACAAATTTATTCGAGTAAGATTCTTATTTTCGTTGGATAAGACACACATCATCCACTCTCTAAAAAATCTCTATTTCCCCTCTCTCAGTAATCTCTTCCTCTCTCTGAAAAAAATCTCTATTTCCCCTCTCTCAGTAATCTCTTCCTCTCTCTGAAAAATGACTCTACTGAAATCATCCTCTAAAAAACTCTCATAATTTATAATTTATCTTGTGGATTTCAAAATCATTCGTTTTAAATCGTTAGCCGAATCCAAATCATTAATTTGTGAACCAAATTGGAGCTGAATTGAAAAGCATTAGAGAGCCAATGAGACCCGACCTGTAAAGCTTTATCGATAAAGGGTTCCTAAAAGACTTTGAAATAATCAATAAAAGTAAAATGGAATACTACAATCCCTGGAGACACAACCTGGATTTATTTATGGGCTAACTTTTATTTTGTGCAGTAGAATGCATACAATCAGCTATATTTGCAGCCTTTTTGTAAAAATGCATACAATCAGATTTCGACAAACAAGTAATTGTCAAACAAGAACAACTTGAAACATTCACTGCTGAAATGTGCTAAACAAAGACTACTCAGTTCACTTAAAAAGAACGATGCGTCAAAAATCTGAATTTTGTACTAAGTAACAATAAAGTTGAATTTACAAAAATTTAAAAAAGTGAGGTCTTTTTGAAGCAGCTTCAGCAGGGTTTGAGCCTGAGCCTGAGAGCCTGAGGCATGCACACTTGTAAACACACCTTGTTGCTGCTGCTGCTGTGGGTAAGGCGAAAGGCGTATTCTTGGACGTCTAGCATCTGGAGTGGGAACCTCTGTTGCCAAAAATGGCTGCCGACATTCAATACACATAAGATTTTTGTTGAGGTAAATCTTTTGGTATTCAAATTGAATCTTGCATCTGTGGCAACATGTCCAGAATGTCGTGCTATTCATAGGATTATACTCGGGGGCAGTGGTAGTTTGTGAAGTGTTCTCATAACGAGGGTTTGGCTGCAGATTACTAAAAGGAAAATATTGATTCTGATGAGTATAACTTGGATCCCTCATTTGTTCTGGCGAAAACTGTAATTTTGGCTGTTGGTTGAAACGTGAGTAGTTGAAGTAAAGCTGGAATTGGAATTCAGATTTGAAGTTGCTTGTATATTGAGCTTCAAATCATATGCGTATTTTTTCTTTTCCCCTATGTAGTTGTACCCCTTTGGAAGACTGAGCTCCTTTCAAGCAATAAACTTGCAACTGTACTTGGACAAGAGGCTAAAGACTTTTGTTATCATGTCTAATATTGGAAGTGATCATTCCCGCTTGCGATGTGATTGTGTTTCTCAAATTGGATACCTCGAAGAAATTGTGATTAACATTCTTGCAAGACTTCCTGTAAAAAATGTGATAGCATGCAAATGTGTTGCCAAATATTGGCTGAGGCTAATATCCGAGCCACAGTTTCCGGCTATGCAGCTAAGCTTGTCTGAGAGAAAACCAAAATACATAATATGTCTATTTCCCAAGTACAACGAACCATTTACTCATCTCACTTTGATGGAAGAAAACGGGAATATAAGTCCAAACATCCCTCTTCCTGATTTTGGCAACTTTTCCTTCCCCGAGATGGTTTGTTTCTTGAATGGTTTAATATGCCGCGTCGATACCTATGAAGATGAAGATGACAATGATTTGATTGATGTGCATATTCACATTTTTAATCCAATTACTCTGGATTTTTTGCTACTTCCTAGAGGGAGTCCGTCTCACGTTATTCCATCAGTTGGTCTGGCTTTTGACCCAAAAAACAACGACTTTAAGGCATTTCGATTCTTCTCAGATTCAGATGAAAAAAAGTATAAGTGTGAAGTATATACATCTAGTTCTGGCGAATGGAGAATGATCTCGGAGGGCGTAGAACATCCCAAAGCTAAGTCATGTATCTCAAACATCCCTCCTTATGTTAGCATAGCTGGGAAAATGTATTGGTTTGTATATTCAAAAAGGCAACCAACAAAAGTTGATCATATCCTCTCGGTTGATATGGACAACAACTTTACCAAAATTGAGTTGCCGACAGTAGTGCATGAATTGAATTACTTGATTGATTTGCCAAAGCCCTTCTCTTATACTGCTTCCTCAGCATCTCTTCACTACAACAAGGATCCACTCCTAAATCCCATAATAATTAGTTTCTCCGTTTATTTTGTTGTCATGGCAAATATGAACATCAATCACCTCGATGAACTGAGACAATCCATCAAGATTAGGGATCATGTTTTGACCCTTTAAAGCAAAATTCTTTGCTTCTCTAATGTCTCCCTCTAGTAACTTGTTCTCAGCTATTCCTTTAGCCCTGATAGCATCGTCTTTATTGCATTCCATTTCTAGATAAGTTTCTTTCCACTCTACCAACCTACAAAACCAAAAGATTTGCGTTTAAAATAAGAATTTTACCCTATGTTAATGTCATCACTCATTGGTTGCATCTGTTTCAGACATCAATAGAAATGGCCTAAGCCATGAATATTGTTTCATTCATTGTGTAGAAACAGCTAAACAACACCGTACTATTCGGGGATAAGGCGGCACTTTAAAGTTTAAACGGACAAACGATGTGTTACAGAAATTATGATGCAGTAACTGTAATACAGAAATTACAAAGGAATAGCGGTAATACACAAACAATAATGAAAAAATCGTGTCACCAAATATACAACTGAATAACGGCATTACCGAAATTTTGAAATTTTTACACCTTATAGGCGCGAAAAAACACATGAATTCTCCTTATTCTCATGCATGTGCTACTAACACCTCAACAACGACAAAAATTATCTTTTTTGGTAAACTAAAGTGAATCACTTTGTCCTATTTCAGATGATAAAACGGAATCTAATCTTCAACGATAGGAAAAAACTTGTGGTGTTATTAATTTTGGTTATTCAGTTTAAATTATTATTATTTGTGTAACAGTTCAATAAAAAGTTTTCATTCATCGGATCATACAAATGCAATTAGTTTTATACTTTTTATAATTGGAATGTCAAGCAATTACAAGAGGACCAGCAACCAACAGATCTTAATAGTTCATTTAGATCTAATATTCAAACACCAAAAGTCTATTCAAATTCTCAATCATATGGAACCAGCTTTAATCACTTAAAAATTGTATGAAAAACAAAGAAAAAAAGAAAAGTGCAAGATTTATGCATAAATGCAAAAATTCACACAATACCATCAGAAATTACATGTAAATTGAAAACCGCACTGATTTATCTAGAACTCTAATTTCGCTTAGTTGTCAGGACGTCATGAAATCATTTTTTAAGTGAATCGTGATCTTCATAGATTAATACAATTATCAACCATCAAAGGAGTTGAATGCACGAAAATAAACATCCATGGAGAGATTTATAAGTTTTACCTCCTTTATAAGTAAATGTGGTTCTCTGAGGCACCGATTGATGAATTTTCCACTAAAAAAACTTAATTTAAATTTTTTTCAGCTGAATTCAAATCAATAGAATTCGTACAAAGCAAAATGGCTTTGGGGAAACCACAAACAAAATTCTAAGAACTTTGCTGGAAAATTGAAGAAAATAAATTTAGAGTGAACTATATGAGAAAGAACACCAGCCGAGGTTATTGTATTTAAGGTTGCACCAACCCACCTTTTTTCAATAGAGTTTGGAATCTTTTGGAGTTACCAACCTAACCATGCTTAAACTTTAACCCTAGTTACTTATGAAGTTATATAAATTTGGTTTGTGTAATTTACCGCTGATTTTACAGGTCATCACATTTAATAGATTCTCCTCATCCTCCTCACACAATGTTTAAATTTCTTTATCATTTTATGTTAGATTTCTTTAATTTCCATACTAATTGTTTTTTCTATTATGTTTAGAAGTATTAGTGACCAACATTGAAATTTTTCAGATTTTAATTATTAATGAAATTATATGAGATTATTCAATCTTAACTATTTTACAAAAAAGTTACTATTATTATCCAAATAGGCTATTCTCCTTTTCTTTTTCACATTTTTTCATTTAATGAATGGTCTTTAATATTAATTTGAATTCATGAAATTTCTTATTGGCATTACACAGATAGTATGACAACAATATCCTGTGTTTCATATTCAAGATCCTTAAAATCTGAGTAACTATGAAGGAAAATTGCATTAAATGTACAGATATATAATGTTTCACCAATTTTTCATGTCGTGGGGTCCACACAGCACGTCATGGCTGTCATCATGTGAGGGTCAAGTTTCTACCACCTGGCATTTCTTATCATAGAAAAAATTTCTAGTCATCTGTAAATATTGTATAGTTTTATTATTAGAAAAAAAACACTTAGTATATCCATACATTTTGTATACTAGTGAAATATACATGTGTTGCACGTGTTATTTATGAAATTATAGTATTTAGTATAATCTTATATGATATAGAAACATGTTTTCTTTTGATTTTGGTATCATGTTAGATAAAATTGGTATAAAATACATAATGAATGTGTTTAATAAAATTAAAATTATATGGATACAACAGATAAAGTATATTAAAAAAACTACAAGCATACTAAAATATTATAATGGATAAAATGGGTTAAAAAATTAATATTATTAAACATAAAAGAATATATTTTAAATTTCATAATAGTTTAAAACAAAGTTTATTAAATTTTCAATTATAAGTTTAGTTATAGATCCACCATTAACTTGTTATTTTATTTTGATGAGAATTGACTTCTTTTAATAATTGTTTGTAGAGTTTAATTGATATTTAGGTCAAGATTAATTTTGATTTTCCTTGTAAATTATTATAGGAAGATTATTATGTTAAAATAATTTTAAAAATATCGTTATCTAAATTAAAATAATAAATAATGAACAATGATATATTCCTAAATTAAAGAATTAAAGTAAGTTTAACTTTACACACTTTAATGTAATAATATTCCATCCCATTATACTCTCAATTGCGTCATCTTCTACTTCAGAAAATTCTCAAATTATTATTAGTTTTGATATATTCATCAATCTCATCATGAAACCCCATAGTAATCTTATACATACTAAAGTAACGTACTTAAACTTTGATAGTTAAATATAATGTATAGCATGAAAATTAAGCAATAATTTCTTTAAATCCTAAAGCTTAAACATTTCGGCTATGTCTGTTTATGTTTTCAAAATCCATTTTCATGATTTTAAATACCAAAATTCAAAATAAACTTAACTCACCAAATTTTCATCTCAATTTTCCTTTTTTCAACTCTACTTTTTCAATCTCCTATATAACTAACTATCACTCATATACACATCACTTCACACATTTACGAAGCAAATCATTTATTATAAATAATTTTTTCATTTTCTCTTTCATACTTTACAATTTTTTATCCATATTTTTTTTATTTTTAATTTACATAATCATTATATACACCACTAACATAATTATTCTACACATCATCCATCAACCTATCACTATTGATTTGACATCTCTTACAACTTTCAACCTAATTTTAAAAACATAAACAAATGCCTATCATTTTCACACGAATTTCTATAGTACGCTATTCCCGAGAAAAATTTAAAATTTCATCCCAAAAACATAAACAAACATAGCCTTCAATTTTCTAAATTCTGAAATATTATTTTTTAATAAGGAAAAATATATAAAGAATTCCATGTCTTTCTTTTAAAATAAATTTTTTATATATGACCTTTTTTTTAATTATAAACATTAGCTTATATCGGCTTTTATACAAATCCTTATTGATATATAACGAATCAACATGAATCTTAGATGTGTTGATAAGTAAATATATATATATATATATTTATATATAAGAATATTATTATTAAAAATTAGTGATGTTACATTAATAAATCTGTGAATAATAGTTTATGTAATGAAAGAAATAGTGTCATTTAAAATATTATAAACCATAATTCAAACATCTCAATAATAAACAAGTGTTTACTATATTTCTATAAACCAATTCATTCCCTCATTTTAACAAGCCATCTGCCCGAAACATGTCTATTTTTCGACATATGACTGTTTTTGATGAAATTCTAATATTCCAATGGCACTCGCGCCAACACCATCGATCAAATACCATAAAAAAGTAGTCTAGTTTTATTCTTGCCATCCTACATTTATTGGGTCAAGTTGAAACGGTAACCTGATATCGATTTGCTGAAATCGTTACATGAATTTAATGGTTCATTTGGATGGAAAGATTTGGATCAAGAAATTCTCAAATCCTCATTTTAAATGTACTCTTATTGTTCGACCAAAAATGTAAATACATCAATCTCATATATATCTTTGGACCAAAAGGATTTGAAGCCAGATTCTTATGGATTTTAAATCCGCTCGTTACCCCCTCATTTCAATTATTTCCATTGCAAAAGTGAAAAATTATTCTCAAAATTTTCTCTCTAAAAAGTCTGTTTAAAAAATCTCTCAAACAAAACCTCTCACAAAAATCTCTCTCCCTCTCCTTAAATAATCGCTCCACCTCTCTCAAAAATATTTCCTTGAAAAAATAAATTTCAAAATTATCTCACGATCGTCTTTCAAAATTTCTTTATTTCTCTCTAAAATATCTCTTTCACACAAGAATATATTTCTGTCTAAAAAATATCTCTACATCTATGTCTCAGAAATCTCTCTTCCTCTCTTTCGCCCTCTCTCGAACAAAATCAATATCTCCACCTGTAAAATTTTGTTGACAAAATCTCTGAAATAAAACGATTTGTCTCTCTCCAAAAAATGTCTCTCGCCCCCTCTTTGTAAATAATCTATCAATTTCTACTTTTGAAAAAATATTCCACAAAATTTTTTTACTATATCAGAAGTCATTCCCCTCAATATATATATATATATAAATATATAATAATATACATATCAGAAATCTCTCCCATATCTTTCAAAAATCTTGTGTCCACAGTTAGTGTCCATTTTATGCATACTTTTAATCTGTTGTATTTTGTTTTAAGTTTGTTGTTTACGTATTTAGTACTAGTCTTGAATTGGTTTGGGATGATGAAAGGAAGAAGCAAAATGGGGTAAAAATGCAAAGTTTTGAAGAGCAATGAGAATAGTGAGAAAAATAAAAAACATACTACAAATCAAAGTCAGAGGCGGACACACTCAATTTCTTGACTGAGGGTTGACCAACAGAAATCGAGTCTTGGAGCTAAATTCATGATATTTTTGCGACCATCTATGTTTTAAATTATTTTTAGTTGGTTGGGATTTTTATTCGATTTTAAAAGACATTTATTATATTGAACACTGAAACATCATTGCATCAAGAGTCCAAATGAATCAATAACCCTGTCTAATTTATTTAAGAACACTGAAACATCATTGCATCAAGGATCCAATATGTGAATCAATACCGAGATAATTTCTTAGGCTAGAAAATCTCAAACTATTGAGTTCCTCTAATTGTCAAATAATTGCAATTTTCCGAATTTAAACATGTTTACTTAATTTTAGTTTAATCACTTTTGAAAACCCCCTTTACTTTAGTATTCGCATTTTTAGAAATTAATTGAACAAATTACTGACGATCAACCAAGCTCATCACTATACACAAATTTATTCGAGTAAGATTCTTATTTTCATTGGATATGACACACATCATCCACTCTCTCAAAAATCTCTATTTCCCCTTTCTCAGTAATCTCTTCGTCTCTCTGAAAAATAACTCTACTGAAATAATCCTCTAAAAAATCTCTCCTAATTTATAATTTATTATGTGGATTTCAAAATCATTCATTTTAAATCGTTAGCCGAATCCAAATTGTTATAATAATAGGGTTTGTAGAGTTGAGTGTATTATTCTATCAAAGTGTGTTTTGCAATATACACGAGAACACTATATATAAAGAATAAACGAGGCCACGAGCTATACAATATATGTGCCAAAATAATCTCGAAATATATATCAACAATATCTATTAACCCCCCCCCCCCGCAATCTATGCAGCTGAACGGACGCGCAGATTGGCACGAAGTTGAGAGAACTTAGGCGCCGGAAGAGCTTTAGTGAAAATATCAGCAATCTGGTCAGAGCTAGAAACATAATGGACTACAACATCACCATAAGCAACTTTTTCGAACAAAGTGGTAGTCAATCTCAATGTGTTTCGTGCGCGCATGAAACACTGGATTGAGAACAAGGTATATTGCACTGATATTATCACAGTACACAGTGACTGGATGTGTCAATGTAATGCCGAGATCACGTAGAATGTATTGAAGCCAACAAGTTTCAGCGACAGTGAAAGCAACAGAACGATATTCAGCCTTAGTATTGGAACGAGAGACAGTGGCCTGCTTCTTAGCAGACCAAGAAATCAGATTATCCCCAAGATAGACGGCAAAATCAGTGGTAGAGCGATGACTGTCCAGACAACAAGCCCAATCAGAATTAGAGTAAACATTAATAGAGTCCAACGAGGAAGTCCCAATAACCAAACCAAGGTCAAGTGTGCCCCGAAGATACCTAAGGATACGCTTGACCATCTGAAAATGAACATCATGAGGAGAATGCATAAACTGACTAACCAGAGCAACAACATAAGCAATATCAGGACGAGTGTGCGTGAGGTACTGAAGTCCACCAACGATTCTACGAAAAAGAGACGAATCAGAGTATAAATTTCCTTCCATAGCGGAAGGCATGAATTTCGCGAATAATAGAGAGAAAACCGGTTTAAGATGCATCATATTGAATCGTTGTAAAAGACCGGTGGCATACTTCTGCTGAGAGAGAAAAAGGCCACGACTATCGCGGGATGCCTGAATACCCAAAAAATAGTGTAGATCACCCAAGTCTTTCATAGCAAATTCCTGAGAAAGACGAGTGATGAGAGAGGCCACTGCGGAAGAGCTGTTACCCACGAGGATGATGTCATCAACATAGAGTAGAAGAACCAATGTAATAGAGCCAGAGCGATAAACGACCATAGACATATCAGCTTTGCAGTATGTAAAACCCAGACGGAGAAGATATGTGCCAAATCGCTGAAACCAGGCACGAGGCACCTGCTTCAAACCATAGAGGGCCTTCTGCAGGCGACACACATGAGTCGGATGCTGAGGATCAACAAAACCACGAGGCTGTGTCATGTATACAGTCTCAAAAAGATCACCGTGAAGAAAAACATTCTTCACATCAAGCTGACGGATACACCACTGTCGCGAAATAGCAATAGAGAGAATTGTACGAATGGTAGTCGATTTGACCACAGGACTGAAAGTCTCACCAAAGTCAATACCAGCTTGCTGTTTGAATCCCTGAGCCACAAGTCGAGCCTTATAACGTTCAACAGAGCCATGAGATCGTAGCTTCACCCGATATACCCATTTCGAACCAACAAGATTTTGGGATGGATTTGGCGAAACAAGGATCCAAGTGTTGTTGGCCTGAAGAGCGTTAAACTCATCAGCCATAGCTGCACACCACAAAGGATCCTTGGATGCCTGAGAGTAGCATGTCGGTTCTATAGGAGTGGTGATCTCAGCAGAGAGAGAAGGAAGGATACGAGGCTTGACTATGCCATCCTTAGAGCGAGTTATCATAGGATGAATGGGTGGTGGAGGAGAGATAGTGAAAACATGTGAGGTAGAGGATGGAGAAGACGTGGGAGCCATAGACAAGGGTGAGGTAGAAGACACTGGAGGAGAGCGTAAATGAGAGGAGGTCAAGACATCCGGGTTCGAACGATGTGGTGAAGGGCACGGACTCGGGGAAGAAATATCAAAAGAGTTCGGTGTCGCAGGAATGACGGGAAGCGATGGATGGTTGTGTAGAGAAGGCATGGTGGGGTTTGAAGAACCCAAATATGGTGCCGAAGGAAGACCGAGAGGAGGAGAGACAACAGACGAATGGTCAGAGGGAACAACAGAGGTAACAGATGTATAAAGAAAAGTGGATTCATCAAAAATGACATGACGACTGACGTAGACAGTATGTGTAATAGGATCAAGACAACGATAACCCTTATAGTCAGGTGCATAGCCGAGGAAGACACAAGAAACAGAGAGAGAGTCCAATTTGTGTTGAGCACGATGACCAAGAGAGGGAAAACAAGCATAACCAAAAATGCGAAAAGAGGTGTAATTAGGGGTTTTGTGTAGTAACAGTTCAAAGGGAGAGCAAGTGGAAAGTGAGGGAGATGGTAGACGATTTATCAAAAATACGACAGTATAGAGAGCGTTAACCCGAAGATAGAAGGAAGAGAGGCCGTAAGTAAGAGTGTGCGAATGAGATCCGAGATATGACGATGTTTGCGTTCTGCTATACCGTTTTGCTGAGGTGTATAAGGGCATGATAATCGAAGCTGAATACCTTTCGTAGAAAAAAGGGAGCGAAATTGGACATTGTCAAACTCACGTCCACCATCACTTTGAATTTTTTTTTATTGTGGATGAAAAAAGATTTTCTACAAGAGCCATAAAATGTAAAAAATGAGTGAAAACTTCAGATTTAGCACGCATAGGATAGCACCACGTAAAACTAGTAAAATCATATATAAAAATAACATAATATTTAAAACCAGAAACAGAAACAACTGGAGATGTCCAAACATCAGAGTGAATTAAATAAAAAGGGACTAAGCTTCGCTTTTCAACAAACTGAAAGGGAAGCCGACGGGAATGACCTAATTGACAAAGTGAACAAAAATCAAAACTACTGTTTTTAGATAATAAAACACCTTTGTTGCATAAAGTCTTTAAAATTGAAACATGAGGATGGACGAGTCGATGATGCCAAATATTACCAGAGATAGAACTAGCAATGAGAGCCGAATGAGAGGCAGAAGTAGCTAGAACAGGATATAAACCACTAGATGAATGGGAAGTCAGAAGAGTTCGGCCTCTGGTCTTGTCCTTGACACAAAAACCATGATCAGAGAAACTAACGATACAATTATTATCACGACACAATTGACGAACATAAAGTATATTATGAGAAAGAGACGGAACATGAAGGACATTAGTTAAGGATAAAGTCCATGGGGAGTGGGTGGAGTGGAAGAACCAACATGCTTAATAGGTAATAAATCACCATTTCCAACCAAAATCTTATTAGTACCAGAATATAGGGATAAGTGAGAGAGCGTACCATCATGAGGGGTCATGTGAGCGGATGCTCCACTATCCAGAAACCAAGTGAGATCAGGAGAATCACCAACAGTCAGAGCTGAAAAGGACTTTGGGAGATCATCAGAGACATATGCGTGATCATACCGATGAGGACATGCAGCAGAAAGGTGTCCAGGAGGAGTACTGCAGAGCTGACAAATTTGGCTAGAACATGAAGGTGGCAATAGTCCAGGCTGTGAAGATGATGCAAAAGAACCATAAGGACGAGAATATTCGGGAGAGCGACGAAAATGAGAAAATGTAGAGCTACCAGAAGAAGAACCTGTGGAAGATGAACCTCGACCAAAACGACCACGACCACGATCGGGGCCATTACCACGGCCACGAAAGGAACCACGACCATGGCTAGAATGGGATTGTGTGTGGGCTACAAAGGCAGGTGTAGTAGGGGCAGTTTGCTGTTGGAGAAGGCGATGTTCGAATTGTAATAATCGAGCACGAAGGTCATCAAATAAAATTACGTCTCCTTTAGTCATGCTTCTCGCTGTTTAAACCTCTAGAAGAGCCACCTGCTTCAACCTTTTTGGGAATACTCATGTTCTTTAGGAGAGCCTCATTATCCATTGGTATGTCCACTGCCTCTGCGTGCTTTCTCTTAAGGCTCTGAGAAGAGGCCTGGCACGGAGCATCTTCAGCGCTTCTTGAGGCCGAGGATAGGACCGAGGCTGGGAGTGGGACTGAGGCTGAGGCAGAGGCCGAGGCTGGGACAGAGGCCGGGGCCGAGGTCGGGGCTGAGAATGGGGCCGAGGCTGGGGCTGAAGCTGAGGCCGAGGCCGGAGCAGCTTTAGCGCTTCTGGAGGCCGAGCCTGAGGTTGAGGCCGAGGCTGGGCCGAGGCTGATGCTGAGGCTGAGGCCAGTACACCTGTGTAACCATTCGACGCAGTAAAAACACCTTGGTGCTGCCTTGAATATTGACTAGGGCGTCCTCTGCGTCTACTTACACTTGGAGCCTGGATTTCTATAGCCAAAAAGGGCTGCTGACAGGTAGGGCATAGAAGATTCTGGTTGAGAAAAATCTTTTCATACTCATATTTCGTCTTACACCCATTGTAACATGTCCAGAATGTCTCTGGTGCTATAGATCGAGAGCTAGAAGTTGGATGGGGATTATTGGCGGGACGAGAGTGTGGCCTGACACTTGGAATATGCTGAGCAGTTGAAACATTCTGATAATTGGGATTGCTAAAGGGATTAGTACCATCCTCGGCCGGGGTACAATAGGAACAAATTGAGGATAATTTGGATTCCTCACATTTTGAGTGGGGCCCGTTGGAGTCCTTTCTTAGGCCGGTACAGGAGGTGGTGTAGCAGTGAAGCTCCTATTCAGATTTGAAGCTTCTCCTATGTTAAGCTTCAGATCATATTCCCGTTTTTTCTCTTTGTCCGAAAGGACACTCCATGCTTGAGATAGGAGCTTGAAAGCTCCATCGGCCCCAACAGATTTATTCTTGTCTGGATGAAGAGCCAATGCTCTTCTCTTGTATTATTTTCTCAGCAATTCCTCACCGGATAAAGGATCAGCTCCTAAAATCTCGTAATAGTTGGTTTCCCCGTTTTGTTTCTTTTCACTGGAGATATACGCGTTGATCACATCCATGAACTGGGGCAGCCCATCGAGACTGGGGTAAAGGTTTTGCACCTTTAAGGCAAACTTTTTTGCTCCAATGATGTCTCTGTCTTTCAACTTCTCCTCGGCTATTTGTTTAGCCCTCTTTGCTTCGTCTTTATTACACTCCATTTCCAGAAAAGTATCAAGCTTCAGCTCAGAAAACCTTCCAAAACAAATGAATTACGTTAAGACAAGAATTAAAGACAACCTTAATGTCGTAACATTAATGATAAGAAAATTTGAACTGGCGCAAAAGATTCAGAAACGAAATATGCATCCATTTAGAAATCAATAAATATCGCCTAAGCCATTGAATTTAGAAAACAGTAACTATATATCAATTCGAACGAGCGAATTATTTTCAAACATATTCAAATACTATTTTATTCATTCTGCAAAGACAAATTTCAGTCAAGATAAAGACAAATTTACCAATGCAGCTATTTTAATTTAATTTTTCTAATAATCGGAGATTGAAGCAAACACAACAGCACCGATCACTAGATCTGTAGAATACTTCAAACAAATCTCAACAATTATGTTGTTTTTGAGACGTAATCATATCTGATATTTTTAATACCCTTAAATTGAGTGTCAAAATAATTAAATTACATTCAATTGAAGTTCTACTGAAATACTCAATCATATCAAACAAGATTCAACCACTTTAAAAAACGAAAAAAAGGAAAGGGCACGAAACTTATACATAGAAATTCTAGTTCATTTATAAGTGACACAAATTCAAATAAAACCATCAGAAATTATTAGCCATGGTTATAATTCACATGTAAATCGTAAAAGTTCCTCAATTCATCTAGAACCACCCCAATATTCCATACTCTTCAGGACATCATGCAGTCATTCCATAACTTCAAAATTGAATCTTGTACAGATTTATACAGTGATCAAGCTTCAATTGATTTATATGAACAAAAACAAACATCCATGCAAACAACAAATATATAAGATTTATATTACCTTTTTTTCCTAAGCAAATGTGGTTCTTTGAGGCCTCCTTTGATGAATTTTCCAGTTACAAAACTGAAAAAAATATGTTGATTTGAGCTCGGCCGAGTATTCAAATTAATAGAAATGGCACTGAAAAGAACTGGATTTGGAAATTTGAAGAGGGCAACAAAAAATTCTGAAAATTTGCTTAGAGGATTGAAGAAACAAAAACTTGATTGAATTTTAAGAGAAAAGGAAAGCAAATTGTTCTGTATTTAAGGTGCTATCAGCCACCTTTTTATGGGGTGGAGTTTGGAGTTTGGAGTTTGGAGGTATTTGGTTAAACCCTAACCATGGTTAAAAACATGGTCAAATTTTAACAAAGGTTTCTTTGGAGGTTGGTTAAATATGGATTGTGTAATTCACTCTGGAATCCACAGGTCATTTGCAATTAATGATTTTTTTAATTTTATTTAGGTAATTTTTTGAATTTTTTTATCCTTTTTATGCTTGATTTCTTGAATTTTGATTCATAATCAGAATGTAATTAATTGTTATCTGTTTAGGAGAATTACTGTACCATATTTTATATTTCGGATTTTGATTAATGAAAAAACTAATATGGGATTATTATTACAAAATAGTTATTATTAATTTTAGTTTCATTTTTATTTTAGACTAATATCATTAAATTTGTGTTCCATTGAATTTAATCATGATGAAGTGGAGCTTTGAATTTTTCATTAATTACATAGTCTTTATTGAATTCATAAAATTTCAACTAGAGATTAGACAGATATTAAGACAGCAATATCCAATGTTTCATGTTCAATATCCTCAAAATTTGAGTTAAAGAATGAAAGCAAATTGCATTTACTATATGAAGATGTAACTGAAGGTCGGGATGTTTCATTCATTTCTGGCGGTGTGGTCCACGCCAGCACTGACTGCCAATGATGACATCAACGAAGGATTGGTTACCGACCACCTACAATTTTGTCATCGTTAAATTTAATCTGATGAACAAAACATGCACCTACAATTTTGTCATCGGCTTAAAAAGAATATGCACTCTCAGTTACAATACCACCTTATGACTTTTACAGGACCAAATAATAAGAATTTCTGCATTTTTATTTTCAATAATCATGATGCATCTACAAATAATAAAGATCATTATTTAAGTGAATCATAACTTTCGTAAGAATAATGGCCCCAGAATTCATCCAGCGTAGAGATGGAATGACATAACAATGGAATTTGCTTAGAAGATTATTCTGGGTCACAAAATTGTACATGAACTAAAAACAAATTCAAACCAACTGTAATAATAGCATATGGTGTCTCGTAACAAAAGATTCCTAGGTGTTATCGACAAAAATACCAATTGGAAAAGAATCGTAACTGAAGTAAGCATTGGTAATCTATGTTGCACGGACACGGGACACAAGGTACATCGTACGACACAACACGGACATGAAATACGACATTTTAAAAATATTTGAACACGGCACGGCCTTGAAACTGCTGTAAAATGTAGATATTATATATATATATATATATTTTACATATATATATTCATTTAAAATATATAAAGTAGTATTTTCATTTTAATTTAAATACAACTGATTAGGTAAATAAACTATAAGAATGATTGTACATTATAAATTTATATTTGATTTTCCAAGTTATATATGTTTGCAAAAAAAAAAATATTTAATTTTTAAAATAGCAAAAAATTAATGAAATAATATCAAGTGTCACAAATAATAAATACATAGTAGACACACACTCAACCACGTCCATTATGGTATTTATATATATATTTTTTTATTTTATTTAAGCAGACGAATTTCTTTCCATATTGGACACGGTATCAGGGAGTAGGAGCGTCGTGTCCGATGGGGGTATCAAACACGACACATTGTAATCTTTTGAAGTGAGCGTGCATTAGCTGTTATCGAAATAGAGTGGAAACTGACTAAATCTTGAAGCAGTACAGTGCAAAGAAAATGTGTTTGCGGTAAGATTTGATAATAATTTGCGAAGCTTTACTTGTCTACGGCAACAAGTTTAATAGTGAATATTCTTGAAATAAATTCAATGAAGATAACCATCTGTAGTCGCAAAATTAATGAAGCGCGATAAGAAAAATTGTCATAGCAGACGCACATTTTACTAAAGCGCTACGTTAAACCTTGACTTAGGAATATGTATATCTGTATATGTATATGTATGTAGGTATATATTACAACAAAATTAAACAAAATACGATTGAATTCATGTTACGGTATACTAACTGTTCACAACTATATACAAACACTGTGATTTTTATTGAAAAGAATCACTATCTTGCAATAAATTCACTACATAATGATATAAATACATCAAAATTAGGAATCAAGTGCATTCTTTAATTCTCACATTTGAGTCCAGACAAACGAGTAAACGAGGCAAGAATTAGTAACTATTTACATTCATATGACCCATATAGAAGCTTCCATTACAAAATAAAGCAGTCAGGATCAAGGATTATTGGTCTAATGAAAGAAGATATATATTTTTTCAGAAAATTTTATGGTTGCCCAAATGTCACCAACAAAACATACAATATCAAAATCTACAAGTCTTCAATCAAACTTACAAGTACAAAATCAAACCTCCTTTTGGGTAGTCATATTGGTTGGAAGGTGTAGTTAGCACTCCTAGCTACTTGTGCTACCTAAGGGTGCTACCTAAGGGTCATACCCTTAGGTGTTTTTGTATCTAAAATAATTTTATTTTTATATGCAATTGAAATTTAATCCAAAAAAATCAAACCACTACTATATCAAACAAATAAATATAATCAGTTAGACCTTAAATGAAGCTCATGGACATTATCATTTCAGTGGAGCATGATCGTGAGACATTATTACCACCTTGTATTATTAGTAAGTTTTGGCAAAATCTTAATCAGGTGAGAAAGTTACTGATTGTTTCTTAAACTACCTTTATTATGAAATTATTTATTTGTATATCTTCCTCTATATTAAAACAAGGTTATGGTTACTATTCATCAAATAAAATTTTCTCATAATTTTGAATTTTTTTTAATTAGTAATTCATAATTATTCTTTCTCTTTCATAATTAATTCCCAACTATCTCAATTTTCCTATTATCTCAACTTACCTAAAACAATAATAATATATATTATATAGATACACCATATCAAAACTCTATATACACTTTTTCTCTCACCTTCAATGAAAGAGCAACAAAAGATTATCCATATCTATTGGGATTAATTACATGCCTTATTTTTAATTAATTACATATTATTATTTTATACAAATCTTTTTATCAACTCACGTGAAGTTGGTATAAAATATAGATAGATTAATAATTTTAGTTAATAATTAGTTAATTAATAATTAATAATTTTTATTCATTAATCTTCATCTATATTAAAACAAGGTTATGGTTACTATTCACCAAATAGAATTTTCTCATAATTTTGAATTTTTTTTAATTAGTAATTCATAATTATTCTTTCTCTTTCATAATTAATTCCCAACTATCTCAATTTTCCTATTATCTCAACTTACCTAAAACAATAATAATATATATTATATAGATACACCATATCAAAACTCTATATACACTTTTTCTCTCACCTTCAATAAAAGAGCAACAAAAGATTATCCATATCTATTGGGATTAATTACATGCCTTATTTTTAATTAATTACATATTATTATTTTATACAAATCTTTTTATCAACTCACGTGAAGTTGGTATAAAATATAGATAGATTAATAATTTTAGTTAATAATTAGTTAATTAATAATTAATAGTTTTTATTCATTAATTATTAATTAATTATCATATCTTATTCGGCCCATATCCCATGAACAATATAGATAGACTTAGTTACATATTATTACTTTATAATTCTATTGGGATTTATTTTCTTCACAACAATAGAGAAAAATTTGAGAGCAACTTTGGAACATATTTTTTTGCAATTTAATAGCAAGTTTGAAACATATTTTTCTGCAATCTGAGAGCAAGTTTGTCGTGCTCGCTGTAGTGAGGTATTTTTTTCTTTCAATATTAGAACCAAAATTGTCAGCATATTTTATTCAATAGCCATACGTATGCTTATGTGTTTTTTTATTTCTGTAGGATTTGAGAAACTATGTGAGTTCAGCTCTTCCGTCTGCATCTTCTTCTTCCTTCCATTGATTCCATAAGAGATTATTATTCAAATCGATACAAATAATTTCTTTTATGCCTTTTATTGTATTTATTCCGACCAACGTGTCCAATATAGATAGATTAATAATTTTAGTTAATTAATGATTAATAATTTTTAGCCATTAATTATAAATTAGTTACCATATCTTATTTGTCTGCACATATCCTATTAACAATATAGATAGATTTAGTTATATTTTGTGAAAGAATCAAGTGTGGCGTGAAGCTATGCCAATTCAGTAGGTATATTGCTCTAATTGGGATAACATATTTCACAAAATTTATAATTCCAAGTGAATATGTATTTGTGATTTATTTTTATTCTTTTATGTTAATAAATATATTCTCTTTGGTCATACTTACCCTAATACTAAAGATATGTCTGCCCATATATCCCATAAGGCTGGACCTAACAACAACTTTTCAAGATCGTACTATGTGGCCCATTTCCTTCAATATAGGTGTTAGGCCCCTTTAAGACTAATGACGATACAATAGGCCACTTAAGATCTGTGGACAATCCACTAAATTAGGATGAGATCCGATGACAATAAACAAATTTCAATTTAATTTGGGTAACAATGGACCAATATATATTATTAATATATAAATTTTAATTTATCACATTCATTCTATTATTTAAAGTTTGATTATGATTATGATTCAACACTTTCAATCCTACTGAAACTCTAAATTCATGAAAATCAGATTATTATTTAAGTCCATAAAAAATGTTAATGCCTTTTGATATTTAAACTTTTGTTGAATTTAATTATTATTGTTACAAGGATATATTTACATTATTTAATTATCATTACTTTATTATAATGATTTACATAATTGAATGGCATACAGAAATTGCAATTCACTTCCAATATAACATTTATACATAAATAATTTTTGAGTGCAGGTGATAGACATATATTATATACTTCTCTGGAGTTGTTGAATCCACATAATTTTCGATTCAATATTCAAGTTCGTGTAGTCCGATTGATAGATGTATGCAGACAACCACATAAGATACAAATACTGAAGATAGTATTTGTAGATTGTAAAGTAAGAATGCATATTAACACAACATTTTTAGATCTATTTAATTATATTATATAATTAATTTTAATGCCTCAATAATAATTTCGGATTTCAATTTTATCATATATCAAAATTGTCAGGGTTTTTTCATGCAAGGTGTTGTATATGGTCCTAATGCCAATTATTTCACTTTGCGTCTTACCGAGTGAAACATTTACAATCTACATGATGTGCAAGTGGTAATGGCAGATAAAAAATATAAAATAGCCCACATCAATATCAAGTACTATTAGGACAAGATACAAAAATCGAAAACCCATTCAATCTTACAGATGTATTCTTCAATAATTATCATCAAATTGTGAGGCTGCAAGATATTGGAGATCATGTGGATGTTGAAGATCAATTAATTGGTAAGTAAACTATATTTGTTTGTAAGATATGTTTGGTTTGTATATGTGACAGATTTAAATTGACACAGATATTTTTGGGTTGGTGGTTTGTGCTACGGATTCGCGATTAACGCATAATGGTTCATCCGCTCGAGAAATTATAATTCTTGACACAACGTAAGCTTTAGTTTTTTTATTATATGTATTCACTTTAATTAGTAATGGTGGTTAAATTAATTATTTCTATACATCAGGATGACATTTGTTCGAATGGTTCTGCACGACAAATTAGCAAATGAAGAAGGTGAACTATTACAAAAAACAGTTGAAAAAAAACAACACAATATTAGCATGTGGAGTTGTCATAAAAACATTTGAAGGTAAATAAATAATTATTATTTTATATCACTCAAATTTTTTAAATTGTGGTGTAATCTTTAATTATTATTTTCAGGGCCTTGCATATACACACATGATTTCAACAAATTATATATAAATTGGAAGACAAGGTTTACAGACCGTTTAAATAACTGGTGAGAATAAACTTCAGTAATTAATTAATTGTATGTCTATTACTTTAGTTTATCAACATTCTAAATATTGCATTTCAATAGGTTTGCTATAGAAAAAAGGCCCCAAAAATTAGTCTCATTGTTACGTGCAAGTGGCTTTACAATATCCAGGGCTTTGAAAATTTCAAATGCTAAGAGGATCTTGATACATGAATATGCCCATCAAAATGATGTAAGTTTTTTGGTTATTTTTGTCATTTTCTATTAAAGTATATGTCATATTAAATAATTATATATCTTATTTATAGGTTAAATTTTTTCGGATTATGGCCAGAATTGAGAATATTGATATTAACAATTTATGGTTGGCAACATGCAACCGATGCGAAAATAGTTGCAGATCATATTATGAAAAAATGATTTGTATGAATTGCAATGATGCTGTAAACGCAACTTTTAGGTAATATTATTTTCAATTTCATTGTACTTATATTTTATTATTTCATGCACAACCTAAGTTACTCTTTCGGCTCAGGTTCTCCATACATCTTACTGTAAGAGACTGTAGTGGAACTATTGACTTGAAGTTACTAAACAAACAGGGTGAATTTCTGTTTCACGAGCCAGCTGCTTTTTTCAAGAGTTTCGAAGAAAAGGTACAATCTTACTTTAGTTTGAGATTCAATACTTCAAAAATATTTAATATTCTGACATACTATATAACACTTTTAGGAAAATGGAAAACAACTATTACAAGCCACGTCAACCTATTCAACAACCGAACATTTACATTTATCGTTCCTGTACCACCAAACTTTGCTAGGCCAAATGCGCGAAGAACTGTCAATTCTATTTTACCTGTGGACTGGTCTGAAGAATGTCTATATCTCCCAGAATGATTACGATTTCTACGTTCATAAATAGTGGAAATTGTTATTTTCTTTGTTTTACGTTCTTATCTTAACAAGCAAACTATTAATGAACTATTTCTATATTTTTCAATTATATTGCACTAATATGACATATTTCACACATGTATTTCTGTGTTTGTTCATTTATTATACTTTTATGACACTATTTGATGATATTCAACAGAATTATAGTTAAAAACTTTTACACTAACAACTAATAAAATATCATACCCGAATAATATATTGTGCGTAGCACGGGGCACACACTAGTTATAAGTTAAGGAAGGGTGAAAACGATCCTAGCTCGAGCCTTATTGTACCAGCTCGTGACCTCAAAATTTCTTAGCTTGAGCTCGAGTTGAGCCCATTTGTTGATTCAAAAATTTTGCAGGAGACTTTAAAATTTGTTTTTTATTAATTATTTAATATATATTTATTAATATCATAATAAAAATAATAATATATTAAAAAATAAAAATGCTCGCGAGCCGGATAAGTGAGATCGAGCTCGATAAAAAACTCGAGCTCGTATTACACCCCTAGTTAAGCATAATTAGATATAATAATGTAAATAGGGGTGTAACAAATAGGGGTCATGTTTCAGATCATGTATATCATACGCAATGTTTTAAAAGGCGCTGCCAGGGCGCGTGGCTGGACGTGGGCAAAACGCCCTTGGCGATTAAGGAGGGCGAAATTCCTATGGGGCGTACGCCCGAAAAGGTAGGGTGTACCCCCATGTTCATTTAAAATAAAAATGTATTTTTTTGGCCCACTTGAACATATATTTAATAGTTTTAAGGCCACAACCTTTTAGTTGAAGTCAAATAATTAAAAATAACTTTTATCCTAAAGTCAATACAAATAAGACCCTAAAAAAATCATATTTTTAATATTTTTAATCTATCTTCGTACAACTCCATACGCAGTTAAAAACAAGAGAAAAATTCAAGATTCTTCTAGAGGTTTGTATTCTTTCTTCCACAATAAATTACTTTAACTATTTCTATTCTTCCATAATAAATTGCTTTATCAAAATCTATTTATTCTCCCAATAATTTTATGTGTTTAATTGTTTATGAAATATGAACATGCATATATTCTCTCAATCATTTATGTCTTTGTGAATTTGTGAGCATGCATATCAATTATTTGAAATTATTTTTAATAATATTTTATTTTATTTATTAATTAAAAATCGAAAATGTGTGGGGCATACGCCACTCCCGAGAGATACTGAACGCCCCACCTCACGCTTTCAATTTTTAAAAATATTGATCATACATTATAATAAATAGGTTATACTCGTTCATAAGAATGGATTGTATATACTATATTCGATGATTTGTCATAATCATGTGAATACCAATTCCAATAGTGTATCCGTCTAAGTAAAATTGAAATACTGAACCAGGACCAATTAAATTATATAGTGTTTGACTACTATAAAAAATAAATAATTTAGACATATAATTAGTCTGGAAGAAGTGCATCCCTAAAAAATTAGTTAGATATGTATTCAGAAATGGTGTTTTCGTTGCCCAATATACTTGTACATTGAGTAATGACATGAAAATGTGATTGGAAAGGACATTCATATGAAATCCATAATAATAATAGGTGGACTAATACATTTAATTTGGTGTTAGGTTGTTTTTTAAGCTAAAATATGGGAATGTAAGTTGGATTGGAGATTTAGGAGTCCAATCCAATTTCGTCACTTTCTAAAGGTGTGAAATGGGTCCTAATGGGCCGAATTAAGCCAGCTTATTATAGCCCATTTATCTAATGGGGCAGGCCCTTAGGACACCTTCCCCTTTAGGCCAGGCCGGTTTTGACTCCTTAAAGGCTGGACCTGGCCTTATGGCCGGCCTTAACATGGCCTCGCTCCCTTAGCTAATAAGCCAGGACTTCCCTTTAGCCTTGTAGGCCGGTTTCAGCCGCTTTAAAAGGGGTTGAAACTAGTGTGCCGGCCTTAACAGCCAATTTTTTTACATATTTTTATTTATATTTAATTATATTTTAGTTTGTAGAAAAAAATTTAAATAGTGGTAAAAAAGTATTGAACTTTTGACCTCAAAGAACACAAGTTGTCATTTTACCAACTATGCTGTATTTTATTTTGAAATAAAAAATATATTTATAATATAAAAATATTTAGAAAAAAATAAAATAATTTTAGTGTGCCAAATCGGTCCACGAGACAAAATGGCCGACCGATTTGTACCCACCGGCCCCTTAAGGCTCTCTAAGTTAAATGGGCGAGCCTTAGCGAGCCGGTCCATTCGGCCCGTTGTCGAACAAACCGTTTAGGCCTTCTTGACATTTTTACTCTTAAGTCTACCTTTTCTTAAAAAAAGGCTTTTAATACAGGTTGGCCTTCTTTCTTCTTCATTTCTCTATGTTTAAAATACAATTATTTCAGAAAACCACCACAACGAAACTCATACTCCTTTATTGTCATCCATTTTGTGGAGTTAGCGGATATAAGATCCAACTCTAAAACCTCTTGGATTTCTAGTATAAGATTGTGCGTTTTCAGGGGTTCATTTTCTCGAAATATATCATAATGTTTTGGTATGTATATTAATCTAAAAGACTAAAACTAATTATATAGTTACTTAAATCTTTTTTAGTTCACACAAATTTTCTTTATTTTTATCAAACCATTAAGTTTGTTGAAATTGTACAAGTGTGCTTCGTCGGTAAGTACCCGAGAGTATTCCACTACAAGAAAATATGGTATCAAAAATAGGGTATCAGAGATAGAATTTTAGAGACGAACGTAAATCCGTCTCTAGTTACAGGGAATCTGAGACAGATTTTGTGACGGATACTCACTCGGTCTCTCTTTGGCGACGTATTAGTGACCGCATTAATATCCCGTTGCATTTTCTAAAATAAATACGACATTAGAGACGGAGTTAGTGACAATAAAAATATGATCGCTAAATCCGTCATTAAAGGCTAATTAAGAGACAAAATTTAGGGACGGACATTATCGGACACTAAATTTCAAAATTGAGACGGATTTAGAGACGATCTAGAGACGGAAATAAATTCGGTCTCTAAATCCGTCACTAAACTTTAATTTAAGATACAAAATTAGAGACAGAAATAATCGGTCTCTAGCTATCATAGTTGAGACCGATTTAGAGACGGAAATAAATTCTATCTCAAAACCCGTCACTAAACGTTAATGTAAGAAACAAAATTAGAGACGGAAATAAATTCATTATATATATTTTTAACATGTATTTATTTTCGTTTGATCTCCAAACCTTTTCTGTATATCAAAATATGTGTTAAGAACGTGCCCCCAAATATTTTTAGTTTTGGATCTGTAGAAAAATTTATAAAAAACTTACAAGGAATCTACACGAGTATGATAAAATTAGGGTCTCATATGTTGTCTTTCGATTCTTTTTTTTTTTTCTTAAAATAAAAATGTGTCACAAATATTTTTCAAAAAAATTTACATTATTTGAAGTTGTATAGAAGGTTATGAATACATTTAGTTGTATTACCGGAAATTATTCGAAAAGTTAAAATCCTACTACTGATGCTTAGTACATTTTATACTATATTATATTTTTAAATTTTTACAGTACTATATTAAAATAGTGTCTTTGGTTGTTATGGAAAATTTCATAACATTTCAACATGGATAATATTTTATAAAATTAATTTAAGTAGGCAGCACACTTATATTTTTTACTAGATAAAACTTTCAGTTTTAAGTTGTTAACACAAGACTAGGATTTATTTATTTTAAGAAACATAATTTTTAGAAACGTATGTATGGCTACAAACTATCGGAAGTTATTCATAGTTAATATATTTTGCTATTCGACAAGTTTGAAATGATCGAATCAACTGGATAAAGATATATATATATATATATAATTTTCAACTTTTATATTTGTGTATCATGTGGTAATTGAATACTCTGGAAACATTTTGACACAGCATATTAATCTATTTTATTTTGAAATAACAAGTATTCAATTATATGCATGACTTTTGATATGTCGTAATTCGATGATAAATAACTAGTTTGATTTTGTCTAGATCGGTTAGTTTGATCCAACTTGGCTTGAGTTGCACAGAGGGTACCCCGAACAATAGTGGACTGTCAGTTAGAACACCGACTCACCATTGCACACTGCCTCACAACAAACGATATAAATCATTTCTTTGTTTTTTCTAGACGAAATAAATCCAATTGGCCCAAAATTAATACATGATTTCAAATCCATCTAGGGTAGGAAAGATTTCTAACCCTCTATGTAGAATCTCAAATCCGTAATTTTTTGATAAATTCTTATATTTGTAGCAATTAACAACGTTGATTATAAACACGTTATTGATTATTTGTTATGGGAATATGCGGCCTAATTTATGCGATCCGAGCTTACGAATTTATTGATTAAAATTAGTGTTTCTCTAATACGTTAATGCTATTTTTATTCTAAATCCTAAGATTTATTTAGAAATGTTTAATGAACAAGAGAATAATCAAAGATGTTTTTTTGGTTATTGACAAATTAAGGAAAAACGAGGTTGTTAGAGCTTGTTATCAATTATATCTAATTTATTTAATTACAGTGAAACATAATTGCATCAATGATAAAATCTATGAATCAAGACCGAGATAATTTATTAAGCGAGAAAGTACCAAACTATTGAATTCCTCTAATTGTTAAATTATTGCAATTTTCCAAATATAAATATTTTTACTTAATTTTATTTAATCACTTTTGAAAACCCTGTTTACTTTATTATTCGCATTTTGAGAAATTATTTGAACAAATACCTGACGATCGACCAAGCTCATCACTATACACAAATTTATTTGAGTAATATTTTTTATTATTATTAGATGGTCTCACATATCGTCCATTCTCAAAAATCTCTATTTCGCCCTCTCTCAAAAATATCTTCCTTACTCTCTCTGAAAAATCTCAAAATTCTTTGCTCCTGTAATGTATCCCTTTAGTAACTTTTTCTCGGCGATTCCTTTAGCCTTACTAGAGTCGTCTTTATTACATTCCATTTCTAAATAAATTTCTTCCATTCTGCCAACCTAGAAAACCAAAAGATTTGCATTTAAGATAATAATTTTACCCTTTGTTAATGTCATCTCATTAATTCTCATTGATTGCCTCTGTTTCAGAAGTCAATAAAAATGACCTATTACTATTATGATGGAGTGGCCGCATTACCGAAATTACTAAGGAATAACGGTAATAAAGAAACAATAATGAAAAAATCGTAGTCCCAAAAATTTGTACATCTTATAGGAGTGAAAAAAACCATGATCGGTATTCTCATGCATGTTATAGAAATCCCTCAACAACGACTAGAAATATCTTTTTCTGAGGAACTAAAGTGCATCGCTTTGTCCTATTTTAGATGATAGCAACGAATCTAATCTTCAACGACAGGGAAAAACTGCTGCTATTATTAATTTTTGTTGTTCAATTTGAATTATTATTATTCTGAATTTCGAAATCATTAAAATCACACACAACCAAAACTCTATTGAAATTCTGAATCATATGGAACCAACTTTAATCACTTAAAAAAGAAGTACTTGAAAAAATAAACAACAAAAGCAAAGTGCAAGATTTATTCATAATTGCAACAAATTCAAACAATACCATCAGAAATTAAATATAAATTGAAAAGTGCAATGATTTATCTAGAACTCTAATTTCGCTTAATTGTCAGATATAATGAAATCATTTCTTAAGTGAACCGTGATATCTTCATAATGATTAATACAGTTATCAACCACCAAAGGAGTAAAATGCACAAAGGTAAACATCCATCGCAGAGATCTATAAGTTTTACCTCCTTTATAAGTAAATGTGGTTCTCTGAGGCACCGATTGATGAATTTTCCACTAAAAGAACTAAATTTTAATTTATTTTTTCAGCTGATTCAAGAATTGAGATCTATAGAATTTGCGCAAAGCAAAATGGCTTTGGGGAAACATAAACAAAATTCTAACAAGCCTGCTGGAAAATTGAAGAAAACAAATTCTAGAGTGAATTGTATGAGAAAACCAGCCAAGGTTTCTTGTATTTAATGAGACAACATTAACCCACCTATTTTAATAGAGTGATGAGGCTTTTGAAGTTACCAACCTAACCATGCTTAAATTTGAACCCTGGTTACTTATGAAGTTGTATAAATTTGGTTGTGTTTACAGCTCATATGCATTTAATAATTCTCCTCGTCCTCCTTACATAATGTTTGAATTTCTTTCTCATATTATATTTGATTTCTTTAATTTCCATATTTTTTCTATTATGTTTAGAAGAATTAGTGAACAACATTGAAATTTTTCTGATTTAGATGATTGAAGATTATTTGAAATTATTCAATTTTAACTATTTTACAAAAATGTTATCATTATTATACACTCTTCTTCAGATTTTTTCAATTGATAAATGGACTTTAATATTAGTTTCGATTCATGAAATTTTCTATTGAGATTACACATATATTATGATAGCAATATCCTATGTTTCATATTAAGATCCTTAAAGTCTGAGTAACTATGAAGGAAAATTGCATTAACTACAAATATACACGTGAAAGATGTTTTTCGTGTCACAATCTTACTAAATAACCTAGTATTGTTAGTTTACTAACTATTTCATTAATTGATATTATGAAAACTGCTAATTTCAAGTTTAAAATTTGTTATTTTTTAATCTACTAAATCTTTTAATTTCATATTTATATAAATCTTCATAATAGTTTAAAACTAAGTTTGGTAAATTTTCAGTTGTAATTTTAGTTTATAGGTTCACTATTTTTCTTTATAACTTGTTATTTTATTTGGATGAGAATAGATTTCTTTTCATAATTATATATAAAGTTTACTTGATATTTATGTGATTAATTTTGATTTTCCTTGTAAATTATTATGTAATTATTATTTTAAAAAGAATCGTTATCCAAATTCAACTTTACACACTTTAATGTAATAACATTCCATCCCATTCTACTCTCAGTTGCGTCTTTGCATATCTTGGTACTTTAGAAAATTCTAAAATTATTATTAGTTTTGATATGTTCATCAATCGCATCACGAAACACATTAGTACTCATTCTAAAATTATTATTAGTTTTGATATGTTCATCAATCGCATCATGAAACACAATAGTACTCTTATAAATATTAACATAGTTAAACTTTGATAGTTAAATTTAATGTATAGCATATAAATTAGTCAATAATTTCTCAAAATCCTAAAGCTTAAACATTTCAATTTTCTAAATTCTTAAATATTATTTTTAATAAGGAAAAATATATAAAGAATGCTACGTCTTTCTTTTTCAAATAATTTTTTTATATAGGATTTTTTGTGCTCTTTTTCTTTATAAATTAGCTTATATCGGCATTTATACAAACTGAATCAACATGAATCGTAGATATGTTGATAAGTAAATCTGCATATATTTATAATTATATACCAAAATAATATTATTAAGCATTAGTTATGTTATGTAGTAGTGAAATAAATAGTATCATTTAAAATATTGTAAACCATTATTTCAGACATCTCAAGAATAAATAAATGTTTAATTCATTTCTATAAAGAAATTCTTTCCCTCATTTTAACATGTCATGTGCTCGACACATGACTATTTGATAAATTCAAAATTGCCAATGGCAATCGCACCAAACCGATTAGTCAAATATGACGCAAAAGTACTCTAGTTTTATTCTTGCCAATCTATATTTATTGGGTCAAATTGAAACGGTAACTGGATATCAATTTACTAAAATTGTTACATGAATCTAACGGTTCGGTTGGATGGAAGAATTTGGATCAATAAATTCTTAAATCCTCATTTTAAATATATCTTTGGGCTAAAAGGATTTGAACCCATGTTTTTATGGATTTCAAACCAACTAATTACCCCGTCATTTCAAATCTTTCCAATGCAAAATGGAAAAATTAATCTCAAAATTTTATGTTAAAAAGTATCTTTAAAAAATATTTTTATATTTCTAAAAAATCTCTAATAAAACCTCCCACAAAAATCTCACTACCTGTCTTTCAAAAATTGCTCCATGTCTCTTAAAAGTTTTCCTTGAAAAAATAAATTTCAAAATTTTCCCAAAATCCTCTCTCAAAATTCTCTCACAATTCTCAGATATTTCTCTTTCAAATTTTCTCTCTCTCTTTCTCTCTAAATATCTTTCTACCACAAGAATATATTTCTTTCCAAAAACTATCTCTATATTTATGTGTCAGAAATCTCTCTTCCTCTCTCTCTCTCTCCCTCCCTCGAACAAAATCGATCGCTCTCCCTCTCTCTTAAAAATCTTTAAAAAAGTTCTCAAACAAAACTATTTGTCTCTCTCTAAAAAAATGTCTTCCCCCCTCTCTTTGTAAATAATCTATGAATATCTACTTCGGATAAAATTTGCACAAAATTCTATGTCTCCATCAGAAGTCGTTCAGCTGAATATATATATATGTAAATATATACATATCCAAAAATCTCCCCCGTCTGTCTCAAAAATCTTGTTTTCATAGTTAGTTACTGTGCATTTTATGCATACTTTTAATATGTTGTATTATGTTTTTTTATCTTGTTTTAAATTTATTCTTTATGTATTTAGTACTATGCTTGAATTGGTATGGGATGATGAGAAAAAGCAAACTGGGGCAAAAATGCATAGTTTCGAGGAGAAAAGAGAATAGTGAAAAATTAAAGACAGACTACATATAAAAATCAGAGGTGGGCACACCCAATTTCTGTTGAGAATCCATTGACAGCGGTTGACCAGCAGAAATCGAGGTCTATGGAGTTAAATGCATGATAATGTTGTTACCATCTTTGTTTTAAAGTATTTTTAGTTGGTTTGGAATTTTTATTCCATTTTAAAAGACATTTATTTTAGTTAGGAGTTTTTAAATCATATCTTAGAAAATAAATACTTATTAGATTAGGACTTTTTTAGCCATGTATAAGAAAATTCTTCTCCTCCTAGGGCATTACTCATACACCCGTTTTTTCCACCTAGAAGAAGAGATTTTCTATCGACATGTGTTGCTAAACACAAACATTCTAGACAAGGATTAATCTACTTTTGATTCTACATATTTGTGAGATCTAATGTACCTTTTGTTATTTTTTGTTCTTGAATATTCATATTTTGTATATGATTGTTGATATTATTATTTCAATTATTTAAGTAATTAGGTCGATTATTTAGTTATTAAAATAATATAAAGCTATTTAGAATCTCAAATACGTATTTTTTTGGTAAATTCTTACATTTGTAGCAATTAACAATGT
Organism: Verbascum thapsus; assembly: GCA_963669365.1. NCBI lineage: Eukaryota > Viridiplantae > Streptophyta > Magnoliopsida > Lamiales > Scrophulariaceae > Verbascum > Verbascum thapsus. The sequence continues at coordinate 8,351,167 of OY770108.1, forward strand.
TGATTATAAATACGTTTTTGATCATTTAATTTGTTATGGGAATATATGATCTAATTTAAGCGAAAAAAGTTTAAAAATTTGTTGATTAAAATTAATGTTTCTCTAATCCGTTAATGCTTGTTTTATTCTAAAACCTAAGATTTTATTTAGGATTGTTTAATTAAAAAAAGAATACTCAAAAAGCTTGTTTTGGTTATTGACAAAATAAGGAGAAACGAGGGTTTCAGAGCTTGTATCAACTATGTCTAATTTATTTAAGAACTGCGAAACATAATTGCATCAAGGATCGAACCTATGAATCGAGATAATTTCTTAGGCTAGAAACTATCAAACTATTGAATTCCTCTAATTGTTAAATTATTGCAATTTTCCGAATATAAACATTTTGACTTAATTTTAGTTAATCACTTTTGAAAACCCCATTTTGACTTAATTTTAGTTTAATCACTTTTGAAAACCCCCTTTACTTTATTATTCGCATTTTGAGAAATTAATCTGAACTAATCCATTAGGATCGACCAAGCTTATCATTATACACAAATTTATTTGGGTTATTTGTTTTTTATTGGAAGTCTCACAAATCATCCACTCTCTCAAAAATTTCTGTTTCCCCTCTCCCAAAAATCTCTTCCTTACTCTCTCTGTAAAATCTCTCTATTGAATATCATGCTCTCAAAAATCTCTATCATAATATATAATTTATTTTTGTAATAATTATTTATATAAAACAATAAGTAAAATATTGAAAATTTCAAGAGCTCTAGTATTTATTGTCAAATTATAAAATTGAAATCAACTATAGAAAACGTCGTATTTAGAGAGAGAAAGACTTTTTTCGGAGACAACGTAGTTAGAGGATTTTTTGATGAACAAATTTTCGAGAGAGAAGAAAAGAGATTTCTGAGGGGGAAAAAGAGAAATTTTTTAGCGTGAGAGATATATACTTTTTAGAAAGGTATTTTTGAAAGAAATTTGTTTCAGAGATACTTTTTAAAGAGAAAATTTTCGAGAAGGATTTTTTCTGTTTCTTAAAATTTCTCTTATAGTTCATAAACTGAAAAATATTATACTTGATAATTAATTATTACATTTGAAATCTATTAATTTCAAATACTTAACCGACTCCAAATTCATCAATCTAAATGGCGCCCCAAAGGATTTCAAATCCTTATTTTAAATCATTTTTTTTATTTGGCCCAAAATATAAATATACGGATTTCAAATCCATCTTTTGATTGCAATGATTTAAACCAATATTACTTACTCATTTCAAATGCGGTAGTTAGCTATGTCAATTCAAGTTACGGCAAAAGTAAAAATTAGTCTAAACAATGTCAAAAGTTCTCTTTCTTTCTAAAAAAGAAATATTTTTCACTCAAAAGTTTCTTTTCAATGTTTTTCTCTCTATCTAAAAAATCTCCGACTCTCTCTGTATTTCTCAACAATCTCTCCCGAAGATTTTTTCTTTCTTTAAAAAATAGCTCTCTCAAAAATCTTTTTGCCTCTCTAAAATCTCTCTCAGTCTCTGTAAAAATCGAACATAGTTTATCTCTCAAAATCACCCCACCCCCTAAAACCCTCTCTTCATCACTCTCAGAACTCAATTCATTTCTCTCAGAAATAATAGTTATGATTTGTAATATGCTTAATAGGATGGGATTCAAATAGAGGAGCTGGAAACGTCGACTAGGTTGTGTTGATTGAATAGCCTATGGTTCTATAACGTGGATTATGCGATGAAAATGAATGTGGTGATTTGAACTCATTGTATAATGATGTGGATTGTGTGATGATCCTTATCATGGTGAAAATATTGTTGATGAAGTGGTGATGAAAATGATATGTAATATGTAAATGCATTCATCAGAGATAATAGATTTTGTTATGGATGTTATAGACCTTGAGTCATGTGTTAAAGATTGTCCAAATGATTGGACCACAGAGTACCGTACGGCCACCCGAGTTCACTAAAATCCCATGTGTTATATGAATTATAGAGTGCCATGGTCATTTTCGTGATCACGATCTACTCTCGCTTGTAGAACGATGTTGCATGAGATATTTGATATTACGGATGATCTTCTGATTGTCGCTTACTCTTGTCGATTCTTCAACTTCTTCACATTAATAGATTCACTCAAAATTTTACTAACGCTATAAGCGTTAAGACTCGCAAAACTAAAAGGACAAACAAAAAGATACCTATTCTAAAAGTTACAACTCGATAAACAACCTATCGCTTAATACATGATATTCTATGAAAAACAAACTTATATTTTCAGAGGTCTAATATTAAGTCCTATCTTGTCATCATCAAAACTTCTAACAAAGAAATTCCTAACATAAACTCTAAAATCATCGAGACTTAAATGTTTACTTCAATTAATCTATGATAAAAGTTATAAAATAGCTCTGAGTGACTGTGCTCATGACTGCTTTTACACCGGATAAATGCTGCATGTTTGTTGATAGCTAGATCACAACTAACTTCGCTAAATTAAATTTACAGATGACCAGGATTTTTTTCTACAATGAGAAAATGCTTGTTGATGGAAACCCGGCCCTCAAATGATGCCAGTCTAAACGTGTTGTGTGGACCAATAATTGGTAAAACATCCTTCAGCTATATATTTGTACAATTAATGCAATTTTCCTTCATAGTCATTCAGATTATTGAGTATCTTGAATATGAAACACAGGATATTGCTGTCATAATAACTGTGTAATCTCAATAGGAAAATTTCAAAACTCCAAACTAATATTAAAGACCATTCATTAAATGAAAAAAATCTGAAGAAGAAAAGGAAAATAGCCTATTCGCATAATAATGATAACTTATTTGTGAAATAGTTAAGATTGAATAATCTCCAATAATTTCTTCAACCACCTAAATAAATAAAAAATTCAACATTGTTCATTAATTCTTCTTAACATAATTGAAAAATAAATTCGTATGGAAATTAATGAAATCAAACATAAAATGATAAAGAAATTCACACATTATATAAGCAGGAGAATCTATTAAATGCAGATGACCTGTAAAATCAGTGTTAAATTACACAAACCAAATATTTACAACTTCATAAGTAACAAGGGCTCAAATTTAAGCATGGTTAGGTTGGTAACTCCAAAAGCCTACAAACGCAATTGAAAAAAGGTGGGCTGCTGTCACCATAAATACAAGAAATTTTGGTTGGTTTTCTCATAAAATTCACTCTAGAATTTGTTTTTTTCAATATTCTTGCAAAGTTCATAGAATTTTGTTTATGGTTTCCCCAAAGCGATTTTGCGTTGTGCAAATTCTATTTGATTTGAATTCCTGAATAAGCTGAAAAAAATTATAATTTAGTTCATTTAGGGGAAAATTCATCAATCGGTGCCTCAGAGAACCACATTTACTTATGAGGAGGTAAAAGTTACGGATCTCTTCATGGATGTTTACTTGCATTTTACTTCTTTTGTGGTGAATAACTATATTAATATTTATGAAGAACACGGTTCACTTAAGAAATGATTTCATGATGTCCTTACAACTAAGCTGAACTAGATTCTAGATAAATCAGTGCACTTTTGAATTTATTTGTAATTTCTATGTTATCGTTAGAATGTTTTACATTTATGCATAAATCTTGCACTTTTCTTTTGTTCTTTGTTGTTTCAACGTTTTTTTAAGTGATTAAAGCTGGTTCCATATGGTTGAGCATTTCAATTGAATTTTGGTTGCGTGTGAATTTAAATATTTTGAAATTCAGAATAATAAGAGACTTAAGGTGTTTGAATATTGAATCTATTGGGTTTCTGCGTTGGCAAGAGTGGAAGAATTTATCAATAAGTGGAATGTAGTAAAGACGACGCTAGCATGGCTAAAGGAATTGCCGAGAAAAAGTTACTGGAGGGAGACATTAGATGAGGAAAGAATTTTACTTTAAAGGCTCGAAACATGTTCCCTAATTTTGATGGATTGTCTCAGTTCATTAAGGTGATTGATATTTATATTTTCCATGACAAGAAAATAAATGGAGAAACTAACTATTATGGGATTTTAGGAGTCGATCCTTCATGTAGTGAAGACGTGCTGAGGAAGCAGTATAAGAGAAGGGCTTTGGCTCTTCACCCCGAAAAAAACAAATCAATTGGAGCTGATGGAGCCTTCAAGCTCCTATCCGAAGCGTGCAGCGTCCTTTCTGACAAGGATAAAAATTACGCATATGATTTGAAGCTCAATATACAAGCAGCTTCAAATTTGAATTCTAATTCCATCTTCAACTCATCAACTTCAACGAGCACAACTACTTCTACACCTCACGTTCCAACAAACAGTCAAAATTATAGTTATACTCCCTTTGTACCCCGACCGAGTAATCAACAGACATTCTGGACGTGTTGCCGGAGATGCAGGATACAATTTGAATACCAAAAGATTTACCTCAACCAAAATCTTCTTTGTATTCATTGTCAGCAACCATTTTTGGCAACAGAGATTCCCACTCTAGTAGTACGCCTTTGGCCTTACCCACTCCAGATAGCAGCCTAAAAAGAAAGCATACGGAAAATGGTGAAACAACTGCAGCTTTTTCTTCTAGAGGTCTAAATAGAGAGAAGCATATCAGAAGGAGACATACAGAGGGTCAGAATGCTGAGGAAGCCAAAGGCGGAAAGAGATTGGGTGGCTAAAGGACCACAACTCTCTATTTTAAATTTATTATAAATTTGACTACATTGTTACATAGTACAAAATTCAAAATTTTGACGCATCATTTTTGTTAGCAATTTTTTTATTAGAGTTTTTGATGATGACAAGATAGGGCTAAATGTTAGACCCTGAAAAATGTAAGTTTGTTTTATTAAAATATCATGTATCAAGCGATAGGATGTATATCGAGTTGTAACTCTTAGTATAAGTGCGTCTTTTTGTTTGTCTTTTAGTTTTGCTAGTCTTAACACTTGTAGCGTTCGTAGAATTTTGAGTGAGTATATTAATATGAACAGTTTGAAGAATCGGCAAGTGCAAGAGATAATCAGAGGACTGTCCGGAATATTATGTATCTCATGCGACATTGCACTTCAGGATACATCTATCTATGTTCAAGACACTCTGAGTTACTCGGTAGCTTCTATCATAAGAAATTGAGTATTGAAATGTATTCTCAAAGCATTTAATGCTCTACGGGCATTTACTTGAATGCATTTAATGCTTATCAAAAGCATTTAATGCATATACTGTAGATGGAGTACGGATTGCACCAAACCCATTGGATGTCAACATATGGCTACTAGCACAGTTTGATAAATTGCTGCAAAATATCTGGGATTCACCATCCTCTTTAACCTTTCCTAATGAGAAATTTACACGTGCCTTCAAACGGTTCCAACGGATCTTTCGAATAGCCCTAACGGATATAATCAATGGTTCTAACGGATTTCTCCAAGAACCTGCGTATAAATTGAGCTTTGAAGAGCTATTTCAAGAGAAGAAATTTAACAAAAAGAGTATTAGAGCTTAAACAAAAGATATACTAAACAAAAATAGACTCGATGCGAACAATCTTTCAGAAAGCTTCTTATTTACTCCTATACTTCGAAGAAGCTATCTCCGATTGAAGTTCACCCTGAGAAATTTGAAATTTGAATCCCGAGCATTCACTCTAAAGATATTTCTCTATCTCTTTTCAGAAGAACCAAATTGAAGAGAATATCAACCAAGTTGTTTGACCTTAGCCAAAACAAACAAACAAACCTATTTATGTGTGAAAATCTCCATCTTCTCTTTCAAACTGTATGTGAGGAAAGCTGCAGGATATCTAAACTATTTCTGAGTGAAACCACTAAAAGTATTCTTGAAGCAGACGGTTAATGTGTGATGTCGCTTGAGATACTTGATATTACGGAAGTTCTTTTGATTGTTGCTTGAGTTTTCCGATTCTTCAACTCTTCACACTAATAGATTCACTAACAATTCTACTAATGCTACAAGAATTAAGACTAGCAAAACTAAAAAGTTAAACAAAAAGAACCTATACTAAAAGTTACAACTCAATATACTTCCTACCGCTTGATACATGATATTCTAATAAAAACAAACTTACATTTTTCAGGGGTCTAACATTTACTCCTATCTTGTCATCATCAAAATTTTTAAAATAGAAATTCCCAAGAATATATATATATATAAATAATTATGTGAGTATATATATAATTCTATGCAATTAATGATTGATATATATATGTAGTTCGATTCCAAATAGTGTTGGATGTTATTTCTACAACATCAGAAGGTATATGCATCCGACTTTGCTTTTTCCTCTATTTTTTCTTATCTTTTATCTTCTATATTTTATAATTTGTTATGTACAACCGTTATCTGGATCAGGATGAGAGCATTTGGTAGTTGGTTTCATTGTTCATCTAGTCGGTTAGATGTATTTTTAACCACAAGGCAACAATATGTCGTTTCATCTTTAAGTTGAATTTGTTCTGTGTAGGGCTATTTCCCGAAAAATGTAGTTTAATTACTTAATGAAGTTTTATTCATCCGTAAATTGTTTACAGGATTTGAAGTATCGATCTTTGCCTTTAAAAACTTTTGGTCCCAAGTGATTTGAACAAAAGTCTAGAAGGGAGGGGATTGAATAGACCCTTAATCCTTTTAAAACTTACTTTTCATCATTTTTCAATTAAAATGCAAGTTCTTATTTTCCTTTTGTTTAACAGTAATGACCTGAAAAGAACTTGAGCTCAAAGACTGAGAAAGAGAGTTTTAACTTAGAACAAATTACGAAGACTACAAAGTGATGCAACAATCCAACTTAGATTCACAGTTATGTGCACAACGGAAATATAGTTAGTCTTTGGCTATGAAATATGTTGGGCAGAGATACAATTAGTTAGATGTTTAGCAAAGTTTCTATCTACTCTTTTATGCAATATATAATCTCTACCTGATTGCTATATTTAAAAAGATGTGCAATGAACAGCGAAATAAAGCAATAAATAAATGAGACACAGTTTGCATGGTTCATTGGATGGTGTAATCCCAATTACGTCCTTCTTCTTCGATATCACAAAGTAATCCACTATATTGAATCTGAAGATTCACATAGAGTCTTCTCCAATACGGGTAAATTGCTTTTTTCGTCCCACAACTGACGCCATTATCAATTTTGGTACCGCGCTTGTTGGTTTTCTCACTCTCAGTCCCATATGTCGTCAAATCTCTCACTTTTGGTCCGTTGACCAACTTCCGTCAAGAAATAAACGGAGCCACGCACGTGAGACGTGCGTGGCCGTTAATTGAAGGAAAATAAGCGGGAATTTGACCTGATTTTGACCCAAAACTCTTTTGGAGGGAAAATTGACCTAATTTTGACCCTAAAACATAAATTTAAAGTTTCAAAGCTCAAAATTTCCATTCATTCCCTTCTTCTTCCTTTTCACCTTTCTATGCTATATATATGTATATATATATATACATATACATACAGTTGTATATACTTGCACATATCTTATAAATTCTACTATAATACATAATCAGACTGTATGGTAACCAATTTGTTTTGATTTTGATCGGTCGATCGTGTGCTGGAAGCTTTTGTATTTGCTGGTGTATCCCTAATTTCTCGGATCAATTGTGGAGCTTTGTGGAGATGTAATTTCACAGTGAATATATCTTAGATAAGGAGAAGAATTCAAATGATGCCTTTGCTTCTAACTCAACGAGATCTGTTGCTACATTTGAAATGAACAAAAAGAAACTTTAGAACATCGAAAACTTAGTTCAGAAGCTGAGAAGACTCAACTCCAGCCATGACGAAGCACGTACAGATTACATTGCCTCACTATGTGAAAACACTGACCCCGAGCACAGATACATTTCTGAAATACTATTGGCTTCTGGTTTTCTCCTTCGAGACCTCACAGATTTCCAGTTTCATCCATCTGGTCATCCTATAAACCCCGAGTTATTCTTAGTTTTGGAACGAACAAAAGCAAGCACTTCGCCAGAACAAGAATTTAGCACCGACAAGACGTCCCAAATTAATATTCGGAAGTTATTCCTAATTTCATTTCTGGGATCCCCAAATCATCATCAGCTCTTTGCTCGTGTGATTGAAATCCCTAGTATTATTATGAATTCGTATCATACTCTGTAATGATTTTATTTTTGTAATTTGATTTGTAATTAGTTAAGGTTGCCAGTTGCCACACCCAAATGTTATATTTTTATTATTTTGTTGGCTGAATTTACCAGTAATAAACACTATTTAATTCCTTATCAAGTTCTTGGGGTTATAGTTGTTGTTTTGATTTGTCTCTTGTTTGATTGTATAGTTTTGGTTTGATTGATTTCTTTCACATTGTGTTTTTTTTCATCCTCAAGCATTCTGAATTTTGTTCATTAACCACAAAAATCCATTTGTAAAAGACAGTGAAATGGGGAAGAAATGGGGATAATTAGAGCTCAATTAGGTCAATTTTCCCTCCAAAAGGGTTTAGGGTCAAAATTAGGTCAAATTCCCGCTTATTTTCCTTCAATTAACGGCCACGCACGTCTCACGTGCGTGGCTCCGTCTATTTCTTGACGGAAGTTGGTCAACGGACCAAAAGTGAGAGATTTGACGACATATGGGACTGAGAGTGAGAAAACCAACAAGCGCGGTACCAAAATTGATAATGGTGTCACTTGTGGGACGAAAAAAGCAATTTACCCTCTCCAATACAATGTTTAAAAATAAAATGACTTGAGCTCCCTAGCTACACAATCGTCTGCTCCAAGAACACTTTTAGTGATTTGGTTCTCTCACTCTGCAGATATCCTACAACTTTCCTCACACTCAGTTTGAAAGAGATCATGAAGAATTTCACACAAAAATAGGTTTGTTTGTTTTGGATTAGTAAAAAAATTTAGTTGATATTCTCTTCGATTTGGTTCTTTTGAAACAAAGATAAAGAATATATTTGGAGTGGATGCTCAGGATTCGATTTTCAGAGGGCGAACTTCAAAATCGAGAGACTATTTTTTGTTTATGATGTATATGATTAAGCATGGAAATTTCTTCTCTTCAGTAAAGCTCTTTGAAGTTCTATTTATACACAAGTCCCTGAATAGATTCGTTGCGACCATACCTTAGATCCGTTTAGACCATTTTTAAGATCCATTAGAGTCATTCGGCGGCGTGTTTAAATTTTCTGCTCAAAAAAGTTAGATAGGTTGGTGAATCCCGGATATGTTGCTGAAATTTGTCAGACTGCGCGGTGCAGTTGTCTTACATTGAAATCCAATGGGTATGATGCACTTCGTACTCCTATCAGTAGTATATGCATTAAATACCATTGATAAGAATTAAATGCATTTAAATAAATGCACCTTGAACATTAAATTCTTTGAGTTGACATCTGGTGGGTGTCGAATCCAACAAAAATAAATTACCTACTCGAAAATATTTGTAAATAGTGACAAGTAGGGTCGATCCACAGGGAATGATATAGAAATAATTTCTAAGTTACTAATATCGATAAAAATGGGGGGGTTATGGATTTTTAACTAGAATAAAATTTAAAAGATGTAAATCAAAAAGCAAAATTAAAATAGATTTCGAATGCAATATGTTGACAAGTTCTAGTCTTCGGATTACCTCGGTATTGATTCTACGATTTGATCACTGATGCAATAATAATTCAACGTTATTAGATAAATTGGCTATAGTTACTAACAAGCTCTAGCAACCTAGTTTTTCCTTAAGTCGTCGATAACCAAAACAAGCTCTTTGATTACTTCTCTTACCAAGTAGACAACCCTAAATAAGCTCTTAGGATTTAGCCTATCGATAGCATTCACGTATTAGAAAAACACCAATTCTAGCCAACAAACACATAAGCTCGGTTTATTTAGACCAGATTACTAATTCTCATAACGACTAATCGAAAATGATTAAATAATCAACGTCGCTAACTGCTACAAAATTAGGGTTAGCCAGTCACGGAGTTAGCCCTAAATAGCTAAATATAATTCCAACGATTAAATAATTGGCCAGACTAAATAATCAATTGAAATATATTGTCAACAAAGCTCGGAGAAAAAGTAAATACCTGATGAACGAAGAAATTAAAGTACAATTCGATCTCACAAATATTAAGAATCAAACCTTGATGAATCCTCGACTAGAATTATGTGTTTAGCAACACATAATCAAAAACTTCTACAAAATATTAAATTCGAAAACTTTGATAAAAGGAAAAACGAAACTTGAATTGAAAATAAAGTGAAAGATGTCTTGTGGAATAAAATTCCACATATTTAAACTAGTAGAGTCCTAATCCAAAAAGGAAACTAATTAAATTAGGACTCTAACAAACTTAACAAACTAAATATCTAGAAATAAGGAAATAAAATCCTAACAAAATAAAAGAGAATAAATCCCATAAATTCAGGCAACAGAAATCTCATAAAATCCGAATTTTAATGGAAAGATCTTTAGGAATCTTCAGAAAACGCGTTTGAAAACGCGTTTCTCAGCAGAAGCGTTCTGGATTTAAGCGTGGGTACGCTTAATTCTTCAAAGTCTTCTGCTGCCTTTTTCGTGTCAACTCTTTTCTTCGCCATTTTTCCTCTTTTTTGTTTCATTTGGTTCTTTCTCCTTTCAATCTTTTAAAATCCAATTGTCAATCTAAAATCACAAAATAAGAAGAGTAAACGTAGCAAACAACCTGACTATAAACATGTAAAATATGCACAAAATACGACTTAACAAATACCCCACACTTATGCCATTGTACGTCCTCGGGCAATGCTCAAAAGTTGACTATGTAGAAACTACTAAAAATAGTATCATGCGGCAAATTAAACCATTTAGCATTGTGATCGAAAGAACAAAATCAAACTCGAAAGGGCAAAACATGTAATCAATCGAAATTCTTGATACCAGATTAGTTTCACGCTAGAACAATGACATCAATTGAGCAAGGAAAACAAAAATTTCAGCCGACTTTCGCTCAAAAATTCTCCAGCTCTCGTGTATAGCTCTCGTGTATGGGTATATGTGTTTCGCTCAAGTCTCAACGTGTTATTGTTATTCCATAGGCTTGGTTATACACCAATGTCGCCACTACGGTTGAGAGTGTACACAATTGAATCAAAAAATCTTTATTAAGGCTTGTAATGGGGCTAAGGTTCGGGGTAGGAGTAAAAAGAAAGGTCTAAAAAGGCTAAGTCCGAAAATTTTATCGAGCATCGAGATCTCATTGGGTATATTTGACGTTAAGGACCCAAATACTACACATTTTTTTTCTATCTTTCTCGGGGGCTCGGTACCTCATCAATTGTTCATTCCTTTTTTGAACTTCTCTTTTATTCTCCTTTTTTTTTCTCGAATTTTTATCTTTTTGTTTTGGTACTCTTTGTATTTTCCACGAGTTTCCCCCACACTTATTCAAAAACATCATCTTCTTGACTTTCGTCCCCAAATAACAATACTCGACTTGTTTTCTAGACGGGTAGAAACGAGGAGATGTATAAAACGGTAAGGATTCAAACTCGGGGCAATTTAAGAAAAGAGGATTAAAAGGCTCAAAGTGGGCTAACTAGGGGATAATGCAAAGGTACGGTTTATTTGGTAAAGTGGCTAAATCCTAAATGCTTTTATCATATTCAATCATGCACATACTCGTATAATTTTGACAAGGTTCAAAACAAGTTCTAGAATTTCAAAAACATGTGAGTCACACAAGAAGAAAGGGATCATATCGTGAATTATCGATCAAATGGCACAAGTCCTCACAAGGTAGGGTAATCGACTAAAACATGCGTTCCTACGCTCGCTTTTAATCATTGAACATAACACAAACTTTATATGGCACGAAAACTCAATCAAAGCATGCTCATTTATCCAAGTCTAACCGTTCAAAAGAAACACAAGCTAAAGTTTAAGAATGCCGAAAACGAAAAAAATTTTGTTTCACATAGTCACAATTAAGCAAAAACCATCAAGGCACACAATCGCATAGGAAAACTCCCCCCACACTTAATTCATGCATTGTCCTCGATGAATAATAATAAAGAAGCAAGCAACGCAATTGAAAAAAAATTGAAAGGTCAAGGAGGGGGACTTCCCTACGACATCACTTGGTCGTGATGTCTAAGCGATTGGTGATTAATTTCAATGTGGCGGTGATCGAAGCGATTTGTGCGGCGAGGTTGTCGAGTTGTGTTTGAATGGCGGCTGGGCAGTCTCGGGTGGTGCTTGAGGAGTAGCAACTGCACTTGTTTGATTTTCGTATGGTGAAGGGGCAGGGGTGGAACGAGCTGCGGCGGTGTTTTGGAATGGTGGGGTTGTTGATATCAACGGATGTGACAGTCGGAAAAGGTGGCAGCAATGGAAGGCAGGTCTTCGCCTATTGATGCGAAAGCGACGGTGGATGATGATGATCGGAAACCTGCAAATCGGAGCAAGCGAGAAGTGAGTGATGACAAGTATGAACTGGGGTTCGCAATTTGGGGTAAGAAATTAGGGTTATAAATCCCTAATTTCAAATTTGTTTTTGTCCTTTTTTTTTTTGGTTTTTTTTTTTTAAGACTGAAAAATTGAAGATGCAAAACAGAAGTGTTTGAAGTTTTAAGCGTGGGCACGCTTAACTCTCGGAACGCTTCTATAAAAATTAAAAAAACTGAAGATAAAAGACAATTAAATAAGGGAAAGAAAAACTCATTGGTTGCCTCCCATGCAGCGCCATTCTTTAACGTCGTTGGCTAGACGATGCTACAAAGTTATGTAGCATGGTTTGATGATTCCAACTTCATGTTTTTGACATCGTGAGATTGAAATCCTTCATAAAAAGGTTTCAAACGATGTCTATTCACCTTGAGAATCTTTCGTGTAGTTGGATTTTGAATATAAACTGCACCATAGGAAAAAATATCAATGACAACAAATGGTCCAATCCAACGGGAACGTGGCTTACCCGGAAATAGCTTGAAGCGAGAACGGGGAAGTAGAACATTTTGTCCCATGACTAAGTTTTTTCTTGAGGTCGTCTTATCACGAAAAGGTTCCATTTTATCTTTATAAATCTTCGAGTTCTCGTTTTTTTCGTTATGAATTTCCTCTAACTGTTGAGTTGTCGACTTCGGTGACTGCAATGGAAGTGTTTTAGAACTTGATGAATGTAAAGAAATATGAGAAAAGGTAAAGAAGGAAGGGAATCGATGGCTGATTTGGCATCTTCGAATTCTTTGTTTAGCTCGAATTTCAGCTCCTTTTCCTCGAAATCAGCTGTCGTTAACACAACTTGCATGGGGTCTTCATTCTCTAACTCGAACATAACTTGCGCTAGACAATCATCAACATCTATACCAAAAACAGAATGAACATCCGGAGGGTATTTCATGGAATCATGTATATTAAATTTTATAACATCACCATCGAATTCCATAGTAAGTGTACCATCTTCGACGTTAATTTTTGTTCTAGATGTTTTCAAAAATGGTCTTCCAAGTAAAATAGGTGTGGAATTACCAAAATCATTATGACCCATATCGACCACATAAAAATCAGCAGGAAATATTAAGTTGTCAACTTGTACCAAAATGTCTTCTAAAACACCATCGGGATAAGCGTAAGACCTATCGGCTAGTTGAATAACTACATTGGTTTCTTTCAATTTTCCTACATTAAGTGATTCATATATCGATCGTGGCATAACATTAATCGCGGCATCTAAGTCTAGCATAGCTTTCTCAATTCGAATATTCCCAATTTTACATGGAATTGTAAACATACCTGGATCTTTACACTTAGGAGGTAATTTCTTTTGAAGCACACCAGATACGTTTTCTCCTATGTGTATCTTCTCGTTGCCTTTAAGCTTTCTCTTTGTCGTGCACAATTCCTTAAAGAACTTAGCATAACGAGGTACTTGCTTAATGGCATCAAGAAGTGAAATGTTTACCCAACCTTTCGGAATGTTTCGAGTATCTCTTTTTCTTGCTCCTCTTTCTTTGACTTGGCAAATCGACCTGGGAAGGGAGGTTGAATCACAAATTTCATTGGTTTCTGCTCGACAAAAGCCTCCTTTTCTTTTTCCAATGCTTTATCAATTTCGCGTTTTGAAGCGTTCTCGGCAGAAGGGTTCGGAGATTTAGGCGTGGGCACGCTTAAGTCTTCGAACGGTTCTGCTTCTTTCAATTCTTTGCCACTTTGTAATGTAACATCACTTACATTCTCTCTCGGATTTATTATGACTTGGGATGGCAGTTTACTCGAATTTCGTGCCATTAACTCGTTCATGGCGGTGGCCATTTGACCCATTTGTCTCTCTAAGTTCTTGATAGCGTTATGATTCTCTTGTTGGGATTGTTGCAAGCCCTGTTGGAATTGTAGAGTGTTAGCGGTCAATGCTTTAATCATATCTTCAACGGACATACCTGAGGATTGGGTTTGTTGAGGAAACTGAGATCCTTCAGGTTTTTTAATAGGAGGTCGTGGCGCGTAACTCAAGTTGGGATGATCTCTCCATCCAGGGTTGTGCGTATTTGAGAAAGGGTCGTATTTTCTCTGGACAGACCCTGGAAATCCAGCTGCATTGGCTTGCTCGAAAGCCTGATTTTGGGCGTTGGGGCATATCTCAGCCATATGTCCGATTCCAGAGCAAAGACTACACATATTGGCTTGTTGCACGTTTCCCATAACCATCTTTTGAATGAGGGCAGTCATGTCATTCATGCGCTGATTAAGTAATGCTATAGTTGCTTCATTCGTTTCCTTCGTTGGGTGTTCTTGTCGGGTATTAAACTGTTGGGAGTTAGATGCCATATTTGAAATTAAATTCCTCGCTTCGGTGTAAGTTTTGTAAATCAATGCTCCCCCACCTGCAGTGTCTATCAGATTCCTTTCCATGACCGTTAATCCTTCGTAGAAGTACTGTATGAGGAGTTGGTCTAGAATTTGATGTTATGGGCAACTAGTAACCAACTGTTTAAAACGTTCCCAATACTCGTATAATGTCTCACCCGTAAATTGGCGAATTCCACAAATCTCTTTCCTTACGTTTGCAACTCGAGATGCTGGGAAAAATCTCTCTAAGAATTGTCTTTCCATCTCGTTCCATGTCTCAATCGATCCGGGAGGTAGGAAATATAGCCAGTCTCTTGCTTTGTCGACTAAGGAAAAAGGGAAAGTCCTCAATTTCATTTGATCCTCGGTTATGTCTTTAGGCTTCATGGTTGAGCAAATCAAATGGAATCCCTTCAAGTGCTTGTGTGGATCCTCTCCTGCAGAACCATGAAAAATAGGTAGTAAGTGAATAGTTCCAGATTTTAATTCAAAATCTACCTCAAGATTAGGGTAAGGTATGCAGAGAGGTTGTTGGTTCGGATTTGGCATGGCCATGTCTTTTAGCGTTCTTTTGACGACGTCGGGGTTGGCATTGCAATTGCCGTTGGCGCCATTACGAGGTGCAGCATTAGCAACGTTGTCCATTGATTCGTTTTCCTCTTCTGAATCGTTAGAAAAAAATGTTGATTCGGTCCTGGATGATGAAGCGTGTGGAGTAGTGAAGTGACGTTGCCTTGTCTCTTTTCGTAGTCGGCGGGCTCGTTTTTCGATCTCGGGATCGTATTCGAATTCACTTCCACGAAAGGTCCTAGGCATACAAAAAAACTAAAAAAACAAAACTAAAACGAAAATATTAGTAATAACGAAAATAAATATATATCACCGTTCCCCGGCAATGGCGCCAAAATTTGGTGGGTGTCGAATCCAACAAAAATAAATTACCTACTCGAAAAGATTTGTAAATAGTGACAAGTAGGGTTGATCCATAGGGAATGGTATAGAAATTATTCCTAAGTTACAAATATCGATAAAAAAGGGGGTTTTTGGATTTTTAACTAGAATAAAATTTAAAAGATGTAAAATCAAAAAGCAAAATTAAAATAGATTTCGAATTCAATATGTTGAGATGTTCTAGTCTTTGGATTATCTCGGTATTGATTCTACGATTTGATCACTGATGCAATAATAATTCAACGTTATCAGATAAATTGGCTATAGTTACTAACAAGCTCTAGCAACCTAGTTTTTCCTTAAGTCGTCGATAACCAAAATAAGCTCTTTGATTACTTTTCTTACCAAGTAGACAACCCTAAATAAGCTCTTAGGATTTAGCCTATCGATAGCATTCATGTATTAGAAAAACACCAATTCTAGCCAACAAACACATAAGCTCGGTTTATTTAGACCAGAATACTAATTCTCATAACAACTAATCGAAAACGATTAAATAATCAACGTCGCTAACTGCTACAAAATTAGGGTAGCCAGTCACGGAGTTAGCCCTAAATAGCTAAATATAATTCCAACAATTAAATAATTGGCCAGACTAAATAATCAATTGAAATATATTGTCAACAAAGCTCGGAGAAAAAGTAAATACCTGATGAACGAATAAATTAAAGTACAATTCGATCTCACAAATATTAAGAATCAAACCTTGATGAATCCTCGACTAGAATTATGTGTTTAGCAACACATAATCAAAAACTTCTACAAAATATTAAATTCGAAAACTTTGATAAAAGGAAAAACGAAACTTGAATTGAAAATAAAGTGAAAGATGTCTTGTGGAATAAAATTCCACATATTTAAACTAGTAGAGTCCTAATCCAAGAAGAAAACTAATTAAATTAGGACTCTAACAAACTTAACAAACTAAATATCTAGAAATAAGGAAATAAAATCCTAACAAAATAAAAGGGAATAAATCCCATAAATTCGGGCAACAAAAATCTCATAAAATCCGAATTTTAATGGAAAGATCTTCAGGAATCTTCAGAAAACGTGTTTCTTAGCAGAAGCGTTCTGGGATTTAAGCGTGGGCACGCTTAATTCTTCAAAGTCTTCTGCTGCCTTTTTCGTGTCAACTCTTTTCTTCGCCATTTTTCCTCTTTTTCGTTTCATTTGGTTCTTTCTCCTTTCAATCTTTTAAAATCCAATTGTCAACCTAAAATCACAAAATAAGAAGAGTAAACGTAGCAAACAACCTGACTATAGACATGTAAAATATGCACAAAACACGACTTAACAACATCTAATATCCAATTGCTTATGATGGAAGCTATAGAGTAACTCAGCTGTCTTGAACATGGATTATTGTCGCTTGTAGAATGATGTCGTTTGAGATATTTGATACCACAGATGATCTTCTGATTGTCGCTTGCTGTTACCGATTTTTCCACCTCCTCACATAATAGACTCACTCAGAATTCTACTAACACTACAAGCGTTAAGACTCGCAAAACTAAAAGGACAAGCAAAAATACACCTATACTAAAAGTTACAACTCGATAAACATCCTATCGCTTAATACATGATATTCTATGAAAAACAAACTTACGTTTTCAGGATCCAACATTAAGTCTTATCTTGTCATCATCAGAACTTC
The DNA here is from genome assembly GCA_963669365.1 of Verbascum thapsus. NCBI lineage: Eukaryota > Viridiplantae > Streptophyta > Magnoliopsida > Lamiales > Scrophulariaceae > Verbascum > Verbascum thapsus. The sequence continues at coordinate 8,368,600 of OY770108.1, forward strand.
TAACAAAGAAAATCCTGACACAAACTGTAAAACCATCGAGAATTATATCTTTACTTTGGTCATGAATCTACAATAAAAGTTATAAAATATCTCTGAGTGACTGCTTTTACACCGGATAAATGTTGCATGTTTGTTGATAGCTAGATCAGAGCTAACTTAACAACATTATATTTAAAGATGACCATAACTATTTCCTGTAATGAGAAAATGCCTGTTGGTGGAAACTTGACCATTAGATGATACCAGTCTTAACGTGCGGTGTGGACCCCACGACACGAAAAATTGGTAAAACATCCTTCAGCTATATTTTTGTACAGTTAATGCAATTTTCCTTCATAGTTACTCAGATTATTGAGATTATTGAGGATCTTGAATATGAAACACAAGATATTGGCGTCATAATAACTGTGTAATCTCAATATGAAAATTCCAAACTAATATTATAGACCATTCATTAAATGAAAAAATCTGAAGAAGAAAAGGAAAAGAGCCTATTTGCATAATAATGATAACTTATTTGTGAAATAGTTAAGATTGAATAATCTCAAATAATTTCTTCAATCACCTAAATAAATAAAAAATTCAACATTGTTCGTTAATTCTTCTTAACATAATAGAAAATAAATTCATATGGAATTAAAGAAACCAAACATAAAATAATAAAGAAATTCAAACATTATGACTTGTAAAATCAGCATTAAATTACACAAACCAAATATATACAACTTCATAAGTAACCAGGGTTCAAATTTAAGCATGGTTAGGTTGGTAACTCCAAAAGCCTACAATCGCAATTGAAAAAAGGTGGGCTGGTGTCACCTTATATACAAGAAATCTTGGTCGGTTTCTCAAAAAATTCACTCTAGAATTTGTTTTCTTCAATATTCTAGCAAAGTTCTTAGAATTTAGTTTATGGTTTCCCCAAAGCCATTATGCGTTGTGAAAATTCTATTGATTGGAATTCCTTAATAAGCTGAAAAAAACTATAATTTAGTTCATTTAGGGGAAAATTCATCAATCGGTGCCTCAGAGAACCACGTTTACTTATGAAGGAGGTAAAACTTACGGATATCTGCATGATGTTTACTTTTGTGCATTTTACTTCTTTTGTGGTTGATAATAGTATTAATCTTTGTGAAGAACACGGTTCACTTAAGAAATGATTTCATGATGTCCTGACAACTAAGCGGAACTAGATTCTAGATAAATCAGTGCACTTTTGAATTTATTTATAATTTATATGGTTTAAGTTTATTGAGGTGATTGATGTTTATATTTGCCATGACAAGAAAATAAATGAGAAACTAACTATTATGGGATTTTAGGAGTCGATCCTTCATGTAGTGAAAACGTGTTGAGTAAGAAGTATAAGAGAAGGGCTTTGGCTCTTCACCCCGACAAAAACAAATCAATTGGAGCTAATTGAACCTTCAAGCTCCTATCAGAAGCGTGGAGCGTCTTTTCAGACAAGGATAAAAAATACGCATATGATTTGAAGCTCAATATACAAGCAGCTTCAAATTTGAATTCTAATTCCAGCTTCAACTCATAACTTCAACGAGCACAACTACTTCTACACCTCACGTTCCAACAAACAGTCAAAATTACAGTTATAACTCCCTTTGTACCCCGACCGAGGAATCCATCCAAGCACACTCATCAGAATCAATATTTTCCCTTTAGTAATCCAAAGACATTCTGGACGCGTTGCCACAGATTCAGGATACAATTTGAATACCGAAAGATTTACCTCAACCAAAATCTTCTTTGTATTCATTGTCAACAGCCATTTTTGGCAATGGAGATTCCCACTCCAGATAGTATACGTCCACGAGTATGCCTTTGGCCTTACCCACTCCAGATAGCTTCTTGACAGCCTAAAAAGTAGGCTTATGGAAAAAGGTGAAAGCAGCTGCAGCTTTTTCTTCTCGAAGTTTAAATAGAGAGAAGCATATCAAGGGTTAGAATGCTGAGGAAGCCAAAGGCGGAAAGAGATTGGGTGGCTAAAGGACCACAACTCTCTGTTTTATATTTATTATAAATTCGACTACATTGTTACTTAGTACAAAATTCAGAATTTTGACGCATCATTTTTGTTAGCGATTTCTTTGTTAGAGTTTTTGATGATGACAAGATAGGACTAAATGTTAGACCCTGAAAATTGTAAGTTTGTTTTTATTAAAATATCATGTATCAAGCGGTAGGATGTATATCGAGTTGTAACTCTTCGTATAGGTGCGTCTTTCTGTTTGTCCTTTTAGTTTTGCTAGTCTTAACGCTTGTAGCATTAGTAGAATTCTAAATGAGTCTATTAACATGAACATGTTGAAGAATCGGCAAGCGCAAGCGACAATTAAAAAACTGTCCGGAATATTATGTATCTCATGCGACATTGCACTTCAAGAGACATCTATCTATGTTCAAAACACGCTTAGTTACTCGGTATCTCCCATCATAAGAAATTGAGTATTGAAATGTCTTCTCAAAGTATTTAATGCTCAACGGGCATTTATTTGAATGCATTTAATGCTTATCAAAAGCATTAAATGCATAGACTACTGATGGAGTACGATTGCACCAAACTCATTGGATGTCAACATATGACTATTGGCACAGTCTTACAAATTGCTGCAAAATATCTGGGATTCACCAACCTCTTTAACCTTTCCTAGTGAGAAATTTACGCGCGCCTTCAAATGGTTCCAACGTATCTTTCGAATAGCCCTAATGGATACAATCAACAGTCCTAATGGATCTATCCAAGAAACTGAGTATAAATTGAACTTCGAAGAGCTATTTAAAGAGAAGAATTTTAACAAAAAGGGTATTAGAGCTTAAACAAAAGATATACAAAACAGAAATAGACTCAATACGAACAAACTTTCAGAAAGCTTCTTATTCACTCCTATATTTCGAAGAAGCTCTCTCCGATTGAAGTCACCCTAAGAAATTCGAATCCCGAGCATCCACTCTAAAGATATCTCTCTCTCTCTTTTCAGAAGAACCAAATTGAAGAGAATATCAACCAAGTTGTTTGACCTTACCCTAAAGAAACAAACCTATTTATGTGTGAAATTCTGCATCTTCTCTTTCAAACTGTATGTGAGGAAGACTGTAGGATATCTAAACTATTTTTTAGTGAAACCACTAAAAGTATTCTTGAAGCAGACGCTTGAAGTGTAATGTCGCTTGAGATACTTGATATTACGGAAGGTCTTTTGATTGTCGCTTGAGTTTGCCGATTCTTCAACTCTTCCCATTAATAGACTCACTCAACATTACATGAACGCTATAAGCATTGAGACTAGCAAAACTAAAAAGCAAAATAAAAAACACCTATACTAAAAGTTACAACTCAATATACTTTATTCTAATAAAAACAAACTTACATTTTTCAGGGGTCTAACATTTATTCCTATCTTGTCATCATCAAAATCTTTAAAAAGGAAATTCCCAAGAATATATATATATAAATAATTATGTGAGTATATATATAATTGTATGCAATTAACGATTGATATATATATATATATATATATGTAGTTCGATCCAAATAGTGTTGGATGTTTGTTCTATAACATTAGAAGTTATATGCATCCGACTTTGCTTTTTCCTCTTTTTCCTCTATTTTTTCTTATCTTTTATCTTCTATCTTTTATCATTTGTTATGTACAACCGTGATCTGGATCAGGATGAGAGCATTTGGTAGTTGGTTTCATTGCTCATCTAGTCGGTTAGATGTGTTCTTAACCACAGGGCAACAAGGATGGATATGTCCTTTCATCTTTAAGTTGGATTTGTTCAGTGTAGGGCTATTTCGCGAAAAAGGAAGTTTAATTACTTAACCAAGTTTTATTCATCCGTAAATTGTTTATGGGATTTGAAGCATATCAGGACACATACAGACGGAGGAAGCCAAAGGCGGAAATAGATTGGGTAGCTAAAGGACCACAACTCGACTATATTGTTACTTTGTACAAAATTCAGACTTACGAAGCATCATTTTTTTCAAGTGATTTAAATTAATTTACTGGGTATTACATTTTCATTTGATTTGATGAAACTTATGCTTTCGTAAGAAATATCATTACAAGATTAATTATTTTTCAATCATGATAAAACTTAATGTAGCGGATGATCAAAATGTCATACTCATAGTATAAGTAATGGAAGAAGGGTGACCATATGCATGAAAGAGGGTCAACTAACTAACTGTGGCACAATGTAAGCAATAATAGCAAGAAAAGGAATTGTAATTAAAGCTTTAGAAGAAGAAGAAATAAGGAAGGAAAAAGATAGAAAAAAATGAAAAAGAGAAAGTGAAAAAAATATATTAAGAATAATGAAATATGTAAACTATTAAACTTGTTATTTAATTCTTAACTAAAAATTTACAGTTAGTAAATTTTTAGTTGATCAATTAGTAATAACAATCACATTTAATTCCTTCGTGGTTTTAGAAAAAATTCTACTCATTATTAATTTAAATAAATTGGTTCAACAAGTTAAATAATTTTAAATAGAAGATATATATAATATAAAATTAATATTGGAAATAATTACTCATAATTAAGATAAATACATACATTAATTATATATTTAGCTGATCATATTAATTTATTAAAGACGTAAAATATAATTATTATTTTGTTCTTTTATCCATTGATTCATTGTTAGCAAATATTAACTTGATAAAAAAAATAAAAAATCAAAAAATGAATAAATTAAAATTAAAATTGAGTAAAATATTGAAAACCAAGAATTACAAACTCTCATATATAATTATATTGTATTGAACGTCATTGTGTATTCACCAATAACTTATATTCAATCATATTTTATCAATTAGCAAAGGTAAAATAGAGTTATTAAAATGTTATACAACGACATCAATTATTTTTTCATCCGACCAACTTGATGGGTGGGAATCGTTTATTATGATTTAGCAAAATGCATTAACTTTGTCAATTTATAGGATATATCAATCATTCTACAACTTTGTTCTTAATCTACATTGTTCAATTAATGAGGAGGATAAATAAAGACTTTTCGTCATCTCAGAAAACTTGATAGAAAAGTATAAATGAAATAAGAGAATGTTTTGTTTAGAGATACAATACAATCGTATGAAATAGTACAACGAAAAAACGCATAAAAAAAGAAAGAAAATAAAAAAAATAATTATATAAAATGCATATGAAACTCTTCAATAAGACAAATATACAAAATTTGAGAAGATAATTGGAACAAAATAAAGTAAATTAATACGAACAATAAGAAGAAAACAACAACATGACAATATCAAGTGATTATGTATAGACCTTCATCTATTTGTAAAAGAAGGAATTTATGAAATTTGTTATAAAATAAGGTTGCAACGTATATCATGATCAAACACGAAAATGACCAAAGAGATTTTCAAATAAAATCAAACATATATTATTTTTCATCTCAATTCAAATAAAATCTAATATATATTAAAGAAGGTTAATTTATTTATTCAAACATTTAGATTATGCAATTATATAATAAATTCATACAAGTCACGTGCAATTAATGCACGTGTCTTTTACTGGTCTATTTTAAAAGTATGAATTATTTTCATGATTTACACTTCTAAACTTTTTACTTTCCCAAAATAACCTTATATTTTAATAATCAATAATAGTAGAATCATTTAAATGAGTCCATGAAATTTAATTAATATCTATATGTTATTCAATAGGTGCATGAACTTTGAAGTAATAATTACAAGGTTGTCCATTATAATACTTGTTAATTGTATATGATTTGTTTTAAGAAAAGATGGATCCTATTGAAGCACCATTTTGATCCGTAACAAAAGACAGGCATAAGACATTTCATATTCCAAACCCAAAATAAGGAAGATGTTTCCAACAAAGTCGACACTGAGTTGGCAAGGTCCTATTTGACGGGTTTTTACAGTTAACCTCATCGATAATTTTGATGCCATTCATTTCACGCAACTGAATCTAAGCCTGTTAATTTTATGCTCATGCAGATATGACAAAACTAACAAGAAAGATCACTGCCAAACACGTTGAAGCTTGGTTTGCTAATCGGTATGCATTTATTTAATTTTTTGCAGTTTTGTCTCTTATAAAAAACTATAATGAATTTTAATTGACCAAAAATGAATTCTATATTGCAGAACAGTAATATGGAATTTTTGATCTGTGTACAAAAAACAAACAGTAAAAATTTCACATTCCAAGCCCAAACAAAAGAGGAAGACATCTCCAACACATAATTAGGTGTGTTTCCATAGACTCATCCAGTGTGACTTTCTTATATATGAATGATTCCACTGTCTTTTTCTCTGTATCCTTCTATACTAATGATTCTCGAAACTTTAGGCATCTAATTGTTTCCATCTTCCCTTTCTCATCAGCATGTGAAAAGAGTGTGGCTTGACACCCTTTTTTCACATCTTGTGGGGAAAAACTATAATTTTGACTGGGGGTCGTTTTCATAGGACATATATATACACGTCGATTACATCAATGAACTGGGACAGCCCATCGAGCCTGGGGTATAGATGGATTGGGTTTCTTTGAATGGGTTAGAGGGATTAGTTGGACCGGTTTCTTTGAACGAATTAGATGGATTAGATTTGTGAAAGGGGTTAAGCAGAAGAAGGGAAGTGTGTTTACAAATTCTTAGTAAACCTTTGATAGATGTGATTTTATTTCAATGCGAGAATAGCGCCAATACAATACTACACGATGCTTGATCCCTAGTTGATATGCAATGAACAACGACCCATGTCCAAATCTAATGAATGCCATCCAAAGTAGTAAATCCACTGACCTGCAGTTTGATAAGTTCATAAAGAATTATAAATATCAAGGCCTCTTTCTATTTTTTGACATTTGAAAAGTTCGCATTCCACAAATGATCACACAATTGTAGAAATGCATTAAATCAGCATTCCTTAATGCAAAACTTATTTTCTAGAATTGAATAAAAAAGGTATGGATTTTAGATGATCAATCAATATGATCGACATTGATTAGTAATTTGAATATTGAGTCATCTGGAAAAACTAACAAGCAATGAAATTTGTTACAAAATTCGACTTCCTGCGTTTAAGAATCACTCTTGCAACAATTCTGCATTATTACTATAATGAATCATTAATTAAATAAAATCGTGGGGAAACAATTGATAATCATACAAGTAACATAAACACATAACAAGATCTTATTATTATTAATCAAGTGATAGTTAGTAACTCTCAAATAACTAATAATTATTTTTGAAGATGATCCTAAAATTTATAAATTCCAAAAGAACAAAGGTTTCACTGGAATTGAGGGTTTTGAGTTTGATGAAGGCATTCTGAGTCAAGATTTTCAAATGACCTTTGCATTAAAAGGATACAATCCACAATTTTTGCAATCGAAATAGCCCCAAAAATAGGTCCAGAAAGATTTGAAATCAATAATATTAATCTAAAATTATACAAACAAATGCAATTGGTTTGTTACAAAAATTTTGAGATGATTAGTACGCAGATCCATCGGTCGGACATAATCTTTAAGAAGGAATTCACCACAAGATTCTTCACATATAAGACTCAATAGATCCTATACCAACCAACCAATTCTGAAAATTGAACTTATCAGATCCCCAAAAAGATCCGTATGAAAATAGATGCACATGTAAAAAGTACTACTTATCTATAACAATTGATTAACATATAACAATGAAATACAAAATCAAATCATGTTGCATTGAAAGGTTACCGATTTAACCTTGCCATATCCTGTAAAGGCTTTAGCTTTAACCGTCATTTGCATATGGACATCGAGGAGGATTTAATTGGAAAAATGATAAGTACAAAATACCAATGAGTGATGGGCGGTACTCGCCGTTGTGGCTTTTAACCTGTGGTTGCGAGCAGATGTACATTGTATATATAGGGTTTTCAATGTGGTTGGTAACCCTAATGCCAATGTCATAGGTAATAAATGGGGTAGGTAAAACTACCTTACCCAACCATGAACGTAATTACGGTAGATAAGACGACCTTATCAAAACATCAATGTAATTAGGGAAAACCAGGCTTTTTTTAGTTGTTGGCTTTTGGTATTCTAGATTTTGCACTTGGGCTGTAATTTCGCCCACTCATTAATGGGCCTAGCCACTTCAATCATATAGAAACTAGTTGGGTAACATAAGAACTAGTATAATGGTACCACATGGAACACCTCATGATCCTAAAAGAGTTAGATCCCTAACTTAGACTAAGGTGTATTTTTCTTACTTTAAAGAGACGGTTTACAAAACAAGAAAGGTTTGTTTTGACATTTTTTGGAAGTTCATCGCTTCATCAAGGTTTCATGTACTTTCAGAAAAGTGGAAAGTTTACCATACCAGAAATAGACAATATGTACAAGTTAATTACACAAAATACACAAATAAATGCACATGAGTTACAAATAAGACAAACTTATTTAATAAATAAAATTACAAGACACACTGATCCTTAGACCAAGTAAAGTAGGACCAGGAATAAGGAAAACCAAAATGCTTAAATTGAAAATTTGAGATAACTTCAGTACGCTGGAATTTCGTATCCAGATTATTTTTACCTGTGAACTATCAACCATCGCACAATTAATATTCATTCATTCTAAACTTAACTAGTCATGCTGGAATAAGAATCATAATCTTCAATTCTTAATCAGAAAAATATTTCACACAATCTCTCTCTTAAATTTCTGATTTATGACCACTAATTAAAATGGCCAATGGATATTATTAAGGAACTTTTTGCAATAGCCTAAACGAATCAAATCTCAGATTTTGGTCTTAAAACAAGCACAAAGCCCCTGCTTTTGGGTTGTTATGAAGAATGTGTTTCAAGAAAAATAAGTCGACAATGCTTTTGGATGAGCCTGTTTTGCAGAAAATTGTTGGCACTCCTAAAGTGATACATATGATCTATGTTGTAATTAAACAACATAATATTATTAAATATGAAATATTAATTAGTAACAACTATGTTATATGATATTGTACATTTTCGACACACAAATGTCAATTTATCCTTTCCTGTTTGTGTAGTATTACAATCTAAGACATTTTTATAATTTTAAATGTAGTGTTTTGGTCTTGTTTAAGATTGGAAATAAAATAGAAATGGCCTGTTTTCTTTCACGATTAATAAACCAAGTAATTATATAGATATCTTCAGTAAGCAATCTGACCTGTATTTACAGCTATACAAGTATACAACCACCTGAAACACTACTATCAGGTGGTCCAGCTAATGTGACAATGCAACCCATCCGTTTGGCTTTTCTGACCGCCATTAGATACATATGATACACGAATGAAAAAGAATGAGTTCCAGTCTAAGGTGCTTCAGAGTTTGAAAGAAGTCGTTAATGTTGGCAAGCGTGTTGAGACCATTTATGGAGAAACTCACAAGTTGTGCTATGCCACCAGAACCAAGGACATTTAAGCAGCTGTGGCAAAGTACGCGACTACTGCTATTGACCAAGTGTCAAAGCAATTCAAGAAACTCTCGTCCAATCTGGCAAATGATCTTAGTACCATCATCTATGCTGATGTCACCAGACGTGCTGCATCAGATACCCAATTGAATACCCTCTCTGCTCAAGTTCCTCACTACTGGAAGAGTTATCCACACTTAACAGCATGATGAAATCCTTTTGCTCCGAGGTTAGCGACGTCTTGGCTTTACAACAACAGGCACATACCAGATATAGACAACGATCTTCTTGAAGCTCTAGGTTTCTCTGTATATCAGGATGTCATTCCTATTCCTCCTGCTCTTGAATGCAATGATCCTGAAAAGCGTATCACTAGAGAATGCTTAAGCCGTCTAGGTATCAATTATGAGCAATGGGAAAACCGTTTGCTTGCTTATGAGCAAAAGGTTGTTGCTCTCAAACTTAGAAACAACATTCATGTAAATTAACTCATTAACAAATGAGAATATTTAATGGAAAAATTAGAGCATTTACACATGATCGCTTCACAAAAGAACAAGCAAAAGAAGCTGAGCGTAGAATAAGAGTATTATGAAGTTAACGTTTTAATTTTTTTTATATCTGTACATATTGTATCTTTGCTCAAACTTCTCTTGGCACTTGTTAATAAAAATGTTTTGCTAAAACATCTTGTTTTAAAGCAATACGAACACTAAAAACTAACTCTCCTAACTATTATCTAACTGTTTTACTAATCTATTTATCGCTGACTTACAACTAGTTTTTTGTGGTCTTTGCTCTTAAAATTATAAAAGAGTTTTCCTTTCCAAAAAGGTTGAATGGTTTTGACATCATCAAAAAGGGGGAAATTGTTAGGAATTTCTTTGTTAGAAGTTCTGATGATGACAAGATAGGACTTAATGTTAGACCCCTGTAAGTTTTTTTCATACAATTTCATGTATCAAGCGATAGGATGTTTATCAAGTTGTAACTTTTAGAATAGGTTATTTGTTGTTTGTTCTTTTAGTTTTGCGAGTCTTAACAATCATTTACAAGTCTTAGAAATAGACTCTCAATTCGAACAATATTTGAGAAAGCCTCTTATCCACTCTTATCCTAAGAAGATGCTTTTATTCTCAGATTGAAGTTCACCCTCAGAAATTCGAATACCAAGCATCCACTCCAAAGATATTTCTCTATCTCTTTTTAGAAGAACCTAAACCGAAGAGAATATCAACAAAGTTGTTTTGACTTGTCCAAAACAAACAAACCATTTTGTGTGAAATTCTTTATCCTCTCTTTCAAACTGGGTGTGATGAAAGTTGTAGGATATCTGGACTATTTCTGAGTGAAAGAAGCAGATCACTAAAAGTGTTCTTGGAGTAGACGCTTGTGTAGTTAGGGAGCTCAAGACGTTTTACTCTTTACATTGTATTGGAAAAAACTTTGTGTGAATCTTCAGATTCAATATAGTAAATTACTTCGTGATATCGAAGAAAAATGACGTAGTTGGGATTACAGTACCACCCAACGAATCTTGCAAACTATGTCTTTTACTTAGTGCTTTAATTTATTCTTTATTGCACATTTTTTTAAATATAGCAATCAAGTAGAGATTACTTTTGCATAAAAGAGTTAGTGAAAATTTTGATAAACATTTATTAATTGTGTCTCTGCCCAACATATTGCAAAGCCAAAGACTCTAAATATTTTTCAGTGTGTACTTAATTGTGAATCTAAGTTCAAATCACTATATTTCTTTGTAGTTTTCTTAACAGGTTCTAAGCTAAATCTCTCTTAGTATTTATGCTCAAGTTCTTTTCAGCTCATTACTATTAAATGAAAAGGAAAAGAAGAACTTCAAATAATCCAAAAAAAAATGATTAAAAAGGATTAGGGTCTATTCAACTACCCCTTCTAGACCCTTGTTCAAACCACCTGGGACCAACAACATTCTCAAAAGATTGTTCCAATCGAGTTTCTATTTCTGTTTAGTCATGTTCATATTAGGCTCGTGAAATTTTCTCTCTCAGAAATAGTTCATTGAAGTTCTATTTATACGCAGGTCATTGAATAGATCTGTTAAGACCACATTAGACCCATTAAGACCATTTGATAGATCCGTCACACTAAGAAAGGTTAGATGGGTTGGTGAATCCCGGATATGTTGCTGCAATTTGTCAGACTGTGGCATTTGTCTTATGTTGACATCCAAAGGGTTTGGTGCACTCCGTGCTCCATTAGAAGTATATGCATTAAATGTCTTTGACAAGCATTAAATGCATTTAAATAAATGCCCATTGAACCTTAAATGGTTTGAGATGACATCGAACATCCAATTGCGTATGATGGAAGCTATCGAGTAGCTCAGCGCTGCCTTGAACATAGATGGTTGTCGCTTGAAGAGTAATGTTTCTTGAGGTACTTCATATCACGGATGATCTTCTGATTGTGGCTTGCGTTTATCGATTTTTCAACCTCTTCACATTAATAGCTCTCAGAATTCTATTAACGCTTGAGAATTCTACTAACGCTACAAGCGTTAAGACTCGCAAAATTAAAAGGGCAAACAAAAAACACCTATTATAAAAGTTACAACTCAATATACATCCTATCACTTAATACATGATATTCTAATAAAAACAAACTTATATTTTTTAGGGGTCTAACATTAAATCCTATTTTGTCATCATCAAAACTTCTAACTAAGAAATTCCTAACAAGAATGAATTAGGATACTGTTAGTAATAAATATTATATCTAGCACAAACTTTATAAATATAATTTCCACTTATTACATTCCTAATAAAAAAATAAATTTAAAACGTCTACAATATTTTTATATATTGCTCGTTACAATGTTATATTATTATGAATCTTAAAACTCACTGAATAATAGATTAAATATCATATTCGTTATTTCATTCATATAAAAAAATTAAATGAAGAAACAAGCATACGTGTAACATACGTGCTTTATACTGGTGAAACTCTATTTTATTGTACAAAAATATTGGAGAAGAAATAAAATGTGACAAATTTTGTAACTGGTCAAGTGAAACAAAATTTAGTAACCTTGGACAATTGTATGTTGTACAATTCTTGAAAATAATGTTCAAAATTGCATACATTCTACAAACTCTCAATCACGTGTATTACTCACTACAATTTTTGTTTATTATGCTCAATCTAAAAGTCGTGCATGGTCAAATATGTTGATAATCATTCACAAGTTTTATGATGTGTGTATATACATAACATTATGTTTAGTTTAAAAGGGCGAAAACATTCATAGAGTATTAGTGCAAATGCTAATAGTTAAATCTACAATAAAAAACTTATAAATTCATTCGACATTTTATAATTAGCACATCTATACTACTATAAAAGTATGGATGTTGGAAAGTGTTTCTTCCCATTGTGAAAAGACTATTCTATCCCTATTAATTCATTTAGTCAATTAGTATTCATACGTAACTCCTTCACAATAAATAATTGAATGTTAGTATTTTATTAATTAAGTAATAATCTATATCTAATCTAAACTAATATAAAAGTATGGATTGTTTCTTCCCATTCTGAAAAGACCCTATTGCCTTTAACTAATATTATATAATAAAAACCATTTTCTTAATTTGTGTTTATTGTTATCAATTAATCCCATTATTAATTGCTAATGATGACTCTTGATATGCCATTACATTTATGTCTTCCTCTACAGTTTACTTATGCCATGTATTTTATTTTATATTGCCCTTACTTAACTAATATTATATAATAATAACTATTTTCTTAATTTATGTTTATTGTTATATATTAATCCTATTATTATTAGTAATGATGACTCTTGATATGCAATTACATTTATGTCTTCCTCTTCATTTGACCTATGCCATGTATTTTATTTTATTTTAAAATACACCTTGTGTTAAAAGACTAGCCCATAAACCTCCTCTAAAATTGTAAAATCATCATAAACCCCTTTGTGGGGAGATACTGATGGGTGTCGAATCCAACAAAAAATAAAATAACCTACTCGCAAAGATTTGTAACTAGCAATAAGTAGGGTCGATCCTCAGGGAACAGTGTAGATTCAATTCCTAAATTACTAATATCGATAAAAAGGGGGTTTTGGATTGAGTTAACTAAAACGAATTTAAAAGACGCAAATAAATTGAAAGCGATAAAATGTGAATTAAAAAGAAAGTAAGAGATAAAATTCGAATTCAATAAGAGATGAGATTCTAGTCTTCGGATATTCGGTATTGATTCTATTATTCGATCATTGATTGCACATAGAATAGTTCAAAGTTCTTAAATAGATTAGCTATAGCCGTCAACAAGCTCTGACGACCTCGTTTTTCCTTACGGTTTCGATAATCAAAACAAGCTATTTGATTATTGCCCTTATCGATTAAACAACCCTAAACAAGCTCTTAGGATTTAATTTATCAATAGCATTCAATTTCTAGAAAAACACTAATCCCGATCAATAAACACGCAAGCTCGGATTATTTAAACCGGATCACCAATTCCCATAACGACTAGTCGAAAACTTGTCCATAATCAACGTCGTTAATTGCTACGATTATTAGGGTTTGCCAAACAATTACGGATTTGGTTCCTAATTAGCGAAATATAATTCTAACAATTAACTAATTGGCCAGATTAATTAATTGACTACAATATATTGTCAACAAATCTCGGGGAAAGAGTGAATACTTGAAGAACAATGAAGATAAAAGCACAAGCAATCTCACGAAATTTAAAAGAAATCAAACCTTAAATCCTTAGACTAGAATTATGTGTTTAGCAACACATAATCGAAGATCGTTGCGAAAGATGAAGAATTCGAAAATCCAGCGTAAAAGCAAAAACGTGAATAGTAATATTAAAATCGAAGGTAGTCTTTGTGGAATAATATTCCACATATTTAAAGCTAAAGAATCCTATCTAAACAAGGAAACATAAAATAGTTCGGATTTTAAGAATCCTAATCCAACTAGAAATGTTCAAAATAAGGAAATAAACTTCCAAACATAAAAAGAAATAATTCCCTAACATATTGGGAAATAGAAACGTGGATCAAAAGTCTATCTAAGCCCAAAAAGTCGACATCTCGTCTTTTTCTTCGTTCCAAGGCAGAAAGCTTCCAATTTTTGGGCGTGACCAGAATGGTCACGCCTAAATCCAGCAACCTTTCTGCTTCTGCCTTCGGGCAAAACTCATTTTCTCCGTTTTTTCGCCTCTCTTTGTCATCTTTTCGTTCCATCCTCATATAAATACCTAGATATGATAATAGAAGCATAATACATATGAGATATGGACTAAAAAGTAATATCAACGCAATAATCCGCACAATAAACGTGTACAGAATACATGTTAACAAACACCCCCACACTTAAGCTATTGCACGTCTCGGGCAATGTTTGACAATTGGGCAACGCAAAATCAACAAACTTCCAACACTTGATCAAGTAGAGTTTTACGAACCAAAGGACAAAATTGAGAATGTTAAGTTGACACGTGCACATATCAAGGAAATCGATGCCACAATGAAAACCAAAAACCAACACAACAATCTCACTTTGAAAAATAAAAATGCACGAAATTAGACGACCATTCTCACAATCCTCTCCAATCACTCGTGTATAGGTTATTTCGTGTATCGCTCAATTCTTAACATGTTAATACGATCCCATAGGCTTGCTTATACACCGAAATCTCCATTACTGTCGAAAGTATGTACAAACGAATCAAAAGGTCTTTTATTCAAGGTTGTAATGGGGCTTAGGGCTCGGGGTAGGAGAAAAAAAGTAATGAAAAGCTAAGTCCATAAATTCGAAGAACATCAAGACGCTATTGGGTAATTCTAGCAATAAGGACCCAAATACCTTTATTTTCATCCTCTTTCGCGACTCGCTTCATCATTTTCCTTTTCCTCGATTTTTTTTTTTTTTTTTTTCTTTTCTTTTCTTTTCTTTTCGATAAACCCTCTTTTTTTTTTTTTTCTTTTCTTCCGAGATCCCCCACACTTAATCAAAACACAATGTCGTCCTTAATTCCCAAACAAATATAATGTTCTCGATGTTCGACTCATTTTGTGGACGGGTAAAACAAAGAGGTATACAAAAAACGGTGAATGCTCAAAGTTCGGGTTTTCAAAACAACAAATAGGCTAATAGGCTCAAGTGGGCTCACTAGGGGAAAATAAAAAGGTAGGCTCATATGGCTAAGTGGTTAAATCCTAATGCCTTTATCACTTTCAAATGTGCACACAATCATGTAACCTCGAAATGGTTCAAAGCAAGTTCTAGAACACATACTAATCATGCAAGATTCGCACAAGAAAGAAAAATTCACATGGATATGCAATCAAATGAAGGCTTCAAAAGCTCACATGGTGGGGTTGGTCGAACTAAAACGTTCAATTCTATCGTTCTCATTCGAAGTCATGCTAGCAATTGAAATTCATACGACACGATAATCCATCAACATGCACACGGTCAAATCAAACAAACTAGACTCGGTCAACCAATTAACGAAAATTATACTCTACCATCACAAAGCGAAAGAAATTTTGAAAAATTTTATTGCGCCAAAAGTAAACAACAACCAAAGAACATATGCCCAAAACAAAACCAGAGAACATGCAAAGCAAATGGAAATCACATCCCCACACTTAATATAAACATTGTCCTCAATGTAAAGCATAGAAAAATCGACAAAGCATAAGCGTGAAAAACAAAAAGTGGAAGGATGACTTCCTTGGGGCATCACTCGGTCGTGATGCCGAGGTGTTTTCGGTGGCGTCTAGTCCGGGGGATCGGCTTCGGGTGGTGGATTAGGCGGAGCAGTTTTTGTCTAGGTTCGCGGATATTACACTTTGGCTTAGTTGTTTCGCCCCATAGAGTCAAAGTCGAGGCTTGAATGGAGTTGATGAAGCTGAGATGCGAACGGAGGTGATGGCGGAGTAGGACGAACGGCGGCGTCGGAGATGATGGTGGTGCACGGCGGTGATAAGTGATGATGGTGATTCTGCAAAGATTCAAATGGGGAAGATGATAAGTGGCGGCTGGTGGTGATTAGGTTTAGTGGATGATTTGGGGTTTTAGCAAAGCACATGTAATTAGGGCACGGTTTTGGTTTGAAGGAAATAAATATATATTTGGGGCAAATATAGATTTGTTTCCTTAAAAAAATTTTATTTTAAGGAAATATATATATAAATATATTTATTTCCTTATTTTTATAATTTTTCAAATTTTTTTGGATTTTTGGATTTTTCGAATTTTTTTTTTTTTCAAAAAGAAAGAATAAAAAACTAAGGCAAAGAACGATTAAAGATGCAGAAAGCTCACCGATTTTAGGCGTGACCATAATGGTCACGCTTAATTTTGGTGATCTTTCTGCTTTTGAAAGAAAAAACCGAAATAAAAATACGAAAAATTAAAAATACTAGCATGGGTTGCCTCCCAAGAAGCGCCATTGTTTAACGTCTTTGGCTAGACGATGCTACAAAGTTATGTAGCATAGATTGGTGAGCTAAACTCCGCTTTTTCGACATCGTGAGCTTGAAATCCTTCGTAGAAAGGTTTCAAACGATGCCCATTTACTTTGAAAGTTTTCCCGGTAGTAGGACTTTGAATTTTAACTGCACCATGAGAAAAAACGTCAATAATAATGAATGGTCCAAGCCAACGAGAACGTAATTTACCCGGAAATAGTTTAAGGCGGGAATGAAAAAGTAGAACTTTTTGTCCTACGACAAAGTTCTTTCTCGAGATTGCCTTATCGCGAAAGGCTTTCGTCTTATCTTTATAAATCTTAGCATTCTCGTAAGCTTCATTTCTCAGTTCTTCTAGCTCTTGGAGTTGTAATTTGCGATGAACCCCAGCTTCGTCCAAGTTCATATTAAATTGCTTTATTGCCCAGAATGCCCTATGTTCCAATTCAATAGGAAGGTGACACGGTTTACCAAAGATTAATCGAAATGGGGACATACCTATAGGTGTTTTATAAGCAGTTCGATAGGCCCAAAGAGCGTCATCAAGCCTCATACTCCAGTCTTTTCTACTCGGATTAATCGTTTTTTCGAGTATGGACTTGATTTCTCGATTCGATATCTCGGCTTGTCCATTTGTTTGTGGATGGTAAGCTGTGGAAACTCGATGAGTGACGTCGTACCTTTTTAGAAGTGCCTCAAATACTTTGTTGCAAAAGTGGGTACCTCGATCACTTATTATCGCTCTTGGTGTTCCAAACCTAGAAAAAATGTGAGACTTCACGAAGTTCACAACATCTTTAGCACAATCAGTTTTTGTAGGCTTAGCCTCGACCCATTTAGACACATAATCGACAGCAAGTAAAATGTAATTGTAACCAAAAGAAGGGGGAAAAGGGCCCATAAAATCTATACCCCATACATCGAAAATTTCGCATACATGAATAGGATTTAATGGCATTTGATCTCTATGTCCTAAATTACCCGTCTTTTGACAATTTTCACAAGATTTGCAAAACATATGTGCGTCGTGAAATATGCTCGGCCAAAATAAACCACTCTCAAGAACCTTGAGAGCGGTTCTTTTTGATCCGAAGTGCCCACCACAAGCAGAAGAATGACAAAATTGAAGAATGGATGGTACTTCGGTTTCAGACACGCACCTTCGAATCACTTGATCAGTACAATGCTTCCATAAATAAGGCTCGTCCCAAATATAATATTTAGATTCGCTCTTTATTCTGTTCTTTTGAGTTCTAGACAAATCTTCCGGCAATGTTTTAGTAACTAAATAGTTAACTATATCAACGTACCATAGGTATGCCGCTTGAATTGAAAAAAGTTGTTCGTCCGGGAACTCATCTCGTAGAGGCATTGGTTCTTCATAGGAAATTAACCGACTTAAATGATCCGCAACCAAGTTCTCAGCTCCTTTTTTGTCTTTGATTTCAAGGTCAAATTCCTGGAGTAGTAGAATCCATCGTATAAGTCTAGGTTTTGCGTCTTTCTTGGCAAGCAAATAGCGAAGGGCTGCATGATCAGAAAAAACGATAACTTTAGTGCCAAGTAAATAGGAACGAAATTTTTCTAAAGCAAAAATAATGGCAAAAAGTTCTTTTTCCGTCGTCGAGTAATTGCACTGAGCGCTATCCAACGTCCTTGAAGCATAGTATATAACATGTGGCGATTTATCAATTCTTTGGCCAAGAACAGCCCCAACGGCATAGTTGCTCGCGTCACACATTATTTCGAATGGGAGGTCCCAATTTGGCGGCTTGACAATAGGCGCAGAGGTCAGGAGGTCTTTTAGCGTATCAAAAGCGATTCGACAGTCGTCATCAAACTCGAAATTCACGTCCTTATGCAATAAATTGCATAGAGGTCGGCTAATCCTTGCAAAATCCTTTATGAATCACCTATAAAATCCTGCATGTCCAAGAAAAGAACGAATTTCCCGCACACTTGTGGGGTAAGGCAAAGATTTTATAACATCGATTTTAGCTTTATCAACCTCTAGTCCTCTAGACGATACAATGTGACCCAAGATATTACCATGTTCGACCATAAAATGGCATTTTTCATAATTAAGCACAAGGTTCGATTTAATGCATTGTTCAAGGATTTTCATAAGATTAGCTAAACAAGAATCGAAAGAGTCACCGTGTACCGTAAAGTCGTCCATAAAGACCTCGATGATATCCTCGACATACTCAAAAAAGATGCTAATCATGCACCTTTGAAAAGTTGCTGGAGCGTTGCACAATCCAAATGGCATTCTTCGATAAGCGAAAGTACGGAAAGGGCACGTGAATGTCGTCTTTTCTTGATCTTCCGGAGCAACCGGAATTTGATGAAAACCTGAATATCCATCTAGACAACAAAAGTAAGCACGTCCTGCTAAACGTTCAAGCATTTGATCAATAAAAGGAAGAGGAAAATGATCTTTACGAGTTAAAGTATTTAAGCTACGATAATCGATACAAACCCTCCATCCGTTTTGAACACGTGTAGGAACCAATTCACCATCAGAATTTTCAACTACAGTTATACCGGTTTTCTTAGGAACCACTTGAACAGGGCTTACCCACGCGCTATCGGAAATAGGATAAATAATACCTGCGTCGAGAAGCTTTTGAACCTCGTTTTTCACCACTTCCATCATCGGTGGGTTAAGACGTCTTTGAGCTTGGGTCTTTGGTTTAGCACCTTCTTCCATTAATATTCGATGCATGCATATGGAAGGGCTAATACCTTTTATATCGGCTATAGTCCACCCGATCGCTTCCTTGTAATCTCGTAACGATCGTAGCAATTGTTCTTCTTGCAAGGCACTCAATTTATTGGACACGATCATTGGTAATGTTTCTCCTTCGCCCAAGTAAAGGTATTTGAGATGTTCAGGTAATTTCTTGAGCTCTAACTTCGGGGCCTGCACGATAGAAGGAAGCAATTTAGAAGTCGAAATAGGCAAAGAAATACGAGAAACATTATGAGTGAGTGAAGGAAGAGAATTAAGAGCAATTTTCGTCTCCTCCAATTGATCATTAATTTCGAATTCTTTTTCTTTTTCGTCCAGATCAGGGGTAGTCAACGCTACTTGCAACGAATCCTCGTTTTCAAGCTCGAAAATAGTCTGCACCAAACAGTCATTAATATCTATACCAAAAACAGAATGAACGTCAGGGGGGTACTTCATGGAATCGTAAATGTTGAATTTTATAATATCTCCGTCAAATTCCATAGTTAGAGTACCATCGTCAACATTAATTTTAGTTCTAGA
This sequence comes from Verbascum thapsus, assembly GCA_963669365.1. Taxonomy (NCBI): domain Eukaryota; kingdom Viridiplantae; phylum Streptophyta; class Magnoliopsida; order Lamiales; family Scrophulariaceae; genus Verbascum; species Verbascum thapsus. The sequence continues at coordinate 8,388,869 of OY770108.1, forward strand.
TGTTTTCATAAATGGCCTACCAAGTAGTATAGGGGCAGAGGCATTAGACTCGTTATGACCCATATCGACAACATAAAAATCAGCAGGAAACACTAGATCATTAACTTGTACTAATATATCCTCGAGGACGCCATCAGGGTAAGCGTTAGACCTATCAGCTAGTTGAATGACAACCCCGGTTTCTTTTAACTTCCCTACATTTAGTGACTCATAAATTGATCGTGGCATGACATTAATAGAAGCCCCTAAATCTAGCATAGCTTTTTCGACTCGAATACTTCCTATCTTACAAGGGATCGAAAACATACCTGGATCCTTACACTTTGGAGGTAATTTCTTTTGAAGCACAGCTGATACATTTTCTCCTACGTGTACCTTTTCGTTGCCTATAAACTTTCTCTTTGTCGTGCATAATTCCTTAAGGAATTTAGCATAACGAGGTACTTGCTTAATGGCGTCGAGAAGTGGAATGTTTACCTCAACTTTCCGGAATGTCTCGAGAATCTCCTTTTCTTGTTCCTCTTTTTTCGATTTTGCAAAACGGCCCGGAAACGGCGGCGGAATTACGAACGTCATTGGTTTCTTTTTAGGCACGGATTCTTCTTCTTTCTCCAGCTCTTTTTCCTCTTCATTCTTGGAAATCCGCTCGGGCTCTTTCAATTCCTTCCCACTTCTTAAGGTAACAGCGTTCGCGTTTTCTTTCGGGTTTACGATAACTTGCGAAGGAAGCTTACCCGAGTTCTGATTTACCAAACCATTCACAGTAGTTGCTATCTGACCCACTTGATTTTCCAGATTCTTTATGGCATTTTGACTCTCGTTTCGGAATTGTTGCATGCCTTGTTGGAATTGCTCGGTATTCTGTTGAAGACGTTGCATGCCTTGTTGGAATTGCTCGTTACTCCGTTGTGTATTAGCAACTAATGTTTTAATCATGTCTTCCAATGATGTACCTGACAGTTGAGTTTGTTGAGGAAACGGAAGTCCTTGAGGTCCTTGGTATGGAGGTTTTGGAGCATAGCTTAGGTTGGGATGATCCCTCCATCCAGGGTTGTACGTATTCGAAAAAGGATCGTATTTTCGTTGTGCGGGTCCCGAAAAACCAGCCGCGTTGGCTTGTTCGAAATTTTGATTTTGTGTAGTAGGGCACATCTCGGCCAAATGGCCAATTCCAGAACATACTCCGCATGCGTTAACCTGTTGAGAGTTTCCTAGAACCAATTTTTGCACCATAGATGTCAAATCATTTAAACGTTGATTAAATAATGACACGTTTACCTCATTTGATTCTTTTGCCTCTTTCGGTGCATGATCTTGTCGGAGACTAAATTGTTGAGAGTTAGAAGCCATGTTTGAAATCAGATTTCTTGCCTCAGTCGGAGTCTTGTATATCAGTGCACCACCACTTGCGGCATCAATCATATTCCTATCCATCATCGTGAGACCCTCGTAAAAATACTGGATAAGAAGCTGCTCAGGAATCTGATGTTGTGGACAGCTTTCAACTAATTGCTTGAAACGTTCCCAGTACTCGTAAAGTGTTTCGCCCGTAAACTGTCGAACTCCACAAATCTCTTTCCTTATATTGGCCACTCGAGATGCTGGAAAAAATCTTTCAAGGAAAAGCTGTTCCATCTCATTCCATGTATTGATCGATCCGGAAGGGAGAAAATAGAGCCAATCCCTAGCTTTGTCGGCTAAGGAAAAAGGAAAGGCTCTCAGTTTGATTTGATCTTCGCTCACATCTTTCAGTTTCATAGTCGAGCAAACCAAATGGAATCCCTTCAGATGTTTATGCGGGTCATCTCCAGCAAAATCACGAAAAATAGGTAGTAAGTGAATGAATCCAGATTTTAATTCAAAATCTACCTCAAGGTTAGGAAAGGGCATGAAGAGAGGTTGTTGATTAGGATTTGGCATGGCCATATCCTTCAGAGTCCTTTCGTTGCCATTAGCATTAGCACCGTTAGCAGGTGCAACATTAGCATTAGCAGGGGCTGCGTTATCCATGTCGTATTCTTCCTCCGAATCGCTAGAAGAATCAGTACGTTCCAGTGTATAGTGATTTCGTTGCCTCGTTTCCTTACGTAAACAGCGAGCTCTCTTTTCGATCTCGGGATCGTATTCAAGTTCACTTCCACGAAGGGTCCTAGGCATACAAAAACTTAAACAAAACAAGAAAATATCAGTAGCACAGGAAATAAATCTATAACACCGTTCCCCGGCAACGGCGCCAAAATTTGATGGGTGTCGAATCCAACAAAAAATAAAATAACCTACTCGCAAAGATTTGTAACTAGCAATAAGTGGGGTCGATCCTCAGGGAACAGTGTAGATTCAATTCATAAATTACTAATATCGATAAAAAGGGGGTTTTGGATTGAGTTAACTAAAACGAATTTAAAAGACGCAAATAAATTGAAAGCGATAAAACGTGAATTAAAAAGCAAGTAAGAGATAAAATTCGAATTCAATAAGAGATGAGATTCTAGTCTTCGGATATTCGGTATTGATTCTATTATTCGATCACTGATTGCACATAGAATAGTTCAAAGTTCTTAAATAGATTAGCTATAGTCGTCAACAAGCTCTGACGACCTCGTTTTTCCTTACGGTTTCGATAATCAAAACAAGCTCTTTGATTATTGCCCTTATCGATTAAACAACCCTAAACAAGCTCTTAGGATTTAATTTATCAATAGCATTCAATTTCTAGAAAAACACTAATCCCGATCAATAAACACGCAAGCTCGGATTATTTAAACCGGATCACCAATTCCCATAACGACTAGTCGAAAACTTGTCCATAATCAACGTCGTTAATTGCTACGATTATTAGGGTTTGCCAAACAATTACGGATTTGGTTCCTAATTAGCGAAATATAATTCTAACAATTAACTAATTGGCCAGATTAATTAATTGACTACAATATATTGTCAACAAATCTCGGGGAAAGAGTGAATACTTGAAGAACAATGAAGATAAAAGCACAAGCAATTTCACGAAATTTAAAAGAAATCAAACCTTAAATCCTTAGACTAGAATTATGTGTTTAGCAACACATAATCGAAGATCGTTGCAAAAGATGAAGAATTCGAAAATCCAGCGTAAAAGCAAAAACGTGAATAGTAATATTAAAATCGAATGTAGTCTTTGTGGAATAATATTCCACATATTTAAAGCTAAAGAATCCTATCTAAACAAGGAAACATTAAATAGTTAGGATTTTAAGAATCCTAATCCAACTAGGAATGTTCAAAATAAAGAAATAAACTTCCAAACATAAAAATAAATAATTCCCTAACATATTGGGAAATAGAAACGTGGATCAAAAGTCTATCTAAGCCCAAAAAGTCGACATCTCGTCTTTTTCTTCGTTCCAAGGCAGAAAGCTTCCAATTTTTGGGCGTGACCAGAATGGTCACGCCTAAATCCAGCAACCTTTCTGCTTCTGCCTTCGGGCAAAACTCATTTTCTCCGTTTTTTCGCCTCTCTTTGTCATCTTTTCGTTCCATCCTCATATAAATACCTAGATATGATAATAGAAGCATAATACATATGAGATATGGACTAAAAAGTAATATCAACGCAATAATCCGCACAATAAACGTGTACAGAATACATGTTAACAGATACTATGTCATTTTGACTATTAGTATGAATTATTTTATGACATTTATAGGTTATTAGGAATAAATAAATTGTGTGAAAGCGAATAGTTGATGAGTGCAAAGTTTATTGTGCCCATTTCTATGATACTTTTTAGCGATGTATATATATATATAATTTATATTGTATTATATAGATTTTTCTGAATTACATACAAAGATGGTAGCTGGCTAATTACTGATAGTATATTTTCATTAAGACACCACAATTTGTTTTCTATATATTATATCGATCTAATCATCTAATTCAATGATTATGTTATTAAGATTTTTGTTTTCACTAAACAGGATTGGGTACAAACATATCTTCTAACTTATTTTTTATGTCACCAGTAACTGAAAAGATAAAATTTCAAGTTGATAATAACTTCTTTCATGATTTTTTTCCATTTAGTAGAAATATAAAGTTACAAATGTATGCATATAATGACAATCTAATATCACTATCTTTTATTGTAGAAGTATGTTATGTAATGATGTATTTTCAATTAAAAATTATGTGTGACTTACTTTTTTGTTGAGCATGTGAGTCCGAGTTACTTCAACTCTTAATCTTGTCAATTATTACTTTCACATATTTATTATCATTGATTTAGTAAATATTATATTAAAAATTACATAGAATCCAATTTAAAGAAGAGAAAGTGTTTTAAGAAAATAGTTTAAAAATAAAAAATGTCAACAATCAACTTTTAATTAAGTTTGAAGAGATAGTTGAAACTTGAAAAGATTAACAAGGCTAAATATTCTATAACTAAATAAAAAGGTTACACGAGGCATCAAGGTCGAACAAATGAACTAATGTAACCAAAATAAAAATATTTACGGTCTACTGAGTAAAAACATTTTCTATTGTTTTGGCCTTTGGGTTATTTAACATTTTCTTTTTGTTAAATATTGTAGCAAAAGATTGGTTCTCATTATCTCCTTTTACTTCTTTGTCTTCAAATGCTTTGGCAATTCAATCAAGTATAAGTCATTCGTTGAATTTAACAGTTTTTATATTCTACGAGCAATTTGTTGAAGGTAAGGCATCAATATACTAAATTAATATTTGTTCGTACTATGACTAGAGATTTGTTAAATGAATTTTAATGTGAACCTAAGCAAGATAGAAATGAATGCATTCCATACGTTTTTATCTTGCAATGGACAGAGTTGTCTACCAAATAAGAATGTAACTATTATAATAGTACATGGGATGAAACAATTTACATTTCATAAATTTGAAAGTAAGACTAAAACAATCCTATATTTATATAGTATATTAGGAAAAGAAGTAAGCTTAATTTTGTAAAAAAGTTATTTGCATTAGTAATTACTTTTCATAGCTTTTTAAATAAAGTAAATATTGTTCCGTGTATACCAAGTTATAATAAATCAGTTTTATGATAATTGTATATACTCCTAAGTAATTTGTAACTACTTTTTATAATCTGATAAATTAACATTCATGTAAAAATAATTAATATACATAAGTTTACATAGTAGAAATGAAATCTTTATATTTCACCACATATTTGTTTTGGTCTAATATGTAATATAAGTATCTTTTATCACTAATTTTGATGCATTTTCCACTTGAATTCTATAAATATGAATCTAAAAAATGAAATTTGAAGAAAAAAGTATCAATTCAAAAATAAATTAATATTATTTTGATTTTTAATTAATTAATTTTTATATTTCTATTTTAAAACATAGTTGAAGGGTAAAACATAAATTCATAAATATTAAGAAAAATGAAAGTATGCATCACAAAAGAATTCTGGTTCAAGTTTCATTTTTCTTTTTTCTATTCTTTGCCCTCCAGCACTTTAGTAATGGTAAGTTATAATATATGAGATAAAATTTTACAATCTATTTATATTTACATACTATACTAAAAATATGGATAATTTAAATGTTTCTTCATTGTGAAAACATTTTTGTCCGTTCTCAAACTATGTCTTCTCATTACTTAAGACATCTATTTATTTGATCAATATAATAAAACACTATTAATCCTCATAGTGACTACTACATACATACATGAACATACTAAATGAGGACAATGCCAGTTGTTACATTACTTTGTTTACTCTGAAAGTCCATTTGATGGTTGCATATTATGTTCATGCACCCATACCAATTTCATAATGAATAATTATATATTGCTACGTACCAAATTATGAACACAATATTATGATTTTTCACATTAAACAAACAAAATAATAAGAATGTTAAATAAAAATATAATATATAATTATGCGAGTGTGTATATATATTTAATGGTTGCTATATATAATATATAACTCCTTCACAATAAATAATAATGAAATATTAGTATTTTATTAATTAAGTAATAATTTCATGTCAATTATTTGATACTAACTTTTCAACTTCTCACTAATATTTATCCATTTTATAGAAACATATTATGTATTTTAATTTACTAATCCCCAATATATATATAGATTATATATATATATATATACATAAAGAAAAAAAGTAAATTCATGAACAATTATAGGATTGTGACATAATCCAATTCATATATAACAAATTAAATATAATATTTTTTTGAGATAAAAAAATATTTAAATTGCAAAATTAACAATAATGGATAATTAGGAAGAACATTTATTAAAATGTGATAAAATGGTAGAATTCAATTAGTTGATGCAAGGATCAACAAAAAGAAGCAAAGAACTGGTAAGCTAATACTTAATTTCTATTTTTTTATTTATTTAAGTTTAAAATTTAAAAAATATTTGAGAAATGCGTACTATGAAAATTTGTGAAAAATGGTATAAGTTTGTTTATATTTTAGACAATTGGTTGAAAGTTGTAAAATATATAAAAATAATAGTTAATCTATATATCACAGAATATAGTTTTTGTGATAATCCAAATATTCAAACATGTGGATGACATAAATGAACTCAATTGCGCTATATTAATAATTTAAATTATATTTCTTTTATCTAATTTTCATAAATAGAGTTATTAAGTGCGAACTAAAATATTTAGAATTTGAAATTGTAAGATAAAATAGTTAACAATATAATTTACATTCAAATAAAATATTGGTTTTTCTATATCTATTTCTCTATAGATGATGTTCACTGATCATTTTAATAGTCACCTAAATAAAATTTGTGATGATATTCATCAACTTCCGCTTATTTTAAATAAATAAATTGTATTATAATATATGTGATTATTATTTTGTACGTTAGTATCACATTCTTGATTGGGGTTCCACAAGTATATACTAAAAAAATGGACCAGAATAAAATTGTCTTTTAACATAGGGGTCATTGTGCAATTTCGTAACTTCTCAACCCTAATTTCTTATCCTTTGAACAACCCACCTAATTTCAATTTTCAAGTCATGATTGAGTGGACTTCCGCACTTTTTTTGCATTCTTTCCGCTATCCCCAACTCCCGTCGACCAGGTCAACTTTTTTCCGGTATCACCGACTCCCGCACCACCAGTCCACCACCGTATGTTTTTTCTTTGTTTTTTTAAGTTGTAATGAATTTTGTGTATTCAACTAGGTCAAATTGCCCAAATTCAAAATAATTTTTGCAAAAACAAAATAATGTCCGGATTTCGGTTAACCAAAATTAACCGAACCTATTAGGTTATGTTAGGAATATGATCGACTATTGTGAATAAACGCAAGAAAGAAAACACACGAAATTGTTTACCCAGTTCGTCAACAGAATTTGACTACGTCTGGGGGCACTGCCTAGCCAGGATATTTTCACTATTTTCGAATAATGAGATTACAATGAGAGTCTTAGGGTTACAATGATATTAGGGTTATTTTATAATACAATATAACCCTAATAGGAGAATGACATAAGCCCATCAAAATACTTTTGGGCCTATTTACAGTCTTTCAGGCTCCATAACTCAACAATCTCCCACTTGGAGACTGAACTCAACAGTAACCATCTCTCGACCTTTTTATCCAATAGCCCATAATGGTCCCGGCAGTGCCAAGCCTCTCTTCTCAGTTACTGAGGCCAATTGAAGCCATGCATAGCTTCAATTTCTCAAATGTGACACTTTTAGTCAACATATCAGCAGGATTCTCATCACCTCGAATCTTCATCAGTTGCAAGATTTTCCTTTCCAAGAGATATCTTATGTAATGATACTTCAATTCAATATGCTTAGTTCTCGAGTGAAACGCTGGATTCTTTGCTAAGTGGATAGCACTCATACTATCACTGTATAGAATACTATTCTTTTGCCCCTTCCCCAATTCACTCAAAAAACCTTGCAACCATACCATCTCTTTACTAGCCTCAGTCACTGCTACATATTCAGCTTCTGCAGTAGACAAAGCCACGACCTTTTGCAACTTTGAAGCCCAAGAAATCGTTGTACCACCCAAAGTAAACACATACCCCGTTGTACTTCTTCTTTTATCAAGATCACTTCCCGCTAAATCAGCATCGACAAATCCTTCTAATTCGACACTTTTGCCTTCAAAACATAAGGCTTTCTCCGTAGTACCTCGCAAGTATCTTAGGATCCACTTCACCGCTTCCCAATGTTGCTTACCCGGATTTTCCATAAATCTACTAACTACTCCCACTGCATGCGCAATATCAGGTCTAGTGCACACCATCGCATACATTATGCTACCAATTGCCGAAGCATAAGGAGTCTTCTTCATGTAGGCCTGATCCTCATCACTACTAGGCGAGTCCTTGTTGGATAGCTTAAATTGGCTACCCAACGGAGTATTTACCGGCTTTGCATCATGCATACTGAACCTCTTCAAAACCTTTTCGATATACTCAGCCTGCGAAAGATACAACTTTCCTGCCAACTTATCCCGATTAATTCGCATACCCAAAATTTGATTTGCTTCTCCAAGATCCTTCATAGCAAATCGTTCAGACAATTGCTTTTTCAACTTGCTCACTTCTCGAGCACACGACCCTGCTATTAACATGTCATCAACATACAATAGCAAAATAATATAACTATTGTCGAACCTCTTGAAGTAGCAACAATGATCGGCATTGCAACGCACAAAATCAATCTCATGCATGAATCCATCAAACTTCTTGTACCACTGTCTAGGAGCTTGTTTCAAACCATACAAGCTCTTCTTGAGCTTACACACTAGCTCAATGTTACCTTCAGACGAGTACCCTTCTGGTTGCATCATATAAATATCTTCTTCAAGATCACCATGAAGGAATGCCGTTTTTACATCCATCTGCTCTAACAACAAGTTTTCTGCAGCCACCATACTCAACACCAATCGAATAGTGGTTAATTTCACAACAGGAGTAAAAACATCAGTATAATCAATACCATATTTCTGCTGAAATCCTTTCACAACCAGTCTCGCCTTGTAACGTTTGCTTCCATCCGCCTCTTCTTTAATTCTGTAAACCCACTTGTTATGCAAAGCTTTCTTTCCTTTTGGAAGCTCAACAAGTTCCCAAGTATCATTGGACTTTAGAGAGTTCATCTCGTCATCCATCGCAAGTTTCCACTTGTCTCCATACTCACATTGACTAGCCTCTGCATAACATTCAGGTTCACCACTATCAGTCAACAATACGTAATGTAAAGAAGGCGAATACCTATTTGGTGCATGACGCTGTCTGCTAGATCTCCGCAGCGGAAGTGTCGGAGTACTCGGTTCTGCCTCAATAGCTACCTCATCATTCTGCGTAACTTTACTCCCACTCGGGTTAGAGATATCCAACTCAATAACCTCGGGACTTTTAGCCTGAGTACCCGTATCATCAATTTTTGGTGCTTCCAACCTATCCTTGTACAAAACCTGTTCATTGAATATAACATCTCGACTACGAATTATCTTACGATTCTGTTCATCCCAAAATCTATAACCGAATTCATCACCACCATATCCAATGAACGTACACTTGACAGATTTAGCATCTAATTTACTTCTAGCAGTAGCATCAATATGAACATATGAAACGCACCCAAATACACGAAGAAATGACAGATTTACCTCCTTACCACTCCAAGCCTCCTCCGGTATGCCATTACCCAACGGAGCTGATGGTCCTCTATTAATCAGAAAAGCAGCAGTGTTAACTGCATCAGCCCAAAACATCTTCGGTAACCTGCATTTCAATCGCATACACCTCGCACGTTCATTCAATGTTCTGTTCATACGTTCTGCAACCCCATTCTGTTGAGGGGTTCCTCTCACAGTCTTTTCCATGCGAATACCGTTCAGATCACAGTATTCCTTAAACTCAGCAAGTTCATACTCTCCACCATTGTCAGATCTCAAGCACTTCACTTTCAGATCTGTTTCGTTTTCTACAAGGGCTTTCCATTTTCTAAAAGCGTCAAAAGCATCAGATTTATGCTTTAGAAAATAAACCCATACCTTTCTCGTGGAGTCATCGATGAAAGTCATGTAGTATGACGCACCACCAAGAGATGTAACTGGTGCAGGTCCCCATAAGTCACTATGCACCAACTCTAACTTTTCGTTCTTCAAGGTCCTGCCACCTTTCGAAAAACTCACCCGTTTCTGTTTTCCGAATATACAGTCCTCACATAAACCAACATCAACTGTTTTGAGGCCTGGCAATTTTCCTTTCGAACAAAGCTCCTTCATCCCCTTCTCACTCATGTGGCCAAGACGGCAATGCCACAAATCTGTATCATTGTTTTCTCCTGCAAGAGAAATACAATCTTTAGTATTGGTTGTCATGTACAATGTACTCTCTTTCTTACCTCGAGCCAGTATCATGGCTCCCTTGGTTATCTTCCAGGTGTTGCAACCAAAGGTCACAATGTATCCAGCATCATCTAGTTGCCCTACAGAGATCAAATTCCTCTTCAAACCAGGAATGTGTCTCACATCACGTAACTGCAAGATGCTGCCATTCGAGGTTTTGATTCGAACATCTCCCTTCCCCACGATTTTCAAAGGCTCATCATAAGCAAGATAAACCTTCCCGAAATCCCCGGAAGTATAGCATTCCATTATATCAGCATCACTGCAAGAATGGAACGATGCTCCAGAATCCAAAACCCACGATTCCAATGGGCTACTCACGCTCAATATCAGAGCATCACTAATGTCTTCGATTGCTGCATTAGCTGATTTTCCATCCCTTTTGGGTGCTGTGCACTTGCTCCTGTAATGTCCAAGTTGCTCACAGTTCCAACACTTTATCGAACTCAGGTCCTTCCTCGACTTACTTTTACCTCTCGATCTTGACCTACCTCTGTTCGATTTCCTTGATTCCGATCTGCCTCTATTTTCCGTATTCAGCACTGAACCCGAAGTTATACCCGATTCTCTCCTACGAATTTCTTCACTTATAATCAGATCTCTAACCTCGTCAAATTTCAGCTTCTCTTTCCCTGCTGAAGCACTAACAGCGGTAACCGTTCCGCCCCAACTTTCAGGCAGAGAAGACAACAGAATTAGGGCTCTAACCTCGTCATCAAAATCAATCTTAACTGAGCTCAATTGGGCTGTAATTAAATTGAACTCATTAAGATACTGAGCCACCACAGAACCCTCTGACATCTTTAGGTTAAAGAGACGTCGCATCAGATGAACCTTGTTCGCCGCTGATGGCTTCTCGAACATGTCTGCTAAAACCTTCAGAATACCTTTGGTGGTTGTCTCTTTCGTCGTATGGAACGCAACGTTCCGTGATAGAGACAAACGAATCACACTCATAGCTTTCCTGTCAAGTACCTTCCACTCTTCGTCTTTCATGTCCGACGGCTTATCACCAAGGGGCTGATATAAATCTTTACCATACAGGTAATCTTCGATTTGCATCTTCCAGAACCCAAAATCAGTCCCGTCAAACTTTTCAATCGGCGTTTTTCCATCACCCATCATATTCGCTCCCACTCGACCTGGAGCTCTCGATACCAGTTGTTAGGAATATGATCGACTATTGTGAATAAACGCAAGAAAGAAAACACACGAAATTGTTTACCCAGTTCGTCAACAGAATTTGACTACGTCTGGGGGCACTGCCTAGCCAGGATATTTTCACTATTTTCGAATAATGAGATTACAATGAGAGTCTTAGGGTTACAATGATATTAGGGTTATTTTATAATACAATATAACCCTAATAGGAGAATGACATAAGCCCATCAAAATACTTTTGGGCCTATTTACAGTCTTTCAGGCTCCATAACTCAACAGGTTATAACCGTATCCAAACCATTCTCATAACGGTTCGGTTATGGTTATGGTTTTTTCCTAACGGAAATTTCAGTTAACTAAAAATTCGGTTCGGTTCGGTTCGGTTCTAACCGAATGAACACCCCTATATAGAATACACCCTTTTTCCACATTTTAGAATTATATATAGTTTTGGTTAAAATCAAATTAGATATTCCATCAAAATAGTAATATTAATCATTATCTTACTACTAGCATGTTTGTTTATTTATGTATGTCTATGTTATATTATTATGCTTGACAAAATTTTAATTCAAAAATAAAAATAAATATAGTAGACCACGCGCATTGCGTGTGCATTTTGCTAGTCTATTTAAAATTATGAATTGTTTTTTTACCTTTTTAAATCTACCTAACATATATATTTTTATGTAATCAAATTTAATTAGCAAAAAAGACATATAATAAGTAAATAAAAAAAAGTCGTCCACAAGGTGTATAATATGATTAGGACTCTAAGAAAAAGAAAAAACACATTAGGATTCTACATAACATATAAAAATCGTATTGTTTTGTTTTACAGTTAGGAGGGTGTACTTCGGTAGAAATATTTGCTGTGAATGAACATGAATTTTTTGTATTTTGATAGGCGGGTATATGATATTATTTTTAGATAGTATCAAAAACATGATGTAATATAATGATTCTTATCAATAATCAAACGTTAAACCTCTTTTTGGTGAAAAATATCAAAAAGTATATGAAGCGAGCAGAGGTATCTACGCAAGAAATAGATAACATGGTTTGAAGGGAATAGGAAGAAAAATATTTAAAATGAAGAAAAAACATTTTTTGATTCGTAATAATAAAGCGGTGCTACCTAATGCTGACGTGGAAAGATACATGTGTATGACATTGAGTGGTTTCACGAATAACTTTCAGTAAGGTTCTTTTACTTTACACGAACTTATGGAATATTACTATAAATATAATATACTTAATGCCCCTTTTCCTATCTGGCCATTGAACGGCTTGCGCAATGTCCAAGCTAAGGTTAATAAATAAAGCCACTGCGTTGCAGAAATAACAACTTTTGTTAGTGTGCATTTTATGCTTACTTTTTTTGCGATATCATATGCTTTCTTTCGGATTTTAATTTTCTTCTGTAGGTATTTCTTACTATTTTTAAATCGATGAGTGACAATTAGATGAAGAAGCAAAATGAGTTAAAAAGGGCAAAGTTTTGGTGACAAAAAAGAGAACGATGGAAAATGAAGGATAGAGTACAACCAACACGTATCTCAAGCTTTTGATGTTCAAGTTTGTGTTAGCAAAGTTCCGAACTAATGTAATGGTGATATATAACGGTTTCATAGCAAGAACCTCAAATCTCTACATTACTAATCTTTCTCATCGTTCAGTTTCTTATGGAACCTTGGAAGTATATGTTCCACGACATATTCAATAAAAAATGGTACGACATTCTTATCGTTCTGAAGTACATAAGAGTTTCCACGTGGTTTAAGGTTACCAAAGAAATGTGCACATTGTGGGTCATTTGCACTAAAACAGTCATCCTCATAATCAATATCTATAATATATTCTCTTTCCCTTTTATTAGGTTCATTATTTTCTGACTTATCCAAAACGGAGTAGAGAAATGTTGAATAATACAATTAATTTGTAATCCCAAATAAATGTCCCGTACATACTCTCTCGTATTACAAGTGCCAAGACCGCAAAGGAAGCATGGAAAACTCTAAAAAATCAATTCGGAGGACACGATAAGGTGATCACGATCAAGCTACAAAATCTATGGCGAGATTTCGTCAATATTGCCATGAAAGATTCAGAAAATGTGCAAGACTTTCTATCTATTCAGAAAGCTAAGACAATTCCCTAAAATTCTTATGAAGAAGAGAAGATCTAATTTAAACGGTCAAAGGTCTTAAAGTTACAAAATATATTCTGTTCTGAATCCAAAGTGGCAATTTCGGTAGAAAGATCGTAACTTAGTTCTACAACATTGATTGGACCCAAACAAGCTTGGTTGTAAAACTATGACATAGAGATACAATTGTGTAGAGACGCTGAATTCGAATTCGAACGAGAAGACGGTATAATGAGTGATGCAAAATAGCGGAAAAATGACAAACGGGTTGAAGGCACTGCTGCAAGCGTTTAAACGCCCCAGTTCCCAGCGTTTAAACGCTGGGAACTGAATTTTTTTGTTCCCAGCATTATACGCTGATTTCTTTGGGTTTTAAATGCGTGGTTTAAACGCGTGGTTTAATCGTCCGGACTCCAACTTGAATATGATTCTTTTTCCGTCTTTGATTGATATTAATTCTTTCCATACAAAAAGGGGGGATTGGAGAACTCGAAATTGGGGGGGGGGAGAAACATTAGATTAGGGATCGAAATTACGTTTTCTTAAGGCTGGAACAAACCAATCTTGCATGATTGTATCCAACATCTTCATCGATATTTTAATCGAGACTAAGATTTTCTTATGTCTCCTTTTAATTATTGTTGATATGTTGGTTTTAATTATGTTTATTGTTCGTTTTTTTAATTCTATGGAGTGATTTCCTTTATTCTAGAATTGGGGGTAGCCCAATAATATGTTATCAAACTAATTTACGTTTTTCTTGATTTCGTGAATGCGCATGCTTATAATTCAACTTCTTGATCATTTAATGCTTGTGAATTTGCTAGCCACTTATTTGCATGATCGTAGATATTAGGTAAAAATTCTGAAAGGTGACATCTTGATATCGGAATATAAGAAATTGAACTTAGGTTTCTAAATTAAGTTTAGATTGAGGAATCCATACATTATCACAGAGATTAATGAACCTAGATTAAGCCTAATCATCACGAAAGTAGGTGATTTGTTAATTTACATATGCTATCATACTTTGAAAGAAGATAATACTTGAAATTGGATAACGTCCTTCATAAGTAGCATTCACGTTTGGTAGTGGAACATAATGAGGTAGATAATATTTATTGTGGTGAATTCCAATTCTAAAAACTTTAATCAATCGTTTACAACTCATTTATGAATTCTTGCTTTCCTTTTGCTAGTTAATATTTACATCAAATTATCATTTAGCTTAGATTACAATTACATGAAGGAATTAGTACTTGATTATCTAGTTCTCATGGGAACGATATACTACACGGAAGTGCGCTTGCGGGTTTTACACGAATCACATATTGAAATGGTAGGCATCAAATATAATTATAATCAAATTTATAATTTGTAGACAAATGTGTATTTTAATAAGAATTTGAAAATTTATCTTCACATATATTCTCATATATCATCTTAATATCCATATAGACTAAGCAAAAAAGAGATAGACTAGCTTGGCGCAAAAGTAAAGGACTTCAAAGGTATAATTATTTTAATTTTTTTTTATTGTAAATTTTTTCAATATAGCATAATTATATTTCCACACACTACAAGAAAATAGAATTTGAGAGACAACAAAATCAATCACTAAAATCTACATGCATTCTCAATGAGTTTAAATCAAGATTCTAAAAGGAAATTTAGTAATTGCACAAAATTTACTCATTGAAAAGAATAAAAAATTTGATTCTTCAACATTAAAAATAAAAATTCTTAGAAAACTTATGTACTGTGAATTAAAAAAGAAATTAGTGCAACAAAGAAATAGAATAAGTAATAAAACATAATACATGAGGATAAAATGAATCATCCAAGATGAAAAATGGATAGCTATATACTCCACCAATTTCGTCCAATTATAAACATGTATTCTATTATTGTTATTTCTTATGCCAAGAAAATAAGTACAACATCAATCAATCACGAGAGATTACTTGTAGAAGTATAATATTAAGTTTCATAATAAAAATATGTTTCATATGAAATGATTAAAATTTTTAACTATTTTTAAACTAAACTACTTTATTAATTATAAATTAATGTTATCCTAATAGTTATTACTGTAATAAAAAAAGAAAATAAGAGAAATACTTATTTTAATATTTTTGATTGGGTTTGAAAATGTCATATATTATGTGCCATTAATTTTATTTTTCTGTTTTTGTATTAGATTTTCTGTCACGCCCCAAGCCCCGGGACCATGACCATGGCCGCAAGTTATGAGAACGTCTCAATAACCTGCAAGGCTCACCTATTGATAACATTGGTATAGAGCATCTATACCTAAACGATACGAATAATCCCAACTATAAAAAGAAATACTTCCATTAAAAGAAACCCGAGTCGTATCCCTCGTACAAACCCAAATAAACTAATACAAATCCAATGTCCAAAACGAAACAATTAATATCCTCCAACAAAATTCAAATTAAGATAAAACTGATAATAGAGTCTAGTTAAGACATGAAATAAAGTCCATAATGATACGTCCATCCGAGACAACGACCTTTTCTCCTACTAAGCTTCGATATCTGAAAAAATTTTAATAAAATGGGATGAGCTCGACGGCCCTGTAAGTAACTCCATCACTCAACCAGTCGGATCAAGCAAGCCAGAAAAATATAGTTTTACCATTCGAATGCATATATAACAAAAATAGCACATGAGTCTGCGAAAACAAACCATTTAGAAGAGCAGTTTATGAAAACACGTATTAAGAAAATACCACCAAATCTCCACGTAAAAATATCACCAGGTAAAACCAACACATAAAGCCAACCATGGTTAGGGACATGCTTAACCCCCCTGTATTAGGTCCTGGTGCAGGCATAACCTCCCTACACTGGATCCTGGTATAGGCATAACCTCCCTATACTTGGTCCTGGTATAGGCGCAACCCCTCTATACTGGGTCACTAACCAACCTCACACGGTCTCGACTCTACATTTCCTATTCCGGAATAGTAACCGATGTAATGGTCTCAACAATGGGTTTTATAAATCACCACCAAAGCAATCACGTTTTTAAAACCACGTTTTTCAAAACCACGTTCTTTCCACATAACAGCAAATCATATCTCACTTTCAAACACTTTCACCAAAGTAATCATGTTTTCAAAACCACGTTCGTATCACAATTAAACATCATAACTCGATTTTCAAAAACATATTTTTCAAAAAATATTGAAATGTTTAACTTTATCAAAAACCATATATATATACACTTGCACGATCCGCATTTTCAAAATCACACACCCACACCAAAACGATTACATATATATAATTTTAATAGAACTAGAAGAGTGAAGAATCACTGACCTCGATTAACCCGATCCTAAGCTAACTTATGTACTCGCTATGAATTCTTTGATCCGTCTCCAACCAAATCTAAATAATTCCAATATTATATCAGTATGCATAGAATATGCAGTAAAGAAACTTAAGCTTTATTATGAAATATGAACCTATTGCTAACCCCTGTATGTATCCATCCGGAATATGTGTACTGAATTAAAATTTTTTTTATCTTTAATATCTTCTGATTGTCCAACAGATTCAAAATAATCTTATGCTAATTATCCTAATTGCTAATTTACTTCATAAACTCAAAAATACTCCAATTAATTAGTGCTACAATTAGTGCTAATTATCTTTCTGCATACAATTAGTGTTAGTTATCTTTCTGCCTACAATTAGTGCTAATCTATTTCTCAACTTTTGTATTCCAATTAATTAGTGATACAATTAGTGCTAATCTATTGATTAATCCAATTAGAATTCTAATTAGTTAAAGTGTTTGTGCAATCTAACATTCACAGCTTTTACTTACCTCTAGTTGAACCAAAATTTCCCAGCAGTCGTGCCTCTTTTTCTTTTGATGTATTTATGAGATAGTTCTATTCCAACAAGGTCACTTATATAATTAGGGTAAAGAAATTCTCTTTAATTATTAATAAGGTAGTCTCCCTTTTTTTTTTTTTTTTGTATTCCAACTCTTCACTTAAATGTTGTATAATTAAAAATACCCCACAAAATTATTCTTTAAGCTATAAGTTGGATTCATGATTGTTATTCTTTAAGCTATTTGTTGGAATCATGATTGTTATTTTTTAAGCTATTTATAATCTAATATAAATAACCACCTAACTCTTCCACTTGATTCAATAGCTTATTATATATCTCAACAAATTAATAAGTTCAAAGCAAAGTAAGGCCACTACCACTTTTCCAAGCAAAAAAAAAAAATTTATATTTCAATACCTTAGTTTTCACATGATTATGTCTAATATATATGTATATACATTTGCTAGATCATGATAACTCATAATTATACATAATATAATAAGTTAATGCATCTTACACCTTTGCTTATATGACATTTATATATATTCATTTTACTAAACTTATTATTACATTTTAGTATTATGATTTAAATTAATTTATCGGGTATTACATTTTCATTTGATTTGATGAAACTTATGCTTTCGTAAGAAATATCATTACAAGATTAATTATTTTTCAATCATGATAAAACGTAATGTAGCGGATGATCAAAATGTCATACTCATAGTATAAGTAATGGAATAAGGGTGACCATATGCATGAAAGAGGGTCAACTAACTAACTGTGGCACAATGTAAGCAATAATAGCAAGAAAAGGAATTGAAATTAAAGCGTTAGAAGAAGAAGAAATAAGGAAGGAAAAAGATAGAAAAAAATGAAAAAGAGAAAGTGAAAAAAATATATTAAAAAAAATGAAATATGTAAACTATTAAACTTGTTATTTAATTCTTAACTAAAAATTTACAGTTAGTAAGTTTTTAGTTGATCAATTAGTAATAACAATCACATTTAATTCCTTCGTGGTTTTAGAAAAAATTCTACTCATTATTAATTTAAATAAATTGGTTCAAAAAGTTAAATAATTTAAAATAGAAGATATATATAATATAAAATTATTATTGGAAATAATTACTCATAATTATGATAAATACATACATTAATTATATATTTAGCTGATCATATTAATTTATTAAAGACGTAAAATATAATTATTATTTTGTTCTTTTGTCCATTGATTCATTGTTAACAAATATTAACTTGATAAAAAAAATAAAAAAATCAAAAAATGAATAAATTAAATTTAAAATTGAATAAAATATTGAAAACCAAGAATTACAAACTCTCATATATAATTATATTGTATTGAACGTCATTGTGTATTCACCAATAACTTATATTCAATCATATTTTTATCAATTAGCAAAGGAAAATAGAGTTATTAAAATGTTATAGAATGACATCAATTATTTTTTCATCCGACCAACTTGATGGGTGGGAATCGTGTATTATGATTTAGCCAAATGCATTAACTTCGTCAATTTATAGGATATATCAATCATTCTACACCTTTGTTCTTAATCTACATTGTTCAATTAATGAGGAGGATAAATAAAGACTTTTCGTCATCTCATAACACTTGATAGAAAAGCATAAATGAAATAAGAGAATGTTTTGTTTAGAGATACAATACAATCGTATGAAATAGTACAACGAAAAAAGCATAAAAAAAGAAAGAAAATAAAAAAGATAATTATATAAAATGCATATGAAACTCTTCAATAAGACAAATATACAAAATTTTAGAAGATAATTGGAACAAAATAAAGTAATTTAATACGAACAATAAAAAGAAAACAACAACATGACAATATCAAGTGATTATGTATAGACCTTCATCTTTTTGTTAAAAGAAGGAATTTATGAAATTTGTTATAAAATAAGGTTGCAACGTATATCCTGATCAAATACGAAAATGACCGAAAATCAAACATATATTATTTTTCATCTCAATTCAAATAAAATCTGATATATATTAAAGAAGGTTAATTTATTTATTCAAACATTTAGATTATGCAATTATATAATAAATTCATACAAGTCACGTGCAATTAATGCACGTGTCTTTTACTGGTCTATTTTAAAAGTATGAATTATTTTCATGATTTACACTTCTAAACTTTTTACTTTCCCAAAATAACCTTATATTTTAATAATCAATAATAGTAGAATCATTTAAATGAGTCCATGAAATTTAATTAATATCTATATGTTATTCAATAGGTGCATGAACTTTGAAGTAATAATTACAAGGTTGTCCATTATAATACTTGTTAATAGTATATGATTTGTTTTAAGAAAAGATGGATCCTATTGAAGCACCATTTTGATCCGTAACAAAAGACAGGCATAAGACATTTCATATTCCAAACCCAAAATAAGGAAGAAGATGTTTCCAACAAAGTCGACACTGAGTTGGCAAGGTCCTATTTGACGGGTTTTTACAGTTAACCTCATCGATAATTTTGATGCCATTCATTTCACGCAACTGAATCTAAGCCTGTTAATTTTATGCTCATGCAGAGATGACAAAACTAACAAGAAAGATCACTGCCAAACACGTTGAAGCTTGGTTTGCTAATCGGTATGCATTTATTTAATTTTTTGCAGTTTTGTCTCTTATAAAAAACTATTATGAATCTTAATTGACCAAAAATGAATCCTATATTGCAGAACAGTAATATGGAATTTTTGATCTGTGTACAAAAAACAAACAGTAAAAAATTCACATTCCAAGCCCAAACAAAAGAGGACGACATCTCCAACACATAATTAGGTGTGTTTCCATAGACTCATCCAGTGTGACTTTCTTATATATGAATGACTCCACTGTCTTTTTCTCTGTATCCTTCTATACTAATGATTCCCGAACCTTTAGGCATCTAATTGTTTCCATCTTCCCTTTCTCATCAGCATGTGAAAAGAGTGTTGTGGCTTGACACCACATCTTGTTGGGAAAAACTATAATTTTGACTGGGGATTGTTGTTTTCATAGGACATATACATGTCGATTACATCAATGAACTGGGGCTGTCCATCGACACTGGGGTATAGATGGACCGGTTTCTTTGAACGGGTTAGATGGATTAGTTAGACCGGTTTCTTTGAACGAATTAGATGGATTAGATTTGTGAAAGGGGTTAAGCAGAAGATACCAATGTGAGAATAGCGCCAATAGCATACTACACGATGCTTGATCCCTAGTTGATATGCAATGAACAACGACCATGTCCAAATCTAATGAATGACATCCAAAGTGGTAAATCCACTGACCTGCAGTTTGACAAGTGCATAAAGAATTATAAGTATCAAGGCCGCTTTATATTTTTTGACATTTGAAAAGTTTTCATTCCACAAATGATCACACAATTGTAGAAATGCATTTAAATCAACATTCCTTAATGCAAAACTGATTTTCTATAATTAAATAAAAAAGGTATGGTGTTTTAGATGATCAATCAATATGATCGACATTGATTAGTAATTTGAATATTGAGTCATCTGGAAAAACTGACAAGCAATGTAAATTTGTTACAAAATTCGACTTCCTGCATTTAAGAATCACTCTTGAAGCAATTCTGCTTTATGATTATAATGAATCATTAATTAAATGAAATCGTGGGGAAACAATTGATAGTCATACAAGTAACATAAACACATAACATGATCTTATTATAACTAATCAAGTGATAGTTAGTAACTCTCAAATAACTAATAATTATTTTTTAAGATGACCCTAAAATTTATAAATTCCAAAAGACAAAGGTTTCACTGGAATTGAGGGTTTTGAATTTGATGAAGGCATTTGGAGTCAAGATTTCCAAATGACTTTTGCATTAGAAGGATACAATCCACAATTATTGCAATCGAAATAGCCCCAAAAATAGGTCCAGAAAGATTTGAAATCAATAATATTAATCTAAAATTATACAAACAAATGCAATCAGTTTATTACATAGATTTTGAGATGATTACTTCGCATATCCAGCGGTCGGACATAATCTTAAAGAAGGAATTCGCCACAAGATACTTCATATATAAAACTCAATAGATCCTACAACAACCAATCAATTATGAAAATTGAACTTATCAGATCCCCAAAAAGAGGCGTATGAAAATAGATGCACATGTAAAAAGCACTACTTATCTATGCAATGCATTCCTTTAGTAACTTTTTCTCGTTGGTTCCTTTAGGCCTGCTAGAGTCGTCTTTATAACATTCCATTTCTAGATAAATTTCTTCCACTCTGCCAACCTAGAAAACCAAAAAATTTGCATTTAAGATAATAATTTTACCCTTTATTAATGTCATCACATTGATTCTCATTGATTGCATCTGTTTCAAAAATAAATAAAAATGGCCTATTACTATTATGATGGAGTGACTGTATTACCGAAATTACTAAGCAATAACGGTAATGCAGAAACAATAACGAAATAATCATATTGCCATAAATAAAACTGAATAATGTTATTACCAGAATTTTGAAATTTGTACATCTTATAGGCGTGAAAAAAACCATGATCGTTATTCTCATGCATGTTCTACAAATCCCTCAACAGCGACTAAAACTATCTTTTCTTGAGAAACTAAAGTGCATCGCTTTGTCCTATTTTAGATGATAGCAACGACCCTAATCTTCAACGACAGGGAAAAACTCGTGTTATTATCAATTTTTGTTGTTCAATTTAAATTATTATTTTGAATTTCAAAATATTAAAATCACACGCAACCAAAATTCTATTGAAATTCTCAATCATATGGAACCAGCTTTAATCACTTAAAAAAATACTTGAAAAAATAAACAACAAAAGCAAAGTGCAAGATTTATACATAATTGCAACAAATTCAAACAATACCATCAGAAATTACATATAAATTGAAAAGTTCAATGATTTATCTAGAATTCTAATTCCGCTTAACTTTCAAATATCATGAAATCATTTCTCAAGTGAACCGTGATATCTTCATAAAGATTAATACAGTTATCAACCACCAAAGGAGTAAAATGCACAAAAGTAAACATCCGTGCATAGATCTATAAGTTTTACCTCCTTTATAAGTAAATGTGGTTCTCTAAGGCACCGATTGATGAATTTTCCACTAAAAGAACTAAATTTTAATTTTTTTTCCAGCTTATTCAAAAATTTAAATCTATAGAATTTGCACAAAGCAAAATGGCTTTGGGGAAACCATAAACAAAATTCTAAGAACTTTGCTGAAAAATTGAAGAAAACAAATTCTAGAGTGAATTGTAAGAGAAAACCAGCCGAGGTTTCTTGTATTTAAGGTGACAACATTAACCCACCTTTTTTAATAGAGTTTGGAGGATTTTGGAGTTACCAACCTAATCATGCTTAAACTGGTTACTTATGAAGTTTGTATAAATTTGGTTTATGTAATTTACCGCTGATTTTACAGCTCATCTGCATTTAAAAATTCTCCTCGTCCTCCCTACATAATGTTTGAATTTCTTTATCATTTTATGTTTGATTTCTTTAATTTCCATACTTTTTCTATTATGTTTAGAAGAATTAGTGAACATTAAAATTTTTCTGATTTAGATGATTGAAGAAATTATTTGAAATTATTCAATTTTTACTATTTTACAGAAATGTTATCATTATTATACACTCTCCTTCAGATATTTTCAATTAATAAATGGACTTTAATATTAGTTTTGATTCATGAAATTTCCTATTGAGATTACATAGATATTATGATTGCAATATCCTATGTTTCATATTATGATCCTTAAAATTTGAGTATCTATGAAGGAAAATAATGCATTAACTACAAATATATACGTGAAAGATGTTTCACCAATTTTTCATGTCGTCGGGTCCACACAGCACGTCATGTTTGTCATCATTTGAGGGTCAGGTTTCTACCACTTGCCATTTTCTCATCACAGAAAAATTTTTTGGTCATCTCTAAATTTTGTATAGTTTATTACAATTGAAAAAAACACTTAGTTTTATCTAAAATGTACGTGCGTTGCACGTGAAATATATTATTTATAAAATTATAGTATTTAGTATAATCTTATAAGAGATAAACAAATTTATTTGGAATTCATGAATTACATATAAAAAGTCATTAATGTCTTATTCTGAATATAAA
The DNA here is from genome assembly GCA_963669365.1 of Verbascum thapsus. NCBI lineage: Eukaryota > Viridiplantae > Streptophyta > Magnoliopsida > Lamiales > Scrophulariaceae > Verbascum > Verbascum thapsus. The sequence goes on from OY770108.1 coordinate 8,412,645, forward strand.
AGAAAGGAATGATACATTTCACATGTTATAAAACTGTATCAATTTATATCTTTTTCAAATTTTTTGGAGGGTACAATTCTTTTTCAATTAATTTTTACAATTTTTTTTCCTCTTGTAGTGGTTATCGTGTCACAATCTTAATAATAACTAGTATTGTTAGTTTACTAACTATTGCATTAATTGATATTATGAAAACTGCTAAGTTCAAATTTAAAATTTGTTATTTTTTAATCTACTAAATCTTTTAATTTCATATTTGTATAAATCTTCATAGTAGTTTAAAACTAAGTTTAGTAAATTTTCAGTTGTAATTTTAGTTTATAGCTTCACCATTTTTCTTTATTACTTGTTATTTTATTTGGATGAAAATAGATTTCTTTTCATAATTGTATATAAAGTTTACTTGATATTTATGTCAAAATTAATTTTAATTTTCTTGTAAATTATAATGGAAAGATTATTATGTAATTATTATTTTAAAAAGAATCGTTATCTAAACTTAAGTAAAAAATAATGATATATTCCTAAATTAAAGAAATAATGTATATTCAACTTTACAAACTTTAATGTAATATCATTCTATCCCATTCTACTCTCATTTTATAAATCAATTTCTATAAATCAATTATTTTCCTCATTTTAACATGTCATGTGCCCGACACATGACTATTTGATGAAATTCAAATTTGCCAATGGCAATCGCACCAAACCCATTAGTCAAATACAACACAAAAGTACTCTAGTTTTATTCTTGCCAACCTACATTTATTGGGTCAAATTGAAACGGTAACTGGATATCCATTTGCAGAAATTGTTACAGGAATCTAACGGTTCGATTGGATGGAAGAATTTGGATCAAGAAATTCTATTATAAATATATCTTTGGGCCGAAAGGATTTGAACCCAGGTTTTTATGGATTTCAAATCAACTGGTTACCGCGTCATTTCAAATCTTCCCAATGCAAAATGGAAAAATTAATCTCAAAATTTTCTCTAAAAGTAAAAAAAAATGTATTTTTATATTTCTTAAAAATCTATCTAGTAAAACCTCTCACGAAAATCTCACTACCTCTCCCTCAAAAATCGCTCCATGCCTCTTAAAAGTTTTCCTTGTAAAAATAAATTTCAAAATTTTCCAAAAATCCGCTCTCAAAATTCTCTCACAATTCTCATATATTTCTCTTTCAAAATTTCTATCTTTCTCTCTAAAATATATTTTTCACACAAGAATATATTTCTCTCCAAAAAATATCTTTTTATCTGTCTCAGAAATCTCTCTCCCTCTCTCTCTGTCCCTCTCTCTCAAAAATCTTTAAAAAGATTCTCAAACAAAACTATTTGTCTCTCTCTAAAAAATTTCTCCCCCCTCCCTTTGTAAATAATCTATCAATATCTACTTCGGATAAAATTTTCACAAAATTCTATGTCTCCATCAGAAGTCGTTTAGCTTAATATATACATATATATAAATATATACATATCTAAAAATCTCCCCGGTCTCTCTCAAAAATCTTGTTTTCATAGTTAGTTAGTGCGCATTTTATTCATACTTTTAATATGTTGTATTATATTTTTTATCATGTTTTAAATTTATTCTTTATGTATTTAGTATTTATTTCAAGTGCTCTAGTATTTATTGTCAAATTATAAAACTGAAATCAACTCTATAGAAATTTTTTAGCGGGAGATATTTACTTTTTAGAAAGGTATTTTTGAAAGAAATTTTTTTCAGAGGTACTTTTTAGAGAGAAAATTTTCGAGAGAAATTTTGACTGTATCTTAAAATTTATCTCATAGTTCATAAAAAGAAATATATTATATTTGATTATCAAATTATAAGTTTTGAAATTTAATAATTTCAAATACTTAACTGACTCCAAATTCAATAATCTAAATGGCGCCATAAGTATTTGAAAGGATTTAGATGGAAATCCTTATTTAAAATCTTCTATTATATTTGGCCCAAAATGTAAGTATATGGATTTCAAATCCATCTTTTGATTGCAATGATTTAGACTCGGGTAAATTGCTTTTTTCGTCCCACAACTGACGCCATTATCAATTTTGGTACCGCGCTTGTTGGTTTTCTCACTCTCAGTCCCATATGTCGTCAAATTTCTCACTTTTGGTCCGTTGACCAACTTCCGTCAGCAAATTGACGGAGCCGCCGTTAATTGAAGGAAAATAAGCGGGAAATTGACCTAATTTTGACCCTAAATCTTTTTGGAGGGAAAATTGACCTAATTGACCTCTATTTATTCCAATTTCTTCCCCATTTCTTACAATCAAACAAGAGGCATTCAAGATTATTCACATTAGAACTAGATTCACCACGGTCCAACCTCTGAATCGAATTGTTTTCTGCTGCTAACATCCACATCACTTCGTTTCCTTTGCATATCTGTTATATACCAAAATCGGAAGAATATACCAATTTTACACAAAGAATGCGAATATTTTAAACAAGAAAAAGAAAATCATACTGCAAAATTTAGAAATTTTAAGCAACAAAACAAAGATTGCGAGATGGTGAATATCACCAAACTAATTATTTTGAGCGATGAAGTTCATCCTGAATGACCCACTACGAAATCAAAATAAGAATGTTGCCTAAACTCACGGATTAAAGCTTTCAAATTCAATCGAATACCCTCCAGGCTCCAACAAAAACCTGATTTTCAATTTTATTTGTAAAAGGAAAAAAGAAAACCTCAACAGATCCCTATTTCTAAAGTCTTGATACAGATCTCGTGCAGCTCCCAAGGAAACAACTAATTTCATAAAATTAGGTTAAACAAAACAGCAATTTCAGTTCATCAATATTAAATAAACAAAAAACACGTTACAACAACAAAAAATGGTATAATTTTTAAATTAAAACAGAAGAAAAATAACCTCCGATTAAAGGGCGACGATCGATTGAACTGACAATCGGTAATCGCCTTTAAATTTTCCTTTTTATTGGAAATTTGTTATAAACAAGCAGTAGGTGATGAGTAAGAGGGGTATGTTTTCAAAGAAACCAAAGAATTTTTTTTTTTTGATTTGTGTTGTGTTGTTTTATGAGGGTTTCATTATACATAACAAGAACGAAAGCATTAGTTGGCTCACAAAATTGATGGCCATTTGTGAATAATCATGATTTTTATAATGCCATTTATGAATCTATTCTAATCTTGAATGCTTCTTGTTTGACTGTAAGAAATGGGGAAGAAATTGGAAATTTTTAATAAATAGAGGTCAATTAGGTCAATTTTCCCTCCAAAAGGGTTTAGGGTCAAAATTAGGTCAATTTCTCGCTTATTTTCCTTCAATTAACGGCGGCTCCATCAATTTGCTGACGGAAGTTGGTCAACGGACCAAAAGTGAGAGATTTGACGACATATCGGACTGAGAGTGAGAAAACCAACAAGCGCGGTATCAAAATTGATAATGGCGTCAGTTGTGGGACGAAAAAAGCAATTTACCCATTTAGACTCGTATTACTTATTTATTTCAAATGCAGTAGTTAGCAATGTCAATCCAAATTACGGCAATAGAGAAAAATTAGTCCAAAATATATGTCAAAAGTTCTCTTTCTTTCTAAAAACCTCTATCTAAAAAAAATTAACTTCAAAATTTCTCAGGAATGTTTTTCTTTCTTTCTCATAAATCTCAAAATTTCTCTCTCCCTCTCTCAAAATCTTTCTCTCTCTCAAAAATATCTTTTGTCTCTACAATAAAAAATCTCTTTGTATGAAAATATATTTCTCTCTAAACTATCTCTCTATCTGCCTTTAAAATGTAAACAATCTCTCTCCCTCTCTCTCAAAAATCGATTCCTCTCAAAAATCTCAGAAATTTCTCTCCCTCAAAAATATATTTCTCTAAAAATATCTCTCTCTAAAAGTCTATTTCTTTTAAAAAAATCTCTCTCCCTCTTTCTCAACAATTTCTTCCAAAATTTTTTGTCTCTCTCTTTAAAGAAGTATCTCTCTCCAAAATCTATCCGCCACTCTAAAATTCCCCCCCCCACCTCAAAATCGATTACTATTTATCCCTCAAAAAATTTCCCACCCCCTAAAACTCTCTCTCCATAACTCTCAGAAATCAAATCATTTTTTGTCGAAAATCCTTTAAAACAAATCTCACACAAATTTTGTCTCTCAAAAATCTTTCACCCTTTCTCTGAAGAATTTATCTTCCTCCCACTCAAAATCTTAGTTGAAGTCCTTTTTCGAAAATCAGTCATAGTATATAATAATATTTTTTTAGGTAATTATTTATATAAATATAAGTAAAATAGTTAAGAATTTCAAGTGTTCAATAAATTATATTGTTAAACTATAAAATTGAAATATAAAGAATAGAAAATATCATATTTGGAGAGAGAGGAATTACAAAGAGAGGGAGACATAATTTTGAGAGAGAGGATGTGATATTTATTAGAGTGAGGGGAGAGACTACCATGGGGAGGTTTTTAAGATCAGAAACAAAATTGGAATCCTATTTACCCAAACAAGATATTTGCAGTTACGTGGATTTCAAATCCAAGTAGTTTCAAAATGCATTCACTGTTGTAATGTGCTAAACAAAGACTACTTAGTTCACTTGAAAATAACGATGCGTCGAAAGTCTTAATTTTATACTAAGTAAAAATATAGTTGAATTTTATAAAAAAATCTATATCAGAGAGTTGTTAGCGTGGGTGAAGGGGGGTTTGGCGCTTGGTTGTCTCCAACCCAGTGCCAAATCTAGCGCAACACTGTAGTTGCGCCATATCAACCGCAACTCTTATTTTTTTTTTCAAATATTTTTTAAGTTTTGCATTTTGATCCTTTGCCTTTTTGTATATTTTTATTTTAGTTTGAATTATTTTTAATTTAATCCTTATAAGTTTAATTAGTTATAATTATATCCTAATTATTATATTATATTCAATTATGCATTAATTTAAGTTTATACTTAAATTATAAATACATATTTCTACTATAATTTATATAAAATGTATATTTTATTATTAATGAATTTTACTTGCTTTTAGTTTAGTTTATAAAAACTTAATTTGTTATAAGTAAATCATATAAGTTATATTGAATTTTTTATATTTGTGAATTCTATTAACAAAGTATATATTTTTTATTTAAAATGTATAATACGTAAAAGTTTTAGATTTTATTTGTGAGAGATTGTAAAGATATTAAACAGATGAAAAAAAGGAATATTCGGGAATATTTTTTTGGTGCAGTGAATAGGAGCAATTTTTGCACCAATTTGGAGCAAAACCACTATTCTGGTTGGAGATGGTCTTAGTCTTCCGGTCCTTTAGCCAACATATTTATTTCCGCCTTTGCCTTCTTCCTCCGTATGCCTTCTTTTGAATAGTAGGTATGTTGATAAGTAAATTTGCATACATTTATAATTATATATAAAAATATTATTATTAAGAATTAGTGATGTTACATTATTAAATTTTTTAACAGTAGTTTATGTAGTGAAAGAAATAGTTTCATTTAAAATGTTATAAACCATAATTCAAATATCTCAAGAATAAACAAGTGTTTACTATATTTCTGTAAACCAATTCATTCCCTCATTTTAACATGCCATCTGCCCGACATATGACTATTTTACGACACATGACTATTTTTGAGGAAATTCTAATTTGCCAATGGCACTCGCGCCAACCCCATCAGTCAAATACGATGAAAAAAGTAGTCTAGTTTTATTCTTGACATCCTACATTTATCGGGTCAAGATGAAACAGTAACCTGATATCGATTTGCTGAAACTGTTACATGAATTTAATGGTTCATTTGGATGGAAAGATTTGGATCAAGAAATTCTAAAATCCTCATTTTAAATGTACTTTTATTGTTCGAGACCAAAAGGATTTGAAGCCAGATTCTTTTGGATTTCAAATCCGCTCGTTACCCCGTCCTTTCAATTATTTCCATTGCAAAAATGAAAAATTATTCTCAAAATTTTCTCTCTAAAAAGTCTCTTAAAAAAATATATTTATATTTCTAAAAAATCTCTCAAACAAAACCTCTCAGGAAAATCTCTCTCCCTCTCCTTAAATAATCACTCCACCTCTCTCAAAAATCTTTCCTTGAAAAAATAAATTTCAAACTCACGATCCTCTTTCAAAATTTCTTTATTTCTCTCTAAAATATCTCTTACACAATAATATATTTCTCTCCAAAAAATATCTCTACATCTATGTCTCAGAAATCTCTCTTCTTCTCTTTCTCCCTCTCTCGAACAAAATCAATATCTCCCCCTGTAAAATTTTATTGACAAAATCTCTCAAATAAAACGATTTGTCTATCTCTAAAAAATGTCTCTCGCCCCCTCTTTGTACATAATCTATCAATTTCTACTTTGGAAAAAATATTCCACAAAATTTTCTGACTCTATCAGAAGTCATTCCCCTCAATATATTATATATATATATATATATATATATTTATATCTATACTACTATAAAAGTATGGTACTTTTCAAGTGTTTCTCCCCATTGTGAATTGACAATTCTATCCTCAACTATCAATTATAATTAGTACAATTTATTTTAACATTTATGACCACTACAAGTAATTAAACACTTTTATTAGTAACTCACTTAATAATAAAAAAGAAAATTCTCCAACTTCCACACGAAGAACCTTATTGACGTATTAATATTATATTATGTAATTGACATTTTATTTATTATTATTATTAATACTATTAATTCACTTCTATCCTCAACTATCAATTATAATTAGTATGATTTATTCTAATCATAAAAAGACCATTTATAACCACTACAAGTATTAACACTAGACAACTTTTTATTAGTAATACACTTAATAAGAAATAAAATATTCTCCAACCTTCATGCCATCCAACTTCCACACCAATGACCGTATTGATGTACTAATTAATATTATATTATGTTATTGGCATTTCATTTACTAATTGTAATTACTATCAATTTATATTACTAAATTACTACAAATCGTGTACAATAATAATAATAGTATGTGACAAATAGGCTAAAACATCGTGTTCGTGTCGTTTTAATTACTTCAACTTATTTTATAAATTTTTTTGCATAACGAAAAAACTAGATGGTGTACCTATCATGCATCTCGAATTAACTTTCATTTCTTCAACCATTTGAAGATTATGAAGGTAATTTTATTTTAAAATAAGCATTATATAAAAAGCAATTTTTCTTGGACTGGCGATACATGATATTATTATATAGAAGCTATTTAGAGTTTCAAATTAAGAATTATAATTTCATTGAAAATTATGTGATTATATATATTTATCGACATAAACTTATTTTAGGGTTATCAAGCTTAAAAGAGTTAGGTTTTTGTACAAAATGTTTGTATTGATTTTTAGTGTTATTCCATTTAAACTTTACATTAATGATTAGGTCATTACTATTACTGTTAACTGTATGTGAAAATTTTATTTACGAATGTGAACATTTGCTTAAATATTTTCATAATTCTTTGCTTTTTTCAGTTTTAAAAGTGCCTCGATTTTCAACAAATTAGAAAAAATTAATGACTTGCTTTGATACTTTACATGTTGATGAAAATAGGACATAAATATTTATACTTTTAAATCTTTTATCATGACGATGAGTTTTTTAATACAATAAATAAACATATAATTGTTAGATGTTAGAACTTCCCGATATTTCAATTGATCATGATTTTTAAATCTAATACTAAACTTTTTGCACCCTTATTTTCATCTTTAATTTTATCGACACACCTTAAATCTAATTCAAAATACACTTAAATGTGAACTTAAGTTTCAGGAACGGTATTGTATAAATTATTGTCCAAAAGGTTGAATCCCCAACCCCAAGGGCCCCCCATGCCCCGGCCCGACAGAGCTATGGGAGGAAGGTAATGTATAAATTATTATTTCAATGAAATGTTGTTTGCCATTGATGCATTGTTATTTCGGTAATTATCAAAGTATGAGATTATTGTTACGAGATTGAAGAATCAAATGTCTTCAGTATATGATATCAATCTTTATATCTTGTACTATTCTAAGGAGAAATTTGTTCAATAACAAATATTAATAGGAAGTATGTTTTCAATAGCACAATGCTATTTAAGATTGAAATTAACATGTGGAAGGTGTAAAAATGTCCTTTTAGAGTGCAAAATGTAATTTCTGATATCATAGTTAATCCTAAAGATTGAAACTTTGATGTAAAATTAGATGAATATACCAGATATGATAAATAGACAATACTCCGGGCTAAATTTAATGAGGTCTGTAGTGGGGGTATTGGGGGCTACTGACGCCAAAAAAGTGTATAACTAGAGGAACAGAGTCCCCTCAACTTAACATAAGATTAACTAAATAGAAATTTGAGAATTTGACTTATATCAAATGAAGAACTTAAAACAAATATACACAAACTCTACATTAAATTCTACGAATTACAATAATGATAAAAGCATATTTTATTCGATACTCTTTGAAGTCTTTCAAAATGTTTAACACGAAAAATTATGGTTCGGTGATACTAAATAGAAATACAAAGAAGTAACACTCATGAACGTATAAATTATAATATAAATATATACATTAATATTTTGTGAAAACATATAAAGAAATATCAAATATGTTTGGTGAACGGTTTCATATGAATCTAGTTATTAATATTTTCCTTATTATTTTATATACACAAATTCTAAAGACTGAAAAATGTTCCTAAAAATTTCCGCTAAAATATAGAGATCGTTTAGATGGTAGTAACTAAGGAAGTATAAATTAATATGAGTCTTTGAAAATATGAATATATAAAATAAGACGATTAATGTTAAGATCATGGGTGCGGGAAAAAAGTTAAATATAGAGTATTTGTCACTAATAGAGAAATATATGCATATACAAACTCTGATCCGTTAATTTGGCATAACCTTTTAATAATTTTAAGAGCACATTATTATAGTAATATTCGTGAAAAGGTTGAACTTTAAATTTTAGTTTGTCAGAAGCTCTAATTGTTCAGTTTATGAAAAAAATACTTTTTATATATAAAACTACAAATATGTGTATATATATACATAGAACTACTACCAAAACGATTTTTGTTTTCTACAAATAAGTTAGAATCAAGGACATAAAATATTTATGCCAAATTTTTAATTAGAATGTGAATGATATTTAACGTACATTTAGAGAAGAAAAAAGAGTAATTCAACCTAAAAATAAAATATTCTTACATTCATAATTTAACACCACTAATTATAGCAAATGAATTAAAGAAAATTAGAAATATATAAATTAGGTAAATAAGATATTATGTATTTTTTGCGTTATCAAAAGTATATTTTAATTTTAAGAGATCTTTAATATATAAATATTATTTTCACGTGCGTATGCACGTACATTTTACTAGTATATATAAATATATACATATCAGAAATCTCTCCCGTATCTCTCAAAAATCTTGTGTCCACAGTTAGTTAGTGTCCATTTTATGCATACTTTTAATCTGTTGTATTTTGTTTTAAGTTTGTTGTTTACGTATTTAGTACTAGTCTTGAATTGGTTTGGGATGATGAGAAGAAGAAGCAAAATGTGGTAAAAAAATGCAGAGTTTTGAAGAGAAATGAGAATAGTGAGAAAAATAAAAAACATACTACAAATCAAATTGTAGAGATTTCTGTAGAGAATAGTGGACACACTCAATTTCTGTAGAGATTCTATTGACTGAGGGTTGACCAGCGGAAATCGAGGTCTTGGAGCTAAATTCATGATATTTTTGCGACCATCTCTCTTTTAAATTATTTTTAGTTGGTTGGGATTTTTAATCGATTTTAAAAGACATTTATTATAAAGAACACTGAAACATCATTGCATCAAGAATCCAATATATGAAACAATAACCCTGTCTAATTTATTTAAGAACACTTAAACATCATTGCATCAAGGATCCAATATGTGAATCAATACCGAAATAATTTCTTAGGCTAGAAAATCTCAAACTATTTAGTTCCTCTAAATGTCAAATAATTGCAATTTTCCAAATTTAAACATGTTTACTTAATTTTAGTTTAATCACTTTTGAAACCCCTCTTTACTTTATTATTCGCATTTTTAGAAATTAATTGAACAAATCACTAACGATCAACCAAGCTCATCACTATACACAAATTTATTCGAGTAAGATTCTTATTTTTGTTGGATAAGACACACATCATCCACTCTCTCAAAAATCTCTATTTCCCCTCTCTCAGTAATCTCTTCCTCTCTCTGAAAAATCACTCTGCTGAAATCATCCTCTAAAAAACTCTCGTAATTTATAATTTATCTTGTGGATTTCAAAATCATTCGTTTTAAATCGTTAGCCGAATCCAAATCATTAATTTGTGAACCCAATTGGAGCTGAATTGAAAAGCATTTGTGAGCCAATGAGACCCGACCTGTAAAGCTTTATCGATAAAGGGTTCCTAAAAGACTTTGAAATAATCAATAAAAGTAAAATGGAATACTACAATCCCTGGAGACACAACATGGATTTATTTATGGGCTAACTTTTATTTTGTGCAGTAGAATGCATACAATCAGCTATATTTGCAGCCTTTTTGTAAAAATGCATACAATTAGCTACACTCAGAAAGATTTCCACAAACAAGTAATTGTCAAACAAGAACAACTTGAAACATTCACTGCTGAAATGTGCTAAACAAAGACTACTCAGTTCACTTAAAAAGAACGACGCGTCAAAATTCTGAATTTTGTACTGAGTAACAATATAGTTGAATTTACAAGAAATTTAAAAAAGTGAGGTCTTTTTGAAGCAGCTTCAGTAGGGTTTGAGCCTGAGCCTGAGCCTGAGGCATGCACACTTGTAAACACACCTTGTTGCTGCTGCTGCTGTGGGTAAGGCGAAAGGCGTATTCTTGGACGTCTAGCATCTGGAGTGGGAACCTCTGTTGCCAAAAATGGCTGCCGACATTCAATACACATAAGATTTTTGTTGAGGTAAATCTTTTGGTATTCAAATTGAATCCTGCATCTGTGGCAACATGTCCAGAATGTCGTGCTATTCATAGGATTATAGTTGGGGGCAGTGGTAGTTTGTGAAGTGTTCTCATAACGAGGGTTTGGCTGCAGATTACTAAAAGGAAAATATTGATTCTGATGAGTATAACTTGGATCCCTCATTTGTTCTGGCAAAAAACTGTAATTTTGGCTGTTGGTTGAAACGTGAGTAGTTGAAGTAAAGCTGGAATTGGAATTCAGATTTGAAGTTGCTTGTATATTGAGCTTGAAATCATATGCGTATTTTTTCTTTTCCCCTATGTAGTTGTATCCCTTTGGAAGACTGAGCTCCTTTCAAGCAATAAACTTGCAACTGTACTTGGACAAGAGGCTAAAGACTGTTGTTATCATGTCTAATATTGGAAGTGATCATTCCCGCTTGCGATGTGATTGTGTTTCTCAAATTGGATACCTCGAAGAAATTGTGATTAACATTCTTGCAAGACTTCCTGTAAAAAATGTGGTAGCATGCAAATGTGTTGCCAAATATTGGCTGAGGCTAATATCCGAGCCACAGTTTCCGGCTATGCAGCTAAGCTTGTCTGAGAGAAAACCAAAATACATAATATGTCTATTTCCCAAGTACAACGAACCATTTACTCATCTCACTTTGATGGAAGAAAATGGGAATATAAGTCCAAACATCCCTCTTCCTGATTTTGGCAACTTTTCCTTCCCCGAGATGGTTTGTTTCTTGAATGGTTTAATATGCCGTGTCGATGCGTATGAAGATGAAGATGACAATGATTTGATTGATGTGCATATTCACATTTTTAATCCAATTACTCGGGATTTTCTGCTACTTCCTAGAGGGAGTCCGTCTCACGTCATTCCATTAGTTGGTCTGGCTTTTGACCCAAAAACCAACGACTTTAAGGCATTTCGATTCTTCTAAGATTCAGATGAAAAAAAGTATAAGTGTGAAGTATATACATCTAGTTCTGGCGAAAGGAGAATGATCTCGGAGGGCGTAGAACATCCCAAAGCTAAGTCATGTATCTCAAACATCCCTCGTTATGTTAGCATAGTTGGGAAAATGTATTGGTTTGTATATTCAAAAAGGCAACCAGCAAAAGTTGATCATATCCTCTCGGTTGATATGGATGACAACTTTACCAAAATTGAGTTGCCGACAGTAGTGCATGAATTGAATTACTTGATTGATTTGCCAAAGCCCTTCTCTTATACTGCTTCCTCAGCATCTCTTCACTACAACAAGGATCCACTCCTAAAATCCCATAATAATTAGTTTCTCCGTTTATTTTGTTGTCATGGCAAATATGAACATCAATCACCTCGATGAACTGAGACAATCCATCAAGATTAGGGAACATGTTTTGACCCTTTAAAGCAAAATTCTTTGCTCCTCTAATGTCTCCCTCCAGTAACTTGTTCTCAGCTATTCCTTCAGCCCTGATAGCATCGTCTTTATTGCATTCCATTTCTAGATAAGTTTTTTTCCACTCTGCCAACCTACAAAACCAAAAGATTTGCGTTTAAAATAAGAATTTTACCCTATGTTAATGTCATCACTCATTGGCTGCATCTGTTTCAGAGATCAATAGAAATGGCCTAAGCCATGAATATTGTTTCATTCATTGTGTAGAAACAGCTAAACAACACCGTACTATTCGGGGATAAGGCGGCACTTTAAAGTTTAAACGGACAAACGATGTGTTACAGAAATTATGATGCAGTAACTGTAATACCGAAATTACAAAGGAATAACAGTAATACACAAACAATAATGAAAAAATCGTGTTACCAAATATACAACTGAATAACGGCATTACCGGAATTTTGAAATTGTTACACCTTATAGGCGCCGAAAAAACACATGAATTCTCCTTATTCTCATGCATGTGCTACTAACACCTCAACAACGACAAAAATTATCTTTTTTGGTAAACTAAAGTGAATCACTCTGTCCTATTTCAGATGATAAAACGGAATCTAATCTTCAACGATAGGAAAAAACTTGTGGTGTTATTAATTTTGGTTATTCAGTTTAAATTATTATTATTTGTGTTACAGTTCAATAAAAAGTTTTCATTCATTGGATCATACAAATGCAATTAGTTTTATACTTTTTATAATTGGAATGTCAAGCAATTACAAGAGGACCAGCAACCAACAGATCTGAATAGTTCATTTAGATCTAATATTCAAACACCAAAAGTCTATTCAAATTCTCAATCATATGGAACCAACTTTAATCACTTAAAAATTGTATAAAAAACAAAGAAAAAAAGAAAAGTGCAAGATTTATGCATAAATGCAAAAATTCACACAGTACCATCAGAAATTACATGTAAATTGAAAACCGCACTGATTTATCTAGAACTCTAATTTCGCTTAGTTGTAAGGACGTCATGAAATCATTTCTTAAGTGAATCGTGATCTTCATAGATTAATACAATTATCAACCATCAAAGGAGTTGAATGCATGAAAATAAACATCCATGGAGAGATTTATAAGTTTTACCTCCTTTATAAGTAAATGTGGTTCTCTGAGGCACCGATTGATGAATTTTCCACTAAAAGAACTTAATTTAAATTTTTTTCAGCTGAATTCAAATCAATAGAATTCGTACAAAGCAAAATGGCTTTGGGGAAACCACAAACAAAATTCTAAGAACTTTGCTGGAAAATTGAAGAAAATAAATTTAGAGTGAACTATATGAGAAAGAACACCAGCCGAGGTTATTGTATTTAAGGTTGCACCAACCCACCTTTTTTCAATAGAGTTTGGAATCTTTTGGAGTTACCAACCTAACCATGCTTAAACTTTAACCCTTGTTACTTATGAAGTTATATAAATTTGGTTTGTGTAATTTACCGCTGATTTTACAGGTCATCACATTTAATAGATTCTCCTCATCCTCCTCACACAATGTTTAAATTTCTTTATCATTTTATGATAGATTTCTTTAATTTCCATACTAATTGTTTTTTCTATTATGTTTAGAAGTATTAGTGACCAACATTAAATTTTTCAAATTTAAATTATTAATGAAATTATATGAGATTATTCAATCTTAACTATTTTACAAAAAAGTTACAACTATTATCCAAATAGGCTCCTCTCCTTTTCTTTTTCACATTTTTTCATTTAATGAATGGTCTTTAATATTAATTTGAATTCATGAAATTTCTTATTGGCATTACACAGATAGTATGACAACAATATCCTGTGTTTCATATTCAAAATCCTTAAAATCTGAGTAACTATGAAGGAAAATCGCATTAAATGTACAGATATATAATGCTTCACCAATTTTTCATGTCGTGGGGTCCACACAGCACGTCATGGCTGTCATCATGTGAGGGTCAAGTTTCTACCACCTGGCATTTTCTCATCATAGAAAAAATTTCTAGTCATCTGTAAATATTGTATAGTTTTATTATTAAGAAAAACACTTAGTATATCCATACATTTTGTATACTAGTGAAATATACGTGTGTTGCACGTGAAATATATTATTTATGAAATTATAGTATTTAGTGTAATCTTATATGATATAGAAACATGTTTTCTTTTGATTTTGGTATCATGTTAAATAAAATTGGTTTAAAATATATAATGAATGTGTTTAATAGAATTAAAATTATATGGATACAACAGATAAAGAATATGAAGATGCAAGAAAGGATAAAAACTAAAAGCATACTAAAATATTATAATGGATAAAATGGGTTAAAAAATTAATATTATTAAACATAAAAGAATATATTTTATATTTCATAATAGTTTAAAACAAAGTTTATTAAATTTTCAATGATAAGTTGAGTTATAGATCCACTATTAACTTGTTATTTTATTTTGATGAGAATTGACTTCTTTTAATAATTGTTTGTAGAGTTTACTTGATATTTAGGTCAAGATTAATTTTGATTTTCCTTGTAAATTATGATAGGAAGATTATTATGTTAAAATGATTTTAAAAATATCGTTATCTAAATTAAAATAATAAATAATGAACAATGATATATTCCTAAATTAAAGAATTAAAGTAAGTTTAAAATAATAAATAATGAACAATGATATATTCCTAAATTAAAGAATTAAAGTAAGTTTAACTTTACACACTTTAATGTAATAATATTCCATCCCATTATATTCTCAATTGCGTCATCTTCTACTTCAGAAAATTCTCAAATTATTATTAGTTTTGATATATTCATCAATCTCATCATGAAACCCCATAGTAATCTTATACATACTAAAGTAACGTACTTAAACTTTGATAGTTAAATATAATGTATAGCATGAAAATTAAGCAATAATTTCTTTAAATCCTAAAGCTAAAACATTTCGGCTATGTTTGTTTATGTTTTCAAAATCCATTTTCAAGATTTTAAATCACAAAATTCAAAATAAACTTAACCCACCAAATTTTCATCTCAATTTTTCTTTTTTCAACTCTACTTTTTCAATATCTTATATAACTATCACTCATATACACATCACTTCACACATTTACCAATCAAATCATTTATTATAAATCATTTTTTCACTTTCTCTTTCATATTTTACAATTTTTTATCCATATTTTTTTTATTTTTAATTTACATAATCATTATATACACTACTAACAGAATTATTCTACACATCATCCATCAACCTATCACTATTGATTTGACATCTCTTACAACTTTCAACCTAATTTTAAAAACATAAACAAACACCTATCATTTTCACACGAATTTCTATAGTACGCCATTCCCGAGAAAAAACATAAACAAACATAGCCTTCAATTTTCTAAATTTTGAAATATTATTTTTTAATAAGGAAAAATATATAAAGAATTCCATGTCTTTCTTTTAAAATAAATTTTTATATATGACCTCTTTTTTAATTATAAACATTAGCTTATATCGGCTTTTATACAAATCCTTATTCATATATAACGAATCAACATGAATCTTAGATATGTTGATAAGTAAATATATATATATATATATATATATATATATATATATAATTATATATAAGAATATTATTATTAAAAATTAGTGATGTTACATTAATAAATCTGTGAATAATAGTTTATGTAATGAAAGAAATAGTGTCATTTAAAATATTATAAACCATAATTCAAACATCTCAAGAATAAACAAGTGTTTACTATATTTCTATAAACCAATTCATTCCCTCATTTTAACATGCCATCTGCCCGAAACATGTCTATTTTTCGACACATGACTATTTTTGATGAAATTCTAATATTCCAATGGCACTCGCGCCAACCCCATCAATCAAATACCATAAAAAAGTAGTATAGTTTTATTCTTGCCATCCTACATTTATTGGGTCAAGTTGAAACGGTAACCTGATATCAATTTGCTGAAATCGTTACATGAATTTAATGGTTCATTTGGATGGAAAGATTTGGATCAAGAAATTCTCAAATCCTCATTTTAAATGTACTCTTATTGTTCGACCAAAAATGTAAATACATCAATCTCATATATATCTTTGGACCAAAAGGATTTGAATCCAGATTCTTATGGATTTTAAATCCGCTCGTTACCCCGTCATTTCAATTATTTCCATTGCAAAAATGAAAAATTATTCTCAAAATTTTCTCTCTAAAAAGTCTGTTTAAAAAATCTCTCAAACAAAACCTCTCACAAAAATCTCTCTCCCTCTCCTTAAATAATAGCTCCACCTCTCTCAAAAATCTTTCCTCGAAAAAATAAATTTCAAAATTATCTCACGATCCTCTTTCAAAATTTCTTTATTTCTCTCTAAAATATCTCTTTCACACAAGAATATATTTCTGTCTAAAAAATATCTCTACATCTATGTCTCAGAAATCTCTCTTCCTCTCTCGAACAAAATCAATATCTCCACCTGTAATATTTTATTGACAAAATCTCTGAAATAAAACGATTTGTCTCTCTCCAAAAAATGTCTCTCGCCCCCTCTTTGTAAATAATCTATCAATTTCTACTTTTGAAAAAATATTCCACAAAATTTTCTGACTATATCAGAAGTCATTCCCCTCAATATATATATAAATATATAAATATATACATATCAGAAATCTCTCCCTTATCTTTCAAAAATCTTGTGTCCACAGTTAGTTAGTGTCCATTTTATGCATACTTTTAATCTGTTGTATTTTGTTTTAAGTTTGTTGTTTACGTCTTTAGTACTAGTCTTGAATTGGTTTGGGATGATGAAAGGAAGAAGCAAAATGGGGTAAAAATGCAGAGTTTTGAAGAGAAATGAGAATAGTGAGAAAATTCAAAAACATACTACAAATCAAAGTCAGAGGTGGCACACTCAATTTCTTGACTGAGGATTGACCAGCTGAAATCGAGGTCTTGGAGCTAAATTCATGATATTTTTGCGACCATCTCTATTTTAAATTATTTTTAGTTGGTTGGGATTCTTATTTGATTTTAAAAGACATTTATTATAAAGAACACTGAAACATCATTACATAAAGAATCCAGTATATGAATCAATAACCCTGTCTAACTTATTTAAGAACACTGAAACCTCATTGCATCAAGGATCCAATATGTGAATCAATACCGAGATAATTTCTTAGGCTAGAAAATTTCAAACTATTGAGTTCCTCTAATTGTCAAATAATTGCAATTTTCCGAATTTAAACATGTTTACTTAATTTTACTTTATTATTCGCATTTTTAGAAATTAATTGAACAAATCACAGATGATCAACCAAGCTAATCACTATACACAAATTTATTAGAGTAAGATTTTTATTTTCGTTGGATAAGACACACATCATCCACTCTCTCAAAAATCTCTATTTCTCATCTCTCAGTAATCTCTTCCTCTCTGTGAAAAATCACTCTACTGAAATAATCCTCTAAAAAATCTCTCATAATTTATAATTTATTATGTGGATTCAAAATCATTCGTTTTAAATTGTTAGCCGAATCCAAATCATTAATCTTATTGTGAACCCAAAAGGAGCAGCATTTGAGAGCCAATGAGACCCGACTTGTGAAGCTTTATTTCTCACTATATCGATAAAGGGTTCCTAAAAGACTTTGTTAATATAATCAATAAAAGTAAAATCGAATACTACAATACCTGGAGACCAAACCTGGATTTATTTATGGGCTAAGTTTTATTTTGTGCAGTAGAAGGCATACAATCAGCTATATTTGCAGCCTTTTTTTTTTTGTAAAAAATGCATACAATATGCTACACTCAGAAAGATTTCCACAAACAAATAATTGTCAAACAAGAACAACTTGAAACATTCACTGCTGAAATGTGCTAAACAAAGACTACTCAGTTCACTTAAAAAGAATGATGCGTCAAAAGTCTGAATTTTGTAATAAGTAACAATATAGTTGAATTTACAAGAAATTTAAAAAAGTGAGGTCTTTTTGAAGCAGCTTCAGCAGGGTTTGAGCCTGAGCCTGAGCCTGAGGCATGCACACTTGTAAACACACCTTGTTGATGTTGCTGCTGTGGGTAAGGCGAAAGGCGTATTCTTGGACGTCTAGCATCTGGAGTGGGAACCTCTGTTGCCAAAAATGGCTGCCGACATTCAATACACAGAAGATTTTTGTTGAGGTAAATCTATTGGTATTCAAATTGAATCCTGCATCTGTGGAAACACGTCCATAATGTCTGTGGATGAGTGTGATTCTGATTATACTCAGTTTGTGAGAGGTGTTTTCATAACGAGGGCTTGGCTGCTGATTACTAAAAGGAAAATATTGATTCTGATGAGTATAACTTGGATCCCTCATTTGTTCTGGTGAAAAATTGTAATTTTGGTTGTTGGTTGGAAGTGAGTAGTTGAGGTGAAGCTGGAATTGGAATTCAGATTTGAAGTTGCTTTTATATTGAGCTTCAAATCATATGCGTATTTTTGATCCTTGTCAGAAACGACGCTCCACGCTTCTGATAGGAGCTTGAAAGCTCCATCAGCTCCAATTGATTTGTTTTTATCCCGATGAAGAGCCAAAGCCCTTCTCTTATACTGCTTCCTCAGCACCTCTTCATTACAATAAGGATCCACTCCTAAAATCCCATAATAATTATTTTCTCTGTTTATTTTGTTGTAATGGCAAATATGAACATCAATCACCTCAATCAACCGAGACAATCCATTAAGATTAGGGAACATGTTTTGAGCCTTTAAAGCAAAATTCTTGGCTCCTCTAATGTCTCCCTCGAGTAACTTGTTCTCGGCTATTCCTTTAGCCCTGATAGCATCGTCTTTGTTTCATTCCATTTCTAGATAAATTTCTTTCCACTCTGCCAACCTATAAAACCAAAATATTTGCGTTTAAGATAAGAATTTTACCCTATGTTAATGTCATCACTCATTGGCTGCATGTGTTTCAGAGATCAATAGAAATGGCCTAAGCCATGAATATTGTTTCATTCATTGTGTAGAAAAAGCTAAAGAACACCTTATTTCATATTGTACTTCGTCTTATGTGAAGAATGAAATAAAAATATAATTTAATGAAATAATAATTAACTTATAAATACAAAATATATAAAAATAAAATTTATGAACTTCATGGTTTGATAGGTATCTTACCACTACAAAAGATACCTTTTGATAGGAGTTGGCACATGTGATAATTAAAAGCTAAATCAGTTTCTTTATTTCTTATACAAGATTAAAAAAAAAGCGGACTTCTTCCCCAAAAAAAGCACTAAAGTTCGTTTTAAAGAAGTGGACTTCTTCCCCCAAAAAAAGCCCTAAAGTTGGATTCCCCCCCAAAGCAGCTAGCCTTCTTCGATTCGAACGACACCAACCACCGCACACTATCTCCGGCCACCTCCGCACACTATCTCCGGCCATCTATTGTTGAGGTAAGTATTTTATTTACTATTCCGATTCCGATTTCGATTTGAAATGAATTTTTATTTTATTTTACTGATTAATGTTGTTTGAATGTTTATGAGGTGTTTATGGTTAAAGATAGTAGCTATAATCTTAGTGTTGGTTGTACTTTCAAGTATATGTTTAGATAGGAAAATTCAGAGCCAAGAATTTCAAGTTCATAACAGTAAAGCTCTCATAATCTTTTGTTCAATCCTTACAGAAGTGATGAATCGTTAGAAGTCCATATTAGTCAGCCGATGTGCTTTCAATCTCAACCAAAACCTCATTATTTTTGAATAATTTTCACAGAACATGAGAGTTATATGATATTATATTATATATAGTTGAGACTTTGGCCTGGTTTGATCGAAATTAAATTATAGTTTCCAATATGAGTAATCCAATCCAAGTGTGGCTTATGAATTACAATATATGTTTTCTAGTTCAGAAATTTGTTGAGTTTATGTGAATGAAGAGGCTGATTGCTCATTAGCTTATGCGGTTTGATACATGCAAGTGTTTGACCAGCACAAATTTTCTTGTATTATAATGTTCACCTTCTTATAAAACATGGAGTCCTACAGAGCTCCTAATATGTAGGATGTTTTTTTGGATTTGTTGACCCTTTAAATACTATATATATTGAAGTCTAGAGTTCAAATTTGTCAATTACCTTCTGTTTCCTGCTAAATGTACCTGCTATTTTGAGCAAGTTCATGTAGGCTGTCGCCTTTTTGAACCATGTTGACCACATCTGCCCTTATTGGCATTCTGGAGAATGTGAGTTTTCTACTTATATGGACCTATTTTCATTAGCCTTTTGACGTAAAAACTTACTATAGAGAACTGAGTACATTGAAGTTGATTGGCCGAGCTCCAAAATGGATGAGCAATGATGTACGGGATGGATTGGTTCAGAATCATTGGGCTAAATAGGGTTATGAAGAAAAGTGCCAAAAGGCTAGGCAAAATCGCATGACTGAGAAGGAAGGCTCCATCACAAAGCATACTTGTGGTTCTATCAATCGGGAGGTACATTGACAAAAATTGGTATATGTTTTAATTAGAAAATTTTCGCCTTTTTAGTGCAATCTATTGAATATTGATTTATATTTGTGATAATTGTAGGAAAGCAAATTGAAGCGCCCTGTTGATGATTTTGAGCTATTTGAGCACACCCACAAGAGTAAAGTACGAGAAACTTTATTGACAGTAAATCAAAGAAAATAAGTGTAAGCAACTTAGTAAATTCAATTAGAATTCTCATTTACATATTGTTTGAGTAATATTGTGAAGAGTTATTGTAATTTTATCATTATTACGATATATTTTGTAGGAAGAATACAGGGAGAAACAAGATTGCATTGACTCCTCTACATCGGGGTTCGATCTACATTTATGGGCTCAATTGACTGGAGATGCTTCCAAGGGACGTATATATAGAGTTGATCGCAGTTACATTTCTGGGGATCACAGTGCAGCCTCCGTAGGGACACCATTTACGGGGGAGCATGCTCAAGCAGTAGCTGAGGCAAAGATGGAAGAATATCGCATGGAGATGGAAAAATATCATAGGAAGGATGAAGAGAGAGAGAAGGAGTTGGAAAACTATCGGAAGAAGGACGAAGAAAGAGACAAACAGATGGACAAAATAAAGGAGGAATCTCGAAAGATGAAAGAACTTCTTCAGAAAAAGATTCAAGAAATGGGACTTCCAAATTACAAGTATCCCAGTGGATCTGGGCATGGGAAGTAAATTTATTATCTCTTACTATTAGTTGAATGTTAGATTTGAATTGAGATATTGTTACTGATTATGATATTGTGCTAATTGTTTTTTAGTGATGTGAATGACTTGTTTTGTTATGTAGAAGTGATTATGATGTTGTGTTAAATATTTTTGGTTGATTTTATTAGATTAATTGTGATTTTGGATTTTATTAGATTAATTGTGACGAATTTAGAGACGGAATGATATATAAATTATAGAGACGGATTTAGAGACGGATTCATTAAAAAATTCAGTGACGGATTTAGAGACTGAATTATAGAAAAAAATTAGAGACAAGTTTAGAGACGGAATAGAGACCAAACTTAGACACTGAATTTGAGACGGAGACGGAAATAGGTTGATATTTAGTTATGGAATTGGTGTCGGATTAGAGATGGATATAGGTTGATATTTAGAGACGGAATTGGTGTCGGATTAGAAACGGAAATAAGTTGATATTTAGTGACGGAATTGGTGTCGGATTAGAGACGAATTTAGAGACGGAATATGTGTGAAAAATAGCGTCACATTAGCGACGGAAATAGCGACGGATGTTGTCTGTGTAGCACCCCAACCCCAGCTTAATAGGAGTCGAGTTGCCACCGTAACTTTAAACATGAGAAAAATATTTTCCATAGGAAATATAATACATTTCATAATAATTACAACGGAAGACTTTATTATAAAAACACGAGTAATTTTTTTTTCTTAACTTTAAAAGCTAATCATGCACAACGAACTCGTTTTATACCCACATTTATAAATCAAAACCTGGTTATGAACAAATGAAAATTTTCTTACTTAATCCGATAAAGTAGTTCCCAAAATATCAAGTGTCAAATTTCTACGGATTAACATATATTAAAAGCGTAATATTCATATATATATTATATAAGTCCATACAACCAGCTAATCATCCGCTTCATCGTAAGTTGGACCTGAAAAAGAATTAAACTAGCAACGTAAGATTTAAAAAAATCTTAGTGGATAACGTTATTAACTGTCACTTGAAAAAGTTAACCAGTATGTCAAAAGCATCATCTCCAAGGTCCGAAGACCTGGCCGAGCCCGAGCCTAAGGTTGAGGCCGAGGCTGGGACCGAGGCTGATGCTGAGGCTGAGGCCGATACACCTTTGTAAACATTCGACGCAGTAAAAATACCTTGTTGCTGCTTTGAATATTGACTAGGGCGTCCTCTGCGTCTACTTATACTTGGAGCCTGGATTTCTATAGCCAAAAAGGGCTGCTGACAAGTAGGGCATAGAAGATTCATGTTGAGAAAAATCTTTTCATACTCATATTTCGTCTTACACCCATTGCAACATGTCCAGAATGTCTCTTGTGCTACAGGTCAAGAGCTAGAAGTTGGACGGGGATTATTGGCGGGACGAGAGTGTGGCCTGACACTTGGAACATGCTGAGCAGTTGAAACATTTTGATAATTGGGATTGCTAAAGGGATTAGTACCATGTGGGAATGGATTCCTCGGCCGGGGTATAATAGGAACAAATTGAGGATAATTTGGATTCCTCACATTTTGAGTGGGGCCCGTTAGAGTCCTTTCCGGGGCCGGAACAGGTGGTGTAGCAGTGGATGCATTCAGATTTGAAGCTTCTCCTATGTTGAGCTTCATATCATATTCCCGTCTTTTCTCTTTGTCCGAAAGGAAACTCCATGCTTGTGATAGGAGCGTGAAAGCTCCATCGGCCCCAACAGATCTATTCTTGTCTGGATGAGAGCCAATGCTCTTTTCTTGTATTGTTTTCTCAACAAATCCTCACCGGATAAAGGATCAGCTCCTAAACTCTCGTAGTAGTTAGTTTCCCCACTTTGTTTATTTTCAAATGACATATACACGTTGATTACATCCATGAACTGGGGCAGCTCATCGAGACTGGGGTAAAGGTGTTGCGCCTTTAAGGCAAACTTTTTCGCTCTATGTCCCTGTCCAGCAATTTATCCTCGGCTATTTGTTTAGCCCTTTTCGCTTCGTCTTTATTACACTCCATTTGTAGAAAAGTATCAATCTTCAGCTCAGCAAACCTTACAAAACAAATGAATTGCGTTAAGATAATAAGAATTAAAGACAATCTTAATGTCGTAACATTGATGATAAGAAAATTTGAGCTAGCACAGAAGATTCAGAAATCAAATGAACAAACGAAAGATGTATTCATTCATAAATCAATAAAAATGGCATAAGCCATGAAATTCAGAAAATAATAACTATATATAAATTCTAACGAGCGAATTATTTGCAAACATATTGATAATTCAGAAGTATTAATTACAAATACTGTTTTATTTATTCCGCAAAATGACAAAATGACACCGTGCAATTCAGGCTAAGGTGATAGTATAAATGGACAAACAACGTATTAATGAAACTACAACTGAATAACGGTAATACAGACACAATAACGTAATAATCGCGTCGCCAAACATACGAAAAATAACAATCTCCAGCTGAATAACGGGATTACCGGTATTACCAACATTTTGAAATTCGTCAACCATATTGGCGCGAAAAACCAAGCTTCCATACGAGATTCTAGGGAAACAGTGTTTAGCAATGCTGGCAATTTGGGAAATTAAAGTGCAAATGATAACGACAGAGAGAAAAATCATTGTTTTCTTGGTAATTATTTGATTTTTGTTGCTAAAACTGTGCAATTAATAAATTTCAGTCAATATAAAAAAAAGTAACTAATGCAGCTATTTTAATTTAATTTTTCCAATAATCGGAGATAGAAGCAAATACAATAGCACCGACCACCAGATCTGTAGAATACTTCAAACAAATCTCAGCAAAATAATTAAATTGAATTCAATCGAAGTTCTACTGAAATACTCAATCATATCAAACAAGATTTAACCACTTTAATAAAAGAAAAAAAAAAAAGGAAAGGGCAAGAAACTTATACATAGAAATTTATATTGTTAGAATCCAGTGAATATCGATCTCTACATTACCCATTCCAAACCCACCGGATTGCCATTCTTATTTATCTTTGAAATTATCTAGAGGCCTTATGATCTAGAATGTGGGACTTTAGTGGGTTATATATGGCGTGAGGTGAAAATTTCTCTAATTTATTAACTAAGCTAAAGTGGAAATCATGTAAGACTAAAACAAAAGGAATAGAGATAACGAAGGCAAGTGTACAATTGGAAAGATAACTTAATTTCAATCTATGAAACCCTAAATAATATGAAAAAATAATTTCATAATTAAACAAAGTGATGAAATGTTATCCCTTGATGTTTCAGTTCGATGAAGTGAAATGCTTACATATATAAACGTGGGGCAAGCAAAACAATTATGGTTACATTTTACTTATCCATGCAAAAAGTAAATCAGAAATGGAAAGAGCCTCCGGTCGATGGAGCACCTCCTTCATCCCAGCCTTCTCACTCGTATCATAGGATCCAGGACCTGGAGCCATGAACCTCGGTCCGGACGAGGAATATGCCTCGTTGGTAGCATCGACACGAGAATGATTCTGCGCTTTAGCTCGGTCAACTGGTGGAACCCTGATAGGAGCAGGAGGTGCCGGTGCAACTAGACTCCTAGCAGCAGGGGGTGCAACTGGAGTCCTCACCTCCTGAACCAGTTCGGAGATACGGATTCCTTGAGAGGAGGGTCGTTGAGGTTGGGCAGGAGCTCTACGAGCCTGGTTTATCTTCCTCAATTTGGCTGCATGAGCCGACATAGCTATAACAAAGAGAAACGAACATAAGTCCAATGAAAATGCACTACTAATTTATAAAGGAAACGAATAATATTCTACCTATATCAGAAACGGGCTCGATATCAGCAGCCCTAAGCCCACAAGCTCGGAGCATGTGCTCAAATATTAATTCGGTACTATAGTACCATTCCAAGATGTTCTTAATATTGTCATTTGAGATGGTTGGAGATCCAACTCTCAACCTTGTAGGCACGAGGAGATTCCACTTAAAAAGCACTCCCCAAGGTACTTCGCCGGGCATAGCAAGATAAAAATACTTATCTTTTCAAGCCCCGTAAGAATCTTTTGGAGTAGCTTGTACTCGAAATCCTTTCTGGAGGGTAAGATAATAGAAACCTAAGTCTGAACTTGACTTGCATCGGTTTAAACGCAAGAATTTGTTAAAATTTCTCACATTTAGCGTGGAATTATGCACTTGCATTAGTACTATGAAGTAAATAAGATGACGACATGAATTAGGCAATAATTGAGAAGGACAGAGACGAAGATGATTTAAAATATCAATGATGGCCGGATGTAAAGGAAGTCATAAACCTGGCTTGAGATGTGCTATATGGAATATACGATAATTGCGGGGAGGAGTGTGTATACGGTCTGAAACCTAAGAACCGAGGCCCCGAAATTAGGGAGAATATGATATTTTCTAGATATTTGATGATTACGACCCTCACTGATTGTGGACCGTATATTCAACCACTTGACCCTATTTCTCTCTTCGAGGGTATTAGTAAACAGATCACGATTAATCTCGTCATCCCCTTCCAAGTCTAAAGGATCTAAAGGGTCTAACGGAGCTGTGATGTCAGTCGACTCATCGTTTGATTCACTGGAATCCGATGACCAAGAACTTGAACTTGAAATATCATCTAAACCTAAGACATCTACAACTTCATCCAATCCTTCATGATCCATGATTATAAGATAAAGAGATGAAAGATGTACCGAGTAATTAGGTTGAAGGTGCTGAGATGTTAACTTCGTAAGGGAGAAGTACGAATCTCTAATGAATAACCTTGCTGTGAAAACGAGCTTAGCACAAAGGTAAAAATATTTAAAGTGTGGTGAAAATAATTTAGAAAGAAACCTATTTATACTGCAAAAGAACCGCCAAAAGGAACGGACAAGATTGCTTGATTGTCAGGATCCAGCAGTCCACGAAATCAGACGTTTCCTATGATATGACATGTGTCAAAATAACGGTGGTGCGTACATCGAGGAATCTGACACGCTGCAGTAAAAATCATTAAAAGACCGTATTCCGATAAAGCAATAATTAATGCATTAATACACATAATTAATCCATTAATTGAGGGATTTAATGATAATATAGAATAGCCTCGTAGAGGCCAACCTCGTATATGTACGACCATGAGAGTAATTACTGTGGAGTATTTGCCAAAAGGTCCCTAATTAAAACATGCTTATTTGCAAAATACTACTAAACCCGCGTGTTTTATATGAACGGGTCAAACATGGGCCTGACCTATCCAATCTGGAGCGTACAATTAAGGACACGTGTAAGCCATCCCACATGGCCACTGACTATCCGTACAGTGTGTACAGTTCCTATAAATAGCCCCCATTAATGATATGAACGGGACTTTTGACCAATTGAACAGTACCTCTACAGTACCTTGTACGATCTGACACTATGTTCCCATGTCTCTAAACCAAGTTAAGAACATCGTATATGACCTTAACCAATATATTGAACTACGTTTAGACTATAAAGGTACGTAGGCAGCTCAGTACACATGAGTACAGTCTAAGTACACCTGAGTACCTGAGTACAGTCTATATCCGTAATACGACTCAACCTGGTCTAGTACGAGCCTGGCTTGATTTGGCTTACATTGTTATTCGGGCTAAATTAGTGAGAACAATGATCGAAACGAATCTAGTCATTAATATTAGTTGGCCATCTGCTAGCCACAAGGTTGTTGGGCTGAGCCAGCTTGATAAGCATATGCGTGCATTTTGAGAGAGTAAATAAAATGGTGTATTTATGATGTATCATCTATTTAGAGGGTATTAGATAAAAATTGTTAAATTTCAATCCAAATATAACTTTAATATTATTTTAATAATTTCAAATTATAATCCATTTCAAATTTTGTAATACTTATTTTGAGATATATCATCTAAGCAAATATGAATGCAGAGGGCATTCAATTAGTACATGAAACTTTTACTACATCAAGTGCATGTAAAAGATTTAAACATAAAATAACACTTTACAGGACAAAAAGCAATAATAAATGCTCCAAATTATGGGTGAAAAGATTGACAATAAGCACTTTAATAATTATATATATTATCAAATGCTATCTCTTGATGTAATTTAACATATGAAGTGCAAGCTTACATGAACGTGGACAGACAATAATTATATAAAGAGTTTATTTCATAAAATTTATATGGATACAAATTTTCCATGCAAAAGCGGAGAACTTTTATAGAATCAAATGGAACCATTCCTAATATGGGAAGATTTAGCATTACTTTTGGCCATACAATAATATAGTGTGCTTTCTATGTCGCCGTCCAGTACAATCGGCACACTAAACAATAACCATATCATTAAATGCAGGGTGAAGATGAAATAAAGTATGTAAACTGTTCGTATTCTAAGTGTTAATTTACCATCTCCAATAAACTTGGTCCATCTATAAACTTCACACAATAATCTATTTATAAGAATTAAGCATACATCATGTCCCTATTAATTTTATAGGATGAGTTTGACACTTTGACTCATGACTTCACCAGGACAAAATCATTAGAAAAAAGAATAAATCTTAAATAGATGTGAATACTTTTAACCCATGTTTCATGAAAACTTCTCATATTTTATTATTTTTCTCACATTTTACTGCTAATTTGTCGCGAAAGTTCTAAGTAAAAATTTAGTCTTTGATTCTGACAATGTGTTATGCAATTTACTTACACTCGACTTTACTTTTGTGCAAAAATTAATTAACTTGATTGCTAGATTATATGATGTGCAATAAAGAACAAAACAATAAAGGGGACATTTTCGAGAATTTTCAAGGAAATAGTTACTTAAAACAAGGCGGTCCAATATCGCCATATCTTTTTGTGTTAGTTATGGATTATCTTGCAAGGAGTCACTACAAGAAAATTGACATCTAGTAACGAAAAAATTTGTCACTTAAAATGACATATTCGTTACCACAACTATTTGTAACGATGTTTTCGTTACCCATTTTTGTCTTATAAAGCCCGTCGCGAGAAGTTCTTGCGACAAATTATTATCGTTACGAATTTACTTGTAACGAAATCCATTTCCTTACAATAGCATGGGTTTTGGTAATGAGCGTTTCGTCACAAAAGCTAATTAATCTATGTCGTTACGAAAGAACAAGTTCGTTACTAAAAGGGAATTTTCTTATTTTTTTTAAAATGAATTCATAAATGTAAATCGTTACAAAAAGTTATTGTAACAAGACATGGTCATCACCAAAAATCAACTTTATTAAAATAATTATATATTTTTTACATCAATATAGTAGCTCCAATGATACAAAAGTTAGAAACAACAAATGGAGAATGTTTCAAAGAGCATCATAGCTTTACAAAATTATCAGAAATTGCATTATGTCTATATCCACACATTAATGCCAAAAAAACATTCTTCTTAATTCAGGCATCTGTCTATATCCACACACAGGCATGTTTAATGCCAAGTTCATTGATTTTTCTTTATTACCAAATTGTCTATGTTTTTTTTTTCCTTTTTTTGTTTTTTATATTTACAATGTGGATTCACGTTCTGTTAAATCGTCTTCTTAATTAATTTTATTACCCTTCTGATTATTATATAGTGATGGAAATAGAGTCCGATAAAGTGAATGTTTGCCGAGCGGTTAATGTGATCATATATCCCAGACCCGTGCTCGCCCCAATTATTTATTATATAATTTTTAGTTTATATATATTTAATTATTCTGTAAAATGTTAATGTTTATTTGATATCTGTACTTGTTCTTAGGTTTGAAGATAACAATGACTTTATTTATTTAAATTTATATTGTTGTGAATGATTTAATGTCGAGTGGTTGTATTTTTGATATATTTTTTGTGAATGGCATTGTCCATATATTATTAGAATACGGCGAATATCGATCTCTACATTGCCATTCTTATTCTTATCTTTGAAAATATCTAGAGGGTTATGATCTAGGATGTTGGACTTTAATGGGTTACATATGGCGTTAGGTGAAACTTTCTAAATTAACTAAGCTAAATTTGAACTCATGTGGAACTAAAACAGGGTATCAGAGACACACAAATTCGTCTCTGATACCCCGTCTCTAAATGTGTTTAGCAACGGAAACGTCCGTCGCTAAGGTCGGTCGTTAAATAGTTTGACGCAATAATGAGAAGGGCCAGTATCAGTCACTACTTTTAGTGACGGATTGTAACGCCCCATTTTTGAAAAATCTTGCATATCATATTTTTGGCATATAAACACAATTTTATTTATTAGTTTATTATTGCTAATTCATTTAATGTTTAAGCTTTACATTTAAACGATTATAACGAGCTAATATTTTCTCAAGTTTGTCTAATCTTGCAAGATAGCTACCCGAAGAGACCGAGTTCGATCGTGATGCACTCAACACGAAATGTTTTTATGAACGAGCGAAGAAAAAGAAAATATAGATAAGTTGAATATGAAATAATTTCAATAATTAGTATAAATATATATATATATATATTGACTAATGTGTTCAATAATCAAATAGGTTTCTTTTATTATATAGTTTATGTGCAATAATTGTGTGGCCTAGATTAAATTAAATGAAAATGCATGCATAATTACCATAATTATATTTGAGTAAATATGACACCTTAGATGAAAATCACACTCAACCTTCCATACCCCATCAAATCCACATAAGACTACTACTAAATCATTACATATCTTTATATATATATATACATATATATTGTAAGAATAAAACATATATTATACAAGTATAATATATATATAATGCAAGATATATATATATATATATATATATATATATATTGCAAGAATAAACCATTACATATATATATATAGGTATAATGCAAGAGAGATATATGTATTATACAATTCTTTTATACACTATATATATATATATATATGCATATATGGCCTTTACACCTTCATTTTACACTTTAACTCTCTCTCATCTCTACAACTCTCTCCCCTCTCTCTAAACTCTCCACTCTCTCAACAAATCCTTCATTTTTCTCTGAAAATCAAAGAAGCAAAATCATAGCAAGTGGAAAGGGTAAGTAAGCTCAAAGTGTAGTAGTCTTGATTTTAACCCTAGAAAACCTTGTTGAGCTTTCAAGAGGTAGTCTTTTAGTAATTTTGCTAAACTTCATCATTTACTTCTTTAAAATCACGATTAAGTTGCTAAAAATTGATTGCATGTATGATCTAAAGAGAGATGCCTCCTATGTGATGAGTTTTTGTTGCATGTGTTGTTTTATGTGGTTGATTGTCAAAATATGTCTTTATTTGGAGTTAAGGGTGCAAATGCATGTTGAAAGGGGTATTGCATGCATGATTTCTTTACATAAACTCATTGCATATGTGATCTAAAGATAAATCTCCACAAAATGAAAAGTTTTTGTTGAATAATTTGATTTTTATGGTTGATCTTCAAATAAGAGTCATTTTAAGTCTTGATGGTGTGAATAGATGTGAAAAATGGCTTTGCATGTTTCATTTTCTTACCTAAAACTATTGCATGTATGATTTGAGAGTGATCTCCTAGAAGTATGATGAAATTTGTTGAATATTTTGTTAAATGTGATAGATCTAAAAAAATATGTCATTTTGAGTGTTGATTGTGAAATTGCATGTTGAAATTGACTTTGCATGTTCGATTATCGTGTCTAAACTTGTTTCATGTGTAATATTATGATATTGAGATGGTTTTTATTGAGGATGTTTGGTTATAAAACTTGGAAGTGCATTTTTATTTTTAGGAAATATGTGAAATTGAGCAATTTGTGAAGAATCCTGAAATTTCAGTCCACTTTGTCAATTTTTATAAATTTGTGTACTTGGAATTGTAGAAAACTGTTTTAGTATGTTGTTATATATGATGTTGTGAGTCTATGGTTAAAATTTGGTGATTTGTGTAGTTGTGTATGAATTATGATGAATTTTTAAAAGTTGTCCCGCTTGAATTACAGTTTTCTATGGTAGTTTTTCGGTGTTGTTTAGGTAATCAAATGGGTTAATTTCTTCACGTTAATTTTTCTGGAACCTAAACATCATGTCTAAATGATATGTAGAAAAGTTTGAAATTTTTTGAGTTTTGTGGGATTTTTTAAAATTCGTTTAGTATAGACTGCCAGGTGAGCTGCCAAAATTTTAAGGTTGCGCGATTTGTATTTATTTGAAATCGGTTGAGATATTTTTTTATTCTGAAAATTTGACTACATTCTCATGTGTATGTTATTAAGTCTTTCATACAATTTTAGAATTTTCTGAATAATAGAATAATTTATAAAATTATTTTAATTCGGGCTGTCTGTTCTAAAATTATTCATGACAAATCATATGTTTTGTAAGTAAAAGACAAATTCATAATTTTAATTGTTTTTAAAAATTTTGTGGAAAGTTTTCAGAAGCTTATGCCTATGTTTCTATAGGGTTTGAATTAAAAAAATATGATAGTTATGAGTGTTTATACATTAAATGTTAATTTGTTATTGTTTAACAACTTGAGTTTAATGGATAATTATAAACTACTTATATTTAAATATATGTATATACATGTTTTTGAAATATATACGTTTTAAAATCTAAATGTTGATAAATGGTTAAGTGCAGTACGAGACGACCGGATACTTCAAGAGCTATCCCCGCATCTTAGCGAAACGTCAAGTGGGTATCGTTTATTTTCAGTTAAATTGTTTGGAATAACTCTATAACTCTTATGTTGATTGAAATGAAACGACATGATAAAGTACCAGGTTGACGAACCTTGGAGTAGACCAGGTCTTCGGACCTTGGAGTTAGGCCAGGTTGACGAACCTTGGAGTAGACCAGGTCTTCGGACCTTGGAGTTAGGCCAGGTCTTCGGACCTTGGAGATGATGCTTTTGACATATTGGTTAATCTTTTCAAGTGACAGTTAATAACGTTATCCACTAAGATTTTTTTAAATCTTACGTTGCTCAGTTCAATTCTTTTTGAGGTCCAGCTTACGATGAAGCGGATCATTAGCTGGTTGTATGGACTTCCCCTAGAAGCATATATATAATATATATATATGAATATTACGCTTTTAATATATGTTAATCCGTAGAAATCTAACACTTGATATTTTGGGAACTACTTTATCGGATTAAGTAAAAAAATTTTCATTTGTTCATAACCAGGTTTTGATCTATAAATGTGGGTATAACACGAGTTCGTTGTGCATGATTAGCTTTTAAAGTTAAGAAAAAAAATTACTCGTATTTTTATAATAAAGTCTTCCATTGTAATTATTATGAAATGCATTAAATTTCCTATGGAAAATATTTTTCTCATATTTAAAGTCACGGTGGCAACTCGACCCCTATTAAGCTGGGGTTGGGGTGCTACACAGACAACATCCTGTTAACGTGTATTTTATACACGTTTCGTATGTTTTATATTGCATCGTTTGCTATGTTTTTAGTCCATATCTCATAGGTTTGTGCTTCTATTGTCATGTCTAGGTGTTAATATGAGAATGGAATGAAAAGATGGCAAAAAGGGTGAAAAACGAATAAGATTGACTTTGCAAATGGATGGAAGCAGAAAAGTTACCAGAATTAAGCGTGACATTCTGGTCATGCCAAAAACATGCAAGCTTTCTGTCCTGGGACGAAGAAAAATTCAAGATTTCGACTTTTTGGCTGATTTCGACTTATGATGCACGTTTTTAGTTCCCTAATATGTTGGGATTTATTTTCCTTTATGTTAGGAATTTTATTTCCTTGTTTTGAACAATCCTAGTTAGAATAGGATTCTTAAAATCCTATCTTTTATTTGCTTCCTTGTTTAGATAGGATTCCCCTAGGTTTAAATAAGTGGAATGTTATTCCACAAAGACATTCCATCTTTTTCTACTATTCACGTTTCTTTAGCTTGGGATTTCGAATTCTTCAACTTTTGTAGACGATTCTTGATTATGTGTTGCTAAACACATAATTCTAGTCAAAGGATTTTAAGGTTTGATTTCTTATAATTTCGTGAGATTGCTTGTGCTTTTATCTTCATTGTTCTTTGAGTATTTATTTTTTCTCCGAGCCTTGTTGATAATATGTTTCAATAGGTTAGATAACCTGATCAATTATTTAATCTTTGAAATCGTATTTAGCTAATTAGGACCCAAATCCGTAATTGTTTTGTAAACCCTAATATTCGTAGCAGTTAGCGACGTTGATTATGGACAAGTTTTCGATTAATCGTTATGGGAATTAGTGATCCAATTTAAATTATCCGAGCTTGTGTGTTTATTGATCGGAATTAGTGTTTTTCTAGTGCTTGAATGCTATCGGTAGATTAAATCCTAAGAGCTTGTTTAGGGTTGTCTTATTGATAAGAGCAGTAATCAAAGAGCTTGTTTTGATTATCGAATACGTAAGGAAAAACGAGGTCGTCAGAGCTTGTTGACGACTATAGCTAATTTATTTAACAACATTGAACTATTTTATTTGCAATCGATGATCGAATTATAGAATCAATACCGAAATATTCGAAGACTAGAATCTCATCTCTCATTGAATTCGAAATTTATCTTTTTGCTTGCGTTTTAATTTACGTTTAAATTGTTTTCAAATTATTTTTAGTTAATCAAAATCCAAAACCCCCCTTTTATCGATATTGGTAAAATAGGAATTGAATCTACACCTTTCCCTGTGGATCGACCCTACTTGTCACTAGTTACAAATCTTTTCGAGTAGGTTATTTTATTTTTGTTGGATTCGACACCCACCAAATTTTGGCGCCGTTGACGGGGAACGGTGTTATAGATTTATTTCTTTTGTTACTAATATTTTTGTTTAGTTTTTTTTGTATTATTAGATCTCTTCATATAGGTTAATCTCAATTTGAGAAAGGAGCTCAACGTTTACAAAAAGAGATCTTGCAACGTTCTTAGATGCCATGGCTACAGTCGAGAAGACTTTAAAGGAGTTGTGGGCTATGCCAAACATTAATGAGCAATCTTCTTACATTCAATATCCTACTTTTGAAGATGATTTTGAATTAACATATGAATTTATTCGCTTACTTCCGATTTTTCATGGTTTTGTAGGAGATGATCCCCATAAGCATCTAAATGAGTTCCATGCGGTATGTTCAGTTATGAAACCAAGGGATGTCACTGAAGGTCAAGTAAAGCTTAAAGCCTTTCCTTTTTCTTTGGCAAACAATGCTAAAGATTGGTACTACGATTTATCTTTTGGTTCAATCAAGACATGGACTCAACTAGAAGCAAAATTCATAGAGAAATTCTCATTCGCCTTCCGTGTTCAAGAGGAGTCGTACAGACAAGCTTATGATGGATTATGGGGTGTTCCACAGAGTAATTACAATCCTTATTCCAACATTTACAATCCGGGATGGAATTATCACTCTAATCTGAGCTACGCCCACGACCACCTAGCTATTACGAGCAACAATGCCCATCGTTTCCTCAACAAAACCAACCGTCAGGTAATTCTCTAGAAGATATGATTAAAACATTGGTCGCTAATACACTACAATTTCAGCAGAGTAACGAGCAATTCCAACAACGCATGCAACAATTTCGAAACGAGAGCCAAAATGCCATAAAAAACTTCGAAAATCAGATGAGTCAAGTTGCTACTACCGTGAACGAGTTGGCATCCCAAAATTTGAGTAAACTGCCATCCCAGGTCATTGTGAACCCGAAAGAGAATACTTCGAAACACGAGGATGAGAAAGAGCTGGAAAAAGAAGAGGAACCTGTTACGAAGAAGAAACCGATGACATTTGTGATACCTCCTCCATTTCTTGGTCGTTTTGCCAACTCTAAACAAGTGGTGGATATAGAAGATGAATCCCCAACATATGAGAATGAAGTTGGAAAATATAAGATTCTTAGAGAATATGAGATTTTTGGGGAAGATGAGCTTCTTAGAGAATATGAGATGTTTGAGGAAGATGAGATCAGTGACGATGAAGAGGTGGAAGGTGAGTCGAGAGAGAAAAATGTGGACCATCAACTCACAAAACCAATGGAAACACTTACTGAGCAATCTAAGGTTATTGAGATCACTCCTCCAAAATATGAGAATGAAGTCGCAGAATATGAAATTTTTGGGGAAGATGAGATCAGTGACGATGAAGAGGAGGATATGGAAGATGAATCTCCAACACTCGAAAAGGAGGTAACTTCAAAATGCAAAGACCCTGGTAAGTTTATTATCTCTTGTACGATAGGTGATGTGCAACTTGAGAATACTATGTTAGACCTTGAATCTTCTGTAAATGTCATGTCTCGTTCTATTTATGAATCTTTGAATGTGAAAAAGTTGAGAAAAACGAACATGATTATTCAATTAACTGATGGGTCTACTGCATCTTCTAATGACTTTCTTGAGAACGTATTGGTTCATGTTAATGACTTAGTTTTTCATGCTGATTTTTATGTTGTTGATATGGATGAAGATCAATCTAGTAAGTTAGCCCCTCTCATTCTTGGAAAACCATTTCTGAAAACATCTAGGGCTAAAATTAATGTGCATGATGGAACTATTACTATAGAATTTGAAGATGAATTTGTGATGTTTAATTTATATGATTCGATGAAGTGTTCTACTAATGATTGCTCTATGTTTGGTTTAGATGCTACTAACTTTGTGATGCAGCGAATTTTCGAATTTAATGATGATGATCCACTAAAGGTAGCTTGGCATAGTGATGGTTTTGAACCTCCGACTTAAGCCACTTGAGGCATAACTACGTCTAGCCAATGACGTTAAAGAATGGCGTTTCTTGGGAGGCAACCCATGCTCGTTTTTAATTTTTCGCATTTTGATTTTAAGTTGTTTTTCACACAAGTAGAAAGATCACCAAAATTAAGCGTGACCACTCTAGTCACGCCTAAAATTGGTGAGCTTTCTGCTTCGTCCCCTGTTTTCCCTTTTGTTTTTCTTTCAAAGATAAAAAAAAAAAAAAAAATTTAAAAAAAAATTTAAAAAAAAAAATTTAAAAAAAAAAAAAAAAAAATCAAAAAAAAAAAAAAATTTCGAAAATCAACAAAAATAAGGAAATAAATATATTTATATATATATTTCCTTATAACAAAATATTTTTTCCTTAACCACTTTTAATCCAAAATCTTTCAAAATCTTTTCCCAAATCACACAATTACACAAAACACTTATCATCACAATCCCAAATCACTAAAACCCTAAATCTGCGCCACCAATCTCCACCAATCTCTCTAACACTCATCTTCTCCATTCGATTTTTTTGCAGCACCACCTTGCGCCGCCAACGACCACCGCTCATAATACTTTCTTCGACTCCTCTTGTGAAGACCTATCAGGACCACGCTACTCCAGCTGCTGCTAATCCCAACACCGCCACAACAATCGAAGCCCGATTCGACGCAATTGGATCTAAAATCGATTAATCACTACTGCACCTCGGCATCACGACCAAGTGATGCCCCCAGGGAAGTCATCCTTCCACCGCTCTTTTCACTATTATGCATTGTCGATTTCTACATGCTTTACATTGAGGACAATGTCTACTTTAAGTGTGGGAGGATGATTTCCAATTGCAATGCATGTTCTCTGGTTTTGTTTAATTTTGGCACATGTTCATTGGTTTTTGTTTACTTTTGGCGCAATAAAATTTTTCAAAATTTCTTTCGCTTTGTGATGGTAGAATATAATTTTTAATTGGTTGACCGAGTCTAATTTGTATGCTTTGACCGTGTGCATGTTGATGGATTATCGTGTCGTATGAATTTCAATTGCTAGCATGACTTTGAATGAGAACGATAGAATTGCACGTTTTAGTTCGACCAACCCCACCATGTGAGCTTTTTGAAGCCTTGATTTGATTGCATATCCATGTGAATTTTCTTTCTTGTGGGAATCTTGCATGATTAGTTGTTAACGTGTATTTTGTACACGTTTTTTGATTGATATATTGCATCGTTTGTTATGTTTTTAGTCCATATCTTATAGATTTATGCTTCCACTTCCATGTCTAGGTGTTTGTAAGATGATGGATTGAAAAGGTGACAAAAAGGGGTGAAAAACGAATAAAATTGACTTTGCAAATGGATGGAAGCAGAAAGGTTACCAGAATTAAGCGTGACCAGAAGTCACGCCCAAAACATGCGAGCTTTCTGTCCTGGGACGAAGAGAAATTCAAGATTTCGACTTTTCAGCTGGATTTGACTTTGGATGCACGTTTTTAGTTCCCTAATATGTTGGGATTTATTTTCTATTATGTTAGGAATTTTATTTCCTTGTTTTGAATAATCCTAGTTGGAATAGGATTCTTAAAATCCTATCTTTTATTTGTTTCCTTGTTTAGTTAGGATTCCCCTAGGTTTAAATAAGTGGAATATTATTCCACAAAGACATTTTCCATCTTTTATTTATTATTCACGTTTTTATTTCTCTGGGGGGATTTCGAATTCTTCAACTTTTGTAGACGATTCTTGATTATGTGTTGCTAAACACATAATTCTAGTCAAAGTATTTTAAGGTTTGATTTCTTTTAATTTCGTGAGATTGCTTGTGCTTTTACCTTCATTGTTCTTTGAGTATTTACTTTTTCTCCGAGTCTTGTTGATAATATGTTTCAATAGGTTAGATAACTTGATCAATTATTTAATCTTTGAAATCGTATTTAGCTAATTAGGACCCAAATTCGTAATTGTTTGGTAAACCCTAATATTCGTAGCAGTTAGCGACGTTGATTATGGACAAGTTTTCGATTAGTCGTTATGGGAATTAGTGATCCGGTTTAAATAATCCGAGCTTGTGTGTTTATTGATCGGAATTAGTGTTTTTCTAGTGCTTGAATGCTATCGGTAGATTAAATCCTAATAGCTTGTTTAGGGTTGTCTTATTGATAAGAGCAGTAATCAAAGAGCTTGTTTTGATTATCGAAGACGTAAGGAAAAACGAGGTCGTCAGAGCTTGTTGACGACTATAGCTAATTTATTTAAGGACATTGAACTATTTTATTTGCAATCGATGATCGAATTATAGAATCAATACCGAAATATCCGAAGACTAGAATCTCATCTCTCATTGAATTCGAAATTTACCTTTTTGCTTGCGTTTTAATTTACGTTTAAATTGTTATCAAATTATTTTTAGTTAATCACAATCCAAAACCCCTTTTTAATTGATATTGGTAACTTAGGAATTATTTCTACACCATTCCCTGTGTATCGACCCTACTTATCACTATTTACAAATCTTTTCGAGTAGGTTATTTATTTTTGTTGGATTCGACACCCACCATTAGTACGTATTCTAGAACTTGCTTCGAACCATTTCAAGGTTACATGATTGTGTGCACATTCGAAAATGATAAAGGCATTAGGATTTAACCACTTAGCCATATGAGCCTACCTTTTTATTTTCCCCTAGTGAGACCACTTGAGCCTATTAGCCTATTTGTTGTTTTGAAAACCCGAACTTTGAGCATTCACCATTTTTTATATACCTCTTTGTTTTACCCGTCCACAAAATGAGTCGAACATCGAGAACATTATATTTGTTTGGGAATTAAGGACGACATTGTGTTTTGATTAAGTGTGGGGGACCTCGGAAGAAAAGAAAAAAGAAGAGTTTATCGAAAAAAAAAATATCGAACAAGTTCGAAAAAGTTCGAAGAAAAAAAATATAAAGATAACAAAAGAAAAGAAAAGAAAAAAAAAAATTTTGAGGAAAAGAAAAATGATGAAGCGAGTCGCGAGAGAGGATGAAGATAAAGGTATTTGGGTCCTTATTGCTAGAATTACCCAATAGCGTCTTGATGTTCTTCGAGTTTGTGGACTTAGATTTTCATTACCTTTTTCTCCTATCCCGAGCCCTAAGCCCCATTACAACCTTGAATAAAAGACCTTTTAATTCGTTTGTGCATACTTTCAATAGTAGTGGAGATTTCGGTGTATAAGCAAGCTTATGGGATCATATTAACATGTTGAGAATTGAGCGATACACGACAAACTCTATACACGAGTGATTGGAGAGGATTGTGAGAATGGTCGTCTAATTTCGTGCATTTTTTATTTTTCGAAGTGAGATTGTTGTGTTGGTTTTTGGTTCATAGTGGCATTGATTTCCTTGATATTCGCATGTGTCAACTTAACATTCTCGATTTTGTCATTTGGTTCATATATCTCTACTTGATCAAGTGTTTGAAGTTTGTTGATTTTGCGTTGCCCAAAGGTTAAACATTGCCCGAGACGTGCAATAGGTTAAGTGTGGAGGTATTTGTTAACGTGTATTTTATACACGTTTCGTATGTTTTATATTGCATCGTTTGTTATGTTTTTAGTCCATATCTCATAGGTTTGTGCTTCTATTGTCATGTCTAGGTGTTAATATGTGAATGGAATGAAAAGATGGCAAAAAGGGTGAAAAACGAATAAGATTGACTTTGCAAATGGATGGAAGCAGAAAAGTTACCAGAATTAAGCGTGACATTCTGGTCATGCCCAAAACATGCAAGCTTTCTGTCCTGGGACGAAGAAAAATTCAAGATTTCGACTTTTTGGCTGATTTCGACTTATGATGCACGTTTTTAGTTCCCTAATATGTTGGGATTTATTTTCCTTTATGTTAGGAATTTTATTTCCTTGTTTTGAACAATCCTAGTTAGAATATGATTTTTAAAATCCTATCTTTTATTTGCTTCCTTGTTTAGATAGGATTCCCCTAGGTTTAAATAAGTGGAATGTTATTCCACAAAGACATTCCATCTTTTTCTACTATTTACGTTTCTTTAGCTTGGGATTTCGAATTCTTCAACTTTTGTAGACGATTCTTGATTATGTGTTGCTAAACACATAATTCTAGTCAAAGGATTTTAAGGTTTGATTTCTTATAATTTCGTGAGATTGCTTGTGCTTTTATCTTCATTGTTGAGTATTTACTTTTTCTCCGAGCCTTGTTGATAATATGTTTCAATAGGTTAGATAACCTGATCAATTATTTAATCTTTGAAATCGTATTTAGCTAATTAGGACCCAAATCCGTAATTGTTTGGTAAACCCTAATATTCGTAGCAGTTAGCGATGTTGATTATGGACAAGTTTTCGATTAGTCGTTATGGGAATTAGTGATCCGATTTAAATAATCCGAGCTTATGTGTTTATTGATCGGAATTAGTGTTTTTCTAGTGCTTGAATGCTATCGGTAGATTAAATCCTAAGAGCTTGTTTAGGGTTGTCTTATTGATAAGAGCAGTTATCAAAGAGCTTGTTTTGATTATCGAAGACGTAAGGAAAAACGAGGTCGTCAGAGCTTGTTGACGACTATAGCTAATTTATTTAAGAACATTGAACTATTTTATTTGCAATCGATGATCGAATTATAGAATCAATACCGAAATATTCGAAGACTAGAATCTCATCTCTCATTGAATTCGAAATTTACCTTTTTGCTTGCGTTTTAATTTACGTTTAAATTGTTTTCAAATTATTTTTAGTTAATCAAAATCCAAAACCCCCCTTTTATCGATATTGGTAAAATAGGAATTGAATCTACACCTTTCCCTGTGGATCGACCCTACTTGTCACTAGTTACAAATCTTTTCGAATAGGTTATTTTATTTTTGTTGGATTCGACACCCACCACATCCGTCGCTATTTCCGTCGCTAATGTGACGCTAATTTTCACACATATTCCGTCTCTAAATTCGTCTCTAATCCGACACCAATTCTGTCACTAAATATCAACTTATTTCCGTCTCTAATTCGACACCAATTCCGTCTCTAAATATCAACCTATTTCCGTCTCTAATCCGACACCAATTCTATCACTAAGTATCAACCTATTTCCGTCTCTAATTCTGTCACAAATATTTTGTGGCCATTCCGTCTCAAATTCGTTGTCTAAGTTTGGTCTCTATTCCGTCTCTAAACCTATCTCTAATTTTTTTTCAATAATTCAGTCTCTAAATCCGTCACTGAATTCTTTAATGAACCCGTCTCTAAATCCATCTCTATAATTTATATATCATTCCGTCTCTAATTCGTCACAATTAATCTAATAAAATTCAAAATCACAATTAATCTAATAAAATTCAAAATCACAATTAATCTAATAAAATCAACCAAAAATATTTAACACAACATCATAATCACTACTACAAAACAAAACAAGTCATTCACATCACTAAAAAATAATTAGCACAATATTATAATCAGTAACAATATCTCAATCCAAATCTAACATTCAACTAAAAGTAAGAGATAACAAATTTACTTCCCATGCCCAGATCCACTGGGATACTTGTGATTTCGAAGTCCCATTTCTTGAATCATTTTCTGAAGAAGTTTTTTCATCTTCCGAGATTCCTCCTTTATTTCGTCCATCTGTTTGTCTCTTTCTTCGTCCTTCTTCCGATAGTTTTCTAAGTCCTTCTCTCTCTCTTCATCCTTCCTACGATATTTTTCCATCTCCATGCGATATTATTCCATCTTTGCCTCAGCTACTGCTTGAGCATGCTCCCCCATAAATGGTGTGCCTACGGAGGCTGCACTGTGATCCACAGAAATGTAATTACGTTCAACTCCATATATACGTCCCTTGGAAGCATCTCCAGTCAATTGAGTCCATAAATGTAGATCGAACCCCGATGTAGAGGAGTCAATGCAATCTTGTTTCTCCCTGTATTCTTCCTACAAAATATATCGTAATAATGATAAAATTTCAATAACTCTTCACAATATTACTCAAACAATATGTAAATGAGAATTCTAATTGAATTTACTAAGTTGCTTACACTTATTTTCTTTGATTTACTGTCAATAAAGTTTCTCGTACTTTACTCTTGTGGGTGTGCTCAAATAGCTCAAAATCATCAACAGGGCGCTTCAATTTGCTTTCCTACAATTATCACAAATATAAATCAATATTCAATAGATTGCACTAAAAAGACGAAAATTTTCTAATTAAAACATATACCAATATTTGTCAATGTACCTCCCGGTTGATAGAACCACAAGTATGCTTTGTGAAGGAGCTTTCTTTCTCTGTCATGCGATTTTGCCTAGCCTTTCGGCACTTTTCTTCATAACCCTCTTTAGCCCAATGATTTTGAACCAATCCATCCCATACATCATTGCTCATCCATTTTGGAGCTCGACCAATCAACTTTAATGTACTCGGTTCTCTATAGTAAGTTTTTACGTCAAAAGGCTAATGGAAATAGGTCCATATAAGTAGAAAACTCACATTCTCCAGAATGCCAATAAGAGCAGATTTGGTCAACATGGTTCAGAAAGGCGACAGCCTAAAGAACTTGCTCAAAATAGCAGGTACATTTAGCAGGAAATAGAAGGTAATTGACAAATTTGAACTCTGGACTTCAATATATATAGTATCTAAAGGGTCAACAAATCCAAAAAAAAATATCCTACATATTAGGAGCTCTGTAGGACTCCATGTTTTATAAGAAGGTGAACATTATAATACAAGAAAATTTGTGCTGGTCAAACAGTTGCATGTATCAAACCGCGTAAGCTAATGAGCAATCTGCCTCTTCATTCACATAAACTCAACAAATTTCTGAACTAGAAAACTATATTTTAATTCATAAGCCACACTTGGATTGGATTACTCATATTGGAAACTATAATTTAATTTCGATCAAACCAGGCCAAAGTCTCAACTATATATAATATAATATCACATAACTCTCATGTTCTGTGAAAATTATTCAAAAATAATGAGGTTTTGCTTGAGATTGAAAGCACATCGGCTGACTAATATGGACTTCTAACGATTCATCACTTCTGTAAGGATTGAACAAAAGATTATGAGAGTTGTACTGTTATGAACTTGAAATTCTAGGCTCTGAATTTTCCTATCTAAACATATACTTGAAAGTACAACCAACATTAAGATTATAGCTACTATCTTTAACCATAAACACCTCATAAACATTCAAACAACATTAATCAGTAAAATAAAAAAAAATTCATTTGAAATCGAAATCGGAATCGGAATAGTAAATAAAATACTTACCTCAACAATAGATGGCTGGAGATAGTGTGCGGAGGTGGCCGGAGATAGTGTGTGGCGGTTGGTGTCGTTCGAATCGAAGAAGGCTAGCTGCTTTGGGGGGAATCCAACTTTAGGGCTTTTTTTGGGGGAAGAAGTCCACTTCTTTAAAACGAACTTTAGGGCTTTTTTGGGGGAAGAAGTCCGCTTTTTTTTTTTTTTTTTTATCTTGTATAAGAAATAAAGAAACTGATTTAGCTTATAATTATCACATGTGCCAACTCCTATCAAAAGGTGTCTTTGGTAGTGGTAAGATTTTAAATATAAAGTTGGAAGTATTCGGTTCAAACCATGAATTTCATAAATTTTATTTTTATATATTTTGTATTTATAAATTAATTATTATTTCATTAAATTATATTTTTTTTTTCATTCTTCACATAAGACGAGTACAATATGAAATAATTATGCCTTTAATTGATTAAAAAATAATTACAACTTTAAATCATTTATGTATATCACATTAGTTTACATTGGTTTCAAGGTTCAGAGGGTAAGTTTAGGATTTATGGTAAGTTTAGGGTATAGAATTGATTGTTTAGGTTTTTCGACTAATTCTTTATAAAATTATAAAATATCTTAGGCCTTGTTTGTTTATGTTCTAAAAATTCATTATCAACTTTATAAAGTCCTCGGGTAACTTTTCAAAATATAATAAATAGTTAACCAGAAAAAAAAAGTCAAAATCTTCTATTTTGGTCAAAACATGTCAATTTTAAGTCAAAACCCCCAAATCGGTCAAAATCCTCAATTTTAGTCAAAATTAATTAGTTTCCGGCAGAAATCAAAAGTTCCGGCAAAGCTTGAATATTTCGGTAGAAATTGAATATCCTGGTGAAATTTGTATTTAAATTGCCAGACATACCCCAATGGTGTACTCAAATGTCACCCCATGTTAGAGTACCA
Source organism: Verbascum thapsus (assembly GCA_963669365.1). Taxonomy (NCBI): domain Eukaryota; kingdom Viridiplantae; phylum Streptophyta; class Magnoliopsida; order Lamiales; family Scrophulariaceae; genus Verbascum; species Verbascum thapsus. The sequence goes on from OY770108.1 coordinate 8,457,272, forward strand.
AATAAACGTACATGCCACATTAATATATAAAAAATGCAATTTTTCGAATTTACCTGAATTGACATGCAAGATTGTTGTTGAATAGTAGAGGATACACTACTTCAAAATAAAGGATCTTGATTTTTTAAATGTATGACAAATTTGCAATATTTGGTCATCAATGGATGTAAAATATAATTATGGAACACTTATCATACATTTAGCTACCAATTGCAAATCCACTAAATGTGAATATTTTTACTACAAAACAATTAGTCTTCGGACCTTGGGGTTAGGCCAGGTCTTCAGACCTTGGAGATGATGATTTTGACATACTGGTTAACTTTTTCAAGTGACAATGAATAACGTTATCCACTAAGATTTTTTTTAAATCTTACGTTGCTCAGTTTAATTCTTTTTCAGGTCCAACTTACGATGAAGCGGATGATTAGCTGGTTGTATGGACTTCCCCTAGAAGCATATATATAATATATATATGAATATTACGCTTTTAATATATGTTAATCTGTAGAAATCTGACACTTGATATTTTGGGAACTACTTTATCGGATTAAGTAAGAAAATTTTCATTTGTTCATAACCAGATTTTAATTTATAAATGTGGGTATAAAACGAGTTCGTTGTGCATGATTAGCTTTTAAAGTTAAGAAAAAAAATTACTCGTGTTTTTATAATAAAGTCTTCCGCTGTAATTATTATGAAATGTATTATATTTCCTATGAAAAATATTTTTCTCATGTTTAAAGTCATGGTGGCAACTCGACTCCTATTAAGCTGGGGTTGGGGTGCTACACAGACAACATCCGTCGCTATTTCCGTCACTAATGTGACGCTATTTTTCACACATATTCCGTCTCTAAATTCGTCTCTAATCCGACACCAATTTCGTCACTAAATATCAACTTATTTCCGTCTCTAATCCGACACTAATTCCGTCTCTAAATATCAACCTATATCCGTCTCTAATCCGACACCAATTCCATAACTAAATATCAACCTATTTGCGTCTCTAATTCCGTCACAAATATTTTGTGGCCATTCCGTCTCAAATTCAGTGTCTAAGTTTGGTCTCTATTCCGTCTCTAAACCTGTCTCTAATTTTTTTCTATAATTCAGTCACTAAATCCGTCACTGAATTTTTTAATGAACCCGTCTCTATAATTTATGTATCATTCCGTCTCTAAATTCGTCACAATTAATCTAATAAAATCCAAAATCACAATTAATCTAATAAAATAAACCAAAAATATATAACACAACATCATAATCACTTCTACATAACAAAACAAGTCATTCACATCACTAAAAAACAATTAGCACAATATCATAATCAGTAACAATATCTCAATCCAAATCTAACATTCAATTAATAGTAAGAGATAATAAATTTACTTCCCATTCCCAGATCCACTGGGATACTTGTGATTTGGAAGTCCCATTTCTTGAATCTTTTTCTGAAGAAGTTCTTTCATCTTTCGAGATTCCTCCTTTATTTTGTCCATCTGTTTGTCTCTTTCTTCGTCCTTCTTCCGATAGTTTTCCAACTCCTTCTCTCTCTTCATCCTTCCTACGATATTTTTCCATCTCCATGCGATATTCTTCCATCTTTGCCTCAGCTACTGCTTGAAATGTAACTACGTTCAACTCCATATATACGTCCCTTGGAAGCATCTCCAGTCAATTGAGCCCATAAATGTAGATCGAACCCCGATGTAGAGGAGTCAATGCAATCTTGTTTCTCCCTGTATTCTTCCTACAAAATATATCGTAATAATGATAAAATTACAATAACTCTTCACAATATTACTCAAACAATATGTAAATGAGAATTCTAATTGAATTTACTAAGTTGCTTATACTTATTTTCTTTGATTTACTGTCAATAAAGTTTCTCGTACTTTATTCTTGTGGGTGTGCTCAAATAGCTCAAAATCATCAACAGGGCGCTTCAATTTGCTTTCCTACAATTATCACAAATATAAATCAATATTCAATAGATTGCACTAAAAAGACGAAAATTTTCTAATTAAAACATGTACCAATTTTTTGTCAATGTACCTCCCGATTGATAGAACCACAAGTATGCTTTGTGATGGAGCCTTCCTTTTCAGTCATGCGATTTTGCCTAGCCTTTTGGCACTTTTCTTCATAACCCTCTTTAGCCCAATGATTCTGAACCAATCCATCCCATACATCATTGCTCATCCATTTTGGAGCTCGGCCAATCAACTTCAATGTACTCGGTTCTCTATAGTAAGTTTTTACGTCAAAAGGCTAATGAAAATAGGTCCATATAAGTAGAAAACTCACATTCTCCAGAATGCCAATAAGGGCAGATGTGGTCAACATGGTTCAGAAAGGCGACAGCCTACATGAACTTGCTCAAAATAGCACGTACATTTAGCAGGAAATAGAAGGTAATTGACAAATTTGAACTCTGGACTTCAATATATAGTATCTAAAGGGTCAACAAATCCAAAAAAAATCCTACATATTAGGAGCTCTGTAGGACTCCATGTTTTATAAGAAGGTGAACATTATAATACAAGAAAATTGTGCTGGTCAAACACTTGCATGTATCAAACCGCATAAGCTAATGAGCAATCAGCCTCTTCATTCACATAAACTCAACAAATTTCTGAACTAGAAAACATATATTGTAATACATAAGCCACACTTGGATTGGATTACTCATATTGGAAACTATAATTTAATTTCGATCAAACCAGGCCAAAGTCTTAACTATATATAATATAATATCACATAACTCTCATGTTCTGTGAAAATTATTCAAAAATAATGAGGTTTTGGTTGAGATTGAAAGCACATCGGCTGACTAATATGGACTTCTAACGATTCATCACTTCTGTAAGGATTGAACAAAAGATTATGAGAGCTTTACTGTTATGAACTTGAAATTCTTGGCTCTGAATTTTCCTATCTAAACATATACTTGAAAGTACAACCAACACTAAGATTATAACTACTATCTTTAACCATAAACACCTCATAAACATTCAAACAACATTAATCAGTAAAATAAAAAAAATTCATTTCAAATCGAAATCGGAATTGGAATAGTAAATAAAATACTTACCTCAACAATAGATGGCCGGAGATAGTGTGCGGAGGTGGCCGGAGATACTGTGCGGTGGTTGGTGTCGTTCGAATCGAAGAAGGCTAGCTGCTTTGGCCCTTTAGGACTTTTTTTGGGGGAAGAAGTCCACTTCTTTAAAACGAACTTTAGGGCTTTTTTTGGGGAAGAAGTCCGCTTTTTTTTTTTTTTTTTTTTTATCTTGTATAAGAAATAAAGAAACTGATTTAGCTTATAATTATCACATGTGCCAACTCCTATCAAAAAGTGTCTTTGGTAGTGGTAAGACTTTAAATATAAAGTTGGAAGTATTGGGTTCAAACCATGAAGTTCATAAATTTTATTTTTATATATTTTGTATTTATAAATTAATAATTATTTCATTAAATTATAGTTTTATTTCATTCTTCACATAAGACGAAGTACAATATGAAGTAAGGTGTTCTTTAGCTGTTTCTACACAATGAATGAAACAATATTCATGGCTTAGGCAACAAATATTTTAAACACAAATATTTTAAACGCAAATAAGGGTAAAATTCTTATCTTAAACGCAAATATTTTGGTTTTATAGGTTGGCAGAGTGGAAAGTAATTTATCTAGAAATGGAATGCAACAAAGACGATGCTATCAGGGCTAAAGGAATAGCCGAGAACAAGTTACTCAACAAAGAATTTTGCTTTAAAGGCTCAAAACATGTTCCCTAATCTTGATGGATTGTCTCGGTTGATTGAGGTAATTGATGTTCATATTTGCCATGACAACAAAATAAACAGAGAAAATAATTATTATGGGATTTTAGGAGTGGATCCTTGTTGTAGTGAAGAGGTGCTGAGGAAGCAGTATAAGAGAAGGGCTTTGGCTCTTCATCGGGATAAAAACAAATCAATTGGAGCTGATGGAGCCTTCAAGATCCTATCAGAAGCGTGGAGCGTCCTTTCTGACAAGGATCAAAAATACGCATATGATTTGAAGCTCAATATAAAAGCAACTTCAAATCTGAATTCCAATTCCAGCTTCACTTCAACTTCTCACGTTCCAACCAACAACCAAAATTACAGTTTTTCGCCAGAACAAATGAGGGATCCAAGTTATACTCATCAGAATCAATATTTTCTTTTTAGTAATCAGCAGCCAAGCCCTCGTTATGAAAACACCTCTCACAAACTGAGTATAATCACAATCACACTCATCCACAGACATTCTGGACGTGTTCCCATAGATGCAGGATTCAATTTGAATACCAAAAGATTTACCTCAACAAAAATCGTGGCAACAAAGGTTCCCACTCCAGATGCTAGACGTCCAAGAATACGCCTTTCGCCTTACCCACAGCAGCAGCAGCAGCAACAAGGTGTGTTTACAAGTGTGCATGCCTCAAGCTCAGGCTCAGGCTCAAACCCTGCTGAAGCTGCTTCAAAAAGACCTCACTTTTTTAAATTTTTGTAAATTCAACTATATTGTTACTTATTACAAAATTCAGATGTTTTAGAGGATTATTTCAGTAGAGTGATTTTTCACAGAGAGGAAGAGATTACTGAGAGATGGGAAATAGAGATTTTTGAGAGAGTGGATGATGTGTGTCTTATCCAACGAAAATAAAATCTTACTCGAATAAATTTGTGTATAGTGATTAGCTTGGTTGATCATCTGTGATTTGTTCAATTAATTTCTAAAAATGTGAATAATAACGTAAAATTAAGTAAACATGTTTAAATTCGGAAAATTGCAAATTTGACAATTAGAGGAACTCAATAGTTTGAAATTTTCAAGCCTAAGAAATTATCTTGGTATTGATTCACATATTGGATCCTTGATGCAATGAGGTTTCAGTGTTCTTAAATAAGTTAGACAGGGTTATTGATTCATATATTGGATTCTTGATGTAATGATGTTTCAGTGTTCTTTATAATAAATGTCTTTTAAAATCGAATAAAAATCCCAACCAACTAAAAATAATTTAAAATAGAGATGGTCGCAAAAATATCATGAATTTAGCTCCAAGACCTCGATTTCAGCTGGTCAACCCTCAGTCAAGAAATTTAGTGTGTCCACCTCTGACTTTGATTTGTAGTATGTTTTTTATTTTTCTCACTATTCTCATTTCTCTTCAAAACTATGCATTTTTACCCCATTTTGCTTCTTCCTTTCATCATCCCAAACCAATTCAAGACTAGTACTAAGTACGTAAACAACAAACTTAAAACAAAACACAACAGATTAAAAGTATGCATAAAATGGATACTAACTAACTGTGGAGACAAAATTTTTGAAAGATACGGGAGAGATTTCTGATATGTATATATTTATATATATATATATATATATATATTGAGGGGAATGACTTCTGATATAGTCAGAAAATTTTGTGGAATATTTTTTCAAAAGTAGAAATTGATAGATTATTTACAAAGAGGGGGCGAGAGACATTTTTTGGAGAGAGACAAATCGTTTTATTTCAGAGATTTTGTCAATAAAATTTTACAGGTGGAGATATTGATTTTGTTCGAGAGAGGGCGAAAGAGAGGAAGAGAGATTTCCGAGACATAGATGTAGAGATATTTTTTAGACAGAAATATATTCTTGTGTGAAAGAGATATTTTAGAGAGAAATAAAAAAATTTTGAAAGAGGATCGTGAGATAATTTTGAAATTTATTTTTTCGAGGAAAGATTTTTGAGAGAGGTGGAGCTATTATTTAAGGAGAGGGAGAGAGATTTTTATGAGAGGTTTTGTTTGAGAGATTTTTTAAACAGACTTTTTAGAGAGAAAATTTTGAGAATAATTTTTCATTTTTGCAATGGAAATAATTGAAATGGCGGGGTAACGAGCGGATTTAAAATCCATAAGAATCTGGATTCAAATCCTTTTGATCCAAAGATATATATGAGATTGATGTATTTACATTTTTGGTCGAACAATAAGAGTACATTTAAAATGAGGATTTGAGAATTTCTTGATCCAAATCTTTCCATCCAAATGAACCATTAAATTCATGTAACGATTTCAGCAAATCGATATCAGGTTACCGTTTCAACTTGACCCAATAAATGTAGGATGGCAAGAATAAAACTAGACTACTTTTTTTATGGTATTTGATTGATGGGGTTGGCGCGAGTGCCATAGGAATATTAGAATTTCATCAAAAATAGTCATGTGGACATGTTTTGGGCAGATGGCATGTTAAAATGAGGGAATGAATTGGTTTATTGAAATATAGTAAACACTTGTTTATTCTTGAGATGTTTGAATTATGATTTATAATATTTTAAATGACACTATTTCTTTCATTACATAAACTATTATTCACAGATTTATTAATGTAACATCACTAATTTTTAATAATAATATTCTTATATATAATTATATATATATATTTACTTATCAACATATCTAAGATTCATGTTGATTCGTTATATATCAATAAGGATTTGTATAAAAGCCGATATAAGCTAATGTTTATAATTAAAAAAAAGGTCATATATAAAAATTTTATTTTAAAAGAAAGACATGGAATTCTTTATATATTTTTCCTTATTAAAAAATAATATTTCAGAATTTAGAAAACTGAAGGCTATGTTTGTTTATGTTTTTGGGATGAAATTTTAAATTTTTCTCGGGAATGGCGTACTATAGAAATTCGTGTGAAAATGATAGGTGTTTGTTTATGTTTTTAAAATTAGGTTGAAAGTTGTAAGAGATGTCAAATCAATAGTGATAGGTTGATGGATGATGTGTAGAATAATTATGTTAGTGGTGTATATAATGATTATATAATTAAAAATAAAAAAAATATGGATAAAAAATTGTAAAGTATGAAAGAGAAAGTGAAAAAATGATTTATAATAAATGATTTGATTGGTAAATGTGTGAAGTAATGTGTATATGAGTGATAGTTAGTTATATAGGAGATTGAAAAAGTAGAGTTGAAAAAGGAAAATTGAGATGAAAATTTGGTGGATTAAGTTTATTTTGAATTTTGTGATTTAAAATCATGAAAATGGATTTTGAAAACATAAACAGACATAGCCGAAATGTTTTAGCTTTAGGATTTAAAGAAATTATTGCTTAATTTTCATGCTATAGATTATATTTAACTATCAAAGTTTAAGTACGTTACTTTAGTATGTATAAGATTACTATGGGGTTTCATGATGAGATTGATGAATATATCAAAACTAATAATAATTTGAGATTTTTCTGAAGTAGAAGATGACGCAATTGAGAGTATAATGGGATGGAATATTATTACATTAAAGTGTGTAAAGTTAAACTTACTTTAATTCTTTAATTTAGGAATATATCATTGTTCATTATTTCTTATTTTAATTTAGATAACGATATTTTTAAAATCATTTTAACATAATAATCTTCCTATCATAATTTACAAGGAAAATCAAAATTAATCTTGACCTAAATATCAAGTAAACTCTACAAACAATTATTAAAAGAAGTCAATTCTCATCAAAATAAAATAACAAGTTAATGGTGGATCTATAACTCAACTTATAATTGAAAATTTAATAAACTTTGTTTTAAACTATTATGAAACTTAAAATATATTCTTTTATGTTTAATAATATTAATTCTTTAACCATTTTATCCATTATAATATTTTAGTATGCTTTTAGTTTTTATCCTTTCTTGCATCTTCATATTCTTTATCTGTTGTATCCATATAATTTTAATTCTATTAAACACATTCATTATATATTTAGACCAATTTTATCTAACATGATACCAAAATCAAAAGAAAACATGTTTCTATATCATATAAGATTATACTAAATACTATAATTTCATAAATAATATATTTCACGTGCAACACACGTATATTTCACTAGTATACAAAATGTATGGATATACGAAGTGTTTTTTTTAATAATAAAACTATACAATATTTACAGATGACTAGAAATTTTTTCTATGATGAGAAAATGCCAGGTGGTAGAAACTTGACCCTCACATTATGACAGCCATGACGTGCTGTGTGGACCCCACGACATGAAAAATTGGTGAAACATTATATATCTGTACATTTAATGCGATTTTCCTTCATAGTTACTCAGATTTTAAGGATTTTGAATATAAAACACAGGATATTGTTGTCATACTATCTGTGTAATGCCAATAAGAAATTTCATGAATTCAAATTAATATTAAAGACCATTCATTAAATGAAAAAATGTGAAAAAGAAATGGAGAAGAGCCTATTTGGATAATAATTGTAACTTTTTTGTAAAATAGTTAAGATTGAATAATCTCATATAATTTCATTAATAATTTAAATCTGAAAAATTTCAATGTTGGTCACTAATACTTCTAAACATAATAGAAAAAACAATTAGTATGGAAATTAAAGAAATCTAACATAAAATGATAAAGAAATTTAAACATTGTGTGAGGAGGATGAGGAGAATCTATTAAATATGATGACCTGTAAAATCAGTGGTAAATTACATAAACCAAATTTATATAACTTCATAAGTAACCAGGGTTAAAGTTTAAGCATGGTTAGGTTGGTAACTCCAAAAGATTCCAAACTCTATTGAAAAAAGGTGGGTTGGTGCAACCTTAAATACAATAACCTCGGCTGGTGTTCTTTCTCATATAGTTCACTCTAAATTTATTTTCTTCAATTTTCCAGCAAAGTTCTTAGAATTTTGTTTGTGGTTTCCCCAAAGGCATTTTGCTTTGTACGAATTCTATTGATTTGAATTCAGCTGAAAAAAATTTAAATTAAGTTCTTTTAGTGGAAAATTCATCGATCGGTGCCTCAGATAACCACATTTACTTATAAAGGAGGTAAAACTTATAAATCTCTTCATGGATGTTTATTTTCGTGCATTCAACTCCTTTGATGGTTGATAATTGTATTAATCTATGAAGATCACGATTCACTTAAGAAATGATTTCATGACGTTCTTACAACCAAGCGAAATTAGAGTTCTAGATAAATCAGTGCGGTTTTCAATTTACATGTAATTTCTGATGGTATTGTGTGAATTTTTGCATTTATGGATAAATCTTGCACTTTTCTTTTTTTCTTTGTTTTTTATACAATTTTTAAGTGATTAAAGCTGGTTCTATATGATTGAGAATTTGAATTGACTTTTGGTGTTTGAATATTAGATCTAAATGAACTATTCAGATCTGTTGGTTGCTGGTCCTCTTGTAATTGCTTGACATTCCAATTATAAAAAGTATAAAACTAATTGCATTTGTATGATCCGATGAATGAAAACTTTTTATTGAACTGTAACACAAATAATAATAATTTAAACTGAATAACAAAAATTAATAACACCACAAGTTTTTTCCTATCGTTGAAGATTAGATTCCGTTTTATCATCTGAAATAGGACAAAGTGATTCACTTTAGTTTACCAAAAAAGATAATTTTTGTCGTTGTTGAGGTGTTAGTAGCACATGCATGAGAATAAGGAGAATTCATGTGTTTTTTCGGCGCCTATAAGGTGTAACAATTTCAAAATTCCGGTAATGCCGTTATTCTGTTGTATATTTGGTAACACGATTTTTTCATTATTGTTTGTGTATTACTGTTATTCCTTTGTAATTTCGGTATTACAGTTACTGCATCATAATTTCTGTAACACATCGTTTGTCCGTTTAAACTTTAAAGTGACGCCTTATCCCCGAATAGTACGGTGTTGTTTAGCTGTTTCTACACAATGAATGAAACAATATTCATGGCTTAGGCCATTTCTATTGATCTCTGAAACAGATGCAGCCAATGAGTGATGACATTAACATAGGGTAAAATTCTTATTTTAAACGCAAATCTTTTGGTTTTGTAGGTTGGCAGAGTGGAAAAAAACTTATCTAGAAATGGAATGCAATAAAGACGATGCTATCAGGGCTGAAGGAATAGCTGAGAACAAGTTACTGGAGGGAGACATTAGAGGAGCAAAGAATTTTGCTTTAAAGGGTCAAAACATGTTCCCTAATCTTGATGGATTGTCTCAGTTCATCGAGGTGATTGATGTTCATATTTGCCATGACAACAAAATAAACGGAGAAACTAATTATTATGGGATTTTAGGAGTGGATCCTTGTTGTAGTGAAGAGATGCTGAGGAAGCAGTATAAGAGAAGGGCTTTGGCAAATCAATCAAGTAATTCAATTCATGCACTACTGTCGGCAACTCAATTTTGGTAAAGTTGTCATCCATATCAACCGAGAGGATATGATCAACTTTTGCTGGTTGCCTTTTTGAATATACAAACCAATACATTTTCCCAACTATGCTAACATAACGAGGGATGTTTGAGATACATGACTTAGCTTTGGGATGTTCTACGCCCTCCGAGATCATTCTCCTTTCGCCAGAACTAGATGTATATACTTCACACTTATACTTTTTTTCATCTGAATCTTAGAAGAATCGAAATGCCTTAAAGTCGTTGGTTTTTGGGTCAAAAGCCAGACCAACTAATGGAATGACGTGAGACGGACTCCCTCTAGGAAGTAGCAGAAAATCCCGAGTAATTGGATTAAAAATGTGAATATGCACATCAATCAAATCATTGTCATCTTCATCTTCATACGTATCGACACGGCATATTAAACCATTCAAGAAACAAACCATCTCGGGAAGGAAAAGTTACCAAAATCAGGAAGAGGGATGTTTGGACTTATATTCCCGTTTTCTTCCATCAAAGTGAGATGAGTAAATGGTTCGTTGTACTTGGGAAATAGACATATTTTGTATTTTGGTTTTCTCCCAGACAAGCTTAGCTGCATAGCCGGAAACTGTGGCTCGGATATTAGCCTCAGCCAATATTTGGCAACACATTTGCATGCTACCACATTTTTCACAGGAAGTCTTGCAAGAATGTTAATCACAATTTCTTCGAGGTATCCAATTTGAGAAACACAATCACTTCCAATATTAGACATGATAACAACAGTCTTTAGCCTCTTGTCCAAGTACAGTTGCAAGCTTATTGCTTGAAAGGATCTCAGTCTTCCAAAGGGATACAACTACATAGGGGAAAAGAAAAAATACGCATATGATTTCAAGCTCAATATACAAGCAACTTTAAATCTGAATTCCAATTCCAGCTTTACTTCAACTACTCACGTTTCAACCAACAGCCAAAATTACAGTTTTTCGCCAGAACAAATGAGGGATCCAAGTTATACTCATCAGAATCAATATTTTCCTTTTAGTAATCTGCAGCCAAACCCTCGTTATGAGAACACTTCACAAACTACCACTGCCCCCAACTATAATCCTATGAATAGCACGACATTCTGGACATGTTGCCACAGATGCAGGATTCAATTTGAATACCAAAAGATTTACCTCAACAAAAATCTTATGTGTATTGAATGTCGGCAGCCATTTTTGGCAACAGAGGTTCCCACTCCAGATGCTAGACGTCCAAGAATACGCCTTTCGCCTTACCCACAGCAGCAGCAGCAACAAGGTGTGTTTACAAATGTGCATGCCTCAGGCTCAGGCTCAGGCTCAAACCCTGCTGAAGCTGCTTCAAAAAGACCTCACTTTTTTAAATTTTTTGTAAATTCAACTATATTGTTACTTAGTACAAAATTCAGACTTTTGACGCATCGTTCTTTTTAAGTGAACTGAGTAGTCTTTGTTTAGCACATTTCAGCAGTGAATGTTTCAAGTTGTTCTTGTTTGACAATTACTTGTTTGTGGAAATCTTTCTGAGTGTAGCTGATTGTATGCATTTTTACAAAAAGGCTGCAAATATAGCTGATTGTATGCATTCTACTGCACAAAATAAAAGTTAGCCCATAAATAAATCCAGGTTGTGTCTCCAGGGATTGTAGTATTCCATTTTACTTTTATTGATTATTTCAAAGTCTTTTAGGAACCCTTTATCGATAAAGATTTACAGGTCGGGTCTCATTGGCTCACAAATGCTTTTCAATTCAGCTCCAATTGGGTTCACAAATTATTGATTTGGATTCGGCTAACGATTTAAAACGAATGATTTTGAAATCCACAAGATAAATTATAAATTATGAGAGTTTCTTAGAGGATGATTTCAGTAGAGTCATTTTTTAGAGAGAGGAAGAGATTACTGAGAGAGGGGAAATAGAGATTTTTGAGAGAGTGGATGATGTGTGTCTTATCCAACGAAAATAAGAATCTTACTCGAATAAATTTGTGTATAGTGATGAGCTTGGTTGATCGTCAGTTATTTGTTCAATTAATTTCTAAAAATGCGAATAATAAAGTAAAGGGGGGTTTCAAAAGTGATTAAACTAAAATTAAGTAAACATGTTTAAATTTGGAAAATTGCAATTATTTGACAATTAGAGGAACTCAATAGTTTGAGATTTTCTAGCCTAAGAAATTATCTCGGTATTGATTCACATATTGGATCCTTGATGCAATGATGTTTCAGTGTTCTTAAATAAATTAGACAGGGTTATTGTTTCATATATTGGATTCTTGATGCAATGATGTTTCAGTGTTGTTTATAATAAATGTCTTTTAAAATTGAATAAAAATCCCAACCAACTAAAAATAATTTAAAACAGAGATGGTCGCAAAAAATCATGAATTTAGCTCCAAGACCTCGATTTCCGCTGGTCAACCCTCAGTCAATAGAATCTCTACAGAAATTGAGTGTGTCCACCTCTGAATTTGATTTGTAGTATGTTTTTTATTTTTCTCACTATTCTCATTTCTCTTCAAAACTCTGCATTTCTACCCCATTTTGCTTCTTCTTCTCATCATCCCAAACCAATTCAAGACTAGTACTAAATACGGAAACAACAAACTTAAAACAAAATACAACAGATTAAAAGTATGCATAAAATGGACACTAACTAACTGTGGACACAAGATTTTTGAGAGATACGGGAGAGATTTTTGATATTTATATATTTATATATACTAGTAAAATGTACGTGCATACGCACGTGAAAATAATATTTATATATTAAAGATCTCTTAAAATTAAAATATACTTTTGATAACGCAAAAATACATAATATCTTATTTACCTAATTTATATATTTCTAATTTTCTTTAATTCATTTGCTATAATTAGTAGTGTTAAATTATGAATGTAAGAATATTTTATTTTTAGGTTGAATTACTCTTTATTCTTCTCTAAATGTACGTTAAATATCATTCACATTCTAATTAAAAATTTGGCATAGCTGCAAACATGGACATTTTTCTTTAATTTATGTCCTTGATTCTAACTTATTTGTAGAAAACAAAAATTGCTTTGGTAGTAGTTCTATGTATATATATACACATATTTGTAGTTTTATATATAAAAAGTATTTTTTTTTTCATAAACTGAACAATTAGAGCTTCTGACAAACTAAAATTTGCAGTTCAACCTTTTCACGAATATTACTATAATAATGTGCTCTTAAAATTATTAAAAGGTTATGCCAAATTAACGGATCAGAGTTTGTATATGCATATATTTCTCTATTAGTGACAAATACTCTATATTTAACTTTTTCCCCGCACCCATGATCTTAACATTAATCATCTTATTTTATATATTCATATTTTCAAAGACTCATATTAATTTATACTTCCTTAGTTACTACCATCTAAACGATCTCTATATTCTAGCGGAAATTTTTAGAAACATTTTTCAGTCTTTAGAATTTGTGTATATAAAATAATAAGGAAAATATTAATCACAAGATTCATATGAAACCGTTCACCAAACATATTTGATATTTCTTTACATGTTTTCACAAAATATTAATGTATATATTTATATTATAATTTATACGTTCATGAGTGTTACTTCTTTGTATTTCCATTTAGTATCACCGAACCATAATTTTTCGTGTTAAACATTTTGAAAGACTTCAAAGAGTATCGAATAGAATAAGCTTTTATCATTATTGTAATTCGTAGAATTTAATGTAGAGTTAGTGTATATTTGTTTTAAGTTCTTCATTTGATATAAGTCAAATTCTCAAATTTCTATTTAGTTAATCTTATGTTAAGTTGAGGGGACTCTGTTCCTCTAGTTATACACTTTTTTGGTGTCAGTAACCCCCAGTACCCCCACTGCAGACCTCATTAAATTTAGCCCGGAGTATTGTCTATTTATCATATCTGGTATATTCATCTAATTTTACATCAAAGTTACAATCTTTAGGATTAACTATGATATCAGAAATTACATTTTGCACTCTAAAAGGACATTTTTACACCTTCCACATGTTAATTTCAATCTTAAATAGCATTGTGCTATTGAAAACATACATCCTATTAATATTTGTTATTGAACAAATTTCTCCTTAGAATAATACAAGATATAAAGATTGATATCATATACTGAAGACATTTGATTCTTCAATCTCGTAACTATATTCTCATACTTTGATAATTACCGAAATAACAATGCATCAATGGCAAACAACATTTCATTGAAATAATAATTTATACATTACCGTTCCAGAAACTTAAGTTCACATTTAAGTGTATTTTGAATTAGATTTAAGGTGTGTCGATAAAATTAAAGATGAAAACAAGGGTGCAAAAAGTTTAGTATTAGATTTAAAAATCATGATCAATTGAAATATCGGGAAGTTCTAACATCTAACAATTATATGTTTATTTATTGTATTAAAAAACTCATCGTCAGGATAAATGATTTTTAAAGTATAAATATTTATGTCCTATTTTCATCAACATGTAAAGTATCAAAGCAAGTCATTAATTTTTTCTAATTTGTTGAAAATCGAGGCACTTTTAAAACTGAAAAAAGCAAAGAAGTATGAAAATATTTAAGCAAATGTTCACATTCGTAAATAAAATTTTCACATACAGTTAACAGTAATAGTAATGACCTAATCATTAATGTAAAGTTTAAATGGAATAACACTAAAAATCAATACAAACATTTTGTACAAACACCGAACTCTTTTAAGCTTGATAACCCTAAAATAAGTTTATGTCGATAAATATATATAATCACATAATTTTCAATGAAATTATAATTCTTAATTTGAAACTCTAAATAGCTTCTATATAATAATATCATGTATCGCCAGTCCAAGAAAAAATGCTTTTTATATAATGCTTATTTTAAAATAAAATTACCTTCATAATCTTCAAATGGTTGAAGAAATGAAAGTTAATTCGAGATGCATGATAGGTACACCATCTAGTTTTTTCGTTACGAAAATTTTATTAAATAAGTTGAAGTAACTAAAACGACACTAACACGATGTTTTAGCTTATTTGTCACATACTATTATTATTATTGTAAACGATTTGTAGTAATTTAGTAATATAAATTTGATAGTAATTACAATTAGTAAATGAAATGCCAATTACATAATATAATATTAATTAGTACATCAATACGGTCATTGGTGTGGAAGTTGGATGGCATGAAGGTTGGATAATATTTTATTTCTTATTAAGTGTATTACTAATAAAAAGTTGTCTAGTTTTAATACTTGTAGTGGTTATAAATGGTCTTTTTATGATTAGAATAAATCATACTAATTATAATTGATAGTTGAGGATAGAAGTGAATTAATAGTAATAATAATAAAAATAAATAAAATGTCAATTACATAATATAATATTAATACGTCAATAAGGTTCTTGGTGTGGAAGTTGAAGAATTTTCTTTTTTATTATTAAGTGAGTTACTAATAAAAGTGTTTAATTACTTGTAGTGGTCATAAATGTTAAAATAAATTGTACTAATTATAATTGATAGTTGAGGATAGAATTGTCAATTCACAATGGGGAGAAACACTTGAAAAGTACCATACTTTTATAGTAGTATAGATATATATATATATATATATATATATATATAGGGTTTAGGGTATATATATATATATTGAGGGGAATGACTTCTGATAGAGTCCGAAAATTTTGTGGAATATTTTTTCCAAAGTAGAAATTGATAGATTATGTACAAAGAGGGGGGGAGAGACATTTTTTAGAGATAGACAAATCGTTTTATTTGAGAGATTTTGTCAACAAAATTTTACAGGGGGAGATATTGATTTTGTTCGAGAGAGGGAGAAAGAGAAGAAGAGAGATTTCTGAGACATAGATGTAGAGATATTTTTTGGAGAGAAATATATTCTTGTGTAAGAGATATTTTAGAGAGAAATAAAGAAATTTTGAAAGAGGATCGTGAGATAATTTTGAAATTTATTTTTTCAAGGAAAGATTTTTGAGAGAGGTATAGGGATTATTTAAGGAGAGGGAGATAGATTTTCCTGAGAGGTTTTGTTTGAGAGATTTTTTAGAAATATAAATATATTTTTTTAAGAGACTTTTTAGAGAGAAAATTTTGAGAATAATTTTTCATTTTTGCAATGGAAATAATTGAAAGGACGGGGTAACGAGCGGATTTGAAATCCATAAGAATCTGGCTTCAAATCCTGTTGGTCTCGAACAATAAGAGTACATTTAATATGAGGATTTTGGAATTTCTTGATCCAAATCTTTCCATCCAACGAACCATTAAATTCATGTAACAGTTTCAGCAAATCTATATCAGGTTACTGTTTCAACTTGACCCAATAAATGTAGGATGTCAAGAATAAAACTAGACTACTTTTTTTATCGTATTTGACTGATGGGGTTGCCGCGCGTGCCATTGGCAAATTAGAATTTCCTCAAAAATAGTCATGTGTCGAAAAATAGTCATATGTCGGGCAGATGGCATGTTAAAATGAGGGAATGAATTGGTTTACAGAAATATAGTAAACACTTGTTTATTCATGAGATATTTGAATTATGGTTTATAACATTTTAAATGAAAATATTTCTTTCACTACATAAACTACTGTTAAAAAATTTAATAATGTAACATCACTAATTCTTAATAATAATATTTTTATATATAATTATAAATGTATGCAAATTTACTTATCAACATACCTACTATTCAAAAGAAGGCATATGGAGGAAGAAGGCAAAGGCGGAAATAAATATGTTGGCTAAAGGACCGGAAGACTAAGACCATCTCCAACCAGAATAGTGGTTTTGCACCAAATTGGTGCAAAAATTGCTCCTATTCACTGCACCAAAAAAATATTCCCGAATATTTCTTTTTTTCATCTGTTTAATATCTTTACAATCTCTCACAAATAAAATCTAAAACTTTTACGTATTATACATTTTACATAAAAAATATATACTTTGTTAATAGAATTCACAAATATAAAAAATTCAATATAACTTATATAATTTACTTATAACAAGTTAAGTTTTTATAAACTAAACTAAAAGCAAGTAAAATTCATTAATAATAAAATATACATTTTATATAAATTAGAGTAGAAATATGTATTTATAATTTAATTATAAACTTAAATTAATGCATAATTGAATATAATATAATAATTAGGATATAATTATAACTAATTAAACTTATAAGGATTAAATTAAAAATAATTCAAACTAAAATAAAAATATACAAAAAGGCAAAGGATCAAAATGCAAAACTAAAAAAAATATTTGAAAAAAAAAATAAGAGTTGCAGTTGATATGGCGCAACTACAGTGTTGCGCTAGATTTGGCACTGGGTTGGAGACAACCAAGCGCCAAACCCCCCTCCACCCACGCTAACAACTCTCTGATATAGATTTTTTTATAAAATTCAACTATATTTTTACTTAGTATAAAATTAAGACTTTCGACGCATCGTTATTTTCAAGTGAACTAAGTAGTCTTTGTTTAGCACATTACAACAGTGAATGCATTTTCAAACTACTTGGATTTGAAATCCACGTAACTGCAAATATCTTGTTTGGGTAAATAGGATTCCAATTTTGTTTCTGATCTTAAAAACCTCCCCATGGTAGTCTCTCCCCTCACTCTAATAAATATCACATCCTCTCTCTCAAAATTATGTCTCCCTCTCTTTGTAATTCCTCTCTCTCCAAATATGATATTTTCTATTCTTTATATTTCAATTTTATAGTTTAACAATATAATTTATTGAACACTTGAAATTCTTAACTATTTTACTTATATTTATATAAATAATTACCTAAAAAAATATTATTATATACTATGACTGATTTTCAATAAAAGGACTTCAACTAAGATTTTGAGTGGGAGGAAGATAAATTCTTAAGAGAAAGGGTGAAAGATTTTTGAGAGACAAAATTTGTGTGAGATTTGTTTTAAAAGATTTTCGAAAAAAATGATTTGATTTCTTAGAGTTATGGAGAGAGAGTTTTAGGGGGTGGGAAATTTTTTGAGGGATAAATAGTAATCGATTTTGAGGTGGGGGGGGGGAAGAGGGAGAGAGATTTTTTTAAAAGAAAGAGACTTTTAGAGAGAGATATTTTTAGAGAAATATATTTTTGAGGGTGAGAAATTTCTGAGATTTTTGAGAGGAATCGATTTTTGAGAGAGAGGGAGAGAGATTGTTTACATTTTAAAGGCAGATAGAGATAGTTTAGAGAGAAATATATTTTCATAGAAAGAGATTTTTTATTGTAGAGATAAAGATATTTTTGAGAGAGAGGGAGAGAGAAATTTTGAGATTTATGAGAAAGAAAGAAAAACATTCTTGAGAAATTTTGAAGTTAATTTTTTTTAGATAGAGGTTTTTAGAAAGAAAGAGAACTTTTGACATATTTTGGACTAATTTTTCACTATTGCCATAATTTGGATTGACATGGCTAACTGCTGCATTTGAAATAAATAAGTAATACGAGTCTAAATCGTTGCAATCAAAAGATGGATTTGAAATCCATATAATTACATTTTGGGCCAAATATAATAGAAGATTTAAAATAAGGATTTGAGAATCCTTTCGTCTAAATCCTTTCAAATACTTAAGGCGCCATTTAGATTATTGAATTTGGAGTCAGTTAAGTATTTGAAATTAATAAATTTCAAAACTTAAAATTTGATTATCAAATATAATATATTTCTTTTTATGAACTATGAGATAAATTTTAAGAAACAGTCAAAATTTATCTCGAAAATTTTCTCTCTAAAAGTACCTCTGAAAAAATTTTCTTTCAAAAATAACTTTCTAAAAAATAAATATCTCCCGCTAAAAAATTTCTATTGAGTTGATTTCAGTTTTATAATTTGACAATAAATAGCACTTGAAATTTTTCAATATTTTTCTTATTGTTTTATATAAATAATTATTACAAAAATAAGTTATATATTATGATAGAGATTTTTGAGAGCATGATATTCAATAGAGTGATTTTACAGAGAGAGGAAGGAAGAGATTTCTGGGAGAGGGGAAACTGGAATTTTTGAGAGAGTGGACGATGTGTGAGACCATCCAATAAAAAAAATATTACCCAAATAAATTTGTGTATAGTGATGAGCTTGGTAGATCCTAATGGATTTGTTCAGATTAATTTATCAAAATGTGAATAATAAAGTAAAGGGGGTTTTCAAAAGTGATTAAACTAAAATTAAGTGAAAATGTTTATATTCGGAAAATTGCAATAATTTAACAATTAGAGGAATTCAATAGTTTGATAGTTTCTAGCCTAAGAAATTATCTCGATTCTTAGGTTCCATCCTTGATGCAATTATGTTTCACTGTTCTTAAATAAATTAGACATAGTTGATAACAAGCTCTGACAACCTCGTTTCTCCTTAGTTTGTCAATAATCAAAACAAGCTTTTTTATTATTCTTTTGTTAATTAAACAATCCTAAATAAAATCGTAGTATTTAGAATAAAAATAGCATTAACGGATTAGAGAAACACTTATTTTAATCAACTAATTTGTAAACTTTTTTTCGCTTAAATTAGATCATATATTCCCATAACAAATAATCAAAATCGTGTTTATAATCAATGTTGTTAATTGCTACAAATGTAAGAATTTAACAAAAAAATATGGATTTGAGATTCTAAATAGCTTTATATTATTTTAATAACTAAATAATTGACCTAATTACTTAAATAATTGAAATAATAATATCAACAACCATGAACAATATATGAATATTCAAGAACAAAAAATAACCAAAGGTACATTAGATGTCACAAATATGCTGAATCAAAAGTAGATTAATCCTTATCTAGAATGTTTGTATTTAGCAACACATGTCGACAGAAAATCTCTTCTTCTAAGTGGAAAAACGGGTGTATGAGTAATGCTCTAGGAGGAGAAGAATTTTTTTATACATAGCTAAAAAAGTCCTAATCTAATAAGTATTAATTTTCTAAGATATGATTTAAAAACTCCTAACTAAAATAAATGACTTTTAAAATGGAATAAAAATTCCAAACCAACTAAAAAATACTTTAAAACAGAGATGGTAACAACATTATCATGCATTTAGCTCCATAGACCTCGATATCTGCTGGTCTGACTTTGATATGTAGTCTGTTTTTGATTTTTCACTATTCTCTTTTCTCCTCGAAACTCTGCATTTTTGCCCCAGTTTGCTTTTTCTCATCATCCCATACCAATTCAAGAATAGTACTAAATACATAAAGAATAAATTTAAAACACGATAAAAAATATAATACAACAGATTAAAAGTATGCATAAAATGCGCACTAACTAACTATGAAAACAAGATTTTTGAGAGAGATCGGGGAGATTTTTGGATATGTATATATATATTAAGCTAAACAACTTCTGATGGAGACATAGAATTTTGTGAAAATTTTATCCGAAGTAGATATTGATAGATTATTTACAAAGGGAGGGGGAGACATTTTTTTAGAGAGAGACAAATAGTTTTGTTTGAGAATTTTTTTAAAGATTTTTGAGAGAGAGGGAGAGTGATCGATTTTGTTCGAGAGAGGGAGAGAGAGGAAGAGAGATTTCTGAGACATAGATACAGAGATAATTTTTGAAGAGAAATATATTCTTGTGTGAGAAATATATTTTAGAGAGAAAGAGAGAAATTTTGAAAGAGAAATATCTGAGAATTGTGAGAGAATTTTGAGAGAGGATTTTTGGAACCGTTAGATTCCTATAACAATTTCCGCAAATGGATATCCAGTTACCGTTTCAATTTGACCCAATAAATGTAGGTTGGCAAGAATAAAATTAGAGTACTTTTGTATCGTATTTGACTAATGGGTTTGGTGCGATTGCCATTGGCAAATTTGAATTTCTCAAATAGTCATATGTCGGGCACATGACATGTTAAAATGAAGGAAATAATTGATTTATAGAAATTGATTTATAAAATGAGAGTAGAATGGGATAGAATGTTATTACATTAAAGTGTGTAAAGTTGAATTTACATTATTTCTTTAATTTAGGAATATATCATTATTTTTTACTTAAATTTAGATAACGATTCTTTTTAAAATAATAATTACATAATAATCTTTCCATAATAATTTACAAGGAAAATCAAGATTAATTTTGACATAAATATCAAGTAAACTTTATATACAATTATGAAAAGAAATCTATTTTCATCCAAATAAAATAACAATAAAGAAAAATGGTGAAGCTATAAACTAAAATTACAACTGAAAATTTACTAAACTTAGTTTTAAACTACTAAGATTTATACAAATATGAAATTAAAAAATTTAGTAGATTAAAAAATGAAAATTTTAAACTTGAACTTAGCAGTTTTCATAATATCAATTAATGAAATAGTTAGTAAACTAACAATACTAGTTATTATTAATATTGTGACACGATAACCACTACTAGAGGAAAAAAAAATTGTGAAAATCAATTGAAAAAGAACTGTACCCTCCAAAAAAATTGAAAAAGATATATATTGATACAGTTTTATAACATGTGAAATGTATCATTTCTTCAATCCGTTTCTTTTATATTCAGAATAAGACATTAATGACTTTTTATATGTAATTCATGAATTCCAAATAAATTTGTTTATCTCTTATAAGATTATACTAAATACTATAATTTTATAAATAATATATTTCATGTGCAACGCACGTATATTTTACTAGTATACAAAATGTATAGATAAAACAAAGTGTTTTTTCCAATTGTAATAAACTATACAAAATTTACTGATGATCAGAAATTTTTTCTGTGATGAGAAAATGGCAGGTGGTAGAAACCCGACCCTCAAATGATGACAGACATGACGTGCTGTGTGGACCCCACGACATGAAAAATTGGTGAAACATCTTTCACGTATATATTTGTAGTTAATGCATTATTTTCCTTCATAGATACTCAAATTTTAAGGATCTTAATATGAAACATAGGATATTGCTATCATAATATCTGTGTAATCTCAATAAGAAATTTCATGAATCAAAACTAATATTAAAGTCCATTTATTAATTGAAAATATCTGAAAAAGAGAGTATAATAATGATAACATTTCTGTAAAATAGTTAAAATTGAATAATTTCAAATAATTTCTTCAATCATCTAAATCAGAAAAATTTTAATGTTGTTCACTAATTCTTCTAAACAAAATAGAAAAAGCATGAAAATTAAATAAATCAAACATAAAATGATAAAGAAATTCAAACATTATGTATGGAGGACGAGGAGAATTATTAAATGCAGATGAGCTGTAAAATCAGCGGTAAATTACATAAACCCAATTTATACAAACTTCATAAGTAACCAGTTTAAGCATGATTAGGTTGGTAACTCCAAAATCCTCCAAACTCTATTAAAAAAGGTGGGTTAATGTTGTCACCTTAAATACAAGAAACCTCGGCTGATTTTCTCTTACAATTCACTCTAGAATTTGTTTTCTTCAATTTTTCAGCAAAGTTCTTAGAATTTCATTTATGGTTTCCCCAAAGCCATTTTGCTTTGTGCAAATTCTATAGATTTAAATTTTTGAATAAGCTGGAAAAAAATTAAAATTTAGTTCTTTTAGTGGAAAATTCATCAATCGGTGCCCTAGAGAACCACATTTACTTATAAAGGAGGTAAAACTTATAGATCTCTGCATGGATGTTTACTTTTGTGCATTTTACTCCTTTGGTGGTTGATAACTGTATTAATCTTTATGAAGATATCACGGTTCACTTAAGAAATGATTTCATGATATTTGACAATTAAGCAGAATTAGAATTCTAGATAAATCATTGCACTTTTCAATTTATATGTAATTTCTGATGGTATTGTTTGAATTTGTTGCAATTATGCATAAATCTTGCACTTTGCCTTTGTTGTTTATTTTTTCAAGTATTTTTTTTTAAGTGATTAAAGCTGGTTCCATATGATTGAGAATTTCAATAGAATTTTGGTTGTGTGTGATTTTAGTACTTTGAAATTCAGAATAATAATAATTTAAATTGAACAACAAAAATTGATAATAACATGAGTTTTTCCCTGTCGTTGAAGATTAGGTTCGTTGTTAGCATCTAAAATAGGACAAAGCAATGCACTTTAGTTTCTCAAGAAAAGATAGTTCTAGTCGCTGTTGAGGGATTTGTAGAACATGCATGAGAATAACGATCATGGTTTTCTTCATGCCTATAAGATGTACAAATTTCAAAATTCCGGTAATAACGTTATTCAGTTTTATTTCTGGCAATATGATTTTTTCATTATTGTTTCTGTATTACCGTTATTGCTTAGTAATTTTGGTAATACAGTCACTCCATCATAATAGTAATTGGTCATTTTTATTTATTTTTGAAACAGATGCAATCAATGAGAATCAATGTGATGCAATCTAGGTTGGCAGAGTGGAAGAAATTTATCTAGAAATGGAATGTTATAAAGACGACTCTAGCAGGCCTAAAGGAACCGACGAGAAAAAGTTACTAAAGGAATACATTACAAGAGCAAAGAATTTTGAGATTTTTCAGAGAGAGTAAAGAAGAGATTTTTCAGAGAGAGGGAAATAGAAATTTTTGAGAGTGGACGATATGTGAGACTATCCAATAATAATAAAAATATTACTCAAATAAATTTGTGTATAGTGATGAGCTTGGTCGATTGTCAGGGATTTGTTCAGATTAATTTCTCAAAATGCGAATAATAAAGTAAACGGGGTTTTCAAAAGTGATTAAACTAAAATTAATTATAAATGTTTATATTTGGAAAATTGCAATAATTTAACAATTAGAGAAATTAAATAGTTTAATACTTTCTCGCTTAATAAATTATCTCGGTATTGATTCACAAATTTTATCATTGATGCAATTATGTTTCACTGTAATTAAATAAATTAGATATAGTTGATAACAAGCTCTAACAACCTCGTTTCTCCTTAGTTTGTCAATAACCAAAAAAAGTTCTTTGATTATTCTCTTGTTCATTAAACAATCTTAAATAAATCTCAGGATTTAGAATAAACGTATTAGAGAAACACTAATTTTAATCAACAAATTTGTAAGTTCGGTTCGCTTAAATTAGGCCACATATTCCCATAACAAACAATCAATAACGTGTTTATAATCAACGTTGTTAATTGCTATATATATAAGAATTTATCAAAAAATTAAGGATTTGAGATTCTAAATAGAGGGTCAGAAATCTTTCCTACCCAAAGAAGGATTTGAAATCATGTATTACATTTTCGGCCAATTGGATTTATTTCGTCTAGAAAAAGCAAAGAAATGATTACATCTAACTGCTACAAGAAAAAGAATATTAAGCCATCACTCCAGACTAGTCTTCACATTCTCGTCTAAATGGTCATTTAAAAATGGAAGAGAGATAAGAAAATATATAGATCGAGTACAAGTGAAACAGAACTACCCAACGCAACCATTGTTTGTTGTGAGGCAGTGTATAATGGGGAGTCGGTGTTCCAACTGACAGTCCACTATTGTCCGGGTACCCTCTTTGTAACCCAAGCCAAGTTGGATCAAACTAACCGATCTAGACAAAATCAAACTAGTTATTGATCATCGAATTACGACAGATTAAAAGTCGTGCATATAATTGAATATATGTTATTTCATAGATTAAGATGCTGTGTCAAAATGTTTCCAGAGTATTCAATTACCACATGATACATAAATATAAAAGTTGAAAATTATATATATATATATATATCCAGTTGATTCGATCATTTCAAACTTGTCGAATAGCAACTATGAATAACTTCCAATAGTGTGTAGCCATACATACGTTTCTAAAAATTATTTTTTTTAAAATAAATAAAATCCTAGTCTTGTGTTAACAACTTAAAATTGAAAGTTTTATCTAGTAAAAAATATAAGTGTGCTGCCTACTTAAATTAATTTTATAAAATACTATCCATGTTTAAATATTATGAAATTTTCCATAACAACTAAATACAATATTTTAATATAGTACTGTAAAAATTTCAAAATGTAATATAGTATAAAATGTACAAAACTAAGCATCAGTAGTAAGATTTTAACTTTTCGTAAAATTTCCGCTAATACAACTAAATGAATTCATAACCTTCTATACAACTTCAAATAAAGTAAATTTTGTGAAAAATATTTGTGACACATTTTTATTTTAAGAAAAAACAAGAATGGAAAGACAACATATGAGACCCTAATTTTATCATACTCGTGTAGATTCCTTGTAAGCTTTTTATAAATTGTTCTACAGATCCAAAACTAAAAATATTTGGGGGCACGTTCTTAACACATATTTTGATATACAGAAAGGTTTGGAGAACAAACGAAAATAAATATATGTTAAAAATATATATAATGAATACTCTCAGGTACCTACTGACGAAGCACACTTTTACGATTTTTACAAACTTAATGGTTTGTTAATAATAAAGAAAATTTTTGTGAACTAAAAAAGATTTAAGTAACTATATAATTAGTTTTAGCCATTTAGATTAATATACACACCAGAACATTATGATATATTTTGATAAAACAAACCCCTGAAAATGCATAATATTCTACTAGAAATCCCAGAGGTTTTAGAGTAGGATCTTATATCCGCTAACTCCACAAAACGGATGACAATAAAGGAGTATGAGTTTTGTTTTGGTGGTTTTCTGAAATAATTGTGTTTTAAACAGAGAGAAATGAAGAAGAAAGAAGGCCGACCTGTATTAAAAGGTGGGTCAATTTTGATCGGCCGTTTTTGTCTCGTGGACTGATTTGGCCCACTAAATTATTTTATTTGTTTCTAAAAAAATTTATATTATAAAAATATATTTTATTTCAAAATAAAATACAGCATAGTTGGTAAAACGACAACTTGTGTTCTTTTGAGGTCAAAAGTTCAATACTTTTTTACCACTATTTAAATTGTTTTCTACAAACTAAAATATAATTAAAATCAATCAAAATATGTAAAAAAAACTGGTTGATAAGGCCGGCATACGGCATTACCGGTTTCAACCCCTTATAAAGCGGCTGAAACCGGCCCACAAGGCTAAGGAAGCGAGGCCATGTTAAGGCCGGCCATAAGGCCAAGTCCAGCCTTTATAAGGATTCAAAACCGGCCTGGCCTAAAGGGGAAGGTGTCCATAATAGGCTGGCTTAATTCGGCCCATTATGACACATTTCACACTTTTAGAAAGTGATGCGAAATTGAATTGGACTCCTAAATCTCCAGTCCAACTTACATTCCCATATTTTAGCTTAAAAAACAAACCAACACCAAATTAAATGTATTAGTCTACCTATTATTGTTATAAATTTCATGTAAATGTCATTTCAATCACATTTTCATGTCATTACTGAATGTACAAGTATCTTGGCCACCGAAAACACCATTTCTGAATACATCTAACTAATTTACACGGGATGCACTAGCTCCCGACTATCATAATAATTTCAAATTATATGTTTAAATTATTTATTTTTGATAGTAGTCAAACACTATATAATTTAATTGGTCATGGTTTAGTATTTCAATTTCACTTAGACGGATACACTATATTGGAATTGGTATTCACATGATTATGACAAATCATCAAATATAGTATATACCATCCATTCTTAGGAATGAGTATAACCTATTTATTATAGTATGATCAGTATTTTTAAAAGGCGAAAGTGTGAGACGGGGCGTTCAGTATCTCTCAGGAAGTTGCGTATGCCCCACGCATTTTCGATTTTTAATTATAAAATAAAATAAAATATTATTAAAAATAATTTCAAATAATTGATATGCATGTTCACAAATTCACAAAGAAATAAACGATTGAGAGAAGACATGTATGTTCATATTTCTTAAACAATTAAACACATAAATTTTTGGGAGAATATATAAATTATGATAAAGCAATTTATTGTGGAAGAATAGAAATAGTTAAAGTAATTTATTGTGGAAGAAAGAATACAAACCTTTAGAAGAATCTTGAATTTTTCACTTGTTTTTAGCTACATATGGAGTTGTATAAGAGAGATTAAAATATAAAAATTCTGATTTTTCTAGGGTTTTATTAGTACTGACTTGAGGATAAAAGTTATTTTTAATTATCTGACTTCAACTAAAAGGTTAATGTGGGCTTAAAACTTTTAAATATGTTCAAGTGGCCCAAAAAATTACATTTTTATTTTAAATGAACATGGGGCGTACGCCCCATAGTAATTTCGCCCCTCTTAATCGCCCAGGGCATTTTTGCCCACGCCCAGCCACGCGCCTGGCAGCGCCTTTTAAAACATTGCGTATGATATACATGATCTAAAACATGATCCCTATTTGTTACACCTCTATTTACATTATTATATCTAATTATGCTTAACTAGGAGTGTAAGACGAGCTCGAGTTTTTAATTGAGCTCGATCTCACTTATCCGTCTCGCGAGTTCTTTTTTATTTTTTAATATATTATTATTTTTATTGTGTCTAATAAAAATATATATTAAATAATTAATAAAAAAAAAATTTTAGAGTTTCCTGCAAAAAATTTGAATCAACAAACGGGCTCGGCTCAAGCTCGAGCTAAGAAATTTTGAGGTCACGAGCTGGTACAATAAGGCTCGAGCTAGGCTCGTTTACACCCTTCGTTAACTTATAATATACAATTCAATAATTGCATAATCAAGGTATTTTAAGAAACAATCAGTAACTTTCTCACCTGATTAAGATTTTACCAAAACTTACTAATAATACAAGGTGGTAATAATGTCTCACAATTGAAGAATGCACTTAATTCCTAATTTAGATGTATTTATATCATTATGTAGCGAATTTATGGCAAGATAGTGATTCTTTTCAATTAAAATCAGTGTTTGTATATACTTGTGAATAGTCAATATACCGTAACATGAATTCAGTTTGTATTTTGTTTAATTTTGTTGTAATATATACCTACATAGACATACATATACATATATACATATTCCTAAGTCAAGGTGTTACGTAGCGCTTTAGTAATGTGCGTCTGCTATGACAATTTTTCTTGTCGTGCTTCATTAATTTTGCGACTATAGATGGTTATCTTCATTGTATTTATTTCAAGAAAATTCACAGTTAAACTTGTTGTCGTAAACAAGTAAAGCTCCGCAAATTATTATCAAATCTTACCGTAAACATATTTTCTTTGCACTGTACTGCTTCAAGATTTAGTCCGTTTGAACTCTATTTCGATAACAGCTAATGCACGGTCACTTCAAAAGATTACAATATGTCGTGTTTGATACCCCATCGGACACGACGCTCCTACTCCCCGATACTGTGTCTAATATGGAAAGAAATTCATCTGCTTAAAGAAAATAAAAAAAATAAAATATGAACACTATAATGGACGTGGTTGAGTGTGTGTCTATTATATATGCATTATTTGTGACACTTGATGTTCTTTAACTAATTTTTTGTGATTTTGAAAATTGAATTTTTTTTTTGCAGACATATATAACTTTGGCAAATCAAATATAAATTATAATGTACAATCATTCTTATAGTTTATTTCTCTAATCAGTTGTATTTAAATTAAAATGAAATACTACTTTATATATTTAAAAGAATATATATATGTAATATATATATATATACATTTTATAGCAGTTTCGAGGCCATGTCGTGTCCTAATATTTTTAAAATGTCGTATTTCATGTTCGTGTCGTGTCGTGTCGTGTGCTGTACCCTATGTCCCATGTCCGTGCATCATAGATTACCAATGCTTACTTCAATTACGATTCTTTTCCAATTGGTATTTTTGTCGATAACACCTAGGAATCTTTTAATTGTTAGGAGACACCATATGCTATAATTACAGTTGGTTTGAAGTTGTATTTAGTTCATGTACAATTTTGTGACCCGGGATAATCTTCAAGGCAAGCCCATTGTTATGTCTTTCCATCTCTACGCTGGATGAATTCTGGGGCCATTATTGCTTACGAGAGTTATGATTTACATAAATACTGATCTTTATTATTTGTAGATGCATTATGATTATTGAAAATAAAAATGCAGAAATTCTTATTATTTGGTCCTGTAAAAGTCATAAAGTGGTATTGTAACTGAGAGTGCATATTCTTTCTACGCCGATGACAAAATTGTAGGTGCATGTTTTGTTCATCAAATTAAATTTAACGATGACAAAATTGTAGTTGGTCGGTAACCGATCCTTTGTGGATGGCATCAATGGCAGTCAGTGCTGGCATGGACCCCACCGCGCTAGAAATTAATGAAACATCCCGACCTTCAGTTACATCTTCATACAGTAACTGCAATTTGCTTTCATTCTTTAACTCAAATTTTGAGGATATTATATTGAACATGAAACATTGGATATTGCTGTCTTAATATCTGTCTAATCTCTAGTTGAAATTTTATGAATTCAATAAAGACTATGTAATTAATGAAAAATTCAAAGCTCCACTTCATCATGATTAAATTCAATGGTACACAAATTTAATGATATTAGTCAAAAATAAAAATGAAACTAAAATTAATAATATCAATTTTGTAATAATAATCCCATATAATTATTTCAATAATCGAAATCCGAAATATAAAATATGGTACAGTAATTCTCCTAAACAGATACCAATTAATTGCATTCTGATTATGAAAGAAAATTCAAGAATTCAAGCATAAAAAGGATAAAGATGTAACACCCCATTTTCGAAAATCATGCATTGTTTTTAGCATATAGATACCATTTTTATGTATAGTTTATTATTGCTCGTTCATTTAATGTTTTAAATGAGTTTTACGTTTAATCGAAAATAACGAGCTGTTGTTTTCTCAAGTTTGAAAAGTCTTGCAGTATAGCTACCCGAAGAGACCGAGTTCGATCGTGATGCACTCGACACGAAATATTTTTATGAATGAACGAAAAATAGATAAGTTGAATATGAAATAATTTCAATAATTATATATATATGTTGACTAATGTGTTTTATAATTAAGTGGATTTCTTTTAGTATATAGTTTATGTGCAATAATTATGTGGCCTAGATTAAATTGAATGAAAATGCATGCATATATACCATAATCATATTTAATTGGGCATGACACATTATATAAAATCACACTCAACCTCCCATGTCTCCATCAAATCCACACAAGGATCAAGATTACTAATTATTACACATCTTTATATGTATAATACAAGAGATAAATCATTATACATCTATATATATATATATATATATTGCAAGAGATAAATCAATACACATTTATATATGTATAAATCATTACACATATTTATATATATACTATACCTATATCTATATATAATACAAGAGATACATGTATATACATGTATTATACATTTTTTTAATACACTATATATATATATATGCATATATGGTCTTTCACCTTCATTTTACACTTTACCACTCTCTCTCATCTCTACAACTCTCTCCCTTCTCTCTAACACTCCTACTCTCTCTCACTCATCTCTAACACCCCGATTCTCTCAAGGCTTCACTTTTCCTTCAAAAAAAAAAGTAAATCCTCTTTTCCAAAGGAGTTAAAGAAGTTAAGAACATAGAAAGTAGAAAGGAAAAGTGTGCTCAAGTGTAGAATTTCATTTTACTTTCAAGAGGTAGTTTTTCTTTATTTTTGCTAATCTTCATCTTTTTCTTCTTTAAGATCATGTTTAAGTTGCTAAAAAATTGATTGCATGTATGATCAAAA
Source organism: Verbascum thapsus (assembly GCA_963669365.1). Lineage (NCBI taxonomy): Eukaryota > Viridiplantae > Streptophyta > Magnoliopsida > Lamiales > Scrophulariaceae > Verbascum > Verbascum thapsus. The sequence goes on from OY770108.1 coordinate 8,488,283, forward strand.
GATGGATTTCTAGTATGTGATGATTTTTGTTGCATGTGTTGTTTTTGTGTGGTTGATTGTCAAAATATGTCTTTATTTGAAGTTATGGGTGAAAATAGATGTTGAAACAAGTGTTGCATGTATGATCCTCTTGCTTAAATCCATTGGATGTATGATCTAAAGATGAATCCCCAAAAACTGAAGAATTTTTGATGAATAACTTTGTTTTATGTGGTTGATCTTCAAATAAGTGTCATTTTAAGTGTTGATGGTGTAAATAGATGTGAAAATAGGCTTTGCATGTTTAACTTTCTTACCTAAAATCATTGCATGTATGATTTAAGAATGATTTTCTACAAGTATGATGAAATTTGTTGGATATTTGGTTAAATGTGATAGATCCTCAAAAATATGTTATTTTGAGTGTTGATTGTGGAATTGCATGTAGAAATAGGCTTTGCATGTTTGATTATCAAGTCTAAACTTGTTGCATGTATAACAATCTGATTTTAAAGTGATTTTATTGTGGATGATTGATTGTAAAACTCGAAAGTACATTTTATCAAGGAAATATGTGAGTTTGGAAAATTTATGAAGAATCCTGAAATTTCAGTCTACTTTGACGATTTTTATAAATTTTTATACTTTGTATTTTCGAAAACTATTTTGGTATGCTGTTTTATATGGTGTTGGGAGTCTACGGTTAAACTTTGGTGATTTTTGGAGTAATACACGAATTATGGTGAATTTTCAAAGATGGTGCTGTTTTGAATGAATTTCTTGTGATTTTTAATTCTAGAAGAAAAAGTTTATAAAATCGATCGACTTGAATCTTTCAAAGCTGTTTTACTATATTTACATACATGATGTTAGAAGTTTATATTATAAATTTCAGAATGTTTTAGTAACTATACGATTTATAGTGAATTTTAGAAGATTGGTTGGTTTTAGAGCATTTTCAAACGAATTTTGATTATGATAAATATTTTATTAAAGCTTTTGTGGTTTGAAATTAAATCCATTGTTTTAGCATAATTAAATAAGGGATTTTCGAAAAATGCATGATTAATTTCATAAAGTTTGGAAGAATACGTGAATTATGGAAATTGTTACAATGAAGATATTGAAGTATATATATATATGTACATGTTTTTGAATGTGTTTTAAAATCTAAATGTTATTGAATGGTCGAGTGCAGTACGAGACGACCGGGCACTTCAGGATCTATCCACGCATCTAAGTAAAACGTCAAGTGGGTAACGTTTATTTTCAGTTACATTGATTAGAATAACTCTTATGTTGGATGAGATGAAACGACATGATAAAGTACCAGGTTGACGAACCTTGGAGTAAAGTACCGGGGTTGACGAACCTTGGTGTAGACCAGGTCTGCGAACCTTGGAGTTAGGCCAGGTTGACGAACCTTGGAGTAGACCAGGTCTTCGGACCTTGGAGTTAGGCTAGGTTGACGAACCTTGGAGTAGACCAGGTCTTCGAACCTTGGAGTTAGGCAAGGTCTTCGGACCTTGGATGATGCTTTGGATGTATTGGTTAATCTCTTTCAAATCCACTAAGATTTCTAAAATCTTACGTTGCTCAATTTAAGCTTTTTCAGGTCCAGCTTACGACGAAGTGGATGAGTAGCCAGCTGTATGGACTTCCCTCTAGAAGCATGTATATATATTATGTTTTTAATATATGTAAATGATTATAAATCAGATAATGCTTGATGATTTGGGAAAGTACTGTTTTCGATTTTTAAGTAATATTTTCATGTTTTTATAACAAGGTTTTGATTTGCAAATGTGGGTATAACACGAGTCAATTTTGTATGGTTAGCTTTTAAGGTTAAGAAAAAAAAATACTCGTGTTTTTATAACGAAGTCCTTCCGCTGTAATTATTTACGAGATATTTTATATTTTTTATTTGGAAAATATATTTCTCACGCTCAAGGTCACGGTGGCAACCCGACTCCTATTAAGCTGGGGTCGGGGCGCTACAAAAGAAAATTCAAAAAAATTCCTAAATAAAATTAGAAAAATTATTATTGCAAATGACCTGTGGATTCTAGAGTGAATTACACAATCCATATTTAACCAACCTCCAAAAAAACCTTTGTTATATGTTTTTAACCATGGTTAGGGTTTAACCAAATACCTCCAAACTCCACCCCATAAAAAGGTGGCGGATAGCACCTTAAAAACAGGACAATTTGCTTTCCTTTCTTCTAAAATTCAATCAAGTTTTTGTTCCTTCAATCCTCTGAGCAAATTTTCAGAATTTTTTTGTTGCCCTCTTCAATTTTCCAAATCCAGTTCTTTTCAGTGCCATTTCTAAAAATTTGAATACTCGGCCAAGCTCAAATCAGCAGATTTTTTTCAGTTTGTAACTGGAAAATTCATCAAAGGTGCCTCAAAGAACCACATTTGCTTGGGGAAAAAGGTAATATAAATCTTATATATTTTTTGTTTCCATGGATGTTTATTTTTGTTCATATAAATCAATTGAAGGTTGATCAATGTATAAATATGTAGAAGATTCAATTTTGGAGTTATGGAATGATTGCATGATGTCCTAAAGAGTATGGTAAATTGGGGTTTTAGTTAAATTGATGAACTTTTATGATTTACATGTGATTTATAACCATGGCTAATAATTTCTGATGTTTTTATTTGAATTTGTGTCACTTATAAATGATATGGACAATGTCATTCACAAAAAATATATCAAAAATACAACCACTCGATATTAAATCATTCATTCACAACAATATAAATTTACACCACTTTATCCGCTTTGCAACATTCACTTTATCCGATTCTATTTCCATCACTATATGATAATCAGAAGGGTAATACAATTAATGAAGAAGACCACTTAACAGAACGTGAATCCACAAACAAAAAAAGAAAAAAAAACATAGACAATTTGGTAATAAAGAAAAATCAATGAACTTGGCATTAAACATGCCTGTGTGTGGATATAGACAGATGCCTGAATTAAGAAGAATGTTTTTTTGGCATTAATGTCAGTTCATAAATTGGGTGGCCTTGACTATCCCATCCCCATACGGCCATACGTGTACAAAGTTTGGACGTTATTTTAAAGACCTCAATTTTGGTACATTAAATGGACTTTTCTCCACAACTAAGAACATTTTCTTAAATTTATTTGATGATTAATATTCATATGTACACGAATTGCCAATTTATTCACATGCATGCACGTAAAATTGATCATTTGTGATTCATATTAGATCATAACTTGGTTTATTTACGTCTTAATTAAGGACATATTACATTAGATTAAGGAAAGAATTGAGACGAAATCAGAGACAGTTACATGTTTGCTTCAGAAATTCAATTAGAGATGAAATTCGGTCATTAATTTATAAAAAAATTAGATTTTATGTTTGAGACGGATATGAAGATTGAAATTTAATTTTTTTTTTCATTCTCAGTTGTCTTAAATTTATCTCCATTCTTGTTTATTTACAAAATCTATAGTCAAAAAAAATAAATTGGACTGATATTATCCTTCACCGCGAAGGAACTCTGAACCATTGACCTCAAAAATTCATTCCCTTGTGAATTGTTTACAAAATATTATATTGAGTTCATTTTTCATCAAGAAAACTCAAGTCCGTCATTAGAAGATCTTTAGTTATATACTCAAATAAAGATATTTCGAAGACAATAAACGAACATAAGATTATAGTGAGACATTGGATAATAATTAAAATTAGATTTTCCGTCACATTTCTAGTAAAAACTAAATAAGATGGCCAGATAAAAGTTGCAATTTTTAGCGCAGATTTAAGCAGCAAAAGGTTTTTTAAAAAATTAATGGAATTTCAAATGGAAAATGATAATGTTTATTTCCATTTAAGAAGAAATATGATCAAAATATGATATAAACCATCACGACAAGAAAAGCTTACTGGACCATATCTTCAATATTTTTTTTATCACACCATTCATTTGATACAACACTTTAAATCCCCACTATGATTGGTGCCTAGTGGCACACAATTATTTGTAGTCTTTTTCAATACAGATTGTATTATTATTGCTGATTAGGAGAACATATTGGACGTAGATTCATTAAAAGAAAAGATTCATCCAACTGTTGCTAGAACCTATTGCATGAGTGATAACCCTGATAAAATGACTGATCTACCCTTCATGCAAAAATCTAAATATCTAGGAAAAAAGGATACTTTATTTTATGAATTATCACCCACTTTTAATTAAGAATAATATATAAAAAATAAATAAAAAGAAGGGTACTTTAATTTGCACAGGTGTTCCATGCATTTCTTCTATCTTTTAGCTATATAAATAGGCAATGTAATACATTCATTTTTGTACATAAGAAACCACATCCTCTTAGAGTTTCTAAATTAAGTAAAAGAATCTTGCAAGAAAATGGAAGGCTTCTCTGTGCACTGGGCTTTTGCATTTGGACTACTTGGTAAACATAAATAGTATTATTAATATTTCTAATATTTCTTTTACTGTCTACTCACAAAGAATCATGATATGTTCTTCTGATTTAAATGAAAAAAATAATGCTGAATTTTTTATTTTTTTGGATAGTATTTAATTTGTTATATGAATATTGTAGGTAATATCGTGTCGTTCATGGTGTTTCTTTCACCAATGTAAGTTTATTTTACTTAATTAATTTGAACTTATAATTAAATCGCATTTTACTTTATGCTAACTTGACAGTTTATTTGTTAATGCAGACCAACGTTTTATCAAATCTACAAAAAGAAGACAAGTGAAGGTTTCCAATCAATTCCATATGTGGTTGGTCTCTTCAGTGCAATGTTGTGGATATATTATGCACTTCTCAAGACCAATACCACATTTCTTATTACAATCAATTCAGTTGGTTGTTTCATTCAGACTATATACATCTGCTTCTATCTCTTTTATGCACCAAAGAAGGCCAGGGTACGTATATATAAATATATTTTTTTTTTCTAGAGAAATTTATTAAAATATGAAAAAAAAAAATTCTAATTCTAATACCGTACGTGATTGAAATGCAGGTACAAACTTTGAAGCTAATCATCTTGCTTATAGTTTGTGGGTTCGGATTTATCGTTCTCTCAACACAATTCCTCGTGAAAGCAATATCACAACGTGCCATTATCGTTGGATGGATTTGTCTAATATTTTCTTTGTGTGTATTCATTGCCCCATTAGGCATTTTGGTAAGCATTGATTTAACAATATATATAGAACATTAGATTATTTTTTTATATTTCTGCATATCTAAATAAATATGAATATTTATTGATTTTGTATTTTATACAGAGGCAAGTGATACGAACGAAGAGCGTAGAATACATGCCATTTCTTCTATCACTATTCCTCACACTCAGCGCCGTGATGTGGTTTTTCTATGGACTTCTACTCAAAGATTACAACATAGCTGTAAGTTTATTTATCTTTTTTGTTTTACCAAACAAAAAGAAAACATAACAAGTGTTACAAGATATTATTTGTTTTTCTACAAATTTATACTTGTTTTTCTTTCTTCTGTAGATTCCAAATGTGCTAGGTTTCAGCTTTGGTGTGCTTCAAATGCTGCTTTATGCAAAATACAGAAATGGAGACAAAATCAATGAGCAAAAGCTACCCGAAATACAAAAGCAAAATATAGAAATAGTCAAATTGAGTCCATTATTATTTCATGCTGACAAAATTCCAGTGCCTGTCCAGCTGAATACTACTGAAGTTGCAGCAGTAAATCAGCATCAGATTTTGCCTAATGGAATTAAAGTTTGATTGAATTTTATGTGATACAGGTAAAGTTGCATGTTATGCAATATGTTGAAATTTACAATTTGCAATTCAAAGATGATCTTCCAAATTCAAAGATCATCTTCAAAATTCTAGATATTCAAATGAAGATATTCAACATTCAACAATCAAGTTCAACATTCAAAGATCAACAAAATCAAAAATGCATCAATATTCAACATTCAAAGATCATGCATGGAAAAATGCATAGATTAAATTATATAAGTTTAGTTAGTTTTTACTTCTTTTATGCACCTATAAATATGTGTAATTCCATGATCATTTGATCATAAGAAAAAATTCATATCATAAGAAAAACTCTTATCAAATACAAAAATATTCTAGCAAAATCATATCTTGCCTTTTATAAACTTTGTCCCTCTTATCACTCTCTTCTCCAACAAATTGTGGTATCAGAGCCAAGTTCATATATCATTCCCTTCACTTCTATAATGGCCGAAAATCAAATTACTACCATGTTTACATATACTCCAAATCAAGTACCAATTTTTGGAGGTGAGCATTTTGATTATTGGAGTAGCCAAATGGAGACTCTATTTATATCTCAAGATTTATGGGATGTAGTTCAAGAATCCTATCCCCCTTTACCTAATGAAGGTTCAAGTAATGCACAACAACAAGAGTACAAGAAAAATTTGAAGAAAGATGCGAGTGCACTTAGAATCATTCAACAAGGTTTAAGCAAAACTATATATCCAAGAATTTATGGAGTAAAGAAGGCCAAGGAAGCATGGGACATCTTGAAAGAAGGTTTCAAAGGAAACGCAAAAGTGACATCAATCAAATTACAACATCTTTGGAGAGAGTTTGATAATTTGGCGAAAAAAGATAATGAAGGAATGCAAGTCTTTCTAACAAGAGTTGCTGAAATTGTGAATCAAATAAGAAGTTTTGGAGATACAATTGAAGAAAATAAAATCATCCAAAAAGTCCTACGAAGTCTTCCCTCCAAATATGATTACGTCGTTGCTGCCATAGAAGAGTCTAAGGACTTGACCATATTTACTTTTAGTGAATTATCAAGCTCACTACAAGTACATGATGAAAGAATAAGCAAATCCTCAAATCAGCCCGTGGAGCAAGCGTTCGAGTCAAAACTGAATTTTTCTCAAAATGAGAAAAATAAATATTTAGAACGTCAACAAAATGGAAGAGGAAGAGGTGGACCATTCCGAGGAAGAGGAGGATCATTCCGAGGAAGAGGACGTGGACAAAATTTCAAGCCAAGATACAAAAATGAAAATCAAGAAGCATCAAATTCAAGCAAAGGATGCTTTATTTGCGGAAAAACAAATCACATAGCAAATGATTGTTTTTTCAAATGCAAGAAGTGCAAAAATCCCAACCATTCACAAAGGGATTGTTGGCATCAAAACCAACCTAAAGAAGATAATGCAAATTTCACAAAAGATGAAGGAGAACAACTTTTCTCATGTATGTCGATTCAAAATCAACCACAAAATGTGTGGTATGTTGATAGCGGTTGTAGCAATCATATGACCGGAGATAGAAATATTTTTGTCAATCTTGACAAAAATTTCAATTCTGAAGTCAAGCTCGGAAATGGTAAATTACTCAAAACTGAAGGAAAAGGTACTATTTCCGTCCAAACAAAAGGAGGACAAAGAAAACTCATAAGTGATGTTCTCTACGTTCCTAGCTTAACAAGCAATCTCCTAAGCGTCGGGCAACTTCTACAAAAAGGTTATTCCGTAATTTTTGATAATGGAAAATGCAAGATTGTTGATAAAAAGAATAACGGCACGATTGCTTCTATCGAAATGAGTTCAAATAAAATATTTTCCATGGTGATGCCATTTCAAGAAAGTGTAGCTTACAAAGGAGAAAATATTGATCAATCTCAACTTTGGCACTTGAGATATGGTCATCTAAATAATAAGGGGCTGCAACTTCTCAAGCAAAAGAATATGGTCGTTGGGCTTCCTAAAATCGAGAGAAAAGATGAAGTGTGTGAAGGATGCATATATGGAAAAATGCATCGACTTCCATTTCCAAAAACTTCTTGGAGAGCAAAAGAACCACTAGAGCTTATACATGCGGACATATGGGGTCCTTCTCGGACTTTTTCTATTGGAAACAAGAGGTATTTCATCCTATTTGTTGATGATTACACAAGGATGATGTGGGTTTATTTCCTACATGAGAAATCCGAAGCATTTTCGGTGTTTCTCAAATTCAAAGCGTTGGTGGAAAAACAAAGCGGTCGTGAAATTAAAACTCTACGAACAGATCGTGGTGGTGAGTTTATCTATACTCCTTTTATGGATTATTGCAAGGAAAATGGAATTCAAAGACAACTCACAGTTAGTAGAAGTCCTCAACAAAATGGGGTCGCTGAGAGGAAGAATCGAACTATCACAGAAATGCCACGAAGCATGTTAATTGGAAAAGGATTACCAAAGAAATTTTGGGCAGAAGCTGTGCACACATCTATTTATATATTGAATAGATGTCCTACAAAGGCGGTGCTGAACCAAACACCATTCGAGGCATTTTACAAAAAGAAACCTGTCGTTGATCACTTGAAGATTTTTGGATGCATAGCATACTCTCATATATCTGCTCCAAACAGAGATAAGTATGATCAAAAAGGTGAAAAACTTATTTTTATTGGATATAGCGATAAGTCTAAAGGCTATCGTCTTTTCAATCAAATAATGTGCAAACTAGTGGTCTCAAGAGATGTGATATTTGATGAAATGGCGTCTTGGAGTTGGAAAGAAAATTCCACTCAATCAAATACTTCAAATGAATATTTTGAAACGCCGTCGCTAGAAGATGAAGATGATCTTGCAACTCCACCTCAAAGTCCAATTCATAATCCCCAAATGGAAGAAAATCAAAATTCAGATTCTCCGGTGAGAAAGACTCGTTCTTTAAGAGATATTTATGAAAATTGCGATATTGCTTTCTTTACCGTTGAACCTAAAAGCTTTGAAGTCGCTGCAAAAGAAGAAGTATGGCAAAAAGCGATGAAAGAAGAAATTACAATGATAGAGAAAAACAAAACGTGGGAATTGGTGGACATGCCAAAACACAAGGATGTAATTGGACTTAAATGGATTTTCAAAACAAAATTTCATGAAGATGGAAAAATTCAAAAACATAAGGCGAGACTTGTTGCAAAAGGATATTCGCAACAACCAGGAGTTGACTTTAATGAGACATTTGCGCCGGTAGTTAGAATTGAGACTATACGAGTCGTTCTCGCACTCGCGGCACAATTAGAACTCCAAGTATTTCAACTTGATGTCAAATCAGCATTTCTCAATGGAGAACTTGAAGAAGAAGTTTATGTGCAACAACCTCAAGGATTTGAAGTAAAAGGAAAAGAAGACAAAGTCTATCGTCTTCGAAAAGCGCTTTATGGATTAAAGCAAGCCCCTCGAGCGTGGAATCAAAAGATTGATGGATATTTTTGCAAAAATGAATTTCATCAAAGTCCAAATGATCCATCCTTATATGTGAAGAAAGACGGAGATGATTTCTTAATCGTGTGCCTCTATGTAGATGATCTAATCTATATGGGTACTCAAAAGCAAATGGTTGAAGAATTCAAGCAAAAAATGATGAAGGAATTTGAAATGACGGACTTGGGATTAATGAAATACTTTCTTGGAATTCAGGTGAAGCAATCCAAGGGAGAAATCTTTATTTCTCAAGAAAAATATACTGAAGATGTTTTGAAAAAATTTCACATGGAGAAAAGCAAACCTGTTTCTACTCCTATGTCTGTGAATGAGAAATTACTACAAAATGATGGAAGTGAGAAAGTGGATGAAAAAATATTTCGGAGTCTTGTTGGGTCGCTGATTTATCTAACAAACACACGGCCAGATATTGTTCATGCGGTAAGCTTAATTTCTAGATTTATGAGCGCTCCAAGTAAAATTCACTTCACAGCAGCAAAAAGAATCTTACGATATCTTCAAGGAAGCAAACAATTGGGAATAAAATATGTGAAGGAAAATAAAAGTGAACTAATCGGTTTCACCGACAGTGATTGGGCTGGAGCCATAGATGATCGAAAAAGCACTTCTGGATATTTATTTTGCATTGGTTCTAATATTATATGTTGGAGTTCGAAGAAGCAAAAATCCGTCGCTCTATCTTCCGCTGAAGCCGAATACATCGCTGCCTCTGAAGCAACTACTGAAGCAATTTGGTTAAGGAGACTTCTTTCGGATTTACAACAAGTTCAAAAGCATCCAACTATAGTTTATTGTGACAATATGTCAACAATAGCTATGACAAAAAATCCCGTATTTCACTCGAGATCTAAACACATCGAGTTGCGACATCACTTTATAAGGGATATGGTGAGCAAAGGTGAAATTAGCTTGGAGTTTATTGGAACAAATGATCAAGCAGCTGATTTTCTTACCAAGGCCGTAACTATCGAAAAATTCGAGAAAATGAAGGATGTGCTAAGAATTGCAAATTGAGGAGGAGTGTTGAAATTTACAATTTGCAATTCAAAGATGATCTTCCAAATTCAAAGATCATCTTCAAAATTCTAGATATTCAAATGAAGATATTCAACATTCAACAATCAAGTTCAACATTCAAAGATCAACAAAATAAAAAATGCATCAATATTCAACATTCAAAGATCATGCATGGAAAAATGCATAGATTAAATTATATAAGTTTAGTTTGTTTTTACTTCTTTTATGCACCTATAAATATGTGTAATTCCATGATCATTTGATCATAAGAAAAAATTCATATCATAAGAAAAACTCTTATCAAATACAAAAATATTCTAGCAAAATCATATCTTGCCATTTATAAACTTTGTCCCTCTTATCACTATCTTCTCCAACACAATACACGTGTAATAATAACCTTATTGCATTTCCATTTAATTGACATTTTTTTTCATTTTTCCTTTCATTTTGTATTTTATGTTTCCAATTGATGTACTAGTAGGAACAAATAAACAAGAAAACGTGACAATAATCGTTAATTGAAATGTTTGGTCAATTGAAATCGTTAATCATAAACATACGACAACATGCAGCAGACTTACATTTACAACAAAATTTTAGGAATTCACCAACAACTCTTTTTACCGTTTCTGAGTGATTCATTTACACTCTCCTATTGAATGGTCCAAACGGATCTTTTTTCTTTTCATTTTGTTTCCAAATGATGTACTAGCTAGGAACAAATAAACAAGAAAAAATGACAACAATCGTTAATTGAAATGTTTGGTCAATTGTAAATTCGTTATATGATTACTGATGATTAATCCTTATTAGGTTGTCAATGACGATATGGTATGAACATTTTACTCTTATTAATATTAATTTATCAAATTCGAACTCTCAAAATTCACATAAATTTTTTAAAAGATCTATTGACATATAGGACCAAACATCTATGGACTATTGATACCAACTTAAAATTAATCTAGCAATTATGGGTAGAAGAAATAGATCATCCTGTCGTAAGCCTAATAATCATTTCAAATTGCGCAGCCTTTATATATATACACAAACTATCTTACGTACCAAAAAAGTTGTTTTGCATGCATGGAGAAGTTGGAACCTTATATATTGTGTGGAATATAATGAGCTCTCCATATAATTATTGCCTGCCCCACGTTTATGCATGGGATTATAACATTTCATATATTTTTAAATTACTATATAAAAGGTTCCTTTCAATCTTTTACTCTAATATTTGAGTTTTGTGCGTAGCTAGAGTACCTTTTTAGAAAGCTGTGGTCGTATTTCATGTTAATAATGTTAGAAATTAAATTTTAAAATTTTCTTATTTTTAGAATTTTTATCTATTAATAATTATGTTAGACAGCTAATTTCATTTTCAACTTATTTATGGAAAATATCAATTATTGGTTTAAATACAAAAATATCTTCAGAAATAATACTTTAGAGTGATGCTATATACCACCTGTTGTATTTCACTCTTTTTCACTTCTTCAAAATATGGTAAAAGTTACATTTAATAAATGCAATTAACATGATCACCGTAAACTATGTTTACTATAATAAAAAGATATCATATCATATCGAGCGGCGGTGAACAATCAATGAAAAAAAAAGATTGTATATAGCATTTTTTAATACATTATCCTCATAGTAGCATGCCATTTGTGGCCATACATGATACATACCAAGAACTCAAATATTTAAAAATATCTTAATAAACTATTTTTCTTATCTGATCATTACTCTAAAAGGAAAATAAAATCCAACATTTTATAAACTCAAATATCTTATAAGCTTTTTTAGATAAACTTAGACAAAAACAATCTTAACTTTCCCCACTAAGTCTTTATGAGATATAAGCCAATATTAATTATAAGTTCGTCCTTTTGTTATTATAATTTAAAATTCTATCTTCGAACTAATGCTCCACAATTCATATCGTATGTAGATAAAGTATTATCTAAACTATACCTATATCTAATGAAAAAGCAATTTAGTTCCAATTGAGTTACTAAAATTACTTTTAGTTTTATAAGATTGTTTTCAATATCCGTAGTCCCATTAAACTTAATAATTGACAAATTTGGTTCCGAGTGATACTAAATAAATAGACGAAAATGGGTGGGTCTGTTAAACACGTCGTTAAATCTAAACCCTAAACCGTTTTCAGAGTTACGGTCTGTGCAACCTTAAAGTTAATTGATTAAAATAAAGTGTCAATCTTTTAGTCAGTAGAATTAAAAATGTCAAAAATAATCCTATAAAGTTATTTGAATGGACACCAAAAAATTAAAAAATATCTCTATACATAACATTTTATTGTATTACTACTAGATAACATTAATATATTTCTTAATTGAAAGAAGGGTGCTATGTTCAATTGCTTATATGTCTTCATGTTTTCATCCTTTATAAGTTTAGTAAAATATTGTTATAATTAATGGTTTTTGATGGATCAAATATTTTATTGAACTGTTAGAGGGAAAAAATGCATGGATGGAATTTCATCAGAAACAAACGTGCATAAGTTCGAATTTTCTAAAAATAATTTAAAAAAATCCCCAAATTGAATGTTATCATATTATGTGATGTATATTGACAGTTTTTGGTAAATTTAAGCGTCATGGGACAAATGTGATATTTTACAGTGAAATTCATAATTTTCGAACAAATTAATACTCAATGTGCCTTTTCTGGTATTAATAGTGTACCCAAGTTTCCAAAACCTCACATTATAGAAACAAAAATTCAATTTTGCCCCCAAATTCAATAGGCATATTCAGTTATAATATTGTGAATTGATTCCTTCTTTACGAAAATATTACCCAATTCAATTGAATTAATTAAATCGTTATGCTTGTTTTTTTTGCCTCTATTCTAACCATCTAAATCCCAATGGATACTTCGAATTATGATTGATTATTAGGCAGTATGACGCAATGAGAAGTAAAATACAAAATTGACGCTTTAAAAATTTGATTTGAATTTGGCAGATTGAACTTTTTCTCAATCTTTGAAAAGAGTCGACATTTAATACACAGTCCCTTGTTTAATCCCTATTTCATTTTCTAAAAAGTTAGTGGCAATATTAATAATGAACAAAACCACAAGAAATGAAGAACTAAAGGATAATTATGATTATCTAAAACAAGTAGGTGTCAAAGATATAAGAAATTTGCTAATTATTTCTTCTTTTTTAAGAAATTTTGAGCTATAATGCAACATCCATGTAAAATGATTTACAACATCATCAATCTTGAGAGAGACAAATTATAACTTACATAATATCCGTAAATGCTAAAATTTACATGTGTGATCGATTCAAAGATGTACAAAATCCTCAAACATCAAGGAACATATACCATCTATTCATTTATAGTTAAAAACTAAAACATTAAAATTATCAAAACTCAATTCTAAAATACATTAAAAAATCATTATGAAAATTTTCACGAAATAATTGATTATATTTGGTGAATACTTGGCCTATATTTCATTTCGTGAAAGAGGGCTGATCCAAATATGACATATACCACCAAGACAAGATAAGCATTATACTAAAGCATATTTTTCATTACATCATTTGATGCAGCACTTTGTTCTTTTGAAAAGAATTTGCTGCAGCACTTTAACCCTCAAATTGATGCCAAGTGGCACCAAATTATTTGTATTCTTTTCCATAACATTATTGCTCGATTGATAGGAAATTAGGCAAAATTGCATTTTTAGGCTTATCGGATACAAAGGCAAAGCACCTATGGTCTAACTTTGAACCTTACAAGTTTTGCAAATTTTGTCTCAATATTCATTTTCAATTATTGTATATTTGATTTATTTTGCAAGATTTGGACGAACTTGATCACACGAGTATCACGGGGTATGCTAATTTTCATGTGGAAAACTCTTAACAAAAATACGAGAGCTTTAACGATGGAATTTTAACATTAGTTTTTCCCACCAATTGGGGACATATATCATTTTTCAATCACAAATTATAAGCCTTAAAAATTAGTTTTTTTTACACTAACTCAATAGTATTGATAATTTATATTTTTCTTGTTGTTTGTGTATACTTTATGACATAGTAATCATTCATAAAGTCGTCATTTACTAAAGATATAGTGATTAAATTAGTAGGATTTCGATTGATAATGAAGTCCTAAATTTAATCATGAGATCTGACATAAAAATGAGACACATGTTAAGATTGTGATCAAGAAATGTTTACTTGAAATCATTCGAATATAGGGGTTGATTCGACGTTGCTATACATTAAACTCAATTTCTAGAAGTTATGAATTAATTGGTGGTTAATTCATAACTAAAATTAATCATTTGCATAATGATTAATCTATGTAATGATTCTATAATTATTATCAGCCATTTGGGAAATGGTCTTACTGCTAGCTCTTGAATGAACCTAATGGGTCATATACGAACTTGAATAAGCTTTTCGATTATGTGTATTATATAGTCTTTGTGGAAGTCTAAAGATGAATTTATTGTTGGACTTGATTCATGATGGAATATTTAATAATTGAGCATTTTTGCTTAATTGATTAAAGGGACTTTTTAATTAATCATTGGATTAATTAATTAATGGGCTAGGGCGAAGGAATTTATTAATGAAAGCCCAATTAATAAATCTTGTGTTATTAATTTAATTAGTTTTTGAGATTAATAAAATTAATTAATGTGTTGAAATAAAATTGTTGGAAGACAATTTAATAAGGAAAATAATCTTTGGATTTTGGTGGATATTTATTGTATCATGGATTCCTAGAATTAAGGAATTTATTTCTAAAAGAGTGGTATTTGATATGTAGTTACATATGGAAGAGATAAGGCACACATATAGTAGGATTAGGATTAGGGTTTTCATAACCCTATTTTTTGTGCCTTTATATGTATATATATATATATATATATATGTCAATATGTGTGTGTGTGTCTTCATTTCATCTCCATGTAGACACATTCAGGTAATTATGTTATACATTCGATGTGTGATCCGAAAGAGAAATTTTATCTCCTATAACCTTTTGAGTTTCTCCTTAGTCTTGTAATTCTCAAGTACGTTCTTCAAGTTGGAAGAATAACACATTCCATCACCCAATACACATAAGCATTCATTCGTTGTAAGTAAGTTGCTAGCACGACTATTACATATGAGAAGAACGTTCAAGGTGTGGGGTACAACGAGTAGAGGCACGTTGCTTGGAGTGTTTTAAAGACCTATGTTGATCACGTGCTACACACTTTCATCACCAAAGAGAAACAAAAAGGTTGATTAAATTACGATATTTAATCACAACGATATGTTTATATATTATATTTCAATTATGCATAAATGCTTGAGTTAATCTCATGGAACGTCTCATAATATTTTAAAACTCTATTTCTGCTGCAAGATTTCACCTGAGGGTCTAAGCGATCGTAACAACCTTATCTCCGTGCCACCACATGCCTCCTATTTGGTCTCCACTACCTGCCCACCATTGGCAGCCACAACTTTCTCGATCCCTCACTCTCTCCCTCGCTTGGATCCGTCACCCTTATCTCTCTCCTCTCTTACCAAGCAATTGTCCTGCAATCGCACACTAATCATAGCATCCACTTCTGGATGAATGCTACATTCACTATTACTATCATTGAAGAAGTATTTGTCTCTATATTTGTCAGGAAATTAGGCTAACTCTTGAACACCACTTTCAACAACAATCGATTGCTAATTAAATAAGAATGAGTTTGAGAATATAAACAAGGGGGACTCCTCTTGTAATGCATATAGTAAACTCCAAAAATATTGTCGATCTTGCAGCAATTCTATCATTGCTCCAATGGATTTAGACATATAGGCTCTCAGCAACTTACCGTCTAACTATGTATCCTTTTTTATGACTCTATCTAAAACCATATCTAATTAGTTTTGATGATTGATGTCACGCCCCGAGCCCCGGGACCATGACAATCGCCGCAAGTTTATGAGAACATCTTAATAACCTGCAAGGTTTACCTAACGATAATATTGGTATAGAGCATCTATAACTAAACGATACAAATTCTCACTTATAGAAAAGAAATAACTCCATTAAAGAACTCGAGTCTTAATCGTCAAACAAGCCAATAAAATCAATACTAATCCAATCTCCAATGATGAAACAATTAAATGTGCACGAAAGAAATTCTATTTAAGAGAAAACTAAAATAAACTGTAGCTAAACTATAAAATAAAGTCCATCAAGATACGACCATCCAAACGAACGACTTTTCTCCTATTAAGCTTCAATATCTGAAAAAAGACTTAATAAAAGGATGAGCCCAACGGCCCAGGAAGTAACTCCATCACTCAACTAGCAGGATCAAGCAAGCTAGAAAATAATATTTTTACCTTTCGAAATCATATAAAATAAAATAGCACATGAGTTTCCGAAAATATATCATTTAAAAGAAGTTTATGAAAAACACGTTTTAAGATACCATCAAATCTCTACATACAAAATCATCACGCAAAACCAACACATAAGCTGATCATGGTTAGGGATAGGTTTCACCCCTGTCTAAAGTCCTGGTACAGGCACAACCCCCATGTACTGGGTCCTAGTACAGGCACAACCCCCTATACTGGGTCACTAACCAACCTCACACGAGTCTCGGCTATATATTTCCTATTTTGAAATAGTAAACGATGTAATGGTCTCAACAATGGGTTTTAGAAACCACCACCAAAGAAATCACGTTTTCTAAAACCAGTTCGTATCACACAAACAAACTTAAATATAATTTTCAAATATAATTTTCAAAAAACATTGAAACGTTTAAATTTTATCAAAAATCATACATATATAATCTTGCACAATCCAATTTATCAAAAGCACACACCCACACAAAAACGATTACATATATAATTTCATATAACTAGAAGAGAGAAGAGTCACTTACCTCATTTTATTTGACTACAAACAAACTTAAAGTATTCTTCCACCCGTCTTCCCTCGAATATAAACAATTCAATGATGGATCAATAATACTCAAATATGAGAACTAGAATCTTAAATCTCAATCTTAATCTTGAACTTGTCCAACAGTGACCTATTTGATATGTATTCTCAATCTACCCATTACATTGTAAACTAGGTGAAAAAGCTATGAAACATATCATTCTAGTGTCCATACCGAATTGTTATCTCCAATTTTGCAGAATGCTAATGAACACTCCTAACATACTCATGAATTGACTAAAAGAAAATAAATTACTAACTATCAGAACTATTAAAACATACCTAATTCATATCCACAAGGGTCTAATTATCAACTAATATGAATAACCAAATATAAAACACCTAACTCTTCCATTTGATTCTATAGATTATTATATATCTTAATAACTTAATAAGTTCTCATTAAAGTCAGGTCATTACCACTTACCCAAACATAAAAAATAATTTATATTTCAACACTTTATAATTCACATGATAATTCATAAATATGGAGTCATATCTAATATGTAAATCTATTCATTAGTTGCTTATGATGATAAGGTGGGCCTCTCATGAAAATCATTGAAATTGAAAATCTGAATTATAATATGCCTAATAGCTATTGTCTGTGCTAAACTTTAATTAAGTATTTCCATGCCATAAGTGATCACGTACAAAAACTTCATACCTCTTAATTCTTCAGCTAATTTGATCTTTCTTGCTCCGCCGTCAAAGTGATGTATCTTATTTGTTTGTTTTTGTTTTAATAGGATTTACTCAATTACCTATTTATATTTAAATTTATTTATAATAAAATCCCTCCCATAAGTTCTGACATTCACTTTACTCCTCACTACCACCTTTTACATTAATTGAACCATGTATATAGCTCACACATGTATATATTTTTAATTACTTAGAAATAGTAAATTATCAAAAGTATTGGATATTACAATCTCACCACCTAAAAAAGGTTTAGTCCTCTAAACTTAACGTATCTTGATCCATTGCACTTTGACGTGTGAACTCTCGCTTAGAATAATTGCTCCATTGCACTTTGACGTAAGGTATCACGCGAAACTATAGGATTTTCTCTTGTTTGTCCAAAATCTTGACTGAAACTTTTTAATAGTCAAATCTTCTCTTAACTTAACTGTATGGGCTCGTATTCCACTACATGGCTTGAATCAGGAATATACTTTCGAAGAATGGAGACATAAAATACATTATGTATGCTTGACAAAGCTGGTGATAAGGCGAGTCGATAAACAATCTCTCTAATCCTTTCTAAAATCTCAAATGGCCTATGAATCGGGGGCTTAGCTTTCCCCGTACCAAAAACGCATCACACCTTTAGCCGGGGAAATTTTTAAAAATACGTGATCGCCTACCTTAAAACTCTATCCTTCTTCTCCTTACATCTGCATAGCTATTTTGTCGACTCTGAGCTGAGTCGATCCCTCAGAAGTTGTATACTTTCAATTGTTTGTTGCACTATCTCTGATCCAAGTAACTTTCTTTCACCAACATCATCTCAATGAATAGGAAAACGACACTTTCGTCCATAGAGAGCTTCAAATGGGGACATCTGAATACTAGCTTGGTAACTATTATTATGCGCAAACTCCACCATATGTAGATGTTGTTCCCAAAAACCCTTTAGATCTAGATTGCATGCTCTCAACATATCCTTAAGAGTCTGAATAGTTCTCTCAGACTGCCCGTCTGTCTGAGGACAAGAGGTTGTGCTAAAGTGCCAGTTAGTTCCTAATGCAGTATGCAAACTCCGCAAAAAATACAAAATTTGGATCCCGATCCGATATGATGGTACATGGAATACCATGCAACTTCAAAATTTGCTCCTTTTATAACTCTGCTAACCTCTCCAATGGTGTGCTTCCTTGATTGGTATCAAGTGAGCTACTTTAGTCAATTGATCCACAATAATCCAAATAGAAATATTATTCATTTAGGTTTGAGGAAGCCCAGTCACGAAGTCCATAGTGATATGTCCACATACACACTGGGATGTGAAGAAATTGTAACTCTCCTGTTCTCTCCTTACGTTCCACCTTAACGCGTTGACATACTAAATATTTTGAGACATACTCAATTATTTCTCTCTTCATATTATTCCACCAGAATGTATGCTTCAAATCTTGATACATTTTCGTACTGCCAGGATAAATCGTATAGCCACTAGTTGAGCCTCTCGAAGAATCTCGTCCTCCAAAGATGCATCACTTTATACACACAATCTATCTCAAAACATCAATCCTCCTTGTGAAGCACGAATTCCGAGTTAACTCCTCTTTTTTTTTTAAAGCTTTTCCAAAGTTAACTACAGTTGGGGGTCCTCAACCTGAGCCACTCGAATTCTATAAATTAATGTAGGTTGGATTCTCAAGTTAGCTAAGTTTTCTATAGCTCCTCGCACTCTCCCATTCAAGTGTATTCTATCAAAATTCTCTAATATAAATCTCTATGAGGTTGTAAGAGTTGCTAAATTCCTTTTACTCTTTCTACACAATGCATCAAACACAATATTAGTCTTACGGGTGATAACTGATATATCATAATCCTGAAGTAGATACCATGCACTTTGATGACAAAAAATTCCACTACCCCTTGTCAATCCTCATGATAAAGGACGTCATAGTCAACTTAGAAATCATCAGCTTGGTTTTCAATGTTTATATTAACACCATTAACGATGCTTCTTAGAACCTACGTAGAGAATCATATTATCAATTCAAGTCTCAACGTAATTGACATAAGACCACCACAGCTCGTTAAGCTATCATAATAGACACCTCTTAACTCGCACGTTCTTTAATCCCCACTTACCATAATTCCTAAAGCTTAAAACATGAGGCCCTACATGTACTTACTCACATAAGTTGCTTATAACGGATATTACTACCTGCTCTACAAATAATGCTCCTCAATAACTTTTCAACTTTACCCCCTTAAAGATCACAACCTAAGCTCTGATACCACTAAAATTGTCACGCCCCAAGCCCCGAGACCATGACAATCCCCGCAAGTTTATGAGAACATCTCAATAAGATGCAAGGCTCACCTAATGATAACATTGGCATAGAGCATCTATAACTAAACGATACAAATTTTTACTTATAAATTTAAAAAGAAATAAATCCATTAAAGAACTCGATTCTTAATCGTCAAACAAGCCAAAAAATCAATACTAATCCAATCTCCAATGATGAAACTATTAAATGTACTCGAACGAAATTCTATTTAAGAGAAAAATAAAATAGAGTCTAGCTAAACTATGAAATAAAGTCAATCAAGATACGGCCATCCAAACCAACGACTTTTCTCCTACCAAGCCTCGAATCTGAAAAAAATAATAATAAAAGAATGAGCTTGACAGCCCATTAAGTAACTCCATCACTTAACCAGCCGGATCAAGCAAGCCAGGAAAATAATAGTTTTACCTTTTGAAAGCATATATAATAAAATAGCACATGAGTTTCCGAAAATAAAGCATTTAAAAGAAGTTTATGAAAAACACATTTTAAGATACCATCAAATCTTCACATACAAAACCACCACGCGAAACCAACACATAAGCCGAACATTGTTAGGGACAGGTTTAACCCCCCTGTCTTAGGTCCTGGTATAGGCACAACCCCCCTATATTGGGTAATTAACCAACCTCACA
Organism: Verbascum thapsus; assembly: GCA_963669365.1. NCBI lineage: Eukaryota > Viridiplantae > Streptophyta > Magnoliopsida > Lamiales > Scrophulariaceae > Verbascum > Verbascum thapsus. The sequence goes on from OY770108.1 coordinate 8,509,246, forward strand.
AGAGTCTCAGCTATACATTTTTTATTCGGGAATAGTGAATGATGTAATACTTTCAACAATGGGTTTTAAAAACCACCACCAAAGAAATCACATTTTCCAAAACCACGTTCGTATCACAACTAAGATCAAATCTCACTTTTCAAACATAATTTAAGAAAACATTGAAATGTTTAAATTTTATCAAAAATTATACATATATAAACTTGCACAATCCAATTTATCAAAATCACACACCCACACCAAAACATTTACATATATAATTTCATATAACTAGAAGAGTGAAGAGTCACTTACCTCGATTTATCTGACTACAAGATAACTTAAAGTATTCTTCCACCCGTCTTCCCTCGAATCTAAACAATTCAACTATGGATCAATAATACTCAAATATGAGAAAACTAGAATATTAAATCTCAATCCTAATCTTGAACTCGTCCAACGGTGACCTATTTGATATGCATTCTCAATTTCCCATTACATTATAAGTTAGGTGAAAAAGCTGTGAAAAATATCTTTATGGTGTCCACACCGAATTGTTATCTCCACTTTGCAGAATCCTATTGAACACTCCTAACATGCTAATGAATTGACTAAAGAAAATTAATCTACTAACTATCAGAACTACTAAAACATACCTAACTCCTATCCTCAAGAGTCTAATTATCAACTAATATGAATAACCAAATATAAAACACCTAACTCTTCCATTTGATTCTATACATTATTATATATCTCAATAACTTAATAAGTTCTCATTAAGGTCAGACCACTACCACTTTCCCAAGCATAAACAATAATTTATATTTCAACATTTTATAATTCACATGATAATTTTTAAATATGGAGTCATATCTAATATGTAAATCTATTCATTAGTTGCTTATGATGCTAAGGTGGGCCTCTCATGGAAATCATTGAAATCAGAAATTTGAATTATAATATGCCTAATAGCCATTGTTTGTGCCAAACTTTAATTGAGTATTTCCATGCCACTTAATTAATTAATGGATTAAGTGATCACCTACAAAAATTTCATACCTCTTAATTCTCCAGCTAATTTGATCTTTCTTGGTCCGGCGTCAAAGTGATGTATCTCATTTGTTTGTTGTTCTAATAGGGCTTACTTTACGGATTGAGATCTTCTATTCCAAAAGTCTATTCCATGTTCTACTCCACCGCATGATATTTGGCACATGTCATATTCTATAATTCATATTTGGCTAGTAAATATATATTCGTCCTCTCCGATGTAGCATAATTCTTCATATTTCCTTTACTCTCGTCAGTCTCGACTCTACTCTGGCTACTCTTATGCCTCTCGGCCATCCAAGCCTTCTAAAATTAGTCCATATATAATTACTAACATTTTTCTAAATTTTTATTTTTTAATGTTTTCTGATTTTTCAGAACTTTTCAAAAAGAGATAATTTTGTTACATTTTTATTCTATTACATTTTTTTATATTTTTAGTTTTCAAAAAGAGATAATTTCTTATTCTATTACATTTTTTTATATTTTTAGTTTTTAGTTTATTTATTCTGTCAATGGTTTAAGTGACATTCAAAAATTAACTTATGATATACTTTTAATACTTCTTATTTTTTAAAGTTTTAAATATTTTTATAAATACGTATATATATATTATATGTATGTTTTTTGTTATCAGAATATTATATTATTCTATTTCTGATAAATAATAATTTATTTAACTACAACAGAGCTTGTAATAACATAGTTTTGGTAATACACAATTTTACTATTTTCTTTTTTTTTTTTTTTGGATTTTTTCAATTTTAGTGTTTCTAATTTATCTTAAATTTTGTTTTAGTAATATTGACTTTTCCCCTCATATCCCCCCAAATTTGGGCAATTTTCTCTTGACATACCAAAATTCTCAATTCCGATGTAACAAACCTTTTTTTTCAAAAATTTTAAATTTGTTGAGGAAACTTATATTCAAATACTCACATGACGAAAACATCGTTGCATGGCGCAATCATGGATTAATGCATGCTCCCGTAGAACGCTTCATTGCCTATTTTAAGTGTAGATTGGAAATATAACAAGTGTGATGGGTTCAATTGCAAAAATAACAGTGGTACCGAATTAATATAATCAAGAAAAAACTAAGTTTGACACATTATACAAAATAAATTGCATTTGACTCAAATCATCTACACCATTAAAATAATATTGTCACGTGGTGTCCGCTTTGTGGACCTAATATAATCGTCTTAATCTTACAAATACCACCATCAAATTTCTCTCAAAATTTCTTATATAAATTTTTTTACATTTGATTCTTTGTATACAAACAATAATTATACAATAGCTTCAACTAATCCAATAAAATTACGATAGACTTCATGTTAGTATTTTAGGTAGGTGGGAGCTCTCTCATCTTAGTGTAGTCTATAATCTAACTAGTTTAGTACTTTGTTTAATGCCAAAGGGGTAAAATTTATGGCTACAATCCATTACGTTTTATAATTTAAATTGAAGTGTGTATATTATCATGTTTTCGTAGTTTGTCACATAGTATCCATCTTAAATCAAAGTATTGTCTTTGTCCAATGTAAGCGTTCTCCACTTTATTTGAAACTAAACATACTGCATTGTAAGCTAAATTGAATTTCGATTAGCTGATTACATATTGTTAATGCAGTCCAACTTTTTACCAAGTCTACAAGAAAATGGATTTCTCAAATTCTATTTATTATTGACTAATGCTATTTAAAACTAAAAGTACAGTTTTATATCTCATATCGGATTTAAATTACAACTTGAATTCCAATACAATGTAACTAAAATTGTGAAACACTATTCCAATGGGACATAAATGCAATTTATCCCTTGACTATGGCACCAATATGAACATATCATCTCAAAAAGTAAATTCCACAGATAAATAATTTCATTTAAATTCCAGAATTATAACTTGTAGCATTATAACCATAAGCTCCAAAAAGGTCATCTCTTTGTGTTTGAAGGTTGACATTCCATCTTTATTGTAGCATGGTTGAAGGAATATATTCCAGCAAAATCTTCATGGACAGCAACAATGCCACAAGAATTTAATCAAAGGGCATAAAAATGAATTAAAGTTATGGATAAAGCAATTTGGCCAAGGGTCAATTATTTGAAATAAAAATGAGAATCTTAAATAAACACATATATCTTGGCTATAAATAGAGATCATAAAACCGAAGAAAAATCATCACCATAAGAATTAATTTTACGTAATATATAGAATGATCAGGAAGGGATGGGCTTACATGAAGAGAAAAGCTCTTGTTTAGTAGCCAAGAATGACTTGCCTGTGTTCTTCTCGTTAATAGTGGTCGATTTGTGAGTTGTTTTCAGGCAGTCTTCTTGGCTAAGTTGACAGGCTTTTCTTTATCATGTTACTCATCTTCTTCCTTTACATTGGCTTCTGGTTTCTCAAACTTGTTACAATTTTATTCATTAATACGTATATGAAAGTTAAGCTTAATTATGTTTACTCCATAACTTTTATGTCATTCTAAAAAATATCTATAACATACTAGGTTTGCTGGACTTGGTGTGTTATTCACTACATATTTATTTATTTCCTTATGTATATCTTGTGTATCTTTTCTTTTCCTTTTTCTAGGTAAATAGCAAAATTTATCACATTTCTACCAAAAACTCACAATTGATGACAATTTAGTGCATGGTTTTGTGTTCTTCGGCATGATTTAGTCTAAGATATGTTTTGAATTGGGTTCTTTTCGACCACTTTTTCTTTCTCTCATAATTGTAACTACTTAAGAATTTGAAACATTTAAATAATATAATATATTTATTATAGTAGCACTGCCAATTATTTTATTACCACCATAAATATTGAAGTACATATCAATAAAGCAGTAAGTATAACAATGTTTTACTAAAACGAGTATCGAAACATTGTTTTTAAGACCTTGGGACAAATTAAAAAATTAAATAAAGATCACAAATGTCCGGAATCTAAAACTTTGTTTGGGACACTATTGAAAATGGTGGCAATAACGTAGGTATGAGTAAGCCTCCTTTAGGCGACGACCGTGGATCTAGGTTTTTCTTAATCTTTGTAAGTTAATATTCATACTTACGCTATTTTGTAATTTAATATTTTGGAATGAAATAGAATTAGATATAAATTTTGAGCTTGGTTTGAAATTAATCTTTGAATAAAATGAACTTTTATTTATAGTAGTACAAAACACGTGCAGCTTCTATTCTTTTAATATTATTAAAAGAAATTTATGAACATTGTCCTGTAAAATTATAATAATACAAGTACAACTTAAAATGCCGTAGATGTGTATTTTGTGAGAATTGTCAAATTTTAATGATCAAAGTTAGAATAATTGATCATTATCCAAATACAAAGTATAATTAATTCATTTTGCTCCATGTAGTATAGGAAAACATCAAACATCTCATATATATATAACAAAAATGTTCAAACACCTCTTGATATGCATGTACAAATCACTTAATAATGTTAAACAAAATATCAGTTTCCTCTCATTTAATATAATTTACAGTACTTTGATTTGTTTTAAATTAACATTTTAGTATAATTTGATTCCAAAACGAATTTAATATGAAAGTTTTTAAATAAGTTAACCATCAATGAAATAAACAATAATTTATAATTCTAGTAAGAGATTTTGAACTTAAAATAATCACATCAACTTATTTTTATCACCAGGATTTTCAAATAGTTGAAAAGAATGAAGTTATCACATATTTCTCTCCCGAATTTCCTGTAATATCAAAAAAGACGCATTACATCAAACGAAGACGAGATATTTAAAAGGTATTAAACTAGGGAAGCATCCTCTCCTAAGAATAATCGAGAAAAACAAGATTTAGATTGGACTAGAAAAAGTTTTTTTTAGTTGCCTTCTTGGAAACCCTAATCCTATGACACAATCTTGATGTGATCCGTATTGAAAATAAATATTTGTAATAAGATTCTCAGGACATTATAATCATTCATAAAAAAATAAAAAATACGTTTAAACAAAGGAAAGATCTGAAAGATATGAATATAAGAAAGGAATTACATTTGAAGAAAAGACGTGATGGCAAAAATGAAGTACCACCGGCCTTTTATTCAATGTCTAAGAAAAAAAGACAAGAATTTTGTGATTTTCTCAAGTCACAAAAGTTTTCACTTGAATTTGTTTCTTATAGCTCGTTGCATAAATATTTGTGAAGCTAAGTTGGTGGACTTGAAAAGCCATGATTGCTATACTTTCTTACAACAGCTACTTCCATATGGAATTCGTGGATGTTTGAGAAAACACGTTTCTGCTACAATGCATCAGTTAATTTTTCAAAGATATTATCTTGTAATTTCAGCACCATATTAGGTGTAATTTCAACACGCATTCAGGTGTAGAAATTGCAATTGTTATGGTGCTAAAACTACATCGTCAATAACAATTTCAACGCCAATTACATTGATTCAAGTATAAGAATTGGTGCAATTTCAGCACCTAAATTGGGGGCTGAGGGGCTGAAACTGTAGTTGTTTAGTTGCTGAAATTGCACGTTTGAGGCATTGCACGAATTTGAACAAGGGCTAAATTTGCACATATTGTGGTGGTGAAACAACACCTAAATTGGTGCAATTTCTACACAATAATATGTTGTAATATAATTTAATACATTTTGTTATTGTACTTTATAAGTTTCTTAGATAAGATAATATCATTAATTAATTTTTTCATTGCGACATTATATATAGGTAGAAATAGAAAATCGTAGGATTGATGCTAAAAAATAGGCAAGATAGTGGATGTTGATAAACTTATTGATGGTATTTTTGGGAAAAGATTATCATATATTATAGGACTTGGTTATGCCCTAAATCAAACAAATAAAATTCTATATAAGGATACTGGAAACTTTAAAAGAAAAAGATAAATAATGTACTACACTTAGAGAAGAATGTGATACACTAATGGAAGAAATGATGATATGAAATCGACTTTAGCCAAAATTTGGTCATCTTCTTGAGAAGTTGATCTAGTCTGAAAACCTCATTAGTCCATGGTAAAGTACCTAATACCAAATTTGATTTTCATATATTTTAAGTTTTAGTGACTCTTTTTCAAATTACATAGCAACCTATTATGCAGATTTGGGTAGGGCCACCCACTTTAAGGATGAAAGAAGAACCAATGCTGATACATGCTTCTTTAGGTTTAGTTGTTTGTTTGTCGGTACTAATATGGTTTAGGTGTATCTATCATAATTATATTGTGACATATTGTCTTTTGTTATTATTAAGATTTTCGTTTATTTTGTTTTTAAGACATGGTATCATATGTTACCCTATGATGTGTAATTAAAAGATGATTTTTTCACACTTAAATAATTATTGGGTATTTAGAAAATTTATAATTTATTAAACAAATATATTAAAAGACATCAAATATAAAAATAATATTTCAAAATTACCGAATTTAAACAGTATAATTTGTACATAAAAGAAAATACGCCATAATGATTTTTTTGGCTAAACCTTGAGATTCGGTAATATTGATAAATTTTAGGCACAATATTTATTGCATAAATTGACATTTGGCAATGAATAATTTCATTATAAAAACAAAATATTTTGCAACATAATGCTTTTGTTGCAGAATCGAGCACCTTGCAACAACATATTTTTGTTGCGAAATTTAATAATTTGGTAACAATATTTTTCATTGCCAATCATAATAAACATTGAGTATAATAGATGATTATGGACAAGGGAATATCATTTTATACAACGAAATGTATGTGTTTCAGCACGGTTATGATTGTTGCATATAATATATATTTTTATTACAAACTAATCATGTGGTCTATAATACACATATATGCAATGAAAACTCATTTTTTGTTGCCATGAACTTTTAGCAACGTGATAGCGCCACGAAGCTGGCAACGAAATATTTTCGTCGCCAAAAGTTTAGGAACAAACGTTTCACTTTTCCACAATGAAAATTAGCGCAGCTGATAGAAATTTTTTTGGTAGCTTTAGGAGTACATAGTATTAAAATTTATTTTTGGATTGTTTGATACAAGTTGTAAAAGTTAGGGGGAAATTATAAGTTTTGTAAGTACGTGCCATTAGTTTCCATAATATTTTAACAAAAAACAAAGCACATTACTAACTTTGTTTAAGGACTAACATTGGAACTTCTGGTAAATACGAGGACGATTCTAAAATGACCTAAAAGTTGGATTATTAGTTTAAAATCGACATTGACGTGTGGGATTAAATTTTTAAATTTACCACATGGAGCATTCAGTGAATGAATTAACATTGTTGTGCTAGTTGCAGGCAACATAAATATTTTGGAAACAAGGATAAAATTATTGGAATTTCAAATTGATACAAGCTTATCCCAAAATTTAACCGAATCGGGGCGAAATTTCCAAGAACAAAAGTGAAGAATGGATTCATGGAATATCCTCATCCCAAATTTGAATTATGACAACAAACATTGGTATAAAACCTCGACCCAATAAAATCAATGATATGAACCACAAATGGGATGGAAATCCATTTGATAAGTTAGGACAATACGATAAGTTCAAAAACTTTGAAAAAGAATTTATACTCGCAAAATTTACTCAAAAATATTTTATACATTATTAAAATTTTGTAGCCTATTTCTAGGCCAAAAACTAGAAATTTGGAAATAAATCTTAGTAAAAGAAGAACATCAATCCAAATCAGTATTTTCCTTATCTAAACAACTAATAATTTATATAAAACGGGAATACAAAAATTAACTAAAATTAATTAATCTATTGTATTATAAATTTATAGATGTTTCTTTGAATTTTTAATCTATCTAATATGCCCCTAATGTAATTCACTTTTTAATGATATACATAAGGGCTAAAAATATATGAGGAATACCTACAAAAGAAAGATGTACAATTGCATTAGGACACATCATTGGAATAATTTATAGATAATTAACCATTCTCATGATAAGGTAATTGTTAATCAAATACTTTAAAATTGTGTGACAACATGTATAAGGCATACTACATACCATGATATAATTCAAGTAACTTTAGGATTGCTTATTCTCTTAAATATTGATAATAGCTAAAATGAAGGGAAATGGTGATACATAATTATTTATTATAAGCAAATTTAAGCCAACTCATAAATAACATACTTCGTGGCAGTGCTCACAACAACTTATATACGAGGCTAAAAATGGATATAAATATATATAGGAGGCTAGAAATGTATAAATGAGATGGGTGAAGGAAATAAATATTGTAACTTTTGTGATTTGTGTATTACATAATACAAACATACTCAAATACATTTAAAATATATTATTATCAACTCTAAAATATTCTTATAAAGCATGAAATAATATATATAAAGCTAAAACAATAAAATTATATTACTGCACCGATGGAGAGTCACGCCACATGACGTTGTTCTAAAGCCATGATTGTCTCCCTACGTGCAGGTTTTTACGGCTGATCACAACCCCGAGATAAAACTCCATTAGCTCACGGCGGTACCTCATCCTATGTGCAAGACCACAAGGAGGCGAGAAAACAATCCTTAGCCCAGTTGCCAAAACACTCTTATTGGGAGTAAAATAATCTAACAAACATTATATAAAAGTGTGTAACTCTCAATATGTTAAAATAAAATAGACCATGACCCTTTTATATAGGAAATGAATTTTGACCAAGTCAAATTGATTAATGGACCAGTAAAAACATCATAAATCCCCATAAATCAAATACTAAATAGGTCCCAAAAAATCAAAAATCATATAAATAAGATGTAACTAAATAGACACACTAACTGTGAGATTTTAATAAAATATAATTGTTGGAAATAAAATAATAAATAAATAAATTTTAAAGCTTAATTTCCAAAAATAAATACAAACATTATAAATTAGCAATAATTAGTACTTATGACCTTATAGTTTGCACCTTTGTTTGGTTAGACCAGCAACAGCAACAAAGATATATACTAAATACATACAGTGTAATTCAGATACAATTAAAATTATTTATGTTTCTGGGTTTAGTTAAACAAAAGCATCAAATAATACATAAAAAAAAAAGTAAGTTGTATTCCTTTACAAATAAGATGTATAATTATATTACAACTCTATGATGCGCAATTTATATTTTAAAAATAAAAGAGTTCAATATTATAATAAGTCATTTATATCTAAAAGATATATATTTTACACTATAAATATACGATAGAACTATATATCCATACTAAATTTTAATTAAAAATAAGTAATTTTAAAAATAAGTACTTTAAACATGTATATTACGTGATTTTTATTACAATATTAGGTTACAATTTTTTTGTTTACAAATGTAGTTAATATGTAAAAATTTATTTCTTTATTAAGTCCCTCATGAATTTAAAAGTATCTAATATAATATTTAATTTTCAATTATCCTAATCAAGTACATTTTATGTTCCGAGATATATTATAAATATTAATCAATCTTTCATATCAGTTAATAATTATTCTTTAAATAACTATAAATGCTAAATAATAATTCACTTAATTAAATTATTATTTAAATTTTGAATTTGTAATTTATAAAATTAGAAATCACTTATATGATTGAATTATTTTACGAAATTATGATTTATAATTTACTTAGTAATTATTTAGTAAGTTGAATAATTATTTAATTTTAATATTTAATAAATCAATTTATTTTAAGTGTTTTATTCAAGAGTTTGAGTATTGATATTTTCTCCTTAATTATCTTCATATATTTTAATAATCATTCAACTAATTATAATTTTACACGAATTCAAAAGAAATATGCAGTTTACCAAATCAATATAGTTAGTAGAATAGTATTTATTTAAAATACGGTCACCACATACTTTATTTAAAAAATCTATTTAATAATAAAAAACTAAGGCAATGTTTGGTTTTATTTTGGAGGCCCTTTTGGTCAAAATATCTCACCAACAAGTGTTTGGATTGACATATTTTGACAAGAAAATGATTAAGTTATTTGGCCAAAAAAGTTTATCTCCTTGGTCAAGCAAAAGTCTGACAGTGGCCCCACTCATTATTCAAACAAAAAAGAAAATGTAAGACATTTCTCTCCTTTTTCCCTCCACTTGCCTAATATATATATATATATATATATATGTGTATATATATATATATATATATATATGTATATATATAAAATTTGAAGACCTCAAAAAAGAAAGTGAGAAATCATAACTGGCAGGTGACCAGAGAAGCTTGTTGTGCTCAAAATGGAAATAAAAGAAAAATGGTTTCATAAATTGCTCAAATTTAAATAGAGTTTTTACTGTATATACATATTAAACTAAGGCTTCTTATGGAGTGTTTTTAATTTTTGTTGTCATTTTAAAAAGAATATACAATGATTTTTCCATACTTTTATATTTCTTTATATATATATACAAAACAACTAAAATTTAATTCATATGGTAATATATTAAATCAACTGTAACACATCATTCAGGTATATGTTGCAATTGTCTCAACATTATTTTGTAATATATTTTGTAATTCATTATTAATTATTTATATCTTCTTATGTAATATATCAATATATATTTATACATCAACTATTATTACATATACATATATATTCACCTATATTACAAATCAATTCAATATTATATTATAATTTTCAATCATTAATTATTAAATAATTTTGCACAAATAAATGATTTTGCCCTTTGATAAAATAATTTATGCTCATCAAATAAAATTTCATTTATTTAAGTTTTAAAAAAAATGATTGTTCTTATTTAATAATATATTTTGACTTAACTTATTTATATTTAATAATATATTTTAAATTAATTTATTTATGTAAATATTTAATAATTTATTTATTTATTTTAAATTATAATATAAGCAAATATATATTCATATATATTATAATTATTATCATCTTAATATTATAATATAACTTTCAATCATTATTTAATTACTAACAGACAAAAACTGTCATGATTTGACTGCTACAGTAACTTATGTTCCCTCTCAAAACAAAACCAAACACTATCTCACCAAAAAACCCAATCAAAAATCAATTTTCCAATTAAACCAAACACTATCTCACCAACAATGCACGTGTCCCCAAAAATTTCTCACCAATAATTCTCACCAACAATGCACGTGTCCCCAAAAATTTCTCACCAATAATTCTCACCAAAATACACAACCAAAACAAAACCAAACATACCCTAAAATTCTATATTGTTATCAAATTATCTTCATATATTTTAATAATCATTCAACTAATTATAATTTTACACGAATTCAAAAGAAATATGCAGTTTACCAAATCAATATAGTTAGTAGAATAGTATATATTTAAAATATGGTCACCACATACTTTATTTAAAAAATCTATTTAATAATAAAAAACTAATCTATATGGTTATCAAATTAAAGGAAATATCATTTCTTATTATGTTTTAGTTGTTTTTCATATTCTGCATTAGTTTTTATGTATATCATGCAATTGATTTACTATTTTATTTTTTTACAGGAAAAAGAATATTAAGAAGAAAGATGAAGAAAGAAGTGAAGTGTTTGATTTCTCAAAATTAAAAAAATTATGAGTATATATAAATTAAGAATGAGTGTACATAAAAGTTTATTTACTTACATTATCATTTATATTTCACTTTTCTAATTAAATTAGCTCTTCAAGAATTGATAATTTCTTTCACATCAATCAATATTTTATTTTTTTAAATAGTAAACTTAATAACTTATAGTTGATTTAGTTAAATTGTCATATCACTTTTGGATTAACAATATGTCCAAGTTGAACAACAATGTCTATGAATTATTGTAATGATATCATATGTTTCACGTTCTAGAATAATAAAATATGGACGTGTGAGCAGTAGCACAAACGAAATTGATAATGTTCATTTCCATTTGGAAAGAAACATGATCGAAATATGACATAAACCACCACACATGAAAAGCTTACTAAGCCATTCATTTGCTGCAGCACTTTAATCTTCAAATATGGATCAAAAGAACTTCCCACTATAATTGAAGCCATATTATAAGGTTATTTGTATTCTTTTCCATACAAATCGAATTATTGATGAATTGGAGAACATATTGGACATAGATTCATTAAAAAAGGATTCATCAAAAGATATTGCATGAGTGATAACTATGATAGATGACTGATATACCCCTCATGCAGAAAAATAAATAATATCTCACAAAAAGGGTGCACTTTTCTTTTATAGAATTATCATCCACTTTTAATTTATATAAATATATTTATATAATATATTATTGAACAGGTGTCCCATGCATTCGCTCTATCTATATAAATAGGTTGAGTAACCATTCATTTTTGTACATAAGATATCAAATCCTTTCCAGAGCTAGATTTAAATTAAACCTAACATATTTTCAAGAAAATGGAAGGCTTTTCTGTACACTGGGCTTTTGCTTTTGGATTGCTTGGTAAGCATACATATTATTATTAACGTTTGCTTATTCGTTATAATTTGTTTGTTTTTTGGAAATTCAATTTTGTTTCATTTGACCGACTAATATTTGTTTATCAAACAATTAATTTACCTCTAAAGTGAAAAGAATAATATAAAGTTGTATTTGTTTGCTAGGAAGTTAATTAGCTATTTGTGTAAATAATCAAGTTGCGTTGCATATCATTGATTACATCGTGCGCCTCAATCATTTCAATACATACTTTGGAATATCAAATTTAGCCCGCTGGAAGAAATGAAAAATTAATGCAATTACATAGCTAATTTATTTTGTGTTCCTAAAAATGAAAACGCATGCAGATGGACAGTAATTTTGATAGTTTAAATTATTTCATGTATAACAATTTATTTGTTATCTTGTAGGTAATATCGTGTCGTTCATGGTGTTTCTTTCGCCAATGTAAGTTTATTTTACTTAATTAATTTGAACTAATAATAAAATCGCATTTTACTTTATGCTAACTTGACAGTTTATTTGTTAATGCAGACCAACTTTTTATCAAATCTACAAAAAGAAGACAAGTGAAGGTTTCCAATCAATTCCATATGTGGTTGGTCTCTTCAGTGCAATGTTGTGGATATATTATGCACTTCTCAAGACCAATACTACATTTCTTATTACAATCAATTCAGTTGGTTGTTTCATTCAGACTATATACATCTGTTTCTATCTCTTTTATGCACCAAAGAAGGCCAGGGTACGTATATATATATAATATCAATATAAATACATATATATATTTTCTGTAGAAATTTATTAAAATATGAAAAAACAAATTTCAAATTATAATACGTGATTGAAATGCAGGTACTAACTTTGAAGTTAATCATCTTGCTTATAGTTTGTGGGTTCGGATTCATCATTCTCTCAACTCAATTCCTTGTGAAAGCTATATCTCAACGTGCCATTATCGTTGGATGGATTTGTCTAATATTTTCTTTGTGTGTATTCATTGCCCCATTAGGCATTTTGGTAAGCATTGATTTAAATATATATATATATAGAACATTAGAACATATTTTCATTTGTCCATCTATATATATATATGAATATTTATTGATTTTATGTTTTATACAGAGGCAAGTGATACGAACGAAGAGCGTAGAATACATGCCATTTCTTCTATCACTATTCCTCACACTTAGCGCGGTGATGTGGTTTTTCTATGGACTTCTACTCAAAGATTACAACATAGCTGTAAGTTTATTTATCTTTTTTGTGTTTTACCAAACAAAAAGAAAACATAACAAGTGTTACAAGATATATGTGTTTTTCTATAAATTTATATTTGTTTTTCTTTCTTCTGTAGATTCCAAATGTGCTAGGTTTCAGCTTTGGTGTGCTTCAAATGCTGCTTTATGCAAAATACAGAAATGGGGACAAAATCAGTGAGCAAAAGCTACCCGAAATACAAAAGCAAAATATAGACTTGGAGAAACAAAATATTCCAGAATTAACTGAGCAAATTATCGAAATCGTCAAATTGAGTCCATTATTTCATGTTGAGAAAATTCCAGTGGCTGTCCAGCTGAATACTACTGAAGTTGCAGTAAATCAGCATCAGATTTTGCCTAATGGAATTAAAGTTTGATTGAATTTTATGGGATACACGCAAAGTTGCATGTTATGCAATACACGTGTAATAATAACTTTATTGCATTTTCATTTAATTCCATATTTTTTTCTTTTTTCTGTTCATTTCTTATTTTCTGTTTCCAAGTGATGTACTAGCTAGGGACTAATTATATTACCAATGTTCTGCATTTATGATATCTCCAAACTGCTATTTTTCACAATGAAGCATACTTGACAATTGTCGCACATTTTATAAAAAATAGGCAAATTGGGTTATAAAAATAAAGAAATATATATAGTTTTTACGAGCTTGATCTATCATTCTGTAGTAAGCCTAATAATCATTTCAAATTACGCAGCCTTTATACACAAACTATCCTACGTACAAAAAAAAGTAGTCCACTTTTGCATGCATGGAGAAGTTGGAACCTTATATATTTTGTGAAATATAATGAGCTCTCCATATAATTATTGCCTGTCCCACGTTTATGTAACATCCACTTCATGGGATTATAACGTTTCATATATCCACTTCATGGGATTATAACGTTTCATATATTTTTAAATTACTATTTAAGAGGTTACTTTCAATCTTTTACCCTAATATTTGAGTTTTGTGCGTAGCTAGAGTACGTTTGTAGAAAGCGACGGTCGTATTTGATGATAATAATGTTAGAAATTAAATTTTAAAATTTTCTTATTTTTATAACTTTTATCTACTAATTTGTTACGAGTATGTGGTCTCATTTGTCAATATATTATTAACTTTTTATTTACATGTGATTTTCACATGTTTCTAAATTTTTTTATATATGACCCATAGATAAATCAATTAATATTAATTATTAATGTATAATATTTTAAAATTTTAACTAGATAGATTCATTTACATAAATAAAATTTTATCAAATTATTTAAATTTCTTTGTCATTTTTTTAAAGTTTATATTTAAGTTTCAATAAAAGAAAGAAAATGTTGTCTCTTTTCGTATTTTAGCCCCAAAAGTACTGTATAGTGATAAAAAGAAAATAGTCTGTTACCAAAGAGTCTGATAATTACATCATATTTTATATCAGATACAATCTCCGGAAAAATGTAATTTCTCATAATTTAAGACATTTGAAAACTATTTCTCACACGTATTTTGGTGTATTAGGGACACGGGAATGACACCAACTTATTTGTAGTCAATATTAGATTTAAAATATCATACAAAACCTTTGAGTAGATTTAATTAAGAAAAATAGTTATGAGTTGGTGGTATGGCGATTAACACCTCTCAAAAATCAAATTATCATTATTTGTAATGCTTGAAAATTCTTTAATATTACATAAATCATCACAAATATATATATGTATATTTTCTTGATTAGGAAAGTAAAGTTCAAAAATGCAACTATACCAAAAAGGTATTCAATTTATTTATTCAAATAAACATGAAGTGTACTAATAAGATCACTTTGTTGAAAGTGTATATGTGTATATTTCTTTTAATATCTAGTGTTACTTCAACTCTAAGTACGCACTCGTGTGCGTGAGCACACACATACACAACATATATATGTATATATATGTATATAAATAAATAACAATCATATTGTAGGTCAGGCGTATTACAATTATTAAATCCACCACTAACAAAACTAACAGGATGCAATATTATCGAAAAGATACTATTATTTAAAAGTTTTAAATCAACGATTTTCAACAAATATGCTCTACTTGAGTGATTCGGATAGATTATGTAGGTTTATGTTAACAAAAACACATGAAGTCTTAAAAAAAAAAACATACTAAGCATGTTGTTAGAAATTTTATTTGTTAGAAATTTTGGTGATGACAAGATAGGCAAAAATGTTAGACTCCTGAAAAATGTAATTTGATCTGTATTAGAATGTATCAAGCGATAGAAAGTTCTTGAATTATAACTTTTAGAATAGGTGTTATTCTTTGTCTTTTTGTTTTGATGTATTGACAACGCTTGTAGCATTAGTAGAATTCTAGGTGCGTCTATAATGTGAAGAGGTTGAAGATCAGCAATTCCAAGCGACAAACAGAAGTTCATCCGTAATATCAAATATCTCAAGTGACATCTCATCAAGTTCAAGACTCGCTAAGTTACTTGATGTTCCTCATCAACAAGCGACTGAGGATTAAATGTCTTCTCAAAGCATTTAATGCTCAACGTGTATTTATTTAAATGCATTTAATGCTTGTCAAAAGCATTAATATATATACTGATGATTGAGTACGGATATTACCAAACCCATTGGATGTCAACATATGACAACCTGCAGCACACTGACATCTGCAGCAGAATTTCAGGGATTCACAAACAACTCTTTCTACCCTTTCTGAGCAATTTTTTACACGCGCCTACTGAATGGTCCAAACGGATCTATTCCAGGTCGTGCGTATAAATAGAACTTCAAAACCTAAATACGGGTTAAGAACTGGATGATTCGAAACTCTTAATCTTTTTCTGAAAGCCTCTTATTCACTTCAATCCTTCGAAGAAGCTTTGAATACTTTATTGAAGTTCACCCTCAAAAAATTTGAATTCTTGTGCATCCATTTCAAGATACTTTATATCTCTTCTTAGAAGAATCAAATCGAAGTGAATATCATCCAAGTTTTTTTTACTTCACCAAAACAAAAAAAACCCGTTTATGTGTACACCATCCTCTTTCAAACTGAGTGTGAGGAAAGCAATAAAACATCTGCCGATTCCTAAGTGAGAGAAGCAGACCACTAAAAGTGATCTTGGAGTAGACACTTGTGTAGCAAAGGAGCTTAAGACTTTTTAATTTTATTCATTATATTGGAGAAGACTCTCTGTGAATCATCATATTCGATATAGTGAATTCCTTCATGTCATTGAAGAAGAAGGACGTAGTTGGGATTATACTACCCAACCAACCTTGCAAACCCTCTCTATTTACTTATTGCTTTATTATTTTGTTCTTTATTGCACATCACATAATCTAGCAATCGAGTTAATTAATTTTTGCACAAAAGTAAAGTCGACTATAAGTAAATTGCTTAATACATTGTCAGAATCAAAGACTAAAAACTTTTTTCGCTGCGTCTTTAACTTTGATCTGGATGTTGAGTGTTGCATATTCCTGTAGTGTTCATAACTTGGTCTACGTTAAGTTTTCAAATCTAATAGTCTTTGTTCACAAAAGGTTTGAAGTTTCAAAGAAACTTCAGGGTCTATTCAATCACACCTCCTTCTAGACCATTTCGTTTACCAATTCGGACCAACACGTGTTTTGAATTAAAATAAGAAACCAACAAATTATAAATAAGAACTAATAAGACTACCTAAGAATCCAATTTTAAGGCATAATGAAAAGGTTTGCCAATAAAGAAAGAACTCAATAAAAGAAGAATATAAGATTTTGATCCATCAAACTTAAAAGAAGATATTCATAAATTTATATAAGAATTTATTTAGTTACACTAATTTAGTTTCTTTTGATGTTCATTAAATATTTCATTTAGTTAGATTTAATTTTTTAAGTAATTTTAATTCATTAATGGATTAATCATTACTTAACTTACTATTAAAGATTTTGGATACATAACATTCTCAAGATGAACAATATTACAATATTTATGTAAAATATTATTTTAACGAGATCATACGGTTCACGTGCAATGGACATGCTGTTTACTAGTACCACTAAAACATGCCAGTAACAGTTAGCGTAGTTTTTTTAAATATAATTACGCTTAGTATATCTTAAGAAAATATTTTTATTATGGTGCTACTGTGTATACCTCAAATTGTTGCATTTCCTGAATTTATAATACATTCCACACATATCTATTATGTTTATCGAATGTATATATTAATACATAAAAGTACGGATAAGAAACACATTATAGATAACATAAAATATTTAATAATTAATAGTTGTTTGCAAATACGTAGAGAATTCTATGATGGGTAAAAATATAATGACTTAGTGTCACTCTCTAATGTAATAAGTTATATTTGAAAGATATTGACATAGAATATAAAATTGTGTGAATTAATCCATCTCATACAATATTTTTTTGTGGTAATTTCAATATTTTAAATTGTACTATTCAAAGTCTGTTTTTGATGAGTTACTTTTCAAATATCATTTGAACTTACAAGGGTAAAAATGGTGAATAAAAAAGGTTGTTAAATATCATTTTTATCCTTACAATGGTCACATTTAACAAATGTAATAAAATATCGGTGAATATTCCGTCAGAAAATACTAAAAGTATAAAGTTTTGTAAAACCATATAATTCAGATAATAAATTGTAAAACTAAGCAAGTTCAGATAAAACACTAATGTAATTCATATTAAAGAATGTGAAAAAATTTATTTGTGAAATTACAGAACTATAAATTATTTGGATGGGATTATGTCATTTTTTAAAACAGTAAGCTTTCGCTTAATCACAAGAAATATTTACATAAACATCATCCCCTTTTCTATATCACTATACCGAATTTACAATTTAAAATAGACCAAATAATTAAAGCTTGTGGTATAATTATTACTTAACCTGCTTTTGTTACAAATTTAAATTCGACAATAATATCATGTTGGATAAAAGTTTTATAAAATGCAATAGATATTTATTTTACTATGCTAAAATTAGTGTAAATTTATGTCATATAGCTATTTTTTTTAATTATAAAAGTACATGTGTTTCTTTGAAATTTTATCTACCTAATATATGTCTATATATTTCACTTTTGAATGGCAAAAGAGTCGTATATCAAAAATGACAAAAATAAGTTGTATATAATTTTAATGATAATAAGATAGACAATTACATTATAAGTTCATTAAATACAAAACAATAATAAAATAAATTAGATTAAACATGAAAATTACATGATTTTTCATTATAGTATTAGGTTATTATTTTATTCTTAAGAAGTAATAAATTAAAACATGTTTGAATTCATTATCTTTGTTAAGTATTTCTTAAATTTCAAAAGCATCTCATAGAATATTAAATTCTCAAGCTAAACACCTTCTAGGCTCAATGAAGTCGCTCCAAAATAGCGATATATTATATATATCGAAAAGTAGATTCTTTTACTTTCTTAACATAAAAGTTTCAAGTTTTCCTTATTGTATTATGACGAGAAGCTAGCATTTATTTTTGTAAATTTTAGGGTGAACTTCAGCATAAATTAAAAACAATTGATATGGAATGTTGTACATGGTCGTATGAGATTTTCAATTTAAATGTATAAAAGCACATAATATGCAAATAGAAAAGGACAATTAGTAAATATTGAAGCTTTTACATTATTAAAGTAAAAGAATCTATGTTAATGAACTTTCTTACACAAATGTTAAAATGTGTTAGGTTAATAATTTTTATAACTTTGAACCATTTGAAGCATGAATGAATTTTACAAATTGAATTTATAAAAAAAAAGAGAAAATTAATTCTACAAATTCTGAGTACTTTTCACAACCCTCTTAAGCCAATTGTAAATAAAATAAATAATTTGTGTGAATGTTAACGTTAATTGGGTTGTGTTGAGTATAGTGACAATAAATAATTATCGTAGCTTGTGGAAATTAATTTTATGAAAAACTATAGTGACAATTTATTATGTTATTTAATGAGATTAAATAATCAAATAAATAATTATATTATTTATTTGGGCAATTAAATTAATCAGAAAATAAACCTCAGCATTGTTGCATCTTGGAGTGAAGAAAATGAAAATATCAAAGCTGAGATAAAAAGTGTTCCACTATGGATACAATTGCCAGAACTAGAGCTGAAGTATTGGGGGAGTAAGGCACTGAGTAAGATTGTGAGTCTCATTGGCAAACCATTAATGGCAAATAAAGTGACAATACAGAAAGAGATGATTCAATTTGCTAGAGTCCTGGTTGAGATAGCAACTGATAATATGCCAGAGGATTCAACTGGTTTGAGAATGAAAAAGGAAAAGTTGTGGAACAGAAAGTAATGTATGAATGGGAACCTACAAAGCGTGAGAAGTGTGAAGGATATGGGCACAGTACTGTTAATTGTAAGAGGAGGTTGCGATAGCAAATATGGGTTCCCAAGAAACAGAAAGAGCAAACACTTATGGGAAACAAAGAGAAGATTGTAAGCCAATATACCAAGGGTTATTGGAGTGATATATAAGATTTGGGAAGAAAGAAACAACAGGTTTTTTACAAGAAAGGAAAGGGAGCCAGGTTGTGTTTTTAACCAACTTAAAAGTGAGCTACTTATTTGGATTATTAACATTCCGAGGAGGAACTAGAAAAAACAAGACAAACATTTTTTGGAACAAGTCATAGATATGAGGTGTTTATAATGTCTTTTTGGTTCTGTTTTGGTGTATAGGTTTGTAGGTTGGTTTGTGAAAGTTTGATATGTACATTCGGGTTGACGATAATAATGAATTTTACATTTTACCTAAAAAAAATTATATTAACCAGAATAAGAAATAGAATATTTGATTTGGGAATTAATTGATTAATCAATTTGATTAATAAATTAATTAATGGAATGGATAGTGATCGAAAAGCCCAATCCTCGTGATGCATGACTTGGAGGGTGTGAGAGCCCATCATACCTTCCATGCGTTGGGCTTTTATTTTGAATAAAACTCTAAAGCTTAAGATCATATTACAATTCATAATTCTTGATTCATAAATTGAACAAGAGAGAAAGAAAACCCTAACCTTATTTGGGTATTAGCTGCCGCCCATAGAGCAAACATAAAGTTTCGGGATTTCTTCTTTCACGTGATAATCTAGAGGCAAGGGGGCTACCCAACTCCATAACAACACAAAACACAAAAGTAACTCAATTAGATTCGTTCATTTCTTTTTGTTTAGTGTGTGCCTATGTTTTTTTTAAGATGTTGTATAATAACCAAAAATTGAAGCTTTTGTTAATAAAGTAAAAGAATTTTTTTAAATATACTTATAGATCAAATATTGCAATTTTGACGCGATTTTAGTGAACTGTACAATTTTGTGAAATGTCAATAACATTTATGAACGTCAAGAGGCTAAATAATTGTGCTAGTTAGAGGATATGAAGGTGCAACAAAATAAGTTTTCTTCCTATCTCATTTTAATTGAATAATATCTAGCTAGTGTACAAATATTATTACTCATATAGGAATTGGATATTATTTAGTTATATATAGAAAGAAAAATTAATTTTGTCACCTAAATATTCACTTACTAGCACAATTATTTTATCCTTTTAAATATTCACTAAAATCGAGCCAAAATGGCGATACATTATAGGTATATCGAAAAATAGATTCTCTTATACTTTGTTATCATTCAGAAAATTGTGTAGTTCAGTGCAACAATTAATTTTTCTTTCTGTCTCAATTTAATTAAATAATATCTAGCTCACTAAAAAGAGTAATAATAGTTTTCTCTATTTTATTTAGCTAACAAAAATGACGACCTATAATGTCTTTCACTGCCACTTTTATAACAAACATAAAGTCAGACAAACATCCGAATCCAATCATATAATTCTTTCTTTGAAATCCTAAATACTAAAATATTATTAAAGCCAAAACGTGAATTAAGTCAATTTTACCTGATTTTGTTATTGAAATTTCTATTAAATAGTAATAATATTTTTGCACAGGTTTTGACTTTCAATCAGATTGTGTCTTGTAATTATATATATAGAGCCCTTCTGGTTAAACAATGAGTGACAAGAAGTAGGTCTAACCTAAGAATATACAAGAAGTAGAGACAAATGGAGGCTATCTCTTACAAATTGAATTAGTTTGTAGTATCAGTTATTCTTCAATTGTTCAAAGAAGACTTATGCAGGTAGGAGTTTGTTTACTTTTTCAGTGTAAATGGCTTAATTAATTTATTACTTTTTTTAGTTTTTTTCTTCTCTATTTAATTCCTTTGCTCAGATTTTTTATAAGTGCATAATGTAAAGCTTTGATTAAAACTTTTGTTTAATGTGATTCTTTTATTTTTTCATGGAAAATGTATCTAAGTTTTGTGCTATAATTCTTTATTTCTATGTTGATAAACTGGATTTTTCTGATGATGAGTGTTACAGTTTTGAACTGACGTACCTAATTGATTCATATGAATTAATGTTGTTATTAGTTAAATTCCATACTTGTTTTGCAATTTATTGGGCTTTGTGTAAATCGTTAATTTGACTTATTTAATGGATGCGAAATATTGAACAGGTTTCGAAAATGAAGACACCTATCAATTTCTTGGAATACTTGGAACTCAATTTGGGAATCAACATCTTGATGCGATTAGATGATCCAGCAGAATTAGCTCATGCAAGTACAACGACGCGATCTTGGCATGGTGAGCTTGCACAATTTTATTCCATATTTCATTTATTGTTCATTTCACGTGAGTGTATAGTTATACTATGCAATTTATATTTCCATGCTTGTCAAAAATTTTAAATTCTTTTTTTGATATATTATATATTATAATCTTACATTTAGAACAATGTATTCAACAGTGATTACAAATAGACTTCTGAAACAACATTGTCTAAGAATATTTCCCGAAATCCACAACATGTCATGGAAATCTAAAATGAATGCAACAAAGGTGAATAATTCAAACATTGAATGGGAGACTCTAGTGATGGATCACAATATATATAGTTATATTCATAAGGCTTTGTCGAGATCAAAAATCCATCCAAGGTTATTCAAACAGACAAAATGTATAGCCACAATCACAAATAGCTATCCGGATGAAGAATCATAAGTCGGCATATAGCTGACCGTAACGTGGACCGCCGAGACAAGGTCTAAATATCCTAACCTGGATTCTAACATACAAAATTGGAAATGATATTTGAATCATTACTGATATTTGTGTACGACTATCTAAAGGTGAAGGTGATTACTGAACTTTATATTCTCATTAATTACATCATTCTTTGATCATAACAATTTTATTGATATCAATATTTTTAGAGGATTGGGAAGAACATTGTCCCGTAGGCTCGGCAAAGAAAATGAGGCTTAGAGTGGGACATGCCAAATCCCACAAGATGCGCTTATGGGTACCCGATGAGTACGATTTTGTATGGACTTACACCTCCAAAACTTCCTTTAAAGAAGGTGAGCATTTAGCATGCTGTTTGTTCTTTGTTTTCGTCTTTCAGTTCATTTCCTGTGCACATTTAAATATGATTTGAAGTCGCAGTATGTACAATAATGTTAACAGATATAGTTGTTTTTGCGCAACGAATGGCATGCTAATATTTTACTAATGTAAACAAAACAAAAATGCTTTATATGACGCAAAAAAGATCCTAAAAAATATTAAGATCTTAGAAAATATAAGTGTGGATTTTTACACTAATTTCAGCATAGAAAAATAAAATTTATATTCCATTAGATAAATATTAAATCTAACATAATATTTTTGTGGAATTATCATTGTTTATGTAATAATATATTCACTAGATCAGATCACAATCTGATCTACAAAAATAAGTGAAAGTTTTATTTTTGCAAATAACATTGGAGATGCGCAATATGAGCTTAAATTACATAATGATACAACAAATAAGATAATTATAGCGACGATACCATCAGATAATATCGTGTATTATTAATGATACACATGAGCTCCACACACACAATGATACAACCCCATCCCTACGATCGATCTCTTTTATGTGATTCATTGGAAAGTTGCGAGCAAGTATTTGAGCTACCTGAGCTCGTTCTTTGATTTGGCGATATACTGCAGATAGAGCTTTTCATAGAGCTTTTCAGTAGGGTTCAAAGAAACGACATTGATCCACTATCTTATATATGGTAAGTAAGTCTCTCCAAGTTATAAAATATACACACCTTTGTTAATAAAGTGGATTTTTTTAATTGATGAGAGTTACGATTTTGAGCTGACATATCTAATTGATTCATATGAATTGATGTTGTTATTAGTTAAATTCCCTACTTTTTTGCAATTAATTAGGCTTTGTATAAATCGTTAATTTGACTTATTTAATGGATTCGCAATATTGAACAGGTTTCGAAAATGTAGACACCTATCAATTTCTTGGAATACTTGGAACCCAATTTAGGAATCAACATCTTGATGCGATTATATCACCCAGCAGAATTAGCTCATGCAAGTACAATGGCGCGATCTTAGCGTAATTCTAGTGAGCTTGCACAATTTAATTCCATATTTCATTTATTATTCATTTCACGTGAGTGTATAGTATACTATGCAATTTATATTTCCATGCTTGTCATAATTTTTTAAATTCTTTTTTGAAATATATTATACATTATAATTCATACATTTAGAACTATGTATTCAACAGTGATTACAAATAGACTTCTGAAATAGCATTGTCAAAGAATATTTCCCGAAATCCACAACAACATGTCAGTGAAATCTAAAATGAATGCAACAAAGGCGAATAATTCAAACATTGAATGGGAGACTCTAGAGAAGGATCAAAAAATATATCGTTATTTTCTTGAGGCTTTGTCGAGATCAAAAGTCCATCCAAGGTTATTCAAACAGAAAAAATGTATAACCTCAATCACAAATAGCTATCGGGTTGAAGATAACCATAAGTCGCCATATAGAGGACCGAAACGTGGAACGCTTCCATCCCAGTCAAGACAAGGTCTAAATGATCCCAACCTGTCTGAGATTCTACCATACAAAATCGGAAATGATATTTCGATAATTACTGATGTTGGTGTACGACTATCTAAAGTTGATTATTGAGCTTTATATTCTCATTAAATTACATCATTCTTTGATCATAACAATTTTATTGATATTGTTATTTTTAGAGGATTGGGAAGAACGTTGTCCCGTAGGCTCGACACAGACAATGAGGCTTAGAGTGGGACATGCCAAATCCCACAAGATACGCTTATGGGCACCCGATGAGTACAATTTTGTATGAACTTACACCTCACCAGAACTTCCTTTGAAGAAGGTGAGCATTTAGCATGCTTTTTGTTCTTTGTTTTCCTCTTTCAATTCATTTCCTGCACACATTTAAACATGATTTGAAGTCGCAGTATGTACAATAATGTTAATATATATAGTGTTTTTTGCGCAACGAATGTCATGCAAATATTTTATCGATGTAAACAAAACAAAAATGCTTTATAGGACACAAAAAAAGATCCTAAAAAATATTAAGATCTTAGAAAATATAAATGTGGATTTTTACACTAATTTTAGCATAGTAAAATAAAATATTTATTCCATTAATTAAATATTATATCTAACATAATATTTTTGCTGAATTTAAAATTTTTTACCACAAGCCTTATCATTGTTTATGTAATAATATATTAACTAGATCATATCATAATCTGATATACAAAAATAAGTTAAAGTTTCATTTTTACAAATAACATTAAAGATGCGCAATATGAGATCGGATTACATGATTATACAACAAATAAGATTATTATGGCAACGATTCCATTAGATAAACGTATATTATCAACGATACACATGAGCTCCACAAACACAAATACAATGATACAACCCCATCCCTATGATCGATCTCTTTTATGTGATGCATAGGAAAGTTGCATGCAAATTTTTGAGCTACCTGAGCCCGTTCTCTGCATTGGCGATATACTGCAGATAGAGCTTTTCAGTAGGGTTCAAAGAAGAGACATTGATCCACTATCTTATATATGGTTAGTAAGTCTCTCCAAGTTATAAAATATACACACCTTGTTTAATAAAGTGGATTTTTTATGATGATGAGAGTTACAATTTTGAGCTGACGTACCTAATTGATCCATATGAATTGATGTTGTTATTAGTTAAATTTCCTACTTGTTTTGCAATTTATTAGGCTTTGTATAAATAGTTAATTTGACGTATTTAATGGATTCACAATATTGAACAGGTTTCGAAAACAATTCTTGGAATTCTTGAAACCCGATTTAGTGATCAACATCTTGATGCGATTAAATGATCCAACAGAATTAGCTCGTGCAAGTACAACGGCACGAATTTGGTATAATTTTGGTGAGCTTGCGCAATTTAATTCCATATTTCATTAATTGTTCATTTCACGTGAATGTATAGTATACTATGTAATTTATATTTTCATGCTTGACATAATTTTTTAAATTCTTTTTTTGAATATATTATACATTATAAATCTTACATTTAGAACTATGTATTCAATGGTGATTATAAATAGACTTCTAAAACAACATTGTCTAAGAATATTTCCCAAAATCCACAACAACATGTCATGAAAATCTAAAATGAATGCAACAATGGAGAATAATTCAAACATTGAATGGGAGACTCTAGAGACGGGTCACAAAATATATAGTTACATTCTTGAGGCTATGTCGAGATCAAAAGTCCATCCAAGGTTATTCAAACAGAAAAAATGTATAGCCACAATCACAAATAGCTATCGAGATGAAGATAACTATAAGTCACCATATAGTGGACCGAAACATGGACCGCCTCCATCCCGGTCAAGACAAGGTCTAAATGTTCCCAACCTATCTGAGATTCTAACATACAAAATCGAAAACGATATTTCAATCATTACTGATATTTGTGTACGACTATCTGAAGGTGGTTACTGAGCTTTATATTCTCATCAATTACATCATTCTTTGATCATAACAATTTTATTGATATTCTTAATTTTAGAGGATTGGGAAGAACATTGTCATGTAGGCTCGGCAAAGACAATGAGGCTTAGAGTGGGACATGCCAAATCCCACAAGATGTGCTTATGGGCACCCGATGAGTACAGTTTTGTATGGACTTACACCTTACTAGAACTTCCTTTGAAGAAGGTGAGCATTTAGCATGCTTTTTGTTCTTTGTTTTCGTCTTTCCGTTGACTTCTGGTGCACATTTATGTTGGGAAAGAGTGGCACTTATTACAATACCACCAGCACAGCGGAAGTGATAAAATTCTTTTTCCACTAACTGGATAAAAATGGGATAAATCAAGTTGATATTATGTAGAGTGAAACGGGCGAGAAAAGAAGAAGAAAAATGAGAACACGATTTTTACGTGGAAAACCCAAATCGGGAAAAAACCACGGGACCGAAGTCGAAAACCTCCACTATATCAATAATGGGCTTACACAAATTCTCCCTAAATTATTAGGGGATAATCAATTCTTCAAGAGTGTATCTCTTGGATTACAAATACATCAAGTTTATAAACTTGTAATAGTAATAGAAAAATAGAGTATTTTCTCTCGTATATTTTCTCCTT
This sequence comes from Verbascum thapsus, assembly GCA_963669365.1. Taxonomy (NCBI): domain Eukaryota; kingdom Viridiplantae; phylum Streptophyta; class Magnoliopsida; order Lamiales; family Scrophulariaceae; genus Verbascum; species Verbascum thapsus. The sequence goes on from OY770108.1 coordinate 8,536,666, forward strand.
ACTATTTTCTCTCGTCACTCGTAAGAGTGGATTTCTCTCAATCTCTCTCGATTGGAATTCTCACTTTCTTCTCCTTTTTTTTTCTTATGATTTTCAGAAATGAAATGAGCTCTATTTATAGGGAAACGGAGGATGAAAAATACGATTTTTCCAACACCTCTTTCACCATTTTTCTTCCTACCATTTGAAACATTTGTTACGTAAAACAATTGTTTCTACCTACAAATGTTGAAAACAATTTTCAAACTTGCCTAATTTTGTTCTTCAAAATTTACGGCAAGAAAATGGTAAGGCATGCTTTTGTATGTTTTTTGACAAAAGAAGAAGAGTTTGATTTCTCTTCTTTTTTTTTCAATCCATATGGGGTTGGATTTTCAACAATTCTCACCCTCCAACTCATGTGGGGGGCACAACCAAGCCCGCTTTGTTTCGACAAAGTTCAAGCTTTTCCCTTGGCAAAGATTTCGTGAGCATATCTGCGCCGTTATCATCAGTATGCACTTTATCCAGGTGCATCAACTTTTTGTCAAGAACATCACGAATCCAATGATATCTCACATCAATGTGTTTCGATTTTGAATGAAAAGTCGAATTTTTACTCAAGTGGATCGCGCTTTGACTATCACAGTAGAGCGTGTAATTTTCTTGCTTCAAGTTCAATTCTTCTAGAAACTTCTTTAACCACAATAACTATTTACAAGCTTTAGTCACAGCAATGTACTCAGCCTCTGTTGTGGACAATGCTACACATTTTTGAAGTTTCGACTGCCAAGAAATAGCTCACCCTGCAAGTGTCATTAAGTATCCTGATGTAGACTTCCTTGAGTCTATATCACCAGCCATGTCTGCATCGGTGTACCCATCTAAAATAAGTTGGTTATCACCAAACCTCAAACATAGTCTCGAGGTGCCTCTCAGATACCTTAAGATTCATTTCACTACTTCCCAGTGATCCTTGCCAGGATTTGACAGAAAACGGCTCACTAAGCCGACAGCATGAGCAATATCGGGTCTAGTACATACCATAGCATACATCAAACTGCCAACTGCAGAAGCATATGGTATCTTCTTCATCTCTTGTTTATCTTCCTCACTTGTGGGACATTGGGTAACGCTGAGTTTGAAATGACCAGCAAGTGGAGTACTTACCGCCTTAGATTTGCTCATGTTGAATCTTTTAAGAACTTTCTCAATGTATCGTTCTTGAGATAACCAGATCTTTTTGGTAGACCTGTCCCTTGAAATCTTCATTCCAAGAATCTGTTTAGCCGGCCCCAAATCTTTCATTGCAAAAGATTGCCCAAGTTCTTTCTTTAGCTTGTCAATCTTGTTGCCATCATGACCTACAATCAGCATGTCATCTACGTATAACAACAGAATAATGAATTCTCCATCTGAGAATTTCTTGAAATATACGCAATGATCCGAACTGGTTCTCTTGTAGTCATGGTCCGTCATGAATGAGTCAAATTTCTTATACCATTGTCTAGGCGCCTGCTTTAGACCGTACAAGCTTTTCTTCAACCTGCAAACTAGGTTTTCTTTTCCTTTGACTCTGTACCCTTCCGGCTGCTCCATATAAATTTCTTCATCTAGATCACCATGAAGAAATGCGGTCTTCACATCAAGTTGTTCGATTTCCAGATTGAGACTAGCGGCAATCCCAAGAACAACTCTGATTGATGACATCTTCACCACTGGTGAGACAATTTCTTCAAAATCAACACCCTTTTTCTGATTGAAACCCTTCACAACCAGCCTTGCTTTATATCTGGGTTGTGAGCTATGTTCCTCATTCTTCAACTTGTAAACCCACTTATTTCTAAGTGTTCTCTTGCCTTTAGGCAGCTTTACCAAGTCATAGGTGTGATTTTCTTGTAAGGATTTCATCTCCTCTTTCATAGCCTCCAACCACATATCTTTTTGATCATGTGATATGGCTTCTGAGTAAGTCTCGGGTTCTCCCCCATCACTGAGCAACACATACTCATGTGGATTATACCTGGTAGAAGGAATTCTTGGTCTGGTGGACCTTCTAACCGTTGACTCTAGTGGTGAAACTGGATCATCAGTCTGTACAGATGGCAACTTATTATCAACTGGCTCGACATCAATTATATCATTCTGCTCATCTTGTACATCTCCCCCGTGATCCTGAGTTGTACGTGGAAGAACAGGGTCTAAGTCATCAGGAACGACTTCTTGAAAAGATTCTATCATCTTGCTCTGTTTCGTCTCGTCAGATGTTTGTTCCTCGAGAAACACAACATCTCTACTTCTGATAACTTTTCTGTTTACCGGGTCCCATAGTCTGTAACCAAACTCTTCATGGCCATAGCCCAAGAAGATACACGGTTTGGTTTTGTCATCAAGCTTGGATCTTTCATCTTTTGGAATATGAACAAATGTCTTGCAGCCAAACACTCTCAAGTGTTTGTAGGAAACATCTTTCCCTGACCAAACTCTATCCGGAATGTCACCATCCAAAGGAGCTGATGGAGAAAGGTTGATCAAATCAACTGCAGTCCTCATTGCTTCACCCCAAAAGGATTTAGGCAATTTTGAGTGGGATATGCATTTGACCCTCTCACAAATTGTCTTGTTCATCCTCTCTGCCACACCATTGTGTTGAGGCGTTTTGGGAACGCTCTTCTCAAGCCTGATACCATAGTCACGACAGTGCTGTTCAAACGGACCCTGGTATTCGCCACCATTGTCTGAACGAATACACTTCAACTTTCTTCCAGTTTCTCTTTCCACTTTTGCTTGAAAATCCTTAAAGACCGTTATGACCTGATCTTTAGTTTTCAGCGCATAACTCCAGACTTTTCTAGAGTAATCATCAATGAAAGTGATAAAGTACACTACACCACCAAGTGTTTTGTCTTTCATATAGCATACATCAGTATGCACCAAGTCCAGAGGGTGTGTCTTTCTAGAGGGATAGAAACTCTTGAAAGCAACTCTGTGTTGTTTTTCAGCTAAACAATCAACACAAGTTTGAAACTCTGTACCCATCACGTCTGGGAGGAGTTTATTCCTAGCCAAAAGCTGAATTCCTTTTTGGCTCAAATGTCCAAGTCGTTTATGCCATAGCTCAATGGAGGCACTATTGACTACTGGTGCATTCACCTCTCCATTGGATGACTTTGCCTGCATAAGGTATAGCGAGTTCGTTTTCTTACCCTTTGCAGTAATAAGAGAGCCTTTGGTAAGCTTCCATTTTCCTTCACCAAAGTTACTGACATAGCCATCATCGTCTAGCTTGCCAGTGGAAATAATGTTGAGCCGGATATCATGAATATGTCTGACATCTCTAAGAGTGAGTCGGCATCCTGTGTCAGTTTCCAAGATAACGTTTCCCATGCCGACAACCTCTGTCACACCATGATTGGCCATTCTGACTCGGCCAAAGTTGCCACTAGTGTATGATGTGAACATATCTCTGTTTGGAGTGATATGATATGAGGCTCCGGAATCAATGATCCAGTCAGTTTCTTGGCAAGATGAACTGACACATGCGTCATCACAGATAATGACAACATCACCATCAGCTGCAACAGCTGTAGTGTCATTTTTCCTGTTTTCATTATTTCCATTATTTTGATCTCTTTTCTTCTTTCTACAATCTCTCTCGTAGTGGTTTGGACCACCACAATAATGGCATTTGAAATCTTTCTTGACTTTGGACTTTCCTCTAGATTTGTCTCTCTGGTGCTGAGAACCTCTGTTATTGTTTCTTCATCGTCTGTTAGAATTTTCAGTTACCAACGCGTTTTGCTCGGTACTGAACGCCTGCTCCTTTCTCCTGGACTCTTCATTTAGAAGGCAATCTTTGACCACTTGCAAAGTCAAATCTCCATTAGGAGCGGAATTGCTGAGCGACACGACGAGTGTGTCCCAACTATCGGGTAGTGAACTGAGCAACAATAAAGCAATCACTTCATCATCAAGAGGTATTTTCATGGTGATTGATTGATTTATTAAGCCCTGATAGGTATTGTGCTCCGTCATATTTGCACCCTCCTTGTACCGTAGTCGGATAATTTTTCTAATCACAGAAGCTTTGTTTAAAGCATTTTTCCTTTCAAACATAGCCTCGATATTTTTCCATAATTCATCCGCTTTTTCTTCGTTAGTGAAATGATGAAAAATATTGTGATCGAGAAAACGTCGAATGTAACCGACCGTTTTCCTGTGAAAGATTTTCCATTCGCCTTCACTCATATCTTTTGGTTTGGATTCATCACCAAGCAACGGCAAGAACAAATCCTTGCAATATAATAAATCTAACATACTCGGTTTCCAGATTGAGTAGTTAGACCCGTTCAACTTGAACATCCCGCCGATAGACGACGATTCCTCCATTTTTGATCCGCTATCTCAACGTGGCTCTGATACCACTTGTTGGGAAAGAGTGGCACTTATTACAATACCACCAGCACAGCGGAAGTGATAAAATTCTTTTCCCACTAACTGGATAAAAATGGGATAAATCAAGTTGATATTATGTAGAGTGAAACGGGCGAGAAAAGAAGAAAAATGAGAACACGATTTTTACGTGGAAAACCCAAATCGGGAAAAAACCACGGGACCGAAGTCGAAAACCTCCACTATATCAATAATGGGCTTACACAAATTCTCCCTAAATTATTAGGGGATAATCAATTCTTCAAGAGTGTATCTCTTGGATTACAAATACATCAAGTTTATAAACTTGTAATAGTAATAGAAAAATAGAGTATTTTCTCTCGTATATTTTCTCCTTACTATTTTCTCTCGTCACTCGTAAGAGTGGATTTCTCTCAATCTCTCTATTGGAATTCTCACTTTCTTCTCCTTTTTTTTTCCTTATGATTTTCATAAATGAAATGAGCTCTATTTATAGGGAAACGGAGGATAAAAAATACGATTTTTCAACACCTCTTTCACCATTTTTCTTCCTACCATTTGAAACATTTGTTACGTAAAACAATTGTTTCTACCTACAAATGTTGAAAACAATTTTCAAACTTGCCTAATTTTGTTCTTCAAAACTTACGGCAAGAAAATGGTAAGGCATGCTTCTGTATGTTTTTTGACAAAAGAAGAAGAGTTTGATTTCTCTTCTTTTGTTTTCAATCCATATGGGGTTGGATTTTCAACAATTTAAACATGATTTGAAGTAGCAGTATTTACGATAATATTATGTATAGTTGTTTTTGCGCAAAGAATGCCATGCAAATATTTTACAGATGTAAACAAAACAAAAATGCTTTATAGGATGCAAAAAAGATCCTAAAAAATATTAAGATCTTGGAAAATATAAGTGTGAATTATTACACTAATTTCAGCTTAGTAAAATAAAATATTTATTACATTAGATAAATATTAAATCTTACATAATATTTTTGTTGAATTTAATAATTTTTACCATCAGCCATATCATTGTTTATGTAATAATATATTCACTAGAACAGATCTCAATCTGATTTACAAAAATAAGTGAAGTTTTATTTTTGCAAATAAAATTAGAGATGCGCAATATGAGACGATAACATCAGATAATATAGTATATTATTAACAATACACATGAGCTCCACACACACACATACAATTATTCATCCACATCCCTAAGATCGATCTCTTTTATGTGATTCATAGGAAAGTTGCATGCAAATATTTGAGCTACCTGAGCCCGTTCTCTGCATTGGCAGTATGCTGCAGATAGAGCTTTTTAGTAGGGTTCAAAGAAGAGGCATTGATCCACTATCTTATATATGGTTAGTAAGTCTCTCCATGTTATAAGATATACACACCTTTGTTAATAAAGTGGATTGTTTCTGATGATGAGAGTTACAACTTTGAGCTGACGTACCAAATTGATTCATATGAATTGATGTTGTTATTAGTTAAATTCCCTACTTGTTTTGCAATTTATTAGGCTTTATATAAATCGTTAATTTGACTTATTTCATGGATTCGCAATGTTGAATAGGTTACGATAATGAAGACACCTATCAATTTCTTGTAATACTTGAAACCCGATTTAGGGATCAACATCTTGATGCGATTAGATGATCCAGCAGAATTAGCTCGTGCATGTACAACGGCGCGATCTTGGCGTAATTATAGTGATCTTGCACAATTTATTTTCATATTTTATTTATTGTTCATTTCACGTGAGTGTATAGTATACTATGCAATTTATATTTCCATGCTTGTCATAATTTTTTAAATTCTTTTTTTTTGAATATATTATACATTATAAATTTTACATTTAGAACTATGTATTCAACAGTGATTTCAAATAGACTTCTGAAACAACATTGTCTAAGATTATTTCCAGAAATCCACAATAACATGTCAGGGGAATCTAAAATCAATGCAACAAAAGTGAATAATTGAAACATTGAATGTGAGACTCTATAGACGGATCATAAAATATATAGTTGTATTCTTGATACACGTGACCATTGTTGGGCTCAGCTACGCTATGAATTTTGTGGCAACAACCTCCTTGATTCTTGTATTGATATGGCTGATGGACGGGACTGGTTTAGATGACTGAATAAAGCAAGCTTGCTCGAGCAATTAAGTTATAATGTTATAAGGTGTTATGTATATACACATATGTAGTCCAAGTGGGAGATTGTTGGAATATTTTGTGTACTTATATTATGTGCATATCATAACTACAAGCATTCGGGCACGCAAACGTTTGTGCATTGCAGTTTAGATTGTATATCATATATTAAATAAGGTATGGGCCTTAATTAAGTGATCAAAGTTAAGTTGTATAGGACCTGGTCATCTATTTTGGTATTGGGTTATATTTTATATGTGTAGAAACTTTGAGGACTGAATTGCAATTTATGATGGACTAATTTGCATATAAGTCCTAATTCAGCTATAAATAGAGGTTATGGTCCCTAGTTGACGAACAACAACAAAAGAATTTCTCTCCTTTCTCTATAGAATCCCATCATCTAAAGAAAGGTTTTCGGGTACGATCAACTTGAAGACAATAACTAAAGACAATTCCATTGCTATGGATTCAGATATGTTTTTAATTTATCGTTTTTTGCGTGATTATCATGGAGTTCGAAGATTCGGGGCCATCAAGTTAAAGTTTTCCATCATTTACCTCAATTTAGCATAAATGCATCACATATTCTTTTAATTATTTTTTTTAATATGTGAATAAAATATAAAAAAAATAACACTATAAATCATATATGTGTATATATATTAATTACTCTATAATATATATAGTTTAATAACTACTTAATAATATTAGTATCAATAAGTCGCTTAATTGTATTGATAGTATTTTATACATAATAGTTAATAATAACTTTTAATTGATCTTTGCTCAACATTAAATATATGAATAACTTATATTCATAACAGTTGTTTTTTATATTTCCAAACTTAGATACAATTTCTTTGATCAACTATTAATCGCGAAGAACTCAAATGTACTTTTCTTATGCTGGCCTAGTAATAAATTCCTAGTTACGTTATGGAAGAGTAGTATAATGTGGTAGTTTGATTTTAAAAAAATATAAACATAGAACTCAATTTTGTATTGTAATTTTTATTAAGTTAGAAATGCAATCCCTTAGTAGTTCTTTAAGTTAGTTTAGACCATTAAATAGTTTTAAAATACAAAAATTACTCTCGGAGTAGACCAACCGAAATGACATTTTAATAGGTTAGGTATTCAATTAGAAATATGTTTAAATGTACAAAGACATTCTCCTGTGCCTTTATTTAACAATATGCCCATGGATTGATGAATTACTTTACTATATATATTTATATATATCCTTGGTTCCTAATATTTCACACTAGAAATTGAAACATACAAAATTATCATGTAGAATGCATGTGTATGCTAACTTGTTTTTTGTTTCTTAAGATGTTTTTATATTTTTTACATTGATTTTTTTGCCCTACATTAATACTTAAGTTTGATTATAAAAAAAAACACAATAATTCAACAAATAATCATCAACATATCATTAGTTATTTGATATATTTTACCAACTTCAACCAAATTTAAAAATATAAACAAACTGAAATATGAATTCTCTTGGCATACATTTTTTAAATATTTATAAAATCTAAACTGAAAAAATATAAAGAAAGCCAAAATAGCCATTTGCTTCAAATTTCATGTTCCATGTCGCCAAATTATATTTGAATGCCTTCCAAAATCCTATCCCATTTTCCTCCAATATATAATTACGTTTCGGAAAGAGAGCTAGTCTCAATCAATTACACTTGAATCACTCTTTCATAATTTATTTTTTAAAAGGATAATCACACTAATTACTCTCTTATTTAATCTAATTATAGTGGAGGGGGACATCGGGTTTGATCCGATAGAAAACGGAACCAAAATTTCACAATTTTTTCAAAATAACAAACCGAAAAAGTTCGATTATGTTCGTTTTTAACTGAACTAAACGAAATCTTAAAAAAAAAAGAAAAAAATACTTGGTTCGATTGAGTTTTTAATTTTTCTTTTAATTTTAATTTTTAACCTACTCCTCTATTTTTTAACGTTTCTAATATATAATACTTATTAATTATATATAAATTAAAAATAATAATTAATATATATCATATATTTCGGATTGGATAACCATACCTAAAAATCGAACCGAACCGAATAATAATTTTTTTTGACAAACAATTGAAAACAAAATTGAAATATTCGGTTCGATTTCGATTTGAATTAAACTTTTATTTTTTAATTCGGTTTGGACAGTTCATTTAATTTTGAACACCCCAAATCAATAAATCAACAACTATAAACAATTAATTCACAAATTACCCATGAAGAACACGATATAATCTCTCTTTTATTGTGATCAGAGTTACTCTTCATCTAAATAAAACAATCTCACCAACTTCTGGAAGTTGTTATCATTAGTTCCTCTAAAGGAATTTACATGTTAAATTAGCTATTCCAACTTATAATTTCTTTTTTTCTTTTTTCTTTTACCATTTCTATAGTGTGGATTATGATTTATGATTATACAAGCTCCCCTCTTGCCGCCACAATTAACTGAATTTCCAACCAACACCGGATTGACAATTTTAACCTCCCTCATACTTCTCGATTACCTTTTCACATCATGTAATTTCCCACATATTTTAAGGGTAGAAATGTACACTCCAGCTGCAACTAACTCTGTTATCTCCCCTTTCTTGCTTCTGCAAAAGAAACGAAGCTCATAATCAGCAGCATCACACAGTGAAACCCAGAAGCAATTTTAATGGGGAAATTAACAAGAAACTCCAAGAACTCATTCATCACACTAAGCCCATCATTTTTCACACATTTGCTCTCAGTTTCACCATTTTCATCCCCAACAAAGAAGGGTTCTCGAAAATCTCCATTTTCGCCCAATTTCACTCTACCCATCTTCCTCTCTCTTTCAATCCTCTGCACTTTCACCGGAATTTGCATTCTAACATTCTACCCCATTTCCCATAACTCAATTCCATGCTCTGCCCTCTCCCCTTCATCCCCGTTATCACCTTTTCTGCTAGCCTCACTTTCCTCTGTTTTGAAAGACTACCCGAGTATTCGAGATGAGCCCACATTATCTAGCAGTGTGATGGTGCCTTTGCCTGCGCACGGGGCGACTGCAAACGCTAATAATATTTCCGCAGAGGAGAGGGATTTCTGGGAACAGCCAGATGGGGAAGGGTACCGGCCTTGTTTGGATTTTAGTCTCGAGTATCGAAAAAAATCGAGTAGAATTTCAAAGGAGAAGAGGAAGTTCTTGGTGGTTGTGGTTTCTGGGGGGTTGAATCAGCAGAGGAATCAGATTGTTGATGCTGTTGTTATTGCCAGAATTCTTGAAGCTGCTTTGGTGGTGCCTGTTTTGCAGGTTAATCGTATTTGGGGAGACGAAAGGTAGAATTTAATTTATTTTTGGGAAATTGCAGTATTGGTCCCTTAGGAATAGGAAATTGCAGTATTGCAGCTTTTTTTTTTTTTTCTCAATTCCTTTGGTATTGTGATGGTGTTTTTAAATTTATTTATCCATATTTCGTTATAAAATTGTCGTGGATTCATACTTGAATGTACATATAATGGAGTATAAATAATTAAAATTAATATTATGTGCTGAAAAATTGTTTGTCATGAAGTTACTGAATTTATGGTGTTGAAGCTTTCTTAAACATTATGATAGAACTTTTCATACATCTAGGCGGATCGAAGGGTTGACTTTGTTCTGTAAATTTGCAGTGAATTTTCGGATATATTTGATTTGGAACATTTCAAGAAGACTTTGCAAGCTGATGTTCGAGTCGTATCATCTCTACCTTCCACTCATTTGGTTTCAAAGCAATCAATCGAAAATCAACTCCCATATCATGTATCACCGATGTGGATTCGTGCAAGATTCCTTCATCAAGTAAGTAAAATGGAATCTTATTTTTTATGTGTATTGCAATTTATCTTCCTTACAAAAATTGTGTATATATGTAGCTAAACGAAGAAGGCGTTCTCATACTAAAAGGACTAGATTCTAGGCTCTCGAAGAATCTTCCTCTTGATCTTCAGAAGCTCAGGTGTAAGGTAAATAATTAGTCCATAAGTCATTGTGTTATATATTTTGTACACACCTCAAACTCATATTTTGCATTGTGATAGGTTGCATTTCATGCTCTAAGATTTGCTTCTCAAATCCAAGACATTGGCAATCAGATTGCTAGGAGAATGTGGATTGAGGGTCCTTATATAGCTGTTCATTTAAGGCTAGAAAAAGATGTGTGGGTCAGAACAGGATGCCTCACTGGTTTAGGAGATGAATATGACGAGATCATAGCCAATGATCGGGATTCTAATCCCGACTTCTTAACTGACAAACTGAATATAACTAAATCCGCTCGAAGACTTGCAGGACTGTGTCCTCTCAACGCCCACGAATTGGCAAGGTAAAAACTTTCTACTATTGAGTTATGATTTAGTCAATTTCTCATGTATAGCTCGTATGAGTAGGTCCAACCACCGTCCCCACTAATGAGCAATAAATGAAGTACATTTGACTCCATAATAATCTGTCATTATATCCATGATCCACGTATTGGGTTATTTATCCGCCATCTGTCATTATAAATCAAGTTATATTAACCAACTAGTTATTTTCATTCGTTAATCGTAAAAAATGCAGGGTTCTTAAAGGTTTAGGGGCACCTAGCAATTCTCGTATATACATAGCAGGAGGGGAGCCATTCGGTGGTAAAAAGGCGATTCAACCACTAATCGATGAGTTCCCAAATATAGAAACAAAAGAGACATTGGCACGAGAAGGACAGCTCAAACCATATATGAAAAGATGTTCGGTTTTAGCAGCTATTGATTACATTGTGTCTCTTAGCAGTGATGTGTTTGTTCCTTCACATGGAGGTAATATGGGGAGAGCTATGCAGGGTCATCGTGCATACGTAGGACATAGGAAAAACGTAAAGCCTAACAAGAGAATGATTATACCGTTGTTAGAAGATAAATGGGTATCGGAGGATGAATTTAGAAGTGGGATTAAGAGGCTGCATAAATACTCAAAGGGCCAACCTGTGTTGAGGAATAACAAGTTAGATAGAGATGTTTTGGCTTACCCTTTACCTGAGTGTATGTGCAAACACTGACTATTGATTTCTCATAATCCATTCTTTGGATTGATAACTTTTTTTACATGCAGAAATTACACTAAAAGAAAGCTCACTGTACAAATCCCAATGCAAATAAATGAAATAACAATTAAACATTAATCGTCATACAAATAATGCAAATACTAAGAGTCTAATCTTCAATATTTGGTCAAATATGAGAATGATTTTTCACCTACTTCATCTACAAGTAAATCATGTTCCAATTCCGATTCATCGATATGAGATTTGCAATTTCTAAAATTTCAAAAGGGAGATTTATAATTTCTAAAGTTTCAATGTATTGATACAGAAATAATTATTCGAGTGCACTGACAGATTTTGAATATTTTTTACAAAATAATTAGAATTGGTGAAATCTTTCAAATCAAATACAATTTTATTAATGAATGACGCATAAGTATTGCTTTGTTATTTTTGTGATGATCATGTAATTATAAAATATCAAATAAGAAAGAGAAAAGAAAATTAGTTTAAGAATGAAATTGTTGATGAGAGAGTGTGAAATTATGAATATTATATGTAATATATGTTGATTAATAGGTAGTAATACACGAAAATAATGAATATGAAAGAAAATGAATTTGATCGAAAATATGTTATATTTGAAATTTTGAGAAAGTTGTGAGAAAAGAAATAATTTTTGCAACCATACATGTCCGTAGTTTTCCAAATATAAGGTGCGAAAAAAGTTGAGAGAAAAATATAAATTGACAATTAGAATTGACTCATTTTAGGATCGGATATCACTCATCTTATTCAAGTTTCATAAGTTTATTCATGATGAGTTTTATGTTTTAAATGAGTCTCAAAAACTATTGGCCGCTAGAAGTTTGAAATGGTTAATAAGAATTTGATTTATTTAGTAATAAACAAATAATTATCAAATCATTTGATAGAATTATAATAATAATTTATTTAATTTAGTTCATTATTAAAAAAATCACGTGTTAACCATGTGCGAATTGCGATGAACGTGATATTTTTTCAGTAATACGAAATATCTAAATTCGCCTAACATACCAACTAAATTTATTAACCCCAATTAAACCAAACTGATATGATAAAGTAAAAAGCTGCATTAAATTGATCAACCATGCTAATCTTAGAGATTAGCTTTTTACAGCCGGTAACAAATTCAAAAAAGGGCCCTTATAAATATTTCCAGCCACAGAATCTTACAGAATCTGTGGCTGGAAATTGTCTGTAAGGCTTTGAAAGCCTTACAGGTCTGTAGGAAAAGCTGAGAATGTACACTCATTAACCTCATCCCATCTAGACCTCATTACATACAAATGGCGAAACATGAATCATCATTACAAAAACTCGACACCAAAAATAGCGGATTCTGTACAGAAACCAAAATTTACCAGAGTCTCCGTCCCCCAGTCCCTCTCTCACCACTCTCCCAACCTCTCTCCATAATCCAATACGCTCTCTCTCTCCTCCACTCCACCACCAACGACGCCGCCCTTTCCACCACAACATTCCTCATCGATCCCCACTCCGGCCGCCGTCTCACATACGCCACATTCCTCCAACAACTCAATTCCCTAACATTCTCCCTCAAATCATCTCTTCATCTCTCCAAATACGACGTCGCTTTCATCCTCTCCCCGCCTTCCCTCCACATCCCACTCCTCCAATTCTCTCTCCTCTCTCTAGGCGTCACCATCTGCCCTTCCAACCCAGAGTTATCCCAATCCGAGTTAACTCACCAGATCCAACTCAGTAAACCCTCCATCGCCTTCTCCACCTCAGCCCTCGCTCATAAACTCTCCCCCGATCTCCCCGTCGTCCTCCTCGACTCCCCCGGTTTTATTGACATGCTTGACGTTCCGAGCTCTAGTACTATAGACGACGTCGTCGTGAATCAGTCGGACCCGGCTGCGATTCTTTACTCCTCCGGCACTACTGGGTTGGTGAAAGGCGTCGTGCTGACTCACCGGAATTTAATAGCTGTTATTGCCGGATTTTATTACAACAGAAATGTTGATCATGAGAACGATGATGATGTTCAGCCAGTGTCGCTTTTTACTGTGCCTTTGTTTCACGTGTATGGGTTTTTCATGGTGATAAGAGCGGCGACGATGGGGCACAGCGTTGTGTTGATGGAGAAATTCGATTTTGTAAAAATGCTTGAGGCGGTGGAGATGTATAAAGTGACGTTTATGCCTGGCAATCCGCCGCTTGTGGTGGCGATGGTCATGAAGTCCGATTTGGTGGAAAAGTATGACTTCAGCTCGCTGCAGTGGCTGAGTTGCGGCGGAGCGCCGCTAGGAAAGGAGGTTTCAGAGCGGTTCACCTCTAAATTCCCTCACGTTGATATTGTGCAGGTATATATATAAACAAGGAGCTTTGTTTTTCTCTTATACAATTTATGCATGATAGTTATTTGTCAGGGGTATGGTTTGACTGAGGGTGGAGCAACAGCCACACGACTGGTGGGCGACGAGGATGTAAAGCGATATGGATGTGCTGGCCGCTTGTGCGAAAACATGGAAGCCAAAATAGTTGATCCTGATACTGGTGAGGCATTACATCCTGGACAACCAGGAGAATTATGGTTACGAGGGCCAGTGATTATGAAAGGTATCAATTACTACTGTATATTAAATCTCTATGTGAAACATGTATCATTTTGTCTTCCAAATTACCTTTACAATAGTTTAGTTTGATGGTCTATGACAGGTTATGCTGGGGATGATGCAGCAACAGCTTCAACCTTAGATTCGGAAGGCTGGCTAAAGACCGGTGATCTCTGTTATTTCGACTCCGATGGGTTTCTCTACATTGTTGATAGATTGAAAGAATTGATTAAGTACAAAGCATATCAGGTTATGACTTTTTCGTGTCGAAATCTTTCCAGGATTGAATTTGCATTGTAGAGTTTTATTCATTGATTCCATGTTGACATGTATTGCAATGCAGGTTCCTCCAGCCGAGCTGGAACAATTACTTCAGTCAATGCATGAAATTGCTGATGCAGCTGTCATCCCGTAAGCATTCTACTCATTATTTGATTTTAATATGTTGTATGTAACAAAGTCGATTTCAGTTTAATGTGAGTTTTGTAGATATCCTGATGAAGAAGCTGGTCAGATCCCTATGGCCTTTGTTGTGAGAAAACCTGGTAGCACCATTTCTGCAACTCAAATAATGGATTCCATTGCCAAACAGGCATCGTGTTTATTATTTCTCTCACCATTTATTTAATATGTTTTTCATTCCTTTAAAATCGTGAATGTTCACAAATCACATAATTGCAGGTTGCTCCTTATAAAAAGATCCGTCGTGTTGCACTCGTGAACTCGATTCCAAAATCTCCAACAGGTAAGATCTTGCGACGGGAGTTGGTCAATCGTGCTCTTTGAGTAGCTTTCTTCAGCCCCATGGCTTCATCACTCAATAATGGACCTATATATATAATCATGTCCTCCATGAAATTCGAATTCGTGACTATGTAACTATCAACTACTGAAAAAGTTTGAATGAGAAGATTCTTAACTCATATAGCATAATATTCAACTTGTTATTATATATTGCGACAACACAAAAACTGCCCACTTGGTGAATGGAAATAGGCTTTTTATTGAATAGTCATTTGTAAGATTTTTCTCAACTTTGGTATGAATTCAAAATTTTCAGCTTAAAATTAATATTATGTATATCTATATCTATTATTATATTATATTATACTATACACTAATATAAATGTATGGACCCTCAAATTGTTTATTTCCATTGTAAAAAGACAAATTTATCCTCAATACTTAAATATTGTATTAATTAATAAGTGAGTTATTATTCCTATTCTTGAATAATAAATATGGATGTCTTTCAAACTACCTAAATTATTCATCAATAAATGAGTTATTATTATTCTTATTCTTATTATTATATAATAAACAAAATTATCTTTTAAACTACCAATGGTTATTATCAATGGTAAAATACACAAATCTATATCTATATCTTGCTCTACTTTATACACTGTTATAAATAGAGTTTTTTTTTTTTTACATTTTTTATCAACCTAAAGTAGTCGCATTTAATTGAACTAAATAAGTAAAAAATAAATAATAAAAGTTATTTGTGGTATCGTGTACTTACATCATGACTCTTTCGTGAATATATAATAATAAAGGTTGATTATATAAAAAAACTATCGTTTATTTACTAGAAAAAGAAAAAGAACGAGCCATAGTAATGGATAGAAAAGGTACAGTGATATATAGATAAAAAATACATAGCCAATAAAATAAAACATGTTCATTAATACATGATTAAATATTTTATATAACTAAATAAAAAAAGTCTAGTACATAGGTTTATCATTGTACGTAATGAAATTATGGGGTACTTGGAGAAGAGAGTAAAAAAGGGGAAAAAGAAGCTCAAAGTAACAAAGAAAATCAGTTGCAAGTAGTAATTGGACGAGGAGAACAGAAGGTTGGAACAGAAAGGGTGATAAGGCAAGGGGAAACATCTAATACAGTCAAAAGAAAATAAGGCACGGGAGCAGGGGATGGCATAGTAACACTCATTGTTACTGACTACTTGTGTGGAATGTGAGAGGGCTAAATAGCTTGTGAGACAGAGGGAAGTGATCACCCTATGTAATAAAATGAATGTTAGCATATGTGGATTGCTTGAGCATAAAATAAAAACGCAAAAAATGGATGAAGTGATGATAACTAATTTGCAGAACCACCCAGGCGGTAGGATATGGGTTATGTGGAGGAAGAATGAGCAGAATGTGACTCTGATAGAGGCAACGAAACAGGTTATTCACAGCAGAATGTTAGAAATTCAGACGCAAAATATCATTTATATTACTTTTGCGTATGGCTTCAACCAAAATGGGAATAGGAAAAGGTTGTGGGAGGATCTAAAGAGGCTATCAAGATTTTAAGGAGTGTGAATTGGAAGAGATGAGATATAAAGGCTGCAAGTTTCTTCCCCCGGGTGTATGAGATTATAGCCCAATCTATATACACATAAATGAAGGGCAAATTCAGAGGAGAAAAGCTTTCAAATATTTTAAGGATATTGTTAAGATGGGGTGGATGACTCAAGTTGAAGACACTCCTATGTATAGAGTTACTCAGAAGCTGAAGATGCTGGAAAGAGACTTACATGTGCTCAATAATACCCAATTTAGTGATATTGAAAACCAGATGAATCAAATTAGAGAAGAATTAATGAAAATCCAAATGGACCTTGATATGAACCCGAATGATGAGATTGATAAGTTCCTAAATAGTGAGTGAGGAACACACTCCAAAAGAGAAAATTAAAATAAAACTAATTCTGAAATCTTTTTCTTCCTTCCCATTCTAATGGAGTGACAACATTTAAATACACAATTTAGAAATCTAAAAACAATGAAACATGCCCACTATGTGACCACTAACCTAGATAACTATCACCACTAACATAAACCACTAAACCACTACTTTCAATTGAAATAACTAATGAGCTTTAAATTGCGAAACAATAGACTTCAACATTAATTTGGGCTTCTCTGCTGGATTCGGCCCAATGGGCATATCAATACTCTCCTCCCCAAATTTGGTCTTGTCCTCAAGACCAAGTTGTGATCGGTGCCACAAGCTTAGGTATGGCTGAAATCCTGGGATCGGGTGGCTCGAATTGGATGCGTGAAGTCACTGGAAACAATATCATCAACCCTTCATGGTTGCATGCCAATGCTGCATATTCTAGTGGTGTCAGACCAGTCGTGCCTACTATATTTGGATTTGCCCCAGCCTTCAGCAAAAACTTCATAAATTCTGTTTCGGATTCGGAGGCTGTGTAAGCTAAGGGTGTCATACCACATGAAACACCATCGGGGTTGGCTCCAGCCTTAAGCAGAATATTCAAGCATTCAAATGACTGGGCATAAGTGACAACATAACTGGAGTCATAGAAAGTGGTGAAGCTGAATTTGGATTAGCATTGTGATCTAACAAAATCCTTACAGCTTCTTTCTTTCCACGAGCAGAAGCACGTTGTAGATGTGTCCCACAATCAGATTCTGCCTCTATATCGGCACCTTTAGAAATCAATATTTGTGTTAACTTCTTGTGTCCATTTTCAGCAGCATAATGTAATGCAGCCATCCCCTTCGAACAACTCGCATTAGCATCTACTTCATGATTGATGATATAATTTGCCGTATGAAGATGTAGCTCCATGATAGCAAGAATAAGAGGTGCGTCACCTTTTTCAGTTTTGATATTATTGGCCAGGTTGGTAGTGGTTGAGGGTGTGGAATTGGAAGGCATTTGAAACAAGGGAGTGATGGTTTGGGCTGTGACTTGATGACCTTGTGTGCGGGATGTGGATGCAACGTCTGGTGGTGGTGGTTGTGGGGACGTGATGTTGGAAATAAGTGAGAGCGAGGATTCATGACGTTTAGAGGCTTCGGCGTCGCAATGTTTGGCATCGTCGGCTAGTTGGTTGCAAAGTTGTTCGGTGGATTCGAGTTGAGTTTGCATAGAACGAATGGTGGTTGCGAGTTGAGAGACCTGATGTTCAAGGGAAGGAATTGGGTTTTTGGTTTCGCGATGGGGAGACATGTTCGAATCGATGAAAGAACCAATGATAAGTTCCTGAATATGAGTGAGGAACACACTCCAAAAGAGAAAAATAAACTAAAACTAATTCTGAAATCTTTTTCTTCCTTCCCATTCTAATGGAGTGACAACATTTAAATACACAATTTAGAAATCTAAAAATAAGGAAACATGCCCACTATGTGACCACTAACCTAGATAACTATCACCACTAACATAAACCACTAAACCGCTATTTTCAATTGAAATAACTAATGGGCTTTAAATTGCAAAACAATAGACTTCAACATTAATCTGGGCTTCTCTGCTGGATTCGGCCCAATGGGCATATCAGAGATACAAAAGCGGGAAGGGGTAGCTAGAGGCAAATTAAAGGAGATATATGTGGCAGTCGAGAAATTCTTATTGCAGAAATCTAAGGCAGTATGGATTCAGCAGGGAGATTAGAACACATGGTTTTTTCATAGGTGTATTAAGAGAAGACAATTTAGAAACAAAATTGTTTCAATTAAGGACCAAAATGGAAGCTTGGAGACAGATTATACAAGGGTGACACAGTTATTTATTGATTACTACCAAAGTTTGCTAACTTCAATTGTTTAAATACATCCAATTAATTATGATTTTGCAAAGAACTACATTGTTTATCTAATTTTCCAAATATTATTATAAAACTAAATCACCGGAGGCAGTAGAAGAATTTCTATTTAAAATATGGTCAAGCGTCCATTTTATTTAAATAGATCTCCTATCAATAGAAAAATTTAAGTACAATAATATTCTTAAACTACAGGAAAAAATCTTTGCTGATGGTGTTTTAGTTATTTTTATGTTGTGCAATGATAAAACTCATTTTTATGCGATTTACGACGTTCATTCGACATGTTTATTATAGATTTGCAATATATAATTTTTTCCTCAAATGCGTTTAATGTCACTGTTGAGTGTCGCAGGAAAATTTTAGTATGCAAAAATAAATACACAACTATAGGTTGAAAAGTCGAGAACGTCGCTAAAAAGTAGAGCTTTGTTGAACGCCACAAGCTGACGTTCGAACGCCCATTTACATGGCGTTCGAACTCTGATTAACAAGGCGTTTGAACGCCTTGTTTATGGGCGTTCGAGCGCCGAGTTACAAGGCGTCTAATTCTTGGTGTTCGAACGCGGAGTCTTAGCTGGGGGCCCATATTCAGATTTAATATTGAGTTTTGGATATAAATGACTCTTCCAAGTTGTGTTTTAGGGT
The DNA here is from genome assembly GCA_963669365.1 of Verbascum thapsus. Taxonomy (NCBI): domain Eukaryota; kingdom Viridiplantae; phylum Streptophyta; class Magnoliopsida; order Lamiales; family Scrophulariaceae; genus Verbascum; species Verbascum thapsus. The sequence goes on from OY770108.1 coordinate 8,556,169, forward strand.
TCGAATTTTATTTTCCTGAATTGAGTTGTAAAGATCAAAAATCGAGGGACGAGATTCGGAGATTATTGTAAACAGATTTGTTCGACAACGGGTTTAATCGAAATTATTTCTTTAATCTCTTTTAATTCTTGTCAGTTTTATCATGTTTGCATTATTGATTGTTGATTGTTTCTTCACATCTATGGAGTAATTCATCTTATTTTGGATTCGGGAATAGCCCGATAATATGTTATCGATATAGATTATAGAACCGTTGACATTATATCGCATATGCTTACGATTTGAATTCTCTGTTTTTAATGCTTGCGAATTTGTTGGCCACTTATTTGCATGATCATAGATATTAGGTGAAAATTCTGACAGATGACATCTAAATCGGAACCCTAGTATTCAAACCTAGGATCTTAAATCACGAAAGTAGTTTTAGGTCTTTTGAGAAATCGATACACTATCATAGAGATTAATAAATTTGAGTTCATGCTAATTGTCACGAAAGTAGGGAATTAACTGACTTAGGTAAACTATTATGCTTCGACAGAAGGTAATGAGTATAATTGGATAGTGTATTTCATAAGTAGCAATCGTAATTTAATTGGTAATATAATTGAATTGATAATGTATGTCGTGGTAAATCCTGATTTCGGAATTTCTAATCATATATAACTCAAACCAGTTTTCTTGCGTTCTGTTTAATTTTCATTACTATCTATCTCGTGTTTTCATTAGGCTTAGATTACCGATAAACTGATAAAATTAGTGCTTGATTATTTGGTCCTCATGGGAACAATTTTAATCAGAAAATAAAATCAGTAATCTAGAAAAATTTTACTTTTGGCCTCATTGTAGTTTGACTAAATCACTTTTACTCTCACAATAATTTTAATAACACATTTGGTCTTATTGAAATCAAAATGTGATACTTTAAGTTATGCCCATCTATTTCTTGTCTTAAATTATCAGCGTGCACACTTAGTTAGATAACTACCTTAGTTTTTTTTAAATACGTGAGAATTTTAGGCTAAAGTGAGTATATGTCTCCCACATGTAACTTTTACCTATTTGTGGAACTAATAGTGTCGTATTTTAATTTTTATGGAACTAGAAGTAGCACTGAAATTCTTATGAAATTAAAATTAACATATTTTTATTCCAATGAGACCAAACATATCACCAAAATTTTAATGGGACTAAATTTGATTTGGTCAAATTTCAATGATTCCAAAATTAATTTTTTCCTTCTATATCCAATTATAGGAAATTTGAGCGTATAATATAATAATTATTACAATTTTTTACACAGCTTTGTCAAAGTACTCAAGGGAACAAGAAACTTGCAATCAATTCAACAAAATAAAATCTTTAATCAAAATTTATTATGTATAAGGAGTTCCATTGTTTGGTGCATAAGCTATATTACTTTCTTAGTGACAATTTGATGATAAAAGAGTAAAACATAAATAATAAAATTGGTTTTAAAATGTATACAACAATAAATTATATAAATATATTACCACTTTAAAATGAAATTACAAGTCAACAATCGGATGCAGAGTTATATCAAGAAACACTTTAATATATTGAACGAAATAAACAAAGAAATCATAAGCCCGATTAACAATAAAAAAAACAAGATATTTGCAAATATTCAGTTATTAAGTATTTTAGTGTATTATTATTCACAGCGGTTCATATTATAAAGTAGTCGTCCAAAAATAATCTCTTGTATCTAAAAATCTTTTTATTTGAAAAAAAACTAATATTTAGAGCTAATACATTTATGGTCTTGACCGCCCTAAGTCCTCTAGATTAAAATTTAATTAATTAAAATTTCACATAAATTTTATATATTTTAGAACTTTTATATTGATTGTTGAATCTAACAATGATCTAAATCTATAGTTTTTTAGATATTTGAATCGTAATAAAAATTCAAAAATTGAATTGTTGGACACTTACCAACCTATAATATTAAAATAAACTATATTAAAATAGTTACAATATTTAACATTTTATTAAAACTCGTATTATATAATTTATCAATTTAAAAAAGGGAAAATAGGATTTACCTTCCCTCAACTATGACCTATTGGATTCCACCCCCCTCATGTTTGAATTTTTAGCAACAACCTCCCTTCAATCCATTTTTTTCTTCTAATGACTAAAATGCCCTTTACTAATTGTTTTGTAGGGGGATATGATAATTTTTATCAAAATTTAAAAAAATCATCACCAAAATTAACACAAACACCCTTTATTAATTAATTCTATACCATAAATATAGAAACATATGCTTATCGTAAGAATTCTACTATCGATCTACATGATCTAAAATAAATCAAAGTATTTGAAATTCGATTGAAAATTGTTAGACAATTATTTAAATTTAATTGGTATAATACAACAACAAGTTCCATTGAATACATTTCTACTCCAAAATCTGATCTCAAATTTGACTAAATTAATCAAAAAAATAATGAATAAATATAAATTATTAAGTTATACAATCTTGATATACGTTAAATTTATTTGATTGAACTAATTCAATTAACTGAATAACTATTAGATGAAGTTTCAACAATATATTATTATAAGGACGATTAATTATAAAATTGGACAAACACTTAAACAAGTTCCAACACTATATTATTAAGTTTGACTTTATCCACTTTGAACCTATTCATAAATTGTAGTTTCCCCATTAGTGCTTCGTCATAACATCACATATATGTATTTTTTTATCTCCGAAATTAATTGAAAGAATTTTGAGATATATTGAATACTAGTTCAACGTCCAAAACAAATAACGCACCTAAAATTAATTGATATTATTTAATTATATAAATTGATGGAGAGTATAGGCTAATATTCTCAAAGTGAGAGCGTTGAAGTGCATGCATGATCCATCATATGATGTTTTAACAATGACTAATTGCATTTAAGTTAATTTTGGTGATGAATTTTTTAGTAATGTTGATGAAAGAATTCCCACTTTAATTTCCACTACAAGACAATTAATAGAGGGGCATTTTAGCCATTGAAGGAACAAATGATAAAAAATTGGATGGAAGGGAGGTTATTGCTAAAAAATCAAATAAGAGGGGGGGGGGGTGGATGCCAATATGCCATAATTGAGGGGAGATGAATGCTATTTTCCCATTTAAAAAATTAAAACAAAAAACTTCAATAAGAAAAAATCTATAGATGAATTCTTAACTTGAAAAATGAAAGGTCATTTGGTTTAAACAATTGTTAATCATGACTTTTGGATTGTTTTACTTAAAAAAGTCATTTATTTGATATTTTAGTCATTATATTATTTTATAATAAATTAAAATACAAGCAATTAAAAATTCAACTTTAAATATTTGTAAGAAAATATTTTATTCAGAGGAAATTTATGGAATAGACAAAAAATTGCGAAAAAAAAAAAAGAGCGAAAAATTCCAGAAACAACAATAGACAAGATTGAAATAGATAAAGAATCAATATAGTTTTGGTTAATGTTATTAAAATTTCGATGAATGCCATAATAGTCTCTATTTAATTTAGTTTTTATTCCTACAATATTAGATTGTTATGATTCTTAAAAAATCACTTAAAAAAATAAATTATTATAATATTAATTTATTTTTTTCCTAAAAGTTCAATAAAAGATACGTGCCTCCATGTGTGACGCACGTGCTTTATACTAGTATTATTAAATATTTAAGCAAATAAAGAGATATCAAGATGCCTACTTGTTCTTATTTTTTATTCCTACAATATTAGATTGTTATGATTCTTAAAAAATCACTTAAAAAAATAAATTATTATAATATTAATTTATTTTTTTTCCTGAAAATTCAATAAAAGATACATGCCTCCATGTGTGATGCACGTGCTTTATACTAGTATTATTAAATGTTTTGAATTACGTGTATGTAGTTATTAACATATAAATTTCTATTAGAATATTATATCAATGCAAAAATTCTATTTCTAATAATTAATTTTCAATAGAATAAATATTTTTATAGTTCCTAATATATGATCATTTTTAATATTAAATACCTTTCTTTTACCATGTTCTGATCAAAATCAAAATCAGATATCTTCGATTTCGGTGCTTCTTTGTTTAAAATTAAATACCTCTCTTTTACCATGTTCTGATCAAAATTCAACATCTCTTATTGCTATTTCGAATGCTATCCATGAAGGTAAGGCTTGCTTTAACGCAAGCACCATCGATTAATTGATGAGTCTTTTTTGTAGAATTCAGGAAAGATTGATTTTTTTTTTATCAATTATTGACGCGAATCGAGTGATTTTGTTATTAATTTTTGTTTATTTTTGGTGATCTATGGTTTTGATTTAATGGGATTTTGAAATTTTCTGATTTATCAATTATGGGATATTGTGATTAATCCCTAAATTTTGTGATTTTGGAGGAAAATGAGAAAAATCCTCAGTTCAATTCTCGATTTCTAATTGAGACTTAATGATTCAAAAAATGAAGAACAAGGGAAAATTTTTGAGTTCGAATATTCGGATGATAAATTGCTTGAGGAGCTTCTTGATTTCGGAGAAAAAAAAACACATTTTTGATTTTTAGGGGTTTTTTTATTTTTCTTTTCGTATTTGGCCTCGATAAATATGATAAATTAGCGAACTAATAAAATTAAGAACATCAATAAGCATGATAAATTAGCCAAAAACGACAGAGAAGTACGGATAAATGTCGTAGATTCGAGCAAATACGGTACAAAAACGACAAAATTGAATCGATTCACGATGAAAAGATGATACACAGGAGCAATTCGGAGATTTTTGAGAAAACAGTGCGTGGGAATGAGCGCCGGCATGATCTGCGTCGGAGCATGACAGAGAAGTACCGAAAAAGTGTCGACGGCGGGAAAAAGACGGCGGTAGTTTGCCAGAGTTCATGGCGGCGGTGGGGTTTAAGGAGTTTGGGAGTAGAGAATTAATGAAAATTTCCAATTTGGGTGGGTGACATGACATTAGGTGATCGGCCAATTTGGTGATTTTTGGAGGGAAAATCAGAAAATCCCCAAATTGAGAGAAAAATCCCCAAATTGAGAGTCATGTGCGTGTCATGTGACTTTTTTCGGCGATTTTATGATTTTTTCGGCGAAATTTATATTGAAATTGCGGTTTTTTTGAACATATGGTATCCAAATTGCAAGTGGTCCAATTTCAGGTATTAGATTCGTGTACAGGCCAACTTGAGGTATCAAAGTTGCAATTTTTCCATGTAGTTATTAACATATAAATTTCTATAAGAATATTATATCAATGCAAAAATTGTATTTCTAATAATTAATTTTCAATAGAATAAATATTTTTATAGTTCCTAATATGTGATCATTTTTAATATCAAATATATTAAATCGGTTTGATTAAAAAATTATATGATTGTGTTGAGAAAATGATTAAAAAGGAATAATTTTAATAGTTCATTACCTAAAAAGTTATACATTATACATGTGTTTTGAATTGTACTTAATCACACTTGCAAAAGTAAAAGAGAATTACTTCTAAATTGTCATTCTTCTTTTTTACAATTTTAATTTAATTTTAATTAGAAAATAAAATCAGTAATCTAGAAAATTTTACTTTTGGCCTCATTGTAGTTTGACTAAATCACTTTTAGTCTCACAATAATTTTAATAACACATTTGGTCTTTTTGAAATCAAAATGTGATACTTAAGTTATATAATCTATTTCTTGTCTTAAATTATCAGCGTGCACACTTAGTTAGTTAACTACCTTAGTTTTTTTTTTAAAAATACGTGAGAATTTTAGGCTAAAGTGAGTATATGTCTCCCACATGTAACTTTTATCTATTTGTGGAACTAAAAATGTCGTATTTTAATTTTTATGAAACCATAAGTAGCACTGAAATTCTTATGGAATTAAAATTAACATATTTTGATTTCAATGAGACCAAATATATCACCAAAATTTTAATGGGACTAAATTTGATTTGGTCAAATTTCAATGATTCCAAAATTAATTTTTTCCCTCTATATCCAATTATAGGAAATTTGAGCGTATAATATAACAATTATTACAATGTTTTACACAGCTTTGTCAAAGTATTCAAGGGAACAAGAAACTTGCAATCAATTCAACAACATAAAATCTTTAATCAAAATTTATTATGTATAAGGAGTTCCATTGTTTGGTGCATAAGCTATATTACTTTCTTAGTGACAATTTAATGATAAAAGAGTAAAACATAAATAATAAAATTAGCTTTTAAATTTATACAACAATAAATTATATAAATATATTATCACTTTAAAATGAAATTACAAGTCAACAATCAGATGCAGAGTTATATCAACAAATACTTTAATATATTGAGCGAAATAAACAAAGAAATCATAAGCCCGATTAACAATAAAAAAAAAACCAAGATATTTGCAAATATTCAGTTATTAAGTATTTTAATGTATTATTCACAGCGGTTCATATTATAAAGTAGTTACCAAAAGTTCTAGTAACAAAAAAGTCATGTATTGTGACGAATTATTTCCTTACTAAATGTCAAATTTCTTGTAGTGTTGCCAATGCATGTTGAAAGAAGTATTGCATGTGTGATTCCTTTACCTAAATCCATTGCATGTGTGATCCAAAGATGAATCCCCACAATATGAAAAGTTTTTGTTGAATAGTTTGTTTTATGTGATTGATCTTAAAAAATATGTCATTTTGGGTGTTGATTGTAAAATTTCATGTTGAAATAGACTTTGCATGTTTGATTATCAAGTCTAAACTTATTGCATATGTAATAATCTGAGTTAAGGTGGTTTTATTGAGGATGATTGGGTTATAAAACTCGAAATTTACATTGTTATGAAGGCAATATATGAGTTTTTGAGCAACTTGTGAAAAATTATGGAAATTTCAGTCCACTTTGCCAATTTTTATAAATCTTTATACTTGGATTTTTAGAAAACTGTTTAGTATGTTGTTCTATATGATGTTGGGAATCTATGACAAAAATTTGGTGATTTTTGGAGTAATATACGAATTACAGTGAATTTTAAAAGATAGTTCAGTTTCTAATTGGATTCTTGTGGATTTAAACCCTAGAAGAATAAATTTATAAAAGCGATCGTTTTAAACTTTTCGAAACTATTTTACTATGTTTATATACAAGGTCTTAGAAGTTTAAGTTATAAATTTCAGAATGTTTCAGTAACTATACGATTTATACTAAATTTTTAAAGATTGACTGATTTTAGAGCATTTCCAAACGAATTTTGGGTATGATAAATATTTTATTAAAGTTTATATGGTTTGAATTTATATCCAATGTTTTTGTATAATTAAATAAGTGTTTTCCAGTAAATGCATGATTAATTTCATGAATTTTGGAGGCCAATAAATTCAATAACACTTGATATTGTTTTCCGAATGCATGACATTTGTAAAAGGAAAGTGGAGGCCAATAAATTCCATAACACTTGACTAATCATAAAATTGATGGATTGTGTTAGAATTTAAATATATTGACTATAATTAAAAATTCTAATTTGAATTTATTCTTGACACGCCAAATCCGGTGGTGATCTCCACCCACATGTGAACACACATATTTGGAGGAGGCTTTGGTTAAAGATAAGATGTGGGATTCTAAGTCCCGAAACCTTCTAAAACGATCCATTAGTATAAGATATAATTTCCAAAATCTATTGGTGTGTTGATGAATTATATATATAGAGAGAGAGAGAGAAAGAGAGAGAGAGAGAGTATCCTCACATCGAGTGCTAGAAGATTATCCAAATGATATCATATGATTGATTCCTAAGTATAAATTTATTCTGATATATATTATAATTTAATCCAAATAATTAATTAAAATAAATATATTAGTTTATTAAAGTTGTATACTGAGTGGATAAACAAAATTGAATTTATGTTTGAGTGTTAACATAATCAATATTTTTAGTGATGCTAGATTTGTCCAAAAATATATATATTTTTTTTGATATTATTGAAGTAAATGTCATAATTAAGAATAATTAAATTATAATATTTGATACACCTTTTGTCGATAATTGTTATTTTCTCACATGTTTTTGTAGCTCTTTTGAAGCTGCAATGATCCTTGTTTCCTTTGACCTTGATACCAATTTTATAAATATTTGTAACATGGAATATAACATGTACATATTGTAAAAGTAAATAATTAAATATTTAAGAAAAAAGAAATTGGTCATATATATGCTTTTATTGTTGTTTGCCATTGGTTCAATTTCTTTGAAATTAATAAAATTTTACTGGAAATTTCGGGGAATAAAAATCGCATACGTCACACACTAGTGTATATGTTTTAAGAGTGAACTTTTTTCCAAGGTGTGCATTATTATGATAATATGAATCAGCATCTTTAAACTCACTGTTGTAGACAACATTTGTGTTGTTCAACTTAGACTTTCCACCAAATAAATTTATCGCGTCCTTAGACATAATAACTTCAATATGTGATCCTTTCAGATTAAAATTATTTGTTTAGTTTTACATATAATAAAATAACCTTATAATCTTACTTTAAATTTTTGTAATCTTTAAAACAAGTTTTGCCAAAAACAGTTTGGACTCCAATTCATAAGGTCCTTAAATATAGTGTCAACTTTGTTTGATTCTAATCCGGACTACCTAACTGATAAACATAATCTAACTAAATCTGCACGAAGACTTGCGGGACAACCTATGTTGAGGAATAACAAGTTACCCTTTGGACCTAATCAAAGTATTAAATATCGATATAGATGTAGATTTGAACTAACCTAATGCTACTTGATCTAGATGGGCCAAACCCATCTATTGTGAGCCAACCTAAAATTGGATCTATGTGTGTTTGGCTGAAGCTAGGATTCCAATCCATAACGTAACATAGATGTTAACGCCTGTTGTGCAGCCATTCTTTTTAAAGCATCTAGAAGAAATAAAGTATATGTGATTTGTATGGTGATAAAAATCACAATCATCAATGTCCCTCTTTCGCCCTTTTTCATACTTGATAGGTCTGCCAACAAATAATACGAAAAATCTCAATTCGCCAACATACCCATTAAATTTATTAATCCTCATTAAACCAAATTGATGGACTTTGAAAGATAAGGCCTTGTTTGTTTATGTTTTCAAATTCTATTTTCAAATCATAAAATTCTAAATAAACTTAACACACAAAATTTAAATAAACTTAACACACCAAATTCTCATCCTTGCGAGTCGGGCTCACTAGCTTGTTTATTTTTTTAATATATTATTATTTTTATTATTATACTAATAAATATATATTAAATAATTAATAAAAAATCAAAATTTAAATTTCCCGCCAAAAATCCAATTTTCAAACGGGCTCGCTTCGAGTTCGGGATCGAGCTCGCGAGCTTGGATTCGTATCGAGCTCGACAAAATCGCCAAGTTCGAGTCGTTTACACCCCTAATCATTATATACACAACTAACACAATTAACACAATTAAAATTTTATCTCAAAAATATTAAACCTTACTATTTTTCCGCTCAACTGGTATGATAAAGTAAAAAGCTGCATTAAATTGATTAGGTACGTAGCATTTAGGTAGCAACAAAAGCATCACCATAAATAGGAAAGCTGAGAATGTACACTCGCTAACCCCATCACATTCCCATCGACACCTCATTACGTACAAATGGCGGAAAATGAATCATCATTACAAAAACTCTACACCAAAAATGGCGGATTCTGCACACAAACCAAAATTTACCACAGTCTCCGGCCCCCAGTCCCTCTCCCACCACTCTCCCAACCTCTCTCCATTATCCAATACACTCTCTCTCTCCTCCACTCCACCGCCGATGACACCGCCCTCTCCACCACCACATTCCTCATTAATTCCAACTCCGGCCACCGTATAACATACGCCACGTTCATCCAACAACTCAATTCCCTCACATTCCACCTCAAATCATCTCTTCATCTCTCCAAAAACGACGTCGCTTTCGTCCTCTCCCCGCCTACTGATAAGTTCCTAAATATGAGTGAGGAACACACTCCAAAAGAGAAAATTAAACTAAAACTAATTCTGAAATCTTTTTCTTCCTTTTTCCATCCAAATGAAATGACAACATTTAAATTAACAATTTAGAAATCTAAAAACAAGGAAACATGCCCACTACATGGCCACTAACATAGATAAATATCACCACTAACATAAACCACTAAACCACTACTATGACTAATTCAATTGAAATAACTAATGGGCTTTAAATTGCAAAACAATAATTCAAGTCTTCAACATTAATTTGGGCTTCTCTGCTGGATTCGGCCCAACGGGCATATCACCTACCCTCCACATCCCACTCCTCTACTTCTCTCTCCTCTCTCTAGGCGTCACCTTCTCCCCTTCCAACCCAGTGTTATCAGAATCCGAGTTAACTCACCTTATCCAACTCAGTAAACCCTCCATCGCCTTCTCAATCTCAGCCCTCGCTCATAAACTCCCCCCCGATCTCCCCGTCGTCCTCCTCGACTCCCCCAGTTTTATTGACATGCTTGACGTTCCGATCTCTTGTATTATAGACGACGACGTCGTGAATCAGTCAGAACCGGCTGCGATCCTTTACTCCTCCGGCACCACCGGGTTGGTGAAAGGCGTCGTGTTGACTCACCGGAATTTAATAGCTGTTATTGCCGGATTTTATTACAAGAAAAATGTTGGTGATCAGAAAGATGATGATGTTCAGCCAGTGTCGCTTTTTGCTATGCCTTTGTTTCACGTGTATGGGTTTCTCATGGTGATAAGAGCGGCGACGATGGGGCAGAGCGTTGTGTTGATGGAGAAATTCGATTTTGTGAAAATGCTTGAGGCGGTGGAGAAGTATAAAGTGACGTTTATGCCTGTCAATCCGGCGCTTGTGGTGGCGATGGTGAAGTCCGATTTGGTGGAAAAGTATGACTTGAGCTCGCTGCAGTCGCTGGGTTGCGGCGGTGCGCCGCTAGGAAAGGAGGTTTCAGAGCGGTTCACCTCTAAATTCCCTCACGTGGATATTGTACAGGTATAGATGCAATTGGTTGGATATTTATAGTGTCTTTCTATGTGCATTATTTTTTTTATGTTTGCACGAATTTTCATGCATTATTCTTTAATTTATGCTTTGTCAGGGGTATGGTTTGACTGAGAGTGGAGGAGTAGCCACACGGATGATGGGCCACGAGGAGATCAAGCGATATGGATCTGCTGGCCGGTTGTCCGAAAACATGGAAGCCAAGATAGTTGATCCTGATAGTGGTGAGGCATTACCTCCTGGACAACGAGGAGAATTATGGTTACGAGGGCCAGGAATTATGAAAGGTATCAATTACTGGATTTTATGATGATAAGTACAAGTATATTATTAAATCTCTATTAGAAGCTAAGAAGCGTTTAATATGTTTGGTTTCACTTTGTCCATATATTTTTTCTTTTTTGATAAAATTTCAATTGCATTGATAATTAAAAATAGGTACATAAAATCATAATGCTATTTGACCCTCGTGTGCCCCTAGTAGCTATAAACCAAGCTACTCCATACAACCTAATAGAATAACAAAAAAGATACTGAAATAAATTACGATATCCTATAACCAGGCTATATGCCAAAGTCTTTTGGTGGCTCTGCTTTGAAGGGAGTGTCAAGGTTCGTCGTGAGTAGTCCATCTTTGTGGTATTGATCACTCTGTTGGTTAGGATCCCCGGACTTTGAGAAGTACCATTGAATATTCTTTCATTTCTCTCTCTCCATATCATGTATATCAATGTTGATAGAAGGATGCGGTATGAACAATTCACTAAATGTTTCCTCTCCATCTTTGTGCCATAAAACGCCACGCTCCCATGATGTCCTCGGCCAAGAAAAAGGAAGGTAACCCTTGATGAGTTCAATACATCTGAAAAAGAACATTCAAAGAAAAGATGGTCGTGATCCTCCATATATTGTCCATCACATAATACACAATGGTAATCCCACTTGCCCTATCCAATTTTTATCTCTAGTCGGAAGACGTTCATGGATAGTCAACCATAAGATAAATAGGTAATGAGGAGCTTTCCCCGGACCTCTCAACAATGATGACCATGATCCTATCGGTTTTGACTCCCGAAACAAGGATACTGCTGATTTGGTTGTAAATATCCCTCGTTTTGTAAGAGACCAACTAATCCAATCATCTTTGCCCGTGTGCAACGGTGGTAGATCCCTGACAATTTCCTGGATATTAAATCTATTATTCGCAGGCCAATTCCATTCGTCGTTTTGTATGACCCCGACAATCCTTGCATTCTCCGATAATCCTGTTAACATAGGACCACACATATAAACCTGAGAAAGGATTCCCTTATGATGCAAAGGATCGTTCCATAACAAGAACCATTCTCCATTCCCAACATTGTATTGAAATGCATGTCTCACCAACGGTCGGAGTTTGAGTAATTGTTTCTAGCTCCAATGACAAGAAGCCGGAATGGCTATGTTCCAAAACGATTTGTTAAGCAACCTACTCTCCTTGTAGTGCCAGTCCACCGAAACTGCCTCATCCTTGTTTCAATACCACGAATAATAGCTTTTGGTGAAAGGAACATACCTGCCCAATAAACATGAATAGATGCAAGTACCGATTTGATCAGCTGAACACGACCGGCATAGGAAAGGGATTTATTCAACCATGCACCAATCCTCTTATCTACTTTATCAATGAGTGGTTTGCAATCCATGGTCGTGATTTTGGATGTAATGAGTAGTACCCCAAGATAGCGAACCGGGAGTACACCCATAGGGAAACCGACAAGCTGTTGTAACTCTTCACCTAACGGTCGAGCTTTGGAAGAGACAAACATGTTACTTTTAGACGGATTGGCTTTTAACCCCAACAACCTACTAAACTCTTATGTTCCTTTCTTTAGCGTTGAGACCGAGATTGGATCAACATTGCAAAAAAGGAGAAGGTCATCAACGAAACTCAACATAAACGTTCGAGTTCGATGGCATTTTCGATGGAACTTAAATTGCGGTTCAGCAACTATATAGCTTTGTAATATACCATGAAGAATCTCCATGACAAGCACAAACAGATAGGGTGACATAGGATCCCCTTGTCTGAGTCCCCATCTCCCACGAAATACCCCTCAGCGACGCCATTCATATTCACTCAGAATGTCGGTGTAGTAATGTATTCCTTTATCCCTCCTATAAAAATGGGATGAATATTCATCGTTGATAACATTTCCATGACAAAGTTCCATTCCACCATGTCACAAGCTTTCATCAAATCAACTTTGAAAGCACAACGAGCCGGTAGATGAGCTCGATTATATCCATGCATAATTTTTTGAGCCAACAACACATTATCGCTAATTCTTCGACCCGGAATAAATGTTGTCTGAGAATTATCCACCAGCTTGTCCCTTAAAGACTCACATATATGATTTGCCATAATTTTCGGAATGATTTTATAAATCACGTTACAACAAGAAATGGGTCGAAAATCCTTTGCGTGTTTTGGTTGTTCTACCTTGGGAATCAATGATATATTCGTGGAATTAATTTTCTTAACTAACTTACCAGTAGCGAAGAAGTTTAGGATAGCAGTCGTAACATCATCACCAATGACTCCCCAAGCTTTCTTGAAAAAACAAGATATATAACCATCCGGACCCGGTGCTTTATTATCGTTAAAACCATCCAGAACATTCTTGATCTCCTCATTCTTGACCGGTCTGATCATGTAGTTCATCACCCATAGAAAGTCTCTTCCTAACATATGACGAGAGCATCCCAAATTGTATGTCTGATTCAATGCTCGACCCAAGCAACCTTCATAGAATCCAACTATTTCGTTTCTGTTTTCGATTCATCGACATGAATAATACCATTATCCCCCTCAATTCTTACAATGCTTGACCTAGCCTTTCTCATCACCAAGCATCGAAAAAAATATTTGGTACATTGATCACCATCTTTCAACCAATTCAATTTAGCTCGTTGTTTGAGATACACTTGTTCATTCCCAACAGCTTTAGTATAAAGAGAGCGACATTTATTTTCAATCTCCAACAACTCATCCACGTTAGGGTAAGAAACTATAAGTCTTTGAACGATAACAAGGAAGGAACTTGCTGCCCTAACATTAGCACATAGGTCACCCGTATTTTTTCGTATTGTTTTTAACCTCGGATCAAGGGCTTTCAGCTTACACATCACTGCATACATTGGAACACCTGGGATTTTATGTTTCCAAATATCCTCAACATCAACAGCCCAAACATCATTCATTCGCATTTTAGAAAAGTTGATTAACTCATCCCAAAGTTGACGCCTTTCCGCAATGGTGTTCAATCCATAAACAAACGACACAAAATAACTCATATGATTTTCAAAATTTGTAAATCTGCAATGCAAAATTTGATTATTGCCCCCAATAATGTCACATTTAACAAAAGAAGGATCCCATCCTAACCAAATCCTATTCCCAGGACCATACCAACTCCAATCTGATTTCACACTACTAATAACACGATTTGCATTACGTTCAACCACTCGAGTTTCAAGAAAAACACATACCCATAAATTACAAGAAAAGATAAAGTTCACGGGCAGATTGTTGGTGATCTTTTTTATTAAGACCACGTACATTCCAGGAGTTCTTCTCTTACTTCATGTGAAACATATCATTTATACTCTATCAGAGAAAATTTTAAAGAAAGTAATCGTTGATATCAATAAATTGACTTTCATTATTTCATATACCGCCAATGATGAAATTTTCATTTTCTGGTTACTTTTGAAAACATTTTAAACTTAAAAACAATGAAGATGTTCTTACAATTACAGTTTGTTGTTAGTTACTTCAACGTATCGCATCCTAGAATGTATCCCGCATCCGTATCTTCGTATCTGTGCATGATCGTTTGAAATTTGAAAGAATCAATAGTATTTTGTCTTCCAAATTATCTTTAAAATACTTTAGTTTGATGGTATCAGTGGTGTGGCTATCACAGGTTATACTGGAGATGATGCAGCAACAGCTTCGACCTTAGATTCGGAAGGCTGGCTAAAGACTGGTGATCTTTGTTATTTTGACTCGGATGGGTTCCTCTACGTTGTTGATAGGTTGAAAGAATTGATCAAGTACGAAGCATATCAGGTTCGTGTAGAAATAAATGTTTCCAGGATTGAATTTGCATAAATTTGGATGTTGACATGTTAAGTGAGATACATTGCAGGTTCCTCCAGCCGAGCTTGAACATTTACTTCAGGCAATGCCTGAAATTGCTGATGCAGCTGTTATCCCGTAAGCATCCTACTCATTATTTGATTTTAATATATTCTCTCTGTAACAAAGTCGATTTCAGTTTAATGTATCTGATTTTGAGTTTTGTAGATATCCTGATGAAGAAGTAGGTCAGATCCCTATGGCCTTTGTTGTGAGAAAACCTGATAGCACCATATCTGCAACTCAAATAATGGATTCCATTGCGAAACAGGCATCATGTTTATTCCTCTCAGCAATTATTTAATAAATATGCTTCTACTGTTTTCATTCCTTTAAAATGGATAATTGTAGGTTGCTCCGTATAAGAAGATCCGTCGTGTTGCATTTGTGAACTCAATTCCAAAATCTGCAGCAGGTAAGATCTTGCGACGGGAGTTGGTTAATCGTGCTCTTTGAGTAGCTTTCGCAGCCCCATGGCTTCATCACTCAATAACGGACTTATATAATCATGTTCTCGGTGAAATTCGAATTCGTGACTATGTAACTATCATCTACTGATATAGTTTGGATGAGAAGATTCTTAACTCATATAGCATAATATTAAACTTATTATATATTGTGACAACACAAAAATTGCCCACTTGGCGAATGGAAAGAGGCTTTTTATTGAACTAGCATAAAGTACGTGCATTGCACGTGAACACTTGATTATAATACTAAACAATTTATTATTGAAAAGTATACGTGGGAAGATTAAAATATAATTAATAAGAATTCTATATCAATTAACATTAAAACATTAGTAAACTTGCAATTGATTAGAGAATACATTTAGGTATTATAAGAAATTACAATATCTATTGATTTATAACATAATAAAACCTAAAAAAAAAAATTCTCAGTATTAGGATTTTTCAGTTTTGTGATCTTTGAAGTAAAAAAAAATTCTAGTACTAATATTGGTAGTCAATTAGTTGTCTTTTTATATTTTTCGACATCTCTATTGGTAAATACTGTTAAGTTTCTAATCATTTTCTTTAACGCATTATTTTTTAAGTTAGATGATTAGCTACAAGTTTTTATCCAATTTTCAGTTGCTCTCTCATTCTTTTTTTTTTTTTTTTTTTGGCCACTATAGTTGTCATATTTTCATTTAAATTTTAATGGCTAGTACTTTATCATATAATACATATGCATCAATGAGGTTTACACTATCATTTTCTTTAGATTTTTCAACAATTTAAAATTTTTTATGAATAAGATCACGTTATGTAGTTTCATATTTTCATCAAAGTTGGAGAATTTCTTTTATATATTTTATTACAATTTTCATGCCATATAATAATTTAATTAACTCATCTACTTTTGTGAAATGTAATTGATAGATAAAAAGTATGATTGATATCAGATAATAAGTTTTCATATTCATTTGAAATATTCATATTATAAAATCGGATAACATACATCTTGTAATTTGTAAACTCCAAAGATCCAACAGTTCATACTTGTGGTTCATTTGAAAAGTGAGAAAAATAGTTTATGATTGACTTTTTTGTGTACTTTTCTAAACAAAGTAAATTAAAAGATAGTGTATATTATTAAACGTCAATACATATATATATTTATACATACACATAATTTCGTTAATAAGTGAATACATGTATATGACAATTCCATTACTTGCACTATATTAGAGGATTAAAAATACTGAAAACTCAAACTCTCTATAAATAACTTGTTATATACATAAATTCATGAAAAATGATTTAATTTCAAAATTTTCAAATTGATAAATCACATAATCAGGATTTATGTTTTAATATTAAATATTTTAGATATTTTTATATAATATATTTTTTGAATTTTTATATGACAACTATTTGAAAAACATGACTGATTTTTTAAAAAATTTTAAGAAAATTAAAATTTTGAAACATAAAATTGAAGACACAATTAATATCAATCATCTAAATAAAGTTTTAATTAAATAATTTTTTATACAAAACCATATCTGCTTAATTTCTAAGTAGTAGATGTGAGACGATTACGTCCATTAAGTTATTATCCATAAATGTTAGATTTTTGTGGAAAGCAAGTTAGTGAAATGTGATTTTAGATTTAAAAATATCATCATTGGTTTTTGAATATTAGAGATAATGTTATGGGATTTAAGTAATTTTATTATATAGTTGTTATATACATATACTATTTTCATAGTTAAGATTCTTATTATATATGTTTAATCATAATATATGTATTCATTTTTGTATTTAATAATACATACATATATATGTTATATACTTATATGTAATCACTCAATATGGAAATGGATTTGGAAATATTTTTGGTGCATGGATACAAATATATAACTTATAACCATGATATGGACTTTTGGAGTAGCCAAAATCATTTAACAACTTTGAATTGTCTTTAATTAGAATGTTCATGAATTATCATAAAAATTAATAAAGAGTTATTGTATTGATTACATAAATTAAGGTCTAACCAACGAGAAGACATAATTGGAGTATGGACAAAACTGTCTTTTCACAATGGGAGAAACACTTGAATTATTGATAAACCTCGTCATACGTGTTTTCAAGCCTAAGATCAGTCGTTTTATACCATTGTTATATTATGATTTATACCCATATATATTTAATAGGTTTGTTACATGTTTGTAGGGTAAAATCATTGAATTTGAGAAAACGACGAAAAAATGTATGATAGGTGATTAATTGGTGATGTTCGAAAATATAATCATATCTTGAGCTATAGACCTCCAATTTTAATGATGCTTATATGGTTAGAAAACTAAGACAATTCCCTAAATGTCTTATGAAGAAGATAAGATCTGGTTCAAACGTTTGAAGGCCCTAAAGTTACAAATATATTATGTCCATCCCAATATGGCAATTTCGGTAGAAAGATCATAACTCGAGTTATACAACTTGGATTAGATCCAAACCGGTTGGGTTGTAAAGCTAAGAAAAACTTTGTAGAAGTTGCCAAAGTCAAATTCAGACGGGAACACAGTGAAAAGAGCCACCGAATACAGCATTAAAACTGCCGATAGCGTTTTACCAGCGTCTAAACGCTGAATAACGCCCTCGAAAAAGCCATGACTCTAACTACATAGGGATTCTTTATTATTCTTTATTTATATCAATTACTTCCGGTAAAAAAGGGGGGCTTGAACTCGAAATTAAAAAAAATATATATTAGATTAGAGTTTGAAATTAGGTCTTTCAAAGCTCAAAAATATCGAGAAAAAGGACAAGCCAATCTTGCATGATTGTATTCAACATTTTGAACGACTTTTTAAACGAGACTAAATTTTTCTTTGTCTCTCCTTTTAATTATTGTTGATATGTTGATTTTAATTATGTTTACTGTTTGCCTCCTTAATTTCATGGAGTAATTTCTTTTATTCTTGAATTGGGGGTAGCCCAATAATATATTATTAAATTAATTTACGTTGTTCTTGATTTCGTGAATGCGTATGCTTATGATTCGCCTCCTTCTTGCTTAATGCTTGCGAATTTGCTCGCCACTTATTTGCAAGATTGTAGATATTTGGTTAAAAATTCTAAAAGGTGACATCTTGATATCGGAACCCAAGAAATTGAACCTATGTTTCTAAATCACGAAAGTAGTTTAGATCTTTTGAGAAATGCATACATTATCATAAAACTTAATGAACTTAGATTAAGCCTAATCATCACGAAAGCGAGTGATTGATTAATTTACGTATGCTATTATACTTTGAAAGAAGATAATAGTTAGAATTGGATAATGTCCTTCATAAGTAGCATTCACGTTTGATAGTGAAATATAATGATGCAGTTAACGTTTATTGTGGTGAATTCCAATTCTAGAATCTTTAATCAATCGTTTATAACTCGTTTTCAAATTCTTGCTTTTCTTTTGCTAGTTAGTATTTACAACAAATAATCATTTAGCTTAGATTACAAATACGTGAAGGAATCAGTACTTGATTATCTAGTCCTTGTGGTACGATATCTTTAGTACTACACGAAAGTCGTGCGCTTGCGGGTTATACACATCAATTATCCATACTTTTATATTAGTACTAGCAAAGTGCACGTGCGTTGTACGTGAAAACGTGTGATGTATGAAATGTTTGGATGTAATTTTATATTAAAAATATTTTACAGTTAAAAATACATGTTTATAATTTAATGATTATACCTAAATAGAGTCAAATAATTAATTGTGTGCATTGACATATTATATGACTTAATGAACATGGAAAGACAATTGAATAGGGTTTTATTATTTTTAGAATATTAGTTATGAATATTTTGGTAATTTTATATAAAATAAAGTTTTCGTTTGAGTTGTGTTAAGAATTTCTTTGTTAGAGGTTTTGATGATGACAAGATAAGTTTAAAATGTTAGACACCTGAAAAATATAAGTTTGTTTTTATTAGTATATCATGTATCAAGCGATAGGAAGTATATCGAGTTGTAACTTTTAGTATATATGTTTTTTGTTTGTCCTTTTAGTTTTGCTAGTCTTAACGCTTGTACGTTAGTAGAATTCTGAGTGACTCTTTTAATGTGAAGAGGTTGAAGAATTAGCAAGTTCATGCGACAATCAGACGATCATACTAGATATCAAGTACCTCAAGCGACATTGCTCTTCAAGCAACAACCATCTATGTTCAAGACAGCGCTGAGCTACTCGATGGCTTCCATCATAAGTAAATGGAGATTAGATGTCTTCTCAAAGCATTTAATGTTCAACACATTTATTTAAATGCATTTAATGTTTGTCAAAGGTATTTAATGCATATACTGCTGATGGAGTAGGGATTGCACCAAACCCATTGGATGTCAACATGAAACAAATGTCGTTGTCTGACAATTGCAACAAAATATTCGGGATTCACCGACCACCTCTCTAACCTTTTGAATGAGAAATTTGCAGGCGCCACTGAATGGTACCAACGAATCTAACAATTGGTCCTAACGGATACAACCATTAGTCCTAACGGATCTATTCAAGAACCTGCGAATAAATAGAACTTCAAAAGAGCTATTTCATGAGAAGAAATTTCACGAGCTTAAACAGAAATAGAAACTCGATTCGAATAATCTTTGATAAAGCCTCTTAGCCACTCCTATCTTTCGAAGAAGCTATCAATCTTAGATTGAAGTTCACCCTCAGAAAATCAAATCTCGAGAATCCACTTCAAAGATATTTCTCTATCTCTTTTTAGAAGAACCAAACCGAAGAGAATATCAACTAAGTTGTTTGACTTATCTAACAAACATATTTCTGTGTGAAATTCTCCATCCTTTCTTTCAAACTGAGTGTGAGGAAATCTATAGGATATTTGCGCTATTTTTGAGTGAAAGAAGCAAACCAGTAAAAGTGTTATTCGAGCAGATGCTTGTGTAGCTAGGGAGCTCAAGACTTTTTAGTTTTGTACATTTTATTGGAGAAGACTCTGTGTGAATATTTAGATTCAATATAGTGAATTCTTTCCTGATATCGAAGAAAAATGACGTAGTTGAGATTACACCACACATCGAACCTTGCAAACTCTCTCTTTCACGTATTGCTTTATTCTGCTAATTATTGCATATCATTTTAATTTAGCAATCAAGTAGAGTTGGTTTTTGCATGAAAAGATTTTAAAGTATTGATTGACTAATTAACTGCATCTGCTCAACTATTGCCAAAGCCAAAGACTATAAATACTTTTCCGATGTGCACTTAACTGCGAATCTAAGTTTAGATCACTACACCTCTTTGTAGTTTTTATAATTGGTTCTAAGTTAATCTCTCTTACTTAGTCTTTGTGCACGAGTTCTTTTCACATCATAGATGTCAAAAGAAAAAGAAAAGAAGAACTAGAAAAAAGATCAAGGTCTATTTAACCCCCCCCCCTTCTAGACCATTGTTCAAACCATTTGGGACCAACAAGTTGGAAACTTTTTCATGGTATATCATTTACTTTATATATTAAATATATGTTAAATTAAATTTAGCTATACTTTAAGAGAAATAAAACTAGTTTGAGACTAACACAATGCTTTCAAAATAATACTAAAAAGTTATGTAGTAGAGCGTTTGAAATTGAGATTACACAAAATAACAAACTCAAAATGAATATATATAGGTTATAAATCAAGGTTTTACCTTTGAACATCCTAATTAATTAAGATATTGAAATGTTATTAGAGGAATTACATTCTCTTTTTTGTGAAGTTTTTTTTTTCTAACACACCCATATGAAGAATTTGTTATGTTCATTATATTCAAATTATATTTTGACTAATATCAATTGAAATATTAATTATATTCAGATCATAATTTATCTATGGGTGTACATATTTTCTCAATTTTCATGTTACTGAGAAGATGAAATGTATCCTTAATATAATCTTTCTTTTCATTTAGTTCTAATTTCATTGTCGTAATTTACTTACTGGTCTTTATTGGATAAAAGCAATATAAACCCCTGTGTAATTAAAATGAGAAGCGTTAACTATTGTGTTTTCAAATTGAATTGATTGTCTCATGTTCTTTAAAAGATAAGGAGAATACTCTTATACATATATCGGTAATGACAACTATATTCTTATATATACAGTTAA
Source organism: Verbascum thapsus (assembly GCA_963669365.1). Lineage (NCBI taxonomy): Eukaryota > Viridiplantae > Streptophyta > Magnoliopsida > Lamiales > Scrophulariaceae > Verbascum > Verbascum thapsus. The sequence continues at coordinate 8,578,045 of OY770108.1, forward strand.
ACATATATTTGATATTTTTTCTTCTTTTATTTACCATTCTTCCTAATCATTAAATTAAAAACTAAATATAGCTAGGCAACATTTTTTTAATAATAACGTACATGTTATTTAAACATATATAAAATAAATATATATAATAGTTATAGATATCCTATTTATTTTTAAAGTCAAAACAAGTGATTGCACATAAATATCATGCTCTTTTGATAAGTATTATTCAAAGAAATTTAAGAATATAATAGTGCAAAAATATAACAATAGAAGTATAACTGAGAGCAATATAGATGTTAATTTCTTTTTATTGGAAATTTTGCAAATTTCAAAGCTTAATACCTGAATAATTGAACAGTGTCTTAATGAAGAATTAAACTCGTTTTCTTGTACATTTTTCAAACACCATGACAACATGTTTAAAAAAAAATATATCCTTAGTGTATGTTAATTTAAAATTCACTCTCCACCCATTTAACATATCCATTTCTTTTAACATAGTAGTTTGCTACTTCAGTAATTAACTAAGTATAATTTGATCATTCAACAAATACCTTAAGTTTAGTTTGAAAATTATTGATAATTTATCATGTCATCCATAGTTAATTATAATTAATAAGGATACGAAAGTGGATTTAGATACTTTTAGCGTAGTATAGATATATTAGATAGTTGAGGTACAAATATAAAATCAATTTTAACTTCTATTAGTGGAAATAAATTTGTTATGAAGTGGGATGTAAGTTTTAAGACTCATTAATATTAGGGAGATAGTGAATCTAAACTACATGCATTGAATTGTATTTATTTAGATTAGATAGTTAAGGATAAATATATAAAATCACAACATGAAGAAACACTAAATTTATACATATTTTTATTATAGTAATAACAAAGAGCATGTGCGTTACACGTGAAAACATAAGATTCATGAAAAGTTTGGATGCAATTTAATACTAATTCTTTTAAGTAAAAGTACATGTTTGTTATTTGATGATTATACCTAAATAAATTCAAATAGTTAAATAATTTTTAAATAACAAAAAGAAATCAATTCATATCATGATTTCCAAATAATACATTAAAATAAATCAATTCTCAAATTATAACTCTTTAAAAATAATTTAATATTATTATTTTAGTGCATATTTATTGACATATGAGTAACAACCTATTGTTGTAAATTCTTTGCCCTCGTTTGTTTATAATTTTGAATTCAATTTTCAAAAGTTTGGATAAAGCAATCCTAAATACAAACTATTCTTATCAAAATTAACATGTTTCAACTCTAGTTTTCCAGTGCCCTATACAACTAATTATCAATCATTGTATATATTTTTCATACATTCATCAATCAAAACTATTTATTATGATAATTTTTTCTCTTTGATACTTTATAATTTTAATTATTATTTTTTATTCACATAATTACATATCTAACACAATCACTCAACATATCATCCATCAACCTATTACTATAGATTTGAATCATTTTCATAATTTTCATCTAATGTTTAAAAATATAAATGTTGGTCCAAGTGGTTAGGAGAGGGGTCTAGAAGGGGGGTTGAATAAACCCTGAGCCTTTTTCGAGTCTTCTTTTCTTTTTCTTTTAATAGTTATTATCTGAAAAGAACTCATGCGCAAAGACTGAATAAGAAAAACTTAGAACCAGTTATGCAAACTACAAAGAGGTGTAGTGATCTAAACTTAGATTCACAGTTAAGTGCACACCGAAAAAGTATTTATGGTCTTTGCCTTTGGCCATAGTTGAGCATATGTAGTTAATAAATCAATCAACAATTTAAAATCTTTTTATGCAACAAATAACTCTACTTGATTGCTAGATTAAAATGATATGCAATAATAAGCAGAATAAAGCAATAAGTAAAAGAGGGAGTTTGCAAGGTTCGCTGGGTGGTATAATCTCAACTACGTCCTTCTTCTTCGATATCACGAAGGAATACACTATATTAAATCTGAAGATTCATGAAGGAATCCACTTTCTTTCCCCTTCTTGGCATCATCAACACTTAGTGTTTCTGCCAAGGAAAAATCTTTTGAGTATCAAAAGCTTGGACTAACTTGTTTGAGTAGTATAGCTTTATCACCTACCAAAGATTATCAAACATGGCAGGGTGTCAGCGTTTGATTCTAGTATCCATATGTATTTTCAACATAGGACGGGATACTGGTTCTTCATCTACTCCTTCAGACAGGTAGAAAAGGTCACGTTGGCTTCTACAATATGCACATCCGCCCGTACGTCTTCATCGGAGATGATACATGTGAGAATCATTTGAAGTTTCCGAGAAGAAAGACGAAAAGCTTCAGAATAATGTTAGTGGAGATTTGATAAGGTTTCTCATTAATATTAGTCCGGATGACTAATATTTCTGAATGATTCTCAAGAGAAAACGTTGGTAGAGTTTTCTCTAGGGTTGTGAAAGAAGACCCAAAGATTCGTGAAACCGTGCTTTTGAAAGAGGTAAATATGGGAATAATTTTTGTAGAAAGCCACAACATGGGTTTGAAATAGAATGAAATATTCTTCTGCAATGCTCATATTTATAGAAGGTAAAAAGGTTGACGGTCACGAGGAAAGATAAGAGAATAAGATCTCAAATAGATTTTCCCAAGAACGAGTTAAATGAGACTTGAAGTTTCAATTAATTTTGACGGTGGGATAAATCATTTCACTGTGAATTCCAATACATTAGATTGACGTGCACAATTACTTTGTCAAACGAAACGTTTGGGATTTCTAACATGGGTTGTACTAGCCTTTAATACACGACATGTATTTGTGACATGTTCAGTCATTTGTATGTCAAAAACTGTTGACCAATGGACAGATACATGGGTTAGTGGGCGCGTGAGAACAAACATAAAGACGTTTGATCTTTTTGTTGATACATGGGTTAGTGGGCGCGTGAGAACAAACATAAAGACGTTTGATCTTTTTGTTGCTACCACTTGACATATTTAAAAAATAATAATGCATGTATTTTCCAAACATTTTATATATATATATATGAACAATAGTAAACATTGTCGCTCAGTATACCTTTTTGTAAAGAGTGTAAGTGTGTAAGTTTTACAAATGGTTAAGCGTTAGCGACATGCAAACATAAGAAAATCATTTTTGTCACTGACGCTAATCTTTTCTATGGTGTATAAACTCAAGTTCCCCTAAATTTATGCATATCTAGATATTTTAACAAAGGTGAATTTTAGAATAAAATAGGAGTGTTCCCTAAGTTAAATGCCTAATGAAAAGTATGATGCATCGTGATGTTTACACATTAAATTCAATCATACCAAGTTCACTTCTTAAAGTGAGAAAGCGTTGTTCGTTTAGAGCTTTAGTGAAGATATCAACGACTTGCTTTTCAGTACCAATGAAATGCATCACTATATCTTTCTTTTGAATATGTTCACGCAAGAAATGATACTGATGTCAATATGTTTAGTTCTGGAGTGAAGCACGGGATTTTGAGTCATGGCAAGAGCACTTTGATTGTCACAAAAGATCAGCGTCGGACTAGAATTACACCGTAGTCACGAAGTTGTTGCCGCATCCAAAGGATCTTAACACAACAGCTACCAGCAGCTACATATTCTGCTTCAGTAGTAGATGTTGCAATTGATTGCTGGTTTTTGCTATTCCACAAAAGCAATATATTTCCAAGAAATTGACATGTACCACTAGTACATTTTCTATCAATTTTGCATCCTGCAGTATCTGCGGTTGAATAACTAATTAGTTCAAAATGAGATTCTTTTGAGTACCAAAGTCCCACATTTTGTGTTCCTTTGAGATACATAAGGATTCTGTTACTAGCGATTAAGTATGATTCTTTCGGATCACTTTGAAATCGTGCACACATGCAGACAGAAAATATTATGTCAGGTCTAATAGCAGTAAGGTAAAGTAGCGACACAATTATTCCTCTATAATTGTTAATGTCGACCTTTTTACCAGTTTCATCTTTGTCCAATTAAAGCGTTTGACTCATAGGAATGTTGGAACTCGAAAAAATTTTCATACCAAATTTCTTAAGCATGTCTCTAGTATATTTCACTTGGTTGATGAAAATACCAATTGAAAGTTGTTTTACTTGTAAATCAAGGAAGAAAGTAAGGCTTTGTTTGTTTATGTTTTCAAGTTCCATTTTTAAGATTTTTATTCCAAAAATTCAAAATAAACTTAACACACCAAATTCTCATTCAAATTTACCTTTTCTCAACTCTAACTTTTCAATCCCCTATATAACTACCTATCAATCATATATACATCATTTCACACATTCAACAATCAAATCATTTATTATAATAATTATTTCTCTTTCTCTTTCCTACTTTACAATTTTTTAATTTATATTTTATTATTTTTAATTCATATAATCATTATATATACAACTACAGTAAAACCTCGTTAAATTAATACTCGATAAATTAATAACCTCGCTAAAACTAATAATTTGTCCGGTCCCAAGTTGGGACCAGTACAAATTTGGGACCCAATCAATAAAATTATAAGATAATAATTTTTTTAAGATCCCTGTATATATATATTGGTCCTGACGAAACTATAAATTAATAATTATTAAAAATAATCCATATATATATGATGCACTTGAATATTCTTAAGACAACTTAGTAAAATAAGAATCTACTGTAACTTGCTTTTTCTTGAACTTCAAATCTATGTTGATTTCATCTTTAAATCTCCTTACTGCACCCAATAGTTGTGGTGTTGTCTTCTCGTACTGCAACAAAAAGTTATGAAGAGTTGTTGATGCTTGCAATGCTTCTTTTGGAGTGACCGGTTGCAAAGCTATTGAATCATTCTCTGCTTCATCATCTTCCGGATTATGAATGACATCGGCCACTATCTCTTCTAGACTCTGAACTGCGTGACATTGATTATTATCACCCGGAAAGTCGAGCAACTGATTCACATCCATTTTGTGGTGATATTGCATACCAGTGATCAAATTCTCAAGCTCACGAATGTCTTCTCCAGGAGTTGCATCATTTGCACTTAAGTCGCTTTGACTTTCCAACTTCCACGTGAGTTTGTGTTCATGGAATTCTACTAGTACATTTGTATTTTAACTTAATTTTCATCAATAACTATGCATGTATACTTAAAGTTATTTAAAGAATTTGGAACTTTGAAGGTCAACTGTGCATATACGTTAAAACCTCTTTAAATTAATAAATTATTAATTTATCGATATAATAATATCTCTATAAATTAATAAAATTCTCCGGTCCCAACATTATTAATATATAGAGGTTTTACTGTATAACAATCATTCTACACATCATCAATCAACATATCAATATTGATTTGACATATTTACAACTTTCAACCTATTTTTAAAAACATAAACAAACAACTATAATTTTCACACGAATTCGGTAGTACGCAATTCCCGAGAAAATTTTAAATTTTTTACTCAAAAACATAAACAAATATAGCCTAAATTCTCCCATCATGCTCATTTCAAGTTGGGTTTGCATCATTTTGGAAAATAATTCACAAAGAAAAGAGTTAGTGGATCAAAAAATAATGTCGTCTACATAAATCTGAACGAGGAAAATATCTTTGTTATCAGTAATTTTAAATAACCATGAGTCAACGTTGCCTTTTGAAAAACCTTTACTGATAAGGAAAATTGAAAGAGTGTCATACCATGCTCAAGGAGCTTGTTTCAACCCGTATAATTCTTTGTCTAGCCTGTAGACAAAATCCTTACCCTGAGCATTGATAAACCCTGGAGGTTGTTCAACATAGACTTCCTCTTGAAGTTTACCATTTAGGAATGCACTTTTAACGTCCTTTTGGAATACCATAAACTTGTTGAACGATGCATATGCTATAAACATTCTGATTGTTTCAAGTCTGGCCATAAGAGCATATGTTTCGTCGAAATAAATTCCCTCTTCTTAGCAATATCCTTGAGCAACCAATTTAACTTTATTTCGAGTGACTATTCCATTTTCGTCCATTTTGTTTCTGAAGACCCACTTAGTACCTATGACGCTTTGATGAGCTGGTCTAGGAACAAGTGTTCATACTTTAGATCGCTCAAATTGATTAAATCCTTCATGCATGGCTTCAATTTAGCTAGGATCGCTTAGTGCTTCATCAACCTTTTTAGGTTTTATCTAAGATAGAAAACTTGCAAACATAGCTTCATTGAGATAGAAAATCTTTCACAAAAATAAAAATTAGTAGAGTCAAAGATAATGTAGTTCATTGATCTGAACGAGAAGAATATCTTCACTATCAATAATTTTGAATAACGTTGTATCAACGTTGCTTTTTGAATAGCCTTTACTGATAAAGAAAATAGAGAGAGTGTCATACCATGCTCGAGGAGCTTGTTTTAGCTCATATAGCGCTTTGTCTAGTTTGGAGACAAAATTCTTGCCCTAAGCGTTGATAAATCCAGTAGGTTGTTCAACATAGACTTTCTCTTGAAGTTTACCATTTAGGAATGCACTCATCACTTCCATTTGATATACCGTGAACTGTTTGAATGTTGCATATGCTAGAAACATTCTAATTGCTTCAAGTCTTGGCACAGGAGCATAGGCATCATCAAAATCTATTCCTTCTTCTAGACAATATCCTTAAGCAACTAGTCTCGCTTTATTTCTAGTGACTATTCCATTTTGATCCATTTTGTTTCGGAAGACCCACTTAGTACCTATAACACTTTGATGAATTGGTTTGGGAACAAGCGTCCATACTTTAGATCGCTCAAATTGATTGAGTTCTTTTTTCATGGCTTCAATCCAACTTGGATCGTTTAACGCTTCATCCACCTTTTTGGGTTCTATCTGTGATAGTACACGAGCAAACATGGCTTCATTTAGAGTAGTTGATCGTGTTTTAACACTAGCTTCCCTATTACCAATAATTTGATCTCGTGGATGATCCCTTAACCATTTTCTGTCGGGTTTGAAAGGTACTGAGAGTAAAGTAGAATCATTAGCAATATGCAACTGATTCTCCAAGTTTAATTTTCGAATAGGCGATGCTCTTGATGATTGTTCTCCTCAAAAACATCAGCATTTCTGGCGCTTTCAACATTAGATACCATGGAGGCCTTTGTATTTAGAATTGGTACATTGATCCCATCTTTCTCATCGCTTGAATCTTCGGAGGCTTGATGATTAAGATCATTTATTCCTGCATCATTAGTATTTACCTTGATAGGCTAATGGTTAGTATCATCAAACACAACATGAATTGTTTTACCTGCATAAATTACTAATTAAATTCACTAAGAGAAACTATATGAAGCGAAATTATACTAAATATGAAACTCACTTTCTTCTCAAAAACTTAGTAACAAACTACTAGCGTAATATGAGACAATGAGGTAATATCAAAGTATTAAATATTGATATTGATGTAGATTGGAACTAAACTAATGCTACTTGATCTATAGATGGATTGGTACTTAGAATTAGAAGGCCCGTTACTTTTAAAAATAGGTTGAATCAACAGCGCCGGCCTAGTGGGATAAGTTGTGTTTGGCTGAAGCTTGGCCCCAACTTCATCACGTTAATGATTAACTCAACTGCAGTTAGGTTAAGCCTCGTCACAGGAGGATCTGATCGAGGTATTAAAACTGTAGATTTTAAAATAGTAAATTTATTGAAAAAATTCAATTAGCATTAAAAATAAAACAAATCAGAATTAGGATTCATTGCTATCTAAAACAGTTATGGATATGAGGTCATTCATTGCTACCTTTTCCAACTTCTTTTTTTTTTTTGTCCTCTTAATTTTTACATAACATAAATGTTATTCTTTTTAATCGGCCCTATGCCAAATTCATGACCAAACGAATGGCATGTCCATGGAAAATTTATAGGCTATTTGAAATTTTGATTTCGTTTCTGATAAATTATGAACTTTTAAATAAAATTGTGTATATATTTTATTAACACAATTATGTATACATTTGCAATATTAGTAGTGTATATATAGAATGCATATAATGAGTTCTGTTGACTAGAATGATTAGAATATGTTGCGAAGCTATAAAATAAATTAGATTTGATAGAAAATTAATGATTAAATCTCAAAAACTAAATTAAAGCAGCTAGAAGATATACAATTTCAATAAAGTTTATCATCAAAAAGCAGTTGTGATTTGTAGGATGATCAAAATCACAATCATCAATGTCCCTCTTTTGCCCATTTTCATACTCGATAGGTTTGATTTTTAAAAAATAACGAGAATATTTAAAATAACTAAATATTAAATATAAAAATAAGATATAAATAATCCAATATTATTTAATTTTTGGAAAAGAAAAGATATTTTAGGTCTTGTTTTGGTTGAAATTGTTAATAAAAATGGTTTTGGACCACATACATATTTGATGAGATTGTGTTTGGTTTTGATTCTGATAGTTGATTTTTTGGTGAATTTTTCATTGACATAGTATTTTGTTTTCAAAGAGAACATAAATTTCGGTGTAGCGGTTATTTCAATCTAAATTTTTGTCGATTAGCAATTAATTACTGATTGAATTTTTTTTAAATAATATTAAAATTATAATGATTGTTATACATTTATATATATATAAATATAATATTGGTGCTATATATATATATGTTAATTTATGATTATTATTTACATGTATGTAAATAAAGTTAATATATATCCCGATAAGATTCACCTAAATTAATTATTATACGCTTTTTTGAATGAATCATACGATCTTTGTAAAATAATTATATACCTAATAATTGCAAAAAAAAATCTATAATAAACTAAACGAGTTGTTCATTAATATTTTCATAATTCTTTAACAGATAAGTTTGAATTGAATGAATTATAAATCAACATAAAAAAACATAAATAAATATTAACAAATAAATTCTTATTGCAATTTGTGAAATCTGTTTTCAATTTCAATGAATCTTAAATTTATATTCTTCATTTTTTTCATTTAGTCGTTTATATATCTTCAAACCTCTTCATTATTTTTCGAAATTTGAATAATTGCGTAGACTTCTTGTTTCGTATTCTTTTTTTATTATTTTAATTCAAATGATTCGTTATGGTTTAAATTTTGGATAATTGCGTAAACTTCTTGTTTCTTATTTTAATTCAAATGACGTGGTAGTATGTTTTTTCTGTTAGGGGTATACATAAAATACATAACTCATACAAACCACATAAATAAATCTACAAATTCTTAGTTATTGGTTGTTACTACAAATATATTTAAAGAGTTATAATTGAAGTTTAATAACTAGTGTTGCACATATATTCATAAAAAAGACTTAGCGTAATATCATATTGGTCTCACACTTCTTGAATACAATATTATGGATAGTATTAAAATGTCAAAAAATATAAGAAGGGGGAATTTTTCTAAATACCATATCTGATAAAAAAATTTGAAGCATTTTAACACGCCTTGAGTACCATAAATAATATTCATTTTTATCATTATATAATACTTTTTTGGCTAAAATAAAAAAGAGATATATTTTCTTTCTTTTGTAAAAACTTAAACATAAAAGTCAAATGTCAATGAATCAGTTTAATAATTTTTTGAAAATATTATACATTTAAATAAATAGATATATCCCAATATATAATATCCCAAAACTTTAAGCTCCAGCTTTTTTTGTTTTTTGAACCTATATTGCACATATGCTAAAAAAAAGACTTAGTGCACTATCGTATGGGTGTCATTCCCGTTTCTGATAATGTATACTCTTGTTTATTGTACCCGAAATAGTTTTATAATGTCGAAAAAATAAGAAAGGATATTTTTTTGATACCGTATCAACCGGTGACTTGTTTAGTTAACAACCTCCTCCTCCCTTGGGCTGCTATGGTGGCGCGTGACATGCATGTGCCTTTTGCATTTGTCTCGATACAGTGTGCAACTGCTTATCACCGATTCTTTAGTACCCATAATGGTATATATGAAGATTGGGACAATGAATCATCAGTGATTATTATACTTGAGTTGCCTGTGTTTTCTTAGAGCGATTTGCATTTTTTATCATTTTACAAATATTTTGGGCCATAATACAAACGAGATAATATTATCTTTTTTGTTAAAACTTAAATATAAAAGTTGAACAAATGGTAAAGAAATTCAAATAATTTGATAAAATTTTGTTTATATCAAGGATATGTTAACTACTCTTTGTTAAAATATTATACATTCATATAAATAGATACATTCTTAGTGTATCATATCACAAAATTTTGAAATATATTGCGTTTTGAACCAAAGTTGCACATAACCTATAAAGCACGGACACTAAAAAAAATCACGTTGTATGGTGTCGGACACTCTTTAGACATGGACACACCTCCAACACATGTTGGACATGGCTGGTTCGTATTCTTGAATAAAGAATAAACTAAAAATAAAATATTGACACGTGTCGGACATGACCGTATCCGAAAGGTTTAGGTAACGGTTGTCCACCCTTTTTTAAATATAATTTAATCTTCTGGGTCAAAATATAACTCAAAAGTGTAGAAACTTTAAAGTAATTTTTTTTTTCGTTTTTTGTCAAGAAATACTCCACAATATATGGAAGGTGAGACCAAACGTGGTATGTGGATGGAGATGTTTTTGAGTCGAGTAATGGCATTGATGCATTTTACTATTTATTTTACTTTCCTCTTAACTTTTTCATTATGCATTTTACTACATTATATTTTTTTGCTTCTTTTGTTATAACCTTATATATATTTATTTAGTTTTTATTAACTTTTCTCAAATGGAGTGATATGTTTTGGCAACTTTCTAATTTAGTATATGCATTGAGTTACAATATTGAACCTAATATTAATCAAAATTTGATATTTATTTTTATTTTTGAAAAAGTTCTATGTTGTTAAATTAGTATTGGAGTTTATTTGTCGTATGGACCAAAAATAGAAATTACATGTTTCATTTTCTAAATATTAGAAAATAATGGGTAATTTGTACTTTGCACGCTTAAAAGAGAGTTAATAGGCACTTGGCACCCTAAAAAAAAATAGCACAACGCACCCTGTAATTAATTAGGTTTTGGCATGTTGCACTTATTTAAATTTTCAACCAAAAAATTCATTTTGAAAAGGCAAAATCATCCATGAAATACAAATAAATTTCTAAAGGCAAAATAATCAACTTATATCAAAATTATTATATGCTCATTTATGGAGATTTTAGCAAAATAACTAAAACGTTCTCAAAATAATACAATTATGAAGCAAAATAAAAGTTCCCAATTTCTAAAGTTCTCAAATGTCGTCTTCAAATTTTATAATGCATCTCAAATGTTGTCTGTAATTCTTTTTTTATTTTTATGTGACATAAATTTGACCCAATTTGAAGTTTTTAAGCCTTTTGGGAATCTATTTTTACTGTGGCGATGATGTTTGATTTAGTTCTCATTTTGTGATAACAAATTGGTTCGTTCTTGTGCATTACTTTAATGATGATATAGTCTTTAGTTTGGGACAAAACAGAAGATAAATCATCTTCACTCATAAAAAAATTATGTATTTCTAATTAATGAATCATGATAAAGTAGAAATGAGCGAGTAACTAGAGTTAGATTGTCGACATGAACTAAGGGGATTCACTTTTCTTTAAATATTTTTACCCTCAGATGAGATTTTGAGTAAAAAATTAAATAGGGTGCAACTTGCCAATACTTAATCAATTTTAGGGTGCGTTGTGCTATTTTTTCTTTTTTAGGGTGGAAAGTGTCTATTAGCCCTCTTTCATGGTGCAAAGTGCAAATTACCCAAAAATAATATTTATTTCCTTATCTTTTTACTATAAAACTGTTTGGAGATAAATAAATAAGTTTCTATATATTTTGGTTACTTAGATAGTGTGTTAAGAAATCCATATATATATATATAATATGTTCATATAAAATCAATATATGTATATTAATTTGGGTGGATAGTTTGAATAAAATTAGGGGTGTTCACGAGCCGAGCCGGCTCGCGAGCTAAACGAGCCGGCTCGAAAATAGCTCGACTCGAGCTCGAAAAAATTCGAGCTCGAGCCTATCGAGCCGAGCTCGAGCCTAAACATGCATGTTCTCGAGCTCGCGAGCCTGAATAAAAAAATAATTTTTAATTAAAAAATATAAAAAATAAATATTTATTCATATATTTTTATATAATATAATATATTATAATAATATATGTATAAATAATAATATTTTTGATATTAATTATAACTATATTTAATAATATATGAATAAATATAAAATTAATAATAATTTTTAAAATATATATATTTTTAAAAAAATATATATTATTTTATTAAAAAAAATATTTTTTTAAATTTTTTTTTTTTTGAGCTCGAGCTCGGCTCGGCTCGGCTCGGCTCGAGTTTAGCTAGAGCTCGAGCTCAAGCTCACTCTCTGAAGCTCGTCGAGCTCAAGCTCGAGCTCGAAAATTGTGGCTCGAGCTCAATTTTTTGGCCAAGCTCGGCTCGAGCTCGACTCGTGAACACCCCTAAATAAAATGAAGAAAAATTGTTTCTAATTTGGGAGTGCGTTTTTTGACTCATTTTCCTTCAATTTCATCTAGAATTTATTATCCACATGTCTTGAAAGCTAATGTTCCGGAAGATTGCCAAATGAGATTGTTTCTTTTGTCTTTTAATTTATTTAACAAACAAATAAAAAAAAAGATATCTATTGTATTTTATATTTATTTATAATTTACTTGTAGAGTCCTAATCAAATTACATATTTTATTAACACATATATAGATAGAATGTAAATTACTGGAGACTTCACTACTAGAAAACAGAGCAAACGCGACGGAATATTTGAACCTTCCAAATATTAGCCAACAAAATCAATGAATATCTCTTCTAACTTCTTAGATTTAGCTCATGCACATATGTGGCGTTGATGCTAATCAATAAAAAAAACTTAATAAATTCATGATTTTGTTGCTCTTATTTGTGGTCAAGATACCATAATTGACGTGACAAAGTTTATTTGGATCCGGAGAAAAACGGGAAAAGGAAATAAAAATAAAATAAGATATCTAATGTATTTTATATTTATTTATAATTTACTTGTAGAGTTCTAATTAAATTATATATCTTATTCTTTGACTTTTTTACTATTTAAAAGTCAAATCTATAGGGATATTTTGAGTACTTCAAAAATGTAAAAAACAACTCGTACTTTTTTAATAATATATATATAAAAGGAGAAAACGAATTCAGATCTGAATAAATTCTTTCACAGCTAAACGAGCACACAAAGTCTAACTCAGAGTTGCATGTTTGCCAACTCCAATATTTGTGCCGTAATAGGGGAAATATTTTAATTTTTGATTGCAGCTTTGTTCATGTTATTTGATTGAGGAATGTTGTTTTGTACTCTTTACATCAATTATCATATGATGAAATCTTTGACATTTTGCAGAAAGATATGGAGATTCAAGAAGATAAATTATGCAGGCTATTAGACGATGTTTTTCAGAAGGTACAAGATGTTTAATTGACATCTCACACTGATACTGCTTGATTCAGACAAGCTTGTAGTCTTTGATTGTTCGGACTTAGAGAGATATTAGTTAAAAAATTAGAAGTAATTTTGTACATGTGATATTTTGATATGAAAAAGGAGAGTGAGTGATCATGGTTGTAGGATTTGTGCAAATTGTGATCAGTATATGAACCAAGGTTTTGAAACCCAGCCCGGCCCGGCCGTTCGGACCGCCGGAACCGGTAACCGGTCAGTATTTCGGTCCGAGCTACGGTGCAAACTCGTTCGGAGCTGAAAATCGCTATTTTCTGTCGAAACTCGTTCGATCCGGCGGTTGAACCGCCGGATCGTTCGACCCGGTAAGGGGTTGCCGGAACCGGTCAATTTGTGATTTATGGAAATTAAGAAAAATGGAGAATGGAGACAAGCAGCCTGCATCTTCTTGTATCTTCTTTTCACCATTTTTAGAGTTTAACTATAGAAATCTAGGCAAAAAATATGGAAAAAGTTTGAAAGAAATAAGAAAAAGAAGAAGGAGAAGAGGATGGAGGCGTGCTGCTTGTAGGGTTTGTGAACTAGGATAAAAAAATTAGGTTTTTCTCCCTTTATATACTTTTAAATTTTTTCTTTATTTTTTTATAACTTTTTAATGATTAAATAAAGAATATCATGTGACATAAATTACACAATAGGCTGATTTATATTTGATTTAATATTATATAATTTTTAAAAATATATAATATAAATGGGTATAATTTTTATTATTATATCAAATTATTAGTATAATAAATTATATTTATTACATAATTATGACGTCACTGGTTTGATAGCGGTTCGCCCGACGGTTGAACCAGTGACCCTTGACCCGGTCAATTTTCCGGTTCAATGAACGGTCCGGGTTTCAAAACATTGATATGAACAATTACACATTAAATTTTAGCTATTTCAATATTTGTTCATGTTTCACATTTATATTATTATTATTATTACTGTTATTTTCTTTAACTCATCTACATTAAGGTTGTTTTGGTTTTGGAAAAAATTATAACAAATAATAAATTAGCTATTAATAGTTTGTCGGCATAATTTGCTCTGAATTTCTTGATGGATAAATTTTTTTGCTATAGCAATGAAAATAACTATGACAATTCCGATGCAACAACCATAAAAAGTGCAACGAAAATTCGTTGTGTGGACATTTCTCTCTAAGTTCACTGTGTAACAAAATCTGAATGACAATCTCAATTAATTTTCGGCATTGACGTCCTGACTCCTTACAACAACAACAAAAACAAAGCTCACATGGCGACATTAAACATTGTAAGTTTGCTATTTCAGATTCTAGAAGGGCATAGATTCTAATTAATTGAATTTATAGCTGTAAAGCAAATTATTTATCTACCTTACATGCAAATGACTAAATAGGTGTGAAAACTGCATTTTAAATGAACAATCACAAAAAGGTAAAATAGACACTACAACATATATTAAAGTTACTGCAAGAATATCTTGCAATGTCCATATTTTCCAATAGTAAAAAATAAGGAAAAAATATCATGTTCATACTAACACATTTCAAAACCTCTTGTGTCCATCTCTATATCAGGCATTTGAATGGTCTTTTTCAACATTGGCCTTAATAGTTAGTGAATTCTTGTTCTTCATCCTTTCTAAGGCCACCGTATAAAATTGGAACTCGCTTCGGGAATATGTATCTGCATTTAAATAATACTCAGTATGGAAAAATAAGCAAACATTCAGTAAATAATAATAAAGTAGTAATATGATTTATCATATATACATCTCTATATCATTACCTCAGGTCGATTTGTATATTTTGAATCCCTTAGTGATGCTTCATAGAACCCATCTTCCAAACAATAATTATTTCGTACTTGCTATGGTTTATTTCTTGAAGTTGGAAATACTACTTGTGATTCTTGAAATTATCAAGTGCATTTTATAATTGATATATTACCCTTCATAATAATTGAAGATCAGTTACAATGTAGTGCTCATCAATATAGTAGTGAAAGTGGGTGACTTTTTGCATGACTACTTAATCTAGTTATAAAGAAGTTTGGAATTTTAAATTTTAGGGAAAAAAATAAAAATAAAATATGTTTTTTTTCTGGAAGTAATGGATTTTTGGCTTTTATTATATACACATTTTACTGTTCTTTTCTTTACTCACTAAACTAAAACGTTGATCAAATCATAATATTAGTGTTTCTAATGGGACTTTGAAAAATACGGACCATAAAGCAGATATTTTAACCTTTTTCATGATATCCGTTCGTTAGGCTAAGGACGAGCCCAAATTATATATTTTTACTCTATTTAATTAGTAAGTTGAGAAATATAACTTAATTATTTTCACAAATAATTTCGTGAAGTGTTAAAAAACAGGTAAATATCTTTTAAATCTAATATTGGAAATTCAAATGTATTAGTCTTCAAATTGAAAATTTTGTGGAAGAAATAAAAACTTTTCATAAAAGATGTTAAATAAACCAAAACTTTGAGTTCTCTTTTCTTTGCTTATGTATCACATTTAGGTGTCATTTTCTCTTCTTTTTTTCCAAAAGGTGTAGTACGAAGATTCTGTAGGTGTCACTTTTTTTCTCTTAGTGTTTAACTCATTACTGGTTCATATATTTTAGAATATCAAATTGTAGTATTTTTAAAGTAGTAATTATCTTGATTGAATAAATTTTATTTTGTAAGTTCAGATATTTTTCATTGTTATGTTCTCTTAATCAAATTACTTAAATGGAATATAAAAAATGTCATGACAATGTCCCACTTCTTTATTTTGGCTAGTACAAGGCAATTAAATTATATTGAATAACCAAACCAAGTTTGAATTCTTCTTTGATCTTGATGTTCATGCGTTATTTTTTTATGTAGTCACTAAATGCTATACTTTATTCT
Organism: Verbascum thapsus; assembly: GCA_963669365.1. Classification (NCBI taxonomy): domain Eukaryota; kingdom Viridiplantae; phylum Streptophyta; class Magnoliopsida; order Lamiales; family Scrophulariaceae; genus Verbascum; species Verbascum thapsus. Next base: position 8,594,498 of record OY770108.1, read on the forward strand.
TCTCTAATTTTTATTTGTCTTCTTCATCTTACTCAATGGTTTATTGTTGGTTTTATTTTCATTCTTTCTATTATAAATTGTTGATGATTGAATTGAAAGAAATTAGATGAAAAATACTATAAATATTTCTTTTACATTTTTATGTTCTTTTTAGATTGATTTGTAAATCTCTTTTCTGTAAAGCAACTATTAAATCTTTAACATTTAGTGACTAACTGTAAAGATACATGAGTCAAAAAGTTAAAAAAAGTTAGGAATTCACATGCTTATTTAGAAGATGAAAATCTAAATGCTATGAATATTTTTACTATGATGATTTATATTTTTATTTATTTATTTCATGTTAAAGAATTTGTTATTACAAAATTGTGAATATACGATATTAATTGTCATTAGTTTTCATTCAAGTTTTGTTATGAATTATGAGTGAAATTATATCCATTTCAAACTATTTAAAAGGAATATCAATTGGTGACATGTTCAAATAATGGATGGACAATAAAATTTAGTAAATTATATTAATTTTTTCCTAATTATAAATATGTATTAGATTATGAAACATTAATAAAGATCTACTGAACTCATATTTGATACGAAAGACAAAAATATGAAACCCGAATTATATATTAGAAAACACTGAGGCTCTGTTTGTTTGTCAGGGGAATGAAATCAAAATAGGGAATATGATTCCCAAAAATCAAATAACCTTGTTTGGTATTTTTTTTATTTGATATTATGGAATGCAATCTAATTCCCAAAATATGGGAATTATCATCTTAAACAAGGGAATTACAATACCTTATTTATTGAGGTAATGTGATTACCATATCAAGGTAATCATAAATACAATACTTTAATGTCCTTACTACCCCTATATCAAATATAATACAAAATCAACAAAAATAGTTATTTATTTTTTTATTTTATTTATTTATTTTATTATTTAACTAAATTAAATATATATGTGTATATACATTTATGTATATATATAATATCAAATATTCTCTTATGCTTGAAAATTTATAATTAGATTATACAAATATGATTTAAAATAAGGGTATTTAAGTCAAAGTCTTTAATTTTAGATTCCATTCATTATTATATGTGTTTGAACCAAACATAAAAGGAAAAAAATATATATATCTTTACTCAATTTTTTGTAGACAAGCAAACACTATTAATGGAATCATATTTCTAGTAATCAAATTACCAGAAATCTTATTCCCATTTTAGATTCAATTCCCTGTCAAACAAATGGAGCCTGAAGTATTTTCAAAGGAATAAAAGTTAAAGTCATGTTTCTCCTTCTAAGTAATAGATTTTTCGTGTAATTTATCACTTTTCATATTTTTAGTCTGTAAGTCACTTCGACCGTATACTAAAAACTAATTTTTCAAGTTTTCAATTAGGGTGATTAAATTTACTTTAAAACTTTTTCTCCATATAAATTTTCATCTTATTCAATATGTGTGAACAATTGATGAATATTAACCAAAACTTTATTTAGTATAAAAAATTTGCATTCGATTTTTATTATTTATAATTTTCATATAAGTAATTCTTTTAAGTTATTTTGAAAATTCAATTTATCATATTATATGAAAAACAAATATGGAACAACTTGTCTTTGCTCATATGTGGTTGGTACATGCGTTTTTTATGAAATACCTTTTAAATAAAAAATCCAGATAAGTTCTATTATGAAAACATTTAGGCTCGTATTATTGTCTATTCTAGCGCGTTTGAAAGAAAATTTAACTTAATTGACAACTCTAAATATATATCTCAAATTAGATAAGCCTTGTTTTATATTTTGTTAGCCATAGTTATGTATCTCAAAGTGAAAGAATCTCAAAGTGAAAGAATTTAATTTTTATTTTTATCAATAATATTTAGATGACAGGCATTTGATCCAAAATCATGCAATCACAATATATTAATGACTAATATCGTGATAAATAACCACTCCAGTATCAGATAGACTTACAAATCAAATTTTTGGGTCATGCTAAAATATATTTTATTATATGATGTAATCCTCTAATTATTAATAAATTCAAAGTATGATGTTTTTGTTCAAGAAAAATATTAGTCATTCATTTGCATATTTTCATAATATGGTAAATTTCTCATGTCTAACAACAATTATAGGGATAATATAATTATATTCAAAATGAAAGCACCATGTTTCTTATATGATCTTATTCACATATAGATTTTACACGTTGTTCATTAAAAATTACAATCTATTGAACATAAGTTATTAGTTATTTGAAAGGTATATATTAAAAAAAAAATTTAATAACCATAGTTTTCTGAGTAAGCATAGTATATATTATAATATGATATATAATCAAATGATTTATACTAACCATATGATGAGGGTGGTAAACAAAGGAAATGAAATTAAACAAATAGGGAATGCCAAATTCGACTTCGAAGTAGGGAATAGTACGAAAATGAGATATCTATTCTCAATCTTGATTACTAAAATATTCAATCTTTATACTTTGACCCCCCACTACATATTTTGGAACATTTATAGGTTACAATAGGTTGGTACTTCATTGGATATAGAAAACTAAATAAAAAGAATTTCAATTTTTTTTTGAGATTACTTGTGTTCTGTCCATCACTTTGAAAGGTCATATCTTTTGCACTACTTTGACTCTGAACGTGTATAATATACGGTCCAAAAGATAATCATGTTGGATTTCTAGTGCCCAAGACCATTTATGCATCAAAATTGTCTACAAAGAGTTATGACCCGATTAGTAGACACTGCAGATTCATTGAATTTGCACTGCATCACCATGTTCGCATCATGTTGGTCATTTGATAGTGAGTAGATCATTTGAATGTTTCTTGGGATTGAGTTCTTCATTCCATCAAAGGCATCAACTTATTGATTATTAGTATAAATGAAAGGTTTTGAAGAGAATGGAAACTATGCAAAATAAAGATAATTCTAACAAAGTATATAAAACATAAAAATCATTAATTTTCTACATTAGTTAAGATAACCAAGGGTTATCTTGCTTTTATTATTATCAATTAAAATTTTGAAATGTTCAGAAGATGGAAAGTTAGAATGCTCTTCATATCTTTCACTAACTACATTAATTTATATTAATATTGTTAATTTATTAATACAATACGAAAATAATTTGTTGTTACAAAACTCTTGTTATTAATTTATTCAATGTCATAGTTTCATTCAAGTTTTAATATGATCTATTAGCAAAATAATTGATTATAAATGAATTAAAATATCGTGGTATTAGTAGCTGTATTTTAAAAATATTAATGAAGTTTTTAAGTAGGGGTAATTGTGGTATTTATTGTTTAAAATAAATAATATCATTACTATAAAATAAGTAAATGTCCATGATTGTTTTTAATAAATTATTATTATAATTAAGAATTAATTAAGTAAGGACAACAATGTCATTTTAAATGGGAAGAAACAACAAAAATATATCCATACTTTTAAGTTAAAGAGTTCTACAATTTGATGAATAGCAAGTGAAGAGACACTTATATCCAACTATATAATAATATCAATTCATATATAACAAGTGAATGTCTATGATTGTTTTTAATTATAATATATATATGTGTGTGTGTGTTTATATATATATATGTATAATCATATCATTTATCATAGAATAAATGAATGGTCATGATTGTTTGTAACAATTATTATTATTATTAAAAATTATAATTGTGTCATTAAAAAGAACATTTGAGATGTTATATTTTAGTTGATGATTTATTAGGAAAATGATTCTTACAAAATTAAAGAGTCCTGCAATAATGTCATTTCACAATGGGAAGAAAAAACAAAAAATATTCATACTTTTGTAGTAGTATAGATATAGATAGATAGGCGCGTGTTTTTTATGTTTTTCACTGACTAACATGATAATCTAATATTTAATATATTTTCCATACAAGTTAAAAAATAAATTGTTACGCCCTACCTCACCTGTTTGCTAAATGATATTTCAAAACTTTAATAATCCAATCGTGTAATTCATAGCTCTACAAAACAAAGCTATAAAATCATTAGTGAAATATGACATGATGTTTTACTAAACAAATACAATTGAATGTAATCTAGAATCTTCAATACCTGTATTTGTCTTAAGTTAATCCTTAACCGTAAGCAAGTCACATTTGTTCCTCAACCATTTATATCTTTATCCCCATTTATATACTTTACCCTGGGAGGGGAGATACGAGTAGTGACCTACTAAGCCTAGTGAGTGCAGTGTGTTTAAATGCGGGGTTATGCATGAATATCATTATAAGACAGAACCTCATGATAATGATCGTGAGAATATGATAATCATCAAACAACGAACTAGTTATCAGTAAAAAAAGGATAATAACACTTAATACTCCATTGTCAGTGAGCGATTATAGAGATGACTACCCCCGAATTTGCTGGATTTGCCTTAGTACAACAATAGAGTTACTCATAGTAATGGTGTGGCACTTGATTCATTACATCCAATCAAGCTTTATGATATAATAAATGATACAATTTTGTTGACAACCTCCATACAACTCTCATTCCAAATCAACTAAAAGAACAAGTAGGCATCTTGATATCTATTTATTTGCTTACACATTTAATACTAATAATAATAATAATAATAATAATAATAATAATAATAATAATAATAATAATTTAAAGCTGAAAATTTTGAATTCGTATCGAAGATGAGAAAAATCTTACAAATGACCATTCAATAAAAAGCCACCAAGTGGGCAGTTTTTATGTTGTCGCAATATATAATAACAAGTTGAATAGTATGCTATATGAGTTAAGAATCTTCTCATCAAACTATATATCAGTAGTTGATAGTTACATAGTCACGAATTCGAATTTCATGGAGGACATGATTATGTAGTTCCGTTATTGAGTGATGAAGCCATGGGGCTGCGAAAGCTACTCAAAGAGCACGATTAACCAACTCCCGTCGCAAGATCTTACCTGCTGCAGATTTTGGAATCGAGTTCACAAATGCAACACGACGAATCTTTTTATAGGGAGCAACCTGCAATTATGTGAATTGTGAACACTCACCATTTTAAAAGGAATGAAAAACATATTAAATAATTGGAAAGAGAAATAAACATGATGCCTGTTTCGCAATGAAATCCATTATTTGAGTTGCAGATATGGTGCTACCAGGTTTCCTCACAACAAAGGCCATAGGGATCTGACCAGCTTCTTCATCAGGATATCTACAAAATGCGAAATCAGATACATTAAAGTGAAATGGAGTTTATTAGATACTGTGTCATGGCTATGGCTGCTTACGGGATGACAGCTGCATCAGCAATTTCAGGCATTGAGAGAAGTAAATGTTCCAGCTCGGCTGGAGGAACCTGCATTGCAATGCATGTCAACATGGAATGAATGAATGAAAGCCTACAAATTCAATCCTGGAAAGATAAAAGGCCATATAACCTGATATGCGTTGTACTTGATCAATTCTTTCAACCTCTCAACAACATAGAGAAACCCATCGGAGTCGAAATAACAGAGATCACCGGTCTTAAGCCAGCCTTCTGAATCTAAGGTTGAAGCTGTTGCTGCATCATCCCCAGCATAACCTGTCATAGACCATCAAACTAAACTATTGTAAAGGTAATTTGGAAGACAAAATGATATATGTTAAATAGAGATTTAATATACTTGTGCTTATTATGATCAAATACAGTAGTAATTGATACCTTTCATAATTCCAGGCCCTCGTAACCATAATTCTCCCCGTTGTCCAGGAGGTAATGCCTCACCAGTATCAGGATCAACTATTTTGGCTTCCATGTTTTCAGATAAGCGGCCAGCAGATCCATATCTCTTCACCTCCTCGTGGCCCATCAGTCGTGTGGCTGTTCCTCCACTCTCAGTCAAACCATACCCCTGAAAAATAACTATCATGCATAAATTGTATCGGGAAATACAATTTGTTATATCTTTTAGCCTAATAGTAAGTGCTTAATCCTAGCAAACTCATAAAATTGTATGGGTATGTAAGTCCTGGACCTGATCTCGATCTAGCAAATTTAATTAACATCAAGATATAACTCAGGTACGGATTAAGTCCAAGACCACTAAATGGCTTCAATTGCTTGATGATAAATAGGTCCAGTTAAAAATCTACATTTATCTTTTCTAACTAAATTCCAAATCTAATTATCTGCATAAAGATAAAATGCAGTTACATGTCTGTTTGGAAGAATGTTCAGTAAGCTACGTTGAATGCTTCAACAACATCAAGGTGTACAACATTTATATGTATTAAAACATAGTATAGATTTCATACACACTGCTTTATCTACTGATATAGCATAAAACTCAACTCAGAAACAATTCTTGCAGTTGAATCTCAGATCAGATTCAACACAAGTTCTAATATATTATTTAGCATAACTCAATTGGAAAAAATTTCGCACAACGAATCAATCATGCAAGTACAACACAAAACGACTTATGTGGTTCAGTCAATTGATCTATCTACGTCCACAATAGCAATTTTCAACATAGTTTTATTCAACTTTTAAATAGCAAGATTACAACAAAATTGATTCACTCAAATTAGAAAAAATTGAAAGAGACAATTGCGTTATGTCACAGTCGTACACCACCTTCACCAATCAAAGTATAATTCCTCGATAAGGATCACAAGAAAAAGCAAGATGTAAAAATAAAACAAATTATTTCAATACTTTATATTTTGTTGTAATTAATTGTATGATGAAAATAAACTAATGCATACTGAAGATTTCTAATTTATACTGGTGACCAATGCCAGTGTGACATATATTAGATTTGTTAAACTTCTATACCTTAATATTCAATTAAAGAAATAATGCTTGAAAATTAAAGCAAAGATTAAATAAATAATGCACATAGAAAGACACTATAAATATCCTCAGAAAAAAAAAGAAGCAACACCGAATGTGGGTTATAGCAGTTTTTTGCTTGTTGTATATATATATAGTCAACCAATTGTATCTATACCTGCGTAATATTCACGTGAGGGAATTTAGAGGTGAACCGCTCTGAAACCTCCTTTCCTAGCGGCGCTCCGCCGCAACCCAGCCGCTGCAGCGAGCTCAAGTCATACTTTTCCACCAAATCGGACTTCACCATCGCCACCACAAGCGGCGGATTGACAGGCATAAACGTCACTTTATACTTCTCCACCGCCTCAAGCATTTTCACAAAATCGAATTTCTCCATCAACACAACGCTGTGCCCCATCGCCGCCGCTCTTATCACCATGAGAAACCCAGACATGTGAAACAAAGGCACAGTAAAAAGCGACACTGGCTGAACTTCATCATCTTTCTCATGACCAACACTTCTGTTGTAATAATATCCGGCAATAACAGCTATTAAATTCCGGTGAGTCAGCACGACGCCTTTCACCAACCCGGTGGTGCCGGAGGAGTAAAGGATCGCAGCCGGGTCTGACTGATTCACGACGACGTCGTCTATAGTACTAGAGCTCGGAACGTCAAGCATGTCAATAAAACTGGGGGAGTCGAGGAGGATGACGGGGAGATCGGGGGGGAGTTTATGAGCTAGGGCTGAGGTGGAGAAGGCGATGGAGGGTTTACTGAGTTGGATAAGGTGAGTTAACTCGGATTGGGATAACACGGGGTTGGAAGGGGAGATGGTGACGCCTAGAGAGAGGAGAGAGAAATGGAGGAGTGGGATGTGGAGGGAAGGCGGGGTGAGGATGAAAGCGACGTCGTATTTGGAGAGATGAAGAGATGATTTGAGGTAGAATGTGAGGGAACTGAGTTGTTGGAGGAATGTGGCATAAGTGAGACGGCGGCCGGAGTGGGGATCGATGAGGAATGTGGTGGTGGAGAGAGCGGTGTCATTGGCGGTGGAGTGGAGGAGGGAGAGAGAGTATTGGGTTATGGAGAGAGGTTGGGAGAGTGGTGGGAGAGGGACTGGGGGACGGAGACTCTGGTAAATTTTGGTTTGTGTGCAAAATCCGCCATTTTTGGGGTCGAGTTTTTGTAATGATGATTCATTTTCTGCCATTGGTTCGTAATGAGATGGGGTTAGGATTTAGGAAGTGTACATTCACCTATTTATGGTGTTGCTACATCAACAGTCTGACATTTTTAAGGCGAAAATAAGGCCAACTCCAATGGAGCGGCATTTTGGCGTTGGTGGGCCAAAATGCCGCTCCAATGGGACGGCAAAACGGGGGGCCCCCACGGCAAATTTGCCGTGGGATTTTCCTTTTTTTTTTATTTGTTTTTGTTTTTTATTTTGTTTTTAATTTAGTATATATTTTATGATTTAGTACAATTTGGTCCATTTACAATTATGCCCTTAAATTTTATAAATGTTACGATTAGATATATGTTATTTTTTTTATATATGTTATTTTTTTATATTTGATTATACAATAATAAATATAAATTAAAACATATAAAAATATTAATTGAAACATGGATATATTACATGAAATAGGAAATAACTAATATTACATGGAATGGAAAATTACACGATATGAAAATAAGATTAGTAAATTAAATAAACATTAGTAAATTATTTAAATATTCGAGCTTTATATATTACGTACAATCTTAATTTCATTGATATTTAATTTCGTCGATAAAATATTAAAAATATATATACTACGTATTATTATTATTATATAATCATTGTATAATTTTATAAGTTTATAAAATATAAAAAAATATTAACTTTGATGAATATATAATAAAGAATTAAATGTAGGGTGTTATTTGTAAAATATAAGAAATAATAGTAAATGGGGTTAAAAAGGAATATTCTGTGGAATATACTTTTAGAGTGAGATATAGTGATATACATTGGAGCAGATTACTGTAGCAATCACTAAAATGGTGAAAAAGTTACGCCATTTTAAATTATTTGTTTATTAAATTAGTTAGATTTACAAGTCTCACTATTATTAGTGTAGTACCACGTTACCAACATACTTCACCATTATCTAATAAAAAATCACCACTACTTTAGCATAATAGGACACAAACAATATCTTTTAGCCCTATTGTTAGACTTAATATTATCTTTGATTTGATTCATTGTATATTTGCTTTGATTTGTTTTGATTTTTTTTTTTTTTTTACCTTATTTTAGATTTAGTTTGATCCTTTTAGGATCTCATAGGATATGTTTCCATCTATTGCTTTTTTGTAATCTTTATTTAAATGAGATTTTGGATAATACAATTCAAAAGGGAGATTTCTATATCACCTACTATCATGTTTATATATATAAATATATAACAATAGTTATAATTTTAATATTATATAATAAATTTCAATCACTAATTAATTGCTAACCAATAAAAATTTACATTGATTTGACTCCTACACAGTAATTTATGTTCTTTTTGAAAATAAAAAATAAAATACTATCTCACTGAAATTCACCTAAAAATCAACTATCAAAATAAAACCAAAAACAATCTAATCAAATAGAATGTCTCCCAAAAACTTTCTCACCTACAATTTCTACCAAAATATTTAACCAGACCACAAATAACATATCTTTTCCAAAAATTAAATAATATTAGATCATTTATAATTTATTTGTATATTTAATGTGTAGTTATTTCAAATATTCTCATTATCTTTTAGAAACCAAACCTATCAAGTATGAAAATGGGCAAAGAGGGACATTGATGATTGTGATTTTGATCATCCTACAAATCACATATGCATTTTTATGATATATTTTATTGAAACTGTATATCTTCTAGCTAAGCTTTGGAAAATTCTAAGATGGTCCGGGACGGACCCCTTAAAACCACACATTCCCAAGTGTTTGGGGTGGTTTTTCCCTGGGTGGGTGGGAAAAACCACCCCCCACCACTCCAATGTGTAGTTTTAAGGGGTCCGGGACCAACAATCCTGAACCACCAAAGAATCACCCCGAGCTTTTGAGATTTAATTACTAATTTTCTATCAAATCTAACTTATTTTCTAGCTTGCAACGCAACATATTGCCTTGTTTGTTTATGTTTTCAAACTCTATTTTCAACTTTTTAAATAACAAAATTCAAAATAAACTTAACATACCAAATTCTCATCTAAATTTTCATTTTTTAACTCTATTTTCCAATCTCCTATATCACTATCAATCATATATACAACTTTTCACACTTTCACCAATCAAATCAATCATTATTTCACTTAACAATTTTTTATTTATATTTCTTTATTTTTTATTCACATAATCATTATATATAATACACCACTAACACAATTATTATATACATCATCCATCAATCTATTACTATTGATTTGACATATTTTACAACTTTCAACCTATCTTTAAGAACATAAACAAACAACTATCATTTTCACACGAATTTCCATAATACAATTATTATAAATCATTAAATATATCTTTATACAATTATTTCCAAGATGAGTTTTGAAAACATAAACAAACATGGCTAACTTTTTTAACTTTTAGACTCATGTATCTTTATAGTTAATCATTAAATGTTAAAGATTTAATTGCTGCTTTAAAGAAAAGACATTTACAAATCAATCTAAAAAGAACATAAAATGTAAGAAAAATATTTATAGTATTTTTCATCCAATTTCTTTCAATTCAGTCATTAACAATTTATAATAGAAAGAACGAAAACAAAACCAGCAATAAACCATTGAGCAAGATGAAGGAGAGAAATAAAAATTAGAGAAGAATAAAGTATAGCATTTAGTGACTACATAAAAAAATAGCACATGAACATCAAGATCAAAGAAGAATTCAAACTTGGTTAGGCTATTCAATATATCATATAATTTAATTGCCTTGTACTGGCCAAAATAAAGAAGCGGGACATTGTCATGACATTTTTATATTCCATTTAAGTATTTTTTTATTTGTTTAAGAGAATATAACAATTAAAAATATCTAAACTTACAAAATAAAATTTATTCAATTAAGATAATTACTACTTTGAAAATACTACAATTTGATATGCTAAAATATATGAACAAGTAATGAGTTAAACGCTAAAAGAAAAAAAGTGACACCTACAGAGTCTTCGTATTACACCCTTTGAAAACAAGAAGAGAAAATGACACCTAATGTGATACATAAGCAAAGAAAAGAGAACTCAAAAGTTTTGGTTTATTTAACATCTTTTAAAATGAAAAACTTTTATTTCTTCCACAAAATTTTCAATTTGAATATTGATACATTTGAATTTTCAATATTAGATTTAAAAGATATTTACATGTTTCTTAACACTTCACCAATTATTTATGAAAATAATTAAGTTATATTTCTCAACTTACTAATTAAATTGAGTAAAAATATATAATTTGGACTCGCCCTTAGCCAAACGAACGAATAACATGAAAAAGGTTAAAATATCTGTTTTATGGTCCGTATTTTTCAAAGTCCCATTAAAAACATTAATGTTATGATTTGATCAACGTTTTAGTTTAGTGAGTAAAAAAGAACAGTAAAATGTGTATACAATAAAAGCCGAAATTCCATTACTTTTAGAAGGAAAAAAAAACATATTTTGTTTGTATGTTTTCCCTAAAATTTAAAATCCGAACATTTCCAAAAAAAATCAGGTGTGCACGTACAACACACGTACATCTTGCTAGTACTAATATAAGAGTATGGATCCTAAACTTGTTTCTTCCCATTGTGAATTCACTTATTTACCCTTATTAATATAAAATAACATGCATAACATTAATAAAAATAAGTTACTTTACATCTATGTCAAGTATGGATCCTAAACTTGTCTCTTATCATTGTGAATTCACTTATTTACCCTTATTAATATAAAATAACATGCATAGCATTAATGAAAATAAGTTACTTTACATCTATATCAGAAGTCTCTATTTCTATATACTAGGGGTGGCAAGTTAGACCCAAAACCATGGGTCCAACCCGACCCAATTAGTTTTGAGTTTGGATGGATCTTAAAAAAAAGAATTATGGTTCCAATTGGTTTTGTATTTATTGGATTTTCAAGATCTTGGTTTCTTATGATTTTTGATTGGGTCCAAATTGGTTCCAATAATAGGCCTATTTTGGTTCCTAAATGGATCCAATTAAAAAGAGAGAAATAATTCTCTCTTTTTTCTTTCTTAGACCCAATTGGTTTTCTTTATTTAAAATTTCACTTGTAGAAAATATGTGATTGCTTAAGAACTAAACTCATACTTGTTTTAGTCATTTGAACTTATACTTTAAATAAATTTTTATAATAAAATCAAAAAATTATTTTATATTATTTTTATTCATTTGAACTTATACTTTAAATAAATTTTTATAATAAGATCAAAAAATTATTTTCTATTATTTATAGTCATTTGAGCTTTTTTATTTTTTAATATATATTTTATTTTTATTATTATATTAATAAATATATATTAAATAATTAAAAATAAATAAAAATATTTGGCTCGGCTCGAGTATGGACTCGAGCTCGCGAGCTTGGGCTCGGCTCGAGCTCGAACCCATGCTCGCGAGCTCGAGTCCGAGCTCGAAAATTTTGGGCTCGGCTTGAGTTCTAGCTCGAAAATTTTGGGCTCAGCTCGAATTCGAGCTCGAAAATTTTGGGCTCGGCTCGAGTTCGTGCTCGAAAATTTTGGGCACGGCTCGAGCTCGAACCCATGCTCACGAGCTCGAGTCCGAGCTCAAAAATTTTGGGCTCGGCTCGAGTTCGGGTTCGAGCTCACGAGCTTGGCTCGCTCGAATCCATGCTCACGAGCTCGAGTCTGAGCTCAAAAATTTTGGGCTCGACGAGCTCGAGCCCGAGCTCGAAAATTTTGGGCTCGACGAGTTCGAAAAAAATGTCAAGATCGGCTCATTTACACCTCTATTCTGAACCGACTAACTTTCAAATAGTAACATAAATTATAACTTAGTATCAATTAATATATATTTAATTTCTATAATCGAAAAAATAATATTATATTTTTAATTTTTGTAACCAAAAAAAAATTATGTAATAATTTCTCTACATTAATTTTTTCGTTATAAATTAAAATACATTATTTAATAATATATTTTACATATAAATTATTACATTAGTATAATATGATTTGAATTTTTATAAGAAAATTATAAAAATATAATGTAATAAGTTAGTTAGTCAACAAGAAAAAAAAATTTGTTTGCGTTATATTGGATTAGTTGGTGAACAAGAAAAAACGATTAGTGATTAGTATACAAATGTTTGCATTATGTCGGATCCATAAGTCACCAACTCACTAATTGGGTCTATTATGGTTCTATAATGGTTCTTTTTGTATAAAAACCATTTGAAACCAATCAAAACCAATAAGGACCCAATTCATATTGAAAATACATTTTGGTTTCTTGCTGGTTCCAACTTATCTTTTTTACAAACCCAATTCGACCCAACCCAAATCCGATCCGATCCACCCATTTGCCACCCCTATTATATACTAATATCTATCTATATCTATACTGCTATACAATAATGGATCTTGTTGGTGTTTCTTCCAATTGTAATTTTATACTTTTATCCTTAACTATCTAGAGAGAAAAAAGTACAATTTAATAGATTTTAAATCCACCACTTCTTTACTAGATTAATTAGTCATGCAAAAGGAACTTACCCAATTTCACTACTATATTAATGACCACTACATTGTAACTGATCTTCAATTATTATGAAGGCTAATATATCAATTATAGAATGCACTTGATAATTTCAAGAGTCACAAGCAGTATTTTCATATAAGTGGACTTGGTCAAACTTCAAGATAAGCCATAGCAAGTACGAAATAATTAGTATTTGGAAGATGGGTTCTATAAAGCATGACTAAGGGATTGAAAATATACAAATCACTAAGTTGACCTGAGGTAAAGATATAGAGATGTATATATGGTAAATCATATTACTACTTTATTATTATATACTAAGTGCTTGCTTATTTTTTCACACGGGGTATTATTTAAATGCAGATACATATCGCGGAAGCAAGTTCCAATTTTATACGGTGGCCTTAGAAAGGATGAAGAACAAGAATTCACCCAACTATTAAGGCCAATGTAGAAAAGACCATTCACAAATGCCTGATATAGAGATGAATACAAGAGGTTTTGAAATGTGTTAGTATGAACATGATTTTTTTTTTCCTTCTTTTTTACTATTTGAAAATATGGACATTGCAAGATATTCTTGTTGTAACTTTAATATATGTTGTAGTTTCTATTTTACCTTTTTGTGAATGTTCATGTAAAATGCAGTTTTCACACTTATTTAGTCATTTGCATGTAAGGTAGATAAATAATTTGCTTTACAGCTATAAATTCAATTACTAGAATCAATGCTCTTCTGGAATCTGAAATACCAAACTTACAAAGTTTAATGTCGCCATGTGAGCTTTTTTGTTGTTGTTGTTGTTGTTGTAAGCAAGGATCAAAGTTTCGATTCGAAGAAGAGTTTCGGATAGTTAAATATAAGAAACGTTTCGGAAACATGTCGAAACGTTTCGAAAACACTATCAAAAAATTTATAAAATATTAAAAAGTGAAAATAAGCTATATCACTAACGAATTTCTACTAACTTAACTTCAAAAAAATATAAAATCTTAAAAATGTCATTACCAAAACAGAATTGATATTTGGAATCATCTACAAGATATATAAATATGACTAAAACGATTAAATCGCACAATAAACTGCATAAATATCATGTAATGAAAATACTTTGTAATTTTATAAACTGAATAAAGTACTTGCATAATTAGAATTTTAATTAAATAAAGATGAATTTGTTAAAGATATATATATATATATCCCTAAAGTGCAACCAATTCAATATTAATTATATACATATACTTTATATATTGTACAATAAAAGAATTAAAAAATATATAATATGTATGCACATTGCCACGGTCAACCATATCAATTAAATTAGTCTTTTATATATAAATTACACAATTCACAACAAACAATAAAATATTTTTATAACAAATATCAACTACCAAGAAAAATAAAGTACTAAAGCAAACATGTTCCCAAGAAAAGAATTCATTGTTTATTAATACAAGCATGTTTCCAAGAAATACAACTTGTTGAATCAAATCAAGCATGTACTTGATTATGGAGAAAAGAAGAAGAAACTTTCAAAGTTTTATGTATATACGTAAACAAGAAAAACACCTTTTATAATTTGTAACAAAAAGTAAAGAAAAAGAGGCCATACTCCATGGATATGGTAGGCATGAGTTCTCCATCATATACTAGGCAAAACAACAAACAAGGTATAACAAAACTCATACCTTCAAAAAAATTCTTCAAAATTCTTTCGAGCTGCGATTTTGCTTATCTTTTTTGTTTATTGATTAAGGGTTTGCTTATTTAGAGTCCAACTTCGATTCATATATATATATATATATATATTATATATATAATATATATATATATGAGATTTTTCCTTTTTTCCCCCTAATTTTTTGGGATTTTATAGACTTTTCGAATAGTTTCCAAGAAACTCCAAGAGTTTCCATGGTATCGATGGAAAACATGGAAACTCTTAGAGTTTCTATGGAAACTAAGTAATTTCGAAAATATATAGTTTCTTTGTTTCCTTTCATCACAAATCCGAAAATTTTCGGCCGTTTCGTAGGAAACGTGTCGATACTTTGATCCTTGGTTGTAAGGAGTCAGGACGTCAATGCCAAAAATTAATTGAGATTGTCATTTAGATTTTGTTACACAGTGAACTTAGAGAGAGATGTCCTACAAACTCACAAGATGCTGAAAGGACTAAGCCAATTATGTAATAATATTTTGTATTCTTAATTTTGTGATTTTACAATACATATTAATTTGTTAGGCCATGCAGGAATTATTAAGGAAAAAAAAATGGTAAAACACATGTCAAATGTAAATTTGAACTGATTCTAATGCGTAGAGGACATTAAGGCTATGTTTGTTTATGTTTTTGAGTAAAATATTTGAAATTTTCTCGGGAATGGCATACCACCGAAATTCGTGTGAAAATGGTAGATGTTTGTTTATGTTTTTAGAATTTGGTTGAAAATTGTAATGTGTCAAATCAATTATATTGGTTGATGTTTAATAATGATTGAATTAGTTATTTTTGTAATGATTATTTAAATAAATAAATAAATAAATATATATGAGTGTGTAAAATAATGTATATAGTAATTGTAATTGATGGATGTGTAGAATGATTGATGTGTTGATTGATAGGTAGTTAGTATTGGAGATTGAAAAAGTAAAGTTGAAAAAAGGAAATTGAGATAAAAATTTGGTGTGTTAAGTAGATTTAAAATTTTGTGATTTGAAATTTGAATATTGGATTTCAAAAACATAAACAAACATAGCCTAAAATTTTAGAACTAAGTAAGAGTGGTTGTCATTATAGTATGATATATGGAAGTTTATGTATCATTTATAATATTAATCAGCATAGGAGACTTATGTGATGTGAAAAATTATCAAGTAAAGCTTCAATCTTTTCATTTACTAAGTTGTTAGAATTATAATGGTATTTTGAATTCCAAAACCTCTCAGACTATAAAAAGTATAATTATCCATAATATGTGTTTGTGTATATATATTTATATACATAGTATCATCTTCATTGCAGACCTTTTATCATAAGCAAAAGGATACCACGATCAAATTAATGGTTCTTCAATAAGAATTTTGCAAATCAATCGAGAAGAATTCGAAAAGGTTAAGAAAGCTCATATATGTGGGTGACTATCTATACAATTTATTCATTCACTTAAGGTGTTCAATGTTAAGAGTCTTTGGCATGTACTAATCCTTGTAAGATTGTACTTGATGCGGGATCAAATAGTTTTAGTCACGTGAGAGACACGTGGAGATGGGATCCGACCCGTCTCACGATAGACCAGAGAAGGTGTTTCCGGATTGTGGGCTGCACTCGAGTAATTCAAGCTGCCTATGTACCTAGCAAATAGGATCAAGCCGTTCGTAGTTCTAATTGATGTGGTTCTCTAATAATTGAGAGCTGGGGAAATTCAGAGAGATTAAGATAATTCTCCAAATAGTCAAAACGTGATTAATGAATTAATCAAGGGGGTATTTATAGACATCCAGTTGGGCCATGGGCCCTAAGACAAAGCCATGGGTCTAGGACGCATACCCTTGGCCCACAACACTTTTCTCCCAATTTATGGGCTTGGGTGAGCTGGGCTTGGAGTAAGGGCCTTCTTGGGCCGAATAAAAGCAGGGCCCATCATATGCCCCCCTAATTCCCGAGGGCGCGAATGAGCTGGGGGGTCGGGAATTATTGCTTCGAGATGCATAAGCGTTAAAGAAGTGTCTGAATTGACTGTAGTACACTTCGCCGAGTTAGTCGGGGGTCTCGCTGGGCCTAATGGGCTTGAAAGGAAAGGACTCCGTTGGGCCCAAGACAGATGATAACCCTAATGAGCCTTCATGATAAAGTTAGGGAGTGTGGGAGGTAAGCCTTCATTTTTCATCACATCTCTCTCACTTAAAACCTCTCTCTAGAAACCTTTTCTCTCAAGTCCTTCAACGATGGTGAGCTCCGATTCAAACTCTCACGGTAAGGAAACTTTTTTCTCGACCCAATGTCCCCGTTCATTGCTCGCGCGGGGGGAGGGGTGCGCAGCGCTGCGCTAGCGCCCGCGTAACACCCCGCGCGGCCGGGCGCCAGCGCAGGCCCCCAAGGGGGTCTGCGCTGCGCGTTCGCCCGGCGCTGGGCGCGCGCAGCGCTGGGCGCGCGCAGCGCTGCGCTTGCGCCAGCGCAGCGCAGACCTCCTTAGGGGGTCTGCGCGCTTGCCCAGCGCTGGGCTCGCGCCGCGCCGCGCTATTCCGTAAGCGCCGCGCGGGTGCGCGCGATCAGCGCGTGCGTGCGGGGCGGCCCGTGCAGTGCATGAGCTAGGACTCCGAGACGTGCCATCTGCTTATTCGATTACTGCATATTTTTCATGCGATTTAAACGAGCTCTTGCGTTGCTCCTTTTCAGGTAGCGGGAGTCTTCAGCATTCCTCGGCCAGTGAAGGCTCCGAGCCGAACGCTGCTGAAGTGCGAGAGATCACGCCATCACTTAGCAAATCAACTGTCGATATCGAGACTTGTGTGAGCACTATTACGGAGCGAGAGTTGACCACTCTGTTTTAGAACTTCCCCCATGTCAACTGCTCCGCGTGCCATCCCGGGCGGGGCGTGATTGCGCACCCTAAGAGTGGGACCGTTACCCTTTACCTGGAGTTCTTCCGGTCTGGGTTCCATCTGGAGTATCCTCCTCTTTTCGGGGAGATCTTGAACTTCTACGGGCTTTGCATCAGCCAGCTAACGCCTAATTGCTTCCCGCTTTTCAGAGGATTCCTGCGGCGTGCTGGTCAGGTGGGGCTATCGGTTGACTTGGATTCATTTCAAGTGCTCTTCATGGTAAAGCAAGCGGGACACGGGCCCTTTGCTTACTTTCAGCCTCGTGGGCCAGATCGCTTCCTATCGGGTGGTCCCAGCTCTAAGGGGAAATGGAAGGCGAAATTTTTCTATTTCCCGAAAGAGCTCCTCGGGTTCCAGACCCCTGAGCGTTGGTGCCTCGGGATCCCCCCTAATCCACTCCCGTCTAGGGTCGTGAAGGAAATGAGGAAGCAATGTGCTGACGCCGGGTTGTTCAGTCACGTGTGCGACGTTAGCCGGTACTACCTGTCAGGTATAGATCGAAAACTTGGTTTCCCTAAGTTTCATACTTGCCTAGCCCCGTATTCAGTCTCACTCCTCTTTACTTGACCGAATTTACCTTGAGAATTTCTTTTAGGTGAGCCGATCCTTCCCCGACGCCGAAAGCACCGGTCTAAGAAGTTGGAGGCTCCCCCGGGGCCCTCCGGTACCCCGTCCCCGTAACTGGGTCCTCCGTGTGCGGTGACCCTGGGCCAATTGGCGCGATCGTGACTGCGGGCCTGGACCTCGTGGCTACTTCGAATCTGGTCGCGGAGGCGGAGCCCGGGGGGTCTATGGGCGCGGCTGTAGGGACCGCGATTCTAGGCTCTGATGAGGACCTAGAGGGGACGCCAGGCGTCGCCCCCGAGCCCGCGAGCCCGGGCGTCGATACGGCCATTATGTTTGCTCAGATGATGGCGGGCGTGACTCCGACGTGCAATGCAGGGGCACCAACGACTCCGAGAGGTAGCCGCTCTGCGGAGGTCACCCCCGACACCAACTCCCGCGAGCCTCCTCGCAAACGTCCGCGAGTACCGTCCTCAGGCAGTGGTGGATCGCACGGCTTGGGGAAGGGCTTTTTTGCGTTCGGGGCGAATCACGACCCGAACATTAGATCCTATTAGGATCCCCTAGACATCTCTACCCCCTGGGAGATGATGCAGGTGACCGACATCCCTCATGACCATCAACGACTCGCTCTACTTGCGCCACAAACACTTGACGAGCAGCTTAGTACCCATATGGGACAGGTCAGTGCTCTTATCGCTCCTCTTGATCCCTTTTTTTTTTTTTTCTGCGCTTTCTTCCAACGTTACCTCTTGAGGTTTATTTTACTCTTTCGCAGGGCGCACAGATTGGGGCCCAGTTTCGAAGGCGCTGCGAGGAGCTTACTCGCCGGGCTGAGGAGAGCGAGCGGAAAGCCGAGGAGAGCGTTCGTAGGGTCGCGGAGATAGAAAGAAAATACCGCGGGGCCATGAAAGATCTCGAGGTAGAGATAGGGTGTGGACGAGGCTTTCTCCGTTCCGATGCGGGCAAAAGGGCCCTCCAGGAGGCCGGTCGATCCGCCGTCGAGAGCTTCAAACGGAGCGCCAAGTACGCTAGAGAAATCGCCCGGAAGGTCCAGACAAAGGGCAAAGAGTTTGTAGGGATGACCATCCGTGGGTTCCGCAAGGCGGTACGCAAAAGCGGCAGCTACCCTGATGACGACTTTACCTGGGTGTACCCCGAGTTCAGGGACGACGACGCGGCTGGTCCGAGTGTCCCCAGGGGTTCAAGTGGCGGCGACGCGGCTGGTCCGAGCAGCGCAAGCGTAGCTTAGTTTCGGTTTTAAGTGACTTAGATATCTTCTACCCACTTTGTTAGGACTTAGCGAATTTTAAGACGATGTTTGATTTTGTTGGCTGTTTACCGTGATGTATGAGACTTCTTTGCTTTATTATGCTATGCGTATTTCATGTCTTTTCTTGAAATTGTTCGATTGATAGCATTCATGATACTGCTATATTGAGTACCCTTGCATGTTAGCCACCCCTGTGCCCCCCGTGTCGAAATGAGCAAGCCATGCAGGTAGCGAGTTGGGACAGTTCTACACTGAAGATGACGAGGGTGGCGTTGTGTAGGTGGTGAAGGAGGCATACCTGCCTCGTGGTATTAAGCTTAGGGGGCAGTGAGCCTATCCCCTAGCTGTGTGAGGAGGGCGTATAGCCTCTACCTTTCAGGGTCAAGCTTAGGAGGGCAATGAGCCTCTACCCCTTAGCTAAATGATGGGGGGCGTATAGCCTCTACCTCGGAGTATGAAGCTAAGGGGGGCAATAAGCCTCTCACTGAGCTAAGTGAGGGGGGGCGCTAAGCCTCAACCTCTTAGTTATGAAACCTAGGGGGGGCAGTGAGCCTCGACCTCGTAGGTAAGTGAGGGGGGGGGTGGGCGTTAAGCCTCAACCTCAATCCCACATGATGTACTTGGAAATAAGCAGTGTAAACATAATTGTGCCCGAAGGGCTTTTATTAGCGCTCGGCACGAAGGCCAATTCGAAATGAAATTAACTAATGTGAAAATGCTTGGCTCGAAGGCCAACTCGAACTTAAACAAAAACTAAGGTAAAACGCTTGGCTCGCAGGCCAACTCGAATTTAAATAAAAACTAAGGTAAAACGCTTGGCTCGCAGGCCAACTCGAACTTAAACAAAAACTAATGTAAAACGCTTGGCTTACGATTCCACTCGTGCGACTATGCATAAAAGCGCTTGAGATTGGAGACATTCCACGTGCGTGGTACTTCTGCACCTTGTAAAGTCCTCAGCTTATAAGCGCTTTGGTTTATAACCGCCTCCACCTGATATGGGCCTTCCCACTTGGCGTCTAGCTTCCCCACGGGCCCCGACGCCTCTTTCTTTCTCCACACCAGATCTCCGACTTGAAAACTCCGGGGGCGGACCCGAGCATTGTATGCCCGAGCCATCCTCGAGCGGTAGTTCTCCATTCTAGATGATGCCTGATCGCGCACCTCCGCAAGCAAGTCGAGATTGACTCATAAGCCTGCCTCATCGGTAGAGAACTTGTGTTGGCTCACCCTGTAGCTTACTTCTCCAATCTCGACTGGAGTGATGGCCTCCGTACCATAGACCAAGTTGAAGGGAGTCTCCCCCGTGCTCGAACGTGGGGTAGTCCTGTATGCCCACAGCACGGATGGAAGTTCGTCTACCCAATTACCTTTGGAATCGTCCAAACGCGTTTTCAAGTGCTGAAGCAATGTGCGGTTAGTGACTTTCGTTTGGCCGTTCGCTTGCGGGTTGGCCACCGAGGTGAAGAACTGCTTAACCTTTAGCTCTTCACACCATTCTTTAAGTTTGGTCCCTCGAAATTGAGTTCCGTTATCCGAGACCAGGGCCCTCGGGATCCCAAATCGCGTGAAGATACTCTTCCATATGAATTTCATGACCTCCTTTTCGGTGATCCGCGCCAATGGCTCAGCCTCCACCCATTTAGTAAAGTAATCAATCGCTACCAGGAGGAACTTCCTTTGCCCCGGTGCCATGGGGAAGGGGCCGACTATGTCCAATCCCCATTGAGCGAATGGGCAGGGACTCTCCAAGGGTTGAAGGAGTGCCCCAGGGGCGTGGTTGATCGCCCCGTGTTCTTGACATTTGCGGCAACGTTTGACGAGCTCACACGCGTCGCGTAGCATCGTTGGCCAAAAGTAACCTTGCCTTAGCACTTTTCCCGCTAGGGCCTTGCCCCCCAAGTGATTACCGTAGCAGCTCTCGTGTACTTCGCGCAAGACGTACTCCGCCCGCTCACCCGCCAGACACTTGAGTAGAGGTTGGGAGAAACCTCTTTTGTAGAGATCTCCATCGACGAGCACGATCGGGATGCACGCAGCTTGACGTGTCTAGCTCGACTCTTGTCTTGGGGGAGACCTCCGTTAGCGAGGTACTCTACAATTTCACTCTTCCAAGAGGGCCGAGGTGGGCTTCCACAAAGCACCTCTAGGGCGTCCCCCTCAATCTCTGGCTTGTCAAGGGCCAAGAACGTGATCTTTCTGTTCGTTATGGAGGCCATAGAGCTAGCTAGTTTAGCGAGCTGATCTGCCGCTTCGTTGGCAGCTCGGGGCACTTGTTTCACTTGGAAATCTAAGAACTCCTTACTCAAATCGTGTATGCGGGAGAGGTAGCGGGCCATTCTCTCCTCCCTAGCTTCATAATCCCCCTGGACTTGGTTAACTACCAATTGGGAATCGCTGAAGGCAATCAACCTTGTCGCCCCCGCTGCTAGTGCTAGCTTCGCTCCGGCTATTAAAGCTTCGTACTCCGCTTCGTTGTTTGAGGCTTTAAAATCGAACTTAAGGACATATTCGAACTTGAGTCCCTGAGGGCTCTCGAGGATGACTCCTGCTCCGCTGCTAGTTCGGGTGGACGACCCGTCTACGTACAGGCTCCATGCCGGGGAAGAGCAGCCTGCTTCATCTTCCGTCATCTCGACGACAAAGTCGGCTAGCACCTGTGCCTTGATTGCCGGTCGTCGACGAAACTCTATGTCATGCTCACCCAGCTCGATCGCCCATTTGGCAAGTCTCCCCGAACTTTCGAGGTTGGAGAGCACTCGCTTTAGGGGATGGCTGGTTAGCACCGCGATGGGGTGCGACTGAAAGTATGGCCTCAACTTTCTGGATGCGGTTACCAAAGCCAGAGCCAGCTTCTCGATTGGTGGATACCTGGGCTCTGCCCCCCGCAGCAGTTTGCTCACGTAATAGATGGGCTTGTGTTCTCCGCCCTCTTCGCGGGTCAACACGGCGCTTACAGCTACCGGGGAGGCGGAGAGGTAGAGGTAGAGGGTTTCACCATCGATGGGTTTCGTGAGCAGCGGCGGAGAAACCAAGTATTCCTTCAGGTTCTCGAACGCTCGCTGGCACGATTCGTCCCACTCAAAGCCCTTGGCTTTTTGGATCGTCTTGTAGCAAAAGGTGCCTTGATCCATTATGAAGCTCGTTTTCTCTTGGTCAGAGGGCTCCAAACGTATCTGGTTGTACCCTTGCCGGGCATCCAGGAACGAAAGCATCTCACACCCCGCCGTGGAATCAATCAGATCATCTATCCTTGGCAGCGGATACGAATCTTTGGGGCATGCCTTGTTTAAATCTGTGAAGTCAATGCACATTCTCCACGAGCCATTCGACTTTTTGACAAGGACCACGTTGGCTATCCACTCAGGGTAATGTACCGGACGGATGTGCTTGGCTGCCAACAGCTTACTCACTTCCTCTTTGATAGCCATGCCCCTTTCTCTTCCGACGGTCCTCTTCCTCTGCTTAATCGGTCGAGCGTCGGGGTACACGTTCAGACGATGGGTGATGAATTGAGGGTCGACCCCGTCAATGTCTTCCACACTCCACGAGAATACGTCGAGATTTCTTCGCAAGAAGGCCACAAGCTCTTCCTCGAAAGCCTCGCCTAAGGAGCCTCCGACCTTAGAAACTTTGTCGGGCTCCCCCTGCACTAGTTCGACGTCTTTGAGCTCTTTGATGGCCTCGGCGCGGGCCTCCCCGCGGGGGTCATCATCGAGTGCCTCCTCCTTACGTTTAGCACCTGCCAGAGGCTGAGAGATGGTGCTAATCATCTCGTTCTGCCCGGCGCTCTCCGACGGAGTGGGTTTCTTCAAGGCGTTAGCGTAACACTCCCGTGCAACTCTAACATCGCCCACTGCCTCACCTACTCCACTTGGGGTAGGAATTTCATCTTTAGGTGGTAGGTGGAGACAATAGTCTTGAACAGGTTCAAGCTCGGCCTCCCCAAAATTACGTTGTATGAGGAGGGGGCTTTCACCACAAGAAACCTGGTCATTCTAGTGACCCTCGTTGGGTGTGAGCCTAGTGAGAGGGGTAGGGTTACCTCCCCCAAGGCTTCCACCACTTCGCCCGTGAACCCAGTTAGGGGGGTGTTCACCCTTTGGAGTTGCGCGTTGTTAATGCCGAGTTGGGCGAACGCACTATAGAACATAATATCTGCGGAGATCCCGCTATCGACAAGTATCTTCTTCACCCAGAAGTTCGATATGGTGGCCGAGACCACCAACGCGTCATTCTGAATCGGAACTTGCGTTTGTAAGTCCTCATCCCCGAAACTAATGGGGGCGGTACTCTGGCTAACCTGGAACACGGAGCCAGCTTGTGGGCATGCGTGCACTCCCTTGGCGGCTCGGAGCAGGTTCTTCCTCGAGTTGCTCGAGTCTCCCCCTGCTGGGCCCCCCGAGATCACACCGATAATCCCATTGAGGGGAAGATTATCCACGCTTTTGTCTATCGTGGTCGCTTGGTCCACCCTATCCACCTTGCGATCCTCTTTTGGGGGGCCTCCACCTCGGCGCCCCCGCGGATTTCCAGTCCCATGCCCAGGCCCCGCGGGATGCGAAACTACCTCCTGTAGGTGGCCGCGCTGTATTAACTTTTCAATCTCATTCTGAAGGTGACGACACTCCTCCGTCGTGTGACCCTTGTCGCGATGAAAGCGACAATACTTGTTCGATTGCAAGCGACTAGGGTTGTCCTTCAGTTTCTTAGGCCAGCTCGCCAGCCCCTGTTGCTCTGCTATGGCGAGCACCTGTTCGCGGGACAGGGTGAGTGGAGTGTACTTAGCGAATCCTTGGGGGGGCATTGACTTGCGCTCCTTAGGTTCGGGAAGTTTGTCATCCTCTCGAGCCTTCCTCTTGTTGGCCCCGACTTCAGCCTTGAAGGGTCCAACCGCCTCTTCGATCCAGATGTACTTCTCAGCCCGGGCTAACAATTCATCCATGGTGGCTGGAGGCTTCCCAGCGATCGACTCTCTGAACTTGCCAGGGCGGAGGTTTTGTTGCATGATGCCAGAAAGCAGCTCGTGATTGACGTGGGGCACTTCAGCTACAGCCGCTGAGAAGCGCCTACCATAGTCTCGGAGAGACTCCCCCTCTCGCTGTTTGATCGTGAACAGGTATGATGCTGTCTTAGGATACTTCTTATTCATGGAGAAGTGTTGCAAGAATCGCTGTGTCAGTTGCTCAAATCCGGTAATAGTACCGAAGGGCAACTGGTTGAACCACGATAGGGCTATACTTGACAGGGTCGTCCTGAAGATCTTACAGTAAGCCGCATCGCTAAGGTCGTACATATCCGCCTTCGCGACGAACTTGTCCAAGTGTTCTTGAGGATCTCCCGTACCATCGTATTCACTGAGGTGAGGGATCTTCATCCCCTATGGGATTGCCTCAGCGAGGATGGCGGGGCAGAATGGGCTCCGCCTTGGGGGTGCCACTGCTAGCGGCACAAAACGTAAGTCTTCGTATGGCCCCAGTGGCAGGGCTGTCTCCTCCTGCGTGATAGGAAGACGACTATGCGCTAGCCCGGAACGATTCCTCTCGGGGGTCGGGGGCCTCCGACCTCTGCGGGGGGATGTTCGCCCTGAGCGGTTCTTCTCGGGAGTCGGGGGCTTCCGACCTCTATGAGGGGACCTACTAGACTCCTGCTTGGAATGAGCCTCGTCTGATAGGTGGGACCTCCGATCTTGGTGAGGAGGTCTTCGTGGCTCGTGTCTGGGCGTACCTCGCCCTGGGTCGGGGACCTCTGGCTTAAGCGCGGAGACCTGCGTGACTCTCGCAAGGACTGGATCCTCTCGGGGGTTGGAGTTCTCCGACCTCGGCGCGGGGATTCTTGGGAGGCGCGCTCTCTGTCCCGGCCACGTGGGGGGCGCTCTTGAGGGGAGTCAACACTGGCCTCGAGCTGCTCGCGAGACCTTCCCCTGCTTGGGATACCCGAGTGCCTAGACGCACCTCCGCAGGGGTCGGGGACCTCCGACCTCGGCGCGGGGGTAGGGGGGTCTGGCGTCTTGGGGCGTGCTCGCGACTGGCGCGCCCGGGTGTTGGACGCGAACGCTGGGCCTCGTCTCTTCGGGGGGAAGGTTCCCGAGGAATGGCCGCGCGGCGTGCGTCCTGAGGCCTACTCCCAGCGGGGGGGTTGGTCGCCCTGGGCGTAGGTTGAGGGTCTCCCCGAGAGGGGTGCCTCAATGCGTACTGCTGGACTGCTTGGGCGGCCGCTCTGACGGAGGCTTCCTCCACCAGAGCCATGAGTGCCTCCTGAGTGATCTCGAATACCCTCTCTGAGGGAGGGACCACCGTCGGGGCTGAAAGTGGGGGAAGCGGGTTCGGAGCTTCCCCGGTAGTTGGATGAGTCGCCGGGGCAGGGTCCCTGCTCCCGGTGCCTCCAGCGGGAGGGCTGTTGCCACTCCTATCACCATTGGTACGTGCTTGAGACCTAGTCTGCATTCTCCGTGATTGGGTCGCCTTCCCACAGACGGCGCCAAAATGATGCGGGATCAAATAGTTTTAGTCACGTGAGAGACATGTGGAGATGGGATCCGACCCGTCTCACGACAGACCAGAGAAGGTGTTTCCGGATTGTGGGCTGCACTCGAGTAATTCAAGCTGCCTACGTACCTAGCAAATAGGATCAAGCCGTTCGTAGTTCTAATTGATGTGGTTCTCTAATAATTGAGAGCTGGGGAAATTCAGAGAGATTAAGATAATTCTCCAAATAGTCAAAACGTGATTAATGAATTAATCAAGGGGGTATTTATAGACATCCAGTTGGGTCATGGGCCCTAAGACAAAGCCATGGGTCTAGGACGCATACCCTTGGCCCACAACACTTTTCTCCCAATTTATGGGCTTGGGTGAGCTGGGCTTGGAGTAAGGGCCTTCTTGGGCCGAATAAAAGCAGGGCCCATCAGTACTCTTATAAAAGATATTAACAAAACAAAAGAAAACAACAAACGGAGGACAAAAGGCTCAATTAGAAACTCAAAAGATAAGAATAAGTCAAGGGATGGTTCAGGACCGACAAAAATTTATAAAATAAAAATAATGGATTGCAACTTATGATTGAAGATACAAATGATTATGAACAACACTACCATCAAGTAATGAGATAGGAATTGCAGAAAATTAAAGAGCACAAGAAGAAAAATGTAGAGACAATTCAAAATGAACACTTTTCTACGGTGGACAATGATATGCTGCGGATTTATATTTGTAGAGGAAAAATACATATGGATTTTTATGATGATGAAACATTAGCAATTTATCTACATGGGAAAATGAATAAAAGAGTAAAGAGCATGGAAAACAATTAACAAAGCGTCAAAAATGTATTAATATAGCGATTTGCTTAAACATTTTGTTTCTTCAACTTTTTTATTTAAAGTTATAAATCAACTCAACTTTGAAAAAAATGGTGAATGTTAATGACTTTGTTTTATGATTGACATGTTAATGAATGAAACATTGATATATATTTTTCAAGGTTTTTTTTGTTCATAACGATGAGTTTGCAAAAAATAATAATTAGGTCCTTATATTTCTCAATTTATCATCAATGCGAACTTTCTTAATCTAATCCTAATTTGTCAACTTCATATCACCCTTATCATTATTATCTTTTTCAATATTAACTCAAATTTAATTCTAAATGCACTTAAGTCTCATCCTATATTTTCAAAATTTACTAAATAAGAAAATAATATTTTCAAAAGAATAATAATCTATTCTATTATTTTAATTAGAAAATTGCTTCTCGTTACAAAAAAGTTGGGTCGAATGAATAAATGGATAGGGCCTTATGGCTTCAATTAATTATCAAAAAGAAAAAGCAACCAGCTTCTGTTCTTAATTTGAATAATTTCCCGATCTAATTAGACGTTAAAAATGGATTAGTGCCCGATACGGGAAGGATTTCTCCGCCCAATTTCTACATTATTTAGAAATTATTAAGTTGTTTTCAAAAAATATTGATATTTATATTACATATTATTTATATGAGAAAATTATATTTGTGAAAGAATCACTATCTATTATATTATTTTAATAAGAAAACTAATTTTTCGGTGATTAACTACAAGAAAATGCACTTCTCATGAGAAAAAGATTTGTAACGAAGTAATAATTTATCGCAAGAACTCCTTTGATTAATGATTAGTGGATATTTGAGATCAAAAAGTACTTGCATTGGTTCTTTGGGTATTAAAAGTTTTTAGGGAAGTTTTAGTATTTCTTTTCTAAAATTAATTATGAAAAAATCGGTAATCTGATATTTTAATTGATCAAAAGCTCCTAAATTTGTTTAATGACGATTTCATATTTTAAGTGACAAGTAAAGCTTTAAAAGGGGAAAAAGATCGTGTTTAGATTACCTAAATTGTTATTCTTTTCTTCATTTAACTGGCTATATAAAAAAATTAATATAGTAAACAACATGTCCACAAGCATTGACTATGCATTACTTTTTATTTGAAATAACGGTAACATGTTTAAGAGCAATATTGATTAAATTAGTGAAAATTAATTAAATGTAAAATTATTTTTTTACATAATGTTAACTAGGTTACTTTATCAAATCAATTAAAAAGAGTGGCAAAATTTGAATAAATTAATAATATATTGGTTTTATAGTATTTCAAAATTACTTTTGTGTATTTCTAACTATTTTATTGATAAAATCATTTTTCAAGTATGAATCTTGGAATAGTTTTTTCCAATTGTGGAAAGACTTCACTTTCCTTCATCATTAATAACACAATTTACGCATAATATAACATTTCCTCTAATACAAGCTAATCATGTAACTCTCCCTTTATTATACAACTTATTCAATAATTTAAATAATAAGTCAAAATTTGACCGAACCTTAAACGAAATTTGTGACGCATATATTAGCCACAATTATTTTCGTCTCTGATTTGTGATGATAGAATTTGAAATGGTACAATTTCTTCTCAATAGAGCATTATCAAAAGAAATTAGGGCTTTTATGGTAGAAAAATCCGTCTCAGAAGCCTAATTTTCTTGTAGTGAATAAAGTTTATATGGACTGTACATCATTTTAATCTTGACTATATAATAAGATATATAATAGAATAAAGTAGTACTTTAAACTTTGTTTACATGCTAATTGTTAAAGATAACTGAAAATAATGTTTGAATACTATAATATATTAAACTTAAATATACTTTGCTCAAATTGATTAATAAGTAATAAATAAATTTGGAAAAAAAATAATATTTTTAACTATGATGCACAATGTACACATAATATAACATTTCCTCTAATACAAGCTAATCATGTAACTCTCCCTTTATTATACAACTTATTCAATAATTTAAATAATAAATCATAATTTGATCAAACCTGAAACGAAATATGTGACGCATATATTAGCCACAATTATTTTTCGTCTCTGATTTGTGACAAAAATCCGTCTCAAAAGCCTTATTTTCTTGTAGTGAATAAAATTTATATGGACTGTACATCATTTTAATCTTGACTATATTATAAAATATATAATAGAATAAAGTAGTACTTTAAACTTTGTTTACATGCTAATTGTTAAAGACAACTGAAAATATTGTTTGAAATACTATAATATATTAAACTTAAATATACTTTGCTCAAATTGATTAATAAGTAATAAATAAATTTGAAAAAAAATAATATTTTTAACTATGATGCACAAGCACGGGACACGGGACATGGCGCACGACACGACATTGACATGAAATATGATATTTCAAAAATATTAGGATATGACACGGCCTCGATACTTTTGAAATACTATAATATATTAAACTTAAATATACTTTGCTCCAATTGATTAATAAGGAACAAAGAAATTTGGAAAAAAATAATATTTTAAAATATATTTTCCTCACTAAAATAACTATTGTAATCCATTTCATCTTCTATATTTATTGAGTGTTTTCAGTTTTTTTTTTCAAATTCCAGACAAGCACAATGCATTTGGGCACACGAATTCATATTTTTATAAATATTATTAAATGATTATTGATACACATCCTTCATAAATTAATTAAGAAAAGACAAGAGAGTCATATTTTGTACATAAAATACAATTATACCAACTATAAAGAGTTGTATATAATAAACTATAAATAAACTAAAAAACAAATTCAGTTATGAAATGTATTATATACATGTATCTATAAATATGATGTTATTGGTTACATATACTTATGATAAAATAAAATATTAACCATAATACATATATACATTCACATATTAATGATAGTACATATATATAAACATATTTGACCACTGAAAAATATATAATATAAAATATAGTAGTGTAATTGTTACATATATATATGAAGAATACATATTTTAACATGGTCATATATATATATATATACATACTCACATTTGGAGAACTACAAAATATATAATTAATTTTGTAAAGTTTATAGTGTAGAAATCCGTATTTAATGATGTATTGTATGAATTTATATATACATATATACACTTCCCACATAGTTTTTATACTTGTGCTTTAAAATTATCATGTAAAATAAATCCCAAGTTATCACATAAACTTAGGGAACCAAGGTAGACAAATTCTTTATACATATTGGAATATAAATTTTTTACATAATATTCAGAAATTTTCATATTTGTAATGGCTTGATTTGCAAATATAAACAAAACAAATCCCGTAAATATGAATTGGAATAGATTTGTGCATTATTCCTGTGAAATAAAATGAGTAGTCACATACGCATTCTAAATTAAGATATTGCATCAACCATTTCAATAGCACATACAAAGTTATTTTTTTCCACTCAATTTTGATACATTTTGAGACAAAAAGGTTTTTGGAAATCGGATATTGACAAATTACTTTTACCACACTTCGAAATTTACTTTTCAAATGAACTGTGAAGTGAATATAGATCCATAAAATTATATATTATTGAATATAAAAATGAGATCGATGAAAGTGATAGAAGTTTGATAATATTTATCGATAGATATTATCAAATAAAATAAAAGTATAATATTTGCAAAAATTTCTTCTTCTTTGCGTCGTAGCCCACCATACTAACCATTTATATATTTTCAATTAGTTTTAAATTACTAATCAATAATTTATGTAATACTCGAAATTTAAAGTCTATTTTCCACATCTATTGCACTTTACTAATAAGTTTTAATGTTAATTGAATTGTCCTTTTCTTTTTAATTTCTCAATAAAAAAATTATTTCAATAGTTAATTTTTTAATAGTGTCATTATTTTGTATTGAGTTGTATTGCACGTAAAAGATGATATATACTTTTGTCTCTTTATCCAGTCAATTCTTAATATATACTTGAAAGTCAGTACTCGCCATTTTTATAGTATAAGGCCTTCCCGGGCTTTTGGCCACAAAATGTTTTCATCAAAAAATGTTATTTTTACAATACCATTATTTTCCGTATCATTAGATGTAAACTATTCCTCTCCATTTTTCGTGATGTTATCCACATTCACAAAATGTTTGATAAGTTTTTTCAAAATTTTAAATTATTTTTAATCATTTCCAAATCACATAGTTTCACATCGTACAACGCACATGCTTTTTCCTAGTACATGAAAAATGTATCAAGAATTTTACACATGCTTAGGACAACATATAAGTTATTAGAGAGTGATCACTTGTAACAAACAAAATGTTAATAGAAAATGATGAATAACACAAAGAAACTAAAGGGAGAGTACGGAATTATCTTCAAATAGGATATTGAGGGTGTTCGCCTAAGCTTATTTGAAACATCTTAAAAGTTCTTACACCTTATAAAATATTTTAAGAACTTATAAGATATTTGGTCTTATTTAAAAAATAAGCTCCTAAGTGTTTGGATAAAATAAGTTTATTGAACTTATAAGATATTTTTAAATGTTATACGAGAGAATTTGTGCAATAATAAAAAATAAATATTTTTCGGAGAAATGTATTATTGGAAAGGAGAAAATTAACTAGGATTATTTGTGTCTTTTAAGAATATAAACAACATTTAAAATTTAAGGCTATGTTTGGATTTGTTTCCAAATTATTTTTGATCAGAAATTTTGGCCAACAGTATTTGGTTAGTGAAATTTTGGCCAGAAAAAAAGTACAATTTTTGGCCAGAAAAAAGTATAATTTTTGGCCAGAAAAAAGTATAATTTTTGGCCAAAAATAAAACTCAATTTTTATCTTTCTCTCTCCTACTTATTCACAACTATTTTTGTCCCCTATTATCTTTTTTTTGTCTTCTTCCATCCTCTTATTAAATATATTTAATATTTATAAGAAATTTATATTCATATACAATATTTAAAAATATATGTGTACCGTATGATTATATATATATATGGATAGTGCATAAATCAATTTTACATATAAATATTTAATGATATAGGATATAAATTATACATTATGTATTTGTCATAGACTATTTATATACACGTATAGAATATATATAAATATTTTTGACTGTGTATATATACTATATATATACCATTTTGTTGTTTAAGTATACATAAACCATACACATGTAATATATATGAATATCAACATATTTTATTTATATATTGGTAAAAATTAAATATATCAACTACTATTACACAAACTACCCATTAATAAATGAAGCAATATATAAATTCAATATATGTTATATACAATTAAGAATTATAATTATAATGATCATCCTATAAATTCTAATTTTCGCAAAATCTTATATAATTGTAGCTAACATATTTATTTTATATAATTATAACTTTAAATGTTTTATACTTCTAGGTCTAAAAATAAGAAAATAATTGGTGTTTTTATTTTCGTCGCATATATGCCAACTCATAAAAATGTGAGGTGGTGGGCATAATTAAAAAGATAAATTAATTATACATATTAATACAATGTAGTATACTAGTTTTTTAACCTTGTGGTAAATTGAAGGTCTTTTTAGTCAAAATAATTGGTCAATCAATCAAATTGGGTAAATTTGGGGCATAAATTACGGAAAATTGAAGGATTATTTTTCCCAAGATAATTGGGTCAAACAGTCAGATTTGGAAAATTTGAGTTTATGCATAAATTGGGTCGAAATTGAAGGAATATTAGCCAAATTTAATTGAGTCAACTAGTTAAATCGGGTAAAATGGGAATTTCCAATCTTAGAAAAATCACGTAACCCTCAAATCCCTCTCTCTCCCTCTCTGCTGCACGCAAACCCTAACTTTCAAACCCCTTTTCTCTACTGAACGCCTAAAAGAGCTATTGCACGCCCCCATGCCTTCTTCCCTTTCTATCTCCCCCCCAACCATCGATGTTGCCGGCTATCCTAACAAATTTGTCGTTGTCACCGGCGCTACCCTGAAAACTTTAAAATGGCGCGCCATTTCACACCTCCAAGGCGCACGCCATGGCGAGAATGGCGTTGTTGGCGTCCGCCATATAAAAGGTAGGCGCCATGCCATGAACCATGGCGTGAAGGCTGCGCCATGAACCATGGCGTGAAGGCTGCGCCATGAACGCCTTGCGCCATGGCGCTCGCCATGGCGCGCCTTTCACAACTATGGAGCAAAGTTAGTCTAGTAGTCTACTTGACACATACATGTGACATGCAAGATTAGGACATGCTTCCAAAGATAGAATTTAAAAGTTGGCTAGTGTGTTGGTTCTTTAGAACTTGGAAATATGCCTACTTGAGAATTCTGTCTAAAAGGGAAGATGACCAAATCACCATTTAGAAGAGAAATGGAGCATGCCACCGGCGCCTTGGACTCGGTCCATTTGGGTGTATGTGGTCTAATGAGGGAACCTTTCTTACTTCATAACTTACCAATGATACTTGGTGTGGTTATGTGTATCTTATGAGATATAAGTCTAAAGCTTTTGAGAAGAGTTTAGGCATGAAGTAGAGAAGCACTGGTAGAAATATTAAAGGTATTTGATTTAATCGAGGAGTAGAATATTTATCCAGTGAGTTCACAGACTATCTAAAAGAATTTGGAATTCTCTCACAATGGACTCCACTTGGAACGCTACATCAAATGGTGTGTCTAAGCATGGAAATTGAACATTGAAGGATATGGTTCGGTCCATGATGAGTTTATAGAATTACCTCCATCTTTATGGGGTTATGCCTTAGAAGTTGTTGTACATACGTGTTTAAAGTTCCGTCTTAAAGTGTGCCTGAAACATCTTTTGAGATGCGGTCTTGAAAAGCGTCTGCTTTTAAATAGTTGAAGGCATAGAGGTGCTCTGCTTAGATCAAGCAGTTAGTGGGAGACAAGTTGGGTTCGAGGCCCACTTTATGTAAATTTGTGGATTATCCAAAAGAGTAGTATGGATACTATTTCTATAGCTTGAAGGAACAAAACATATTTGTTTCTCGTGATGCCACCCTTTTGGAAAGGGTACTCTTGGTTATAAATGGCACAAGTATAGAACTTGAGGAAACTCATGAACTACAAACTCTCGCAAAGACCATGGTTGAAGATCAGACGATGCCACTTACTTTAAGTACACAAAATCCAAGGAGATCTTTAAGGGTCTCGAGATGACCTGAAAGGTTACATCTTTTGCTGAAAAGCAACGAGGAGAACTCCCTTGGATGTCGATCCAAAGTATTATGGGGAGACGATATTGAACATTGATTTGAGAATTTGGCAAGAAGCCATGAGATCCGAGATGGACTCCACTACTCAAACAAGGTATAGACCTTGGTAGACCCATCTGAAGGCTTTAGGCCTATCGGCTGCAAATGGGTCTATAAGCGAAAGCTTGGAGTAGATGGAGAGGTGGTAACCTATAAGGGTCGCCTCGTGGGAAAAAATTTATTCTCAAAAGCAAGAAATTGATTATGAGAAAACTTTTTCGCCAATAGCGATGCCTAAATCCATTCGGACACTTCTTGCCACTGCTGCGTATCTCGTATAGGAGATTTGACAGATAGATATAAAACTACTTTTCTTAATGGAAATATTGAGGAAGACTAGCGCAGCCGAAAGCCTTTACATCTAGTAGGAGCGAACACAAAGTGTGTAAGCTCAAAAGGTTCAATTTTGGATTTGAACTTGTTTCCCAAAACTGGAATATACTTTTTGATGAAACTATAAAGTTGTATGGATTCGTCAAAATACGTATAGACCGAGTATGTGTACAAGAAGGATAGTGGGAGCAAGATTGCGTTTTCTTGTCCTTTATATTGATGACATCCTACTTATTGGAAACAACGTAGGGATGTTGCAATCAATCAAAGGATGGTTGTCGACACAATTCTCCAAGAAAGAACTGTACGTAGATAGTGTGCTGATGGATTCAGCATGGAAGAATCCAAGAGGGGATTCTTGCCAATGAGACATAGTTTCTATATTTCTAAGATGGTGTCACATAAAGCATCTGAAGAAAGAGGGAAAATGTCTCACTATGTGCTTACTATTAGGAGCAAAATTGTATGCTATGTTATGTACTAGTTCTGATGTGACTTATGCACTGAATGTGAAAAGTCGATATCATACTAATCCAAGGGTTGACCTTTGGACTGCCATGAAAACGATCCTTAAGTTTCTTAGGAAGACTAAAATGATGTTTTCTTGACATATGAAAATGGGAGAATTCGAACTGGAGTTCTTTATAGATTCTTGTTCTTCAGTCAATTATAGTTGACTTGAAGTCGATATCCGGATACATATTCGTACTCGTTGGTGGAATCCTAAGTTAGAAAGTTTCCAAGTGGGAGACTACGACTAAAAGCTCACGATAGAGAATGAGTACATAGCAATGAGTACTCGAACGGCTGTAATCCTAAAAGCGTTCCAAGTCATAGAGTCATTGAGAAAGGGATATCAATGACTCAGCCATAATTCTTCCATGGGTATTGGTCAGGGACATATGCAACATATGAGGGTTCACATCGGGGATGGTGAATTGAGCAACCCCAATGGAAATTCATATTGGTGTTTGTGTCGAATATGAAATTCCACGGTCACGTAGGCTTGTGGTGATCCTCATGACTTGAGGGATCGCGGCTGTTAAAATACATGACCCACTGCACTGTGATTTAGTTCATGATTATATGGATAATCACAAATAGGCTATTTTGGGTGTAGTCTGGTTGTATGATTTGGCAGGCGGTTCCAAGATGGGATCTGCTCTAATCTCTTGATTAGCAAATCTCCTATGCTATCTAGGGGTGTACATAAACCCGCCTAACCCGCCCGAACCGCTCAAACCGACCCAACCCGCCCGCAAACTGCCGGTTTTAAACTTTTAAATAATAGTGGCGGTTTGATATTCTTGTCACCCGCCACTTTTGGGTCGGGTGGTGGTTTTAGAATTCGCAACTCGCCTAAACCGCAACCCGACCGCTAGTTATATAATGCACACATATGATATTATAAAGATTAATAACAAACTTTTTTAAATAATACATACGTATATATTTTTTAACAACGATAATTTATTCATATTTATATTACACATTTTACTTTTATTTGGTGAAATAAATTAAATATCTTGTTTGAACACTTATTTTTATTCTACTTCAACAAAGTTTTATTTTTGCAACTAATGAAATAGGTTATATTTATTTATGATTAAATTTTTATGATATTTTAGTTTTAATAATACTAGAGGTTTCACTCATTATAAATTAATGATTATATGAATTTTATTTATAACACCATTTGATTTTTTATATCCAATAACTCAATTTTTAAATTAAATCTACAAGGAATAATATTTTTTTTTAGTGAAGTAGTAACTAGTTAACGACAAAAAAAAAAGGAAAAAGCTAAAACCGCCAAACCGCCAAACTGCCCGCCAAATTCATTAACCCGACCGAACCGAACCGCGCGGTTTTAAAAGATAATTGTGTAATTTTGGGTTGTTATTTTATCCATCCGCTCATGTCGGGTCGGGTTGATTTTTTCCTTTAAAACTGCACAAACCCGACCGCGTACACCCCTAATGCTATCTTAGAAATGAATCTTAGAAATCTCTGGCCAGAGTCGGTCATTAAGAAGGTTTGGTGATCCTTGCATAGTTGACACAAGTCATCATTTACCCAAGATATAGTCATATGATTAAATTAGTAGGATTTCGACTGATAACCAAGTTCTAGATTTAATCGGGAGATCCGACAGAAGGATGAGAGTTGAGTCAACGTTGCTAGACATCGAACTCAATCTGTGAGAGTCATGAATTAATTGATGGTTAATTCATGACCAAGATTAATCATTTGGCATAATGGTTAATTGAGGTAACGATTTGGTTAATTATTACCGAGCCATTTGGGAAATGGTCTCACTGCTAGCTTTCGAATGAACCTAAGGGGTCAGACACTAACTTGAATAAGTTTCTCAGTTGTATGTACGAGATGGCCAATTTCGAATTGGGCCTAGATGAATTAATATTGGATATTGATTCAAGATGGAATAAATTAATTAATTGAGCCTTGGGCTTGAATTAATTAATTGGACTTTTTAATTGATCGGTGATTGATTATTTAATGGGCTATGCCCAAGGGATTTATTAATGAAATCCCCATTAATAAATTTTGAGAGTTAATTAATTTAATTAGTCTTGGAGATTAATATAATTAATTAATGGGTTGAAATAAAATTGTTAGAAGACAATTTAATTAGGAAAGTAACCTTTGAATTTTGGTGGAGAATTATTGCATTATAGAATCCCAGATTTAAGGAATTAGTTCCTACAATAAGGGGGTTTGATATGTAGATATATATGGAAGACATTAGACACAAGTATAGTGGGATTAGGATTCCTAGAATCTCTTTTCTACTAGGATATGTGTCATGGACGAAAATTAGGGTTTTCCTAACCCTAACTCTTTCGTGCCTCCATATATATATATGGGTATATATGAATGTCTTCATAAGAGAATGATCTTTAACATATGAGAGTGATTATGAATGTGTAGAAATTGTTCATGTGATATACGTGATGCATAGAACTACACATTCATTCTATTCGATGTGTGATTCGAATGAGAAATATTAATTTCCCAAAATCATTAGGGTTTTTCCTAAGTTTGTAACTCTCGTATTCTTCAAGTTTGAAAATGTCATATTCCGTCACACTACATACGATCCTATATGTAGTCGTAATTAGGAATCGCTAGCACGATTGTTATTAGCGAGGGAAACGTTCAAGGTGTGGATACAACACTTAGAAGCACAACATTTGGGGTGCTCGAGACCTTGGTTGATCACGTGTTATTCGTATTCCTCATCAAGGAGGAGATATGTGAAGGTTGATTGAATTACAAGATTTAATCAAAAATGGTACGTTTACGCTTTATTTCAATTGTGCATGAATGCTAGGCATTAATGTGGTGAAACGTCTCTAATAAATTTTTGAACTCTATTTCCGCTGCGAGGTTTCACCCGAGAGTCTAGGCGATCCCCAACAAAATGGGTATCGAAGGATGAATTTAGAAAAGGGATTAAGAAGCTGCATCAATATTTGAAGGGCCAACCTGTGTTGAGGAATAACAAGTTAGATAGAGATGTTTTGGCTTACCCTGTGCCTGAGTGTATGTGCAATATTCATTTTTCATAATCCATTCTTTGGACCTAATCAAAGTATTAAATATCAGTATTGATGTAGATTTGAACTAAACTAATGCCACTCTATCTTGGCCAAACCCATCTATTGTGAACGAACCTAAAATTGTAGAAAATTAATGATTAAATCTCAAAAGTTCAGATAGAAGATATACAGTTTCAGTAAAATATATCATCAAAAAGCATATGTGATTTGTAGGATGATCAAAATCACAATCATCAATTTACCTCTTTGCTCATTTTCATACTTGATAGGTTTGATTTCTAAAAGATAACGAGAATATTTGAAATAACTACACATTAAATATACAAATAAATTATAAATGATCCAATATTATTTAATTTTTGGAAAAGAAATGTTATTAGTAGTCTTGTTCTTGTTTTGGTTGGATATTTTGGTGGAAATTGTAGGTGAGAAAGTTTTGGGAGACATTCTTATTTGATGAGATTGTGTTTTGTTTTATTTTGATAGTTGATTTTTGGATGAATTTCAGTGAGACAGTATTTTATTTTTTATTTTCAAAGATAACATAAATTACTGTGTAGCAATCAAATCAATTTAATTGTTATTGGCTAGCAATTAAGTAGTGATTGAAATTTATTATATAATATTAAAATTATAACTTTTGTTATATATTTATATATATAAACATGATAGTAGGTGATATAGAAATCCCACATGTTGAATTGTATTATCCAAAGTCTCATTTAAATAGAGATTACAAAAAAGCAATAGGTGGAAACGTATCCTATGAGATCCTAAAAGATCAAACTAAATCTAAAATAAGGCAAAAAAAATAATAATAAATCAAAACAAATCAAAGCAAATATACAATGAATCAAATCAAATATAATATTAAGTCTAACAATATATATATGTTAATTTATAAATTATTATTTACATGTATGTAAATAAATTTAATATATATCCCAATAAGATTAACCTAAATTAATTATATACGATCTTTTGAATAAATTATGTTAAATATAACTAATAATACTCGATCAAGCCGGAATTCTAGAAAACGGCAAGTACAAATTGTTGATTACAATATAATTCAATAAAACAAGCTTTTTAATGTTTGTGTCGCTCTATGCTAAAGGAGTGGTAATTATTTATTAGACAATGGTGAAGTATGTTGGTAACTTGGAGGGTGTTTGGTTAAGCTTATTTAAAATATCTTATAAGTTCGTACACCTTATAAGATGTTTTAAGAGCTTATAAGATGTTTGGTCTTATTTAAAAGATAAACTCTTAAGTGTTTGGATAAAATAAGTCAATTGGACTTATAAAATATTTTTCAAATGTTATACAAAAGAATTTGTTCAATAATAAACATAAACATTTTTAGTGGAAATGTATTATTGTGAAGGACAAAATTATTTTACTTTGAAAGATAATTATGGCCCTAATTGGATGGCATATCTATCTCCAAAAATTTATTTTCATGATAAAAGTGAGAAAAAAATCTTTTTAGAGATTGTGAAGCATGAATTTTTTTAGCAAAAAATTTGTAATGATTACGGTTGATGTGATATGTCTTTTGTTGTGAGAAATTTACTTAAATTGATATTTGAATATAATCTATAGTAACATTTTTAGTCAAACTCATTGATTTAGACGTCAAAAAATAGTCATAATGGATCTTATTTTAAATGTTGCACAATTTTATATTAGAATATGTGATAATTTAATTTTTTAAGTTGATAAATAGTCGAAAAACACCTTTAAACTAATGATGTAAACTGTCAAATCATAAATAGTGAGAATCATAATTCTCTTTTTTTCCAAGAATTTCTTCCAAATTATCTAAGGGGCCAATTGGATGATCACTTCATCCCCAAAAAAATTATTCACAACAAAAAATTCCAATTGTTTGGCATGTTACAAAAAAAAAAATTCAATAAAATCTCTCAAAATTTTAGATAATTTTGAAAAAAATTTTGCAAGAAAAGAGGAAAAAATTACTCTTACTATTCATGATTTGACAGTTCACACAATCTATTTGTAAGATTTTTCCGACTATTTTCAACTCTAAAAATTAAATTAATCACATATTCTAATGTAAAATAATTCAACGTTTAAAATAAGATCCATTGTGACTATTTTTTGATATCTAAATCGATAATTTTGACTAAATAATTTATTATAAATTATATTCAAATAATAATCTCAATAATTTTTTCACACCAAAAAACATATCACATCAACCATAATCATTACATATTTTTCTCTTAAAAATTTCTTTCAAACACACATCTCACAACATATTTCTTATTTATAAAGATATTTTTTTCTTACTTTTGTCATGAAAAATAATTTTTAAAAATGGATATTCCATCTAATTGGGCCCTAAAATTTTGGGAGATTTTTTTGAAGATTTTTCTCAAGACATATCAAATAATTAATATTTTGTGGAGATTTTTACCAAATATTTTTTTATGAGTTGAATGTTCCAATCAATTGAGCCATGAACCCAATAAATGCACTGCGTAACTGTTTGATGAAGTAAAAGATGCATTAAATTGTTTAGGTAGCAACAAAACAAAAGCAGCACCACAAATAGGAAAGCTGAGAATATACACTCGCTTACCCCCATCCCATCCAGACCTCTTTACGTAACAATGGCGGAAAATGAATCATCATTACAAAAACTCGACCCCAAAAATGGCGGATTTTGCACACAAACCAAAATTTACCACAGTCTCCGGCCACCAGTCCCTCTCCCACCACTCTCCCAACCTCTCTCCATAATTCAATACGCTCTCTCCCTCCTCCACTCCACCGCCAACGACACCGCCCTATCCACCACCACGTTCCTCATCGATCCCCACTCCGGCCGCCGTCTCACATACGCCACATTCCTCCAACAACTCAATTCCCTCACATTCTACCTCAAATCATCTCTTCATCTCTCCAAATACGACGTCGCTTTCATCCTCTCCCCACCTTCCCTTCACATCCCACTCCTCTACTTCTCTCTCCTCTCTCTAGGCGTCACCATCTCCCCTTCCAACCCCGTGTCATCCCAATCCGAGCTAACTCACCAGATCCAACTCAGTAAACCCTCCATCGCGTTCTCCACCTCAGCTCTCGCTCATAAACTCCCCCCCGATCTCCTCGTCATCCTCATCGACTCCCCCAGTTTTATTTACATGCTTGACGTTCCGAGCTCTAGTACTATAGACGACGTTGTCGTGAATCAGTCGGACCCGGCTGCGATCCTTTACTCCTCCGGCACCACCGGGAAGGTGAAAGGTGTCGTGCTGACTCACCGGAATTTAATAGCTGTTATTGCCGGATTTTATTACAGCAATAATGTTGATGATGAGAAAGATGATGATGTTCAGTCAGTGTCGCTTTTTACGTTGCCTTTGTTTCACGTGTATGGGTTTTTCATGTTGATAAGAGCGGCGGCGAAGGGGGATAGCGTTGTGTTGATGGAGAAATTCGATTTTGTGAAAATGCTTGAGGCGGTGGAGAAGTATAAAGTGACGTTTATTCCTGTCACGCCACCGCTTGTGGTGGCGATGGTGAAGTCCGAATTGGTGGGCAAGTATGATTTGAGCTCGCTGCAGCGGCTGGGTTGTGGCGGAGCGCCGCTAGGAAAGGAGGTTTCAGAGCGGTTCACCTCTAAATTCCCTCACGTGGATATTGTGCAGGTATAGATAGATACAATTGGTTGGCTATATATATACAACAAGCAAAAAAGTGTCTTTCTATGTGCATTATTTATTTAATCATTTGCTCTAATTTTCATGCATTATTCTTTAATTGAATATTGAGGTATAGAAGTTTAACAAATCCTAATATTATGTCACACTGGCATTGATCACGCCTAGTTTAACTGTATAAATTGGAAATCTTCACTATGCATTATAGGTTATTATCATCATATAAGTTACAACAAGTATAAAATTATTGATTAAGAATAATTTGTTTTATTTTTACATCTCGCGTTTTCTTGTGTTCCTTATCGAGGAATCATACTTAGATCGGTGAAGGTGTTGTACGACTGTGATATAACACAATTGTCTCTTTTTTTTCCTTTTGTAATTTGAGTGAATCAACTAGGATAATGAATTGATTCTTTGTGTGAATTATTTTCCAATTGAGTTATTTCCCAACAAAAGCAGGCTATGGAAATCTCAATAATGACATGATGCCATTTTGAATGTTGGTTCAAACTTTGGAGAGTTGGAGTCATAAAGAAATTCTTATTTAGAAGTTTGAATTACAAAAATTGTTGCATTTAGTTGAAGAAGTGGAACAAAATAGCTTTGTGCTTGCATTCATTGCTTATTTGGTACAGTACTGAATCTACTATTCGCCAAGTGAATCATTAATAAGATCTAACTGATTGATCAACTCTTAACTAATATATCAGAACTTGTGTTGAATCTGATCTGAGATTCAACTGCAAGAATTGTTTCTAGTGGTGATGTATATTCTCTTTGTGTATGGAAATCTATACTATTTTTAATACATATAAATGCCGTACACCTTGATATTGTTTTATCTTGATGTTAATTAAATTTGCTAGATCCAGATCAGGTCCAGGACTTGCGTACCCATAGAATTTTATGAGTTGAGACATAAGTTTGTTAGGATTAAGCTCTTACCGTTGGGCTAAAAGGTATAACTAATTACATAGGCACAACTTTATTTCCTGATACACTTGGCATTGAAAAGCACCATCGTGGGTGATGACTGAATTCTATAAATAAGTTCTCTGTGTTTCTAATGGTCAAAAATTTGTGTTCTTTTAACGTTTTATACAATTTATGCATGATAGTTAGTTTTCAGGGGTATGGTTTGACTGAGAGTGGAGGAACAGCCACACGACTGATGGGCCACGAGGAGGTGAAGAGATATGGATCTGCTGGCCGATTATCTGAAAACATGGAAGCCAAAATAGTTGATCCTGATACTGGTGAGGGATTACCTCCTGGACAACGAGGAGAGTTATGGTTACGAGGGCCGGGAATTATGAAAGGTATCATTTACTGTATTTGATCATAATAAGTATATTAAATCTCTATGTAGAAGCGTTTTAATATGTTTGGTTTCACTTTGTTCATTTTGTCTTCCAAATTACCTTTACAATAGTTTAGTTTGATGGTCTATGACAGGTTATGCTGGGGATGATGCAGCAACAGCTTCAACCTTAGATTCAGAAGGCTGGCTTAAGACCGGTGATCTCTGTTATTTCGACTCCGATGGGTTTCTCTATGTTGTTGAGAGGTTGAAAGAATTGATCAAGTACAAAGCATATCAGGTTATGACTTTTTCGTGTAGAAATCTTTCCAGGATTGAATTTATGGCTGTCAATGGGCTGGGAATACCCATATCCAAACCGTATCCATGAAATTCCCACCCAAAAATATCTTACCAACCTGACCCGGACCCAATCGCATAACTGACCCTGACGGGATGGGTAGGTTTCGGGTCGGGTCCGTGGCTGGCAAATGCAACGGGTAAACTTTGGGTGTTGTTCAGGTATAGATCCGTGGGTATTTTCAAAGGGTAGAATACGGGTAATGTTCGGATACAATACCCGCGGGTAAAAATTGGACCCAGACCGAATTACCTAGTGTCATTGGGTCTGGGTCGGGTAAGTTTTCTATTGGGCGGATCCG
The DNA here is from genome assembly GCA_963669365.1 of Verbascum thapsus. Taxonomy (NCBI): domain Eukaryota; kingdom Viridiplantae; phylum Streptophyta; class Magnoliopsida; order Lamiales; family Scrophulariaceae; genus Verbascum; species Verbascum thapsus. The sequence goes on from OY770108.1 coordinate 8,638,810, forward strand.
GGTCTAGGCAATCCCCACCTGATGACAAGCCTAATTGAATTTGCATAAATTTGTAGACTTTTATTCATTCCATGTTGACATTTACTTCAGGTTCCTCCAGCCGAGCTGGAACATTTACTTCAGTCAATGCCTGAAATTGCTGATGCAGCTGTCATCCCGTAAGCATTCTCATTATTTGATTTTAATATTTTCATCTTTTGACTCTGTATCTAAATCAGCTATGACACGACGTCTAAATAGACTCAATATATATGGGTGATTCTATCTTGGACCGGACCGTTGGTCCCGGTCCAATTTTAACCACATATTAACATTTTGGGGTGGGGTGGTATACACTTGGGGTGGTGGATAAAACCACCAACCCCATGCAAAATTTGTGGCCTATCTTGCCAGGACCCGGACCAAGATAGAATTTTCCCAATATATATAAACACTACATTAAATTGTGTCATAATTAAATTCTACAAGGTCCAAAAAATATATTTTTGCATCATGTGTACTAAGATTTGCTCCTTGATAGGTCATAATAGGGTACTTTAGATTACTTGGCTTGGTAACCATTTTAATGTTGGAAATTTCCAATTAAATAGTCATTTATTATATGCTCTATTCATTTAAAAAATGGTAAGATAAGGCATGAATGTGTATACTGTTTTCTTTTCATAACGAAATAAGATAGAACAATGTTTATGCTCTTATGTAGGAACATTTACTGTTCAGAACTAAAGCGTGAATTTATATTCATCAAAAGACAAAAAGGCTTCGTTTATAGCCCAAAACGCCCCTCAGAAAACAATGATCTTTATAATTTACTTTAATGTGCTGATTCCAGCCACTTGGTTACGTAATTCTCTCTAGTAAAGTCGATTTCAGTTTAATGTAATCTGATTTTGAGTTTTGTAGATATCCTGATGAAGAAGCAGGTCAGATACCTATGGCCTTTGTTGTTAGAAAACCTGGTAGCAACATATCTGCAACTCAAATAATGGATTCCATTGCGAAACAGGCATCATCTTTATTATTTCTCTCACCAATTATTTTATTTAATATGTTTTTCATTCCTTTAAAATGGTGAATGTTCACATAATTGCAGGTTGCTCCGTATAAAAAGATCCGTCGTGTTGCATTTGTGAACTCGATTCCAAAATCTCCAGCAGGTAAGATCTTGCGACGGGAGTTGGTTAATTGTGCTATTTCCACCCCTTCATCTAAATTATGAGACCTTTGTAAACTAAATGTTACTTGGCTCAAACCACTTTTGAGTAGCTTTCTGCAGCCCAATGGCTTCATCACTCAATAATGGAATTCGAATTCGTGACTATGTAACTAGCAAATATTTTATTTTTTTTTTTGGAAACATGGTAAGCATTTTATATATCACCATTTACATTTTTCGATCGGGCATACCCAGCGTACATAGTCATTGTACCCAAAATTTACATGAGATAACCCCCCAAATTTTTTCGACCACCCCGCTAATTTCACTATTACATTTACTGAATATACGTCTATTTCTTTCCATCCAAATCATATATACAATCGCTGCAAATAGAGCTCTCTTTTTGGCACTTAACACCGTTTTCCCTCTACTAATTTTCCCCATCCACTTCAACACATCCTGCCAAATCAGTTTGCTAAATTGAATGCCCAGCTTCTCCCATGCCCCCTTCGCCACTTGTTTCGTATATTCACATTGGAAAAATAAGTGGTCCATTGTTTCCTCCGGATAGGAGCAAAACACACACCTCGTATCCTGCATATCTTTCCACATTGCAAGCCTATCTCTAGTTTTAAGCTTACCATGGACAGCCATCCATAGAATGAACCTATGCCTCGCTATCGGACCCTTCCCCCAAATGAGTTTTCTCCAAACCACCTTATCACTCCTTGTTCGAATACAATCATACACATGGGCCGCTTTAAATTTCTTCGTCTCCCAGATATTGCGTAGGTTGGAGACATATTCCAACACCAAATCTCTAATACTCATCATTTTCCTCCAAAACCAAGAACTTGTACTCTTCACCCCAACATCCCAGATTGTCTCGTGTTTGAGATAATAAGCATGCACCCATTTCACCCACATCGAGTCCGCTTTAGCTTCAATGTTCCAAATGTGTTTGAACACTGCAGCGACATTCCACCTCCTTAGGGACCTAAAACCAAGACCTCCCTCTTTTTTTGGTAAACACACAGTTTCCCAACCAACTGCAGCAAGACATTTCCCATTAACTTTCCCTGTCCACAAGAAGAGTCTACAAAGGCGCTCAATCTCATTAATCACATTAATCGGCATAGGGAAGATTTGGCTCCAATAGTGTTGAACACCATAAATAACAGCTCGTATCAGCAGTGTTCTGCCCGCGAAGGACAGGAATTTAGCCGTCCATGAAGTCAATTTCTGCACAATCTTTTCCACTAAGGGTGCACAATTATTTGTAGTAAGTCTAGAGGAAATAAGAGGCACCCCAAGATACCGCATAGGAAGCTTACCCTCCACAAAACCCGTGCACTTCAGAAATTCCTCTTTCACTTCTTCCTTAATACCCCCGCAAATCAGCTGGCTCTTCCCCAAATTTGCTTGAAGCCCTGACATCTCCGAGAAGTGTTCAAATGAAGCTTTCACCAACCTTATTGATTGTAAATCCCCTTTACAGAACATCATCAAATCATCCGCAAAACAAAGATTAACAAGTCCCACCTTCTTACATTTTGGATGAAATTTAAACCCCGGAATACACTTCAACAATTTAAACTTCCTCGATAGATATTCCATAATCAACACAAAGAGGTATGGGGACATAGGGTCCCCTTGCCGAAGCCCTCGTTTCCCCTGGAAATTCCCAAAAACACTCCCATTCAACATTACAGAGAACCTTGCACTGGTAACACAAAGCATTATGAGGTTCAAAAACTCCTGCGGGAATCCAAATGCAACCAGAACTTTTTCCGAAAACACCCAGCTTACCGAATCATATGCCTTCTGGATATCAACCTTCATAACAACCCTCGGGGAGATATTTTTCCTATTGTATCCATTGACAAGTTCATGACACAACACTACATTATCCACAATACTTCGTCCCTTAACAAAAGCACTCTGAGCTTGGTCCACCAATTTTGGAAGCACTACTTGTAATCTCTGACAAATCAACTTGGAAAAAACTTTATATAAGGTTGTACAACATGCAATAGGCCTAAAGTCCCCTACACTCGTCGGATTAGCACACTTTGGGACCAAATGTAGCAGTGTATGGTTAATTTCCTTTAACATTTTACACTTACTGTAGCTATCCACAATAGCTTGTGAAACCTCATCCCCCACAATATTCCACGACCTTCTATAGAATCCCGAATTAAATCCATCCAACCCAGGGCTCTTATCTTCCGGAATTGCGAAGATCAATTTTTTCACCTCTTCCGTTGTCACTGGTCTCAACATATCAACCCAATCTTCCCTCTGAAGCACATATCCTTGTCTAATAACCTCAGAATCAACACAAGCCTTAGCTTGACTTTCAGTACCGATAAACCCTTGGTAAAATCCTAGGACTTCATCCTTGATATCTTTCGGCTCCGTGAGCATCTTACCATTTCGTGCTCTCAATTGGGTTATACAACTCTGCATATGATGAGCTTTTATTCGTGCAAAAAAGAATTTATTACATTCATCATTTTTCTGGAAAAACTCCACTTTAGCTCTTTGTGTCAGGAACTCATTCTCCATCTTCATCAATCTACGTAAGTTACTATAGCTTTCCTTTTCCCGATTAATCAACCCCACATCAAATGGTTTACCAACAAGATTTTCTCGAATTTCTGTCAACTCCTGACTAGCTTGTTGAACCCTGATCCCAATATCCGAATATGTACCTCTATGTAGGACTTTAAGTTTCTTTTTCACACATTTGCATTTCTGAACAACTTTAAACATTTTACAACCCTCAATCTTTTCCGCCCATCCTGCTCGGACTAGGTTCATGTAATCTGGGTGTTGTGTCCACCCATTGAGAAATCTAAATGGTGCTTTACCCCATACCCCTTCATGCATCTCCATTTTAATAGGGCTATGATCAGAGATACCACGATCATACACCTGAGTCGAACATCGCTCCATATTCATCATCCACTTATCATTTACCAAAACTCTATCTAACTTACAGTATGTCCTCGTGTCCTTGTCCTGGTGGTTACACCATGTATAAAATGGCCCAGCCACTGGAAGTTCCGAGAGCCCCAACAATTCAATGCAACTCTTCATATCTTTATTACCCCCTGAATAACAGCCATCACTTTGAATTTTATCCTCTGGATGGAGGGTTGCATTCCAATCCCCCATTAAAATCCATGGATCACTAACCTGCTCCCTCTCCAACTCCTTCCACAATTCTTTTCGACCCACCTCATCATTTAGAGCATATACAATAGTGATTCTAAACGTATACCTTCCAATCTCCAACATACAAGTAATTGTTTGTTCCGTCACCCTCACAATAGTCCCCTTAACCTTCGAGGAATCCCACAAAACCCAAATCCTACCATTAACCGCAGCAATGTAGTTATTTACACACTTCCATCTTGACCCAAACCTACTGACTATTTTCTGGTAATTTTTTGGTTTCACTCTTGTCTCCACTATACCCATAACCTCAACTTTTTGGGATCTCATAAATAATTTCACAGCATCCTGCTTATCTGCTGTGTTGAGACCCCGTATGTTCCACACCCCTATACGCATATATCTGGAGGGGCTTGTGGAACCCCATCCCCACCTTCAACCATCGTACCAGCTTGACTTAACACCTGGAATAGATTCGATAGTGCATGTTGCACTTCCAAATTCGTGACATTCCCTGTCCATGTCGTACCTTTCTTCTGTTTTGATCCCTTAACTTGTTTCCATTCCTCTATTTTGTCTTTCCCTTTCTCCTCTTGTGATACCGGGCCGCTCAACTTACCACCCCGTACCACTGCTTGTCTTGTAACTCCCTCCACCATTCGTAGCTTGCTTTGCTCCTGCTCCGTTCTGTTCATAGGTTCCTTCGGTTGCCATTGTTGAATAACAGGATTTTTACAATCCGATTCTCTATGCCCCCACCTTTTGCACTGTGAGCATTGATTGGGAATCCATTCATACTTAATTGATTGAGTAATCACCCCCCTAGTTACTGAGTTCCGAATAGAAACTTCGGTTGGAAACTCCTGTCCTATTTCCACTTTAACCAACACCCGGGCATATTCAAGCTTCAGTTTCTTCGCCGTCAGCTCATCCGTCTGGATTGGCGTCCCTATCTTGCTAACTATCTTACTCAGACTACTTGCACCCCACATTTCTAATGGGAGCTTTGGTAGCTGCACCCAAATCGGAACACTTTTAATTTCCTCCTCTTCGATACTTCCGGCTTTCCATTTTTTCAATATCAACGGCTTTGAATAAAAGAAAACAGTTCCCCTATTCATCGCTTCCTGCATATCATCTTCTGTATCAAATCTCAGTACAAAGAAACCACCCTCATGTTTCACAACCCTCGGAATTTTCATCCCCTTCCATCTATTCCTGAGAAAATTCACCATTACATTCGTTGGGATATCTTGACCTAAAATGTAAGCCACCAAAGATGATTTCCAATACTCAATTTCCGGTGCCACATCCTCATGGGTTAAACAAATTTCCTCCCCATCAGTCTGAATTCTCTCTAATTTCAAACCATTTGACCCGTCTCTGTTACCCTTAAACAATTCCCTCCAAGGCATTTTCAATTTAGGGTTAGGATCTATACCTTGGTGCAAAGGTACTGGAAGATCCTTAGATTCATCCTCCTGCTCCAAGACTTCTCGAATCGCATCCAACCCATCCTCAAGCCCCTCTTTAACCTCCGATTGCAAACTTCCCCTCTCCCGATTAATCTGCGTCGATTCACTTCCTGGTGTTTTGGGAGATTCCAGTGCATTCCCTAGTTGCCCATTAGATGTTTCTCCTATTTTCTTTGTTCGCTTCCTCGCCATTTCGAATGTAGGGTTGCGCAAGTTAGTAATCGTACGCCGAGAGCATCAGCTCCTCCCTCCTCCGACTTTCAACTAGCAAATATTTTAGTTAAGCTTAAAATTATTATTAAACTTGTAACCAAATAAAGAGATATGGAGATGACTACTTATTCTTTTAGTGTAGATACTAAAAATCTTAGTTAACAGCTGCAAATATAAATTTGTAGTGACAAAATTTCCAAGTAATGTTCAGCTTGAAAATATTTGAGTTAGAAGAAAAAGCCCTCCATCATGTTGCTGAAGCATATGGGGATAAACATAAAATATTTTCCCGGTCCAATTTTTCGGACATACAATTTTGTAGAACCCTGTCCAATCCAAAATTAATTGGGTTGAGTTCGAATCCATGGTTTCAAAATCGTACTAAAACTCGAGTATTGGTGGCTTAATTTGTGATTCAAAAAGGAGATTGGGCGAAGGAATTTCTTCGCGAAAAAAACCCTAGAGCTTAGTTTGGGTTGAGTTTGATTCCCTTTTGGGTTGAACTTTGGTTCCAACTTAAAAGCAACCCAACCCATTGGAATCAATACAACCTGTTAGAGTATATTTTTGTTTATTTATTCTTGGCCCATACTTGTATAGCCCGGCCTAGTATACTTTTGTATTTATACGTTCCTTGTACAGTTTTACATCAGTGTGCAGTACATAATTTTATGGGCAAAATACAAATATCTCCCACATGAAATGTTTTATTGGCTGAAAACCCCCTATGAAAAAAATATAGCCTAAAAACTATCTGTGAAATTTTCAAATTGCATAAAACCCCCTGTGAAAAAAATATAGTCTAAAAACTCCTGCAAAATTTTCAAATAGCATGAAACCCCCTGTGAATAAAATATAACCTAAATTAATTGTTGAAACATTGAAAAAAGTTTACCACTATGAAATATAACTACATTGAAAATTAATTGTTGGATAAAGTTTAATTAATATCATAAAACTTGATTATTAGTATTATTAATTAATTTAAAAATTTTATAAGGGGTTTTTAGGTTATATTTTTTTCACAGGGAGTTTCATGCAATTTGAAAATTTTAAAGGGGGTTTTAAGCTATATTTTTTTCATAGGGGGTTTTCAGCCAATAAAATATTTCACGTGGGGGTTATTTGTATTTTGCGCTAATTTTATACAAAAGTGTTCTAAATCAAATATGTACTTAGAACACTATCACAATCCGCTCATTTGCTACCTCATAAGACAGTAATTATACCCAAGATGATTTCTAATTCATGGAGGAAATCCACTCTAGCGTGCATTACACACATTCAACTATACAAGTGTGTAGTTGATGACAACTAGGAGGTACCCAACGTAGATGTCTAACTAGCATCCCGGGTTTGTCCGATAAATAACTAGTGCAGTATCACCCTTCAATTTGTTAGCAAAAAAAAAGAAATAATGACCTACTCTTACTATTCAGTAGTCAATCCTAATATCTACCAAGTACGAACCTTATTATAATTTTGGAGACTTAATTTAGTTAAAAACCAATACTAGTAATTGTAAAATAATCAGGCCAATTCTTTTTTCTTTTCTTATTTTTTTTGTGTGCACAAATTCAATAATAAAATTGAAGCTGGGCCGGTGTTACGAAATCCGTCACTTTGGGATCAGAAAAATAAAAGGAATGTGGACGGTATAATCGATGCCCACTTCTTGTCCCTTGCTTTCTCATGGTCTGTCTCAACTCCTCTAGCTGTCTACCACGCTAATAATTTATTGGGCAACCCCTATTAGCTTCATATTGTTAAAAACTCATATCTATTAAATCTATATCTATATCTATATCTATCTTTATCTATCTATATCTATCTATATATATATATTATTATATTATTATATTAAAGGATGAGTTGTTTTTTTACATTTTTTAAGTACCTAAAATATCCCTAGCTAAATTAATATTTTAATGGCAAAAAAGTCAAAAATAAATTTTAAACATCTATAAGATTAGAAGCATAATTGTATTAGAATTCTACGATAGATTCCATGTAGATGTAAAATTATATAAAACTATCCGTATTTTTTATAAAAAGAATAAGATAAAAGAAAAGTTGTATATTACGGTCATGCACGGCAATTACTCCAAGTCTCCAACCAATCATGAATTCATAATAATTCTTGCTCCAACAAAGTAATGCTTTAGTTCTTATAATATTAGTAATTATTAATTGTGCTTTATTAATATTTTAACTATTAAACATTTTTCTTAATATGTAATAATATTTAGTGGTGACATAATTATTAATTGATATTAAAAACCTAGGGTTTTCATTTCTCTTTGTGTTGGTGTTTTAAAATACGCAAATTCATATAAATAAAATAATCAAATTAAAGAATATATAAAAACACTAAAATATATTCATTATAGCTAAAGAACAAATATAAAAGAAATTCATTTATGTTATGCAAGTGCTGAATTTAAAATTTAAATAGTAGTTAAGTTATGAATTATTTAAAAATTAAATATTTATGGATGTAAAATGATGAATTAATATTTTGATAAACTAAGTAAAATGAAAACTGAAAGTTAAATAACTTATAACAAAACAAAAATCAATGTAAATTCATGGTTTTTCTTTATTTAATTATGTAAATTCATAGTTATTCTTTCTTCTTTCATATAAAAGTACAAGTTATTTTATTTACATATTTGATTTACTTAAAATATTCCTGTAGAATTAGTTTTAATAATAATAGAGTCAAATAATAAGTTACATAATTCATTAGGACTATACAATTATATTGAACTATATATAGGATCAAAATATATAATTTTATATTGACTCTACAACATAATAGTAAGATAATAATGAACTCTAAAAAGATTTATAAATAAAATCTAAATCTCATTAAATTAGTGTATGTATAATGTCATGTAACTTAGGTGCAATGACGGGACGAGCCATGACAAATTTTGTAGTAATTGGAAAGATTGGGATATGCAGCTAAAAGTACGAGTTATTATTTTTATATTTTTGAATTACCTAAAATATCTCTATATATTTAACTTTTTAATGATAAAAGAGTCAAATCATAAGATATATAATTTGATTATGACGCTAGAAGTGAATTATAGAATTGAATTATTAATATATATATAAAATATATTAGGTATTTTATTTATTTATTTGTTAAATAAATTAAAAGACGAAAAAAACTATCTCATTTGAGATTACAATCTTCCGAGACATTGGCTTTCAAATAACAACGAACTAATTATTTAAGAATAGTGAAAAATTTCGTAATACTCTAAAAGTGAATTTTATAGCACAATATAACAAAGAAAGCAAAGTATAATACCCACAATAGTCCTGGTATGCAAATATATAATAAATTATTATTGATTTGAGAATAAAATACATCTCTCATGTTTTGTTAAGAACGAGAGATAAAACAATGAAGAATGATGATATTTATTGAGAGAGAAATTGGAGAGAGCTCCATTATTACTAGTTTAATATATATTTATTAACTATTCAATTATTTTAAAATATTTTTTAATTTGACTATGTCACACAATAATTGAGAATAAATTGATTATTCACTATAAACTTTTTTATAACATATGTATATTAGGAAAAAGAATTAATTTCACCTTTAAAAATATGAGTTATTTTTTATATATTTTAATTACCTAAAATATCTTTATAAAATTCAATTTTAATGTTGAAATAGTCAAACATGATACCTAATGGACTTAAAATTGATGGAAAAGTACGTAACTAGATATAAACTAATAAAAGTACACTAAATCACTCTTCTTTATATATTTATTTATTATTTTAAATATATTCAAATTATTTATAAAGAGAGAAGTTAACTGGTGGGTCAAAATAAGAAAAAAAAAATTCCAAAATATAGTTAAATGTACTTATGTTAGATTTTTGTGGTCATGAATTTGTGAGGCTTTTAATTGAAATTAAATGAATTGATACTATCCTTACTGAAAACGTAGCCCATGAGTACGATACATATTGTTTCCCATCCACATAAAAAATTCATTTCTTATCATTGTTTTTTTTTTTTTTTTTTCTGAATTCTATTAAAATTAAACATTTTAATTTGAGTGTTTTAGTTCCTAAATATTTTGAATATTAGACCATTTAATTATTATCAAAAGACTGAGTTATTAGTACCTAGATACTAGCTAAGATTTAGATACTTGACATTTTAATTGGATAACTTGGGAGTCGGTAAAATTAGTCCGTCAAATAATATTGTTTATAACATAAGTCTTTTGCAACGCTTGAGTAATGATCATTAGTTAGAGGGATCAATGTAACATCTTCAGACATTTTAAAACGAATCTGGATAGAGTTTTAATTAAGAGTATCCATAACAGACACGGTTATGGCATCGATACAATACTGCACTAAGTCTTTTTTAGTAATGTGCTATAATGCATAAACACCAACACGTAACATAAGGCACAACACGACACAAACACTTAAATAAAGCAAATTAGTTCACTTAGTTATAATCATTACCAATATCATCAAATTGAACAATAATTACGTGTATAAATTGATTTTAATAAAATAATATGGTTCACGTTCAACGAACGTGTTGTTTACTAGTTAGATAAAAAGTACAATACCCTCTTTGTTAATATCATTCTGCCTAAAATCTTTTTTTATTATAAAATAAATATGTTTTTCATATTTATAAACATTATATATTTTTTAAATTGTATAGAAAATATATTAAATTTCAGATTATTATGTCAATCAAATTAAAAAAAAGGAAAAACATATTCATTTTTCAATAGGAAAAGGATTTCACGCGGGATTAACACAAGGTATTGTGCATCTCTTTTTGACATATGAGAGTTATTTAACATTTCAATCTAACAAAAAAAATGTAATATAAAAACCTACCAAAGAAGAAGATTCGTGTAGAAGTAAAAATAAGCATTAATGAATACCTAAAATCAAACTATGGTAGATAAACAATTGTAAGTTATTCAATCATTCTAAGTTGCTACTTTAAGTCGCTGTAGATGTTACGCGGCCGGGTTCACACTTTCTTGACTTACCTATAATTAGGTCCAAATGCCATTTTCAACAAACCATTTTGAGAAAAAAAATATTATTAATTGTTCCCAAAATGATGAATTTTCAACCCCAAGGGTCCCCCATGCCTCGGCCCGACAGAACAAATGGGAGAATGTAAATTATAGTAACTCAGCTAATCACAGAGGCTAGACCACTATCCACTGCGCTAAAGAAGCCTCCCTCACTTTGAGAGATTGCTCCCACACTGCCGCTTGCGGGACTCGATCCTTGGTCACTTATTCCAAACTTCACCCCTGTGACCAACTAAGTTGTCCATGCGGCGAAAAAAAAATTATTACATAATGATGCGTGATCAAGTATGTATCACCTGAATAACGCGTGAGAATAAAATCGGATACGATCCACGATAGACTAGTTAGTATTTTAATTAATTGGGGGTTGCGCACGGTTACTTCGAGCTGCCTACGTATCTACTTTGATAAGATCAAACATCTTCGTAGTTCTTAGATATTATACCCCTCGATCTTGTAGACTATGAGATTATTAAGTAGTTTTAGTTTTTAGAGAGTAAATCAGATAAACCTCATTTAGCTAATTAAGATGGTATTCCTCATTTAGCTGATTAAGATGGTATTCATAACAAGCTCTGTTGGGCCATGAGCTCATTTTATTGGGCCGTCGACTCGGATCTCATTCTACAGCCCACGATCGTAACGTATTAATATTGCTCATGTATAAATTATTTTATTAAATTACCAAAATATCATTGGGGGACCCATCATATGTCTCCCACTCCCGAGCGTCTTGTCAATGTGAACTTTCGGGAGTAAAAGGGTCAAAGATATTAGAGATCATTTTTTTTGTGGGGGCGGGAGCACCGAGGGAGGCAGCTGCCGGTAGGCAGTCACTGCCGAGGTTGTGTGGCTCGAGGCAGCGTGCCTCTGTTCTGCAGCTTCTACTCTTTCGTCCATAACTTGAGCTACAAATATCGGAATCCGACGATTCAAAAAGCTTTACGAAGCTGAGACATGGATCTACAATTTTTTGCAAATGATAACCTCTAATACGTGCTTTATTTGGTCTGTAATTGCGAATGAACAAGAACAATTGGTATTGGGGGGCAATATCTTCATGTCTTCATTGGATTCGACTTTACCCTTTTTTACTAGAGGCATGGCAATCTCGAGGCCTTTTTTAATTTACCTAGAGGATATTTTTTCTTATTTTACTATTTTCAATAAAACTGTAAACATATTTATTAATTAATTAATTAGTAGATTTTATTTACACCTTTTAAATATAAATACGTTAAATATATTCTACATATATATATATATATTTGATAATATAAAATGCTAGAAGAATGAATAATGATAACAAAGAGATAATTGCATCATTAGTTATATAAGAGTATAGTTCCTTTTTTTTATATAATAACTAATGAGAAACTAATTAGGGTGATATTATCCTAATTCCTGAAAACACGAGCTAAGGGGCCAATTGGATGGATACTCATCCTTCAAAAAAAATATTTTGGAGAAAAAAGTTATAAAAAATACATTTGTTTTGTATTTCTTAAGAAAATTCTTCCAAAAAAATATTTCAAAATTACAAATAATTTGATTTTTTTTTCAACAAATCAATTTTACTATTCATGATTTGACAGTTAATATAATCAATTAAAATAGTTTTTTCGACTATCTTTCAAAGTAAAAAATTAATTTAATTACATATTCTAATACAAAATAATGCAACGTTTAAAATAAGATCCATTGTGACTATTTTCGGACGTCTAAATCAACGAGTTTAACTAACCACATTTAATAAAAATTATATTTAAATACCAACTCAAATAAATTTTTCACAATAAAAAACATATCACATCAACAACAATCATTACTTATTTTTCTCTTAAAATCTCATCTTTCAAATCACATTTCTCATTTTTACCCTGAAAAAAAAAATTCGGAGATGGATTTGTCATCCAATTGGGCCCTAATTAGCTCTTTTTGACAACACTAATAACACAATATGCTAGCACGCTTCTTTTTTCTTTGAAATTCTATGAATATGAAATACTTATGTACTCATTTTGACCATATTTTATAGGTATTTTAAGCTCTCAAAATAAAATATTAATAAACTTATATATTACTCACTAAGAGTATGTGAAAGTTCTTATTTATTTGGCAAGAACTCGATCTTTTGTACTTTGGTCATCTTAATTTGGCGATGTTACTTTTCCCCTCTATAATATTATTTATCCAAACATTAATTAAATAGTAGCTTATTTTCAATAACATTTACATATAATAAAATGTAAGAGCTAATAAATATCGAAATAAATATAGCCACTGGGCAAGCACGTTATGATGTAATCTCACAGATTTAGTTGTAAATTAATCAACCTAAATCATACAATACAAAGTTTCTTACCAATTCATACTATATTATGACGTGAATCATGTCAGATGACAGGGTGAATAATAACAATTAAACTATATATGCGAATGGAAAAGATTAAAAAGAAACTTGTCAAGGGACTCCCAGGTTTTTGGAACAATTAATGACGCCACACTTTACAGTAACTAGTAAATTCTAAATGTATACTAATATAAAGTCATTTAAATTTATAAAACTCTCTTAATTAAGGTTTAGAAGTGTTATGCAACTATAAAAATGTGAATTCAATATTATAATTGTGAGAAAATTGAGATGTTCATTAATTGTTGAGATAAAAATATATCTCCGTAAATATAAACAAATTATTTTTAATCACGTTAAATCCTCGTATCATCATCTTATTACTTCTTATTTATATACATCTGATTATTTTTCTTGTTGTTCTTGATGTGGGGACATGCACATGTGAAATGCACGACAACTTATGTAAGATCTAAAGGTGACGCAATAAAACAAAAAAGAAATTTGGACATGAGTTGGGACTAGATCCATGCTCAGAAATATTATTATTTAATAAAAAGGTTAAACAGGTGTAGATCTAAAAATAGTCAACACCTAATTCGTATTTGCAGGTCATAAATATATTAGTAAATTGTATGATTGATGACTTTAATATAATTTAAAAGGGATGGTTGAAATCTTTACGAAAAGTTTAGCCGGCTTTCTTGTTATGTACAGTATTTTTTTATCTCTTAATTGTAATAATTTATAATAATCTATTCATAATTTTTTATTAAAAAAATAATGATATATAGCATTTTTTTCAATTTTATTATAATCATGGGAATGTTTTCATAGTCATACTTCGTAATATGGGTAATAATTAACTTAGTCATTATCAAAAGGCAAACTTTTACATTTGCACGCAAACACACGGGTTCATATACCTTTCAAAAATAAGTTAAATATAAAATGTACCATGAAAAGGAAAACACAAAAGCCAAAAACAAAAACGTGGACAAGAGAAATATTTATCAAAAAAAGAAAATAAATTGAAAACTAAAATAATTCTAAAACATTCTAAAATTCTCTATTCCAAATCCCTATTTCATCTCCTATTTCATATAGTTACTTATTTGACATGTATAATCCAAAAATACACTTATTAAGGAATGTTTAATATGTGTAATTTTTTTAACAAGTGTCAAACATCTGATGCATAGAATAAGAGATGAAACACAGTTTTGAAATAGAAAATCTGATCCCAGGGCAATTCGTAGAATATTTTTCTTTTACATTTGCCCCTAATTATTGCTTTGGAGGAAAATAATAAAACATATAAAAACTCTCTATAATTATTGCTCGTAATTAAATTCACTTTAGTTCAAACTTCAAACTTCTATAGTAGCTAGGAATTATAGAAAATCGCCTCCAACATGATTCAATGTTCGAATATTCGGCGCCATTATTTTCAATGCTTTGAAGTTTGTATTTAATTATAAGTTTTATTCTTTAAATTAATATAGACACGTTCAATTTATTAAATCTATATATGAAGTTCATATACTTAAAAGAGATTTTATACACATCTATGAATATAAAATCGAACAAGACCGTTGGAAATATGAATAGTTTTTTTATCCATTTTTGTTTGGAAACGATTGATAAGTGATAACACTTACAATGTATGCAAAGTCAATTTCGTACACACAAAGTGATGTACATCAAATTACTAATCGCAAATTCATGAGGTATCATTTCTAAACATAAACTTGGAGAGACATTCCATCTATGATAGGTGACTTAGAATCTGTCATCCTAGATCTCTTTAAAACCTTCTCTAAGTGAAAAAATTGGAAAATGCGTATCATTATATTCGTTCTATCCAGAGGCGGAGATAGGGTGGAGCGCGGGTGGGCCACCGCCCCACCCAAATTTTTTTTTTTTTTAAAATTTATATATATTTTATTAAATTTTTATTTAAATATTATATAATTTATAACTGTTGCCCCATCCAATTATGATTTTTTTTAATTTCTGGCTCCGCGCCACTGGTTCTATCCCTATAAATATATACTCAAAATTGTGGTGGCTTCTCCAAAAATTATAAAGGAAAAAGTGTTTGAAAGCCTTTCAGTTATAAGCACAAATATATATGATATATATATATACATATATTCAAAGTTTTAACTATGGGTGATAAAATGGATCCAAACCATGGTTCCAACTCAATTCATTTAGTTTAAGTTGGGTTAATTCCTAAAAAATATTATTTGGTTCCAAATTTGGTCAAACTAAATTTCAAGTTAGGCCCAAATTATTTGTCAATAATCTAAATTATAAGGAATAATATGCAACGTTTTGAATTGGGCTAGGTTTGGTACCTATTGAGTTGAGTTTGGTTTCCTTTTGAGTTAAGCTATGTTTGGTTTCCTTAAATCATAAAGAAATCAACCCATTTTAAAACCAACTCAAATTCAAAACAACCAGTTATTTGCTACCTCTACTTTAACTATTTATACATCCATATATCCATATCTATAAATTTTTGTAAATATATTTATCTCTATCTATACATTTAGTTATAAAGCACTAACACTTTGAAAAATCACGACATATAGTGTCGGACACTCTTCGGACACGAACACACCTCAGACACGGCTCTGACACGTGTCAGACACAGCTGATAGGTGTCCTTAAATAAAAATATATATTTTGACAAATTTTGGATACGACCCGACACAAATTAGGACACGAGTGTCCACTTCTCATTAAAAAAAGTTAAATATTTTAGGATCAAAATATAAAATACAAAAGTATAGAAACTAAAATTCAAAATGTATCTTCTTTAATTAAGAAAGGCTCCACAATATATAAAAGGTGAGACCGGAATGAAGGATGTCGGTGAAGATGCTTTGAGTCTAGTAATGACATTGAAATTTTAGAAATTGCAAGTCCTCCTCTTAAAATTTTAGAAATTACAAATCTCCTTCTTGATAAATCGGAATTGGAATATGATTTGCTTGTAGATGAATTTGGTGAAAAATCATTCTCATATTTGACCAAATATTGAAGATTAGACTCTTTGTATTTGCATTATTTGTATGACGATTAAATTTTAATTACTATTTCACTTATTTCACAATGAAGCATTTTATTTTGTTATATTATTATTCTTATTTTTTTATTTGTTATTAACTTAATAAGTATTGATGAGTAAATTTTTTTTATGATATATTGATCTTTAAAAATAAACAAATAATTTATTGTATAAGTATATATATATATATATCGTACCGTGTCCTATAATTTAAAAAAAATATCGTATCCAGTGTCCGTAGCATGTAACGATCTTTTATCATAGAAATTTAGTAAGAACGGGTACATAAATGGAGATAAAATAAGAAATTGGGCCCACTACTATTCCGCGTGGCTTTTAAATACAAATGGCCAATTAATCTCCAAACCCCCACACCTCAATTCTCACTTCCTTCGATTAAATCTCTCTCCCTTTCTGCCATTTTACTCTTCTTATTTCTACTCTTTACTCATAGCTAGTAGTACATCGCGCAACACCACTTGTCCTTTAATGGCGTCGCCTGAGCTCCCCCTCGTACAACCCTCTGATTCGGAGCTCGACCGATCCCTGACTACTCTTGAGAACTTCCTCAAACTTCTTGGCTTCTGCCAGGACACCTTCCTCCGCGCCACGCTCTCCTGGATCGCCTTCTTCTTACTCGCCGTCGCTTTGCCGCTTTTCTCGATCGAGTTCTCCCGATGCTCCGGCTGCGAGAAGTTCGAAATCGAGACCTTCGAGCTCGAAATCCTCGTATCGCGGGCGGTTGTCGCCGCGGTTTCGCTTCTCTGCGTGTCGCGCAACCTGCGCAAGTACGGCGTGCGGAAGGCGCTCTTCGTCGATCGTTGCCACGGCCAAATGGCGCAGTTCCGTAAACAGTACATTCAGAAGATTCGAGTAAGTATTTTTACGATGTGTATACTGTATACGGTAGTGCTCGGGTGATTAGGAACTTATTTGCTTTTGTTCGTGCTACGAATTAATTACACGAAGCTTAGGCTTTGTTTGTTTTAAAACTTTGAATATTTTAGGGAATGTCTATCATTGGTGTATGTATTTGTGTAATTGTGTGAAAATGACATATCATGTGTGCTTGACTGTTTGTATATATTTCTAGAAAACAGTAAGAAGTTGTAAAATGTATTAAGTAAAAATAATTAATTGAAATATGATGCGTAAAATGATTGAATTTAGTATTTAGTAATTGATTATACTAATAAAAAATAGTATTGTAAAAAAAAAGTATTTGAATTCTATTTTTAAAATTTTGGATCACTAATGGTAACTATTTTTGTTCACATTTATATTTTTAAAACTCTATTTTTTTATTCTCAATATTACAACCTATTAATCACTGCATCCACCAATTCAAACATTTATCAATCAAAATTATTTGTTCTAATCATTATTTTTCTTTCTCTTTTATACTTTATATTTTTAATTTAGATTCTATTAATTTTTTATTTACATCATATAAATAATTAATTCAATCATTCAATACTTCTTACATCCAATATTGTCTGACATATATATAAATTTCAACAATTTTTGAAAAATATGAAGAAACACACAAATCTCCACAGTACGCATTTCTCGAGAATTTTTCAAAATTCTGAACATAAATAGCAAGGCCAAAATTTTAGGGTAAAAGTGGTTTGTGATGTGTACTTTTAGAATATAGTGATCCAGATGGTACTTGGAAACGTAAAAAAACGAGGCCTTAGTATTGCAAGGAAATGAATTTGTATTATTCTGCCTGGTCGTATATTGAATCTTTCTTGGTCTATTGGTGTAGATTTCAAGCTGCATGTTTATTGAGTTGAGGTGATACTGTTTAGTTTAGTACATCTAATACCTGGATTCGTTCTTCAAATATGATAAATCATATGGGAAGAGCTAATGCAGTTTTATTATCAGTTGTTCAAAGACCAGTTTTTTTCTTGCAATCTGGTATTTCCATGCGAACATGTTTTTGCTAGAGTATTTTGCTCACTTGCTTAAAATGCCATATTAATTCGTCCTCAATGTTTTTCAGATCTTCTACTGCTTGCTTTCTTCATGGTTTGTAATTTGCTTTCTGCTGAAGACTGCACGTGAGATAAGTCGTTTGATGTATACGCATCAGGAATCTTGGTGGTGGTCTGTGATCTTTCTCTTTGCTTGTCTTTTATCTTGGTCATATTCAACCTTAGTCTTTCTTGCTGGATGTGCTTTATTCCATTTGGTTGGGAACTTGCAAGTGGTACACTTTGAAAATTATGGGAAAGTTTTGGAGAAAGATTTGGATGTTTCAGTTTACATCGAAGAGCACATGAGTCTAACCTATGACTTATCAAAAATAAGCCACAGGTTCAGGATATTTCTTCTTCTGGAATTCTTAATGATCACAGCTAGTCAGTTTGTGACGTTATTGCAGACAACAGAGAATCAGAGTTTAATTAACTTGATCAATGGAGGTGATTTTGCAGTAAGTATCCCTCTGTACCTTGATATATACCATATTACTATAATTAATAGGTGTATCGTATCGAAATACAATATTATTAATTAGTTACTGTATTTTCATTTCATGGACTTGTGTGAAGTTTCTATATAGATGTCACACACTTTTAAGACAGTTGATTAGTAAGCTCCTAAAAACGCTTATATTCACAAAGTGTTTAACAGGAAAATGTGTAGCTATTAATGGAATGGTATTAGCATGTCAATTTTCGAATAATTTCGATGCACTTTAACGTATCAGATTTCATATCAACTACCATTTAGGGGCCTTCCAAGTTTCAAGGTCTTATGGAATGTTCTCTCTAATCCAGAGAAAGGGTTTTCATTAAATTGATTTTACGACCATAAGATTTTTGCAGTTATTGTAATTAAATAAGACGTGTGACTGGTTGTCACTACTTTATGCAGGTGCTATCTATTGTTCAATTAGTTGGTATTGTTCTCTGTTTAGGCGCAGCAGCAAAGATATCACATAGAGCCCAGAGTCTTGGTTCGGTTGCTAGTAGATGGCATGCATTAGTCACTTGCAATAATGATCCTTTGGGGTCGGGTATTTTAGACAACGGTAGAAATTCTGAGTCTTCTCATCCTGTGGGTTCGTTACCTGCAACTTATTCAGAAAGTGATTTGGAGTCCACTGATTACATGCCCTACCCTACAAATGCGCAACTAACCACTTCTACATCATCATATAACAGGAGACAAGCCTTTGGTACGTATACTATAGTACTATACACTCATAAGTTATCTGCATCTTGGCAAATTTTAATTTTTTCGTCACGTGTAAGTAGCCCAATCTAATGCATATCCGTTCAACCCATGAATTATACTAACAGAATATAACTGATGAACTGAAGTAAATTTTGAACAATTTCACACTTAAGTATGATTGGAACTCTGTTCTTTAGCCTATCTGCTCTATGCTAATTAATTACATATTGATGATCGTCATGGCACAAGCATCTGGAACTTCACTGTCTCTTTTACTATTTTCTGTCAAATTTCATCCATTACATGGGAATCAAGAGAACAAAGCAAGATTTGTGTATATTTCCATGTCTTACTCTGAATACGTAAATTTACTGTTCTAACTCTTTCGGAATCTCTTAAAATTCCTGAAAATTTTGGGTACCTTGCCTTGTGCATTATTAAATTATTATTTTCTTGAAGAGTACAAGTTTTTCAGATGTTTGCCAGTAAATTAGGACTACCAATTGGTCGGAATCCATTGTTTCACCAAATTTTATGTTCTTTTGATTCCATCATATGGGTGTTTATTAGAACACTCGAGCGGGTTTCAATTCGGCCTTCACGCGGGAAGGGATTTCAAATTTCAGTTTACTTAAACATGAAAAACTAAACATGACGCAATGCAATAGAAAGGTTGTATAACCAAACAATGTGTAGACAAATGTGTGCATTTCCCTGTCATCATACCGGCATTATATTTATAGGCTTAGATGGCTTGTTTTACGTGTGTCTTGCTCTTTTTTACTGATAGAGAGATATTAACTGCAATGTGAAGAAGCAACATGCATTAGTGTTTGTCTGTTCTAATAAAAGGCTTACTTAATTTTGCAGTTACATATGTGCAGTCCAACACTGGTGGATTCACCATGTTTGGATTTATAGTTGATCGTATGCTGATTAATACAATCTTCTTCATCGAGTTATCTCTCGTGTTCTTTGTTCTCGGGAAGACCATCACTGTCACTATCAAATAACTTCAAACTCCAGCTCTTTTAATGTGATAGCTATAATTTGAAATTACTGTATTTAGCAACTCATGAATGAGGTTCATATAAAGATGAGAAACATGTTACTATTACTGTTATTATTTTAAGTGCTTGCAAGCTCATTTTGTACTATGGATAGAGCTTGGTGAGAATTGCCTGGAGGCGTTGAATTTCCTGTATGTGAGACCCAGCAAATGGCTCATACTATACTATTTTTGTTTTTATTTGTGCATGTAATCGATATTTGTATTGAATAATTGTTTCTTAAATTTGTGAATGGCTTTTATCTATATGTGGGTTATGGTTAGACTGAAGGGATATGGTTAGGCAAATTTCTTGAGTTTGTAGCAGCTAGATATTGCGACCTATGATTATTTAGAAACAAGGGAAAGACACAATTCAAATGGTGTCCGGAAAAGATCTTACAAGTGTTTTGAAGTTTTGGATATTTTTTCCCAGAGAAGTTTATAAATTCACAAAACAAGGTGTTTAGTGGCGAGTGCTGTGTGGGAGATTTCGGGACCTAAGTATGGAGTGATATTCATTCACATGTGAATATATTATATATATATATATACTAATGTGTAACTCGTGCTACAGACGACTTGAGTTAAAAAAATCGATTAAATTTTTTTTTCTCAATTTTAAAAGTTTTGATATGTTTGTATTTTTTTTCATCAATTAAAGATATTGATTGTAAATGAAAAAATAATAAAATATATCGTGATTCATAACTATAATTAACCCTCCTATATTTTATAAGTTAATATAAAATCTATTTTTTTATAAGTTAATATAAAATATTAATAAGTCGAATATTTTAAGAAAAATTTCATATAATGTACAAAACATGATTTAACAATATAATTTTGTTCAAATTTGAATTTAACCAAAAATTATTTGTTTAGAACAACATTTTGATTCTTTTAAGAAATATTATAATAAAAATTATATTATCATTATCTTTGTGAATGAATAATGTTGAAAATAAATTATGATAGATATAGAAAAAATAAACAAATATGTACTACATAAGTCATTAGTTGAACATGTCACAGAATAGTTTTCAACCCAAGGCGTATATCAAAATGTCATGCAAAAATTAAGGTCAATTTTGCAAAAAAAAAAGAAAAAACTGTCAGTTTTAAAAGCTAAAAATCAATCATATATATATAGTAAAAACATCACAGCCCATGCACTGAAGTCTATGTGTGCTTGTCACAAATAGAATTGGTGATTTTCATAAAATTTATGAAGTTTCAGTACATGTATATATATATATATATATAATAGTTTCATATTTAATCTAAAAACATAAATTGGTTGAGATCAACAATTAAAAAAGAGGGAAACTTGTTCATTTTCTTGAATATAAATGTTTTCGCTTATTGTGTTTCTACCCATCTTTGGTCTTATGAATTTATCAGCCCCGGCCATCAACACATTTGTATTTTGCCTCTACTCGCAAGGCGATGGGACCGAAACCCTTTCATCACTTGCTTATTCTTAAACTATAGTACAATTATATTTAGCCCATCATATGTTCAAGTCTCTTATCTGAGAGCATCTGAAATTGTAGCTAAAAATAGTTTTAAAAGAGATATTCAAAATAGAAAAAACATAACACAAAAAAAGGAAAGTTAGATGAAATAGGAAAAGGAAAAAGTAAATGTGAAGTGGTCTTACATATGAAAATGATTGAAATGATGGCTGAACATGGAACATGGTTGAATATGCCATAATAAAATACATTTGTTTCTGTATGCTTGCTTTACTAATTTTGTGGCAATTTAGAATTTTGTACTATTTTGAAGTTGAGGGGGCATAAAATTGGTGCAAAGTGAAATAATTGGTGTAAAGAAAAAATAAAATTAATCAAAATTTAGAGGGAAAAAAAAAAAAAAAACAATGATTGAACAGAATTTTCATGGAAATAAAACTATTCTCCATTCACGTACCAAATCAAGCTTTTCCAAATATGTATATATCATTGAGGAAGAACATAGTTCCATCAAGTAACAAATAGAGTTCAATAGGAAATAGATAAATGAAAATGCTGATCAATTTACTTTTTTTTTAATATATTTATGGAAGAAATGGTATTGATGTAGAAAATGTTTATCTGTATCCAAAATAGCATCACAATTTCCTGGAAGTATTAGTGTTTGTTACAACAAAAGCTTTATATTAGAGGAGAATATTTACTACCCAAAAACTCACAAAACTGATATATCAATATAACATAATGAGAAAAAATAAAACGACAACTATTATTCTATTTCCTTGAGAAATCGTCACCCTAAATAAAAACAATAAAAAAAAAAGAAAAATAATATTTAACATAGCCAAAGTAAATGT
The DNA here is from genome assembly GCA_963669365.1 of Verbascum thapsus. Taxonomy (NCBI): domain Eukaryota; kingdom Viridiplantae; phylum Streptophyta; class Magnoliopsida; order Lamiales; family Scrophulariaceae; genus Verbascum; species Verbascum thapsus. Next base: position 8,661,949 of record OY770108.1, read on the forward strand.
GTATATCTGCACTTTAAATTCATGATTTATCTTCAAACTTGATAGCTAGTTACACTTAATATTTATAAAACATTCTTCTTAAACATAGAAGAAATGGATTCAAAGAGTAATTTATTGAATTGAACGATTTAAAAGCATGACTGAAGTTAAAAGACACTTGCACTTAAAAGGTTTTCACGCTTATTATAAAGAGTGGATATATCATGGAGAATCTATACTTCCACGTTCATTTTCCTTTAGGCCAAGCAACCACAATAATGATCACATACAAAATGAGATTTATGAGGATCTTGATGATCATGATACTGAAATAACGGCAGAATTGTTAGAAATGATAGGGGACATGAGAAGTGCGGACCTTCCAGAACAGTCTTCTGAATCAAATACAGAAGATTTTGAAAGACTTCTAAGGAAATAGCTTCTCTAAGAGAGTCTCAAAATGAATTGAAGAAAATGATGTTAACTATTATGCAAAAGAACAACGCGGATCAACCTTGTAAGTAACTTCTTGTCTCATTTTGTCTACATGTATATTTTTTTCGTAAAAGTGACCTATCATCTTTGAGTAGGAAATAGCTTCTCCAAGAGTCTTAGAATGAATTGAAGAAAATTGAAGAGAAAGTGTTGTTTTGGTAGGTACTTTCTATTATATTTTTGAAGTTCATTTCCTTATTCTTTTCTCTATTCTTTACCGTCTTATATGCATGTATTAGTGAGCTAAGTTTTGGAAATTATTTTTGTTTCTCGATCTTTACACTTCGTATGATTTACGTTTGGTGAATTTGTACATTTGATGCATATTTGTGTGGATATTTTGTTCGGAAGAAGATTTTGTTAACTTGGTTGATGTTGCGTCTTAAATTTCTACTTGACTTCTAAATTGTCCTTATTTTATTTTGTAGGCTTTGTAGATGATCACCCATGCCGAGCATGCGCTTCAACTTTTGGGAAATGTTTTGCATTTTGATAGCCCGGTTAAGGTCAATGATGCTCTTTGAGACATACTCCATATTTTGTTTTGCTTTCTAACTTTTGTCTCATTTGAGCTACTATATTGATGTTATATATAATGTTTTTTTAGCAACTTGGTTGATCTACTAATTTGGGTTGTATTTTTAGGTGTATGTGCATCGTTTTCACATTAGCACCATGTTGTTTTGAATTGTATGTATGGTTTCAACCTAGTATGAAATCTCTCCTATTTAAATACTAAAGCATCACATTTACCTATTGTAACAAAACTCTAATAGAATTTATTTTTGGTAAGGACAGGCTTGTTACAGTAACTTTTGGTAAATCAATAAGAAATTTTTTTTGGTAACGAATCCATTCTATTGTAATGTCACCGACTAGCTTTAGTGACAAAACTCTCGTTACAAAAAGCCAAGCTATTGTAAGGAAAATATTTTCGTCACGAATATATTCGTAACGATTTTACTAGTTTGTCGCAAGAACTTTTCGCGATGGGCTTTACAGGACAATCATTCGTAACGAAAACATTGTTACAAAAAGTTCTAGTAACGATTTAGTGATTTTAAGTAACGAAAAATTTTCTTACTAGATGTGAAATTTCTTGTAGTGATATAAATGCTTATAATTTATAAGCATTCATTTAATCATGTAATGGTTGAAGATCATGGTTTATTTATAATAATAATCTAACAGAATTAAACCTCATTGTTTTTAGTTTAAGAAAAATCCAAAAAAAAGAAAAACCTAATAACGATTCGAATTTGAAAATCAAACTATTACTAATTAAGGGAGTCAAATCAGTAAATTATTTAAGTTGAAACCAACCTATTTTTTGATAAAAAAAAACTCAAAATTATAAAATATCGAAGTAATATATCATGTATAATTTTTAAAATACAGGTTAAATATTGGCGACCACATGAATTTGGCAAATGGTGATGTCATGTGCTCCATTCACAAACTTTCTGACACTTCGTCTTTATAATCTACAAAATACGAAAAATGTGATTAGATAAAGATTCAATCATCCATATTAAAATGCATCCAAAAATAAATAAATCAAATACTATAAAGAAGTACCAGAAACGAATAAATATTAGCAAATAATTACGCTAAGTTATCTAAAAGATAATTGATTTCAAAAATCAAATTATTACATCAAAGAACCGAAAGTAGCTTAATGGGATGCAATGGATTAATTATACTCACATGTATAGAAGATTGTTACTAATTATTGAAATATTAATACCATTCAAAATGAAGCCACCATAAAGGATGACGAAGAAAGGAAGAAGGAAAGAAAGAGATTAAGAATGGGCAGACGGTAGTGAGAAAATCAAATATTAAAATGTATACATTGTAACTTTAAACTTGAATATTCAAAAAATTCCCTCAGTTATGGATAAAAAATGGGAATGGCTCTAAAATTAGGATAGTGGTTTAGATAATGGTAGACGGTTGAAATTGTGGAAAAAACCAACTATTTTTTTATATAGTTAAATTAAATCAAAATGATATGAAATTAGAATTTAGTGTTTTATGAGATTTTGGAGGGTCAATAAAAGTCAAATATAGCCCCCAAATATATTAACTAGCGTATGCCCCGTGCTACGCACGATATATCATTCGGGTATGAAATAATTAAATAGTTAAACCAAACTTCATTTATGATGAAATTAAAATGATTGCCAGTAATAATAAACTAACATTTTATAATTTCTCGAATTCGAGAGTATAAGGGGAAATTAATGAGAAAGTTAGCTGTATTATTTTCAAATAAACTGTATATTTGTGGTTCGATAGAATTACACTATAATTTTGGTCAATAATTACATGTGACAAAGTATTTACTTATAATTAGGGAATATAATTACAATTATACATAATGAAGATAAGAACAAAGCAGAACTCAATAAATAAGAGATATTAATTTCAGCACATCTCAAATAATATGAAGAATAGGCTTCACAATCAATTTAAATTAATTGATTAGGATAAACTGTGGTGAGAAAACACATGAAAAACTATATTATTACCTACATTTTTTGTAAGTAGAAAATGTAATTAATCCATGTAGAAGATGTAAACATTTTCAGACCAATCAATGCAAAATACAATTGACTGTGCAACAAATATTTGGCCTCGCAAAACCCTGTCATAAAACTAATAGATCTTATTCTTTAGTCATCCAAACTTTGTGCCTCGTCCACGGTATGTGATGATAGATTTGTCATTAGATTTGCAATTACTGTAATTTCCAAAAATCTGATAAATAGAAAAGCATTCAACGAATGGAAGCTAAATAAAAAATATAATATTCAAAAGTAATCTACATCTGTAATCAAATCATAGTATATGACATTACATATTTCAGAATGAACACTACTAAACTATGATCAAAATCCATTTTTTTAAATACAACTATAATCGAAATATTTCCTTCCACCTTAAGCTCTTCAAGTCAGGGGTGTAAACGAGCCGAGCTCGAGCCGAGCCCGGATTTTTCCGGGCTCGAGCTCGAAACTCAATACATGAGCTCGAGCTCGAGCTCGTCGAGCTTGATTTTGAGGGCTCGAGCTCGAGCTCGGTAGTAAATAAATTGGCTCGGTTCGGCTCGCGAGCTCGATTCGAACCCAGACTCGCGAGCTCGAGCCCGAGCTCGCAAGGGGGGGAGAACAACTTAGACAGAAACTCACGGCTCACCTCACGACAGAATCCATGGCGGCATTGGAGGAGAAGTGGGTACCTTCCTTTCTCGTTGTACTTGTTCTGGCGAACAACTCAACACCCTCATCTTTTGCTTCTTTTATGAAGAAAATGTTCTGGCCTGGCTTCCGATTCTTGACCCCGATTCAAATAAACTGAAAATGGCTGAAGAAAATGGTGGAGAGAGAAAAGGAGGGTTTGGGAACAAAAAAGAAGGGTTTGTTTGAAGAGATGACTTTGTGTTCTGTGTTTTGATTTCTTTCCAGTAAGATATTTTCAATTATTTATTAATTAATATTAATTTATTAATATAATAAAAATATATTAAAAAAAAAAATTGAAAAAGCTCGCGAGCCGGGCTCACGAGCTTTTTTATAAGAGGATTAAGCTCGAGCTCGAGCTCGACGGAGAGCTTGTGCTCGTGAAGCTCGGCTCGAGCTCGAAAAACTCGAGCTCGAGCCGAGCTCGTTTGAGCCGAGCTCGTCTGGCTCGAGAGCCGGCTCGGCTCGATTTACACCCCTACTTCAAGTAAATTATTTAATACTTAGGGATATTTTTACAATTTTATATATATTATTGTTATGGTGAATATGAACATTGAATAGTAAATACATCGTGTAAAATAAAATTAAAAAGTTATTACTTCTATTATGAGTAATTGATTGAACTACTTCATCATTTATTATGAGTAATTGATTGAACTACTTCATCATTTTGTTGCATATATTTATGATTAGAAAAAAAATTACAACAAATAAATACCAAAAGGTGGAACGAGGGTTTCTCATTTTAAATTTCAATATCTTTACAACTAAAAATCATGATTTTTTCGTATTAAACTACGTTTTTGATTTATAGTTTTTAAGAAAGACTATTACAAAACTAAAAAAAATAAATTTTGACCAAAAATTATTAAATAATATTAAAAAAAAATACTACAGCCGTATCCAAAATGTACCGGATACTCCTAATGGATACCGTATCCTAACTTTTTTTTTTTTGGATACTTCAAAATCGTATCCAGTACGTATCCACCCCGTATCCGTATCCGATACTGCATGGGGCGATTTTTTGCAGTATCCGTGCATCATAGTCCATAACATATGTCCTCTGCATCCAAAAGGTGTATACGGTAGTTTCATCATTCCTGATAATTGAAATAATGATTTTGACATCTTTAGTATTAGAGTAAAGTTACGGATTATAGACTATACTCACACTTATTAAAGCAAATTGAACCAAATTAAGCATAGACATTTGAGTAAAAATTTAAGCAGCAAAACCATTCTTAAGAATTGAAATATCAATTATGTAATAACATTGTCTCTTGTACTCTTAGTTTGTTTAAAACAGAATTGGGTGGCAACTAAAATTCAGAAAATACTGCGGTCACCTAGTGATTGAAATAGTATTTATCTCCCTCAATTGATCCATTTTTAAAATGGAGTTATAGTATTTATCTCCCTCAATTGATCCATTTTTAAAATGGAGTTATACACCTTGCAATGTCGAATTTTTGAAAACGTAGAAAATCAGCGATGTTAGAAAATTCATTTGTAAAATAAATATAAATTTGATGAGACTAAATCAAAACTGCAGTTGGGATTATGCTATATTAAAAATTCCTCAAACCAAATAATTTGCAGTATTTCTTTGCCAAGCTTTAACCGTGTATGTTTCTCATTATTATATGAAATTTTTTCTCAAATAAACTGCATTGAAAAATTGCGTAAGAAACCATGACAGCGGGTGCTTCGACCAATTGATTTTCCGCCGATATTTATCTGCCCAAAAAGAAAAAGAAAAAAGAAATCTAATGAGAAACAGATAGTCGAAAAGTGAAGATGAAGAAGTAGATATGAATAATAATAAAAAAATAATACTGTACACAACAAATTTGTAATTCTGAAAATCAAGAAACACAAAAATTGTGACAAATGAAATTTATATTGATCAAAATAAAATACGGGGTACAAATCTCTATTTAATCCTCTGATTCTTCCTTCAAAAATATGTTGACTTGAATATTGGAGTTGACTTTGCTTCTTTGATCTTCTCCAATGTTGACTTGAATGTTTATAACGTTAATTCGAGGGCTTGGCAGCTTAATCTCGGATCAAACGTTGAATTTGATATGGAATTTGAAATCTTCAAGGTTGACTTTGTGACTTTGATCTTCCTTGAATTTGATTTGAATATCTATAACGTTAATTCGTAGGTTTAGCACCGTAATTACGAATCAAACGCTATAATTTGATGAATATCTTCAAGAACGCCTTGAATATCGCCTAGAACGCCTTGAATATTTGAAGAACCTTCGTAGAGAAAATTTGAAGAGCTTCCTTCGTCTTCTCTAGCTTTTTGATTGAGCTTCTGTGTGTGTATTATGATTTCCAAAGGACCCTATTTATAGGTGTAGGATGGAAGAGTTGTGGATAATTTGGATTCCATTGATAATTATCCATTTGATTTAATAAATAATTATCATAATTTTGGAGCCATTTGATTGGCTGATAGAAGATCTAGATAGATCTTCTAGATATTATCCAAAACTTAACTTGATTTGATAATTATCCAGAACTTAACTTGAAAAGATAAATATCTTTTATCGTAGACGACTTTTGATTGGTCAATATTTCCACGCGGCATGATTTGATTGGTTGCAAAATTTCAATATCTACAAATGCCCCCTTGAGACTCGTTCACGGAAGTTTGGTTATTTCAAAGCATACTTCGTAGTGGATGAGTCGCAACGTCTCAACATAAAAATCATGCCTTAAGAATAGCTTCGTCTTGTGCTTCTATACCACGAAAGTCTTTCCTACAGTTTGGTGTCTCTTCGAAAACACTTTGTTAGCTTCCATCGCAAGTTGTTTGTGTTACAACGAGATTAACATGCCCCCATGTCAAGATGGGCCCTTTCTTTTAAAATTCTTTTGAATGAGTGATGTCACTCCATCAAGAGAATGCGATTTGATTTTGAATTTATGACTGAACTTAGATATATTTAAGTTGCCTACGTACCCTAAGAAAAAGGGATCAAGTCATAACGTAGTTCAATTTTTTTTTCTCGTAGAGATGCCATATTTAGTTTATACTCTTCAAGGCTTGGAGTACATGATTTGGTTGGATTTGTAGACATTTTATACTCGTGTCAAGGAGAATTTCATTTGATTTGATTTGACTTGTAGACCTTTTATGCTCGTGTCAAGGAGGGCTTCATTTGATTTGATTTGACTTGTAGACCTTTTATGCTCGTGTCAAGGAGGACTTCATTTGATTTGATTTGACTTGTAGACCTTTTATGCTCGTGTCAAGGAGAACTTCATTTGATTTGATTTGACTTTTAGACCTTTTATGCTCGTGTCAAGGAGAACTTCATTTGATTTGATTTGACTTCTAGACCTTTTATACTCGTGTCAAGGAGTTCTTCATTTGATTTGATTTGACTTGTAGACCTTTTATGCTCGTGTCAAGGAGGACTTCATTTGATTTGATTTGATTTGTAGACCTTTTATACTCGTGCCAAGGAGGATTTCATTTGATTTGCTTTCACATGTAGACCTTTTATGCTCGTGTCAAGGAGGGCTTCATTTGATTTGATTTGACCCGTAGACCTTTTATACTCGTGTCAAGGAGTGCTTCATTTGATTTGATTTGACATGTAGACCTTTTATACTCGTGTCAAGGAGTGCTTCATTTGATTTGATTTGACATGTAGACCTTTTATACTCGTGTCAAGGAGTGCTTCATTTAGGTCTTCAATTTATTGAAAGTTTAAACTCTTATCAATGAGACTTGTTGATAGTTTATGCTCTTATCAAGGAGCATTGATGACAGTTTATGCTCTTATCAAGGAGCGTTGATTTAGCATCTTTAGTCAAAGTATGGATGACGAACTTGAGTGTCACTTTCTTCCATATGTTCATCACTATCAGATATGGGCTCATCATCAGAAGCATTTGTGAATGGCTTGCCCCCTTTGTTGATTTCTTGTCTACAAGGCTCTTGGATATACGACTTGTCAACTCCACGTCCAGTCATACTCAACTCCATATCATGTGCTCGAGTGGCCAACTCTTCAAATGTTGTTGGTTGAATTCCTTGAAGGATATATCGAAGACCCCAATGCATCCCTTGAATACACATTCCAATAGTAGAGGACTCATGTAATCTTTCTTTGCAGTTAAGACTCAAATTTCTCCAACGATTAATGTAGTTGATGACTGGTTCATCCTTCAATTGACGGGAATTGGTGAGTTCAAGCATGCTGATTGTGCGACGAGTGCTATAGAAGCGATTGAGGAATTCTTGCTCCAATTGCCCCCAATTGTTGATTGAGTCAGCACCAAGATCAATGTACCAGTTAAATGCATTGCCTTTCAGTGATCTAACGAATTGCTTGACTAGTTGGTCGCCATAAGTTCCAGCATCATTACACGTTTCAACGAAGTGAGCCAGATGTTGCTTTGGATTGCCTTTGCCATCAAATTGCTTGAATTTTGGGGGTTGGTAACCAGTTGGCATCTTCAAATTATCAATTCTTCGAGTATATGGCTTGATATAAGTTAAAGGCATCTTGGATCTCCCATCGCGATTGTCTTGGATAGTACTCATGATAAACTCCTTAAGTCGAGCAGCTGGAATCGTCCCATCACTTGAAACTTGAAGCTTCTCGACAATGGAATTTTCCTTCTCAACTAGATGTTGATTCTTTGACGTCTCAGCTTCATCGTGCGCCTCAACTTGTTTTTCAGTTTCGTGTATGACATCCACGTCGTCAGCTTTCTTCATCAACTTTGTAATTAGAGTGGCTTGCTCTTGAACATGCTTCATTAGTCTTTCAACAGCTTTCGTTAAGTTTGTAATTTGCTCCTCAGGAGTTGTAACATTCGTCATCATAACACATGCGATGTTCAAGTCACTTGATGTAGAATATTGTGGAGATGGCAAATACTTCTCTTCATCATGATTGATTTCGTCACCAAGGTGGAATGGATCATCCTTAACATGCTCTTGTAGGAGAACCACATTTGAAGATGTTTGTAGCTTCATGGACATACTTCTTGTGGCAAGGCCAATGACTTCACTCGTGGAGTTTGAAGGATTTGAGATGGTCATCTTGGATTTCACTATCTTCATAGCTTTGACTTGAGCATCCATTTGAACTTGTTGAAGTGAGGAGATGAGAGGTAGAGATGGTCCCACTGGGCGTGCCAAAAATTTGTACACAACAAATTTGTAATTCTGAAAATCAAGAAACACAAAAATTGTGACAAATGAAATTTATATTGATCAAAATAAAATACGGGGTACAAATCTCTATTTAATCCTCTGATTCTTCCTTCAAAAATATGTTGACTTGAATATTGGAGTTGACTTTGCTTCTTTGATCTTCTCCAATGTTGACTTGAATGTTTATAACGTTAATTCGAGGGCTTGGCAGCTTAATCTCGGATCAAACGTTGAATTTGATATGGAATTTGAAATCTTCAAGGTTGACTTTGTGACTTTGATCTTCCTTGAATTTGATTTGAATATCTATAACGTTAATTCGTAGGTTTAGCACCGTAATTACGAATCAAACGCTATAATTTGATGAATATCTTCAAGAACGCCTTGAATATCGCCTAGAACGCCTTGAATATTTGAAGAACCTTCGTAGAGAAAATTTGAAGAGCTTCCTTCGTCTTCTCTAGCTTTTTGATTGAGCTTCTGTGTGTGTATTATGATTTCCAAAGGACCCTATTTATAGGTGTAGGATGGAAGAGTTGTGGATAATTTGGATTCCATTGATAATTATCCATTTGATTTAATAAATAATTATCATAATTTTGGAGCCATTTGATTGGTTGATAGAAGATCTAGATAGATCTTCTAGATATTATCCAAAACTTAACTTGATTTGATAATTATCCAGAACTTAACTTGAAAAGATAAATATCTTTTATCGTAGACGACTTTTGATTGGTCAATATTTCCACGCGGCATGATTTGATTGGTTGCAAAATTTCAATATCTACAAATACCATCAAAAATTTAAAACCCAAAAAAACAAAAGTACGAAAACATCAACTAATCTTGTGATTTTCTACTTTTTTTTTTAATTACTCATTAATGTACACTTACGTTGTCGACTTCAGTTTTCATGCCTTTACTCCCAATCTCTCTATTTTTTATGCCGATAGTTTCAACTTTCAAATTTAAAATTAGAAAATATTAAAAAGGTGGATGAGAATAGACTTTTTTTTAATAATTGTTTGTAGAGTTTACTTGATATTTAGGTCAAGTTTAATTTTGATTTTCCTTGTAAATTATGATAGGAAGATTATTATGTTAAAATGATTTTAAAAATATCGTTATCTAAATTAAAATAATAAATAATGAACGATGATATATTCTTAAATTAAAGAAATAAAGTAAATTCAACTTTACAAACTTTAATGGAATAATATTCCATTCTATTATACTCTCAATTGCGTCATCTTGTACTTTAAAAAATTCTCAAATTATTATTATTATTAGTTTTGATATATTCATCAATCTCATCAAGAAACCCCACAGTACTCTTATATATACTAAAGTAACGTACTTAAACTTGGATAGTTAAATATAATGTATAGCATAAACTTGGATAGTTAAATATAATGTATAGCATCAAAATTAAGCAATAATTTCTTTAATCCTAAAGCTAAAACATTTCAATTTTCTAAATTCTGAAATATTATTTTTTAATAAGGAAAAATATATAAAGAATTCCATGTCTTTCTTTTTTAAATAAATTTTTTATATATGACCCTGTTTTTAATTAAAAACATTAGCTTATATCGGCTTTTATACAAATCCTTATTGATATATACCGGTCAACATGAATCTTAGATATGTTGATAAGTAAATTTTTATATATATATATATATATATATATAATTATATATAAAAATATTATTATTAAAAATTAGTGATGTTACATTTTAAATAAATAATAGCTTATATAATGAAAGAAATAGTGTCATTTAAAATATTATAAACCATAATTCAAACATCTCAAGAATAAACAAGTGTTTATTATATTTCTTTAAACCAATTCATTCCCTCATTTTAATATGCCATCTGACCGATACATGTCTATTTTTCGACACATGACTATTTTTTATGAAATTCTAATTTGCCAATGGCACTCGCACCAACCCCATCAGTCAAATACGATAAAAAAGTAGTCTAGTTTTATTCTTGTCATCCTACATTTATTGGGTGAATTTGAAACGGTAACCTAATATCGATTTGTTGAAATTGTTACATGAATTTAATGGTTCATTTGGATGGAAAGATTTGGATCAAGAAATTCTCAAATCCTCATTTTAAATGTAATCTTATTGTTCGACAAAAAATGTAAATACATCAATCTCATATATATCTTTGGACCAAAAGGATTTGAAGCCAGATTGTTATGGATTTCAAATCCGCTCATTACCCCGTCATTTCAATTCTTTCCATTGCAAAAAAATGAAAAATTATTCTCAAAATTTTCTCTCTAAAAAGTCTCTTTTAAAAAATATATTTATATTTCTAAAAAATCTCTCAAATAAAACCTCTCACGAAAATCTCTCTCCCTCTCCTTAAATAATCGCTCCACCTCTCTCAAAAATCTTTCCTTGAAAAAATAAATTTCAGAATTATCTCACGATCCTCTTTCAAAATTTCTTTATTTCTCTCTAAAATATCTCACACACAAGAATGTATTCCTCTCTAAAAAATTTCTCTACATCTATGTCTCAGAAATCTCTCTTCCTCTCATTCTCCCTCTCTCGAACAAAATCAATATCTCCCCCTGTAAAATTTTGTTGACAAAATCTCTATAATAAAAGGATTTGTCTCTCTCTAAAAAATGTCTCTGGCCCCCTCTTTGTAAATAATCTTTCAATTTCTACTTTTGAAAAAATATTCCATAAAATTTTTTGACTCTATCAAAAGTCATTCCCCTCAATATATATATATATATATATATATACATATCGGAAATCTCTTTTAGCTAACGTATATACATATATAAATATACATATATAAATCTCTCATGTATCTCTCAAAAATCTTGTGTCCATAGTGTCCATTTTATGCATACTTTTAATCTGTTGTATTTTGTTTTAAGTTTGTTGTTTACGTATTTAGTACTAGTCTTGAATTGGTTTGGAATGATGAGAAGAAGAAGCCAAATGGTGCGAAAATGCAGAGTTTTGAAGAGAAATCAGAACAGTTAGAAAAATCAAAAACATATTACAAATCAAAGTCAGAGGTGGACACACTCAATTTTTGTAGAGATTCTATTGACTGAAGGTTGATCAGCGGAAACCGAGGTCTTGGAGCTAAATTCATGATATTTTTGTGACCATCTCTGTTTTAAATTATTTTTAGTTGGTTGGGATTTTTATTCGATTTTAAAAGACATTTGTTATAAAGAACACTGAAACATCATTGCATTAAGGATCCAATATATGAATCAATAACCATGTCTAATTTATTTAAGAACATTGAAACATCATTGCATCAAGGATCCAATATGTGAATCAATACCGAGATAATTTCTTAGGCTAGAAAATCTCAAACTATTGAGTTCCTCTAATTGTCAAATAATTGCAATTTTTCGAAATTAAATATTTTTACTTAATTTTAGTTTAATCACTTTTGAAAACCCCCTTTACTTTATTATTCGCTTTTTTAGAAATTAATTGAACAAATCCCTGCCGATCAACCAAGCTCATCACTATTCACAAATTTATTCGAGTAAGATTCTTATTTTCATTGGATAAGAAACACATAGTCCACTCTCTCAAAAATCTCTATTTCCCCTCTCTCTGAAAAATCGCTCTACTGAAATCATCCTCTAAAAAATCTCTCATAATTTATAATTTATTATGTGGATTTCAAAATCATTCATTTTAAATCGTTAGCAGAATCCAAATCGTTAATCTTATTGTGAACCCAATTGGAGCTGAATTGAAAAGCATTTGAGAGCCAATGAGACCCGACTTGTAAAGCTTTATTTCTCACTATATCGATAAAGGGTTCCTAAAAGACTTTGTGAAATAATCAATAAAAGTAAAATCGAATACTACAATCACTGGAAATGGAAAATTTGCCAACTTTGGATTACTGGAGACACAACCTGGATTTATTTATGGGCTAAGTTTTATTTTGTGCAGTAGAATGCATACAATCAGCTATATTTGCAGCCTTTTTGTAAAAATGCATACACTCAGCTACACTCAGAAAGATTTCCACAAACAAGAACAACTTGAAACATTCACTGCTGAAATGTGCTAAACAAAGACTACTCAGTTCACTTAAAAAGAAGGATGCGTCAAAAGTCTGAATTTTGTACTAAGCAACAATATAGTTGAATTTACAAAAATTTAAAAAGGTGAGGTCTTTTTGAAGCAGCTTCAGCAGCCACACCTTGTTGCTGCTGCTGTGGGTAAGGCGAAAGGCGTATTCTTGGACGTCTAGCATCTGGAGTGGGAACCTCTGTTGCCAAAAATGGCTGCCGACATTCAATACACTGAAGATTTTTGTTGAGGTAAATCTTTTGGTATTCAAATTGAATCCTGCATCTGTGGCAGCACGTCCAGAATGTATGTGGATGAGTGTGATTCTGATTATACTCAGTTTGTGAGGTGTCTTCATAACGAGGGCTCGGCTGCTGATTACTAAAAAGAAAATATTGATTCTGACGAATATAACTTGGATCCCTCATTTGTTCTGGCGATAAACTGTAATTTTGACTGTTGGTTGGAACGTGGGTAGTTGAAGTTGATGAGTTGGAATTCAGATTTGAAGTGTCTTGTATATTGAGCTTCAAATCATATGCGTATTTTTTATCCTTGTCAGAAAGGACGCTCCATGATAGGAGCTTGAAGGCTCCATCAGCTCCAATTAATTTGTTTTTATCCGGATGAAGAGCCAAAGCCCTTCTCTTATATTGCTTCCTCAGCACCTCTTCACTACAACAAGGATCCACTCCTAAAATCCCATAATAAATAGTTTCTCCGTTTATTTTGTTGTCATGCCAAATATGAATATCAATCACCTCAATAAACTGAGACAATCCATCAAGATTAGGGAACATATTTTGAGCCTTTAAAGCAAAATTCTTTGCTCCTCTAATGTCTCCCTCAGTAACTTTTTCTCGGCTATTCCTTTAGTCCTGATAGCATCGTCTTTATTGCATTCCATTTCTAGATAAATTTCTTTCCACTCTGCCAACCTACAAAACCAAAAGATTTGCGTTTAAGATAAGAATTATACCCTATGTTAATGTCATCACTCATTGGCTGCATCTGTTTCAGAGATCAATAGAAATGGCCTAAGCCATGAATATTGTTTCATTCATTGTGTAGAAACAGCTAAACAACACCGTACTATTCGGGGATAAGGTGGCACTTTAAAGTTTAAACGGACAAACGATGTGTTACTGAAATTATGATGACGTAACTGTAATATCGAAATTACAAAGGAATAACGGTAATACACAAACAATAATGAAAAAATCGTGTTACCAAATATACAACTGAATAAGGGTGTTACCGAAATTTTGAAATTTGTACACCTTATAGGCGCGAAAAAACACATGAATTCTCCTTATTCTCATGCATGTGCTACTAACACCTCAACAACGACAAAAATTATCTTTTTTGGTAAACTAAAGTGCATCGCTTTGTCCTAATTCAGATGACAAAAAGAAATCTAATCTTCAACGATAGGAAATAACCAGTGGTGTTATTAATTTTGGTTATTCAATTTAAATTATTATTTTTTGTATAACAATTCAATAAAAAGTTTTCAATCATCGGATCATACAAATGCAATTAGTTTATATTTTTAATAATTGGAATGTCAAGCAATTACAAGGGGACCAGCAACCAACATATGTGAATAGTTCATTTAGATCTAATATCCAAACACCAAAAGTCTATTGAAATTCTCAATCATATGGAACCAACTTTAATCACTTAAAAAATGTATAAGAAACAAAGAACAAAAGAAAAGTGCAAGATTTATGCATAAATGCAAAAATTCACACAATACCATCAGAAATTACATGTAAATTGAACACCACACTAATTTATCTAGAACTCTAATTTCACTTAGTTGTCAGGATATCATGAAATCATTTCTTAAGTGAATCGTGATTTTCATACAGATTAATACAGTTATCAACCATCAAAGGAGTAAAATTCACAAAAATAAACATCCATGGAGAGATTTATAAATTTTACCTCCTTCATAACTAAATGTGGTTCTCTGAGGCACCGATTGATGAATTTTCCACTAAAAGAACTTAATTTAAATTTTTTTCGGCTTATTCAAGAATTCAAATCAATAGAATTCGTACAAAGCAAAATAGCTTTGGGGAAACCACAAACAAAATTCTAAGAACATTGCTAGAAAATTGAAGAAAATAAATTTAGAGTGAACTATATGAGAAAGAACACTAGCCGAGGTTCTTGCATTTAGGGTTACAGCAACCCACCTTTTTTCAATATAGTTTGGAGTCTTTTGGAGTTACCAACCTAACCATGCTTAAATTTTAACCCTGGTTACTTATGAAGTTATATAAATTTGGTTTGTGTAATTTACAGCTGATTTTACAGGTCATCACATTTAATAGGTCCTCCTCATCCTCCTTACACAATGTCTGAATTTCTTTATCATTTTATGTTTTATTTCTTTAATTTCCACAATAATTGTTTATTTGGCAACATCAAGAATGTGCCTTGTTTTCTTCTACCACTCCATTTTGTTGTGGTGTGTAAACACAACTACTTTGGTGTATTATTCCCAAAGTTTCGAACAACACTTTGCACTCCTTATTAAAGAACTCCCAAGCATCATCTGTCCTGATTTTTTTAACCTTAACAGAAAATTGTGTAGTAACATAAGCAAGATATTTCTTTAAAATGTCAACTACTTCAGATTTAAATTGCATTAGGAAAGCCCATGTTGATCTTGAAAAATCATCTACAATAGTTAAAAAGAACCTTTCTTGGTTATATGTTTGTTCTTTATAGGGCCCCCACACATCAATGTGTAAAAGATCAAATATACTAGAAGTGTAATCATGTTTTTTAGGGAAAGGAGTTCTGGTATACTTAGCTAATGGACAAACTTCACAGAAAACATCATTCTTATCAAGAAGGTTGTGAAGCTCAGGCAAAAATTTAAATCTGTTATAGGACATGTGCCCAAACCTTTCATGCCAAAGGGCAGCTTTATTATTCTTAACAGTAGTGTTACATGAAGGAAAAGAATTAGTAGTACTGTTTACAAGGAAGAGAAATATCTTTTGTAGGACCATTCAACAACCTAGGAGGACCTAAGGTGAAATAGTACAAGCCATCTTTTAATCTACAAATCCTCCTTGTCATGCCATTGTTTATGTCCTGGATCAAACAAAAGGTGGGATAGAAACTAACAAACATGTGATCATCAGCAGTTAGTTTAGAAATAGACAACAAATTATGTTGAAAATTAGGGACATATAAGACATTCTTAAGCTGAATATGAGGACTTAGTTGAATTTTCCTTATATGAGTAACTTTACTTAGAGAGCCATTAGGTAATCTAACAGTATTGGAAGAATTACATTGTTTAAAACTCTCATTCAGAAAGGCTGAATTTCCCATCATGTGTTGGTAGCGCCGGTATCTAAAATCCAAGAACAACTAGTAACAATATTATCAGATAAGACAGGGATATACCTGCAGTATTACCTATAGCATTGGCTGTAGCAGATGTAAAAATAGAGTTGGGAGTGGATGTACCAGCAAGTCTAGTGTCACCAAGAATCTAAATGATCTGATTGTATTGTTGGCTGGTAAAAGTATGCGGTCTAGCCACTGAATGATCATCATTGTCACCAGCAGATGTAGGTGCACCTGATCCTAATGCTATAGTGGGGGGAATGTTTGTAGTCTGGTTAGCTTGTGAAAAAACACTTGAATTTCTTCCCCCATTATTGCCTCTGCCTCCATTAGTTCGTCAACTTCCTCCCCTGCGACCTCCTTTATTCCAGCCTGGGGGGTATCCAATGAGCTTAAAACACTGATCATTTGTGTGTCCATTGAAGTTACAGTGTTCGCAGACCACTCCAGTGCTAGCAGGTTGATTCTTAAACATAAAAGCAATAGATGTGTTATCCGCATTAGCCTGAAACCCTATCCCTCTCTGTGCCTCCTCATTGGTAACCTTGGAATAAACTTGTGTGTGTGAAGGGAGAGGTGACATCATTAAAACTTGGGACTGGATATTACCATAGCAATCATTCAAGCCCATGAGAATCTGCATCATTTTAATTGACTGCAAAAATCAATGTATTCTTTAATGAGTTCTGTAGATGGTGAGGGGGCTAGGGATTCATACTCGTCCCTAAGACTTCGGAGTTTAGAGTAGTATTCTATCATGTTGTTGCTTCCCTGTGTGATGCTGTTCATCTGTTGATATAAAGAGTATAAGCAGGCACCATTAACATGATCAAATCTCTCCTTCAGGTCTTTCCAAATCACGAAAGCAGAGTCGGTGTGACTACGCCATAGATAAGTTCACGAGAGAATGATCGGTGTATCCACGATTTAACAAGTGCATTGCAGCGGTTCCAATGCGGTAACAATGCAGATCCATCATTCGGTTGTCGGCAAGTACCATCGATAAAACATACCTTGTTTTTGGCTTCTAAAGCCACGAGCATTTCTCGGCTCCAGATCTTGTAGTTTTCTGCTCCTCTTAAAATTTTTGTAACAAGATCCAGGGTTGGTGTATCGGATGTATGAAAATACATAGGATCTTGAAATCTTATCACCGGTGATGTAGTAATCGCAGCATTCGTTGCCATAATAGATGTCGAGGTATTCGAATTGGCCATAACAACAGATCAAGATAAAGAAGACTGCACCGAAGAGCGTTCAGAATAAGAAAGATTGATTCAAAAATTAATCTATGAAATCTGCAATTGATTTGGATCAATTCCGAAAAGCTAATCTATTAATAGATTTTCACGAAATCACCAAAATAAATCGATTCTAAAATCGATCTAATCTCTAATCGAGAGTACATGATATTCTTCTTCAATATGAATGAAACAGAAGCAATTCAACCATAGCTCTGGTGCCATGTTAAGATTAAAGAAAGAAACCGAAGAAGGAAAACTTAGGGGCCAATTGGATGGCACGTTCATCTACGAAAAAAAAAATTCATGATAAAAGTAAGAAAAAAATATTTTTAGGAGTAAGAAATATGATATGAGATTTGTGTTTGGAGAATTTTTTAAGAGAAAAATATGTAATGATTATGGTTGATGTGATATATTTTTTGTTATGAAAAAATTATTGTGTATAATAAATTATTTTAGTCAAAATCATCGATTTAGATGTCAAAAAATAGCCACAATGGATCTTATTTTAAACGGCGCATTATTTTACATTAGAATATGTGATTAATTTGATTTTTGGAGTTCAAAAATAGCCGGAAAAAACCTTATAAATCGATTGTGTGAACTGTCAAATCATGAATAGTAAGAGTAAATTTTTCTCTTTTTTTACAAAAATTTCTTCAAATTATCTAAAATTTTGTGAGATTTTCTTAAAGAATTTTTTTCGTAACATGCCAAACAATTGAATTTTCCTAGTTTTTTTCTCTGAAATATTTTTTTTGGAGTAGAAGTTGTCATCCAATTGGGGCCTTATTTTCTTATTAGGATGAAGAATGAATTACAAAGACAGAAAAAACTCCAAACCTATATATACCCTGTTAGTGTTGGGTGCCCGGCAAGCCAATTGGTTGCCAAAAGTTAGCAGCACTATGAGAACAATCTTGTTATTACTATTATTTTATATGGCATTCTTCGTTACATATTTATATGTAATGAAGTCCCTTGGGTTACATAGAGCTATGGGTACGGTCACGCATTGGATGGTGATCATGGGATGTACTCGAACGGCTGTAATCCTAAAGGCGTTCCAAGTCGTAGAGTCATTGAGAAAGGGATATCAATGACTCGTCAAGACTTGCTTATATGTTGCATTTCCTTTTAGGAATGTACCTTGTTCCATGGGTATTGGTCGGGGACCTATGCAACATATGAGGGTTCACATCGGGGATGGTGAATTGAGCAACCCCAGTGAAAATTCATATTGGTGTCTACGTCGAATATGAAATTTCACGGTCACGTAGGCTTGTGGTGATCCTCATGACTTGAGGAATCGCGGCTGTTCAAATACATGACCCACTGCACTTTGATCTAGTTCATGATTACATGGATAATCGTTAAATGGGCTATTTTGGGTGTAGTCTGGTTATGTGATTTGGCAGGCGATTCCAATATGGGATCTGTCTCTAATCGTAAGATTAGTGAATCTCCTATGCTATCTTAGAAATGAATGACTAAGGAATCTCTGGCCAGAGTTAGTCAATAAGAAGGTGTGTGATCCTTGCTTATTTGACACAAGTCATCATTTGCTAAAGATATAGTCATATGATTAAATCTAGTAGGATTTCGACTGATGACCAAGTCCTAAATTTAATCGGGAGATCTGACAGAAGGATGAGACGCATGCTGCGATCGTGATCAGGAAAGGTCTGTTCTAATCATTTGAATCTAGGGGTTGAGTCGACGTTGCTAGACATCGAACTCAATCTGTGAGAGTCGTGAATTAATTGGTGATTAATTCATGACCAAGATTAATTATTTAGCATAATGATTGATCGAGGTAATAATTGACTAATTGTTACCGAGCCATTTTGAAAATGGTCTCACTGCTAGCATTCGAATGAACCTAAGGGGTCACACACGAACTTGAATAAGTTTCCCGGTTATGTGTACGTTAGTAGCCAATTTCATATTGGGCTATGTATATGAATTAATATTGGATATTAATTCTTGATGGAATTAATTAATTAATTAAGTCTTGGGCTTGAATTAATTAATTGGACTTTTTAATTAATCATTGGATTAGTTAATTAATGGGTAAAGCCCAAGTAGTTTATTGATTAAAAGCCCAATCAATAAATCAAAAGATGGAAGTCTTTTTGGGTTGAAAAAGAGATTTGGAAAGTCTCATAGGCTCCGTTTGTTTGTCATGGGAATGGAATCAAAATGGGGAATATGATTCCCAAAAATCAAATAACATTGTTTGGTATTTTTTATTTGATATTATGGAATGCAATCTAATTCCCAAAATATGGGAATTATCATATCAAATAAGGGAATCACATTACCTTGTTTTATGGAGGTAATGTGATTACCATATCAAGGTAATCATAAATGCACTACTTTAATGTCATTACTACCCTTATATCAAATATAATACAAAATCAACAAAATAGTTATTTATTTATTTTATTTCATTTACGTTATTATTTATGAAGAAATAGTTTCGTATTTTTAATTTATTTAGAATATTTTCATTGTCAAAATAGATCGTAATTTCATTTTATTTGATATTTATTTATTGAATGAAATTAAAAAATTGCTATGTTGTTTTTGCGATAGTACTTTTGAAATGGTTGTTGGTCACATATGATTAATATATTTTATTTATTAACAATAATATGTTTCCGACTTAAAATAATTATCAATGCATTGGTATATGAAAAATGCATACATGTAATTTTTTTAAAGTCGAACAATATGTAAATAAAAAATAAGCATGTTCAATTTAATTATCATTTTTCTAAAAGAGGATAATGCAATTGAAGCAAATTGATATCTTATTTATTCTTTATTATTTAACCAAATTAAATATATATATACATGTATATACACTTATGTATATATATAATATCAAATATTCTACTTTGTCATAAAATTTATAATTAGATTATACAAATATGATTTAAAATAAGGGTAAGTATGTCAAAGTCTTTAATTTTAGATTCCATTCTTTATTATATGTATTTGAACAAAATATAAAAAAGAAAAAAATATATATATTCTTACCCAATTTTTTTTATAGAAACCAAACACTATTAATGGAATCAGATTTCTAGTAATCAAATTACCAGAAATCTTATTCCCATTTTAGATTCCATTCCCTGTCAAACAAACGGAGCCATAAAGATTTGATATGGAGAATTGAGATTTTGGAAAGTCTCATAAAGATTTGATATGGAGAATTAAGATTATGGAAAGTCTCATAAAGATTTGATATGGAGGATCAAGATTATGAAACATTCCATAAATTAAGGATTTGATTTGAGAGAATAAAAGAATATAAGGTATGATTGGATTTGGATTTCCAATCATAATCTATTTACCTTGTAGGGCACGATTTTCTCCCCTTATTTAGGGCCTTGAAAATCGTCCCCTATTAGTATAAATAGGGTCCTTTTTGTTCTTCAAAATATAAGTTCTATCATCAGAAATTAAGCTATAATTCGAGTTGTCGAATAATAGATATTCTCCATAGTCTTTTCATAGTCTTTTCTTAAAAGCCTTCCTCTAACATATTCCATTATACACACATAATCCCATAGTCGTAGTAACGAGTTGCTAGCGAAACTGTTACGTACGAGGGAAACATTCAAGGTGTGGATACTACGCTTAGAGGCACTACATCTGGA
Organism: Verbascum thapsus; assembly: GCA_963669365.1. Taxonomy (NCBI): domain Eukaryota; kingdom Viridiplantae; phylum Streptophyta; class Magnoliopsida; order Lamiales; family Scrophulariaceae; genus Verbascum; species Verbascum thapsus. Next base: position 8,683,234 of record OY770108.1, read on the forward strand.
GTGCTATAGACCTTGATCGATCATATGAGTTGTAGGATTCGAACCGGCGTAGATCTCGGGGATACGAGAGGGCTATTTGGAATACTAATCGATACTAAAGAAAAACGAAAAGGTATATGTCGTTATTATCGTTTTCGTACTCTATTTCAATTTGTGCATAAATGCTAGGCATTAATGTGGTGAAACGTTTCTAATAAATTTTTGAACTCTGCTTCCGCTGCGAGGTTTCACCCGAGGGTCTAGGCGATCCCAACATACCCAACTACGCAACCGGTTATGTTTGACGTATGATCAACTAGCTAACACACCATCTAACATATATACTCTTAACACTAATAAAAAATAAGTTAACTAAACCCACCTTATTTCAAAATCTTAAATTTTGAATGTTATTTATATTCTTAAAAGACACAAATAATCCTAGTTAATTTTCTCCTTTCCAATAATACATTTCCCCGAAAAATATTTATTTTTTATTATTGCACAAATTCTCTCGTATAACATTTAAAAATATCTTATAAGTTCAATAAACTTATTTTATCCAAACACTTAGGAGCTTATTTTTTAAATAAGACCAAACATCTTATAAGTTCTTAAAACATTTTATAAGATGTAAGAACTTATAAGATGTTTCAAATAAGCTTAGCCAAACACCCTCAATATCCAATTTGAAGATAATTCCAAAGTCTCCCTTTTAATTCTTTGTGTTATTCATCATCTTCTATTAACATTTTGTTTGTAACAAGTGATCAGTACTCTCTAATAACTTATATGTTGTCCTAAGCATGTGTGAAATTCTTGATGCACTTTTCATGTACTAGGAAAAAGCACGTGCGTTGTACGATGTGAAACTATGTGACTTTGAAATGTTTAAAAATAATTTAAAATTTTGAAAAAATTTATCAAACTTTTTGTGAATGTGGATAACGTCACGAAAAATGGAGAGGAATAGTTTAAATCTTAATGATACGGAAAATAATGGTATTGTAAAAATAACATTTTTTGATGAAAACATTTTGTGGCCAAAAGCCCGGGAAGGCCTTGTAATATGAAAATGGCAAGTACTGACTTTCAAGCATATATTAAGAATTGGCTGGATAAAGAGATAAACGTATATATATCATCTTTTACGTGCAATACAACTCAATACAAATAATGATACTATTAAAAAATTAACTATTGAAATAATTTTTTTTATTGAGAAATTAAAAAGAAAAGGACAATTCAATTAACATTAAAACTTATTAGTAAAGTGCATTAGATGTGGAAAATAGACTTCAAATTTCGAGTATTATATAAATTATTGATTAGTAATTTAAAACTAATTGAAAATATATCATTCCTTTTACTATGAGAAATGGTTAGTATAGTGAGCTAGGATGCAAAGAAGAAGAAAATTTTGCAAATATTATCCTTTTATATTTTTATTTGATAATATCTATCGATAAATATTATCAAATTTCTATCACTTTCATTGAACTCATTTTTATATTCAATAATATATATTTTATTGATCTATATTCACTTCATAGTTCATTTGAAAAGTAAATTTAAGTGTGGTAAAAGTAATTTGACAATATCCGATTTCCAAAAACTTTTTTGTCTCAAAATGTATCAAAATTGAGTGGAAAAAAATAACTTTGTATGTGCTATTGAAATGGTTGATGCAATATTTTAATTTAGAATGCGTATGTGACTACTCATTTTATTTCACAGGAACAATGCACAAATCTATTCCAATTCATATTTACGTGATTTGTTTTGTTTATGGACAAAAACAACAAAAAATATCTATTCTTTTATAGGAGTATAGTTATTTAATAATAAACTCTATAAACATATGTATATTAATATTCTTGACTAAAGAGTTATCATTTTCAGTACTACTTCTGTGGGGCTTTACTTCTCGATGGAATTGAACACATTCATAACTTTTTTAATTGTCAATTATATGCAATTTATTCTTCATTAAAATTGTACGTTAATATTAATTTTTACATGGACATTTTGTGATTTTTGTACTTCAGTGATACTTCTTCTCAATAATTTACACATCACTATATAGGAAAATGAATGTTACCAAAATTAAATAGTGAATAGCAAGTGAAGAGACAATATTTAAATATATATATATATATAATAATATCATTTATTAGCATTGAATTGATTAAGTGAATGGACATGATGATTTTAATAATTATAATATAATAATTATATATCAATTAATAATAATAATATTATTTATTGGGAAAATGAATGCTACAAATTAAATAGTGAATAGCAAGTAAATAGACAGTATTTATATATATATATATATATATATATATATATAATAATATCATTTATTAACATTGAAAAGATAATCATGTTGGATTTCTAGTGCCAAAGACCATTTATGCACCAAAATTGTCTACAAAGAGTTATAGCCCGATTAGTAGACACTGCCGGATTCATTGAATTTACACTTCATCACAATGTTCGCATCATGTTGGTCATTTGATAGTGACTGGATCATATGAACGTTTCTTGGGATTGAGTTCTTCATTCCATCATGGGCATCAACTTATTGATTATTAGTATAAATGGAAGGTTTTGAAGAGAATGAAAACTAAAAACTCAAAAGCGGCAACATCAGCCTAGGAGAGTTACAAGAGGAAACCAAGATTATGGAATTTGTAAAACAGTTGGCCAGATGTTCAGCATTTTTTCTGGTGTACAGGATCCTCAAGAAGAGGCAAGTACAGAGCATACTTATGCTATGTGAAGAAATATTATAGTTTATGAAGCAAAAACCTTAGATAGGTGGAAGAAGAAACAGAAAACTTAGAAAGCCATAGATAGGGAAACTGATCTTTTATTTTTAAACGTAAACTGGTTCTGCCTTTACTGAATACAAGCAGTCTCTTTTATAGAGACGGACTCCAAACCTTATAAAGCTAGATTTAAAAAGTGGTTAGAGATCCACCTACTTATGACTACCGTTCCAAATCAACTAAAAGAACAAGTAGGCATTTTGATATCTCTTTATTTCCTTATACATTTAATAATAACTAGCAAGATGTACGTGCTTAGCACGTGAACACCTAATTTTCATACTATGTTTGGATATTAAATCTTAAAGAGAAAAGTACACGTAAAATATTTTTCTTCTTTAATATTATTTTTTTATCTAGTCGTTGAATGTTATGCTTTATTTTTCTCTAATTTTCATTTATATCTTTCATCTTACTCAATAGCTTATAGGTGGTGTTGTTCTCACTCTTATTATAAATTACCCATAAGAAAGAATTGAATGAAAAATACTTTAAATATTTTCTTACATTTTTGTCCTTTTTAAATTCATTTGTAATTTTTTAAAAATTTTGAACTATTAAATCTTTAATAATTAAATATTAACCGTAAAGATTCAAGATCCAAAAATTTAAAAAAAAATATTTAACATGTTCATAAAAAATTCTATAAATAGATAACTAATGCAAGTCAAATAAAATAAAGTGTTAATTTACTTTAAGTTGATATAATTTTATAGCAAAAAAGAATTTTATATGTGCTATTAAATTTTAGATAATAATAAGAACATAAACATGAAAATCTTATGAAACGCATTTGTGAATTTATAATAAAAGAATGCACTTATTTAACATTACATGGTTGCATACATACTTCTACCTCAGTAAATAATTTAGATAATGATTTATATGTGTATACTTGATAAATAAATACTTAGATTCAAGAAAGAAAAATTTATATAAAGGGTGTTAATACTCATCATAATATTGGATTTTCAAATGAAAATTTATTTTTCCATGTTTCACGTCAACTTACACAAAAAAAAAGAAGGTAAAAGACATTAGAAGTTATGTCATGTACCCAAATGTGCCTAAATCTTAATTTCACATCTCGAAATAAAAAAGCACTCTCTTAGTAATTATCCTCTATATAATGACGTACGTGTTGCATATATTTAAACCTACATTTGATAAATCATAATGCAAATATATATTATCAATAATTGATCGAACTAATACCTAGTTCGATGTTAAGGAAAATCTATATAATAAACAACACAAATTATGTACTTGTATAGTTACGAATAATATAGAATTAAACAATTTTTGTAAGTATTCTTTGACTTGTAATAAACACATACACATTAGTTAATGATCAAAAAAGATAAATTTGAAATTATATTGTAAAGATTGTTGAGAAATAATGAGAAATTCAATAATTGAAATATTACTATTTTGCAATGCAATCTAAAATTTAACAACACTTGAAGTCTAGGATGTTCTTGAGTATAATGTTTAAGCATTCAAAAAATACATTATGAATACCATGTTTTTAGTTAATAAAGATATAATATTAAAATTACGTGGCATCAATGCTACTTTTATATATTAAATTTTCTAGAAACAATTACAGTTCAATTAATAATTTCTCCTCAATGAACATTTACATAAACGTCAGAACATATAAAGATAATGAAAATTCATTACCATCAAAATAGGAGATATAGTCTTACTATCAAGCAAACAATATTTTTAATTTATGAGAGCTAATTAGGTTGTCATTATCTTTTGTACCTCAATTCATGTTTTGCATCTATGGCTAAATCTCATTTATTAGCATTGGGTTTAATAAGTGAATAGACATGATAATTTTTAATTAATTATATCATTATTATAATTGGATATCAATTAAGTGAGGACAAAAATATCATTTCACAATTGTCAAAAACAACAAAAAATATCTATTCTTTTATAGGAGTATAATTATTTAATAATAAACTCTATAAACATCTGTATATTAATATTGTTGACTAAAGAGTTATCATTTTCAAAAGTACTACTTCTGTGGAGATTTACTTCTCGAAGGAATTGAATATATTCATAACTTTTTTAATTGTCAAGTTATATGCAATTTATTCTTCATTAAAATTGTACATTAATATTAATTTTTACATGGACATTTTGTGATTTTTGTACTTCAGTAATACTTCTTCTCAATAATTTACACATCACTATATAGGAAAATGAATGTTACAAAATTAAATAGTGAATAGCAAGTGAAGAGACAATATTTAAATATATATATATATATATATAATAATATCCTTTATTAGCACTGAATTGATTAAGTGAATGTACATGATGATTTTAATAATTATAATATAATAATTATATTATTATGGTAATTATATATCAATTAATAATAATAATTATTATTATTAGGAAAATGTATGTTACAAATTAAATAGTCAATAGCAAGTAAATGTTACAAATTATATATATATATATATATATATATTTATATATATAATAATATCATTTATTAGAATTGAATTGAATAATTAAATGGACATGATGATTTTTGATAATTATAGTATTATTATAATAAGATATAAATTAAGTGAGGATAAAAATGTCATTTCACAATGAAAGAAACAAAGCTAAAAATTTTGAATTCATATGGAAGATGAGAAGAAATCTTAAAATGACCATTCAATAAAAAGCCTATTTCCATTCACCAAGTGAGCAGTTTTTGAGTGATTCGCTTTGTTAAATAATTTTTCATTCACCCGAAATCGGATTTGAGTAATTAAATACTCTAAATTTATCTACTCGAGACATAGAATAATTAGAGATAAAGACATTTCACTTTGAACATATGAAAATCACTTAAATCTTTATATAAATCATGCTAAAACACAATTTACTCAATCAAGATTTCCAACAGTAGTTGATAGTTACATAGTCACGAATTCGAATTTCATTGAGGACATGATTATATAGGTCTGTTATTGAGTGATGAAGACATGGGGCTGCGAAAGCTACTCAAAGAGCACGATTAACCAACTCTCGTCGCAAGATCTTACCTGTTGGAGATTTTGGAATCGAGTTCACGAATGCAACACGACGGATCTTTTTATATGGAGCAACCTGCAATTATGTGAACACTCACCATTTTAAAGGAATGAAAAACATATTAAATAAAATAAATGGTGAGAGAAATAATAAACACGATGCCTGTTTCGCAATGGAATCCATTATTTGAGTTGCAGATATGGTGCTGCCAGGTTTTCTCACAACAAAAGCCATAGGTATCTGACCTGCTTCTTCATCAGGATATCTACAAAACTCAAAATCAGATACATTAAACTGAAATCGACTTTGTTACAGAGAGAATATATTAAAATCAAATATTGAGAATGCTTACGGGATGACAGCTGCATCAGCAATTTCAGGCATTGAGTGAAGTAAATGTTCAAGCTCGGCTGGAGGAACCTGCAATGTATCTCACTTAACATGTCAACATACAAATTTATGCAAATTCAATCCTGGAAACATTTATTTCTACACTAACCTGATATGCTCCGTACTTGATCAATTCTTTCAACCTATCAACAATGTAGAGGAACCCATCCGAGTCAAAGTAACAAAGATCACCAGTCTTTAGCCAGCCTTCCGAATCTAAGGTCGAAGCTGTTGCTGCATCATCTCCAGCATAACCTGTGATAGCCACACCATCAAAATGATATATGTTACATAGAGATTTAATATACTTGTACATACTTATTATTATGATCAAATACAGTAGTAATTGATACCTTTCATAATTACTGGCCCTCGTAACCATAATTCTCCTGGTTGTCCAGGATGTAATGCCTCACCAGTATCAGGATCAACTATTTTGGCTTCCATGTTTTCGCACAAGCGGCCAGCACATCCATATCGCTTTACCTCCTCGTCGCCCACCAGTCGTGTGGCTGCTCCTCCACTCTCAGTCAAACCATACACCTGACAAATAACTATCATGCATAAATTGTATAAGAAGTTAAAAGAACACAAAGCTTTTGTATAATATATACCTGCACAATATCCACGTGAGGGAATTTAGAGGTGAACCGCTCTGAAACCTCCTTTCTTAGCGGCGCTCCGCCGCAGCCCAGCCACTGCAGCGAGCTCAAGTCATACTTTTCCACCAAATCGGACTTCATGACCATCGCCACCACAAGTGGCGGATGGACAGGAATAGACGTCACTTTATACTTCTCCACCGCCTCAAGCATTTTCACAAAATCGAATTTCTCCATCAACACAACGCTCTGCCCCATCGCCGCCGCTCTTATCACCAAGAGAAACCCCGATATGTGAAACAAAGGAACAGTAAAAAGCGACACTGCCTGAACATCATCATCAACAGTTGTGTTGTAATAAAATCCGGCAATAACAGCTATTAAATTCCGGTGAGTCAGCACGACGCCTTTCACCAACCCGGTGGTGCCGGAGGAGTAAATGATCACAGCCGGGTCTGACTGATTCACGACGACGTCGTCTATAGTACTAGAGAACGGAACGTCAAGCATGTCAATAAAAGTGGGGGAGTCGAGGAGGATGACGGGGAGATCGGGGGGGAGTTTATGAGCGAGGGCTGAGGTGGAGAAGGCGATGGAGGGTTTACTGATTTGAATCTGGTGAGTTAACTCGGATTGGGATAACACTGGGTTGGAAGGGGAGATGGTGACGCCTAGAGAGAGGAGAGAGAAGTAGAGGAGTGGGATGTGGAGGGAAGGCGGGGAGAGGACGAAAGCAACATCGTGTTTAGAGAGATGGAGAGATGATTTGAGGTAGAATGTGAGGGAATTGAGTTGTTGGAGGAATGTGGCGTATGTGATACGGCGGCCGGAGTTGGGATCGATGAGGAATGTGGTGGTGGAGAGGGCGGTGTCGTTGGCGGTCGAGTGGAGGAGAGAGAGAGCGTATTGGATTATAGAGAGAGATTGGGAGAGTGGTGGGAGAGGAACTGGGGGCTCGAGACTCTGGTAAATTTTGGTTTGTGTGCAAAATCCGCCATTTTTGGGGTCGAGTTTCTGCAATGATGATTCACTTTCCGCCATTGGTACGTAATGAGATGGGGGTTAGGAAGTGTGCATTCTCCTATTTATGGTGTTGCTACCTACCTAATCAATTTAATGGAGCTTTTACTTCATCAACATTTTGACATTTTAAGGCGAAAATAATAATACTTGATATGAATAATTTTATAAAATAATTATTTTTCAAAGTCGTGTAATTTGGTTTCATCGGGATTAATAAATTTAATGGGTATGTTGGCGAATTTAGAATTTTCTAATTATTTGTTTATCAAATTAGTTAGATTTACAAGTCACACTATTATTAGTGTACTACCACGATGCCGACATGCTTCACCATTGTCTAATAAAAAATCACCACTACTTTAGCATAATAGGGTGACACAAACATTAAAAAGCTTGTTTTATTGAATTATATTGTTGTAATCAACAATTTGTACTTGCAGTTTTCTAGAATTCCGGCTTTATCAAGTATCAACATTATATTTAACATAATTTATCAAAAAAAAAAATCATATAATAATTGATTTAGGTGAATCTTATATAGTGGGATATATATTAAATTTATTTAAATACACTAAGACTAATGCTATGTACTACCATTTTCATATCACCGATTTTTCACTTATTCTATTATAGGTAAATAATCATTTGGATTTAATTAATTCAATTGAATTTAATACATTCATACTTTCTAAATCATGGGGAGGTGAAAAATTGGTATTATGAAAGTGGAGGTATATAGCATTTCTTAAATAAATAATTTATTAATTAACATATATATATATACATTGTTTGACTTAATATTATCTTTGATTTGATTCATTGTATATTTACTTTGATTTGTTTTGATTTTCTTACCTTATTTTAGATTTAGTTTGATCCTTTAGGATCTCATAGGATATGTTTCCATCCATTTGCTTTTTTATAATCGAGACTTTGAATAAAACAATTCAACAAGGGAGATTTCTATCTCAACATATATCACCTACTATCATATATATATATAGAACATTGTTTGGTATTATTTGTTTATATTATGGAATGTAATATATCTATAACTATTATAAAAGTATGAATCATTTGAATGACTTATGAGATGGGATTTTTTGGAGGAGGTCTTGATTGCATACGGTTTCCATTGGGGATTTGTACAGATGATAATGTTGTGTGTTACTACACCTCGATACTCGATTATGTTACAAGGTGAGGTGTTTGGAAACATACAGGGGAAACGGGGACTAAGACAAGGAGACCCTTGTTTCCCTATCTATTCGTTCTTGTTATGGACTACTTGATGAGGGGTTTTAAAAGGTTGCAGATGGACTCTGAGTTTAGGTACCATCCTAAATGCAAAACAGTGGGACTTATTAATCTTTGCTTTGCCACCAACCTTAGGATGTTTTGTAAAGGGGAAAGAAGGTCTATCTTGAAGATTAAAGAGAGTTTTGAGAGATTTTCCAAGGTGACGGGTTTGCAGGCTAACCTTGATAAGAGTCAGGTTATTTTTGGGGGGTTCGACAGGAGGAAAAAGAGGTTATCCTTCGGGAAACAGGCTATGGAGAGGGCGCTTTGCCTATGCGATATCTATGTGTGCCGTTGATTTCATCAAGGTTAACTGTGAAGAATTGTCAGGTGTTGATAGATAGAATCTTGAGCAGGATCCAATCTTGGACGACGAGATTTCTTTCCTTGGCAGGTAGTGCAATACTTATTAAAGTTGTACTTTTTGGGGTGCAAATGTATTGGGCACAGATTTGTCCTATGCCGCTTGCTGTGATAAAGGAAATTGAAAGAATGTGCAATATTTTTTATGGAGAGGGAACACCAGTGGATAATTTTATGCACCTGTCAATGGAAAGATGTTTGCGATGCAAAGGAGGAGGGGGGTTTGGGGATTATTTCCCTTTGAGCAATGGAACAAGGCAGCCATTTTCAAGCACATTTAGAACATTGCCCAAAAAACGGACTTGTTGTGGATTAGATGTGTTGATGCATACTATTTGAAATCCCGAAGCATTTGGATAGTCCAAAGAAAGGATACAGATTCATGGTATTGGAAAAAGCTTATGGAATTCAAAGAAAACTTCTTGGAGGCTGTTGATGTGCTACATAATCGATGGGATGGGGGAGAGTTCTCGATTCATAGAGCTTATGACCACATTGTAGAACATAAGGAGAAGGTGTGTTGGAAGAAAGCGATTTGGGGCAAAGGGCCGGTACCTAGGCATCGGTTTATTGCGTCGCTAGCTGTTAGGGACAGATTGAGGACAAAAGATAGATTAAGCAAATGGAATCCAGATATTGACGAGCGTTGTGTCCTCTGCCATGGGGAACGAGAGTCAAGAGATCATATCTTTTTCAAATGTGAGTTCGCAAAAGAGGTTCTTCAATGTAGCTTGGGGAAAATGAAGTTGAGGTGCTTAACTGGTTTGTTAAAACTAGTGCGGGAAAAACGAAACTTTGTGAGATTAAACGAGGTTTGTTTGCAAGCTTGGTCTACAACATCTGGAGTGAGAGAAATCGGCGAATTTTTACACATGAAAGGAAGACGCCACAGGTTATATAGTAGGGATTGTTTGGAGTCTGCTACAATGTAAATATGGAAATCTGGATAGTTGAGTGTAGAAATACATGTACATGATTTTCTGATTTTGAATGGAATTTAAGCTTATCATTTCCAAAAAAAAAAAAAAATTGAAAAATTAGAAAATAAATCATAAAACAAAATCAGAATAGAATTTGTACAAGGTATAAATAGCTATACCAATTATATAACTATCATAAAATATAATTATTTTAATATAAAAATTGACAATGTGAAGAGTAATATTTTCTATCCAAGATATAATTATACCGAGTATAATTTATAAATAGCTATATATAAATTTTAAACAAACTAAAAACATCTAATTTAATTATAAAATTTATAATATATATATATGTATCCGTAAATATGAAAGTTATGGACATGCTTATATATATTCATATTGAACAAAAATAAATGAATCTTAATCACTGGACATATATATATACACACATATTTAACTATCTAATTTTTTTTAACATAAAAATATAGTAGTGTAATTGTCATATCATATGAAGCATACACATCTTAACAAGATTATATATATATATATACATACTGACATATGAAGAACTACAAAATGTTTGATCGTATAAAATACATAATGTAGAAACTCGTATTTAATGATGTATTATATGATTTAGGCATATCTATATGTATTTTCTAGATTTTATGGAGTTTATAATTATACAATAAAATTAATTGATTGACTTACGAATTATAAGTTATTTTAATATAAGAATGAAAGTTGTGAAGATAAATGCATGAAATATAAGCTTGAGATGTATTGATTAGCCCCAAGAATTTGTATATCAAGCTTGTGATGCATGTATTGTTCAGCCCCAAGAATTTATATATCAATCTTGTGATGTATCGATCAACCCCAAGAATTTGTATAAATTATAGCTAGGTATACCCAATTGTAGATATAGCTATTATAAAATATATTTTTTTTAGTATAAGAGTGGTGTGAAAAGTGTTACACAAACTTCGAATAAATTACAATGAATGGGTAGAAAAACAGGAATTTCCGAGGCGAGTAGAACTCTCTCCTTAACACGAAATTACCCCGCTTCTAGTGGTACGGGTGATGCACACGTGTCCCAAGATACAACGAAAACAATTCTTTCGTAGGACCACTCCAAACCAAAGAGCAACTACGAACTTTACTTGCTGCCTTAAGCTCTCAAGAGATGAATAGAAGAGTGTATCGTTGTGTGTATTTCCAATCTGCAAGGACCCCTTTATATAGGTACAGAAATTAGAAAATGGAATAAATACTGCCTTGAATTCCTTCTGTAATAGCAAGGAGTTACAGTAACAGCTTGGGAGTTACAAACAGTTAAGCTATATACAGCAGGAGGGGAAATGGAGGGGAAATAGGTGGGGAAATGGAAGGGAAAGATTTAGCAGGTAGGGCAAACTTTGGGGAAGTGAAAAATTCACTTCAAGGAATTTGGTAGGGAAATAAAAGTCAGCCAATGAGATGCTGCCATGTGTCCCAACCTTATTTTTTTTCCTCTTTTTTTTTAAATCGTTTTTTTAGTATTAATTATGCAAAATTAATTTTTTATTTTTTCACCATTATTTTTCTTTTTTCAAGCTCTATAAATAGAGCCTAAGTTTGTGTCATTTGGACACCAATTTTTTTTCGAGGTTTTTACTCCATATTTTCATTTCAATTTGTTCAATGGAGTACTTTATTTATCTTTTTATTAATATTTTCTTGTACGTTTTCAATAATTTCTATTTTATAAAAAATAAATATTTTAAATATTTAATTAATGAATATAACTATAAAATTAATTTTTATTAAAATTAATTATAACTATAAAATTAATTATTAAAATTAGTGATGTGGATGAAAGAGAAAGTAAAAAAAAATTAATTGACTAGCTAATGTGGAGTTGAAAGGAATGTGATAGGGAATGTGGTAGGAATCTGATGTGGCAGGAAAGAGAAAGTGAAAATTTGACTACCTGCTGTACATAGCCTTACTGAAAGAATTCAAAGATCAAGTAACAGACAGAGAAAAATGTGGCCTTTGTTTTTTTTCTTTATGTTATGTATTATATCCATTCTCATCTTTTCTACTGGACTCTTATGGGCTCGAAATTAATTGACCCAAAAATTAAACAAACTAAATGAGTAGTCTTTTTCTAGGCCCAAATTTAATTAAATAAATTTGGCCCAAAAAGATAATACTTTGACCACAAACCCACAACCCTCAAGCCCAAGCCCACGCCCAAGCCCCACGACCCGGATCGGGTTGGTGGGCGGCGCGCGTGTGTGTGTCCGCGCGTGCGTGAGACGAGCCAAACGGACCATAGCTACGTCTTCCCTCCGGTCAAAACTATTGTAGACCCAAGGGCCCAAACCCATAAGCCAATCATAGGCTATATCCACTTAGTTTGTTTCATTTTTCCTATGTTGGATAGGCCAAAGATAAGCCAAAATTCAAACCCCTCACTTTAACAATTAATTTCTCATTCGTTATAAATCCGAATCGAGAAATTCGAAAGGCTAAATTCATCTACTCCCGGAGTAGAACAAGAATATGCCAAAATATTCCGTATCCCCTATACGTATATGGTTCGAATTTATTTAGCAAAATGACACCCCATTTTGCCCCCACAATAATCAAGCTGTTAACCAACAGCTTTTTCCAACAAAAAGTAATATTTTTCGTATAAGATATAACTATATCAATCATTGATAGCAATATATAATAGATTTAAATAAACAAAGAATATCAAATTTAGTTATAAGAAATATTACATACATTTATCTATATATATATATAAAGTTACTTTATATATATATATATATATATATCTGCATATTCATGGTACTGATTATATTTTGAAGTTGAAATGGGAAGATGAGTAATGAGATTACACGGAAGTTAATTGAAGTTGAAAAGAGTAAGGGAGGTGGTTATTGTGCATCCAATCAATTTTTTTCTTTACAATAAAATAATGCAAATTAAGAGGAAAGAGGATTGAATTAAAATAGCTAAATGGGTATTATGGGATAAGAATAACACGTTGGGAAAATTAATAATTTTTTTAAAGTTAAATTCATTCAAAAATTATAACTACTTTATGGATAAAATTAATTAATTACAAATTACTAATTGTCCAAAATAAAATTATAACTACTTTATGGATAAAATTAATTAAAAAAATTCAAAATTCTATAAAATTAGTATTCCTTACTGCAATATAGTAGATAGATAATATATGTGTGAATTTTGCAATCACATACTTATGTGAGAGTGTGAGAGCGTGAATCATCACCTTTCGAACAATCATACAACAAAACCAAATGAGTTGATTAAAGTTTTGCATTACATGAAACTATAATATAATATTTAAAAAAAAATCTCAAACTTTAATTTGATAAATACATAAAATTATATAACGTGATTTTATTTATAAGCCAATTGCAAATTAATAAAAATTTTAAGAAAATAATAATATAAAATTAATTGATGTATGTAGTAGAGGATGAATTACTAGTTATCAAAACCTCAATGGAAATAATGCAATAAAACATAAAAGGAAAGAAAGAAGAGAGCCGACAAAAACGGGATAAACACATTAAGATAATTATCATACATAAACAATAATGATTTAAAGAAATTGATGACATTTAACGAATATGTCGAATAATATAAAAAAAATAATTAACTACCACGAATAGTACTTGAAAAATTTATCGCAAATATGGAACTTATTTCTTCTTCTTTGCGACTTAAAAAACCTAATAGTGAGAATTATTTTGTTTTTAGTAGGTTTCAATTTAATAGATCAATAAGCTATTGTAACATTTACATTATCCTCATTCAAGCGGTCGAAATGAGGTTGCGCCGAACTACTTGTCCCCCCGTGCTGAGCAAAATGATCATTGTAGTTCAATTCATTAAACTGCTGAAACCCATGATAATTGTTTGCAGAAGGGCCTACATGCACAAAAAGAAACATTCAAAAGTAGTACTATCTAAATTATAAATTTGTATAGACATGTATATTTAAAAATGATAACCAATTGGCTAAAAGAAAATACCAGTATGTACATCAGGAATTGGAACATTCCATGACGAATGAGTAGGCAAATCTTCGTATGTGCATATCTGTGTAGAAGGACCTATGTGCATAAAAATAAACATTGAAAAAAAGTATGATTCAAATTAAGCATGATATATATATATATAAGAATGCTAATAATAAGATAAATACCTGCATTCACATCAGGAAAATCGGGCAAGAATGGTTGTGAATCAAATGTTGGGAACTGATTTTGAGTTGACGTCAATGGCAGCGAATAAGGACTCTAAGATTGGCTTATTTGTTTCTCAATGTAAAGCTCCAATGTAGCAAACTCATTCTCAGGATCCAAAAAATAACCCAAATCATCATCGTCATTAATCTCGACTAAATTTTCTATTACACCCCTTGCACTCTGTGAATAGATTTTTATATATACCTTGATCAATGATTGATTCAGATCAATTTTCGTCCTACGGTATAATTTTGCAACTAAAACAACAAAGTTGATCAACTTAGGAATTTTCAACATAGTGGTAGGACATACACTACTATATCTTAAACAATTCGATTCTTCAACAATCGAACCATCAGAATATATAATAAGTTCAACAGAGTTCGATCTCGATATTTCTGCAAAAAATTCATAATTTAATTTATACAACTATCAAATAAATCATATTTCAAAATCAAACTTATAGTAGAAATTAAACTATGAATTAACATAAATTATACAATATGTAAGTAAATTAATTGTATAAATTTAACAAAATAAAATTAAATTAAATAGTAAGAAAAATAATAAATTACCTGTAATAGTGGAGATTGGTAGAGATAATTTGTGTAGGTAATTGTTGTAGGTGAATTGAAAAAAATGAAGTAGTGTTGATAAAATCGTGTACCAATACACAAATATATAGAAAAAAGAAGTGACAGATTCGGCCCTTCAACATCCAGTCAAAGGCAGCCACCTTTTGCCAGATTCGGCCCTTAAGGTTAGGGCGAATCTGATTTTTCAAAAAGGGCTGCCAAAAATCGACCCTATGGTTAAGGGCCGTTTCTATTGCCCTTAACCATATGGTCAATAGTCTATTTTTGAAATTAACTTTGCTATGGGTACATTTTTGAAATTTAATTTGAATTAATCTGTATTTTTTGAAAAAATTCCCCTTTGTGTAGGATAAAAATGAAAAAAAAAACCTGGTAAATCATAGTTAATTAATTATTATACTTTTTACCTGCAACCCACAATTCTTGTTATCTTCTCTTTTACATTTCCTACTTGAAGAGAAAGAGACGTCAAATCTGGTTCCAGCCCAGATTGTCTAATGCACAACGAATAAGATGGTAAAATTTCATCTCTCAATTTTATTGCCTTGCCCTGTGTTTCATTTAAAAGTTATAATAAAGTATTGGGAATATTTGCTGAATTGTTTGTCTTAAAGAATTGGTGATCTGGGTTTTTATGAATTTGGTCATATACCCATTTCGAAGATCTTAGTGCAGGAAAAATTATTATCTTCAGATGTTTATAAATTCTTGAATTATTATGGGATACGAATTTAGTGCTGAATATTTTTGGGGTTTCTTAATTTTGCAATGTGGGTTTCACTTTGCTATCTATTTTTATTCTTGTATGTGTTTTATTACCGCATTGAGTGCTGATTGGGCTTTGGGTTATGATGCTTGTTGGTAATTTGATGCTATAATTCAGTGTTTATGCTACCCTAGTATTTTTGCTGCTCTCTTAGTGTCAATATAAGTTGTTTCAAAAATCAAAGTGATGTACAGGTATGTCAAATTTCCCATAACCCGTGGTATGACTGATCTTTTTTACTTAATTCCTAACTTTGAATCCATGCCTTCCTTCACAATGCATGGTAGAAGAAAGGCGATTTCGAATATTTCTCATACAAATTGTGGTGCTGTTTATTAATTTAATACCCATCTCATGAATTGCAGAGTTTCAGATATATTGTCGTGTCATTTATCAGCTATCCATTCTATCTCCCAATTATACTTTTCATGAGTTGAGTTTGAGTTTTTTTAGTTCCGAAATAGTCTATTAATTTAAGAAACATAGTTTAGGAAGAAGTTTAGAATTTTGTGGGATTTAAATTATCTTCTGAATAAACCTATATTGTATTCCATGGAACCAGTCACAGGCACAAGAACTCAGATTTTTTATTTAACTGGGAAGATGATACTGATGCTCAATTCAGAGAATAAACCATAAATACTAGTTTTCTGGATGCATATTGACGAATTATAATAATAACCTGGACTTTATCTTATAATGTTTATTTTAGTTTCCATTAGTAAATCTGGTCCTTTTCCTAGGAAATAGTCACAAGCACATTAATTATCTGTGTGGTTAGGTTACACCTTCTGTTGTTTAGCTTCTTCTGAACCTAGATTGACAGCAAATTACACCATTCATGGAGACAGTGATTTAAAGAGAGAGAGAAAAGAAAGTCTAGTTTTATTGCGAGTTGATGGAGTTAAACTAAGTACCATTGTATGTTTACATGAAAGGTTTCAAACACATTTTGTCGTAGATATAGTAAAGGAAAAATAGATGTATTATTTGTAAATACTTTGAACAAACACTATTTTTTCATTAACTTAATTAAAAACAGATCTTACAGTCCCAAGACCTTAAGTGTAAATGAGTTTTCTTCTATTTTCTCTTGCAATTCAAATTCCAAATTTTATTATCGACAGGAAAAGGAAGCAAAGAAGGAAGCTTTTAGAAAGTATTTGGAGTCCAGTGGAGTTCTTGATGCTCTTATAAAAGGTTAAAGTTCAGATTTTAGAATTCATTTGACTCATCAAGTACAGATTTTAAACTTCTGTTTTTTTCCTTTGCTTGTAGTTCTTGTTGCACTATATGAGCAGAATGAAAAACCTTCCTCAGCTGTTGAGTAAGTTTCATAACTACTTCAAAGTTGTTATTTATTGCATAGTTTTAGTCATTTCTTATTTCTGTTATCATAGTTTTTAAGCACAATTTACTGCACTAGATTTTGGATGGATTGATTTTATCCATAATATAGTTTGTGAAAAGCCTCCCAACTTTGTTGATTTAATTTTACTTTGTTGTCCTAATTGCATCAATAATACAATGATTGTGGAATGAATCATTTTAACAGGTTTATCCAACAAAAATTAGGAGGTCCAGGCCTTGCTGAATATGAGAAGCTGCAATCTGAAATTGCAGATTTACAAATACGCTACAATGAGCTTCTGGCTTCCCACCAAGAAATATGTCGAGAGGTATATCTATATTTATCTGTGTTAATTTGTTACCATTTTTATCGGGTTGTGTGTTTAGAATCTAAATTACATCATTTTGCTGTTAGTATCCTTGGATGCCAAACTATTCAGACCTAAATAAATCTATTTCACCATGGTCACGGTGAATATGTTTAGTTTCATACTAATCAACAATATCATATAGTGATATGAAATATATAATATAGGGCAAAATGCACTTCTCCCCCTTTAAAAAAAACCATCATTTGGCACTAAAATCTTTCGAAATTCGAAAAAGAGACACTGCTCTATGAAAATTCTGAATTTGTAGCATTTAGCCTCAAAATCAATGTACATATGATATTTTCTTCCGGAACCTCAACCGCATGCCAGTTATTTTGCAATTGTAAGGCCATAAATGTCAGTTATTATTTCTTCATACCAACTATGATTTATCTATTCTATTATAAAAATATGTTTCTTTGAATTTTTGATGTTACTAAAATATCCCCAACAAATTTAAATGTTAAATGGCCAAAGAGTCAATAATAAATTTTAAACACCTATAACAATAAGAAGTATAATTGCATTAGAATTCTATAATAAAATTTTATATAGATGTAGAGTTACATAAGACTACTCATATTTATTTATTTGAAAAGAAGATGATAAAAAGAAAGCTTTATTTATAATGTTATGCTCTGTCCTTAGTCAAAACCAATAATGAATTCTTAATAAATTTCACTCCAACAAAGTAACATTTTAACTACTAAGGATTTTTTCATATTAAGTAATAATCATTAGTTGTAAGTTGTAACACAGTGATCAATTGTATTTAAAATATTATGGCTTCCATTCCTCTTTGTGTTTGCCGTCCACAATACATAAGTAAAGAAGACATATGAAATAAAACTTTAATTTGCTTTTTGTCCAACTCCTCTGTAAGTGAATCCCTATGGTGTATATAGACAATATTAGAAATAAAATGTGTAAACTTTTTCGTTAACCGTAGTTATCACACCAAAATGCCAAATGTTTAATAGTAGAGTAAACCATAAAGATTTCGATCTAAAACAATATGAAAGAGATCAATAATTAGCCAAAAATAGCAAGAAAGTAAATTGAGTGACATGTAGCCAGTTTCACTTAGTAAAATTATCATATACTTTTGAATTAATAACATTTTTAAGTTGAAAAGTAGCAACATATATGTATTATATGTTATAACTTCGGGATGACAAATGGGTGGGTTGGGTTGGTTTGGTTGGGATCTTAAATCCAAAAGGAAACCAAACTGAACCTAAGAGGGAACTAAGCCCAACCCTAACTCAATAACTTGCATTTTGTTCTTTATAATTTATATTATTGGCAAGCGATTTGGGCCTAACCTGAAATTAGTTGGACCCAATTAGGGACTAAATAAAATTCCTTAGGAATCAACCCAACCCAAACTGGTTTAATTGGGTTGGAACCATGGTTTTGGACCCATTTTGCCACCCCTAGTTTTTGTTACACGAACGTGTTGTTTACTAGTATTATAAAGTTGGTAGCTCAAGTAATCAGGTGGTAACATGAATTCTTAGTATTGGCTCCTTGCATTCTTCAAGAACATGAATTCGTGTACAACTATTAACGAGCTATTATATTGCTTTCTCTGAGACTTGGTCATGTATGTATCTGTATTATTGCAGTATGAGGAACTTAAAAAAACCCAGGTTGAAGCATCATCATCAACATCTTCATCATCATCGAAAGAGACTATTACTACTAAGGAGAACAAAGGACTATGAGTTGTGCTTGCCAAATAAAACTTATGATTAATTGTTGATTTGTTGTTTTTATGTCTTATGACTTATGAGCAGTTTTTACAGAAGGGTAATTAACTCAAATCCCCAATCGGTGGAAGGTAGAGATTTGATCATGTATGCTGTTAGTGTTGTGAACATATAATGTAAATCTACAGTTTGTAAACAGTCTTTCTGTACTAACTTTTTAATTACTAAAATAATGCAGCCTGTGGTTTAGAGTTAGTCTTAATTCTGAAGAAATATATCAACATGATATCATTTTTTTTAAATTGAAACCATGATTTATTTATGAATTCGCACACAAGATGAATTTGATACATATTATTACAGCCTTAAAAAGCATGACATTCTCCACTGTATATGGATAAAATATAACTATACATGTGACAGGATAATTATATAAAAATTTAAACTTAAGTTTAGGGGTGTGCATCGGTTCAGTTCGGTCAAAAATCGAATTGAAATTTCGGTTTTCTCGTTTTTCGGTTTTTCAAAATTACAAACCGAAACCGAACCGAAAAAAGTTCGGTTCGGTTCGGTTCGGTTTTTAACCGAAATAACCGGATTTCGAAAAAAATAGGAAAAATCACATAGTTCGGTTCGGTTTTTCAATTTTTTTTTGTAACTTCGGTTTTCAACCTACTCATTTATATATATTTTTAAATTTTTATTAATATATAATGCTTATTAATTATATATAAATTAAAATAATTATTAATATATATTATATATTTCGGTTTTTGGTTCAGTTCGGTTAACCGCGCCTAAAACCCGAAATTGAACCGAAAACCGAAATTTTGCAAAAATAAAAACCGAAAACCGAACCGAAATTTTCGGTTCGGTTAAAAACCGAACCGAAGTTTCGGTTTTCAGTTCGGTTCGGTTGATTTTGAGCACCCCTGCTTAAGTTATCTGATAATCTAAATAATTCACGTCATTCCTATATTCATTTCTATAAACCAATTATGGGATTGACATGGACTAAGGGATGCCAATTACACTCATCTTTGGTTATCATCAAGTTTAAGATATTTCATACTTACTAGTAAAATGCACGTGCACTTGCACGTGAAAATATTTTTATATATATAAAAATATAATTATGGAATAACACAATTATGTAAAACAAAACTAAATTATTTTAGATATTTTTAAAGCTTTTTTAATTTATTTGCTTCAATAAGAAAAATTATATTAAGAAGATATTTTAGGTTGAATTACTTTTTTTTTCTATCTATTTAGTCAATAATTACTCTAAACTTACGTTAAATATCATTCACATTTTAAATAAAAATTATGTATAATTTACTAATATAGACATTTTCTTTAGTTTATATCTTGATTCTAGCTTATTTTAGGAAAAAAACTAAATTAGTTTCTATGCAAATATAAAAGTTTTATTTCTATATTCAAATATATGCAAATTATTTTTCTATAAACTATGCATAGGAGCTTTCTATAAAATTATTTTTAGATTAAATTATTAGGGAAGAAACAAAAGTTTTTTACAAAACTAAAATAAAATTAGTAAGGTTGGATAGATGAAAAAGATTATTACAACACTAAAGCAATTTGGAGCGAGAATGCAACTTTTTATTATATTTTCTATTTAAAAGAATATGTAATATTGAAATTGTAACTTTTAAAATGTATTGTGTCTCTTCTATGGTGACCCTCAATCTTCCAGTGGAATCAGGTGATTTCCCGTAATTAGGTAAGTATGGAGTTTTTCTTTTTAATTGCTAATAATTTTCTAGCAAAATGCATGTGCATTTGCACGTGAAAATTAGTTTTATATGTTAGATAATATTTAGATTATATTGTATCGTATCGTATCTTTTATAATCTTGTAGTTCTTTAGTTTTATCTTATTTCCATGTTTATAGGTAGATTACGATTTCATTAGATTCTATTGTAACTCTATTTATACCCTCCTTTTATTAATATAATTCACGGGGTTTCATATTATTCAACATGGTATCAGAGCCATGGCTTCTAGCCTTGGTCTCTTGATCTTTTGCTTCCGCTATTTTCAAGTCGCCAACCCCGTCCGGCGCACCTTATTCAGTTTAGTTTCTATTTTTTTTATTTTATGTTATCATCGCTCACCCTTGTCAAAAGGAGTTTGAGTTCTTCCAGCCGCACCATCTATGTCCCTGGTTATTAGTTTTTTGCTTTTTTATGTTACAACCGCTCACTCTTGGAAATAAGGAGTTAGAGCCATTGCCGCCGCCTTTCAAGTTTATCGCCGGCTTTTATCTTTTTGGATTTGGATCCAGTTTCAACGTTCAAAATCCCACGTTTCAACTGCGGGAAAGTGTTAGATAATATTTAGATTAATTTAGATTATATCCTATCGTATCGTATCGTATCTTTTATAATCTTGTAGTTATTTGATTTTATCTTATTTCCATGTTTATAGGTAGATTACGATTTCACTAGATTCTATTGTAACTCTATTTATACCCTTCTTTTATCAATAATATAATTTACGGGGTTTCATATTATTCAATATTATACAGTGAAATTATTATAAATATTAAAAGAAATTTTGAAATAATATAAAACTTATAAATAGTTCATCTATTCAGATATTGTCAGTCTTTTTAATTTATTTGATAAAATAACATAGTTAAGATTATACCAAATATTAATTTTATATTCAATTAATTTTTATATATTTATTCAATATTGCTCTTAAGAATATGTTAAATATCATCTTATCAAATAGAATACAATGTATAGTCAATGAGCATGAACATGTTATTTAATGAATTAAATGGTTTTTTTTTTTTTTTTATTATAGATGGTTGAAAGAAAAAAAAAGAAAAAGGCTAAGTAGTTTGTAAATATTAATTTCTTATTTAAAACTGAACTTTTTACTCATAATATTAAATATTTTTCATTAACCGAATGTAGGAACTTTTCACCAATTTAATTTTAGATTACCAATTTTTTAATAATTAATTTTAGAAAAAATACTAAAACTTTTCTATAATATATTTTATATCCAAATAATTAATTAAAAGTATTTTTTTTATCTTAAATGTCCATCCTGTAATTTTTTTATTGAAAAAAAAATTAAAATTAATAATTTTTGCACTAAATTATCTTTGATTTAGATTGAATAGAAACCTTAAGTTTTTGAACTTTTCAATTTGGTAAATATTATATTACAAATTTTATTTGTCAATCTTATGTATTTCAAATGTTGTTATATAAAGCAAAATGGTTTGGGCCTTCAAGAAATTTTGTAGACTACGAGAGGTGACAATTATTGATGACATTTTGAAAAGAGTTGGGCATAGAACAAAATCAGTTTTTACAAACTTTATAAAAAGTGAATTATTTAAAGTTATCAATTTTTTTAAAAATCTTTTAGAGCAATATTTTATATAGAAGTGTTTTTACAACTGAAAAAGATATTTCAAAATAAATATTTGTCAAGCTGAGGTATGTAATTTATTTAAAGCATTAGTCAAAAGAAATATAATCAAAAACTCAAAAAACTAAAATATAACAAAATAACGTAAAATTTCAACTAACTTTTAAATGTTCCACTAACATGCATGTTGTATACTTTTGACTTCCATATAGAAATACAAAATAAAGCAAAAGTTTGAAATTGTTATAATTGCAATTATTAAGAATAACCATAAGTTTGAATAGAATTATTTAATTATATATTTTTCAAATTGTATGAAATATAGTGTGTTTTGAATTATATTTCACTCATCCGGAGGAATAATTAGCATTTTGGTTAAATAAATGATAATGCATTAATAAATTTGATTCACAGGAATGATGAAGATCATTCAAATTTCTAATTGATCACTATCTATAACTTTAAGATTGTTACCCTTTTCTCATTTGAATAATGTGTAGTATAATTATGAATAATATATATTGAAAATAATTTAATAATTTTAAAATAATATAGCAATCACTGAGAAATAATTTTCTAAATTAATCTAGTTAAGGTAACTATTAATCAAAACCCAAGAGTCACCAACTCCTAATCTATCAATTTATATATGATCTCTATCTACAATAATTAATTTAATAATGTTTAAAAATTAATATTTACATAATATAATAAATTATATATCCATTGTCCAATTGTTATTTTACATTTTTACCATTAACTATTGAAAATAAAAATAATACAATTCATTTAGTAACATAAAAATCACTACTTCCCTCCAAGATTAATGAATCATAAAAAGGACACCCCATATTACTTCAAATAAATATTCACCAATGAGAATTAAAATTGTCTAATTTATAATCTATATATAAAAACCAACATATTTATCTTTCCAATGAGTCAAATTCGAAGTAGTTCGGAAACTATAACCTTTTAAAGTGATGGAGGCTAGAAATCTAACAAGGGGCGAAAGGCTGGAATTGATTTAGAAGGGCTTGGTGTCCTATTCCCATACTTGGATGATCGGATAACTATCTCCTTGCTTGCCCAAAAGGAGAGATTGGCCACGGCCTGCTGCGGGTACACTAAGTGACCCACTCTACTCTATCATTCAATTGTGACAGCCAAGAAGGTAATTACAAGAATCGACATGTCTGATGCATCGCCTCAGACGAACAAAGTGACCATGTTTAACAACATAGGTGTGCAGGTGACTTATGACACCATTGTCAAGGCAACAACGAATTCCAACTGAAGATACTGCATTGGAAATGGTGGGTTCGGGTCGACTTACCGTGCTGACGTGTCTTTCAAAAAAATCGTGGCGTTTAAACGTCTAACCGCCGAAAGACACCAAGGGGCACCACAGTTTCATGCTGAGGTCAACATCCTAAGACGCGTCAAACATCAACATCTCATTACATTACTCGGGTATTACGCAAGCGAATCCTAGATGTTTCTGATATACAACTACCTCCCGGGGGCTAATTTGAACCGATCATAAGGGACCGAGCAGATAGAGCTTTCGATTGGGCAAAACTTCACAAAATCGCCATTCATATCACCTCGACCCTATCTTATCTACATGATCAATGTGACCCCCGAGTTCTTCACAGAGACATCAAACCGAGCAACATACTATTGGATAACGAATACAATGTTTTTTTGTCTGATTTCGGTTTGTGCATGATTCTTGCTACCACGGAGACTCATGCCATGACGCGCATGGCCGTGACCTATGGGTATGTAGCTCCCGAGTATGCACTGATGGGGCGTGTCTCGGATAAGGCGGACATTTATAGCAATGGCGTGGTTTTGTTCGAGTTGATGTCTGATAATAGGGCGCTTGATCCCACGTTTTTTTTGCATGAGGATGGATTTAATATTGTGTCGTGGGCTTGCATGCTGATGAATCAAGATAATAAACAGAGGAAGATTTCAATTTCATATACCCGTCTCTATAATCTACACTAATTTCAACAAATTTTATGACGCCAAATTCACTATCAACTATAACCGTAAACGGAATACAAAAACATCAAAAACACTGAGAAAAGAATTAAATAAGTGGTTCAGAAAGTTCCATTTCATTGGTAGTTACTTGTGGTGTTTCAGCACGAGGGGCGCCCACATAGTCCAACCCGAGCCATTGCCATGGCCAGCACATGTATCTTGGTCTAGTTAGGCCGTTTCTCGAGCTTTCTCGAGTATCTAATTCGTCCAGCTGGCGAGTAAGCTCTTCGACACGATCCCTTAACCTGGACGCCCTCATATCTGCCAATCTCAATGATTTTTCAGCTGCATCTCGTGCAGCCATTGCAGCTTCTGCTGTTTCTTCTTTGAATTTCAGCTTTTTCTCTGACTCCATTACAGCTTGCCTTGCTTCCTCAAGTTCTTGGCGGACTGCTTCTAACTGCAGAACCACAGAACCGGAAAATTGATCCAAAATGTAGTCAGAAATACAGTCAAAAAGGTTTAAAAATTACTTATTCAGTCCGATTTCAATGTAAATGCAAATAACTTGAGAAGTATAGGTTGAGATTGTAGAAAACAAAAGCAAGAGAATGAGAGATTCACCATCATCAAGAAATTTATTTTAGGCGAGGATTTGGGCACGACATAACCAAAAAATTTATCTTATACTGACGAATACATTTGATAACAAAAATAGAGGAGGGGTAGCTTAGGTTTTACTTCGTAGGAGCATTGTTTCAATCACATCGAAGCTAATTTACAATATGGAAAA
Organism: Verbascum thapsus; assembly: GCA_963669365.1. Lineage (NCBI taxonomy): Eukaryota > Viridiplantae > Streptophyta > Magnoliopsida > Lamiales > Scrophulariaceae > Verbascum > Verbascum thapsus. The sequence goes on from OY770108.1 coordinate 8,708,979, forward strand.
GACAACTTTGACCATAATTGATTATACGATGTATACTCCTAATGAGATAAGCAGCTCTGAAGAACCATTATGATGCATACAGCAGTGCTACCTAAAAGAAAATCTAAAATAGCTGAAGGAAAAATTGCAACATTAGTCCTATAGGATGGGGTCTATTCCGATTTCAATCCATTGTTTACAATGTTACAGAAATTAGTCCCATAGGATTCTTGTCTTTGCAATATTGGTATATCCACGTCCAGTAGCAAATTACGAAGCAAAGGAGTTCTTTCCAGGGCTTTCCATAGCATAACCATCAATTTCCTTGTAAAGGTTTAGTTGCATGATTCATTAATAGAAGAAAATATATAATCATAAAAGATATCAAACAGACGAAATTGGTCAAAATCCATGAATATGAGCCAATAATAAGTCAAAATAAAGCTCGTTCATCAATTTTTTTTTACTATACCCGCTCAACATATTCTTGTTCAACGGCTTTCCCAGCATCAGCTTCTTCTTGCGCTGCCACCTTCCACCGCATGATTTCTTCTTCAGCAGCAGCAATATCCATCATAAGCCCTTCAACCTGGATTAAGATATTAATGTACTAGATTAAGGAAGATACATGCATATGCACAGTAGCACTCAAATACCAAGTCCATGCAGATAAAAAGGATAAAACGAGTTGGACTGTTTTTTTAAATGATGACATCATCAATGAGAAATAATTTACCCACATTTTCATTTGCGACTCTTTCCTTCTCTTCGAGCTCTTCTATATGTTGCTTCAACTGATTGAGTTCCTTGGTTTGAGCATCCACACGCTCCTTATATAAATTTGACTCTGCCCTTAATTTAGAAACGTTGAATAACCACACCACAGTTAGGAAGTTTAAATAGTAATTAATAGGTAAGGCTATGTTATATGATGCATGACTAGGCCTTTTAAAAAGCTGCATTTAATATCTCCTTACAGCATAAAGAATAGTCTGTTGCGCCAGGCAAGTTTTAATAATAGTAGTCTCCTTAAGGTTGATGCACTGATGCACAAGCAGCATATCAGTGTTATCAAGCGTTGTTTGTTTACATTTTCATATACCATTTTCTTTTTCTATATTATAATTATCGGCAAATCAGCACTACAGACCATTTCCAACCAATATCACCTTTTTTCAACTGTACTTTCCCATTCCCCTATATATAACTGCCTTTCAATCAATACATCATCAATCAGTTACACTATCATCAATAATTATCTACTCCAACTATTCCTTCTTCTTTGTTACCTTACTATTTTTAATCACATAATCATTAACAGAATTAATAAATCAATCATTTTATAGATCATTACATTTACCAAATATTTTTTATTTGACATATTTTCCTATTTCCAACCATTTTTAATAAATACAAAAATACACATCGCATCATTTTCACATTAATATCCATAATACAGATTCCCGAAAAAGTTTCAAAATATTTACTCAAAGACAAACAAATAAAGCCTAAATTTCTAGGGCAAGCTGAGGTTGCATGTCACATATGCTTGTTAAATTTTGGTTGATATCTAGAATGATGTAAACAGAAGTCCACAAAAAAGTGGTATATGACTTCCTCATCCAAAAATAATTTGCTCATCATAAATAACAGTATCCCAATTACTCTTGAATGCATTAACCTTCAATAGTTGTCATGACGGACCGTTTGCATATTGTCACTAGTTTGTTCTATCAATTAGTGATACAAAAACCGTACGAGAATCCAATTATATCGTTTCTACACATACTAGCTGACAGAAAAATGAAGTAAAATTAAGAAACAGATACCTTTTTTCCTCAACGGAATGTTTTAGCTCAATGATCTCAAGCTGAGACTGCTTAATAATGTTCTCCAGTGCACTAGCCTGCAGTGAAAGAACACAATTTACAACTTCTGAAGATTAAGTTACAACCGAAAACAGAAAATACTACTTGAAAGTGTACATACCAGAGCATACACTTCATTCTCCTCGGCCTCGCCGAGACCCACTTTACCTTTAGTGCCGTCAAATTTACTGAATTTATAATCTATACCAGCCTCTCTTAAACCATTTTCTGCGACTTTAAACAATTCATTAGTTTTAGATGTCAAGTCAACTGACATCCTCCTCGACAAAGTACTTCTCAATAAAGATCCAATTTGTTCTTTCTCATTTACTAATTGGGAAACAGTTTCATTTAGACTTTTCACTTCACGGCTCCTTTCTTCCATCAATTCCCGTGTTTTCTCCACAACAATTTTACTCAACTCGTATACAGATTCCATTCCAGCTAAAGACGCCCTAATGTTTTCCTCTGTATTCGTTTCTTGAGCAAGGAATAATGATTCGGACAACTCTGAGGACTTATTAGCATCAACAATCTTCATTACTTTACACATCTCTTCATGCATTTTCGATATATAAGTCAATTGATCAATCAACAAAGGCCTTTGAGTCTCCATCTTTGACTCATAGTCATTCACCAATATTCGCAACTTCGAAAGCTCATTCTCCATCGTTTCCTGCTTTTCAAGAGAACCCTTCTCCAAATCAGCCAATATTCCATTCTTCTCATCAACAGACTTTTTCAAACTATCGATTTCCTCATTTTTCTTCGCCACTTCCTCTCTCAACCCACTAATCGTCGCCTCGAGCTCCGAAACTTCAATGGCAATTTCGTAATTCCTCTGCTCAACCAACTCCCGGGCCTCATTTCTAGACTTGTTGCTCAAGTCAATCTGCCTCAAAAGCTCCTCCACGATGTCATTAGTCCTCTTAATCACACCATAAGCCACTGCAGGCAATCCCGAGTACTTATTAGACTTAGGCAAACCATTACCTCCGAAATCCTTGTAATTACTCACTTTCCTCGATATCTTCTCGATCCCACTCACTAACATCGATGATCCTGCCTCCAATTCCACCCTCGTGGCATCCCTCGTTTTACCCAACTCCTCTAATTGCCTCAAAACCTCATCTTTTTGCCTCAATGCATCTTCTTTCGACTTAACTTCTTCACTCAACTCCCCACTAACCCTCTCCAAATTCCTCAAAGCTTCTTCCTTTTCACGCAACGCACCATCGCGCTGTCGTGAGCATTCATCCCGTTTCTTAATCGCCTCGTGGCAGAGCACTTTAAGGCGATTAAACGAAACTTGGATATCATTTTTAGCATTCTCAGCTGCCTCACGAGCTATCTTCTCACGATCGAGCTCTGCTAGAATTTCCCTAAATTTCTCGGGAGATACATTATCCAAGGTTTTGATATCAATGGGCGATGGATCATCACCCTCAACATCGCTCAATACTGCGTCGTTTTCATCATCCATCATAACCACAGTGTTTATATCTAAATTAGACACTATAAATTTTACACAAAAGACAACTATAAACGATTTCCCATCTATACCTCAAAAACCCACAATCAAAACAATAAGATTAACTAAAAGTAATAACGTGAGTGGGTTTTTTTATTGATTTTAGAATTAGGGAAACGAACCCAAAAAAACTTATAACTAAGACCAACAAAATTGATTGATTATAAACTGAAATAGTACTATGTACAAGAAAGATTTTGACCGCAATTTAAGGAATTAATTTGTAAGATCATACCGGGCAAATCTACGGAGAAGAGGAATAGGAAAAAGAGATCCAAGAAGAAAACGAAACAGCTTTAACTAAACCTGTCGTCTTTCTTTCCTCCGTTCACCTTTTGATATATATATATATATATAATATATAAATTGATGAAAATTATTAATACTCACCAATAAACTCCAATGATTGATTGATACAAGTACAGCCCTTGGAAAAGAAAAATGGAATGTATTTATTTTACATAAAACTCTTATTAATTTATATAATATGAAGTACATTATATTTATTAACACCATCAATTAATCGATAAGAAATAAAACTTATTTGTTTCTTATAAATTTATTAAGTAATTTGTACGACATTTTTTTCTTATAAATATGATAAAGAAATGAAAATTTATCTATGATGAGGAAAAATGAACTAGTCGGGTTTATTTTAAAATTAATCTCAATTATTAAATTTAGTTTCACTTTTATCTCTATCAAAATAGTGTATATGTACACCCTTGAATTGAAAATATATATATATATATATATATATATATATAACGTGCTTAATTTTGTTATTTTTCTATATTGAGAAGAAATTTAAAGGAGTTAATGCAGGGATGAAATGGAAAAAAATATTTAAATTATATATATATCTAACGATATTAGATTAATCAACTTCAATGCTCCTAAATCATCTTAGAATTTTTCGGTCACAAATATAGATTGTGAAAGGGAAAAGTTACCAAATGAAACAAAAAAATCTAAGGTGTGTTTGGATCGAGTGATTTAAAATCCATGGTTTTCAAATTCATCGACAAATCCATTTAAGTTCGTTCGGATGATAATAAATTTCAAATCCCTCGTCATTCATTTTAAGCTATTTTCTCCACAACTAAAGTGGATTTCAAATGACGTCATTTTAGGTATCATTTAAAATCCTTCCTCCAAATCCACTCCTCAAATCTGAATTCATCGATCCAAACGCACCATAATATTTTTATTGGTGGTCTATAAATTGAGTCCAAATCAAGGAAACATTTAGCAAAAGGTCAAAAGTCGCAAATAAACAATTTACTCCATTGTTTTCCAGGTTAAATCAGGTAATACAAAGTTAGAAACAAATACTATAACATGCAATATGAATTCGATATGAAATTTATATCAGTGCACGCGCAAAACAAAGACATACATACATACATACGACCATTGATAATTGTTAATGTGATTTATCTGAATATGTGATAATGCCAAAAAGGAAAAAGAAAAAAATGGCCTTAATTAATGAATGTTCAAGAAAACAAAAAATAATCCAAACAAGTTGAAATAATATTTTTTGAAGTCTTTATTTTAATTGTTATAACCCCTAAGTTATAATATATATATATATAAACCTCTACATGCCGGAAACTACCATATCAGAGTTTTAGTTCAATTTTCTTACACATTATTTGGCATATCGGAACATATATTCAAGCCATGCACGTATCGAATCTATCGATCGACTCTTCAACTTGTCGATAGATTACCTGTTCATAAAAAAAAAGAACAAAAAGAAAAACAAAGAGATCGAAACTTGACCTCAACTATTACACTTTCTTCATGAAATTGAGTTCAAATAGTACCAAAGATAATATACATACACATGTATTTTCTATGCTCAGTAAAAATCACTGGACTCTAAATGACCTCTTAATTGCAACCCTTCAGGCTCCTTTTTGTACTGGTTCGATTCAATATAATTTAGAATAGCCATTTTGACCTTGCTCATCTTTGCACTCCAAGACTCCGACCCCCCTTCTTTTAACGCATTCAGAAAGTCTCGAGAAATTATTCTTAGCAACTTCTCAAACTGATTTCTGTATCTTCTATACAGTGCAAAACCAGCCATCTGCAAATCGAAGCCTCTTTCGTATTAATAATACATACAGATGATTTCAAGTTATATAAAGTTTACTTATTATCAAACTTACTTATTTCAAGTTATATAAAGTTCACTTATTATCAAACTTACTTCAAGAAATGAATGAAGTGCAACTGCAGTGTACAGATTTGCTGGGAGAGCATTCAAGAACCTTGCAAGCCATGCCCACCCTTCTCTAAGTCCATGCAGGTTTTCAAACCCTCCAACTTCGGTCTACCATCACAAACAAGAATGTGAAATTACTATATTGGCCTCCCTCAAAAATTTATACAAGGAAATGAAAGGAAAATAAGTAAAGGACAATATTGCCCTTGTACCAAATGGAGGAGTAGTAGTAGCAAACCTGGACTAGAGCTCCATAGAGTTTCATATAGCAACTCAACCTTTCTACATAATCGTCTAATGTCTCAATCTTTCCATTTTCTTCGGTGTAACCAATAGCTTTGTAGTAAGCATCTTTGCTTGTAAATGCACCCTGAATGAGTGAGGATGGTTATACATCAATGTTGAGATAGTTTTCAGCAGCAACATGAGTACTTAAACCAAAAATGTAAACAATATATAACAAAGACAAGAGAACATGTGCTTATGATACTTGAAGAGCCTGTTTACGCCATTTGATAGTTATTAGTACACGAGATAAAGTAAGAAAAAATAGCACTGCTTTTATCATCAGGCATGCCCAGTAACAACATATTTACTCAAAGAGACGAGTCATGAGGACATTGAATCAGATGAATCACCTCTGAGTAACCTATGTGCTTTGGAACCGTATATATGCAAACTCTGTTCAACTCAGCAACTAGAATTTCCATCGCCTGTGGAATCTATATTACACAAAAAAAGAAAAAAATTGTTGTCTTATATAAGTGGTAGAGTATTAATCATGATCGAAGAAGTATCAAATCTTCAATATGGTGGTTGTTAAAACAAGTAATAACCAGTCAATTGATCAAAATTCAATTATAAATTAGCTTTACTCTATAAAGTATGTCAAGCAAGGAAAACTTACAAAACTTGGATTTTCTACAAATTTACAATTTGAGTAGGGGCAGTATATGTCTCTTTTATTTCTCTGTAAGTACTGGTGTTGCGTTTGAATTTTATCTATCTAGTTATTTATCATTGAATAATAAAAGATATGTCTTTGGCAAGAACATTTCTTATTCCGTTAATTGTTTTAATTCCTAAATTTGGTACTCATCAGTGTCAGTGAATACACACATATGCGAAGTATATATATATCTGTTTCAAATGTTGAGCTTAATCACTGTTTAGGTGAGTAAAGACATGGAACTATTTTTCACTGACTTCATTCCTTTAAACTGATACAACAAAGATATACAAAAAGGTGTCTTATATAAGTTGTGGTAACAGTTAGAAATGTTGTTAACTGTTATCAAGACTTCTAAAAAAAAAAAAAAAAGAAGCTTATAAAATATTTCATTATCAAAGTTGTTACCTTAGATGTCACGAGAAGAATAACACGAGTAGTAGCAAATGTGGCATTAGAGCTCCTTTGATTTGTGCAGTTGGAGACGATCTGCAAAATTCATGTACCCTATAAGTAAAGACATAAATTACCAGTCTTTATATGAGTAAGATATCATTCCCATACTTACAATGCAGTAAATATTATGTTTCATATTCAAGCAAATAAGTTATAAACAAAGGAAGAACTGCAAAAACATATTATGTTTCATTCGTTTTTTATCCGTTGGAACTAAATATGCAAAAACATATGCAGACCACCGCAAGTTTGTAAACAATGGGACCAAAGCAATGCCTTATCCTAGGGACTACTATTGCAATTTTAACAAAACACATTTTCCATAGTAAAACAATACTAATTCTTCTGATCTTGTGCTGGATGATAAAAAAAAATGTCAGATTTAAAGACTATAGAATATAGGATATTATATGTTTTGCAGGAGAAGATTAAAGATGTTGAAGTGGCATATGACTGGAAAGACTTACTGATATAATAAACAGTGAGGACAATTAATCCAACTTACCCGATATTTTCTACAGTTGCCGAGATTGTTTTAATTTGTCTACCAATATTCTGTCCATGTCTGTGATAATCCTGCACAGAACAGTCTTTTACTGTTAATATATAAGTGGCAAGCGTATTTGGCTTATTGACAGAAATGAAAACTAACCCCCATATTACAAATTCTTGAAATACCACGGCTATGTTTGTTTATGTCTTTTAGGACCAGCTTTTCTTTTTTCTGGGTACCACTTTTAAGAAGATTACAAGTTTAAACTATTTTCAACCGAAGACACTTTTTCTCGAATTCACTTTTTCATTCACCTACATACCTACCTTTCAATCAATAGATCCATCACATCACACAATCTTTTATCAATAATATCATCTCTAACTATTCATCTTTTTCTCTTTATATCTTTACTGTGTTTGTGATCCCCAAATCATTACCAATATAACAAACTTAAACATTCTATATATCACACATTAATAAATCGCATTTTGAATCGATGTATTAAACACAACCAACATCATATCATCCCCACATAAATACACAGTGTATACATTACCCGAATTGTTTAGTGAAAATTTACTCAAGAACCCGACAAACATAGTCTAACACGTTGATATGATAATAACCATGAAAAGGAGTTTCTATATCAATGCAAACCGAGAATACTTTATGCATGATGCTCTCCAGTCTCCGCTTAAGATATTAGACGAGTAAAGCAATTCTGAAACTTCATAATTCAAATAATTCCATGTACAATGATTACCTGATTAGCACTCGCTTTCAGAGCCTTGTTTTTTGCAGATAACTCATCGTAAATCTGCTTTCTTCTTCTTTCCAGTTCAAGAGCATTTTCTGAAGCTCTAATTACATTTTTTGCTGCTATAAAGTTGTCAAGATCACATGAGAATGAAATCCACAATACGACAATCTCCTATTCGTGGTGTAAGTATTCAACAAACCTGATAATTGGACTTCTTTCTTAACATCAAGAGTTCCTTTAGAAGCTTGCACTGCTTTAGGAGCCGCATCTCTTAACGTTTCAGCAGCACGTCTGGATTCAGCTTCTTCTGCAGCTTTTTTAGCAGCTTCTATTGCTTCTGCTTTAGCCCTCTCAGCCCTTTCAGATTTTAGCCTTGCCTGCATTATTACACAAGAAATCCTCTGTTTAAGCCCGCTTTTATTATGGTAGAAGAAATAGACTAAAGAAAAGATATAAATAGCATCTCAGCAGCATATAAATAAATAAGTATATAATGCATTAAGTAGCAAAACTGAAAAATGACAAAAGCTGGGATATATGAGGAAATAACCTCTTCTTCTGCTTTGAACTTTTCTTGCCTCAATCTTTCTTCCTGAAGAGCCTTTTCCTTTCTTTTAGCCTCCTCACGAGCCGCGTCATCTCTTATTCTTCTTTCTTCTAGTTGGGATATGTGTTCATGATCCCTCTGTACAGCTGTGAGATGATTATCCAGTGCTTCTGCACTGCCATGGTTAATAAGAAATATTAGGCTATATTTGTTTATGTTTTTAAGTTACAAATTGATTCTTCAAGGCCTAAAATCTTCATAGACATACACATCTGACATTGGTGGAACTATCTCCGACAATATCATATTTTGGCATACTATTTGCTTGTAAAGTCCAGTTCATAAGAAATTGTGATGGCACAAACTTCGACTGACAAATTTGTATATATGAGTTTGATCCAGTCAATGGATATCATTTAAGTCTGATTTAGTTTCCCACGCAGGATTTTGAGTTTGCTACGGTCTCACTACCACTTAAGTGGCATTTAAAAATTCAAACTTACCACACTATTTCATATAGTTGACTGAAGCAGCTCCAAGAACAATTATTTTCTGTATGGCAAGGTTTCTTAGGAAGCCTCTAATTAAAATTCAAGAGAGCTGCACCTCGCAGATATGTATTACTAATGCAAAGAAAATATCTCATCATAGTATTGATGTTTTAAGTTGAATTTGCATATTAAGAATAAGAATATTTTTCTTATATGTATACGAAAACTCATAATACGGTTATAATCATAAGCCTGGATAGCAATTTATGTCCTTACAAGTATGATACCTGTTAAAAAGTTCAAGACCATCTATCTACAAATCTCAAATGTAGCTGTATCAGCCACAATCACTTTTGTATAATAAATATGCAATTCCACAGCTCAGATTGGTTCTTAGAGCACATATCTCATTCATCTTTTCCATCTCTTCTAATTAATTGCATTAGTTATTCAATCTTCAAGCAAGTAGCCTAAAAAGGAACAACAAAATATAATGCATGTATCAAGACAGATGAGACCAGAATCACAAATATCTATGATTTTTCATTTCAACCTCCATTTCAAGCAAAAACATAATGGATAATTAAGAGCAAAATCAATAAATCTGAATTATTAGAACGCCATCACTTATTTCAACAATTAAAACATGAAAATAAAGAGTATTATATAGCTAGAACAGAAGATCTTACATTGTGCGTTGGTATTGCAAATCAAATTTTCTCTCCCTTTCCTGCTGTGATTCTTTATGTTTTTCCGCTTTAGTAATCAGTGATGCAAACTTCTCGTTTTCAGTAACCAGCTCTGCCTCCAATGATGATATTTTTGTTCTCACTTCCGCCTATTAATCAGGGAAAAATACAGAAACTAATGTCAAGCAACAGTAGAAAAGCAAAAGCACAGCAGGCACTTTGACATATAATAATAACATGGATGCCGTATTTACAAATTGTGAAATTTTTTATGTCCTTCAAAAGATGTTTCAGTCAAAAATAAACTAAATTTGTACGAAGTACTACTACCCACCGAAACGTTGAGCTGAAATTCATGACTTAGCTCATGGAGTGCACCTTCTGCTAACCCCACTTTATCCATCAGATGCCATTGCATCCCAACAGGTATATCATTTTCAGAATCATCACTGCCAATAAAAGAAAAAAAGACATTGAACACGGAATGTTGACGAATTGGCGAATTAACATAGAGTCTTTAAGCTTTTTAATTAGAATGAAAAACAGATATGATAATTTCATGCAATGAGCCACAAACATATATTACTAGAGCGTCTAAATAAAGGGGTAGTTTCAACTCCTTTCAGCACCCTTTCCCCTTTATCCTGGTATGGGGTAAATCGTTTTAGTTTCATTATCTTGTTGCGGTAGGAGCTCATGTTTATTCTCTTCTTGAGCACATTCGATATTGTGTGGAAGATGACTGGAGTAAAAGCTACTACATGATAATGAATAAGGTGTATAGCTAAAGCTTTGCTTCTGCTAAATTTTGATAGGCAGTTTATGATTATTCCACAGCTAATATCAATGCCCAACTTCAGTTCTTAGTTTGGTATTTTAGCACAACCCTCTCACACACACGACCACGCACAAAAAATGCAATAAGCACAGGCAGAGTTGTTCATAATACAGTCTTAAAGAATTCAATTTAATGATGTAATGACCAGGTTGAAAACATTAGTGACTTTCACGAAACGAAAGATTATTCATTTCGACAACGTAAAATTCAGAAAGCAAAAACGTCCTGCAAAATGATCATGTCACTTTCCTGTCAAACTCTCTATAAGGCACTTATATGCAGAAATGAACTAATCCAGGTCTAACACCTCTTCATGAATCATGACCAGTTATTTTTTAACCTTACAAAACTACTTCTGCAGCAGAGTTCATGTCAACTATTCTGTTCCTGTATGAAACTTTATTGGTGTTTATTGCTCAATTAGTGAACTACTAAAACATTTGTTTGATGTCTATAAGATCACGCTACTGCTAAATTGAACTTCTGTTTTATTTTCTTTCTTTTCATTGATTTCCAATGATTTTGCCACAGAGCACAAACCTCATATAGAGTTCATCGCAAGCAAATCTCTTGCCAGGAACCAAACTATGAGCCTCCTTTTCACTATCGCTATCACTGTAATCTGTGTCATCGGGAGATACATGCATCACAAAGCCTCGTGTACCACGAGAACTTTCTTTCGAAACTCCCAATTCTCTGTAGAAGATGTAAAGCATAAATTATCAAAAAAAAAAAATCAAATTTATTAACAAGAAAGTTGAAGAAATACCTAGGTTGTTTTTTGGCAAAAGGTACAGGAAAATCTAAAGTAACATTCAACTTCTCGTCTATAGCATCAAGCTCCGACAGTAAGTTGTCAAAACTCCAATCGGGCTGCGGGTCAGCGGCGATGCCATTAACGAATTGCGGACTACGAAGTTCCAGCTTGATGGCTCCCCTGATTTCAACAAATAGTCAATGGAAAACTAAACAACATACAATATATTCAACTCCCTCTATAGTTTGTTCCCAATTTACAGAATGTAAGTCACTGAAAAAAGGTCTGAATTCCTATAATTACCCAAAGCAGCATAGATGAATAATAAATCAAACTGAAACTTTATGATGAAAACAAACATGAAGCCCTTAAACATCAATTTTAGAATAAAAGGTCACCTGAAAAGATGAGACTTCAGAAGGGAAAGAGCTGTCACAACCCTGGACTCTCGACCAGTATGATAGCGATGCAGTTTCAGCTGAGAGCTAACCATGTCTAGCAACAACATCACAATATGAAACAAGTAAAAAGTTAGATGTATGCTATAAGGCTTTTAGAGTAGCACATGAGTTGGCGAACAACACATCATAAGATGGAATGACGTCAACTAGGGGTGGAAACATGGGTCCGGAACCATGGTTCCAACCCAATTAAACTAGTTTGGGTTGGGTCGGTTTCTAAGAAATTTTGTTTGGTTCCTAATTGGTTCCAATTTGGTTTCAAGTTGGGTCCAACTAATTTTCAACTTAGGCCCAAATCGCTTGCCAATAATCTAAATTATAAAGAACAAAATATAAGGTATTGAGTCGGAATGGGCTTGGTTTCCTTTCGGGTTGACCTTGGTTCCCTTTTGGTTAAGTTGGTTCCACCTTAAACCGATTTAAGAACCCAACCCATTTAAGAACCACCATTGTAACCAACCCAAACCCATCCCGACCCACCCGTTTGCCACCTCTATTGTCAACCCAATCTTTCCTCTCATGTCCCCCACAGTGAGCTCATATGCCAAATCAACTTTTCCAATGTCACATAAACCAAGCACAAGCGCCCTACAAGCCTTGTTGTCCGGATTAAAACCCTTCTTAATCATCACTTTCCACATTTCAACAGCATCATCATGCCGTTTAACTCTACAAAATCCACTAATCATAATTGTATAGCTCACAACATCAGGCTCATGTCCCTTTTCTCCCATTAACCTCAACACTTTCAACGCGTAGTCTACCAAACTAACACTACACAAAAGATTTAAATATATATTAAACGCCCATATATCAGGCACGATCCCAAGCCTATCCATATCATCAAAAAGCCTAAAAATAAGCTCAAAGTTCTTAACTTGACACAAAGCTGAAATAAATCTGGAGTAAGTAAAGGAATTCAAAGAGAACCCTTTTGGATTCATGGAATTATAATAGTACTCAGACAACTCAAAACGTTGGTTCTTTATCAAAACGCCGAGAAACCGATTGTAGTCCACTGAAAAAATTCTGCAATCGGATTGAGACATTTCGTCGAACACTTGGATTGCCTGATCAATTTGGCCTGTTTTCACGTAGCTTGCAATACGAGAACGGTATAAGAGGCGTTGATTGCCAAGAGTTTTATACATTTATCGAAGTGGGTTTCCTCAGAAACCTATGCATTTGAGCTCCACGAGCTCAGAATTCTGAATAATCTCCTTATTCAATTCCAAAGCAATAAAAGAACAATTTCACGCGTAGCTAGAGCAATGGTGCGGCTGATGCTAAAGAACGCCAGCTGTGTGAGTGTAAGTGCTGTGCTCACCTGGTTTCGGCGATTGTGTAGACTGTGAAGGAGAAAGGGGACTTGAGAGCCCAAAAAACCAAGTCCGCGCCTATTATGGAGTTTGAGAATGATGATTTTTGAATTTGTTAATATAATTATGTGGGCTTGTTATTGGTATTAAATATTAATCAATAATGTGTAGTCTTTTAAATTGATGGGCTATTTTATGGGCCTTACTTATAAATGAATTTCATCAATACATTGAAATTTTAATAGGCTTGGAAGGCCTGTTTGAATAAAAAACACATTCTTTTAAATAAATGATGAATTTTTAAAATAAAATTATAAAAGTATCAAAAATATTAAAATTGAATTTGTATGTAAATTTCACTAAAAAGCATAAGAAATAGAAGAAGGTGGTACAAATTTAGAAATAAGTACATGAATCATTTTAAAATCAATATTTTAATTCTTTTATTTTTCAATTTGAAAATTTAATAGAAATTTCATATAATTAATACAATCGATTAATTTGAAACATAAATATACAATGACATCGTAATCAACCCTTCAATTCTATTTAATATAAAATTAGTAGAATAAGTATATTGATTCAAAGAGCTTCATAATGTAAATTTTGAATTTATTTTAAAGGATTTTCCTAATTTTTAAATAAAAAAAATTCCAAAGTCATCATATTTAGTCAACTACAATATCGCAATCCATAATTATGGAAATGGCATTTTCACCAACAAAAATGGAAAATAAAAACTATTAAAATAAAAATTACAAATATTAAATAAACAAATAAATAAAATCTTGCCATGCATTTAATTAAGGAAAAAAAACCCTAGTCACATAGCTCACTGGCTGTCGTCTTCTCTTTTTGTTTTTTCGGCTGCCTGCGACCCTCCTTCTCTCTCTTCTTTCTCTCTCTCTCTAAAAATCTACATAATAATAATAATACTCTCTTTGTTGAACGGATCCTTTTCTCCTTTCCTTTTGTTCCCCGTTTCCATAATAATATTAATATCTCCATGTGATTCCTATCAACGATTCTGATTTTTTTTGTTTCTATGCCCATCAACAAATAGACCAGTTCATGTAAGTGTTTCTTTGTTGTTGTTATTATTATTTTTGTTGGACAATATTAGGTCTGTGTTATGCCACAGCTAGCATAAAATCAAAAAACGCAATAACCAGAATTCAATAAAACCCAAATCTCATTCAAAACCCAATATTCAACCAAGTTTAATTACCAAATGCCCACGCGATTACAAATAACAACTATTACTCCAAAATTCAGATCAACAACTCCAATAACATTCCAGCACATGATTAATAAGACGACTCATTTAACGTTCGAATCCTTACCCACGATTACAAACAACAATAAGAAATCAACATTCTCAACGTCTTGAAGCTTCCAACATCACCTGATATTACCTCCAATCTGCAGAATTGAACGAGCCTTAGAACTCAATCGTACGAAGAGAAGAGATTAGGGATTTAGAGGGAGAGAATAGAACCTGAGAAATATCTCAATTTTGCCAAAAACTGCCCTCTTTTTCCCGTTCCTTTGGTAATTAAAGGTCTTTGCTACTAACCGTGTGATTTCCCCAAAATGCCCCTTGCTTCCTCTAAATTTATTAATTAATGAGAAAACGTGCCTTTCTTTTTGTAATTCAATTACCCGCTTTTGTTCACTTCCTGACAAATCTCCCCCCGAGGTTTGTCCCCAAACCTCTAGTTGAAGAAATTGATTCACCATAGTATCCTATTCACAATTAGCTGAAATTTTCCCTTAGCATACTCATTTCGCGCTCAAAACCCGGAAAACATCTGTTTCATATTCAAAAGAACCATTGGGGAGCACATACCATTCATTCAAATTGACGGACCATAACCGCCCCAACCTGTCTGTCAATTGACCCAAAGTGGCAAGATATAGTAATGACAATAAAGCGCCTATCCATCCCATTTGAAGATCATACAAGCTTCTCAACACATCAACCAAAATACTGATTGATTAATAAAGCACCTAAACTCCAGCTAAACAACCTCAATGAAACTGGCAACTTCAGGAAGACCAGCTTCAATCAACTTCAAAGCAGATTAATTCGTAGTTCAAGGTGATTCCCACTCAACCACAATTCAATGTTGCAATGCTCAGCTTGCAATATAATACCACGATCCTTCGGATCGACCAGCTTAATCCCAATGTGAGCTTTCTTCAATAATCCTAGAAACTGATCACGAGTGTGAATAAAACTTCGATATATCAACTCCAATTTCCCCAAAATTCAGTTTAACAATAAAGCGAGCTACAAGCATCAACCAACACAAAATACTATTAACATTGCTCAACTAAACCAATGAATTGTCAACCCAATAATTGAATTAGCTCAAATGATTATTAATGGTGGTAACAATATAGTCCGGTTGCATTTTCTTGGAGAGCTGTTATGCCTACTTAACAGCTCGTTTTATTTCCGCATATTGGAGGTTGAAGCATATCGTCAGCTGGATTAGTGAATTCACTAATCGTTCCTAATCGATTTGTTTGTGAATCTGCTGTGTTTCTGTTCGTAAGATTAGTGAAGTAGTCTAATCTTTCCTATTTGATTCGGCTATGAATCTGTGAGCTGTTGGTAATCTTTTATCTAACGAATTGATATACATTGTTATCTGAACATTTCTGTTGAATGAATGGAAGTTTAATTGATTTGGCGATTGTTGAATTGTTGCTTGAGTTGGATTGCGATTAATTGATTACAATTTATGATCGCTTGGCCTCAATCCTAACAGTCTGATTTGCAATTCTTTTAGTTATTTAATATTTTACAATTCGGTTTAAATGGGTTTTGTGTTTATTTGGATTTTTTTTTTTGTGTATATATTTTTTTTAATGTTTTTATGTTGAAAATATTGTCCACTTGATGGCTAAGTTTAGTGATTTACTGGGTCGTGGTTGTGTTTGATTTTTCTGCTCTTTCTTTATGTCAAGAGGAGGAAAAAAGAAAGATTTCTCTGGTCAATGGAAATTTTGATTGTTTATTTACATATGTTTGAATACTAAATTTAGGGTTGATTGTATGTATGAAATTTCTCTGAAGAAGTGTGACAGGTGAATATGAATTTGGGAAACTTGTAGAAAGATTTAACCTTTACCCTCTCATTTTTGTTGCTTCCTATGAATTTCAATGAAACTCTTATTGTAATACTTGTTGAAACTTGAAAGTTGGAAACTTGGTTGAGCTTTTGCCTTTTTACTTTTTTTTTTTTTTTGATATACTTGTGTTGATTTTGATGTGCCTATTCTGAAAACAATTTTGAAGTATAAATAATATTGAAATCATGTTTGTGTGACTATTCTGAAAAAAATTCTTTTCTCTTTCTCTCTCTATGTGTTTTGATGAAAGAATGAGTGAAATGATGAGAGATCAAATATATTATTTTTTAATAAGTGGTTAAGTGCCGTGTTTTTCTAGTTTGGAGTGAAAAAGTCTTCTGAAAAACTTAAAAACAGGTAAAACCTGTTTTGCAAAATAACAGATTTTGGAGTTTTATTCTTCAAAAACATAAAGTGGGAACAAGCCCAACCAAATGCATTTTCAAGTTTTTATTTTGCACAAAAAAAAAAAAAAAAAAAACTCACTTATAAAGCAATCATCCAAACAGATGCTAAATATCTTAGCACATTTGAGAGAGGTTTAACATTTATACTATATTTTCTTCCTACTAAATTCAAGTAGGAGTGCACACGAACTGATTTTTACGATATTCTCTTAAAAGTTTCACCACATCAATTCTTGCGGTTTTCAAACACTTAATTTAAAATAGAACTTTGTGAGATCAATACCAATTTAATAGGGTTGATTTTTTTTTCTATGACGGGGAAACTTGCAACTTGTATAAACATTACACCCCTACACAAGTTTTGAAAATAAAATAATTTCTAGTATATTTATATATACAAGTTCTAAAAATTTGACAGTGTGATTAATTTTATACCCAAAATTGACAGTGAGATTAATTTTGTAACATTATGGTGAGGTACGAGACTATTATTGTTATTTTGTAAAGCGTGGTACCAAATTTTTTATATTTGTGAGTATGTTACAAATTTTGTAATTTTCTCTAATAAAGAAACAACCTATTTAACAGCCACTTACGGAGTTCAATTTTGATTTGCTGTGGACTAATTTTATATAATGAAGTTAAGATATGTGATTATTATTGTCATTTTAAATTTAATACTATAATTATTTTCTTCTTTAATTTTGTAATTTTTTAATGAAAATCCTCAATCTAAATATGGGGCAGAGATGTATGAAATTGGTAATTTAAATTTTAAAAGTCCAAAAATGGGCAAATGGTTTTGATCCAAATCAAAACCCAAATCCAAATGAATTAACCCGACCCTCTCTCTCGCTCTCTTCTTTTCTTCTCCCACAAGCTGATACTCTGATTTCCCATAAGCTCTTGGTTTTACACTAAAATCGATTTTACTTTTGAAGAAAAATCGTGGTGAAAATGACAAAGGTAGCTGAATCGATGCCGGCAAAGGGTGGGTTCTGTTTCGATCTTTGCAAGAGGAATGAGATGCTTGTGCAAAAGGGCTTGAAGCAACCTGGATTTCTCAAAACCGGGACTACTATTGTGGGTTTGATTTTACAGGTACATTTTTTTTGTTGTTTTTTTTGTGTTTTTGGAAATTCGTTTTAGTTGTATTTGTTTGCAGAATTAGTTGTTATATGGGTTTGCTTTTGTGTTAGAGTTTTCGTTAGTTTGATTGACTCTATTGCATTCATTTGTGTATGGGCTATTTTGATTGATTTAGCTCATGCCTCTACTCGCGATTCCTAAGGGATAATAAGTCTTATACTGTATTAAATTAGTTCAAGGACCTCTTAGCGTTTTGAAGTGCTATTTTTTTACTTTATTATGGGTATTGGTCATTTCTACTTGGAAGTATCTTTGTCAACATTTGCTTTGTTCAGCTTAATTTCATTAAGTCACATGTATTTGGTGCTTTAATGCATATTGCAGATTAGCATGAGGCATTTTGAATTCACTAGTTTTGTAGAGTGAAGTTGTGTAGACTGTTATTATGGTTTATTTGTGCAATGCAAGGCTGATGTAGCTAATTGTCCATCCTTTGCCTTCGGACATAATGTGATGTATTACTCCATGGAGGAAAAGCATGTATGCTTAATCAGAGTTTTTGCTTTATTTTAGGTGACTTTGTATTATATATCAGTGTGTTTTAAAAGGTTACTTATATATATATATATCATGTTATGTTACTGAACGTCCACGTATGCATATATAACGTCATGAAATGTTTCTGAAAATGTATACTGACCACTGTCCTATCCTGAACGCTGTCTGTGAAAGCTTGAGTTTACATAAACTAAGGTAATGTGTTTTAATTGCCTAATTCAGTTCTGACTGTATAACAATGACTTCTAATGATGAAGTTAATCGTTGGTTGCTATTCGATTATTAATAATTAGTGGCAAAAGGTGACTTATGTACTTAACTATGTTCAGCTTGACAAATATCTATACTCTTTAGGATGGTGTGATTCTTGGAGCAGACACACGAGCCACTGAAGGCCCCATTGTTGCTGATAAGAACTGTGAGAAGATTCATTACATGGCTCCCAATATTTATTGCTGTGGGGCTGGAACTGCTGCCGATACAGAAGCTGTAACAGGTATTATAGTTGACAATAGAGGTGGCAAACGGGTGGGTCGGGATGGGTTTGGGTTGGTTACAATGGTGGTTCTTAAATGGGTTGGGTTCTTAAATCGGTTTAAGGTGGAACCAACTTAACCAAAAGGGAACCAAGGTCAACCCG
Source organism: Verbascum thapsus (assembly GCA_963669365.1). Taxonomy (NCBI): domain Eukaryota; kingdom Viridiplantae; phylum Streptophyta; class Magnoliopsida; order Lamiales; family Scrophulariaceae; genus Verbascum; species Verbascum thapsus. The sequence continues at coordinate 8,728,191 of OY770108.1, forward strand.
AAAGGAAACCAAGCCCATTCCGACTCAATACCTTATATTTTGTTCTTTATAATTTAGATTATTGGCAAGCGATTTGGGCCTAAGTTGAAAATTAGTTGGACCCAACTTGAAACCAAATTGGAACCAATTAGGAACCAAACAAAATTTCTTAGAAACCGACCCAACCCAAACTAGTTTAATTGGGTTGGAACCATGGTTCCGGACCCATGTTTCCACCCCTAGTTGACGTCATTCCATCTTATGATGTGTTGTTCGCCAACTCATGTGCTACTCTAAAAGCCTTATAGCATACATCTAACTTTTTACTTGTTTCATATTGTGATGTTGTTGCTAGACATGGTTAGCTCTCAGCTGAAACTGCATCGCTATCATACTGGTCGAGAGTTGTTAAGTCGTATTTTGTGCATATTTATAAGTCTATATTCGAGTTGATTATTGCGTTTACTCCTCTTATTTTGTGATTTTAGGTTGACAAATGGATTTTAGAAGATTAAAATGAGAAAGAACCAAAAGAAACGAAAAAGAGGAAAAATGGCGATGAAAAGAGTTACTGTTAAAAATTCCAGCAGAAGACTTCAGAAAGATAGGCGTGCCCACGCCTAGATACCCAAACGCTTCTGCCTGGAAGAACAAAATTCGGGAGAAATCCAATTTCAAGATTTGGATCCAAGATTCGGTTATCCAGCTGCAAGATTCGAACCTCTCATTTGGAAGATTTTATCGAACATGATTTTATTGGGATTTATTCCCTTTTAGTTGTTAGGATTTTATTTCCTTATTTCTAGATTTTGCAAGATTTGATTTTGTTTAGTTTGTTAAGTTTGTTTTTAGTTTGTTAAGTTTGTTAGAGTCCTAAAATAATTAGTTTCCTTTTTAGATTAGGACTCTATTAGTATTTATAGTTGGAATTTTATTCCACAAGACACCTTTGATTTTAATTTTAATTCCAGCATCGTTTTTCCTTTAATTCGGAAGTTCTCGATTTTTGTTTAATGTTCACGTTACTGTTCACGTTATTGTTCACGTTCGATTATGAGCAGCTAAGCTCATACTTCTAGTCGAGGATTCTTCAAGGTTTGATTCTTTAAATTCGTGAGATCGAATTGTGCCATAATTTCTCTGTTATTAGGTATTTACTTTTTCCCTGATCTTTATTGACAATATGTTTCAATAGCTTAGATAACCTGATCAATTATTTAATCTTTGAAATCGTATTTAGCTATTTAGGACTAAATCCGTGACTGGTGAACCCTAATTTTGTAGCAGTTAGCGCCGTTGATTATTTAATCGTTTTCGATTAGTCGTTATGGGAATTAGTAATCTGGTCTAAATAAACCGAGCTTATGTGTTTGTTGGCTAGAATTGGTGTCTTTCTAATACATGCATGCTATCGATAGGCTAAATCCTAAGAGCTTGTTTAGGGTTGTCTACTTGGTAAGAGAAGTAATCAAAGAGCTTGTTTTGGTTATCGGCGACTTAAGGAAAGACTAGGTTATTAGAGCTTGTTAATAACTATAGCCAATTTATCTATAAAACATTGAATTATCATTGCATCAGTGATCGAATTAATTGAATCAATACCGAAAAAATCCGAAGACTAGAATTTTCCATCATATTGAAAAATCCGAATTTCACTATAATTGCTTCTTTCAAATCTGCGTTTTTTTATTCTCGTGCTTTTTAATTTACGTCTTTTTATTTTAATTAGTTAAAAATCACAAAACCCCCCTCTTATATCGATATTAGTAATCTAGGACTTAAATTTTAGACCATTCCCTGTGGATCGACCCTACTTATCGCTGATTACAAATCTTTTTAAAGTAGGTTTTTATTTTTGTTGGATTCGACACCCACCAAATTTTGGCGCCGTTGCCGGGGAACGGTGTTATATATTTATTTCCGTTGTTGCTAATATTTTCGTTTTAGTTTTGTTTTGTTAGCTTTTGTATGCCTAGGACCTTTCGTGGAAGTGAATTCGAATACGATCCCGAGATCGAAAAACGAGCTCGCCGATTACGAAAAGAGACGAGGCAACGTTACTTTACTACCCCGTCGGTTTCATCGTTCAGAACCGAATCTGCGTTTTCCTTTAGCGATTCAGAAGAGGAAAACGAATCAATGGACAACGCTGCTAATGCCGCACCTCCTAATGGTGGCAATGCCAATGCCAATGCTATTCCCGACGTTGTTGAAAGAACACTGAAAGACATGGCTATGCCAAATCCGAATCAACAACCTCTCTGCATTCCTTACCCTAATCTTGAGGTAGATTTTGAATTAAAATCTGGACTGATTCACTTACTACCTACTTTTCGTGGTTTTGCAGGAGATGACCCGCACAAACATCTAAAGGAATTCCACCTGGTTTGCTCTACTATGAGGCCAAAAGATGTGACAGAGGATCAGATTAAGTTGAGAGCTTTTCCGTTTTCGTTATCCGAGAAAGCCAGAGATTGGTTATACTTCCTTCCTTCGGGTTCAATAGAAACATGGGCTGAGATGGAAAAGCAATTCTTAGAGAGATTCTTCCCAGCATCTAGGGTTGCAATTGTAAGAAAAGAAATCTGTGGAATTCGTCAGTTTACGGGTGAGACATTATACGAATATTGGGAACGTTTTAAACAGTTGGTTGCTAGTTGCCCACAACATCAAATCCCAGATCAACTCCTTATACAGTACTTCTACGAGGGACTAATGGTAACGGATAGGAATCTGATAGACGCTGCGAGTGGGGGAGCATTGATATATAAAACTTACACCGAAGCGAGGAATTTAATTTCGAATATGGCATCTAATTCCCAACAGTTTAGTACTCGACAAGAACACCCAACGAAGGAAACGAATGAAGCTACTATAGCCGCACTTAACCAACGTGTAAACGATATGACTGCCCTCGTGCAAAAGTTGGCTATGGGAAACTCACAACAAGCTAATATGTGTGGTATTTGTTCCGAGATTGGTCATATGGCCGAGATATGCCCCAACACTCAAAATCAGGGTCTCGAGCAAGCAAACGCAGCTGGATTTCAGGGGCAACGAAAGTACGACCCTTTCTCAAACACATATAACCCTGGATGGAGGGATCACCCCAACTTAAGTTATGCGCCACGACCTCCTTTTCAAAAACCTCAAGGATCTCAGTTCCTTCAACAAAACCAACCCTCAAGTACATCCTTAGAAGATATGATGAAAGCATTGATCGCTAATACTCAACAATTTCAACAAGGTGTGCAGCAAAATCAACAAGAAAATCAGAATGCGATCAAAAATTTGGAAAAGCAAATAGGGCAAGTGGCTACCGCCGTTAATGAATTGGTGTCCCAAAACTCAAGTAAACTGCCGTCCCAAGTCATAGTAAATCCAAGGGAGAATGTAAGTGTTGTTACGTTACGAAGTGGCAAAGAATTGAAAGAAGCAGAACCGTTTAAAGAGTTAAGCATGCCCACGCCTAATCCTCCAAACGCTTCTGCCGAAAATTCTTCGAAACGGGAAATTGAGAAAGAACTGAAAAAAGATGAACCTGTTGTCGAGCAGAAACATATGAAATTTGTGATTCAACCACCCTTCCCAGGCCGATTTGCCAAGTCAAAGAAAGAAGATCAAGAAAAAGAGCTACTCGAAACATTCCGAAAGGTTGAGGTAAACATTCCACTTCTTGATGCCATTAAGCAAGTACCTCGTTATGCTAAGTTCCTTAAGGAATTGTGCACGACAAAGAGAAAGCTTAAAGGCAACGAGAAGATACACGTAGGAGAAAACGTATCTGCTGTGCTTCAAAAGAAATTACCTCCTAAGTGTAAAGATCCAGGTATGTTTACAATTCCATGTAAAATTGGGAATATTCGAATTGAGAAAGCTATGCTAGACTTAGGTGCCGCTATTAATGTTATGCCACGATCAATATATGAGTCACTTAATCTAGGGAAATTGAAAGAAACTGGTGTAGTTATTCAACTAGCCGATAGGTCTAATGCTTACCCCGATGGTGTTTTAGAAGATATTTTGGTACAAGTTAATGACCTAGTATTCCCCGCCGATTTCTATATTGTCGACATGGATCATAATGAGTCTAGTAATCCCGCCCCTATTTTACTTGGTAGACCATTCATGAAAACGTCTAAGACCATAATTAATGTACATGATGGGACTCTCTCCATGGAATTTGATGGAAAAATTATAAAATTTAACATATACGATTCCATGAAGTACCCTTCTAACGATCATTCTGTTTTTGGTATAGATGTTATTGACCCTTTAACGCAGACTAGGTACGGAGATCCGTTACAAGTAGCTTTGCTCACTAACGACTTGGACGGGAAAGAAAAGCAACTTAAGCTGAACCGAGGACTCGAAGAGAAGAATTCGGACATTGATTCCCTTCAATCACTTTCTCTTGATGTTTCTCGTATTTCTTTATCTTCATCAACTTCTAAAATAATTCCATCTATTGTGCAGGCATCGAAGTTGAAAGTTCAAGAGTTGGAGGGAGTTCATAACGAAACAAACGAGAATTCGAAAATCTACAAGAATAAAATGGAACCTTTACGTGATAAGAAAATTTCAAGAAAGAACTTAGTCATAGGACAAAAAGTTATTCTTTCCCATTCTCGCTTCAAGCTATTTCCGGGTAAGCCACGTTCCCATTGGATTGGACCATTTGTTGTCATTGATATTTTTTCCTATGGTGCAGTTTATATTCAAAATCCAACTACGCGAAAGATTCTCAAGGTGAATAGACATCGTTTGAAACCTTTTTATGAAGGATTTCAATCTCACGATGTCAAAAACATGAAGTTGGAACCATCAAACCATGCTACATAACTTTGTAGCAACGTCTAGCCAACGACGTTAAAGAATGGCGCTGCATGGGAGGCAATCCATGAGTTTTTTTCTTTCCTTTATATTCTTGTCTTTTATTTTCAGTTTTTATTTTACAGAAGCGTTTCGAAAGTTAAGCGTGCCCACGCCTAACTCACGAAAACCTTCTGTCTCGCACTTTCAATTTCTGTTTTGCACTTTCAATTTTAACAGAAGACTTTGAAGAATTAACTTCAAAACCTTCTGTTTTGCACCTTTTTTTTTTTTTCCTTAAAAAAAAAAAAAAAAAAAAAAAAAACCTTCAATCACGATTCTCAAACCATAGTCGCCGTCACTCACCTTCACTCGATTTGCAGGATTTCCTTTCTCTTGCTGCCAACTCGATACAACTGAAGCAGAACTCAACACAATTATTGCCCATCTCAAGCTGCTCATTGATCACTTCGGCATCATGACCGAGTGATGCCGTAGGGAAGTCCCCCTCCTTGTTCTTTTATTATGATGCATTGCTTGTTATTTTATCGTTTTTACATTGAGGACAATGCATGTTTTAAGTGTGGGGGGGGGGGGTTTACTATGCGATTGTGTGCCTTGGTGTTTTTGCTTAGTTGTGACTATGTGAAACAAAAGTTTTTAAGTTTTCGGTATTTTTAGACTACTTTACTGTTAGACTTGGATAAATGAGCATGCTTTGATTGAGTTTTCGTGCCATATGAAGTTTGTGTTATGTTCAATGATTAAAAGCGAGCATAGGAACGCATGTTTTAGTCGACTACCATACCTTGTGAGAATTTGTGTCATTTGATCAATAATTCACGATATAATCTCTTTCTTCTTGTGTGACTCGCGTGTTTTTGGAAATTCTAGAACTTGTTTTGAACCTTGTCAAAATTACACGAGTATGTGCACGATTGAAAATGATAAAGGCATTTAGGATTTAGCCACTTTGCCAAATAAACCGTACCTTTGCATTATCCCCTAGTTAGCCCACTTTGAGCCTTTTTATCCTATTTTCTTGGTTTACCCCGAATATGAGCCCTTACCGTTTTTTATGCCTCTTCGTTTTACCCGTCTAGAAAATAAGTCGAGCATAGAGGTTGTTTGAGGACGAAAAATCAAGAAAATGATGTTGTTGAATAAGTGTGGGGGAAACTCGTGAAAAATACAAAGAGTACCCGAAAAAAAAAAAAAAATCGAAAAAAAAAATCGAAAGAAAAAAAAAAAAAAAAAAAAGGGGAAAACAAAAAGAAACAAATAAAAGAGAAGTTCGAAAAAAATTGATGAGGTACCGAGCCCCCGAGAAAGATAGGAAATGTGTAGTATTTGGGTCCTTAACGTCAAATATACCCAATGAGATCTCGATGCTCGATAAAATTTTCAGACTTAGCCACCTTTTCGACCTCTCTTTTCATTCCTACCCCGAGCCTTAACCCCATTACAACCTTAATAAAGACCTTTTGATTCGATTGTGCACACTCTCAACCGTAGTGGCGACATTGGTGTATAACCAAGCCTATGGAATAACACTAACACGTTGAGATTCGAGCGATACACTTATAACCATACACGAGAGTTGGAGAGTATTTGAGTGAAAGTCGACTGAAATTTTGTTTTCCTTGTTCAATTGAGGTCGTTGTTCTAGCATGAGATTATTGTGGTATCGAGAACTTCGATTGATTACGTGTTTCGTGCTTCGAGTTTGATTTTGTTCTTTTGATCACACTGCTGAATGGTTTAATTTGCCGCATGATACTGTTTTGAGTAGTTTTTACATAGTCTACTTTTGAGCATTGCCCGAGGACGTACAATGGCATAAGTGTGGGGGTATTTGTTAAGTCGTATTTTGTGCATATTTATAAGTCTATATTCGAGTTGATTATTGCGTTTACTCCTCTTATTTTGTGATTTTAGGTTGGCAAATGGATTTTAGAAGATTAAAATGAGAAAGAACCAAAAGAAACGAAAAAGAGGAAAAATGGCGATGAAAAGAGTTACTGTTAAAAATTCCAGCAGAAGACTTCAGAAAGATAGGCGTGCCCACGCCTAGATACCCAAACGCTTCTGCCTGGAAGAACAAAATTCGGGAGAAATCCAATTTCAAGATTTGGATCCAAGATTCGGTTATCCAGCTGCAAGATTCGAACCTCTCATTTGGAAGATTTTATCGAACATGATTTTATTGGGATTTATTCCCTTTTAGTTGTTAGGATTTTATTTCCTTATTTCTAGATTTTGCAAGATTTGATTTTGTTTAGTTTGTTAAGTTTGTTTTTAGTTTGTTAAGTTTGTTAGAGTCCTAAAATAATTAGTTTCCTTTTTAGATTAGGACTCTATTAGTATTTATAGTTGGAATTTTATTCCACAAGACACCTTTGATTTTAATTTTAATTCCAGCATCGTTTTTCCTTTAATTCGGAAGTTCTCGATTTTTGTTTAATGTTCACGTTACTGTTCACGTTCGATTATGAGCAGCTAAGCTCATACTTCTAGTCGAGGATTCTTCAAGGTTTGATTCTTTAAATTCGTGAGATCGAATTGTGCCATAATTTCTCTGTTATTAGGTATTTACTTTTTCTCTGAGCTTTGTTGACAATATATTTCAATAGGTTAGATAATCTGATCAATTATTTAATCTTTGAAATCGTATTTAGCTATGTAGGGGTAACTCCGTGACTGGCTAACCCTAATTTTGTAGCAGTTAGCGACGTTGATTATTTAATCGTTTTCGATTAGTCGTTATGGGAATTAGTAATCTGGTCTAAATAAACCGAGCTTATGTGTTTGTTGGCTAGAATTGGTGTCTTTCTAATACGTGCATGCTATCGATAGGCTAAATCCTAAGAGCTTGTTTAGGGTTGTCTAATTGGTAAGAGAAGTAGTCAAAGAGCTTGTTTTGGTTACCGACGACTTAAGGAAAGACTAGGTTATTAGAGCTTGTTAATAACTATAGCCAATTTATCTATAAAACATTGAATTATCATTGCATCAGTGATCGAATTAATTGAATCAATACCGAGAAAATCCGAAAACTAGAATTTTCCATCATATTGAAAAATCCGAATTTCACTATAATTGCTTCTTTCAAATCTGCGTTTTTTTATTCTCGTGCTTTTTAATTTACGTCTTTTTATTTTAATTAGTTAAAAATCACAAAACCCCCCTCTTATATCGATATTAGTAATCTAGGACTTAAATTTTAGACCATTCCCTGTGGATCGACCCTACTTATCGCTGATTACAAATCTTTTTAAAGTAGGTTTTTATTTTTGTTGGATTCGACACCCACCAAGAGTCCAGGGTTGTGACAGCTCTTTCCCTTCTGAAGTCTCATCTTTTCAGGTGACCTTTTATTCTAAAATTGATGTTTAAGGGCTTCATGTTTGTTTTCATCATAAAGTTTCAGTTTGATTTATTATTCATCTATGCTGCTTTGGGTAATTATAGGAATTCAGACCTTTTTTCAGTGACTTAATTTGCATTTAATTAAAATTTGAGGACCAAATACGTTAAAGTTTAAATCCGAAAGGACTGAAAATGTCAAAAAGAAATTATGAGACTAAAAGTAATTTTTGTGCCCTACTGAACCCTAATAAGAAAAATCTCGATAATAACCCGGACTTAGACAACAAATTCGTTAAGGGTGTGTTTGGATCGAGTGATTTGAAATCCACGGATTTCAAATTTATCGACAAATCCATTTAAGTTCGTTTGGATGATGATGGATTTCAAATCCCTCACCATTCATTTTAAGCTCTTTTCTCCACAACTACGGTGGATTTCAAATGACACCTAAATCTACTCTTCAAATCCAATCCATGGATCCAAACACACCATAAGGTAATTTTTAGACCTTGAATTCTGTTTAAAGAAAAGGGAAAAAAATAAAAATAAAAATACATTAGATTACTATCTTTTTTTACTATAATATTTTTCTCAATTTCTACTTAAATCCAATAACAAAACGGAGAAAATTGAAAAAGTTGCAAAAGTATTAATTATTTTTTTTCTGGTGGAAAGTAAGAAGTTTTGATTATGTGCCAGCCAACCCTTGACCACTTTTTAAGATATAATTAGATTATATTATCAAGTTAATTAACAAATTAGGTGATCAAAATAAGCAACTATTTTAAATAAGGTAATTAAGCTTATTTCATATGCATGGATACGGGACACGGGATACGGCGCACGACACGACACGAACACGGGACACGGCATTTTTTACAATATTAGGACACGACACGACCTCGAAACTACTAATGAAATGTATATATATAAATTAATATACATATATATGTTCATTAATTTACGTTAAATATATAAATTTGTTTTTTCATTCTAATTTAAATGATTGGTTAGAGAAATAAACTATAAGAATGACTAATGTACGTTATAAATTTGTATTTGATTTGAAAAATTATATATTTGAAAGAAAAATAAATACTTCATTTTTCAAAATCACAAAAAATAAGTGAAATAACATCAAGTGTCACAAATAATGCATACATAGTAGACATATCCTCTAACTATATTCATTACGTTGTTCATATTTTATTTTTTTTCATTTTTTTGAAGCAGAGAAATTTATTTTTATATTGGACACGGTGTCGGGGAGTGTCGGACGAGTGTCGTGTCCAATCAAGTGTCCGACACGACACGTTATAATTTTTTGAAGTGTCCGTGCATTGGAGTTGATAACCTAAAGACTAATTTGTAACACTTTCAAAGTGGGAAACTTATAAGTATTCAAATTTATGAATAATTGCAAATGATAATATACATGATAATCCAGCAAAAAAGATAGTGCTTTCTCAATCATTACTATATACTATGCAATTTCACGTTCTTTTCTTGATAACATATTTTGTATTTTTCATTATAGAATTTAATTTTGCTCCTCTCCTTTATCAAAACATCTGAATAATTAGATATTTTTTTGTCAATGGAGCATTAAATTATTTTTTAATAATGAGCCGAGAATTGAATTTGCATGGCCCCTCATGCATTTACGCATGAAAAAACGGTCCCTCTTATTTTCCTTAAAAAACAGATTTAAAGATAAAGAATATAATATAATATAATTATACACATATATGTATATATATATATCATAAACTGAATTGAGGTCAGTATGTATGAACAGTTAAAGACTTGTAGCATCACTGATAGTGATAGTGGTACATATATATATAATTAAATTAAAGTGTACTAGGACCAAATATGGCTGATTTCAGGATAACCATTACTTTTTTCTTTGTTTAAGTTTAATAAGAATCACTTACAATTAATAATTTAGCTGAGCTTGATTAAATTATTTGACTCAAATTACTTAAAAACTTATATATAACTAATAAAAAGTAACATAAATATGACACAATACATCATAATAAAATACATAATTACTTTATTCATAGTACTTAGATAATTATATACATACATCAAGTACCCCACAAGATTATTATATTAAATACATTCGGATTATAAATTTATAATAGTTTCTTTTGCAGCAAAATACAACTCAAACATAATATAAATAAATCCTGCAGGGTGGTGAAGAAAATAGCATTAATTTGTGGTAATAGAAATTCCAATGGCAATGATGACGAGAGAGACAAAAGTGGGCGCAGGATAAGCACGTGGGCGTCGCCTTTCTCTCATTACTTGCACGCTGCCATCCATGGCCGTTTAGCAAGCTTAAAACATTACTCTTCAAGTTTTCCCAATACAGAAAAGAAAAGAAAAATTAATAAAACAACCTTAATTTTTTGCAGGTTTTGGTTTATATTTTATTCTTATCTTTCCTTAAATTTTCCTATAAACAATGTTTTGGGTCTGTAATGATTTTCTGTGGCGTACAGTTTCTTTTTTTTTTCTCTCTTTTTTCCTTTTCCATTTCTTTTCTTGTTGTTTTTAGCCAAAAGGGTATTAGATGATAAATGATGGGATTGATTGTGAATGTCTACGTCAAATTGTTTTTATTTTGGTCACAGAATTGACTGAAGTGACAAGAATTTTCTGGGAAATTTTTGGTCAGCATAATCTTGCCAGTTCATCACAAATAATAACAAGCTTATATAGCTATTGGAATATTTCTTAAATTCTTAAGGTAAGTTGGGATTTTAGTGTTTCTTTTTGTTTTTCATTTATTGGATTATAGAAAATCTAATACTTAATTAAGTTAATATTTGCGACAAAATCTATTAGGTGGAGATTTTGGAATTTTCTGTTCTAAAAGCTGGCAAAAGTTGGAATTTTGATACAATTCTTGTGAATTTCCCACAATTTTAATAGCAAATTAGAAGGTTTTTGAAATAAGAAAATGAAGTTTATGAAACTTGGATCTCGGCCTGATACTTTCTATACCACAGAATCTGTGAGGTAAATTTTTTTATTTTTTTCAAAAAAAATTCTTGTTTTTAAGATGTTTTCATAGAAAAATGATTAATTTCTTTAACCCTTTTGAGTTCAATTTGAAGAATTTTTGAGATTAAGCTCAATATGTTGTGTTTTTCTTGATTTTTTTAGATCTGTATCATCAGAAGTTTCAACTGATCTTGTCATTCAAGTTAAGGGCACCAGATATTTACTCCACAAGGTGAATTTTCAATAATTCTTCTACAATTTTTCTATATGATAAATAATGATTTTTCTAACTTATAATTTGCAAAAAAAAAAAAAAAACAGTTTCCCCTGCTTTCCAAATGCTTGCTTTTGCAAAGGATATGTTCAGAAACCCCTGACTCCCCACACATTCAAATCATCCAACTCCCCGATTTTCCAGGCGGGATCGAAGCCTTCGAACTATGCGCAAAATTCTGCTATGGCATTACAATCACTCTTAGTGCTTACAACCTCGTATCCATCCGATGCGCGTCTGAATACTTACAAATGACCGAAGATGTCGAAAAAGGCAACTTGATATACAAAATCGAAGTCTTTTTCAATTCTTGTATTCTCCATGGCTTTAGGGACACTATCATAACCTTACAAACCACCAAATCCTTCCCGTTATGGTCCGAAGATTTAGGCATAACGGGCCGGTGCATAGAAGCTATAGCCTCAAAGGTTTAAAACCATCCCTCGAAAGTGAACCCGAAAGTGAGCTTATCACATAGCTACTCAAGAAGGGGTAGAGATGATAACATTTCTTGTAATGGGTCGGAAAGTAACCGCCACAAACCCGACCCGAATAAAGGTTGGTGGGCCGAAGATTTAGCCGAATTGGGGATTGATCTTTATTGGAGGACAATGATTGCTATTAAATCGGGCGGGAAAGTTTCGTCGGGCCTTATCGGTGAGGCGTTGAGAATTTACGCCTCTCGATGGTTACCAAATATATCGAAGTACATCAATGTTGACAGCCAAGAAGAGTCCACTTGTGGGGAGGTGAGTAAGAAACATAGGCTACTTTTGGAATCAATTGTGAGCCTATTGCCCGCGGAGAAAGGCGAAGTTTCGTGTAGTTTTTTGTTGAAGCTATTGAAGCCGTCTAATATACTAAAAGCTTCTTCGTCTTCGAAGATGGAGTTGGCACGACGTGTCGGTCTCCAATTGGAGGAGGCCTCGGTTGGCGATTTGTTGATACCGTCGAGCGAGACAATATATGACGTGGACGTTGTAATAACTATATTAGAGCAATTCTTGTTGCAGGGTCAAAGCCCACCGATGAGCCCTCGAAGAGTCAAAGGGGATTTCGAAAGGCGAAGGTCTCGATCAGCAGAAAATGTTGATTTCATGTTTCAAGAGAGTAGGAGATCGTCTTCGGCTTCTCATAGCTCTAAACTAAAGGTGGCTAAGCTTGTGGATGGGTATTTGCAAAAGATAGCTAAGGTTAAGAATTTGCCTTTGTCGAAGTTCGTTGCAATTGCGGAAGCGATTCCGAGGTTCGCTAGGCTCGAGCATGATGATCTCTACAAAGCTATTGACATTTACCTAAAGGTAGATATCGAAAATTTAACTCAACTTTTTGGTTCTATTAAACGTATATAGAGAAACAAAATCGAGTTTTTTTTTTGTAGTAGTAGTACTTGGAATATATTCTAAGATCTATCATGTTTATGGTATTATTAGCATGTTAATATGATATAGGCTTATATAATATAGAGCTAAGGATATGTTCATTACTATATCGTGAACACGAACCCTTTAGCTATAGACTTATAGCCTAAATCCGATGTCCAAAATGATGGTTGATTTCCTATTTCAACTCTTATACCCATGCCATGTGTATTAAAAAACTCTTTCGCTATAAATATTTATATATATATATATATATATATATATTGGTGACGTGCTTTTTAATAGACATGACGTTTGTATATGAAATGAATTGAGATGAAAGACAATTCTAGAGTAGATAATCCGGTGTACTTTACTCATTAGTGTACCTAGATTTCAGTATGTCTAGTCTTTGAAGAGAACAAGTTATAAACTACCGTTTATTACCTTCCCTAAGAAATTATTTCAATTTTGTCGAGTTGGAATAATGGTTATATACGGTATAAAGCATTTTTTTGACATAAATTTCTTGTTTAACGGACTATGCAGGGCCACCCCGAGCTCAATAAGAGCGAACGAAAGCGTCTATGCAGAATACTCGACTGCAAAAAGCTATCAATGGAAGCTTGCATTCACGCTGCACAAAACGAGATGCTCCCTTTACGAGTTGTGGTTCAAGTTCTCTTCTTTGAGCAAGCTCGAGCCGCCATGGCTGGTGGCCAACTCACTGAGTTGCCTAGCAACATAAAGGCATTATTGGCAGCCCATAAGAATACATCAAAAACCGCGCCCTCTATTAGCAGCACCAATGCTACTATGCCACTAGAAGATCAGTGGAGCGTCTCGGGTCTAAAATCATCGCCAAAATCGAATCTTTCGACCCTCAAGATGAAGCTCGATCAAGATGATCACGATTTGGATGTGAATTTTCGTAATGGAAATGAAAAGGGGTCGAAAATGATGGCGTTTAGTAAGACCCCAAATAGGCCTAAGAGGATGTTGAGTAAGTTGTGGCCTATAAGTAGAAGTGGAACGGAAAAGAATTGAGAAATCTTCGATTTTTGGAATTTCTTGTCCGGGGTCGTTTGTTTTATTGTCAGGGTACAAATAGTACGCTGCTTATATTTTATTTTATTATGATGTATTTTCGAAATTACTGTCCAGATCTTTATTAGGGAAAAACACGAGACTTTGTTAAGTTACTGCTGTAATATGTGGTAATAAAGGTGAAGGAAACGTATATTTTTGACATGAGAGATAGATTTCTAATAGGAAACTTTCTTTGTGGAAACTAGAACTTGCAAATCTATATTTAGTGAGAAAATTAAGGATGATTAGTTATGTAATAATGTACCCTTTGACTTGGGTTATCTATACTTATTATAATAAATGATTTTGATTGGTCAATATGTGAAATGATGTATATATAATTGATAGGCAGTTTATATATGAAATTAATGAAAAAATAGAGTTGAAAAAAATATGAAATTAATGAAAAAATAGAGTTGAAAAAAATATGAATTTGAATTAGAATTTGGTACATTATATTTATTTATTTAGAATTTTTTGATGTAAATTCTTGAAAATGAAATTTTGAAAACATAAACGAAGAAGGCCTTATATAATAGGTTTTGCATGATCCCGGCTTTGTTTCTTTACTAACTAAGAAGCCCATTGACTGTGGAGTGCTTTCCTTTAGCCCAATCTCGCAAGATTAACGTACCCCAAACTTTATTTAATATATTAATTGACAATACAAATAAAATAATTAATTATTTTGTTATTTATATGTATATTTGCTCAAACCTTGATAAATATATTGTTTTATCAATAATTTTATATCAAATGTTGCGATTAAGAAATAAGTTGGAGAGATAAATATATTATTTCATCTATAATTATAATAAATAATAGATAACTTTGACACTTGCCAAAGTTTGAAGGGTAGAAAAATCTCATATTAAATAAATAAGATCTTTCGACTATTTCTAAAAATCAACGATTATAGGGATACTATGTTTACTAGAGTAATTATTTTATTTACTTATTCAAACATTCTCCATATATAGTTCTTGAGATAAGTTTCAGGGACAATTCTTCATAAATTCCTAGAAGTTATATATATATATACACACACATATATAATATATATATATATATAATATATATTATATATATATTTGTGCACATGAGTATGAATATAGTTTATATGCGTTCAATATGATATTAGTATTGTAGTATTCATGTCTAATATGTGACATGTATTATTTGTATTATGATTAGTTAACATTTGATCATACTAAGTTTAGATTAAAATTTCGATCATTATTTTGTGACTAATTATTTCGCATCACACTTAATTTGAACATTTATTTGCCTTTGATGGAATAGTAAGTTAGTAAGTATTGTTATAAGAAGTGATATCAATGCAAGAATGCATTTAAAGCACACATAGGCATGTACTCAAATTTCAAAAATAATTATACCTGCATTTAAAACAACGCGTTGCCCTTATGTTTATCTATACGAAATGGGGGATGGATTTTTCTATTCCAACTTCCTGGTCCAAGTTCCTGTTCCAAATTCCTGATTGGTCCACGTGTATAAATAAATTCCACTTTCTTTTTTTTCCTCTTTATTCTAATTTTCTCTCTCTCTCCTCTCTCACCCTTTTCTCTCTCATCTCACGTATCATAACACTTTCTTTTAAAATTACATTTGAATAACTTTTTTTATAATTCAATGTTACTTGATAACTTACCAAATTCAATTTGAAATCATTTCAATTATTAAAAAACTATATACACATATAGAGAATAACCAAACTACCCACGTCGGTTAATGTTTAATTCGATTAGAGTTTATTTAATCTTTGCAAAAAAAATCGTTAAACATGTGAGCCCGGCGATTCGATCGTCGAACTGTTCGACTCGACACTGGGTCAAGAGGACATATAAATTAAGGGCTAATAATATATTTTCATTTATTTTCTTCTTTTTTCACGTATTTATCCTTAAAATGTTCTAAAACACACATTGTTTTAAAATATAATATTAACATATATATATATATATATATATATTGTTAATATATATAATTGATTACTCTAGTATATAAATATAAAATAGACACAATGAAAATAATTATTAACTAAATTAAGTTTAAATAAACTTTAATCGAATTGAACATTAATCGACGTGGGTAGCTTGGTTAATTATTCTCTATATGTGTATATAGTTTTTTAATAATTGAGATGATTTCAAATTGAATTTGGTAAGTTATCAAGTAACATTGAATTATAAAAAAAGTTATTCAAATGTAATTTTAAAAGAAAGTGTTATGAGAGATACGTGAGAGAGATGAGAGAGAAAAGGGTGAGAGAGGAGAGAGAAAAGGGTAAAATTGGAATAAAGAGGAAAAAATGAGAAAGTGGAATTATTTATACACGTGGACCAATCAGGAATTTGGAACAGGAACTTGGAACAGAAAGTTGGAATAGAAAATTCAATTCCACGAAATGGAGGGTAATCCAAAAAATTTATTTTTGAAGATTTGCTTGGTAAGACAAGAAGCTAACTATTAATTTGAGATCAAATGCATAAATATTGTAATTGAGACTATTGACTATTGAGTATGTATATATATATATATATATATATATATATATATATATATATATATATATATATATATATATATATATATATATATATATATATATGTGGACTTCTAAACTTTCAAATTTGAATTCTAATTGAACCCAAATCCCTTCTCTTGTAGATTTTAGTCAAACTCCAATACTTGATATTTTCGAATATATCTTCTATCTTATAATATAATAGTGTACCATAATACAGTTATATTATTATGGAATTAACAAATATTAATTTAAAAATAATTTAATAAAACTATTGTTAGTAAACTGACAGTAATCAATTTTATAATAATGCGACACTATTCTAGTATATCAATAGAAAATGGATATTTTTATTATCCAAGTAGTTGAAAGATTTTAATTTTGAACATGAGAAATTATTTATCAATGTTCCAAAAACTAAACAAGAAACATGTTGCTGGATAAGTAGGTCTTTAATTAATTCAAGCATTCTTTTTCTTTCTTGTAATGAATTTAATTGACCTAGCTACTATACAGAGAGCATATTTGTTCAGTATCTCTAATTGTCAAGTGAATGTCCTATTAAATTAAAACAAAACGTAAAAATATAAAACGATCCTATATTTAAAAGTGTCCTAAGTACTTTATAAGTTTAAATTTGAATTTGGCTTCTAACACAATTTTGAATGAGTGTTTAACCTTTTTGTATTGTCACAATTATTCTATTTTAATGCAGAAAATAATGTTATGGCGAAAGTAGAAATTCAAGTTTTTGCCCTTATCAAATCCTACAAAATTCTATTCATCTCGTTATTAATTATACAATAGTTTGATCTACCCTCTATAAGTATAATCTACACAGTATAGTTTATACAGGGTATGGCGCACGATACGAGACATAACATTATAGGAAAATATTAGGACACAACACGACTCTGACAATGCTATAAAAATATATATAATATATATTTATACAAATATATGTTTATTAATTTATGCTAACATATATAAATCAGACTTGTAATTTCTATTTCAATATAATTGATTCGAGAAATAAACTACAAGAATGATGGTACATCATAAACTTATAATTAATTCGAGAAATAAACTATAAGAATGATGGTACATCATAAACTTTGTATTTGATTTACAAAGTTAAGCATGCATATAAGAAAAATAAATATTTCATTTTTCAAAGCCACCGAACATAATTAAATGAAATAACATCAAGTGTAATAATAATGTATACATACTTAACACACACTCTAGCCGTGGTGTTCAACTTTTATTTTATTTAAGCAGACAAATTTAATTTTCATATTAGATACAGCGTTAAAGAGTGTCGTGTCCAATAAAGTGTCATATACGACATGTTATTTTTCAAGTGTTCGTGCTTTATATAGTATAGCTAAGGGAAGGACTATATATGGTGTACAATTAAATAATTTTTTCAATATTCAAATATAAAACATTGGTTAATTCCACCATCAAGAAAAAAATGTAACATAACATTATTGAAATTAATATTGGAGCATCAAAAGCATTAAAACAACTATACCAGTACCATCTCAAATTTAAACAGGATACTAGCACTTGGAGACAACTTACACTCATTATGTTCTATAAGTGAGAGCACATTTATTCACCAAACAAGCACCTTCCATGTTCAATTCACCCAAAAACGTGTTATTATTAAAGCATAGAAAATAAATTATTTACAGCCTCATAATAACACACACATATATATATATATATATATATATAATTTTATATATATATTATATATAATTATTTTGGCAAACAATGATGATATATATAATTGTAATTGTCGGAAGTTCTTGCAAACATCCCTATAAAAGCATTGATGCCATTGTTGGAGACGTACGAAGTATGATCCAATGATTACGTAATTGCATCATCTGCATGCATGCCCATGCATTTATGTAAACTACTCTAAGTTTGTTATTAAATTTTGCCACCAAAATTTAATTCTTGTTTTGGGACAGTTGTGTATATCATAATTCCTTTTAAAGAAGAAGAATTGATGTTCATATATGATTAATGTTTTATAGAGTTATATGAACTGAAGTTGTAATATATATTTTTCCTTATGCATTATGCATCGGGATTTTTGTTCTTAATGTAGTTATATAAGATAATTTTTTTAATTATTCTAGAACGGTGATAGAATTATATATTTTGGCGTTTCTTCACAATGGAGAATATTCTATCAAATACCAATTTAAAATAAAATCAAAATGCTACAAAGAATTTGTTAGGGTTACTAGAAGTAAAACATGCTATTCTACTAATTGTTGAGGAACATAGATGAATTATAATGTTTTGATGCTTATTTGGTTCACGAATGATTGGAAAGGATCGATGATAGATGAGCCTTCTACCTCAAATATGATATAATTGAATTATAAAGTCACTAATCAATCACCTAATCAGAACCGGCATTTTGATGTACTAATTGTTTGATAATTGCAACCTGCCTAACTCGCAATATGACCTGCTAATTTTATATAATACACACAAATATATACGTTAACGGTTAGCATTATACTATATAGATATATACTTTTACAAAAATAATTTTATTCGTGTATATAACACACTTTATTTTTTATTTTATCAAAGAAATGCCTCGTTTTAATAATTATTTTAACTTTATTTGAATAAAGTTTTATTTATTTTTAACTAAGGAAATATATATATTCATATTTATGATTATATTTTGACACAACTTAATTTTCTATGTCCCATCTACTTCAATTTTTTGGTTAAATCTACAATGAGTAATTATTTTTTTAGTTTCTTATTTACTAGTTATAACTACAAAATAAAATGAAAGAGTTAAACTCGTCAATTCATCCGCTAAATTCATTATAGCGGATCGAGCCACGATTTGAAAAGATAATTGTGCAATTTCGGCTTATATTTTGTTTACTTAGTCATGTCGGATTTGGTTGATTTTTCTCTTATTACACTATATAAACACAGTTGTGTATATCCATACAAAGTAAATATAATTTCCTTTATCTTATAAATTAGTGTTACATTGACCAAATCAAGTATGCCCTAGAATTTATCCCCTCTCTAATTTATTTGAGTAGACAATTGTTCATTTAACAATGGATCATCAAAACTGCTTATCATATTTTTTATGTTATGTAAGGGTTTATTATAATCACTAATACTGAAATTTAGATGTTTATGTAATTATATATGTTAGATACACATGCTGACATGCACGTACCAAACGTCTCACCCCATTATAAGGTTTCCCAATTAAGAGGGTCATGTGGAGAATTCAATATTCGATCATATTTATCTCTTTAAAGTTCATTATTACTGAAAATACACACACATATTCATATATATATATATATATATATATATATATTTGTTGTGGAATTTGAATGTCTGTAAAATTGCCACACCATATATAGGCATTAGTGGGGGATGATTGACATGGTTTTATATATACCTAAACTTTTGGCTCTTTGTGTAGAATGAACAATTACAGCTTCTTAACTACAACCGACCAATGAAATTCGAAATGTATCAACAAAATAATTAAAAAGATTCCATATGCTACCTAAAATCTATACAAATAAAATATATATGTGGATAAGCAATAAGTATTATAGATATGGTCCTAATGCAATCCAGGATTAATCACTAATTAATCAATCTTTATTAGGTCAACATTTATTTAACTTGCATACTTTCGTAAGCTTCTAGATTAAACTTTAAGCTTAATTTTTGGAGAGATCTAGATAAGTCTAAGTAGGCCAAAAGGACCTGCAAATGCAATAATCCTAAATTCATGTCCAATTTGTATGATTAATTTAAAGTGAGGGGAAACCCTAAACCTTGGAATAAATTTTTCGAGTTCCTCATAAATCATAATCTTCCCAATTTGTCATACTCATAATTAGGGACGACCACAAAATTAGTTGAGTTAGCTCGAAAATAATTGAACTTGAGCTCGAAAAAATTCAAATTTGAGTCGAGCCTAATGAACCGAGCTCTTCAAGTAAGCCTGAAAAACTTTTTCTATTCATATACATAAAATTTAATATGTATTCATTTATATATATGTACATGTAACATAATATGCTATAATGTATATGTAGATAATGATATTTTGATATTAATTATGATTATGATTTATGATTAATTATATATGAATAAACATAAAATTAATAATATATGTTAATAAAAATATTAATTTTTGAGCTCTTGAACACCTCTATAATGATAATCATGATAACGATGTGGGAATTTTATGTAAACTCAGAAAAGAAATCCATATCTAATTAAAATTCGAAGTGGTTAGAAAATAATCTAAATTCGAAGTAGCTAGATTAGATGACCATGCATATTCTAGCATCTACTCAATTAAGTGTCGTATCCATATCTACACCAAAACCCACATGCATAAATTAATTTTTTCCCTTAATGACAATCTAACACGTCATTACATAATTAATTAAGTACTAATTACTTTGAAAATTAGGGAAGGGCAGGAGTAGTTGAATAGGAGGTATCCAATGCACTGTTCCATCTTTTCGACTTACCCTTGCAACTACGGATGGAATAATATTAATTAGCACTCTTAATTAAAATTAATTAAGATGGTCCATTCATCTTAACTTTTGTTAATTATTAGAGGTAGTTAGTGAAATAGGGTATTAAAATAATTAAAACATGTGCTGTCTTAATTAATCTAAAAGGAATTATCCGTCTATCAACTTAATTAACAAACATCTCCAGGTCCATTTCCACCCATGTCCTATTGATATGAATGTAGTTTAAAAACATTATTATTAGTGAGAAAATATGAGGTGAGAATGTGACAAGTATAAATAATTACATATATTTAATGACAAAAAATTCTTTAAATTCATTATATTAGTAATAATATAATATACCAAATTTAATTCAAAACACTGTATATATCTTATATTTAATTCAAATTTAATTCAAAAAATAACTTGGTTTAATGTATTTATTTTAAATTTGTTACCTTATTTAAGCACCACACATTCATAAACTTTTTACTGAAAAAATAAACTCACTCACATAAAAAATTCACAAGTTTTTTTGAGAATTTTTGATCGACTTCATTGATTCCTCCAAGATGACCCTAGTAACTTTTAAGAAGACCAATTTTGGTATAATTACAATTAATTACTTATAATTAAAATCTAAGTAGATTATACCACACATGAAGTCTTGTGAGTTTAAAAAATGATCCTAGTAAAAGTTAAGAAGCCTCAAAGACTAGATTTAGTACAAATTGCCTATGTATAGTTAACTCTAAGTAACATATATAACATATGATCTATTTATAATTTATTTGGAATTAATATGATTCTTAAGAATAATTCACCTTTAATTTGGTCCAATTACTTTTAGCCTCAAAAGAAATTTAGTAACATTTTCATTTTGGTTAGTTATATGACACTATATATACTTTAAGATCATCTATTTCTTAAATAAAAATTATCCACGTGAGATACACGTTCGGTTAGTTAATTGACTTGATATTTCAAAAGTAATTAAACCAAAATTACGACTAATGTTCTTATAAATTAAAAACTAATTTGATCAAATTTCAACTCAACTAAAATTAAGATTTTCCATTTTCAACAAACCAATATTAATTATAAAATGAATGTAAACAATTGTCACATATATACAAATAATTATATAGAGAGGGGTAAAAGTAGTAGAATTACATTAAAATAATTGCGACACAACTTATCAAAACATGGCAAAAAAAGACGGATACAACAGCTTTTTACAAGTCGAATGTCAACTCAAGAAAACCCCCCGAAAAGGCAAAATCATGAAAAGTAGGAAACTTTTGCTTCCATGAAAGGATCTCAAGGAAAACGAAATCTACCCACTGAATAAAATCACCTAAATAATTTGTGAAAACAAAAGAAAATATATATCACCAGAAATTAATTATATACCTAACAATTAAATATTTTGCCACACACAATAATGTTAGAACATAAAACTGCATATTGAATATGCATTTCACTACAAGAAGGTTAATACATATCTTCATTACATAAGAGTAATTTGGAAATCAAACAAAATACAAAAGAAAATCAGAAAATTCCACCATGATCATACTTGAAAGGGTTACAAAAACAGCAATACTATACTAGCATAATCTTGTTAAAAGGGAACATTTGTCAGATTCTTGGAGGTCAAGAAGCAATTATCAACACAAAAAGTTGAAGCTCTGATTAAGCATTTTGCACTTTAGCTGAGAAAAGACTCAAAGCTTCCTGGTAATGAAAAATGTCTCCCAAAATCCCATTTGATGATGCGTTAAAAGGTAGATTAGACGTCTGAAAATCACTTGAAATGTTGTTTGATTCAAAACCATAGAAATTGTTAGTAGAATTCAGCCTGCTCTGATCATGGTGTAAACCAGCTCTCTGGTAATCAATGGGAAACCCTAAATATTCATTTCCAGGTTTCACTGAAACCTCATCAAACGACGGCGTTTTAACAGCTGAAACCACCGTAGCTTGCGGTGGCTCAGCCTTCACCACCGCCTTGGGTTTCGAAAAAAACCCTTGTAAAACCTCTTGCAACAACCCTGAACCAGAATTATCAGTAGGGAAAAAATCCATGCAGTTATCAGCTTGATCATCAGTGTTCGTCAAAACCCCAACAGAATGGTTGATATTTTCATACACACCAAATTTTGATAAATTTAGAGATGAACCCTCGTCGGAAACTATGGTTGCGTTCACACTTGGGGCTTCAGAAATTGTGTTACATGAAAGATTAGACAAGATTGAAGATGAGCCCATAAAATCATGATTTGGAATTGAAGAACAAGAACTGTTGAGAAAGTTCAAATTGGGCTGCATAATTTGCTCGTGTAAAGGCAAGTTAAACGACGACGTTTCTGGGACGTACTTCGAGTTGTTGTTACAGCTGAAATAGTCACGTAGCATGATTGTGTTAAACGAAGGCCCGTTGAAATCTACATTAGGGTTTGTAAACTGGTTACGAGAACCCAAAATGGACGGCTGTGATGATCTCCCATAGTTAAAAGAAGGAATAAGATTTTCCGTAGCAGGAGAAGTAGGGTAAATGAAATTAGTTCTCGCCTTAACGCCACGCATGGCACGCGCCGCGCAGTCGTAAGCGCAGGCGGCTTCCTCCGCCGTGTCAAAGGTTCCGAGCCACCTGCGCTCTTTGGACTGGGGATCTCGTATCTCCGCCGCGTAACGGCCCCAGGGACGGCGGCGCACGCCGCGGTAACGCATGGTGGTGGTGGAGGATACGACGCCGCCGTCTTTAAGGGCTCTTTTGTTGGTGGGGCAACGCTTCGGGACGGCGGTGGGGTGGATGAGAGGGTCCGGGTCAGTGGTGGTGAGATTGCCATTGAGTCTTTTTAAAGCTTCTTCCATTTTGGTTTTGTTGATTGAGTGTTTGTTTGTTATTAGGGTTTGTTGTAAGAGAATGTTTTTTTGAGGACTATAATATGGATTAAAATTTAGGGTTTGAAGAAGGGGATTTTTTTTTTCTTTAAAGAGTTTGGGACATGAAACCGTGTGATCGATGAAGCGTGGGGTGGATGTTGTATTTATAATGGGAATTTAGAGTCATCAATATGAGAGAGAGAGAGAGAGAGAGTTCTGGCATGGTTCATTGATATTTGGTGGTCCGTAATTTAAATGTTTCCGGTGGTATGAATTAATTCAATTATTAATCACCTTAATTACAAAATAACAATCATAAAAAATTAATTTTGAATTTTAAAGTAAGGATGAATGATGAACTACACTATTCAATATTCGAACTCATTTGAGCTTTGTTGTTGATAAATTAAGTCAAATTTTAGCAACTTTTTTGTGTGTTTAATTTTGAATCTCAGTTCAAATTTGATTCGATTAATTAAATATTACAATTTATGTACTTAAGTCAACTCGTATTTGATTTGATTAAAGTTCGTTTGAACTCTATTCAATTAAAACAAATCCAATCCAAACATAAATATAAAGATAATTATTCTAGTAAATTTGAGCAACTATTTGTTCGACTCGATTAGTTTATTATCAATAATGTGAGTTTCAAGATTAGTGTATTCGATTCATTTAAGTAAGTTTATAATCTGAAATACAACTTTTTGGAGTTAAACCATGTTGTCTTTCAACACTATGTTACATTATTTAGATAAATCATGAAAGCCCGTAATTAAATATTGCTTATATAGTTCTAAAGGCCAGTATATATAGGATAATATTTCTGTAAATTTCGAATTGGCCACTTGCCTCCCTTGCCAAATTATTGTTAGCTACTTTAATTCTTCTGACATCCCTCCTCTTAAAAGTCAAATTGATTGAGTACTATATCTTATTACCTGTACATTTTGTTGTACATATAGATCCATGATTTAATAAAATTGTAGAATGAAAGTGTGATTATTTATTATTTTTGTTTAATTTTTTTTTATATTTGAAAGCAATGCACTTAGAGATATTGTAGATATGCTTAAATTGGTATTCTGTTAAGATAATCAATGACAAGTAGACTTCAACATTAGTAATCTTAATTCTCTCTCTCTCTCTCTCTCTCTCTCTCTCTATATATATATATATATATAATATACTGCTGAAACTGCATAAGATTACTATCTAGAATACATTTATTAGCGAACTAAAATATCCATACATTTGGGGGGGCTTAAGACCCAGAGTTTAATAGTTACAAATTAATTATCCATGTAATAATTGTTATATTGATATTGATTAAATACATGTGGTAGTAACTAGTATAAAACTATAGTTCCCATAATGATCAACCAGTAGCAATCGTTGCATGATTTTACTGCCACTCCATTCTATAATTATTCCAATTTCTCTCGAGGTAACTATTTAATTATTTGCCCTTCCTTTTCACGATGAAAATGCAGTATAAATGTTCAACTACCATGCATAATATTTATATTCCTCTCTTGTGTTTTGAGCCATATTCATCTGCATGCTCATTCATTGGTGACTAATTAAGCACCTAATCATATCCCTGAACCTATAAATCAATAAATAATTAAGTGATAACTTCGAAAATCAGTTTTAATGACGATTTATTTTTATTAAAACCCCATTATTGACAGTGTCACGTCATGTTTTCTTTTTCAACAGAGATATAGTTGCGATGTGTGACAGCAAAAGCTATCGGGAAATTAATTGCATACGGCTATTTCCAAGAAGGAAAAAAAGAGTGTCATATATTTAATAAGAGCTTATAATTATGTCTGGTTCTTTTGTACTTATTTAGAGAAAGGAAAAAATAATACAAAATATTGAAAAAATATAAATAATTTGCAATATATATATATACACACTATTGATATTTGAGGGAAATTCTATACTGGACCGGGACCGTTGATCCCGGTCCAGTTTCAACCACACATTCACCTTCAGTGGAGTACTTATTCATGGGGTGGTATGAGAAAACCACCCCTATTTTCAGTAAATATGTGGTTGAAACTGAACCTGGACCGTTGATCCGGTCCAGCATAGATTTTTTCGATATTTGAGGAGAAATTAATTAAAGGGTCAGCATCAAAAAATGTCTCAATCAAGATGAAAATAAAAGAAATCGCAATTAGAAGGAGCAACGATTTTTGTTTACTAGTTTCAAGGAAGTCACCTTTTGTATATATCTTTTTTATGAATGATTACACTGGCGGCTCTCAGATTTTGTCTCTCTCACTTTGGAGCCCTGAATAACTTCTCTTTGTTTTAATTGGCAAGTTTTTGCTCTAGTGTTATATATATATATATATATATATATATATATATATATATATATATATATATATATATATATTATTTGGACTTTAAAATAATAAAGGAAAACTCTATTAACGGATTAACACTATTTATGTATAATAGCATGTAAATAATATAAGTTAGATAAATTAATTTAAATTGTTCATATGTAACAAACTTACAATGAAGTGCCAAATAAATGTTCTTAAAAATATAGAATTCATAACTAAAATCATAAATTATAAAATGAGTTTGTGCAGTATAATTTGTTTAATTGTAGTAATTGTTTGTTAGGGTTTGAATACCAAGTGTTAAGCTTTCACATGGCTTTGTCTCAAGTAGCTATAGTTTAATAGGCCTCTTTAGAGAGTTTAGGGTTATGTTGGCACATGATGAGACTAAAAGATGTACCCCTAGTCAGAATAAGGGGGCAGCTTGTCTACTGTAATATTTCCTAATTTCTAATTAATTAATTATATAATATTTGTTCTTAATTAATTTTGGATTCATTCTGTTGGCAGTTCTTGATTTTTGAATGGTGAAAGATCATCTTTTAGTATCCATCTTTAATTTTGAAAAATTAATTTATAAAAGTTTTTATTTTGCATCTTAAGAACTTTTAGGGTAAGTAAATTTTAATTGCAAAGTAGCCCATATTACTCATTGGGAATTGATTAGACTTGTGCTTACAACTGACTAATAAATTTACTTTTATTTTTCAAATTATAAGTTGGATATTTGAAAAAATTAATTATGCTCATGATTCTTTAGAATTTTTAATCCAATTTTTTTTAATAATTATCACTGATACTGTTAGATCTAATGACTATTAGCAAATTAATATCTCTACATAAAATTATTGGTGAACCGACTTACCAAATAATTTTAAGCTTTCTCATGTTCATTTGCACTTAAAATTCAATTAAGTCATTTACATAATCTAGAAGCTAAAGTCCTAGCCTGGCAATCACAATTAATAATACTAATTTCCTAATTCATTGAATGGTTATGAAGTAAGGACACTTCATGCCTAATGATGATCTACTACTTCAATAAAAAATAAGATTGTTAGATTAAAAAAAAATCTCATTCAAAACTAATATTATTGAGAGATAATTGTATAAATAAACCCTAATTATAAATGAGTAAGATATAAACATAAAGAAACATATACATAAAAAAATATTACATATAAAACTAATATAAATTTCCTAATATATTTTAACAAAATTAATCTCCATTTGGGAACCCTTTAGTGCAAATGGCTCATAACCTACGACAAGTAACGTACATATATACTATTGAATTAATGCTGATAAATCTTTTATTATTTCTATTTCTATTGGTTGATCTTATTAAAGACAATAATCTTGAAATAATGAATGTTAACCAGATTACAAATAAGCAAAAAGTAAATGGCAAGAATAATTAGAAACGTATAAGTTGAGCAAAACTTAATGCAACTCATAAGTTAACGTATTGCACACCAATGAATGGGAATTAAACTTGCAAAAGCCTCACTTTTAAGTCATTATAGTTCCAAATCATATGTTTTACATTAGTCCTTCACCTTTCCAATTCATATTCTATGTATGGCATGGCACAACATATGATCGGTACCCACATATCGAGACTCTAGAAGACTAGAAGTGGCTCGTACTAGTCCAATAAGTGGTTTCTGCACTGGACCAAATGATTCAGCAATCATGATCTTTGTTTCTCGTATACCTTTATTGAGAATTGAGATGTTTCTGGTATACCTTTGTTGCTACTTTCATGGCATCGATTAACTTTCTCAATATATTGGAAATAAATGATGTCCATGTTGAGTACAATATCATATGGATCCGATGGCTCTTAACCTTGTACCGACTAATGTCAAGATTAGTTTGACGTGAAATCTACACCTTCGTCTCTAATTGAAATATCTCTCTAGAGGATTATTTGATCATGTTACTACCATTCGATGATGGTAGTGCTAAGGTTGTCTCATTGGTTTGGATATTGACCAAATTTGTCATTCCAAGTTGGGAGAAAGATTCTGCCAGTTCTTGAAGATAGGTTACATCTATTATTTATATCTGCATGTCACTTTTATGATTCGAAATCTATTAATTATTAAATCTTTCAAGGTTTTTACTTTTGAATCGTCGTTGCATGGCCTATATATAATATATAGAAGAGGCACTGGTCCAAAAGCGTCATAAATTCTTTAATTAGATTTGGATAATCAAGTGGTAACATTGGTAACATTCTATTTTTACAAGTACCTAAATTATCATGTGGCTATAGTTTTGAACCATATCTTTTGGATTCCTCTAAGATCTTAAAAGAGAGCTTACATGTATGTGTTCCTATTTTCTTGTATTCGAGTGTTATCTTGAACGTCCAATTTTTATTTTACAGAATTTGAAAAATCTACCGGTGTTCCTAACTACTTGAACTTGTGTTTGGTTGTTCCAAATTTGAAAATCGTCACCATTAATGGCACAATGTTGATATGTGATACTAGGTAATTATTTCATAGATAAAACTTAATACCCTTATACCGTTTTTAGGTAGAAATTAATAATTTTGTTTTTGAATTTTAATTAAAATTGGATTGTATTTGTAATATTGAAAAATTGTAATCCGGATTACTAGTAACTAAATTAGAAAAACCCGGGCCTAAATGGTTCGAAGAATTTCTGATTTTCAAGCGGCTCATTATCTAACTGGAAATCGAAAAATCAATGGTTTATTTTGAATTCCCTCTCATTCACTGAATAGAAATTATTCAAAAATTATAATCAATAATAGTGTTATTGTCTGGATAATATATAACATGGACTTATTTATGTCCGTGTGCAATAATATACTGACATATTAAAGATTTCACTGGAATTATCTGATTAAAATTGCAAGATTTAAGCTATGCTGAATGTGGGCGATAAATCAGTAGTTCTAAAATTTTTTCCTTTATTGCATGAGTTATTAAATAATCATTAATACAATGGATAGATATACCATATGGCGTTCTAATATATTGTGAGCCCCTACATCTTTTCGATAACGTCTTCAAACGTGACTAGGTATGTAAATTTTATTGTGTACTATGAAATGATGATGATTAATTCATAATATTTAATTCATTGAAGTTTAAATTTATTTTGGCGATCAGCCTATATTCAAGCAAAATTTCGCAAAAGAGTGTCCAATTGAATGATATATTCATCTTAGAAAACAAAATCATGATAAAAATGAGAAAAAATATATTTTTAGGGATAAGAATTGTGGTGTTAGATTAGGATGAGATTTTTAGAAAAAAAATATATAAAGATTATAGCTGGTGTGATATATTTTTTGTTGTCAAAAATTTGTTTAGATTAATATTTGAATATAATTTGTTGTAAATAATTTTAGACAAACTAATTAATATAGAAGTAAAAAAGAGAGTTATAATGAATTTTATTTTAAACGACGTGTTATTTTGGATTATAATATTTGATTAATTTGACTTCTGATATTAAAAGATTGTAAAAATAAATAAATTGTTTAATGGATGCTTTGGAGTGTCAAATCTTGAATAACCACAACCATTTTTCTCTCTCTTTTTTTTCAAGAATTCATTCAAATTTTTTACTTTCAAATACTTATTTTCTTGGATTTTCATTTATTATTAAAAGATAATAAATATATATTTTCGAAAATTTATTAAACTAGTAGTTTTTATTAGGCGACAGAAAAGTAATCCTAAATAAATTCTCTTTTAGGGCAGGGGAACAATAAAGGGCAACTAGATTTTAACGACAAGAGGGAGATACTGTCAGAGGATTTTAAATCAATAGAAAACATCAGCTTTTTTCCTTCATTTTTGCAGATGAATAATAAATCAAACTGAAACTTTATGATGAAAACAAACATGAAGCCCTTAAACGACAAACGCAGTTCTCACACTACAAACAACACATGAACTTACATTATATCTCTGGGAGATTGCTGCTTCTCTCCGGAACCTCGAGCCTTGAGAATTTTCAATCACCAAAGCTTCGCCCTTTAAAACAACAAATATAATAAATTTCTAATAGGCAAAATAATATTTGAATTTGAGAGAGAGAGAGAGAGATCGGTTTAATTATCATTACCAAAGAAGAAAAGGGGAGATATCAATTTAAAACTGGGCTCGATTCGAGGCCGGGACCGCCGGGTCTCAGGTGAGGTGTAGGCTTGGCATTGGACAGGTGAGGCCCAGACCCAGATCAAAACCCAATAATTTTTTTAATTGAGCCTGGGCCTGCGCATGGGCTGGTCATGGTCCTGGGCCTGCGCATGGGCCTGGGCCTGGGCATGGGCATGGCCATGGGTCTGGGCCTGATCCTGGGCCTGGGTCTATCACAGCTTATTCTGAGAAGATCATGTCTCCCAATTGATCCAAAGTATGGTGTTGTATAAATAAATGAAAAAAATTAAGTGACTAACTAGTCAAAACGCCCAAACAAATAATTAAGGAATTGGGTCCAGGCCCAAACTTAGACCACTCTATTGGGCCTGCCAGATAAGCCCAATCACCAGACCCATTGAGTGGGTGCAGGTTCGACCCGTGCAATCCCTAAAGTATTCATTTTATATTAGAATGGTCACTAAAGTAATTTTTTATTATGCTCTCGTCCCTCAAATTACATTTTCATCTCAATTTAGTCATTATTGGTCTATCTTTTTTACCTAAACTCGACTTTTAGTAGCATTTTGGTCCTTATATTAGTTTCTATCACTTTAACCCCTAAATCAAAAAAATGCAAAGCTTTCTTATATATATTTCTTAAAACTAATTAATTGAATGTTTAAGTAATTATGTTTTATTTCATAAGTTAAAAATGATTAGATAATTTTTTATCTGGACAAAATTACGGAGCTGATAAGAAACTATTCCACGATATTAACTCTGGTTTTCACTTTTACCTCGTTATCATTTGTTGAGAAAAACTAAGGCTGTCATGTATTTATTTATTTCATAAATAAGAAACAATCCATTCTAACCAAATTGATTTCTCCACATACTAAAAACTTGACAAAAATTTCATAAATAAGTAGGTGAGTAAGTAGAACAGTGATATAACATCAAGAATTTCATAGCCATGATGCTCAACTGCGCATTTGAAACGAAATTTAGAGTTCAGAAATATACTGTCTAATGTAAGAAATTTTCATCTGATGCAACTACAGAATGTTTATGCGAAAATATGATGAAATTCAATAACCTCACTCTTCCATTGCATCTCCACCTTCAATCACTTCTACCATGTCTCTCAGAGGAGTAATCTTTGTAAACAATATCTCTGATGAACCCAAAAAACGGAAAAATAGAAAAAATGACTTATATTGAAATACGCCAAACTCAAGAAAAACTGCAAGAGAGATATCTAGAGAATAACGACACTAACCAGTTTTCTTGGTAAATGAGTAGCCCTTTTCACTGACGGGGTCCATTGCCACTTTTCCATTGCCACTCCCTGAACCGAGATAATATGCCCCAAATATTCTACTTGCGGGCAGCCAAATGAACATTTCTTTCTATTGGCCCTCAGGTGGTTGTCGCGAAGGATCGCTAGTACTTCTCGTAAATGAGCCACGTGGTCGGTCCAACATCTACTATAGACCAGAATATCATCAAAAAACACGAGGACAAACCTACGAAGTAACGGCCGGAAGAGATCGTTCATGGTGGACTGGAAAGTAGCCGGCGCATTAGTTAACCCAAAAGGCATCACTAGGAACTCGTAATGTCCACTGTGTGTTCGAAACGCTGTTTTCTCCACATCCTCATTCGTGACACGAATTTGATGGTAACCTGACCGCAGATCAATTTTTGAAAAAATTACTGCCCCTGCTAATTCGTCCAACATTTCCTGTATAACCGGAATCGGGTATTTGTCGGGTACGGTGACCTTATTCAGCTCACGGTAATCGACGCAGAACCTCCAGCTCCCATCCTTCTTCTTTACCAGCAGTACGGGGCTCGAGAACGGACTCGAACTCGGCTGTATGATCCCTGCGAGTAACATATCCGCTACTAGCCGTTCGATCTCGTCCTTCTGGGTATGCCCGTAACGATAAGTTCTCACTGACACGAGCCCAGCGCCCGGTTGGAGGGTAATTCGATGATCGCTGCTCCGTTGCGGGGGCAGTTCAGTCGGTTCCCCAAAAATTCCCTCGAATTCGGACAAAGCCGCTCTAATCATATCGTCCCCCTCTCTGTACTCAACTGCTTGTACTCCTGAGTCAACACTACTGCCCAAAATTCCGCGTCCGGCAACCCTTGTAGCGCCCGGGCCGACGCCGGAGCCCGACAAAGTGACGGGTCCCCTAGTAAGCGGACGATTTTCTCACCCCATGCAAATGACATTTCCATCGTGTTCCAGTTAATGTTAACATCCCCCAATGTTGCTAGCCACGTTACCCCGAGGATAACATCCACTCCACCCAAAGGAAAAACATAGCTGTCCACAACCATTGTACACGACGCAAATTCGATCTCTAGTGCTCGACATACCCCCTCTGATTCTTGCTTCACCCCGTTTCCCAACTGAACCCCGAATCGCCCGGTCGAATCAATCGCTAATTGGAGGCCCTGAGCTACTGTTTGTGATACGAAATTGTGGCTAGCGCCACTATCGATTAGTACTGTTATCTGCTTGCCATGCAGTGAGGCATATAGACGCATAGTGCGCGGGCCCGACAATCCTGCCAACGAATACAGTGGTAGGGCAGCTTCCTCCACTTGTGAATCCTCTTCGATTTCTTCCCCGCTGTCCGTAAGTTCGAGCTCGGTCAATTCGACCGGCCCGGCTGCATCTTCCTCGCTTACAAGCAGCACCCGTAACTGCTTCTGCGGACATACATGTAACGGGGTGTACGGCTGTTTGCATCGAAAACACAATCTTTTAGCCCGAAGGTCTGCGAATTCCTGGGGTGACAACCGACTAAACTGAGTACGACCCGTAGACTGTTCCGAACCTCCACTTCGGGACCCCTGGCCCCGTCCGAATACGCCACTACTGACCGGCGGTCGCACGTTGCTGCCACTCGAAGGTGGCGGTATGCTACGGCTGAAATTCGCAGTTCGCGTCGTCCCCGTATTGGTTCGGAACGGGGACGTTGGATAGCGGTCTCCACGAAAGGTTGTTGTTTTCCTTAAATCTACTTCGATGTCACGAGCGATGTCCATCGCAACATCTAACGTCCGAGGTCTAAAAGGCCTGACCTTATCTCGTATTTCTTCCTTCAACCCGTGCATAAAATAACCCAAATAATGCCCTTCCGTCAACCCGGGTACCTGGTTGGCCCTCTGCATGAACTGATTAACGTATTCATCTACGCTTTCTATTTGCCGGACTGCTGACAAACGCTCATACGGGCTTCCAGTATAACGTTCGTCAAAACGAGTTGTTAATGCTTGTGAAAATTCGGTCCAACCAATATCGGGGTTACGCTGTATTAACCACTGATACCAGTTGAGAGTACATCAAAATATAAAAACAGATTTCCACGTATGCATGTTCATTCTTTCAATTGAATTTTAATTATTATTATTTTTAATCCTTGGGAGAATAATGGGAAATAAGTGATGATTTTAATTTAATATCTGCAGCTTTCTCTTTGATCTGTTGCCCAGAAATAATAATGTGTTGGAAATTCGTATATATATACATACACAAACAAAAATGCATTATGGTATGGCAGATAGAATGGTTGGATTATTTCCCGAATATAAGCAATCTTTCAGACTTATTTTATATCCTGTCACATTTTTGCAAGTTTATTCATCAACCTGAACAGTAATTTTTTTTTGTAAGGTATTAAATATGAATATTCAATGTCTATATATAATATATATATATATATATATATATATATATGAAGATCTACTGTGATTATGTAAACTATTTTTAATTATTAAAATTCAAATAAATATTTTTTTAATTAATGATAGAGAACCCATCAGCTACACATTTCTTATAATGTGATATTTTATCTTCACTTAGATTAGAAGCAACGTTGATATTACAAGTCAAAATTGTGTTCATCTTTTATTTAATTTTATATATTTAATTGTTTGCAATATATATATAATTAATTACAAATTTTGAGATTATTTGACATCTTATAACCAATTTTTAATCAGTAATCTCTCCTTTATGATATAATTTATTTCATTTTGATCCAAAAATAATTATCAAGGGACATAAATTATAAGCATCTGGCAATAATTAAAGTTATATTTCCAAAATTACTTAAGCTGAAATTATAAAAAGCTGCCAAAATATAGAGCCTTCTGCTCATGAAACTTTAAAACTTACATATATATGCATGCGCCACAAAACTCCCTTATATTGTCCATCCTGTACCTGTTTTGACTTCTCATTTTACTTTTCCTCTTTTCTCATTTTTTGTCTCTTTTTCCATGCTTATGAAAGAAGATTAAAACTCATATTAAATTGTTGTTATTAAGCAACACTAACGTCTCTTTGCTGGGATTATGCCAAATTCATATCAACGGTCGAAGTATATAGCATTTTCCTGATTTAAATTTGGAGTAGAATTTATAAGAAGAAATGCAAATTATTTCATATTAAGTTGATTTGAAAGCCCGTATAATAAATATATATATACACACACATATATGAAGAAGTTCAACTAATGGCTTTAGATACAAAACTAGTTCTTTATATGGTGAGTATTGAACCGTTCAATTTCGTCTAAATTTAATTTCGAAAGGTACTTATATAAATATAACAATAAAATTATCTTGAGTACTATTCAAGTCCCAAGAGCTCCTAATAAATTACAAGTTAATCTCAAAAACACAACCGCCATGAGACATGATCATAACATAGCTATAACAAATTAAACATTTAGTATGCAAAGTAAAGAACTAGCAAGCCTTAAATTGGCAATGGCTTGAAGTCATTTTCCTTATGCATAAGATCGATATTATTGTTATATACATATATATATATATATAAATAATATATATTGTATATATTATTTATAGTTGTACATTACTGTTAAGTATAATATAAGCTATCTACAAAGTGTAAAAGCAGTTATTAATTATTATACGAAGTTGATGTCGGGGGTGCCTTTAGATGGGCACGAAACGTAGCTATCCATACTCTGAATAACAACAAAAATTTCAATTAATACAACGAACAGATTAATTAAATTTGTTCCACATGCACGACAATGATTATGGCTCAATTAATTTGATCTGTTATAAAAATTGTGGATCTATATATTTAGCAACAGTCTTAGGGGTACTCATGATGTTTTGCAGAAAGTTGACTTCTATGAATTTTTTGAAAAAATTCAAAAAATAGACATCATTTCAAAATTAATTTAAAAAATGTACCCAATTCGAATTTAATTCAAAAATTAGGCTATTGGCCCTAAGCTTAAGGGCCATTAGAAACGGCCCTTAACCTTAGGGCTGTTTATGCCAAAATACGGCTGCAAAAGACGGCTGCCAGATTCGGCCCTAAGGCTTAGGGCCGAATCTGGCACAAAAGACGGCTATTTACAGATTCGGCCCTAAGGCTTAGGGCCGAATCTTTTTTTCCTATATATTAGTATACTAGTACACGATTTTTCAATTTTCACCTACAAAAATTACATATAAAAATTATCACCAAACTTTTCTCCCAAGCCCTTCGAAGATGGTGAGCTCCGACGATATGGACTCTCAAGGTAACGTCTCGCGTATCTCAAATTAAACCAACCCCGGGGCGGAGCACGGGGGGATTGGACGGAACTCCCAACGTGCGAAGGCGGACCCCTCGCGGGGGGTCTGCGATCTGCAGACCCCTCGCGTGGGGGTCTGTGTTGCGCAGACCCCCTCGCGGGGGGTCTGCCTTTCGCAGACCCCTCGCGTGGGGGTCTGTGTTGCGCAAACCCCCTCGCAGGGGGTCTGCGTTTCGCAGACCCCTCGCGGGGGTCTGCGTTTCGCAGACCGCGCCTCCGGGGTTTGGCCTTGGGCCTCGTCCTCCGTTGGTTCTGTCGATCCTCCGGAGGGGTTGTAGTTTGTCCCTTTCTTGAAAGTAGTGATTTTTATATCGGTTCTGACGAACTCTTGTGTCGTTTCTCTCGCAGGTAGCGGAGGTTCTGAGGACTTCTTCGCGGGGGAGGGGTCCGGGCCGACGACCGCTAGGGTAGTTGAGCTCACGCCGTCTCTCAACAAGGCGACGGTCGACGTCACGACCAGCACGAGCTCCGTCACACTGCGAGAGCTAACCACCCTATTTCGTAAGTACGAAGACATCGACTGTTCCGCGTGTCTCCCCGGGCAAGGGATGATCGCTCATCCTCCTGAGGGAACCGTTACTCTCTACTTGGAGTATTTTCGATCCGGGTTTCACCTGGATTATCCACCTATTTTCGGGGAAATCTTAGCGCACTATGGGATATGCCTCAGTCAGCTAACGCTCAATTGCTTCCCGCTCTTCAGAGGGTTCCTTCAGCGTGCCAGTGAGGCGGGCGTGGCGATCGATCTGGAGTCGTTCCAGATTCTCTTTCTGGTGAAACAAGCTGGGAAAGGGCCCTTCGTCTTCTTTCAGCCTCGCGGTCCGGAGCGCTTCTTGACGGGGGGGGGCCTAGCTCCAAAGGAAAATGGAAAGGAAAATTTTTTTACTTTCCGAAAGAGCGACTGGGGATCCGTACCCCGGTCCGTTGGAACTGCGGGGTTCCTTCCAACCCGCTTTCGCCTGGAGTTGTAAAGGATCTAAGGAAGCAGTGCCTCGACATTGGACTATTTAGTCGCATCTGCGACGTCAGCCAATTCCACCTGCAGGGTAGGGCGTTTCCCTTCTCCTCTTACTTAGTCTCCTATTTGCCTTGCTCTATATTCAGTCTTCTTTTCTATTTTTCTTTACTTGGCTACATTTGTTTTGCCTTAACAATTTCTTTGTAGGTGAGTCTCTTCCCCGACGCCGAAGGCACCGATCCAGGAGGTCCACGGTTCCCCCAGGCTCCTCTGGCACCCCCGTTCCCGTGACCGGGTCTTCCGCGGGCGGCGCCCCGGGGCCAACTGGCGCGACAATGACTGGGGGTTTGGACTTAGTGGCTATTTCGAATCTGGCCGCGGAAGGGGAGCCAGGGGGGTCTCTGGACGTGGCTGCTGAGACCGCGATTCTAGATGCTGAGGAGGGCCTAGGGGGGACGCCGGGCGTCGCTCCCGAGCCTGTGAGCCTGGGCGTCGACGCGGCCACCATGTTTGCTCAGATGATGGCGGGCGTGACTCAGACGTGCGACGCGAGGGCCCCCACAGCCTCGAGAAGCAGCCGCTCTGTGGAGATCACCCCCGACACCGGCTCCCGCGAACCCCTTTGCAAACGTCCGCGAGTCCCATCTTCAGGTAGCGGCGGCTCGCACGGCTTAGGGAAGGGCTTTTTTGCGTTCGGGGCGAATCGCGACCCACACATTAGATCATTTTGGGACCCTTTAGATATCTCCACCCCCTGGGAGATGATGCAGGTGACCGACATCCCTCATGACCATCAACGACTCGCCCTTCTTGCCCCACAAACGCTTGATGAGCAGCTTAGTACTCATATGGGACGGGTTAGTGCTCTTATCACTCCCTCTTCTTCCTTTCTTATGTTTCTGCGAATTCTCATAAAATTGTCTTATGAGTCGAGTGTCACCCTTTTGCAGGGCGCCCAGATCGGAGTCCAGCTTCGCAGGCGTTGCGAAGAACTCACTCGCCGGGCTGAAGAGAGCGATCGGAAGGCCGAAGAAAGCGATCGTAGGGTCACGGAGATAGAGAGGAAGTATCAGGGGGCCCTGAAGGACCTCGAGGTTGAGATAGGGTGTGGACGAGGCTTTCTCCGCTCTGAAGCGGGCCCTTCAGGAGGCCGGCCGAGCCGCAGTCGAGAGCTTTCGGCGGAGCGCCGATTATGCCCGAGATATCGCTCGGCAGATCCAGACAAAGGGCAAGGAGTTCATAGGGTTGACCATCCGTGGGTTCCGTAAAGAGGTGCGTGACAGCGGTCGCTACCCCGACGACGACTTTACCTGGGTATATCCCGAGTTCAGAGACGACGAATTGACTGGCCCGAGCATCCGCAGGGGTTCTAGTGGCGACGACGCAGCAGGTCCGAGCGGCGTGGGCGGCACGGGGAGCTAGGCGTCCTGCCAGTTCCGCCCATCGTGGGTTAATTTTTAGATTTTCGTTACCCACTTTGTTTTAGACTTAGCTATTTTAGAACGATGTTAGATTTGTTGGTTGTTTACCGCGGTGAATGAGACTCCTTTGCTTTATTATGCTATGCATATTTCATGTGTTTTTCGGAATTGTTCGATTTATACTGAACTCTTTGTATGTTAGTCCCCCATGTGCCCCCCATGTCGAATTGAGCAAGACATTTAATGAATGAAGGTTGAACGGTTCGACATAGAAGCGGAGAAGAGTTTTACCTCATAGGTAAGAGTGGGTGGACTTGTAGCATCTACCTCATAACACCTAGGGTGGGCGTTGAGCCTCACCTCGTATGTAAGTGTGGGTGGGCACGAAGCCTCTACCTCGTAGTATGTTACCTAGGGAGGGCGGTGAGCCACTACCTCGTAGGTAAGAGTGGGTGGGCATGTAGCCTCTACCTCGGAATAATACCTAGGGAGGGCGGTAAGCCTCACCTCGTAGGTAAGTGTGGGTGGGCATGGAGCCTCTACCTCGGAGTAATACCTAGGGAGGGCGGTAAGCCTCACCTCGTAGGTAAGGGTGGGCGGGCGTTTAGCCTCGGCCTCTTAGTATTAAGCTGCAGCACTTAAAGATAAGCAATTTAAACATAACTGTGCCCCGAAGGGCTTTTATTAGCGCTTGGCTCGTAGGCCAACTCGAACTTAAATGAAATAAAGTAAAAACGCTTGGCGCGCAGGCCAACTCGAACTTAAAAGAAATAAGGTAACAACGCTTGGCTCGTAGGCCAACTCGAACTTAAAAGAAACAGAGGTAAAACACTAAGCAAAAACATCTAACTGAGCGACTCCGCATAATCGAGCTTGGTGCTGCCTTCCTATACTCCTTGATGGCTTCGGTGCGGGTCTCCCGGCAGGTGCCCTTGGCGATAATCAGCTCTGGGCTGGGAGATGGTGTTAATCATCTCCTTCTTACCTTTGTCACCATGGCTCGGGTCCGCCCCCTTAGTGGGTTTTTTCAGGGTGTTAGCGTAGCACTCCCGGGCGGTTCTGAGGTCGCCCACTGCCTCGCCTATTCCACTCGGTGTAGGAAACTTCATCTTCAAGTGGTAGGTGGAGACAATGGCCTTAAAAAGGTTAAGGCTCGGCCTCCCCAAGATTATGTTGTACGAGGAAGGGGCCTTCACCACCAAGAACTTGGTCATTTTAGTGACCCTTGCCGGGTGCGAACCCAAGGACAAGGGAAGCGTAACCTCCCCCACTGCTTCTACTACTTCGCCCGCGAACCCAGTGAGAGGGGTATTAACTTTGTCGAGCTGCGCGTTACCAACGCCGAGTTGAGTAAAAGCATTATGGAAGATGATGTCTGCCGAGCTTCCACTATCCACTAGTATCTTCTTCACCCAGAAGTTCGATATGGTGGCGGAGATCACC
This sequence comes from Verbascum thapsus, assembly GCA_963669365.1. Taxonomy (NCBI): domain Eukaryota; kingdom Viridiplantae; phylum Streptophyta; class Magnoliopsida; order Lamiales; family Scrophulariaceae; genus Verbascum; species Verbascum thapsus. The sequence continues at coordinate 8,768,043 of OY770108.1, forward strand.
AGCGCGTCATTCTGAATAGGGACTTGGGTCTGTAAGTCCTCATCTCCGAAACCAATGGAGGGGGTGCGCTGGCTAACTTGGAACACGGAGCCAGCTGGTGGGGAGGCGTGCGATCCCCTGGCGGCTCGGAGCAGGCTCTTCCTCGAGTTGCTCGAGTCTCCCCCTGCTGGGCCCCCTGAGACACACCAATAATCCCGTTGAGGGAAAGATTGTCCACGTCATTGTCTATCGTGGGCGCTTGGTCCTCCTTGTGCGCCTTGTGCTCTTCTTTCGAGGGGCCTCCGCCTCGCCGCCCCCGCGGATTTCCGATCTCACGTCCATGCCCCGTGGGATGCGAGACCACCTCCTGTAGGTGGCCGCGCTGTATCAACTTTTCAATCTCGTTTTGTAGGTGACGACACTCCTCCGTCGTGTGACCCTTGTCACGGTGGAAGCGACAATACTTGCTTGATTGTAGGCGGCTGGGGTTGTCCTTCAGTTTCTTGGGCCAACTCACCAGCCCCTGCTGCTCTGCTATCCTTGGGGAGGCATCGACTTGCGCTCCTTAGGTTCGGGAAGTCTATCATCCTCTCGAGCTTTCCTTTTGTTGGCTCCGACCTCAGCCTTGACGGGGCCACCCGCCTCTTCGATCCGGATGTACTTCTCAGCACGGGCTAACAGCTCATCCATGGTGGTCGGGGGCTTTCCAGCAATCGACTCCCTGAATCTGCCCGAGCGGAGGTTTTGTTGCATTATGCTAGAAAGCAACTCGTGGTTGACGTGGGGCACTTCGGCCACTGCTGCTGAGAATCGTCGACCATAATCTCGGAGTGACTCCCCTTCCCGTTGCTTAATCGTGAACATGTATGATGCTGTCTTAGGGTACTTCTTGTTCATGGAACAGTGTTGCAAGAATCGTTGTGTCAGTTGCTCGAATCCGGTAATAGTACCGAAGGGCAACTGATTGAACCACGATAGAGCTATGCTCGACAGGGTCGTCCTAAAGATTTTGCAGTAAGCCGCGTCGCTAAGATCATACATATCAGCCTTTGCGACGAATTTATCCAAGTGTTCTTGAGGATCCCCTGTACCATCGTACTCACTGAGGTGAGGGATCTTCATCCCCTGTGGGATTGCCTCAGCGAGGATGGCGGAGCAGAATGGGCTTCGCCTTGGGGGCGCCACTGCTAGCGGCACTAAGCGCAGTTCCTCGCACGGTCCCGGTGGCAAGGCCGTCTCCTCCTGCGTGATAGGGGGACGACTACGAGCAAGTCCGGAACGACTCCTCTCGGGGGTCAGGGGCCTCCGGCCTCTGCGAGGGGACATTCGTCCGTAGCGGTTTTTCTCGAGAGTCGGGGGCTTCCGACCCCTACGAGGCGACCTACTGGACTCCTGCTTGGAATGAGCCTCGTCCGACAGGTGGGACCTCTGAGTTTGGTGAAGAGGTCTTCGGGGCTCGTGCCTGGGGCGTGCCTCGCCGCGGGTCGGGGACCTCCGACTTAGGCGAGGAGACCTGCTTGACACTCGCGGGGATTGGACCCTCTCGGGGGTCAGAGTTTTTTGACTTCGGCGAGGGGACCCTTGAGAGGCACGCTCTCTGTCGCGGCCACGTGGGGGGCGCTCTTGAGGAGAGTCGACACTGGCCTCGGGTTGCCCGAGAGATCGCTCTTTGCTGGGAACACCCGAGTGCCCAGATGCCACCTCCGCGGGGGTCAGGGACCTCCGACCTCGGCGCGGGGATAAGGGTGCATGGCGCCTTGGGGCGCTCTCACTGTTATCACGCCCAAACGTTGCGCGCGATCGTTGGACTTCGCTTCCCCGAGGGGAAGTTCTCCGAGGGATGGTCGCGCGGCGCGTGTCCTGAGGCCTACTTCCAGTGGGGGGGTTGGCTGCCCTGGGGGTAGGCTGAGGGCCTCCCCTTGGGGGGTGCCTCAATGCGTACTGCTGGACTGCCTGGGCAGCCGCCCTGACAGAGGTCTCCTCCACCAGAGCCATGAGTGCCTCCTGAGTGATCTCGAATACCCTCTCTGAGGGAGGGACCACCGTCGGGGCCGAGGGTGGGAGAAGCGGGTTCGGTGCTTCCCCAGCAGTTGGATGAGTCACCGTGGCAGGGTGCCTGCTACCGGCGCCTCCAGCAGAAGGGCTGTTGCCCCTCCTATCGCCATTGGTACGTGCTTGAGACCTAGTCTGCATTCTCAGTGATCGGGTCTAGTTCCCACAGACGGCGCCAAAATGATGCGGGATCAAATAGTTACAGTCACGTGAAAGACACGTGGAGATGGGATCCGACCCGTCCCACGACAGACCAGATAAGATGTTTTTAGATTGTGGGCTGCACTCGAGTGATTCAAGCTGCCTACGTACCTAGCAGATAGGATCAAGCCTTTCGTAGTTCAAATTGATATGGGTCTCTAATAACTGAGAGCTGGGAATATTCAGAGAGATTAAGATAATTCTCCAAATAGTCAAAACGTCCTTAGTGAATTAATTAAGGGGGTATTTATAGGCATCTAGTTGGGCCTTGGGCCCTGTTCCCAAGCCATGGGCCTAAGAAGCATTCCCTAGCCCCAAGAGCTTATTTCCCGATTTATGGGCTCGGATGATCTGGGCTTAAAACATACGAATTCTTGGGCCTAACAAAAGTAGGGCCCATCACAATAAATAAAGGGTATTTATAAGAGAATGTTTTATTATTTCTAACAAGACATTTGACAGGACAAGGTGATCCGAATGGTATATTGAGGGGGTTGAGAGACTATTTGGCCCACCGCTGGAAACGCTAAAAATTGTATTTGAATTATTACTCGTGGGGAAAAGTTAGAATAACATGGGTTTTTGTCTATTTCAATTTTTTAAAAATCAATTATCTCATAATTAATTATGTAAAAGTCGGGTCAAACATAGTTTGATCCGCAAATAAGAATTCCCTCTTAATTTTCTTGAATTTATTTGGTTTTTTTATTGAGCTTTAATAAATTATTTTATTCAAGTATGATAGCTGATTGGATAGAGGAATCTTATTTGAGCTAATTATTTTACACGCATTTTATTTTATTAATCAATTGATAGAGGTCTAAGTCACTTTAAGTGTTATACATCAAAAATATTTTTCAAAGTTGATTTAATTATTATGTAAAATAAGTCATGCTCAAATGAGCTTCTAATAATCATTTATCTCGAATCAAATGTTAGTTAAATTAATTAATTTCTAGTCCCAAAGCTTATATGGCTGAAATCTAGCAAATTGGAAGATTGCAATATGATATGTCACATCCTGTATTTATATACCACATGTCCTTCACATAATAAGGTACCACTTTGTTATAGTAATCTCTAATGACCTCAATTCATTTAATTTCATTTATTAGATTTGTTTCTTATCAAACTAAAAGTTCAGTTGAAAAGAGGTGACAATAGATTCTTTTTCTTATGAGCTCATGTGAGATTTTGCATGAAATTATATGATATATATATAGTACAGTGATGTGACTATTTCACAATTAAAAATTCCGACAATTTATACTTTATATATTGAAAAAATTGATTAATTTGAATTTGCCACTTTTTCGTATGACACTTCAACGACCTCTATGATTTTGATAATTTTGGGCATTTAATTTTGAGTTTGGACAAATATTTGACTATTAAACATGCAATTTGTATCTCTTTGATTATTGTTAATCTTCACATTGTTAATTTTTTTATACACTCAGGCTTCATAATATTTGTCATAGGCCTTTATGTAAAATAGGCTAGTTGGTGTCATAGGCTTTTATGTAAAATAGACTTTTAAATAGGCTTTCAGGCCTTATCAGGCTTTTAAAAAGGCCAGACCAGACCTTAAAAATAAGCCTATGACGGGTAATAGGCCAGACTTAGGCCTTACAAAGCCCGGCTCGGCTCGGCCTATTTCCATCCCTACTTCTATTAAGTCACATATTCAATTGCTCTTTTCAACTCATGGTTATTAACAATTTTACAATTATAAAGTAAAAAAAAGTAGTTTAGAAATATAGTTACTATATAAATAATGTTTTTGAATGAATAAATAGTAAACATAGGCATCAAATGGGCTCATATGAATATATATATATATATATATATAATGAGATATTTTATTTTAGAACAAACGATGATTTATCACGGCACAATAAAACGTCAAAATCTGACCTATCAAGATATGTAATAATACATGGCTACCTCAATCTGATATAATTGTAGCAAAGATAGCCAGGAGATCTACTCATATTGAGCATTATTGGAAAAAATATAATAACAACCTAATTAATTATATTGAAATATTGTAACAATAAAATAAAACACATAATGTAAATTGTAAAAATTAAATGAAAAATGTCTTAATCAAAATTTGTCTGCGTAGAATCTTGATACAGTAATTAAAAGACGATGTACAAAGATATTAGTATTAAAAAATATCTTTTAAAAATGAGTGTGGAAATAACATGTTTGAGATATATATATATATATATATATATATATATATATATATATATATATATATTGTGTAAAATATTAGTATATATGAAAAGGTTACGGACACCATTTTACATTAACAAGTTAGAGTGCATTATTGTAGCATTAAAGACATTAATATTTTCCCATACCTATTTATTATTTTATCAAAATTTTATTATTTCAATACAGGGAGATCATATTGACACTCCATTAAATGATTTAATGCTAAACAAAATTTTTTGTAGCATCTTTTGGAATAAGTGAGAAGTGATAAACCATTTTATAAAAATATATCTTATGTAATTGAAATATTTGTTTGGCTTGCCCTCATATATAAGTGTGCATAGATATTATATGAAGAGTAATTATAATAATAACATGTAATTCTAAATTGTATGGAAAATTCCAAGACTTTAAATTAGGATTTATTTTTAAAAAAATATCATTTATTTCTAAAATTTTACTAATGCATATATAACACTATAATATATAATTAAACTAGTGTGTAACCCGTGCTACGCACGACCTGAGTTTAATAAAAAATTGATTACCAATTTTTTTTGAATTTTAAATACCTTGATGTGGTGGTATTTTGATCCTTCAATTAAAGATGTTGATTGTTAATATTAGGCATCCTAAATTCAAATCCCAGATATATTGTTACTATTATGAGCTTAAATTCCAATCCCAAATCCTGAATCAATTAATAAGCCATTATGAGACTTAAATTTCAATCCCAAATCATACAAACTCAAATTTACAAACTATCACAAAATTATCATTGTAAATCAGAATCCAATACAACCCAACCCTATTATAAGCATTCGACTACTTTGAAAGAACAAAAAAGCTTTCTAAATAATCAAAATACAAATTAACATTATTATCTTCGAACGTGGGAATCAAACACTCCACCTAAATCATACATAAATTGTACATATAATTAATTAAATTACATTATATAATCGATCAAATACATTACAGACGTTGCATTAACTGAAGCAGGAGATGTTCATGCCATAAAACTACATTGCGCCATAGCCCAAATTATTCCATGCAAATGGATAACACAACCAACATAGGGGTACCCTCTCATAACACGCAGACACAAACACATACCAAGCAAAAGCATCAATTCCTCATGAATGCTTCAATTGTGTGTCTTCACATTAGAAAATAATTGGGAATAAAAAGATCAGGATTTGAAGTTGAAGAAACATGTGAAACCAGGAATTGAAGGTAAAACCACTTAACTAAAAAATTCAACAAAATTGATGAAATAGAAAAAATGGTAAGAACATTGTATTAATACGTAACATACTTAACATTTCGACGGAATACAAAATCATTATCAAAATCTTAAACAAAATCTACCAAGTATTGAAATTTTCAATCATTATCTAATTTACATCATTATAAATCACAAAAATAATATACAAATAGGATGTCATGAATTCGATTCACTTACATTTAGACTTAATAATAATAACAATAAATCACAAAAATAACGTACTAAAAGGATGTCATGAATTCGATGCACTTACGTGATTTTGGACCCCTCAAACAATGGAGAATGGTGATCAATAGGATGAGTCAATGTAAAATCCAATTAGCAAATGTAGACATCAAAAAATCAAATTAGGAAAAATATAATCATCAAATGCAGAATTTGGAAAATTAAGAAAAATATGAAATTGGTACCTTCTGTACGTGCACTTCAATATTTTTGTAGTGTTTTTTTTTTTTTTTGAATTTAAATTGATAACCAACTTGTAGTGGGAAGTTAAAATGATAGGGAAGTTATTTATCATATTATCATAAAAATATTATTTTTTTGTAATAAATTAATTCTAAATTATCTAAAAATTAGAATCTAAGTTTTGGAATATTTTGGAGGGTCATATTAATAGATGTAAAAAATTCAATTCAAAATGAAACCAAATGAGTACCGAATAAAAGGTGGTTATTTTTCAAATTAAAGTGTGCTAATTTTTTGAATTTGGATAAGAACAGTTTTTATTTAAACCACCCAAAGATCACGTAGAAGTGGGAGAAAACTAACCCATAATTTATTTTCTTAATATAAATTAATTCAAAAATTACCAAAAATTAGAATTTGAGTTTTGGAATTTTTTAAAAGGTGAACAAAAGTAACCGACAGCCCTCAAATATATATATTAATAGATATTTCAAAAAGTGAAAAAATTTCTTAATTTAACCCTAAGAGTCCGAGCACTTGTTATGTAATACAAACACTTAATCACATACATTTAAGATCTCTAAACACTTAAGCACTTGTTTTCTCATATATTTCATAAAACTCTCAAGCAATTTTCTTGTAAATATACAAATTCTCATTTGCAGTTCTAAGTTCAATAAAATTGGATTTAAATGCAAGTATTCAATTATTATAAATAAAATCTCTATTTGGACATTTTAAAACCAATTTTTATGATATACATTATAGCAAAGGATGATGTCAATCTTTGGATCATTTTCAAAACAAAATAAGACTAGAGGGCTTCTGGGCTTTGGCTAAGGCCATGTTTGTTATTTTTTCAAATCCCATTTTTTTAATGGATCACAAAAAAAAAAAAAAAAAAAAAAATAATGGTGGCCAAAATATTTGATTCTATAGTCAATACTATTAAAATAAACATGCGAACAATTCATTTTGTTTGATTTTACTTATTTTTAAACAATTCATTAATTTATTTCTTAATGAAAAGGATAAATCTGATGGCACCGTCAGTTTAGTTAGCCCTCTTAAAATAGAAATACAAATGGTTTACGTTCTCTTTTGTTTGGGCCTAATTTATTGGATGTGTTTGGAAGCACTTCTTCAAGAAAAGTCCATTTGGAAAATGGACTTTTTCAATGGACTTTTTAAATAAGCCATTTTACATTACAATTAAGTGTTTGGTAAACATATTTTTTTAAAAGTGCTTTAGAATCAAAAGTCTATTTTTTTGTTTGGTAAACTAGCTCAAAAGTGCTTAATTAATAATTATTTACAATATTGCCCTTACTAATATTTGCAACCATGATGCCATTTGATATATTTTATTAAATATATCTTTACAAATAAATATATCATTGCAAATTTAATGATTGAATATTATTAAGATACATAATTATAAATTATTACACATATAAAATATTTTTCTATTTAAACTGGAACCAAACTTAAAATAACAATTTCCAAACATCATTATTCGCATCAAGATCAGTCAGAACTCAGATGGCTGCACATATTAAGAAACATGGAGTTCATGAGCCAAAAATGATTACTGTGTAAGAAGCTTAAACTTAAAAGGGATTCAAAGACTATTGGTGGAGGAGCAATTGAGTAACATTAACCAAAATGGGAAGTTCACCTAAAATCAGATTGTCCAGCCATATTGTGTTTCATTAATGAATTGACTCAAATTATAATCCTATTACTAATTTATATAGATCGTACAAAGCTTTCTTTAGGTAGAAAATTATTGGCAATAATAATGATTCCCCAATTTGAGTTGTTCCTAGGTTGTAGTCCTTGTATGCTAATAAGTAGAGAATATGATTTCAGATGTTTGGATATCTGTGCAGCATCACTTTACGACACTCGGGCTTGGAGTGTTATTTTCAGTTAGGTAATCAGCTAATCTCATAGTGCTAATTTGATGCTTTATACATATTGAGCTAGGGAAATTACCTTATTCCAGATTAACAGGAACTATCAACAAACCCTGAATGAGCTTTAGAAGTAAAAGTTGGATTAGATGGAGCTTGACTGTTTAAATAAATATCAATTCACACCTCCAGAGCAAAAATATATGCTAGCGTTCCTAATACTGCACCTCCCACAAGGAAACCAGCCATAAAACCAGCACCAGTTCCACCATTACGTTTTCAACAAAAGCAATAAATTACAGTAAAACATATTCCAGCAATAAACATTCACATAAACATATTAAAACAGTAATTCAAATTGACATATTCCAGCAATTATAAAAGTAATAAATTACAGTAAATTAAACTATAAAAAATTGCTAACCTTGAAGTTTTTGAGTGTTCAACGTCCGAGGGTTTTCTGAGAGAGGTACGTGTGAATTATCTTCTTCATGTTTAGCTGTTTTTAGATGTAAAATAAAGGGCAAATTTGTAAAATAACATATGCCACTAACCATGATAGAAAAGTGGGGAAACCAACGTGAGAAAAAGTCACTAATTCCCACTTCTCCAAAATGGGCTTTTGAAAAAAGTGACTTATTTTAAAAGTCCATTTAAAATTTTCACCAAACAACTAACATGTTTGCAAATGGACTTTTATCTCCAAAAGCCCATTTGAAAAGTGCTTCCAAACACATCCATTGTATGTTTGGCTGGATGCACATGCACTTAAATGAAATGATTATATTAGATAATTAATATCTATAATTTGTATAGATTGTATCATATCATATATTTTTATTATCTCGTCGTTATTGATTCTTAACGATATGACAATTGTTTATAACTTGAAACTAAAGTTATCAAGTAGCCAATATCTTGTGACATAGTATTATGTAGCCAATATCTACGATCCATGCGTATTCACGAAAAATGAGGAGAATTGGAATTAAAAGTGGCATTTCAAAGATTATGGGAAGTGGGAATATAATTTGAATTTACGTGATTGAGTGAAAAAGAGAATCTTTAGGCCATCTCCAATGGAGCGGCATTTTGGCGTTGGTGGGCCAAAATGCCGCTCCAATGGAATGGCAAAACAGGGGGGCCCCCACGGCAAATTTGCCGTGGGATTTTTAATTTTTTTTTATTTTATTTTTGTTTTAATTTAGTATATATATTTATGATTTAGTACAATTTGGTCCATTTACAATTAAGCCCCTAAATTTTATAAATGTTACCATTAAATATATATTATTTTTATTATATATGTTATTTTTATATTTGATTATATAATATTAAATATAAATTAAAATATATAAAAATATTAATTGAAACATGGATATATTACATGAAATAGGCAAATGACCATAATCAATTTCAAGAATTTGTTGCCCGGTATAGACAAATCAAAGATAAAAATGCTCATATTGAACTTCGTAATGCATTAATAGAGCATTTGTGGGAGCAACATAGTAATTCACAAGATTAGTGAATTGTATTTTTTATCGTTTTTAATTATTTAAATATAATTCGAACTTTATATATTACGTACAATTTTAATTTTATTGATATTTAATTTCGTCGATAAAATATTAAAAATATATATACTACGTATTATTATTATTAAATAATCATTGTATAATTTTATAAGTTTATAAAATATAAAAAAAATATTAACTTGGATGAATATGTAATAAAAAATTAAATGTAGGGTGTTATTTGTAAAATATAAGAAATAATAGTAAATGGGGTTAAAAGGAATATTCTGTGGAATATACTTTTAGAGTGAGATATAGAGTTATACATTGGAGCAGAATTACTGTAGCAGTCACTAAAATGGTGAAAAACTTTCGCTATTTTAGAGATCTCCATTGGAGATGCTCTTAGGAATTAGTTTTGATAAGTAGGGGATTATGGGAGGTGGAATTGAAATACACATGTGCATGAATATGGGAAGTGGGGATGGAATTTCAATTAAAAATTACCTTGAAATAGAGAAGAATAATATTCATTATTATGATATAATATAAAATGTGATTTTTGCATGTGCATTGGTAAGTGGTTATCTAAGATTTTATATTGTGAATTATATTTCATTTAATGTGTAAAAATATACATGTTATATTGTGAATTATATTTCATGTGTAAAAATATTTATACATGTTAAATATTTATTAATAAGTGTGTGCATAAATTATATGTACGAAACATTTGAATAAATAAAATAAAAAATGAAATAAAGAATTTATAATAAAAAACCATATCATATAATTATGAAGTGCCTCTTGTTATTCTTTTTCTTGCATCAAGAATATATTCAACTATTAAAAATATTTGAATATGCATGTGCATAATTATGGGAATGCAAAATAGAATTGTTACGATGATAATTATGAATGGTGGAATCTGAACACCGTGATAGTGCATATACATATTAAATGCCCGTCTTTTATTGTTTTTAATGCATCACGAATATGTGCAACTATTATTGTAAATTATCTCGCACGAGCGTTGGTCACAGAAGGGTGAAGTTTGGACAATGACCAAGGATCGAGTCCCACCAGCGGCAGTGTGGGAGCAACCTCAAGTGAGGGGGGCTCCTTGTGCGCAGTGGGCACTGGTCTAGCCCCTGCGATTGGCTGGATTACCATGATTTATCCCTCCCATAGCTCTGTTGGGCCGGGGCATGGGGGGCTCTTGGGGTTGAGGATTCAACCTTTTGGACAACTATTACTGTAAATTAAATATAAACTAAAGATCGTATAAAGTAAACAGGCAAAAACATGTAAATTGGTAGATGATTTATTCATTCTAATTTTGCAAAAGTCATATAGAGCAATAAGTGTGGGTGTTAATATGCTTTGCTTTATTGAATTATGTATATGATTTAGTCAATATTATTTACCTACCAAAACATATTTAAATATTTCTATTTTTACAACATATAGTATTTCTACTAAATAACAAAAATCACTATACATGCATCATTCGTTTTATTAATTGAAAGTATCTAACATTTCATTTAAACATTCATAACATTTCCATCAATAGATCATCAGATTTTTTTTTTCAAAGTTAGAATTTGTTTGCTTTTTTTTTTTTGGTTACAGAAATTTGTTTGCTTTTTTTTTTTTGGTTACAGAAATTTGTTTGCTTTGTATTCATATCATATCATATCATATCATATCATTCATATCTATTGTGACTATATTCTCTGAAAAATATTTTGAAAGTATAAATCAAAAGTAAAATCATTTTAAAAAATATGGTAATTAATCACAAAGCAAATATATTCATAATTCAACATACGACTGAATCAATGGGACCAAATCCGATATCTACTAGAAATTGATTATATTATCACCTACCAAGTAGGGATAAGATTATCATATTTCATCTTCTATTTCATATATTAGATGTTTGACATGTGTCAAAATATTTACACATATTAAATATTCCTTAATAAATGTATTTGTGAATTGAACGTGTCAATATTCAAATTTGTAGAATAAAAGATGAAATATGAATTTTGAATAGAAAATCATACATTACCGAATAATGGCTGAAATGTAATTAAGGAAGCAAGTCATATTCAAATTTCATACAGTACAAACACGAGGATGTAATAAAAAAATGGAGGGAATAAATAAATTGACACCATAGAAAAATATTTCACCATCTGGTGCACTACTTCATAGAATATCACATATAGATACTAAATAGTATATATATAGATCGCCATTCCCATGCAACTCACAAACACACTCTCAAACCCCACAACTCAGAGCTAATAAGAATGCCTGAATTTATCGAGAAATGCAAGCTTAACATAGCCATGTTTCCATGGATAGCCATGGGACACATTACTCCCTTCATCCATCTTGCCAACGAGATGGCCAAACGAGGCCATTCGATATCGATTTTGATCCCCAGAAAAGCCATTCTTCAGCTAGGCCACCAAAATCTCTACCCTAATCTCATCAAATTTCACACAGTCTCTGTGCCTCAAGTCGATGGCCTCCCAGCAGGCGCCGAGACTGCTTCTGATATCGACGTTAGTCCTTTCAACCCACTTGCTCTAGCTTTCCAGGCTATGTCCACCCAAGTCAACACCCTTTTATGCAGCCTCAAACCCGATATTGTCTTTTACGATTTCGCTCATTGGATACCTAACCTTGCTGCTAAGATCATGGTTCAAAGTATCGGCCGATACGCCGATATTATCGGCGATACGTAACTGGAACGGTGGGTGCCGATCCGATAAAAACGATAGATACGAATATCATCCGATAATTTAATGTATCGCCGATATTATCGGATATCGGCCGATAATATCGGCGATACAATTGATAATATCGGCCAAATCGGATATTATCGGCCGATACAATTGATAATATCGGCGATACTAAGATCAAAGCCAAGAATTTACATTTTAAGCATTTTATTTAAATTATTTTAAGAAATTAATTATCCAATTAACTAGTTAAATTAAGAGTTTACTCTAATTAAATAGTTTAATTAAGAGTAGCATTTGAGCGTATGTGTGTATGTGCCAATGTATATAGGTAAGAGACGTATGTGTGCTTGTGTACTCTTTTGTGGTTGAAGTAGTAAAAACTTATGTTATTTATTAAATAGAAGTAATTTGTGTTACATTGATCTATAATTTTTACTAATTTTTTTAAAATTTATGGAGTATCTATAATGATTTTGTATGGTATCGCCCGATAATATCTCGATATGCCGCGATCGATATGTAACAGCACATGCCGATATTATCCCCGATACCGCGACTTTGAACCATGGTGCCTAAGATTGGGTTCAAAACTGTTTATTACAACATTATTTGTGCTTCATTTTGGGCCATTACTGTTGTTCCAGCTAGGCATTTCCCTAAAGATAGGATATTGACGGAGCAAGAACTATCGGAGCCTCCCGAAGGTTACCCTTCGTCCACAGTGGTGCTTCGTGGCCATGAGGCGAGGACCCTATCTAGCATACCTTTGGAATGCGGAGATACCACATTTGATGTGGTTATAAACGCTGCCATGCAAGGATGTGACGCTATTGCTAACCGTACTTGTCATGAGTTGGAGGGCCCCATGTGCGATTACTTGTCAGCACAATACAAGAAACCCATTCTCTTAAGTGGACCAGTGTTGCCTGAGTCCCCAAAAGGCAAGCTGGAGGAGAAGTGGGACACTTGGCTGACCAAATTCAAGCCAAAATCTGTAGTTTTTTGTGCGTTTGGAAGCCAACTAAATCTGGAAAAAGACCAATTTCAAGAGCTGGTTTTGGGTTTTGAGATGACGGGATTCCCATTTTTCATAGCTTTGTCGAAACCAAAGGGAGCAAACTCCATTGAAGAAGCTTTGCCAGAGGGCTTTTTAGAGAGGGTGGGGGATAGAGGGGTGGTTTATGGGGGGTGGGTGCAACAAACTCATATACTGAACCACCCTTCTGTGGGTTGCTTCGTGAGCCATTGCGGGTATGGATCGATGTGGGACTTTGTTGAGCGACAGCCAGATTGTGTTGGTGCCTTATTTGGCGGATCAGATATTGAACACTCGAATGCTTACAGAAGAGTTGAAGGTGGCTGTGGAGGTAAAAAGGGGTGAAATGGGGTCGTTTTGTAAGGAGGATTTGTGTAAGGCAATTGAGTCTGTGATGGATGAAGATAGTAAAGTGGGTAATATGGTGAAGCATAATCATCAAGTGTGGAAGAAGACTTTCTTGAGTCCAGGTTTCATGGATAACTACATGGACAAGTTCGTTGAACAATTATACAAACTTTAGGTTTGATATATCTAAAGACTCGTATACTCTATCATTATCTTAAGTTAAACCTATCTACTATGAATAAGTCGCGCGGAAAGTTTCTCTACTTTTCAGTTTATCGCGTCCTATATGAAGTGTGTTATTTATGTTTGTCGTTGTAAGCTATTGCATATCTAATTCTCAATGCGGATTTATATCCCATGATATATATATATACTTATATTTGGATTTGATGTTATAATGAAAGGTTTATTATGAAAATACTACATATATATGTATTATTATGTTATAATAATAATAATATGTATTTATTTATGTTTACAATATATTACAACTGATTATCTAACTTTTAGTTCACTTTAAACCACCATATTCATAGGATAATTTTGGATAAAGAATATACTTAAAATGCAAATAGAATAGAATAAACCATTCATACTGCTGATTATAGAAAAAATAATAATAACGGTCATCTACGACAGATTCAGTCATATTTTTAATTCCATTGTTCACAAAATTGCAAAATAATTATATGAAATTCTTTATTTGCAATAGTCTCGTTTGTTAGAAAAAAGCGGATAGATTTCACATGTAGCTTACAAATAACATTACGGACTTAGATTACATTGGATAAATTACATGAATACTATCTGACGTTACAACACTAGGCGCTAAACATTAATAAAAAATAGACTTTTCCGCAAGTTTGCATAATATATATGAGTTATTTTGTTATGAAAATGAATGCAAATTAAGTAATTGTCCAGACACGTGGCCAAACAAACGTTTTAGTAGTAATGTTATAAATATTTATCTTTAATTTTTGTTTACTATTTTTAATTCTTTTATAAAAATATGAGTTTTTTTTTTATATTTTTAATATACCTAATATATCCTAGTTCATTTTTAATGACAAAATAGTCACATAACAAATAATGCCAAATTATATATATATATATATATATATATATATATATCTGGTGGGTGTCGAATTCAACAAAAATAAAAATCTACTTTAAAAAGATTTGTAATCAGCGATAAGTAGGGTCGATCCACAGGGAATGGTGTAAAATTCAATTCTTAAATTACGAATATCGATAAAAAAGGGGGTTTTGAGATTTTTAACTAAAATCGAAATTAAAAGACGAAATTAAAAACGTAAGATTTAAAAACAATTTCAAAAGAACGCAAGTAAAGCGAAATTCGGATTTTTAATATGATGAGAAATTCTAGTCTTCGGATTTTCTCGGTATTGATTCAATTAATTCGATCACTGATGCAATGATATTTAAATATTTTGTAGATAAATTGGCTATAGTTATTAACAAGCTCTAATAACCTAGTCTTTCCTTAAGTTGTCGATAACCAAAACAAGCTCTTTGATTACTTCTCTTACCAATTAGATAACCCTAAATAAGCTCTTAGGATTTAGCCTATCGATAGCATGCACGTATTAGAAAGACACCAATTCTAGCCTGCAAAAACATAATCTCGGTTTATTTAGACCAGATTACTAATTCTCATAACGACTAATCGAAAATGATTAAATAATCAACGTCGCTAACTGCTACAAAATTAGGGTTCACCAGTCACGAATTTAGTCTTAAATAGCTAAATACGATTCCAAAGATTAAATAATTGATCAGGTTATCTAACCTATTGAAACATATTATCAACAGAGCTCAGGAAAAAAGTAAATACCTAATAACAGAGAAATTATGGCACAATTCGATCTTACGAATTTAGAGAATCAAACCTTGATGAATTCTCGACTAGAAGTTTGAGTTTAGCAACTCATAATCACAATGTGAACACAAATATTAAAAATCGAAAGCTTCATCCAAAGGAAAAAACGTGCACTGAATTAAAATAAAAGCAAAGGTGTCTTGTGGAATAAAATTCCACATACTTATAATAGTAGAATCCTAATCTAAAAGGTAATTAACCAAGATTAGGATCCTAACAAACTTAACAAAATAAAATCTTGCAATATCTAAAAATAAGGAAATAGAATCCTAACAAATAAAAGGGAATAAATCCCAAAAAAATGTCTTAACAAAAATAAAATATATATAGAATCCGGATTTGACAGCTGGACATCATAATCGAATCTTGAACTAAAAGTTTCCCGAATTTTTCAACAACTCTATTTCTGGGCAGACGTGTTTGGAGATTTAAGCGTGGGCACGCTTAACTCTTCGAAGTCTTCTGCTGCCCTCTTTCATCAAACTCTTTTCTTTGTCATTTTTCCTCTTTTTCGTCTCATTCGGTTCTTTCTCCTTTTAATCTTCTGAAATTCAATTGTCAACCTAAAATCACAAAATAAGAGGAGTAAACGTAACAATCAACCCGACTATAGACATGTAAAATATGCACAAAATGCGACTTAACAATATCTACAAAGACTATACAAATTAACAAAGAAAAGGGACATTAGAACTCTAGAATGAAATAATAACCATATTATCGTTATAAGAGAAATTGTAATATCTTAACTTTTTGTATTTTTTATGTCGTATTCGAATATAATTAATAAAATTCTCAATGGCTTTTGTTGATTAATTATTAGGAACTTGTTTGATTCTATTTTGAACTTATTTAGTAAATTGTTAGATTTATAACTCTTTTTTTTATTCACAATTATACTCTATTCGAAAAAAAAAAATAGAAAACTTTCAGTGGTTCGTGAAACTATGAAAGTACTGAAACTTTTGGCGGAAACAATGAAAACTTAAGAGTATTCATAATTTTTCCCCTAAGTTGAAAAATAAAAACTTTTCTATGAAAAAAAAGAAAATTAGAAGCATGCTCTTCTTCATAGAGACCATCAAAAGATAATTATTTAGTTGCATCTAAAATTAGAACCATGCTCTTCTTTATACATTTAATTGAAGTTACACCTCTATTATTTATGGAATAATTGATTATTTTTATTTTTTTTAAAAGTACTTTTATTGTTAAAATAAATGGTGATTTATATTTTGTTTGATATTTATTTAATGTACGAAATTGAAATATTGTTCATATGGTTTTAATGATAACTCATTTGAAATGATTTTTGGCAACATACGGTTAATATTTCATTGTTAAGAATAATGTGTTTGTGTCTTAAAATATTCATAAATGCATTTGTATACAAAAAAGCTATTTGTGTACCTCTTCTTTTAAAAATCAAATGTGTAAGTCAAAAAGTAAGCTTGTATTATCATTCTTCGAAAGGAGAATAGTGCAATTGAATCAAATTGCTATCTTTTTTGTTTTTTATTATTTAACCAAATTAGTATATATATATATGTTCATATATACACACATAAAAAAATATAATATCAAACATTTTGCTACAATTGAAAATTATGATTAGATTATACAAATATGGTTGAAAAATAGAATTTAAGTCAAAACTTTTAATTTTTGGTTCCATTCTTTATTATATATATTTGAACAAAACATTAAAAAACAATGACATTTATGTATTTGACCAATTTTATGTAGAAGATATTTTATAACCAACTTTTGTCAATAGTTTTAATTTGATACTTGAATATTTATAAATTGACAAAATGGTACCTCTTTGTTAGATTTTTTTCATATCTCATTACATTTTATTTAAAGATTGCTAATAAAATGCCCCTAATTATGTTATTATGAAAAGTACCATATATGCATCAAACATTAGAGTTATAATCTTATATATATACATACATATATGATATTATTCAATAAGATCTTTCGTCAAAAGAAGAAAAAACGTATTTCTTATAGCACAGTCTTAACTGTAGTATCTGAATACTTTGAAATTTTAATTACAAAATAATTTAAATTTTAGTGGAGCATAGATATAAAACACCGTGCACTAATTCGTTTTGCTGAATTTGTATGATAGTTGTAGAGTTTCATAGTTCTCGCGAGATAATTATTATTTGCAAGACAATACATAACTTAGTATACTATTATTAAACTATAAATAAAAACAATTGTTTTGAATAGTTGTGATAGTATGTATAATATACACACATGTATATACATTTATGACTTAGAAACTGAAATTATCAAGTGGGAGTGGGACCCTTCTTCTGACTTTCGACGCCTTGGACTATGGTACACTTGCTTGCTGGCTAAGCCTCTATCCCGGTGAGCAAACCCTAAAACAGCCTTAAAATATCCATATATAATTAAATAAAGAAGGCTAGATATTCTCGTACTTTTAATGAAATATATTTAGATTATATTATTTAATTCTCCAATCTCTTAAATAAATGGAGCTGTTTAACTCTTATTAAATTTTTTGTATTTAAATAGCTTATAGAACAACCTTATTTTATTATGAATATGTAATTGTTATCAATATAATTTTCTGTTTTCGTTTTCAGTAAATCATGTAAAGAAAATTGATAGAAAGTACATCTCAACATATCTACCAAATTATAACATATATATATATATACACATATATAAATGTGTGTGCACATGTATATATATATATTTGATTTTCTATTTACAAAGTTATACTTTTATGCTAAGGAATATCAAAAACTTGAACTATTTTATGGTATTAGTAATGAAAATTTCCCCAAAGGCACAATAGGTTTTAAAGAAAACACAATAGAGAAATGTATGTAAATAATTCATGAATTAGGAACTAAAATGATGTTTTCTTAAAGACTTGAGTATCATTAAAAACCCTGAAAATAAAGACATGGATCTTAATATTCTACATTACATGAACTAATCGATTTTTCTTTTTAAAAAACTTAACGAGGAAGTAGGAAGACACTAGAATTTCCCATATATATATCAAAAAAGTCAAATCCCATTGCAATGTTCACTATACTCCCGTCCATAATTTTTTTCTACGTATGACGTATGGGATGCTAAGGTCATGCAAGAATATCTATATATATATATCCACATTTTTGGAGCAAATCATACAAGCAAATTATCAATCTCTAACCATACTTCAGAAAAACAGCAATCTGCAAGTAAATCAAACTAATGTAAATATCTCAATTTCATAAATCCAATCTTCAAATAGCCATGTTTCCATGGATAGCCATGGGGCACATTACTCCTTTCATTCATCTTGCCAATGGGTTGGTCAAACGAGGTCACTCAGTCACCATTTTACTCTCTCAAAAGCCCTTTCTCAAACTTGCCCATCACAATCTTTACCCACATCTAATCAAATTCCACATTGTTTCCATGCCTCAAGTAGAGGGCCTCCCTGTCGGTGTCGAGACTTCAACCGACATCAACCTCAATCCTTTCAACCCACTTGCCGTGGCTTTCCAGGCCATGTCCACTGAAGTGAACGCCTTTATATGCAGCCTAAAACCCGATATCGTGTTTTATGATTTCACCCATTGGATCCCTAAACTGGCTGCCGAGGTTGGTTTCAAACTCAGCCATTACTATTGTTCCGGCGAGAGAAAGGCCATTGACAGGGCAAGAACTTTTGGAGCCGCCCAAAGGTTACCCTTCTTCCACCATGGTGCCCCATAGCCATGAAGAGTATGCCTTAGAGGCAATCCCCTTGCATGCGGCACCACGTCATTTGACGTGTGGTGGGTGTCGAATCCAACAAAAATAAATCACCTACTCAAAATAATTTGTAATTAGCGATAAGTAGGGTAGATCCTCAGGTAACAATGTAAATTCAATTCCTAGATTACTAATATCGATAAAAAGGGAGGTTTTTGGATTTGATTAACTAAAAATAATTTGAGAACAATTTAAACGTAGATTAAAAACGCAAGCAAGAAATAAAAATTCGAATTCAATGAGGGATGAGATTCTAGTCTTCGGATATTTCGGTATTGATTCTATAATTCGATCACGATTGCATTTAAAATAGTTCGAAGTTCTAAAATAGATTAGCTATAGCCGTTAACAAGCTCTAACGACCTCGTTTTTCTTTACGGTTTCGATAATCAAAACAAGCTCTTTGATTATTGCCCTTATCGATTAAACAACCCTAAACAAGCTCTTAGGATTTAATTTAACAATAACATTCAAGTTCTAGAAAAACACTAATCCCGATCAATAAACACGAAAGCTCGGATTATTTAAATCGGATCACTAATTCCCATAACGACTAATTGAAAACTTGTCCATAATCAACGTCATTAATTGCTACGATTATTAGGGTTTGCCAAACAATTACGAATTTGGTTCCTAATTAGCGGAATATAATTCTAACAATTAACTAATTGGTCGGATTAATTAATTGATTAAAATATATTGTCAACAAATCTCGGGGAAAGAATGAATACTTGAAGAACGATGAAGATAAAAGCACAAGCAATCTCACGAAATTAAAAGAAATCAAACCTTAAAATCCTTCGACTAGAATTATGTGTTTAGCAACACATAATCGAGAATCGTCTACAAAAGTTGAATAATTTGAAATCCAGGCTAAAGCAAAACGTACGTGAACAGTAATATAAAAGATAAGGTGTCTTTGTGGAATAAAATTCCACATATTAATACCTAGAGAATCCTATCTAAACAAGGAAACAAAAAGATATAGGATTTTAAGAATCCTAATCTAACTAGGATTGTTCAAAATAAGAAAATAAAGTGCTAAACAATAAAGAAAATAATCCCTTAACATGTTGGGAATTAAAAACGTTCATCAAAAGTCGGATTTCAGCAAAAAAATCCAAGTCTCGAATCTGCCTTGTCCAAAAGTGCGAAAGCTTGCTTTTTTTAAGCGTGACCAGTTGGTCACGCTTATCTCTTGTGAGCTTTCGGCCTCTGCCAAACTGTCCAGGTCCAAACTTCGTCAAATTAAGCTCTTTTCATCATCTTTTCAATCCATTCTCCTCCAAACACCTAAATATGACAATAGAAGCATAAAACTATGAGATATGGACTAAAAACATAACAATACACGCACTACATCAATAAGAAACGTGTACGAAATACACGTTAACAACGTGGTTATTAGCACCGCCATGCATGGATGTGACGCTATTGGTACACGTACTTGTCGCGAATTGGAGGGTCCCATGTGCGATTATTTGTCGGAACAGTATAATAAACCTGTCATTCTAAGCGGGCCCGTTTTGCCGGCATCTCCTAAAGGCATGCTTGAGGAGAAATGGGGCACATGGTTGTCTAAATTTAAGCCAAAATCCGTAGTTTATTGTGCATTTGGAAGCTAAAGGACACTCACCAAGAATCAATTTCAGGAACTAGTGTTGGGTTTTGAGATGATAGGTTCACCATTTTTCATAGCTATATTAAAACCCAAGGGAACAAACTCCATTGAAGAAGCTTTGCCGGAGGGGTTTTTTGAGAGGGTAGGGGATAGGGGGGTGGGTACAACAAACTCATATACTGAAACACCCGTCAGTGGGGAATTTGGTGAAATTTAACCACAAAAAGTGGAAGGAGACTTTTACCAGTCATGGTTTCCTGGATAATTACATGGACAATTTCGTTCAACAATTATACAAACTTTAAGGTTTTGATATAAAGAGTCGTAGCTCTATCATTATCTTAAGTTAAATCTATTCCCAATGAATAAGTCGTGCTGAAAGTTTCTCTACTTTTCAGTTTATAGTGTCCTATATAAAGTATGTATTTCCGTTTGTCGTTGTAATATATCCCATCATATATATATCTATATATTAATATTTGGATTTGATGTTCTAATTCAGGGTTTGCAATGAAAAGATTCTGATTGAATTAAGTAATTTGCTTTGGTGTAATTATGAATGATTATTTATTCAACTGTTGCATCTGTTCCATCTCGGTCATATAGAATTTCACAAGTAGCTTACAAATATAACTTAACGTGCTTAGATTACATTGGATAAATTACATGAATATATCTGACTTTTGCAACACTAAATGCTAAACATTAATAAAAAAAACTAGACTTATTTTGCCAGTTTGCATAATATGAGTTTTTTTGTTATGAAAATGAATGCAAATTAAGTAACTGATTAATTGGTTACTTAAAAGCACATTACCTTTCAGTTTTTGAAAATATGTATGTTACCTTTTAAGATAACTCAATTAATAATATTGGTTAACAATTAATCTCGATTATTAGATCTATTTCTGATTTATCTACTTTCAATTAACTATTTTTATTAGAAAATCATTACGAACTCTCTAAAATACAATTTTATGCTCTAAAAACTCACAAAATTATTTTTAAATTTAATGTATATATCTTATTACCTTTTTGTTCAAAAACCTAATGCATAATTGAGAATTGATAATTTTTTTGACAAAATCTTCATATTAGGACACTATTATTAATATTAGATTATTACTTCGATCGAGTAACTTTGCTAAGAAAATTATTCTACGACAAAATTAAACCTTATTTTGTCATGTCCAAACAAGAAAAAAAGAAATAACATTGTGAGATTTATGAATTATTGTATTACATATTAAAGAATTGGTTATATTATGAAAATATGATGAATTTGATTTTTGTTTCTTTTTTCATTGAAGTATTCTTAAACAAATGTCACACAATTTGGAAAAAAAATGACTTATAACTTATCAAGTGTGTTATTATCACCTATATAGTTAGAGATTAGATCTATTTCAGATATGATTTGCTTTGTGTTTATTTTCTTTTTATATTCTTTTTTGTTTACTTAGATTTCACTAACAACTAATATAATGCCATACCCGAATAATATATTGTGTGTAGCACGGGCCACACGCTCGTATATTTTATGACATAGTATTATCTTGCCAAGATATCTACGATCCATGCGTATTTATGAAAAATTAGAAGAATTGGAATCAAAAGTGGCATTTCAAAGATTATGGGAAGTGGGAATAATTTGAATTTACGTGATTGAGAGAAAGAGAAAGAGAGAATCATTAAGAATGTGGAATTAGTTTTGAAAAGTAGGTGATTGTGGGAGGTGGAATTGAAATAGACATGTGCATGAATATATGAAGCGGGGATGGAATTTGAATTAAAAATTGCCTTGAAATAGAGAAATAATAATCTGTATTATTATGATGTAATATAAAATTTTGATTTTTGCATGTGCATGATTATGGGAATGCAAAATAGAATTGATAAGTGGTTATCTAAGATTTTTTATTTTTTATTTTGTTTTATCTTATGTTTAATATATGTCAAAATATTTATATATGTTAAACATATATTAATAAGTACGCATAAATTATATATATATGAAATATTTGAATAAATAAAAAAAATGAAATAAAAAATTTATAATAGAATATATATCCAACTATTAAAAAAATATTTGAATTTACATGTGCATAATTATGGGCAGTGGCGGAGCCAGAAAAGCAAAAAATACAAAATTGGGTGGGGCAAAGTTAAAAATTATATAATATTTTAATAAAAATTTAATAAAATATATATAAATTTTTATTTTTTTAATTTTTTTGGGTGGGGCGACGGCCCACCCGCGCCCCACCCTGTCTCCGCCT
The DNA here is from genome assembly GCA_963669365.1 of Verbascum thapsus. Lineage (NCBI taxonomy): Eukaryota > Viridiplantae > Streptophyta > Magnoliopsida > Lamiales > Scrophulariaceae > Verbascum > Verbascum thapsus. The sequence goes on from OY770108.1 coordinate 8,791,368, forward strand.
CTGATTATGGGGACACTAAATAGAATTGGTACGTGTATAATTATGCATGGTGGACTCTGAATACCGCTATAGCGTATATACATTATTAAATGCCCGTCTTTTATTCTTTTTCTTGGATCAAGAATATATCCAACTATTATTGTAAATTATATATAAATTAAAGATCGAATGAAATAAACATTCAAGAATATGTAAATTGGTAGATGATTTATTCAATCTAATTTTGCAAAATTCATATTTTTTAGTCAAAATTATTTACCTACCAAAACAAACTTCATTATTTGTATTTTTACAACTTATTTTACTCTTACTAAATAATAAAAATCAATATATATATACAGCATTCGTTTTATTAATCAAAAGTATCAAATGTTTCATTTAAACTTTTATAAGATCTCTATCAATAGAATCAGATTTATTTTAAGTTAGAATTTGTTTGCTTTGCATCCATATTATATCACATCATTTCTTATCTATTGTGACCGTTCTCTTAATGATATTGTGAAAGTATAAATTCAACGTAAAATCTTATTAAAAAATATGGTAATTAATTACAAAACAAATATATTCATAACTCACCATACAATTGAGTCAATGGAACCAAATCCGGTATCCAGTAGAAATACATTATATATATTATCACCTATCCCATAAACAAAATTCTAATAACTTTGCTGAAAAATTGAAGAAAACAAATTCTAGAGTGAATTGCATGAGAAAACCAGCCGAGGTTTCTTGTATTTAAGGTAATAGCAGCACACCTTTTTTCAAGAGAGTTTTGAGGCTTTTGGAGTTAAGAACCTAGCCATGCTTGAATTTGAACTCTGGTTACTTATGAAGTTGTATATATTTTGTTTGTATAATTTACTGTTGATTTTATAAGTCATCTGCATTTTATAGATCTCATCCTCCTTTCATAATGTTTGAATTTTTTTATCATTGTATGTTTGATTTCTTTAATTTCCATACTAATTTCTTTTTCTATTATGTTTAGAAGAATTAGTGAACAAAATTGAACATGATTGATGAAACTATTCAATCTTAACTATCCAAATAGGCTCTTCACCTTTTCTTCTTTAGATTTTTCATATAATGAATGGTCTTTAATATTAGTTTTGATTAATGAAATTACCTACAATGAAATTATAAGAAATATTTAAAAGAAATTTTAAAATAATATAATGTGTTTCTTCCCATAATGAAAAGACTATTTAACCCAATGAATGCTATAACTTACACATCTAACATTAATTCCCACCAATCCTATCATTTAACTAAAAAATGAATACAATAATGTACACCCATGATATATACTACCATTAATCCTAATATTTAGTTCCCATTAATTAGGATACATTATTTTCATAATAATAATAATAATTTTTTTTCATAAAAACATTCTAATATTTATTCAAATTAAATCGAGCTCTTGGAATTTGAATAAGTTTGGTAGCGGATCACGAAATCTTGGTGATCTTCTCTATCTGATTAACGGGGAGTCGACTTTAATGAACGAAATCTTTTCCCAATGGGAATAATATGTCTTTCTAATCCAATTCTATTACTACATGTCAATCGGACCATTACGAATTATTTATTTTCTGGCCCATCATTGAATAGAAATGGGACTTTTGGTCTTTGTACATAATAAATCCAAATCGTATCAGATATGTCTTAAGCCCAAATAACTTGGGGTTTTTACAAATTTGTTTTCATTTTATTTTAAACCGTCAAATTTTAAAATAAATGGGGAGAATGAGCTTTTTGGTTTTTGCATAAAAAGATAGGTATTTTTAGTTATATCTTAAAAATAATTGGAATAAAATATTTGATGATAATATGGTATCAAATAATACTACATTGACCACAAAAAATAATGCTAATTTTATCTTATATTATGAACTAACAAGACATCTAGTGTGCCAAAAAAATGTCATTTCCATATAACATAAGAGAATAAATGACATTATCTTCTAAAACACGATATAACTTTCATTTGATTTGCCACTATTTTCTATTATTAATATATAAGACTTTATTTCCTTAACTACGATCAAAGTCAGTGTGGTAGGAATATGGTAAAGGATGCCAAACTTTGCAAGAATAAAAGAACACAATATCGTTCTGTTGATCAGATAATTCATTTAAAATAGAGAAGAAAGATGTAAATATGATGACAAATTTAAAAATATTGTAAGTAAGGAGATTCACATTTATATATGTTAATAATATATTAACAAGTAGAAAATACTGAGAATATTAATATATGAAAGTTTATAATTACTAAAAAATAAAAGGTTAGGTACAAAGCTTTGTAGTCAATTTTAGATGTTTTAGTCAAGTGATGCTATTTTTTTCCCCCACCATCCAACTTTGCATTATTGATAGCAGTATACTTAAAACGGTGTGCTCTTATATATTAAATAAACATATTTCTCATCCCATCTTTAGTAAGCTTTCCCACCTAAGCAACTTCAACCATGGTTTAGGTTACCATCTTTGGGCCTTTTCAAATTAAAAATTGGAAATTTGCACATAAAACCCCGAAATTATATAATTATTCTAAACCTCCATTCATATATTGAGTATACTTTAAAACTACACCTCAGATGTGTTCAAAATTCATGATTGAATAATATAAATTTATAAATATTGTATTATTGATAATGAATTATAAATAGAGATTACAAGAAAATCAAATGAAATTATAACCTACCTACAATCAAAGAAATAAAACAAATCTAAATAACTACAAGATAATAAAAAATATACATAATTCAGACTAATATATTTGTTATCTAATAATTCTTACAATTTTACATTCTATAAATTTTACAAAAGAGGTGTGTTTAGGGGATACAAATCAGGTTCAGAGGAAAAAAAGCAAGACTCAATTTCAATTTTTTTTTTTTTTTTTTTAGTATTGATGTGTTGTTAAATTTTGATAATGATACAAGATTGGTGTTTAATTTTTGGAATAAAAAAAAAGTGGCACCCAATTCGAAACATGGTAGTTCCATAATACGTGTCCCATACCACCCTAAAACCAGCACTTATCTAAGCGGTTTTTGGGACATGGAATTTCTTATCATGGAAAACAGCTAACCAAAATAGTCCAACCATTCAATTGCCCATATCAACACGTGGCACAAAACCAGATGCTTGTTTCCAAAGATAAAATTAATTATTAAGACAAGGACTATTAAAATATTTAATTAAATATGTTTTTCCAGTTTAAGATAATTATGACTAAACCTATGATTTTGCGTATATGTGTTGAATTCTTAGTGGATGGCAACAGGATCAAATCATGGGGGAAGGGACAGATTGATATCTAAATCTGGCATGAACAAGTCATACACCATAATAAAGAATTAACAAAGTTGTACTTTTTAATGTTTTTTTTTGTTTACCTTATTATAGGAACACAATTAATTAATATATAATTAGTATATGATGTATAATTAGAAATATTACGCCATATGAGTTCAACAAGTTTAATATAACATTTATTATATTGTTTTTTTAATATAAAAATGAATTCGAAATATGTAATGTATACACGTAAATAAATTATTAAATTCGATATGAGATAAATTTGTGGTATATGTGAATTGCTTTTGGCTAAGTGGCAGCAGTGAAATCTAATTAGATTTTTTTAGTCCTAATAAGCTTTTGAGTTTGACCACTAGACATGTGGGGCCGAAAAACATGAAGATTGATTCCAGTCCTAAAGCATATATATATATATATATATATATATTAATTTATTAGTGCATAATCCTTCTAGAAGAAATTAAGATCTTTTTTTGTATTGACCCTCCCAACCTAAATGGAAAAAGATGTATATTGCGAACGAAATGATTTTATTTTTGTAGGTAAGTAACCCTGTAACACATTAACTAGATAATTTTTAAGTCGTATAGAATGTGTCCAAATCCATAAACAAACACAAATCCAATCACAAAAATGTTATATTCCAGTCAAATTAATCTTTTGAATATCAATATATATATTTAATCTAATTCTAATTTCCCAAACCAAGTTTATTATCAAAATAGGTTAATTATAACTGGATTTAACTGAGTCAAGCTGTCTATTAGCTAATTAAATAAATTCCAAACTAAATATAGATTGATTACACATACATGAACAAGAAATGAGTCTATCAAATAATGCCACGTTTCCAATGACAAATGGCTTTCATGGATTTAGTCATCATGTCAAGTCGAATAGTAGATCGCATGAAAAACACGTGGGTCCTAAATTACTTTCATAATAATTTAGGTGATTATTAAGGCGTAAATTTAACATTAGAATATCGTATAGAATATTTATGTATTGTTTTATATATCTTGTGTATCTCTTTCTTATATATCTTTGGATATAATTGGATAGTTAGGGTATTCCATTATTCAATTTTAAGTATATATATTAACCTCAATAATATAAGAACTTTGTGAAGCTTTACCAATCTAAAATAGTATTAGTCTAATTCACAGATCTAATATAGTTACAACATGTTGAAATGATGGATTCACGAGCACTCGAGATACTCATATTGAATCATAGTAGATTGATGGGCATTCTACAAACCCTAAAGTACAATTTCACAAATATAAAATCAACCAAAGTAATTATAATATACAACTATACGATAAAAACATACACTCTTTTGATCTACGGTAAGATTATTCTTACTTAGATATGTAAGTAGTTTGATCCTTTCAGTTATAATTTAAAATTTTAACTGAGATCAATTTAATTTATAGTTGGAGTCACTTAAACTTAATTAATTACTTCCCTCAATTGTACCCAAATCAATACTTATGTTTATGACATTTATTAAATGATATAATATGTAATTATATATGCTGAGGAGACTGTATACTTTGCAATTTTTAACTAACTTAATTGTATGGCACGTCACATATAGATATGGTGGTTGGGGAACATGATATTATCCATGATTTATAGTGACACATAATTGTGTGGAAGTTGTTTGACTTTTTATGACGATAGATTTCAAGCAAATCTTACTTTCAATTTAGAGGCACTTTGGTTATTATATTTTAATGACTTTATTATTGTAAATTACGTTGCAAAATTAATAACACATGTTAACTTAAAAAATAAGTCTCCATTTATATAAAAAGCTTATAAATTTTTTTATCTTATATATAGTACCTAACTTGATCTCCTAATTTTATTGATCATATTATTTGATTCATCTGTTTTATTCATAAATATTATGAACTTTTAAATATCTTCAAAGTTATTTTAAAATTAAAAGACCTAATTACACAATGCAACAGTACTATAATATTAATTATATGAATCCCCATGATTGAGTTTTATATATAAATAAATATATATATATGATATAGTGTTGCAGATATTATTTGATGATGCTGAAAAGCGACAGATACCAATCAATAAGAATTTTCTTCCTGAAAGCAAAGTGAACATGTGAACTTTCACATGACAAAGTATTAATTTGTTTGAATAAATGTGACCATAACCAATAAGTCTAGATCGTGTTGCGTACATGGAAAAATATTGTATGACACCAGCTTTTAAGCTGATTCTTTCTATTTTTACTAATACTTAATAATAATGATATTTAAATTAATGTTTTATCATGTATTTTTTATGCATGTTATATATTGAAATATTCTCGTTTACTTATATAATAAATGGAAAATTTTATTCGCACAGTATATAAATAATTAAATAAAAAATAGAACAGTGTTTTTAAATATATGATTCAGGTCGGCATATAATTTCAAACTATTGAGTTATTATTTTAAGTTGCAATAATCAATTTCTGCCCACTCTCTTGAGGTTGATGTTTATGACATCTAATAAATCAATAATAATTATAGCAGACATATTAAAGCAACGACGGGGCCTAGCAGCCCTTAACTTTGAGAATTTTATTTTCTTTACTCTCTTATTCTTTGATTTTTCGAATTTTATCTTTTCAAATTCTAAAAATATCAAATTTTGTCCCTCTTATGCTCTATATTTCCTCCTGAACCAAATTGATTATTCTTGGTACGTTGTATGTTCAATTATGTCTTGGAATTATAGTTTTACAACTATTATAGTGTGAAAAATTATTGCAAAAATATATTAACGGGCAGAATATAGTGTCATTGATGTGCTGAGTGAAACTGAGTAAACATTCGACGTAGTTATATATAGCCAAAAGAAAAACACATTTTAACTTATATTTATTAGTATATTTTTATCTTGTTTTCCACTCAGTTTCAAATTATATATAAATTTTATCTAACAAACTATCACATCATAAATGTTTATGCAAACAACAAAAATAATTATTAAGTGATATTTAGAATGTTCATAAAAGTAACAAAATACACTTTTCAATTGTATAAAATTGAAATAAGACTTATAGATAATGTTATCATGGACAACATAAAAAAAAAAAAAAAAAAAAAAACATATGTCGATCATACTACATAATATGTAAATTTTTTATTATAGTATCATTTATCAAAGCAATATATTATATGTTGAGTTGAGAATACATTCATGGAAAATGAGTGTAGCAAGCGTATTCGTATTCATATGTACGTAAAGAATATACTATATACCATTGGTTATAATTCACAATTTTTTCACTTTTTTCAAATATAATAAAAATTGCATTGAATAAATGTATTTAATATAATCTCTATAATTTATGTTTACTATAACAAAGAGATATCTTACTATATCAAGTATCAGCAAAAAATTGATGAAAAAAGAATGATAATATATTAGCATTTCTTGTAGATAAATAGTATCAATATTCTACATATAATTCCAAGAATGATCTGGCTACCTAACTGCACCAAGAGAATGCCACTTTGTAGGAAGAATGAGTTATATCTATTAGATTATTTATTCAACTTAATCTTTTAATTTCACCTTCACTTCACAATATATATATATATATATATAATCTCTTTTTGTTTCCTTCAAGTAATGGTAACATAGGGGGCACACATAATTAAATATGTGTCCCAAATCTTGATTGGAAACCTCCTCCTAATTGGATGCTTCATTTAAAGATGGTAATTAAATGCGCAATCGATATTCTGATTTGTGAATCAGTTGTTGCTGCTGCTTTTATAGGTTGACCATGTTAGGGCTCACTTGGTTTGGCCACAATTACCTCACAAATTATTTTAGAGTTATAAATTATGAAAAAAAAATCATCTTTTTGTCACGTCATAAAAAAATTCTTAAGATAAATATTCCAAAAAATTATAGATAGATTGAAAAAGTTCTTGCTAAAAATGAGTAAAATTGAATTTTTACTATTCACGAGTTTACAAGTAATACCATCAATAAAAATATTTTTTTGGTTGTCGCTAAAAATCAAAGTTATCACATATTCTAATGCAAAAACATAAAGTTCGAAATAAAATACATTGTGACTATTTTTAATGTTTAAATCAACGAGTTTAATTAAATATTTAATAAAAATTATTTCTAAATATTATTTGTTATATTTCAATCATGTATATTATTATCGTAGTTTTTAAGTAGAAATTTCGATAGGATAATCATAAGTGATATTATTTAATTCAAGAGCTATGTTTGTTTATGTTTTTGGAATGAAATTTTAAATTTTTCTCGAGAATGGCGTACTATAGAAATTCGTGTGAAAATGGTAGGTGTTTGTTTATGTTTTTAAAATTAGGTTGAAAGTTGTAAGAGATGTCAAATCAATAGTGATAGGTTGATGGATGATGTGTAGAATAATTATATTAGTGGTGTATATAATGATTATGTAAATTAAAAATAAAAAAATATAGATAAAAATTGTAAAGTATGAAAGAGAAAGTGAAAAAATAATTTATAATAAATGATTTGATTGGTAAATGTGTGAAGTGATGTGTATATGAGTGATGGTTAGTTATATAGGAGATTGAAAAAGTAGAGTTGAAAAAAGGGGAATTGAAATGAAAATTTGGTGGGTTAAGTTTATTTTGAATTTTGTGATTTAAAATCATGAAAATTGATTTTGAAAACATAAACAAACAAGACCAAATTAGTTGATCCAATGAGTCTCTTATAACTTTGGGATCTGTTGTGGAATAGAATAAAAATACCGTATGAAGTCTTTCTTGGTTCCTTGTGGATATTGGATACTATATCAAATTTTAAACGATAAACACATGAGAAATCAATAATAAGAAAAAAGTTAAGTTAAATATAACAATTATAGACGCGAAAAGTTTCTTTTTTTTTTTTTTTTTCAATTTAAAGAATACGCCTTTGGCCAAGGTATTTTAGTGTATTTTGGCACACTCTTTAAATGTTATTTATTTTTCGATTTTTTTCAAAGTTAACACATTTGTTGAATTTTCTCGTCATATTCCTGCCCTCTGATTGGGCTGCTAGAGTTGATATTGAAGCATCTAACTTTGCCTTGGCGTATTTGTAATATTCCAAGAACTAAAAACTGAGTTGTCAATTCCTTGTTAAATGACCATTGAAGTAAAATCAATACTCAAAATTGTATTTTCTTAAATATCTCTTGTGAGAAAGTTTGTGATATTCATCTTTTATAACTGTGAATTTTACTTCAAAATTAAAAAAGAAAGAAAAGAAAAAAAAAATAAATAAAAGGGTATGAGAAGATAGAAGAAAATAGGAAATGTACATGCATGCATGTGATAATCCTTCCACCACCTGTCCCAACAAACATACCTTCTATTCGCCACCTTTCTTATCAAAACATGCATCTACCTTTCTCTCTTTCACACACACACACACTACTTGCCAAGATAATCTTCCGAATTCCGTGTTTTCTTTAATTACATTTTCATAAATAATATTTATTCTGTTCCATCTTTAGAAACCTATTCAAAATAGTTACATGCAACGTCGGAATTAGAGAAAATCACAACTTTATATGAAGGAAATAATAACACTACACAATAAATACAAAACAAGTTCATTGATCAACTCAAATAACTCGTACATCAATCTACAAAAGCAGTAGTAATACAGTTGCTAATTTCTTATCGCTATTGAAAATCTGATAATTTACAGACAAGATCCTGATGAGGAAACAAATTGTTAAAACAAAAGTGAAGAAAATAGCGTTAGAAATGAAGAAAAAAAAGTATTCACAGATTAGTTTCAAAAGGGTTTTGTTTCCGTCAGAGGGGATTAGATATATAGTTAATTGAACTAAAACTTATTCAATCCACTTTGGTATTGATTAAGCAACAAACCCAAATACCAAATAAGATCCCATGTTGCGAATTTGTATTCATCTCCTATTATGTAATAATAAGAGATGTAATAAAATTATCTCATATGCTCAACGACAGAGCTGCCGCCGTATCAAGTCTCCATGCAAAACCTCCGCAGTCCATTCTCCAAACGTCACACGGCACCGTTTTGCTATTCTTCTCCTTCCCGCACGTGACCACCCTCACACGGCACGTGAACCCCGTGCACCCCACCGGCAGCGCCACCCCTTCCTCCACCACCAGCCACGTCACCACCTCCGCCCCATCTCCTCCCAACATCCTTTTATACGCGCCATTCGTCCACCTCACCCTGTTCAAACCGTCCGATACAAACCCCGGACACGTGTCCACATCCAGGCTCCTCACCCTCTCCTCGTCCGTCCGCCCTAGATCGTACGATCCGTACACCCACGTTTCCGTCACGCGTTCCACCTTCAACCGTGACTCCACTATCACCCGCTTCCTAACGAAACTCACGTGATCCGTCCCCTGACTCACGTGACCGTCTCCAAAACTCAGCCATACAGGAGAGGAATGAAAACCGTCTTTCGACCCTGATTTCTTCACGCCGGGCGTCTCCGGAAGAAACGACAGCGTTTTGACAGGTTTCTCACCGTCGGAAACTGATCTACTCGAGTTTATGTTCGATTTCATTATTTTTCTGTTGGCACACCTCTTGTTTGCAGAACAATCTTTAGCAGGATGCTGCTTTCTTTTGCCACGTCCACCACTTTTGGGAGAAGCCTCGCTGTTTTCCGGCGTGGAGGAGCCGCCGGAGAAAGAGTTACTAGTGGAAGCTGGTTTGGGAGCTATGGGACGATACCTCAGCATTATCCTGTCTACCATAGACGACGTATTATCGTACGCACTCCCTGCGTACCTTGCTATACAGCACAGTCCGCTTTGATTCATTTTTAAGCAATGATTTTTGTGTTCAACCCTAAAAAGAAATAATGAGTTTAAGTGCTCACAGTGCTGAAGAGAAGATGATGGGAGCGGGGAGGATTTATAGTGGAGGAGTAGGCACGTGGGAAGAAAAGGTTTTGAAAGTTGAAGCGTGTGAGAGAGGTGACTATTAGTTTAAGGGGGGGGTAACGTGTCGCTAGTTTATAGGAGGGGGCCCACATGATTAATATCCTACGAGGTGAATAGCCAATGAGAAGAGAAAGAGAGACACGTAAGAGGTAGTCTAAGTAACAGCTGGGGCCTTGTATACGGCGCAGAGGAAGTTCGAGAATGATGGGTACGTGTTGGATTCCTAGTTGAGAGGATTGGGGGACAGGTAAGAATGATGATGACACTTTTTTGTTTCATACATAGTGTACTGTGTATTGTATGTGTATTAGTAGTAGACATGCTTTGCCAATTTTGGACTTTTGGATATGTGATTCTATTCAACATTTTAGCTCCCATTTTGTTTGATTAAATTTAAGTATTTTTTTTATAAAAAATATAGGTTAAATTATAGTATAATTGATTATTTACTTCTTTAAATATATTTGAAATTAATTAAGGGCAGTGCTAATCTCACAGAATTTCTGTGAGATTAGCGTTATAGACACCTTATTTATGAGTAAATTAATTATAAAACCTATTTTTGATAAAAGACCACCTAATCTTTCCTTCTTTTGCTAATTAACCCCTATTAAATAATTTATTAAAATTTAACTTTACTAAAAACTATCAATTATATTATATTTGTAAAACAACAATATGTAGATCCAATCCATCTTCATCGTGCAATTTAGAAATTTTTTAATCATTTGACAATTTGACAAAATATTGAATTTTATCAACTATCATGAATTAATTATTCATTTCCTTATTACTTGAGATTTTTGTATACACACTTGTATATCTTATAACTATTTACTAAACTTGAAAATGTGAGATAGATAACCAAAGTTTTTCAAATAATTTAATTTGTAGACACTACTTTTTATTTGTAATATTTATGAGGTTAATAAATAAATAAATCTTAGAACTATTTTTTAAAGAAAAATTAGAGAAAAAAAAAACATTGAGTTATTAATATAAAACTAATAACAGATCATTTTCTTATATTCAATTTTTTTTTAAAAGAGAGGAGTTGTTTGAAAACATGATTGGACTGAATTGTTCTTTAGAAACACATATCATAAAATAAATATAACATGTTTTATTATTCTTATTATTATTTTGCATGATTTAAAGAAAATTATATATAATTTGAGTGATGGGTCCCCAATTATGATTAGGGGCATTACGGTAATTTAATAAATAATGGAAATGAAAGCAATATTAATATGTTGCCTCTGTGGGCCTCCAGCCGGGCCCGGTATAAGTGAGCCCATGGCCCAGCTATAATCTCTATAAATACCATCTTGATCAGCAAAACTGAGAGGGATCTGGTTTACACTCCAAAAACTAGAACCACTAAATACCCTCCCAAATCCACGAGATTGAGGAGTATAATATTTGAGAACTACGAAGAGGCTTGATCCTATCTAAATAGGTACGTAGGCAGCTCGAAGTTACCGAGCGCAGCCCCACTATCTAAAAACACTCTACCTGGTCTGTCGTGAGTCAGGTCGGATCCCATCCCCACGTGACCCTCACGTGACACTACTATTTGATCCCGCATCATTTTGGCGCCGTCTGTGGGAAAGCGACCCAATCACTGAGAATGCAGACTAGGTCTCAAGCACGTACCAATGGTGATAGGACGGGCAACAGCCCTTCTGCTGGAGGCGCTGGGAGCAGGCACCCTGCCCTGGCGACTCATCTAAGCCCCGCTGATGGAGAAGCTCCAAACCCGCTTCCTCCACCATCAGCCCCGACGGTGGTCCCTTCCTCAGAAAGGGTATTCGAGATCACCCAAGAGGCGCTTATGACTCTAGTGGAAGAAGCCTCTGTCAGGGCAGCCGCCCAGGCAGTCCAGCAGTATGCATTGAGACACCCCTCCCGGGAGGACGCTCAGTCTACTCCCAGAGCGGCCAACCCCCTCGCTAGGGGTAGGCTTCAAGACACACGCCACACGGCTATCCCTCGGGGGGCCTCTCCCCGGAGAGGTGAAGCTCAGCGATCACGCACGACACACGGGCATGACAACCACGATCGCGACCCAAGGCGCCAGGCTCCCCTATCCCTGCGCCGAGGTCGGAGGTCTCCGACCCCCGCGGAGGGGGCGTCTGGGCACTCGGGTGTTCCAAGCAAGGAAAGGTCCCGCGGGCAACCCGAGGCCAGTGTCGACTCCCCTCAGAAGCGCCCCCCTCGAGGCCGCGACAGGAAGCGTGCCTCTCAGGAACCCCCTCGTCGAGGTCAGATAACTCTAACCCCCGAGAGAATCCAATCTCTGCGAGAGTCACACAGGTCCCCTCGCCTAGGTCGGAGGTCCTCGACCCGTGTTGAGGTACGCTCCAGACACGATCCCCGAAGGTCTTCTCACCAAACTTGGAGGTCACACCATTCGGACGAGGCTCATTCCAACCAGGAGTCCAGTAGGTCCCCTCGCAGAGATCGGAAGCCCCCGAGCCCTGAGAGGAACCGCTCCGGGCGAATGTCCCCTCGTAGAGGCGGAAGCCCCTAACCCCCGAGAGGAACCGCTCTGGACTAGCTCGTAGTCGGCCACCTATCACACAGAAAGAGGCGATCTTGCCACCGGGAACATATGAGGAATTGCGTCTTGGGCCACTAGTAGTGGCGCCGCCGAGGCGAAGTCCATTTTGCCCCGCCATCCTTGCCGAAGCAATTCCACAGGGGATGAAGATCCCCCACCTTAGTGAGTATGATGGCACGGGGGATCCTCAAGAACACTTGAACAAGTTCGTCGCGAAGGCAGATATGTACGACCTTAGCGACGCGGCCTACTGCATGATCTTCAGGACGACCCTTTCGAGTGTAGCTCTATCGTGGTTCAACCAGTTGCCTTTCGGTACTATCACCGGGTTCGAGCAACTGACACAACGATTTTTTGCAGCACTTCTCCATGAACAAGAAGTATCCTAAGACGGCGGCCTACCTGTTCATGATCAAGCAACGAAAGGGGGAGTCAAAACGAGAGTATGGTAGACGCTTCTCGGCGGCGGTGGCCGAAGTACCACACGTCAACCACGAGCTGCTTTCAGGCATCATGCAACAGAACCTCCGCCCGGGCAGGTTCAGGGAGTCGATCACTGGAAAACCCCAGCCACCATGGACGAGCTGCTAGCCCGTGCCGAGAAGTACATTCGGATTAAAGAAGCGGTTGACCCCATCAAAGCTGAGATGGGAGCCAACAAGAGGAAGGCACGAGAGGACGACAGACTTCCCGAACCTAATGAGCGCAAGTCGATGCCTCCCCAAGGATTTGCTAAGTACACCCCGCTCACCTTGTCCCGTGAACAGGTGCTCGCCATAGCGGAGCAGCAGGGACTGGTCAGGCCAAAGAAGATGAAAGACAATCCTACCAGGCTGAAATCAAATGACTATTATCGCTTTCACCGAGACAAGGGGCATACCACCGAGGACTGTCATCACTTGCAAGTGGAGATAGAGAGGTTGATCAAGAGAGGTTATCTGCAAGAGGTGGTGTCCATGGTCGATGAAAGGATGGACAACCCCCCGGTCAACGGAGTTATCCCTTGAGGGATTATCAACCCAGCTAGCATGTATTGAGTTGGCCTAGACCAACCATCTGACAATGTGTCATTTCGAGCATACATTTGTCTAAGTGTTATCGGGTGTCGAGACTCAGGCTCCCGAACCGCTAGCGGCTGAGGCTCATCGCCCTCCCTAACGAATGAGGCAAATTGCCCCCCAACTCAACCGCTAGAGGTTGAAGCTCATCGCTCCCCCTAGCGGATGAGGCTCATCGCCCCCCAACTTAACCGCTAGAGGTTGAGGCTCATCGCCCCCCCTAGCGGACGAGGCTCATCGCCCCCAACTTAACCGCTAGAGGTTGAGGCTCATCGCCCCCCTAGCGGACGAGGCTCATCGCCCTCCAACTTAATCGCTAGAGGTTGAGGCTCATCGCCCCCCTAGCGGACGAGGCTCATCGCCCCCCAACTTAACCGCAAGAGGTTGAGGCTCATCGCCCCCCCTAGCGGACGAGGCTCATCGCCCCCCAACTTAACCGCTAGAGGTTGAGGCTCTTCGCCCCCCCTAGCGGATGAGGCTCATCGCCCCCCAACCTAACCGCTAGAGGTTGAGAGGCTCATCGCCTCCCCTAGCGGATGAGGCTCATCGCCCCCCACTACTTAATCTCTATAGGCCAATCCTCATCTCCCCCCTAGAGAATGAGGTTCCATCCTTACTTGAACACTGTCATTTAGGCACCGGTACTCATAAGTGTCAAACCCATCACTCCCTCCACGTCTTCCAAGCCTGCTGGCTTCGATAAGGGGGGCATAGGGGCGAGAGAACATAAGAGCTCGGCATACTTAAACATAGTATCAATACAAAAAAGATAAAGTCGAGAACTAAATCGAACAAAGGTAAACGGCAAATCAAACAAGTCTTACGAAGGCAACACGAGGTGACTAAAACTAAACAGGCCTTACGTCTCCAAGAGGCCCCTACCACTTGAGACTCGAGCCTCCCAAGTGTGAGAGCTCCCCTCAACTAAACTTAAACTCTAGATAGAGGTTATCACGGATAACCCCTATGAGAACGTATGAGGTGGGAGGCTCCCCAAAGTTGGAGGCCCCACCGGATATATATCTAAAAATCGTGTTAAGTGTTGAACCCTCTGGGCCTCAACAAAATCGTTCAAAGCCAATGTCTTCGACAAGGAGGGCATAAGACGGGGGCACCCGAAAACAAAGCAAACATCACGTTATAGAAAACCAAGAGCAAGCAGGAGACCGCGCCCAAGAAGGCGACGCCCCGAGGGGCGCGGCCCTAGAGGGCGCGCCCCTAGGGGGCGCGCTCCCTAAGAGGCGCGCCCCCTTTTCCCGACTTCTCTCGACCGAGTAGCCCTCGCCCTCTCATTACGACCGAAGGGGCTTACTCGAGTTCGTCATGGTAAAGAAGTCCTTGAAGGTTGAGAGTAAGAAAAATTCTCATCTCTCCGACTTTCTAGGAGTATCCCCAAAGAGGTCCTCCAAGAGAAGAGGTACCCCAAGAAAGAGAGGTACCCCCAAAGAGGTACCTCCAAGAGAATGTGTACCCCAGAGGTACCTCCAAGAGAAGAGGTACTCCCAAAGAGGTACCCCAAGAAAGAGAGGTACCCCCAAAGAGGTACCTAAGAAGTCCTTGAAGGTTGAGAGGAAGAAAAATTCTCATCTCTCCGACTTTCTATGGATACCCCAAAGAGGTACCTCCAAGAGAAGAGGTACCCCCAAAGAGGTACCCCAAGAAAGAGAGGTACCCCAAAGAGGTACCTCCAAGAGAATGGGTACCCCAGAGGTACCTCCAAGAGAAGAGGTACCCCCAAAGAGGTACCCCAAGAAAGAGAGGTACCCCCAAAGAGGTACCTCCAAGAGAATGGGTACCCCCAAAGAGATATCCCAAGAAAGAGGGGTATCCCCAAAGAGGTACCTCCAAGAAAAGGGGTACCCCCAAAGAGGTACCCCAAGAAAGAGAGGTACCCCGAAGAGGTACCTCCAAGAGAAGGGGTACCCCCAAAGAGGTACCCCAAGAAAGAGAGGTAGGGTATCCCCAAAGAGGTACCTCCAAGAGAAGAAGTACCCCCAAAGAGGTACCTCCAAGAAAAGAGGTACCCCCAAAGAGATACCCCAAGAAAGAGAGGTACCCCGAAGAGGTACCTCCAAGAGAAGGGGTACCTCCAAAGAGGTGCCTCCAAGAGAAGGGGTACCCCCAAAGAGGTACCCCAAGAAAGAGAGGTACCCCCAAAGAGGTACCTCCAAGAGAATGGGTACCCCCAAAGAGGTACTCCAAGAAAGAGGGGTATCCCCAAAGAGGTACCTCCAAGAGAAGGAGTACCCCCAAAGAGGTACCTCCAAGAGAAGGGGTATCCCCAAAGAGGTACCCCAAGAAAGAGAGGTACCCCGAAGAGGTACCTCCAAGAGAAGGGGTACCCCAAAGAAGTACCCCCAAGAGAAGGGATACCCCCGGAGAGGTACCCCCAAAGGGGTCTGGAGCGGTCTGGAGCAGCCTCAGTCCAGCAAAAAAAAAAAAAAAAAAATCTTACCTTGAGAGTTTAAGTTAGAATTTACCATCTTTAAGAGTTAGAGGAAGAAAAGCTCCCATCTCTCCGACTTTCTACTCCCGAAAGCCCACACAGTCGAGCACTCGGGAGTGGGGGGCATATGATGGGTCCCCAATTATGATTAGGGGCATTACGATAATTTAATAAATAATGGAAATGAAAGCAATATTAATATGTTGCCTTTGTGGGCCTCCAGCCGGGCCCGGTATAAGCGAGCCCATGGCCCAGCTATAATCTCTATAAATACCATCTTGATCAGCAAAACTGAGAGGGATCTGGTTTACACTCCAAAAACTAGAACCACTAAATACCCTCTCAAATCCACGAGATTGAGGAGTATAATATTTGAGAACTACGAAGAGGCTTGATCCTATCTAAATAGATACGTAGGCAGCTCGAAGTTACCGAGCGCAGCCCCACTATCTAAAAACACTCTACCTGGTCTGTCGTGAGTCGGGTCGGATCCCATCCCCACGTGACCCTCACGTGACACTACTATTTGATCCCGCATCATTGAGCATACTAGAGTATGCTTTAAACTAGATTTTAATAATTAGCACCATTCGAAATTAGTTTTATGAACCTAGAGCCAACTCTTCATGATTGAACAAACTCGATTTACATTGTACTTCTAATCTTTATTTGTTATGAATTACAAATCATTATATTTTAGATATTATAATTGCATTTATCCATGTGACTGATATTTTGCTATTATTTAGTGTTGATACAACTAGGAGGAAATTAATTTATGTTTTGGTGAGTTGATAATACAATATATGGAAAAAAATTTAAGAATGATAAATTGAGGGTAAATTAATGGGGCTAAAAAGAATTTGGTTTGTTACTATCCATAAAACATGGGATGACTTTGCACAATGAGTTCCCCGTTTCTTGCTCTAGCAATGAGTGGCTGGAATTGGTCTGTCAGTATATCAATACTTACAGGCTGTGATTTTCGTATTTTCCATTAATTAAATGCATACGAACTAGAATTTTCCCTTCATTTATGGTCATTTTTATCAATTAATGAGTGTAATTAATGTATTAATTGTCAGTACATACACACTTCATATATTTTCTCTCAAATAATTCATCTGCATAATAGGAAAAATTTAAGCATTCCTTTAGATGTTCAGGGTTACGAATATATTTTGAGTTATATTAAAATTTTGTATTTTCATTTATTTTAAATTTAGATAGATTTTATTAGCTGTTTAAATAAAGAATACATGGATTTAGAGATCAACCTTTTTCTATAAGAATTCATTTTTAAATTAAAACTCTTGTATCTTTTACTTGCAAATTGGCATTGCATGTCAATCAATATTTTAAAACTCAGCCCGTTTATTGAACCGGAAAATTGATCAGGTTACGGGTCACCGGTTCAACCGTCGGGTCAATACTGGTCGAACCGGTGACGTCATAATTACGCAATAAATATTTATTAAAATGCTAATAAAATATTATAAAATACATAAATATGAAAAAATAAGTATTTTCTACATTTTAAAATCATTTTCATTATGTAAATCTACGGAAAAAAATAAAGCAAAAAATAAAAATCAATTAAGTATATAATTGTCCAAAATCATAAACCACACGTCGACAACACAAGGAATATCAAAATTTACATAGATGACAGAACACATCATCTAATTTCAAACTAAAATGACACACTCAATAGTCTAAATTTATTACAATGATATAAAATAATCACATACTAAACAATTTCAAATTCCAATTATCCAATATATAACACCATCAAGTTCTAAAGAGCTCCCCATAGTCATTCATCATATTTATTCATTCTACCACCACTCGTGTTACCACCTATTCCAACTCTAATAGAAATATCATGCAAGTTGTCGTCGAGATTAAAATGCTCAAAAGTTGAAAAGTCTATATCGTCGTCAACTTCTATAACATCAATGTCTTCAATGGCATTATCATCTACATTTTAATAAAAAAAATTAATACATCTCATCATTAAATAATTTTTATTATCATATCTCCACAACGATATCAAGTATTTGACACATACTTTCTCGAGGATGACGACGTTCTCTTTCCATTCGTGGAGGATCTAATTGTTCATAAAGCATAACCTCTATATCCTCATAGTTAAGAAATGATTCTTCTTCATCAATGATCCAAACATCAAATTTGTCAATACTCTCGTAATCAATTGGATCGAAACTTTCATTTTTTAAAAGCCACCTAAAGTTTTCAAGAAAAGAAAAACGCCAATGAGCAAACAACGTTACAAAAATAAGACTGTACTTCAATTTTAATCAAGCTATTTTTACCTATCTTTCAACTTAAGATTATAATGAACAAAAACCAAATCGTTTAGCCTCTGATGCTCCAACCGGTTCCTCTTTTTGGTATGTATATGCTCAAATACACCCCAATTTCTTTCATACCCAAATGAACTACTTGTTTGTCCAAGAATCCTAATAGCCAAATTTTGAAGATTGGGGACACTTTGACCAAATAATTTCCACCATTCATCTAAAAGAAAGAAATGATATAAGCACTTACGAAAAATAAATTAATTAAAGTAAAATAATAATCTGCTATATCAAGAAAAAATAAGAAGAAAATTTAAAACATACCCGGCTGAGTGTTCTTACTAGCTTCAAGAGCAAGTTCATGCCCAAAGCTCCCTAATTTATCTCGAAACAAGCTAGTCTCTTGTAACAACTTTGTTCTTCTCTTCGTTCCTTTGGTTGTGATCATTTGAAGAACGCCTCCCATAACCTCCAATTTATGACAAAATGATGCTCGATCATACTGAAATGCAGGATTAAGCCAATATTCAATCGCATGTATGTCTTTCCTTAACTGTCTATCCCAACTTATGATATTCGTATACGGCTTATACATCATCTTACTCTTCTTGAAAATACTTTTTATATCGTGTCTTGCCCGATGCATTCTACTTCATAAATGTATCTTATGGAAGGCTTTTTATCTCCATCAATAATTTTTAAAAGACGCATCAACGGCTCCATGATTTTCACTTTAATCAAGCAATCATTCCAGAATTTCTCATCCAAAGCAATATCAATGACTTCTTCTGTTTTTGTCTCCCTTCTTAGCTTTGAATCAGTGAATTCCTTGCAAGTAACCAAAGCTCCCAAATTATGCATGTGATGATAGACATTAAATAGAGCAACAAAAGTAGTACCTAATTTTATCTTGCCTGGACAAATTATTTCTGTCAAATTCTTTTTTTTTTTTTATCAACCAAGACAACCAATATGCGTGGTTGTATGCAACCTCGTTAACTTGGATGCTCTACTCACAATATCAGTAACATGGTCCATTTTTTCTATATCTTTCAAAATTAAATTCATACAATGTGCTGCACAAGGAGACCAATTAATATAAGTATAATGATATTGAACCAATCTCTCTGCTGCAACATAGTTTGATCCATTACCAGTGACCATATGAACCATATTACTTGGACCTACCCATTCGATAACTTCCTTAAACAAGTTAAAAGAGTGTTTGAACATCTTTTACGACATCAGAAGCATTGACAGATTCCCAAAAAACTATTCCACGGGGGCAATACACAAGAAAATTAATCAATGTACGTTGGCGACTATCAGTTCAACCATCACCCATAATTGTGCATCCAAATTCTTCCCACAAAATTCGAATGTTTTCAATCCACAAATGAAGTTCTTTTTTTCGCATCCCTTAAAGAGAGGAAGTCGAAGATCGTGATAAGAAGGAACCTTGTATCCTGGTCCAATTTCAAGTGCAACATCAAACATGCGTTGAAAGTATCTAGAATTACAAGCATTTATCGAGATACATGTATGTATCATAAAAGAACTTCGCTACTTCCATATGAGCTCTAGAAATTGCTTTCTTACCAGAAAGCACACTTTTTATGGTAGGTTGGGCTCCTTTAGTTGTTCGTGGAGCAAAGTAATCAACAACTTTTCCCGATAACATGTCTTTTTTGCTATGGCCAACTTGTGTCTTTCCTTTTCCCATATTAGATTGTGTAGTTTTACCTTCTTGACATGTTTTCCTGTGTATTTCTTCAATCTCCTAGCATTCATTTCTGTCATCACTTTCTGAAAGAGGGCCACTATATGGATATTGAGTAGTAAACCTCTCCCAGCTTTCTCTTTTCTTATCAACAATTCCTTTAAGAGGCTGTTCAAGCTGATACCTCACGTCATAAGGGACTTTTGGACATGCTATAATTCCACCTTTTCCCCAGCTAGTTGCCGCTTCATCCTATTGATTCCACCACCAGTTGATTGTTTTCCACAATACAAACAACGTATAACCTTTTTTCCATTAATAATTCTTTCAACAACATGATTCCATGTTAAATCGGTCTTTCCTCTCTATGATTGTGATTGTGACTTACTCGATGTAGGACTGGAACTACTATCCATGTTTTGCTCACTAGAAGACATCGTAATTCTGCAAAAGAAATAAATAATTTGAGTACCTTTCCACCTTGAAAAATAAATACATATGAAGAAATAGTTGCCCGCATGGGCAGCCCAGTTGGTCACAGAAGGGTGAAGTTTGGACAATGACCAAGGATCGAGTCCCACCAGCGGCAGTGTGGGAGCAACCTCTCAAGTGAGGGGGGCTCCTTGTGCGCAGTGGGCACTGGTCTAACCCCTGTGATTGGCTGGGTTACCATGATTTATTCCTCCCATAGCTCTGTCGGGCCGGGGCATGGGAGGCCCTTGGGGTTGGGGATTCAACCTTTTGGACAACATATGAAGAAATAGTTTCGTACTTATTCACTCAGCGACCAATAACAATTGAAATAAAAAAGATCAATTATTTTTGAATTTGTTTGATAAGCACCGGTCATAGAGATTTTAACTGATATTATGTAAAAATGCTAAATAGGGCTCCATAATTTGCTAAAAGCTAAGTTGTAATAGGGCTGCATTTTTATGTTATTAGGTCAAATCTTGCATATTTTAACAACTTCATGAAATTTGAAAGGTGCTGAAAATCACAAGGAGCACACAATATAAATCAAACTCTTTACATCTACAATTTAATCAACTGTGATCCTATATTCATCTGCTTTTGCTTTTTTCTTTTCTTTTTTTTGTGTCTTTTGTTAAATAACTTATTAGCACCCTAAAAAAATTATTATACAAATTATTGAATGAGTCCAACTTAAATGGTTTTGGATTCGGATTTGCATGTAAAAGACATTAATTTTTTTGCCCTTATTTTACCAGTAGAGATTTGTTAGGCCAATCTGACCACAATACAAAAATTAGCACTAATTAATTTGGTGGTAATTAAGCAATAATAATAATAATAGAAATAAAAGCTACTAAAACAAATGTCAAAGAGGAGGTTTTAGGTTTTATTTAGGTTTTATAGATCATGTGATGTATGGCAGGAATTTTGATTTAATAAAAGCTACTATGTTCAGAATTAATGAGAATAATAATTCATTTAAAACAAAGAGAGAAAATAAAGAAGATAAAATTTACCTGATTTGATTTCAAGTTTCAACCTCTGTGATTTGGCAAGAGTGATTAAGTGAAGTGAAGCTCATAAGAATAGAAGAGGTTACGAGGGTTTCTGAATTTTGATTTGGGGGAAATTATATAATTTATATCAAGCTTTTGCCTTTTTCGCTTTTTTTTTTTTGAGATTTTATTCAAACCCGGCGGTTCTCTCGACCCACCAACGGTTTTGCCGGGTCACCGGTAGGACCGGTGGGTCGGATAGTTTTTTGTAAAATTGAATGGTTTTGTGTCCCAAACGGTTTTGAGGTCCTACTCGATTCGTTTTTACGACCGATTCCAGTTCAAAGCAGTCGAACCGGCTCCGAGCTGGGTTTCAAAACATTGCTGTCAATAGGCCTTTCGAATTCATAATAATACGTAATGTTCTTGATTAAATTGTACGTTTTAAACTTTCGTTGTTCTTTGGGAACGTTTTTGAGCTTATCACACCTTATACCCGTGGCGTTCATTCCCGACTTATCAAATGGTTTTCCATCCCATTTTTGGCATCATCATAAATCGTTCTAAATCGAGTCAATGTTATTAATATCGAAGTTCATTGTCGCGGTCGAATTTGGGTTAAAAATATCCATCAATCGTCCAATTTGAAGTTGATCTTAGGAATTCTGCTTA
The DNA here is from genome assembly GCA_963669365.1 of Verbascum thapsus. Classification (NCBI taxonomy): domain Eukaryota; kingdom Viridiplantae; phylum Streptophyta; class Magnoliopsida; order Lamiales; family Scrophulariaceae; genus Verbascum; species Verbascum thapsus. The sequence goes on from OY770108.1 coordinate 8,813,933, forward strand.
GAGGCAAGACGACTAGTGAGATGCGAAAGGAGATCGGTGGAGGAGGCGGTGAGTACTATGTCATCGACATATAAGAGAATGAAGGCCCGAGCTGTGTTGCGATTAAAGATAAAAAGAGAAGCATCAGCACAACTACTGACAAAACTGAGAGAGAAAAGATATGCAGCGAAGCGGTGGTGCCAAGCACGAGGTGCTTTCTTGAGGCCGTATAAGGTATTCTTAAGATGACAAACGTGATGAGAAAATTGAGAGTTAGTGTAGCCGGGCGGTTGTTTCATATAAACAGTTTCAGAAAGGTGACCGTGAAGAAATGCATTTTTGACATCAAGTTGATGAATAGGCCATGAATGAGAAATGGCAAGACTGAGAACGGTGCGAATAGTTGCGGGTTTGACAACATGATTGAAAGTATCATCATAGTCGACCCCGGGTTGTTGAGAGAAACCTTGAGCAACGAGACGTGCTTTATAACGTTCAAGAGAGCCGTCAGAGTGAAATTTGTGTCGAAAGATCCACTTAGAGCCGACTATGTTAGCGGAGGGAGGGCAAGTAACGAGGTCCCAAGTATGGTTAGAGTACAGAGCTGAAAGTTCGGCATCCATGGCAGCTTTCCAATTAGGGTCGTGAAGAGCTTGAGTGTATGAGCGTGGAATAGGAGAAAGAGATGGAGAGGAGGAGGTGGTTAAATTAAAAATTTGGCGTGGTTTGGATATGCCAGCTTTCGAGCGTGTCGTCATAGGATGGTTAGAAGGGATGGTAGGTGGCGAGAGAGTCGTGGATGTCGAGGGAAGAATCGAGGGAGAGTGTATTTGAGACCGCGAAGGAGATAAAGTAGAATCAAGAGGTAAGAAGGGTATATTAGAGGTCGGTAAGGGCTGGGTTGAAGGGGAGAGGTGGTGTGATTGAAGATGAAGAAGAGGAGAAATGTCATCATCAGTGGAAGGAGCATCGAGGGGAATGGAATCGGTGTTGGGCACTAGAGAAGTATAGGCAAAGTTAGTTTCATCGAATACGACATGACGTAAAATAATAATCTTATTAGTAGAGAGATCGAGGCATCGAAAACCCTTGTGATTTTGAGGGTAACCTAGGAAAATGCAAGCAGAAGATCGTGGTGCTAACTTGTGTGGAGAGGTGGCAGAGAGGTTAGGGTAACAAAGGCAACCAAAGACACGAAGATGATCATAAGTTGGAAACGTATTGTAGAGGATTTCGAATGGGGTTCTAAGAGAGAGAGTGGTGGTAGGAAGAAGCTTTAATAAGTGCGTAGACATATGCAGTGATTCAGTCCAGAAAGTTGGGGGAAGAGAAGCCTGAAAGAGGAGAGTACGCATAATGTTATTTATGGATTGAATGGTTCGTTCAGCTTTTCCATTTTATTGAGAAGTGTGGGGGCATGAGAAACGGAAGACTATACCATTTTTATCAAAGAAATTATGAAAAGACCATTATCAAATTCACCACCATGATCACATTGGAAAGTTTTAATTTTGTGGTTAAATTGGGTAGTAACATAAGTATAGAAATTTACAAATTTTTTGAAAACTTGATTTATATCGTAAAGGGAACACCCATAAGAAATGTGAGAAATCGTCTAAGAAAAGAACATAATATTTATATCCACTTAAACTTGAAACGGGCTAGGTCCAAATATCCGAGTGAATAATTTCAAATAAAGAACTACTAGAAGATAAAGAACTAGAAAAAGGTAAATGTTTATGTTTGCCAATTTTACAAGCATGACATAACATTTTTTCATTATTCGAATCACAAGAAATAAATTTTCTACGAGAAAGGAAATTAAAAATAGAATCGCCTAGGTGACCAAGACGACGATGCCATATTGTAAGTGAAGCTGCAGTGTGAGATGTGGAGGAGACGAGGGCGGTAGAAGAAGCACGAAAAGGGTAGAGATCACCGTCACTGTTGCTTCGGATAAGAAGGGTTCCTGTATTAAGATCCTTCACAAAAAAACTAATAGGGTCAAATTCAATCGAACAATTATTATCACGAGTGAACTTTCTAACGGAGATAAGATTGGTGAGTAAAGAGGGAGACACAAGAACATTACGAAGCTCAAGAGAACGGGAATTAGTAGTAAAAGTAGTATTACCCGTCGAATGAACGGGAAGACAACACCGTTACCCACAATAATGAAATTAGAATTTGCACAATGTACAATGTTATTTAAATTACCTGAGTGAGGTGTCATGTGGGAGCTTGCACCTGTGTCTAAATACCACTGATCATCAGGTTGTTGTAGAGTCATGGTTTGGAATAATGATGAGAGGTCCGTGGCCACGAGATTGGGTTGTTGAGATTCAGTGTGAGAGGACGTAGCGGGCTGCATTGTGGGGTTCCAAGATGGTGCTGGGCTGAGAATACCGACATGTGAAGTATGTGGATTGGTGCTGGAGTGGGTTGTTCGAGAGTGTACAGGTTCATGTTGTGAGTAAGCCCAATTTGCTGATTGGTAATTTTGAACATTTGGGTTGTAATTTCCAGTGGGGTAAGGAGGTTGAGTGGGGCCCAAAATGCGAGGCCCTTGAGGTGTATTATGAACCAAATGTATGGAGTAACTTGATTGGGAGCTAGGAGAAGCATGTATCATATTTCGTGTACCCATATTTTGACCACGAACGGATCCACCACGAAAAGATCCACCACCACGATCCATATGTTTACCATTTCCATGTCCCCTGTAACGACATGGAGTTCGATATTATTTCGATTTTGATTGTGGACAGGGGTGTGGGATAAAAGAGCTGCGTCATTTGATGTAGGTGAGGAGTGGAATCTGTTTTCTCGTGATTCATGGAGGAGTAATAGGTTTCGAAGTTCTGATAAAGACGAAAGTGGTGATTTTGTAGTAATAATAGTGACAAGTGGGAGATATGATTCTCGCAGGCCTTGGAGTAATTGGAGGACTAAGTCATTGTGGTTAATGGGGCTGTCAAGATCGGCCAAGGTATCTGCTAAAGATTTCATTTCTTTGCAATATGGTGAGATTGTGAGAGATCCTTTTTTGAGATTTCGAAAGCGTTCATTCAATTGTAGCGATCGAGAGGGTTTGTTATTTCTGAAATTTTCATCGATCGCAAACCAAATATCATGAGACGTCGAATATTCAAGGTCTATGGTTTTTAATAATTTTAGATCAACTGTGGAATAAAACCATCTTTTAATAGTTGAGTCAAGTGCAAACCATTCATCGCCGTTTTCGTTTATGGGTTTTGAGGAACAGTGAGATGATTGAAAACTGAATAGCTACGCTAAAGATCCATAAACATACCTCGCCAAAGTTTATAGTTTGAGTCATTGTCAGAGAGTTTAAAACCAAAATATGAGTTAATATTGTCGGCGGCTAAGGCTGGGTGGAGGGCTGGTTTTCGGGGTGTAGTTTTGGTGGTTGGGGTCTCGTCTGTATCAGTCATGATGAAATAATCGAAAGAATATTCAAATAATAGATCGAAACAAGCGAGTGAGAAATAATAAAAATACGTACCTTGTTGATGCAAAAAAAATTGTGATGAGAAGGCTGCTATAGTGAATTAACGATGCGTCGAGAGGAGCAACGACTTGGAGGGATTAGGGAGAGGAAGGTCAGCAACAATTCTAATAACAGCATCCCATTGAGAGAGGAGATGAGTTGCAGCAACAACTTATGTTAGGATGTGGCTGTAGCAACCATAGTTTTTGGCTCTGATACCATGTGAAGATAAATAATTCCTCTTAAATATTCTCATTCATGAAAGCTGTATTTAAAGATAGTACAAAACGTAGAAAGAACAACAATTATGGAAAAGAAATAAGAGAGAATCCCACGATATCCTCATATAATAATAACAATAATATATTTAACAATAAGAGCCTAGAAATCATAAGGACTTTATTACTAAACCTGCAAAAGGAATTTCCTAATTATTTTTTTTGACCTCCCGTAAAATCCCTTGAGGTAGGATAAACACTCTAATCATATAAATATGCATCGCTCAAAGGACCAATTTAATAAGATATAGTCGCCTAATTATTAGTCCAAGATCCATTTGGCTTCGGAAGTTTCTGATAAGTGAATGAACACAATTCGAGATACATAGCTTAGAGGTGAAGAGAGGGACCCCTAGATAGAGAACTGACAAAGATCCTTGTACGCGGGTAATCATGAACCCTTGTAAGGGCTATTGCAATATTCTCGGATTAGCTTTCAAACCAGACAAGAGTGACATGAACTCAGCTTATATCTGCATTACTGAAATTGAGCTACAAGTTTTTCTGAGAATCCTGGATCAACTTATGCAAAATTGTCGAGATTAAAATTATGCATAAATCAGGATGAGTTATAGGATAAAATCATATTATTTTTCCCATTTTGTGCTTAGATTATTAGAATCAGAATGAGTGTGTAGATGAAGGCCAAAATATTACATTAACAAGCTCTTAACGTATTTTGATGGGTTAAAATTTTGACGTTTAGGTTTTGGGTTGACCAGGGTATAATAGAGATATTCCAAAAATATTTTGATGATATCATTAGAATTGTCCAAAAAAATTAAAGGGGGTGCCTGTGTAATCCAAATCTACTTTTAGGGGAGGTCGTGGTAATTGTCAATAAGTGTGGCAAATTTTTGTAATTACACCGTATGTTAGGGGGTGTGGAAATAATTTTTCCCTGTTACAATTGAAACTATAGAATACAACTTCAAAAGTTGTATAATGTGTGTAATAACTAATAATAATCCAATATAATTCTATTTACAGGAACACTCAAATAAAGTTAGCTTTAATATCTTACTGGACTCAGCGATATCAGAACATAATTACAATCACATGTAAATAATTTCAAAGCCCTGAAGTACTTAATAAGACAATATTAAAGGATGTTGTAAGGGTTAAGGAATAATATAAGGACTGGGGAGTAATAGCTCAATTTTAAGAATACTCATGAATTTATAAAAAAGCCATCTACTGATAACTAATGATAATTACTTCCACATAATCAACTCAAGCAATAAAGTCCAAGTCGAGAAAAACCCATCAATTGTCTAATGCAATTAAATAATATTGACTATCATTTTGCCACAAATATAATGCGAAAAAAAAAAAGTGTCTAAAACTTAGCAACAAATAATCACAAATAGTTCATCAATTAATTAAGAGAAGAATTTGTAGTCTCTAGCTTGCAATATGATCTGTCTGAGAGCACCAATGGGGGCTAAAATCATCAAAAGGACACCAAGCACAATACATATCTGCAAATTACAATCAAAATGTCTGAAAATATTAGACTTGTTCAATCAAAAACCATAAAAAGTAATTAGATTTAATGTCTTTTGAATAGAATTAGAAGTAGGAATAGCACATACCCAATTGATAAACCAAGACAATCCAAATCTTTTAGGTTTCTTGATGGCTAGCCACATTATACATGGGAGCTGCAAAATATTTATAATAAATCAGAAGAAGTTTCATATTATTAAATTAAGTTAATATATACTGTATAATTTTCTTTAATATAACATAAATAAATTATGTGTATATATATATATATATAGCTTACAAAGTATGTTGTTGGAGCAAAAGCAAGTCCACCCAAGAAGCCAAGAAGTCCACCAAAGAAAGGGAATGCAACTCCAAGAAACATTGTGAGGGCTGCACCCATTAGATTTTATGATCAATTTTCATATATAAGAATCAATATAAAATAAATTTATAAACAATAAATAAGTTAAAGGGCTGAGCTAGGGTTAATGCTAATTACCAACGTATGACGTGCGTGTAACAACACGAAGAAGTCGAGTAGGTTTGAATTTCATTTTTTTCACTAAGCATGATTCCATCATATCAAACACTGGCATCGCAAATACCTGAATATTTCACACAAATAAACGTATTTATATAATATACATATATATATTGATATATATATATATATATATATATATATATATATATATATTACCTGATAACTTCCGATGACATGAATTACGACAAAAGCATTAGCAGCGATAATAAGCCACGCGGGCTTCTCAAGTGACATGAGAACATTGTCCTCTACATTCGACCCAAAAACACCATAACCGATGAACGCAACAGGGAAGTAACACAAGGCCACAACTATATACGCAAGTATCACCCCTTTCCACATGGGCTTCTTTGATGGTTTTTCAGGTGTAGAAGGAATTGTTGCTTGAATTTCCAACACAACATTATGTCCAGCAAATGCAAAAGCCACATCCCCTAATGCACTCAGAAAATCAAACATTCTTCCTGTACTAGTTGATGCCCTGGCCACATATTTCACATCTGGTGCAACCCCTTTATGAATCGAAGCACACCAAGCTATAGTTGAATAACTGTGTTCAATAATAAAATGAAATCAATATTAGGGTTTAATGCAGAATTAGTGTCATAAGATACATATGTGTATATATATATATATATATATATATGTATATATATATACCTACCTTAAGGACATGACTGCAGCAGCAACAGAGATAGCAGTGATGGAGTTAAAGCTAGGAAGGTGTGAGAGAACAAAGTGAACTGAGCCAAAAATCATGGTGAAATATGAGAGCTTAAAGGGTTTATCGGGACGAAGAATATCATGTATTTTCTTTAGGGATTTTCCACCGGTGATCATATAAACTATGTTGACGCCTACTTCTACAACTAGTTGTTGTGGAACAACCACCCAAAGGCCGAGCTTTTGTCCAAAGGCGTGTTGACCTAGCTCGTGATACCTGTCGAAACGTTTACCTGGCACCATCTCGTGCATTTCCACCATTTGCCATAGGGTGTACAGTGTAATGATCCATGATAGAATCATTACAGTAATCCCTGGACCCCTATATATATATATTCATCAGTCAATACATAACACAAAATCAAGCTTAATCAATATGTAACATGTAACCCTATTTGTCCCAGGTCGTTCTTTTATTTCTAATGTTCCATTTATGTATTAATGTAACTTTTCATTAAATATACAAATAATGAGAATGTAGTACTATTGACATGAAATAAGTATTTATCATTCTGAAATAAAAAATATGTGTGTTTGTCTATGTGCGATTTAAGATTGTGTGTATAACTTCATCCTATTTTTTAAAGATCAAATAGTCCTTTTTCCTTTTTAATTGAACCTCACGATCGAAATATATTATAATTTCTCAAAACCGTAACATTCTCCCTAATAAACCCTAATTTATCAAATTTCAAAGTCGAATTAGATAGGGTTTATTTTTTATATATATTATCATTGAAACAAGCATGCATATCTCTTTGCTATGCCCATCCCCATGTTGTTGACATTGATATCAAAATTATATTGCACACTATGTTTGTCCAGCACTATTTAGAGTCTTAAACAATGATATCAAATACTAATAAATTTCTTTTTATAAAGTAATCATATTTCAATATAAACATACAAATATGCACGTATTAATTAGAAGTCGAAAAAGATCAAAAGAGTGTGAGAAATATAGATGATACCATCCAAGTTCAGACATAGCGTAAGGGAGGCCGAGAACACCAGCACCAACCATGGCTGTAACATTGTGAAAAGCGGAGTGCCAAAAACCACCATTCCTCGAAGAAGTAATTGGAAGCCATTCTTCCAAATCTTTTGATACTTCTTTCACCTCCTTCTCATCCATCTTCATCTTTTTCAATTTCTCAAACTTTGTGCAGATAATTAATATAATGTGCTTATATTATCAAGAAATCATATATAAGACGTCTAGAGTTGGTTTACTACTCAAACACAACCGAGTTATATAAGAGATTGTTTACTTCTGGACTTCTTTTACAAGATCAGTACGTATATATATCCTATATTCTCGGAAACACAAGATTTGTACCCGCATCAGCGTCTACGTTTTATCTTATACTTTTGAGTAATTTGATGAATTATTTATCAAAAACAAATCTTTATTTTTTATTAATTCAAAATATAAGTAATTTGAATTATTATTTTTTATTAATTCAAAATTACTTTTCGCGTTTTGGTAAAACTTGTGCTAAAATTTCCCATACATAAATTGATTATGTTTATTTCTTATTATCATATCTATTTAAGGTCTATGAATGATTTATATCATTTATGTATTTGTGAAGACTAAATAATAAAGTAGTAATACACATTTGATAAAAACTAATGCTAATTTCAAAGAGTTTATACTTTAAAAAATTTAATTGTGCTCTAATTATTATAATATAAATGCAAATTATAATTCAATGAATGTGGATAGTTGAAATTGAACGATTAAACTCGATTCGATATGTTATTTGAAATTTAGTACAACTTAATTGACTTCATATTTTAGAGGTTTAATTATTATAAAAAATAACTCCCTCCCCTTTTCAGATAATGGGTAGAGGGCGATTACATCTCGTACATGAGGATTATACATACATCTGCTGTAACCATAATGACATTTTTCACATTTCATACAAGAAAAATAGATCTGTGTGACTTGCGAGCTTTTGAGCAAGGATATACAACAACTTAATATCAACCAAGATGATGACAATGTCTTGCTATGCAAGCCTAAATACATTGTCGATCTACGAGATTTTGGATGAATTAAGGCACAATAGTAGCAAATTATATTGCTACAAGTGACTATTAAATAGATCCAAAATTGGGAGATAAATGAAAGAAGTGACAGACAAACTTAACTAACTGTGGCATCGATCCTAAATTGCATTCAATTAAACGCAATCACAATTCACTCAATAATTCAACAATTCAAACAGTGACTCAACCAATCAATTATCAATGCATTTACCGTCACCAACATCTGAGCGAAGCATAACGATTCAAATGATTACAAACACCACAATTAACAAATACAAATGTTGCACAATCCTGAGGAAATACTAACTCATCGACAATAGAATCATTCTTCATCTGAAGGATTCATCATCTCAATTGAGATTACAATCGTCTTCAAATCTTCTGTGATTATCCAATTCTGCAACGTAGAAATCGGGAGTGAATGTTTGAGTAAGACTCAAGAAGAGAAGAGGAGAAGGAGTTTAAGGAAAAGAACTAGAAGTTGCACAATTCACGCATGAGCAAAACTGATTTCTATTTCCCGCCCCATTTCTATTTAAAGGCCTTCCGTCCACATGTTGATTTTGGATTGGTTGGACATAGCTAATCGTGTGATTGATGTAGAGCATATTCGAGCTGGCTCGGGGGACATGCGAAATGACAGGATGGGCCACATGGGCCGGGCCAATTATAATCTCAGTTTACTTTCGTTTACTTTCATTTTATCGTTTTACATTTTACGGGCTCGACTTCTAGGAAGATTAGGGTTACCTATAAATAAGCCATGATTGGCATTGTTTTTGAACTATTGAGGATTTGGAGAATTTTATCAAGCTTGGAGTTTGGGCAAGAACTACATTCTTGAGTTTGGAAAAGTAAAATCTATCAATTTGGTCCGACCTGCCGGATCTGACAACCCCGTATTTCGATAACGAACACCCAATTAACGAACGCCCGAATGAACAAGTTTGAGGAAACACTGATGCTATTGGCTGAGGAATTGAAGCATTCTCGGCAGGAAACAGACCAAGGAGGAGCAGGGAGTCATCAAGTCCCAATTGGCTCATCTCCTTCTTGCGCTTGCTGCACTCAAACCGTAGCAGCCATGGTGCCGCCGAAAGAATCCCGGTAGTGTTGTACGCCACACCCACTAAACACAGGGGTGCACCCCCAATCATGACACCCGTGCCACCAGGCTCTGCAATGTATGCGACTGCCACTCCGATCGTCTCTACTCTTCAACGCCCACCTTTGACGGGAGCGATCCGCTGGGATAGTTAGCACGAGCGCGACAACAATTCTCTTTACACATGGTACCCTTGGAACAGAGGGTTCGCGTGGCTATGGTCGCTATGGAAGGTAATACACTCAATTAGTATCAGCGGTTACTCCAATGCACCCTTTATATCAATTGGGCCGAATTTTTGTAGGCATTAACTGTTCATTTTGATAAGCGTTATACATGGTGCCCGTATGAGCGCTTGTCGGCAGTTCGTCAAACTGGGAATGTGGATAAGTATGTGAATCACTTTGTGCAGAGGGCTAATCAAGTGTCGGGATTGATAGAGGGGCACTATCTGGGGTATTTTATGCATGGGCTGAAGAAGGAGATACGAGACAAAGTTCGACCTTTTCGACCTCAAACTTTGGATGTAGCCATGGACATTGTCCGGGAAATTGAAGTGGACTTAAGAAAATCATCTATCGGACGAGGGGACCGTTACCTGGTAACACAATTCTGGAGCACCGTCGGGGTAGTCCGTATCCAAACCCTCAGCCGTAGTGAGCCCCAATTCTGGAGCGACAGCAACTCTCGACCACCGATTAGTGGAAGGGGATTGGGACGCAGTTAGGGGTCCCGAACTGGAGGTTTTGAACAATCCACCGGTCACACACAGTTTAGTTGGTTATCACCCCAGCAGTTTTGATGTGCCTAAACCGCAAGCGCACGGCTTCGGTGCAGTACAAAAGATATCGTTCCCACGAGGACCGAACAATCAAGCACTAGCCTATCAATTATCAGTAATCTAAGCCTAACGAAGTTATGAGATAAAAAGTAAAGAAGACGGAACAGAACGTATAAAACTGGTTTTGATTATATTGGATTAGTAATTCTAGAATCAGGTTTCACCACGACATACGTTATCAATTAAATCATACAATCAATTCAGTTACAATCACCACTTATGAAGGACATTATCCAATGATACTTATTACCTTCTGTCGAAGCATAACAATTTACCCAAGTTAATTAATCAACTACTTTCGTGATGATTAGACTAAGCTCAGATTCATTAATCTCTATGATAATGTATCGATTCCTCAAAAGACCTAAAACTACTTTCGTGATTTAGGATCCTAGGTTTGAATTCTAGGGTTCCGATTTAGATGTCACCTTTCAAAATTTTCACCTAATATCTATGAACATGTAAATATGTGGCCAGCAAATTCACAAGCATTAACAATCAAGAATTCAAATCATAAGCATATGCGATGTAACATAAACGATCATATAATTCAGGCTGATAACATATTATCGGGTTATTCCCGATTCTAGAATAAAATAGACTACTCCATAGATGCAAGAGCACAATCAACGAAAATTAAAGTAAACATGATAGATAGACGAGAATTAAAAGAGAATAGAAAGATAAACTCGATAAAACCCGTTGTCAAAGATCCTGTTTACAATCAATTGTCGAATCTCGTTCTTGAATCTCTAATCCTTACAATCAATCTCCAAAGAATAAAGTTCGAACCTAAAATAATGTTTGAAGGGGGTATTTATACCCTAAAATAAGAAAAAAAAGCCAAAAAGACGGATCTGGTCCGCCGCGCTCAAGCGCGGGCGCTTGAGCGCGCATCTATGCCCTGTACGCTTAAGCGCACGCGCTTAAGCGCTCGGGGAAGATTGTTTTTGCCTTCAGTGTTTTCTACAAAGTTGTAGATCTATGTCTTGGCTTCATAACCGAACTGATTTGGATCCAATCCAAGTTATAGAACTCGAGTTATGATCGTTTTACCAGGATTGCGCCATTTGGTTCGGAACAAAACGTATTTATAACTTTTGAGTCTTCAAACGTTTGAACCGGATCTTGTCCTCTTCATAAGACTTTTAGGTAATTGTCTTAGCTTTCTAACCATATAAGGCTCATTAATATTGGAGGTTTGTAGCCCAAGATATGATTGTATTTCCAAACAGCGCCCATGTATCTCCTTTCATACGTTTTTTCGTCATTTTCTCGAAGTTAATGATTTTACCCTACAATCATGTAACAAACCTATAAACGTATATGGGGTATAAATCATGATATAAAATAATATAAAAACGACTAATCTTAGGCTAGAAAACACGTATAATTGAGGTTTATCAACCCCCCCAAACTTACTTTTGTTCGTCCTCGAACAAACGGTAAAGCAAAGAAAACAAAAAATAAAAACTAAAGATAAACTCATTTTCGTAGAGTACACGATTGCACTTAGCATGTGCAACAAGCCTTTAAACCTTTTTTGTTCCCCAAAAAGGACGAGTTATAGTCTCGTGAGGGTTTGCAGAAGATGTACCCACAAAATCTATGAAATTTGAGCTATGTCCAAATAATACAACTTATAAAAATTAACAAAAGACTAATGACATAACATCATTAATAATTAAGCTCAATAGTATGTACATATCTCTCAATTTTGCCACATATTAACACTAAGAGTCGAATTAACTTCCAAAGTGGTGCATGAAATCATAGGCATTATAGTCGAGTGGCATCCTTACCAAATTTTGGATATAATCCCCATTTTTATTAACTTTCAAATTCAAAGGCACTAAGTTTTATAGGCAAAAATACACACTTCAAAACTAAAGCTTTTAAGAATTTTTGACTTTCTACACAGTATGTGCGGATTTTTGTTTAGCTCATTAGACCATGTGCAATGCTTGTTCCCTTAGGCTTTCTATGACACCCACGTAACGAGTTTTGGGCCAACGACTCCGAATCTAGATAGCTTTAGGGCGTTGAGTGTTGAGACACTCTTTTTGGACTTAATCACTCGAGTGTCAAAGGCCACGAAACAAGCTAGGTCTTTATTTGAGTTAGCTTCACATTGTCATAATAATCCAACACATCAATATTTTCAAATTTTAAGCATTCATTATGAAGTGTGACTATGTAACTCTATACCTTGTAAAAATTTTAGTTGATATCTTTGGGAATTACTCCTTACGTGTCTCAAGATGCAACATCCACTCAACTCCTCTCCCATAGATTGTGTAAATATCTAAAGAAGCAAATCCTAATCTTAGGTCGACATGAGCAAAAATTGAGATATGCTTTAGTCCAGATTATATATTGAAGTCATGCCATCTATCTTAAGTTAATTCTAGCAAATTGTACTAATTGACAAGCTATAACTCATAAAAGAAAAAAAATAATGCATGCCATATAAATAGCTCAAACGCCCCCAAACTTAAGCGAAACAAACTCATATGATATATAAATATGCTAAGTCGAATTCCACCCCCAAATTTGAACTATAACATTGTCCTCAATGTTATCAAGCACACATAAGTAGTGGGAAAGAAAAACTTAACCAAATGGGATGTTGAAAAACATGCCCGAATACCGAAGGAGAATTTTAGTTCCAAGTGAAGGTGGTGTAACATCTTTATCCATCCAACGTGAGCTACTCATGTACCTTGTACGACAAAACAAAAACAAAGCATGCAAATATATTTTTTTCGTGTGTTAAAGAAAAGAAAAAAAAAGAACAAAAACAAGAAAAAGGAAAACACTTGGGTTGCCTCCCAAGAAGCGCTTGTTTATAGTCATTAGCTTGACTTTACCATGTTAACTCAGTTTTGTAGATCCCGAATTGGACCCGACGATTTAGCAACTCTCCAATCGACTTTAGAATCTTGATTACTAGGTAAAGAAACCTCATGTGCTTGTCGAATAGAAGACCTAAATATCCCCTTTTTAAGTTTTCGTCGAGAGATCTTTTTATCGTGCAAAACTTTAATACCTTCCATGTTAATCTTTGCACTCTGATACACATCAAACTTTAAATTATCTGGTTCACGACGTCAAAACTTCCTTTCCTCTTTAGCGATGTTTGATGTCAAAGACGTGTTTCCCTCAAACATTCGAGCAATATCAGCGATAATTTCATCTTCATCCTCGATCGAGCCACCACTCAACAGTCGTGCTTCTAATGGATTCTTATGGTGGTGCCGAGCAAGCTTTTCCTTACTCATTTGATCAACTTCGTCAACCCTGTAACAAGTGTTCTCGAGAGAGCGGTTAGCAACAGATTTATATAGACTAAATTCAACTCTCTCATCCCCAATATTCAAGGAAAGTCTTCCATTTTTAACATCAATAATAGCTCCTGCTGTAGCTAGGAATGGCCTACCAAGAATAATGGGGATTTGAGAATCCTCATCTATATCTAGAACAATGAAGTCTGTAGGAATAAAGAACTTACCAACCTTGATAGGTACATCCTCTAACACACCTATCGGATACTTAACAGAACGATCAGCTAATTGCAAAATTAATGTCGTAGGCTTTAAATCATTCATCTCTAACTTCTTTGCCATAGACAATGACATGAGACTAACACTAGCTCCAAGATCACATAAAGCATTGTTAAAACTCATATTACCAATTACACAAGGAATTGAGAAACTACCGGGATCTTTAAGTTTTTGAGGTAATTTATTTTGAATTACAGCGCTACACTCCTCAGTTAAAGCGATAGTTTTATATTCCTCTAGCTTTCGTTTGTTAGAAAGAATTTCCTTCAAAAATTTAGCATACGAAGGCATTTGTGCAAGTGCATCAGTGAATGGAATATTAATGTAAAGTTTTTTCAAAACTTCTAAAAATTTCCCAAATTGCTTGTCTAATTTTGCCTTAGCTAATCTTTGAGGGAAAGGTATTGGTGGCTCATACGGTGGTGGAGGTACATAGACTGGTTCTTTTTCGCTTTTATCAGTTGTTTTGTTAATAGAGTTGTCGGGATGAGAAGATTTTTCCTTTTCGACCTTCTCAGTTGACTCAATTTCACTAATCCTAGTAGACATTTTGACCCTCATAATTGATTTCATTCCTTAAAGTAATTGCATTACAATGTTCCTTTGGATTTGTCTCAGGTTGTCCGGGAAAGGAAACGGAATTCCTACTTGAGTTACTAGCTTGTTGTGCAATTTGAGTTTCTAGCATCTTATTGTGAGTTGCTAAAGAGTCGACCTTAGTTGCTAGTTGCTTAATTGCATCATTCACTATCTCGTTTTGTTTAGTCTGGGCAACTACAAAACTCTCAAGAAGGGATTCTAAGTTCGACTTCTGTGGTGAAACAGGATTGAAAGGCTTCTGTTGGAATCCAGGTGGCTGCCTAAAGTTAGGATGTGGAGCTGCGTTTTGGCTTGGGTTATACGAAAAATTTGGGTGATTCCTCCAACCAGGATTAAAAGTGTTTGAAAATTGGTCATTCTTTTGGTTGAAGTTGTTCACAAAGTTGGCTTGTTCCATAGAGGGATCTTTAGGTACACTAGCTAGTTGACACTCTAATGCAACATGACCAACTATACCACATATTTCGCACATAGGGGGTGGGATATTGACAGAATTGACATGCATGTTCATTGAATCTAATTTCTTAGACATGGCTTCTACTTGTGCAAAAAGTAGAGTAATAACGTCGAGATCGTACTTACCTGGTGTCTTCAGTGGAATCAATCTTTCGCTTGACCATTGGTAGTGGTTCAGTGCCATATCCTCGATTAGATCATAAGCTTCATCAATACCTTTGTTCATCAAAGCTCCTCCTGCTGCTGCATCGACTGACATCCTCGTGTTATATATCAATCCATTGTAGAATGTATGTACGATGAGCCACTTCTCTAACCCATGATGTGGGCACAATCGGAGAAGATCCTTGAATCGCTCCCAAGATTCATATAGTGATTCACCATTTCGCTGAGCAAAAGTTGTGATTTGGTTCCTCAGTTGGGCAGTCTTGCTCGGGGGAAAATATCTTGCTAGGAAGCACTGCATCAGTTGATCCCATGTTCTGATGGAACCCGATGGTAGAGAGTGTATCCACGCTCTCGCCTTGTCTCTTAGTGAAAACGGAAATAGTCTCAGCCTGATAGCATCCTGAGAAACCTCGTTCATCTTTAGAGTGTCGCAGTACTCTAAAAACATAGACAAGTGGAGGTTCGGCTCTTCAGTAGGTGCACCCCCAAACTGATTCTGCTGAACTATTTGCAGAATGGATGGCTTGAGCTCGAAATTGTTGGCCTCTACAGTAGGCCTGGCGATGCTGGAGTGAAGTGTCTGCGCATTTGGTGCTGCAAAAACCTTAAGACATCTCGCATTTGCGTTCGCATTCACATTTACAGCCGGATTTGCATTCGCGTTAGCGTTTGCGTTGACGTTTACATTCACATTCTCTTCAGCCATCGTTATTTGTTTCAGTTGGACTTGTTTCAGTTTTTGTAGCTTTCTCCTAGCACGAAAAGTTTTCTCGATTTCTGGATCAAGTTCGAAATCGAGCTTACTTCGCATACAAGGAAAAATCGAAAACCTGAAATAAAACAGAGAAATAAAAATTAAAAACTAAAAATAAAATAAAATGGCTTAGTCTCACTAAAATCTGATAAAAACTAATATTGACTATTCAAGTCCCCGGCAACGGCGCCAAAAACTTGATGTGCCTAAACCGCAAGCGCACGGCTTCGGTGCAGTACAAAAGATATCATTCCCACGAGGATCGAACAATCAAGCACTAGCCTATCAATTATCAGTAATCTAAGCCTAACGAAGTTATGAGATAAAAAGTAAAGAAGACGGAACAGAACGTATAAAACTGGTTTTGATTATATTGGATTCAGTTACAATCACCACTTATGAAGGACATTATCCAATGATACTTATTACCTTCTGTCGAAGCATAACAATTTGCCCAAGTTAATTAATCAACTACTTTCGTGATGATTAGACTAAGCTCAGATTCATTAATCTCTATGATAATGTATCGATTCCTCAAAAGACCTAAAACTACTTTCGTGATTTAGGATCCTAGGTTTGAATTCTAGGGTTCCGATTTAGATGTCACCTTTCAGAATTTTCACCTAATATCTATGAACATGTAAATATGTGGCTAGCAAATTCACAAGCATTAACAATCAAGAATTCAAATCATAAGCATATGCGATGTAACGTAAACGATCATATAATTCAGGCTGATAACATATTATCGGGTTATTCCCGATTCTTGAATAAAATAGACTACTCCATAGATGCAAGAGCACAATCAACGAAAATTAAAGTAAACATGATAGATAGACGAGAATTAAAAGAGAATAGAAAGATAAACTCGATAAAACCCGTTGTCAAAGATCTTGTTTACAATCAATTGTTGAATCTCGTTCTTGAATCTCTAATCCTTCTCCAAGGAATAAAGTGCGAACCTAAAATAATGTTTGAAGGGGGTATTTATACCCTAAATGAAGAAAAAAAAGCCAAAAAGACGGATCTGGGCCGCCGCGCTCAAGCGCGGAACGCTTAAGCGCGAAGCGCGGCATCTATGCCCTGTGCGCTTAAGCGCACGCGCTTAAGCGCTCGGGGAAGATTGTTTTTGCCTTCGGTATCTTCTACAAAGTTGTAGATCTATGTCTTGGCTTCAAAATTCAACTGATTTGGATCCAATCCAAGTTGTACAACTCGTGTTATGATTGTTTTACCAGGATTGCGCCATTTGGTTCGGAACAAAACGTATTTATAACTTTTGAGTCTTCAAACGTTTGAACCGGATCTTGTCCTCTTCATAAGACTTTTAGGTAATTGTCTTAGCTTTCTAACCATATAAGGCTCATTAATATTGGAGGTTTGTAGCCCAAGATATGATTGTATTTCCAAACAGCGCCCATGTATCTCCTTACATACGTTTTTTCGTCATTTTCTCGAAGTTAATGATTTTACCCTACAATCATGTAACAAACCTATAAACGTATATGGGGTATAAATCATGATATAAAATAATATAAAAATGACTAATCTTAGGCTAGAAAACACGTATAATTGAGGTTTATCAAGTTTGCTGATCTTCGGGCAAAAGGATTGTGTTTTCGATGCAAATAACCATACACTTCCTTGCACGTGTGTCTGCATAAGCAAATACGAGTGTTACTTATGAGTGAGGGGGAATTAGCTGAGCTTGTCGAGCTGACCGAGCTTGATATCACAGAAGAGGAGGAAGAGGCCGGAGGCACCCAACTGGAAGAAGCGGCTCTACCTATATATTCACAGGCTGGGTTATCGGGTCCTCGCACCATGTGCCTCTATGCTTCATTGCATGGCCGACGAATTACGGTTCTAATTGATAGTGGCGCTAGCCACAATTTCATGTCACATACTGTGGTACGTGAACTACAGCTGCCCATTCAAACTGCCGGGAGATTTGGCGTTCAATTGGGAAACAGGTTGAAACAAGAATCTAAAGGGATGTGCAAAGAATTAGAGATCGAATTTGTGCCGTGTACAGTAGTGGCAGACTGTTATGTCTTTCCCCTGGCTAGCTACGCTGAGAGATGTTAACCTTAATTGGAATACGATGGCCATGTTATTTGAGTTGGGGTCCGGGATAGTACACTTAAAAGGGGATCCATCGCTATGCCGAGCACTAATGTCAATGTGTGCCTTGCGGGGATTACCGAATGCTGAATTTTGTTCGAAGATCCTAATGCACACGGAGGTTGGAGACTCAAAAACAAAGACAAAAGGGGACGACGGTGGAAAGGGCGTGAGCGAGACGTCCTATCCGAATTCGAGGAAATTTTTGGGGAGCCGTCGAAGTTGCCACCTCAACGCAATAGCGATCACCAAATCATACTCCAACCTGGAGCTAGGCCAGTGTCGGTGAGACCATACCGTTACGGACATACACAAAAAGACGAGATTGAACGTCTAGTTGCGAACATGCTACTACCTGGAATCATATAGCCGAGTTCTAGACCATTCTCGAGCCCCGTATTGTTAGTAAAAAAGAAAGATAGAAGTTGGCGTTTCTGCGTTGATTACCATAAGCTCAATTAGGTCACGATACCAGACAAATAACTAATTCCAATAATACAAGAGATGCTGGAAGAATTAGCAGGGGCATCAATTTTTTCTAAAATTCATCTGATGTCCGGGTACCACCAAATTCGAATGGCTCTAGAAGATGTGGAGAAAATAGCGTTTCGAGCGTACAACGGACATTATGAATTCTTGGTTATGCCCTTTGGATTAACTAATGCTCGGCTACTTTTCAGTCTACCATGAACGATCTCTTCTGACCACTCCTAATAAGGTTCGTACTTGTTTTTTTTTTGAAGACATTCTTGTATATAGTAGGAACGCAGCAAACCATGTGTGCCATTTACGAGAAGTATTAACTATCCTTCGCGACAACCAATTGAAGGCCAATAAGAAAAAGTGTTCATTTGGGTGTCCACAAGTGGAGTATCTGGGACATATCATTTCAGCCCAAAGGATGGCAATGGACCCTGCCAAAGTGAACAACGTGATTGAATGGCCACGCCCCACATCCACTCAGACCGTTCGGGGTTTCTTGGGACTGATGTGGTATTACTGTCGCTTCGTCAAGGATTATGGCATCAACGCTTGGCCATTGACGCAACTCTTAAAAAAAAATAGGTCGCTAAATTCGATTGGATGCTGGCAGCTGAGGAAGCATTCATAGCGTTGAAACGGGTACTAATGCAAGCCCTCGTATTAGCTATGCTGGATTTTAACGAACATTTTGTGGTGGAATGTGATGCTTCGGGGTCCGATGTTGGGGCCGTGTTGATGCAGTCTGGCCGTCCATTAACGTACTTAAGCAAGGCCCTCACCCATCGGACGGTCTCGAAGTTGGCATATGAAATGAGTTGATGGGACTCGTACTCGCCATCCAACATTGGTGACCATATCTAGTGGGTCGTCGATTCACTGTACGAACTGATGATAACAGCTTGAAACATTTATTGAGCCAACGGATTGTCACTCCCTCGCAGCAAATTTGGGTGGCTAAATTACTCGGGTATGATTTTGAGATTGCATACAAAATGGGCCGATTGAATCGGGCAGCGGATTCTCTCTCACGCCGAGCCGAAACTAATAAAGCAGATGTGATGTTGTTTGCGATTAGTAGACCAATTTGGCCGGATATAGCGACAGTACTCAACGAACAGGGTAAGATGAATTTATAGGAAAAGTCCTCACGGATCTTCACGAGAACCCATAGAGCCGACTAGGATACTCGTTAATTGAAGATTGGGTATTTTACAAGATTCGACAAGTATTGGCAGAAGGGTCGGAATGGATCCCTCAATTGCTTTAAGAGTTTCATGACACTTCTCTAGATGGCCACATGGGTGCCTTTCGTACCTTTCGTCATCTAGCGGGGAGTGTATACTGGTGAGGAATGTTTTGACGAGTGCGAGATTATATAGCGAGCTATTTGATTTGCTAAAAGGCAAAATACGAGGCAATGGCACCCTCCGGATTGTTACAACCATTGCCTATTCCGGTTGTGGTTTGGGAGGATATTTCCATGATTTTATTATAGGCCTTCCAAAATCGCAAGGCATCTCGTGTATTATAGTAGTGGTGGATAGGTTGTCCAAATACGGACATTTCATCGGTCTTAAACACCCGTTCATGGCTCGTAGGGTGGCCGAGGAGTTTCTGCATGAAGTTATGCATCTCCACGGGGTCCCTCGCTTAATTGTTAGCGAACACGATCCCATCTCTGTTAGCTTTTTTTGGAAGGAATTGTTTCGATTGCACGACACCCAATTGAAGCTAAGCTCGCTTTACCACCTAGAAACGGACAGTCAAACACAGGTTTTAAATTGGATCCAAGAAACTTATCTCCGTCGCTTTACATCGAAGCAGCTAAGAAAATTGTTGGGATGGTTACCTGGGCTGAATTTTGGTATATAATACTTCTTTCCAGACAACCGCAAAGTTAACCCCTTTCAAAGTGGTGTATGAACAGCCTCCGTCGTCCCTTCAACAGTTTCTACTGGCGAATGTTGTGTGGCGGCAGTATCAAAATTGTTGTCGACTAGGGACGATATATTGAAACAATTGAAATTGAATCTCATCAACAGAAGATGTCGCAGTATGCCAATGCAAAAAGGCGGATTGTCGAATTTTTCATGGGCGATTCAGTTTTCTTGAAGGTTCGGCCCCATCGGCAAACCACCTTGGCGGAGCGCACACATAACATATTGACGGTTAAGTACTATGGGTCGTTCAAAGTAGCCAAGCGGGCGCATATAAACTGGAGTTACCGGTGACGAGTAGCATTCACCCGTTTTCCATGTATCTCAGCTTAAACGGGTGATCAGCATTCATCCGGTAGAATGCTAGTTACCTCCCAGCCTAGAGCTGACTCACTCCACCATTTTCGAGCCAGAGGAGATATTAGAGCAGCGGGCTAATATGACGGGCAACTCATAAGTCCTTGTGAAGTGGCGAGGCAAGGATGAAGACGAAGCGACTTGGATGAACGTCACTAAATTGAAGAGTCAGTTTTTAGATTTCCACCTTGAGGACAAGGTGCTTTTTAAGAGGAATGGAGTTGATGTGGAGCAAATTCGAGCTGGCTCAGCGGAGCATCCACTGCGCATCTATCAGCAACGCGCGAAACGACATGATGGGCCACATGGGTCGATCCAATTATAATCTCATGTTCTTTCGTTTACTTTCATTTTATCATTTTATGTTTTGTAGACTAGACTTCTAGGAAGATTAGGGTTAGCTATAAATAAGCATGATTGACATTGTTTTTGAACTATTGAGAATTTGGAGAATTTTATCGAGCTTGGAGCTTAGGCAAGAACTACGTTCTTGAGTTTGGAAAAGTAAGTTCTATCAGTGTTGTCCCTAAAAATGCCCCTTGTTTCCTCTAAACGGGCTCATTTTATTGATTAATGCTAAAACGTGCTTTTTTTTTAGATTTCGATTATCCAATTTTGTGATCACTTCCTGACAAATCTCCCCTTTATAA
Organism: Verbascum thapsus; assembly: GCA_963669365.1. Classification (NCBI taxonomy): domain Eukaryota; kingdom Viridiplantae; phylum Streptophyta; class Magnoliopsida; order Lamiales; family Scrophulariaceae; genus Verbascum; species Verbascum thapsus. The sequence continues at coordinate 8,835,555 of OY770108.1, forward strand.
GAGGTTTGTCCCCAAAGCTCTAGTTGAGGAAATTGATTTACCATAGTATCCTATTCACCATTAGCTGAAATTTTCCCTTAGCATACACATTGCACGCTGAAAGCCCGAAAAACATTTGTTTCGTTTTCAAAAAGAACAACCATTGGAGAGAATATACCATTCATTCCTTGGACCTACACCATATCTTTGTCTAGCAAAGCATAGACAGTGGGAACATTCCAAAACTTTGTTTGATTTTAGCTTCACCGACTATACAAGATGGTGATCTACCCGGACAACATCTAAAACAATTTGAAATTCCAAAAACTGATCAAAAGAAAAATCACACTCTATGACATGGAGTAGTTCCATAGCATTAAAGAATAATTCAATTAAATGATCACGAATGGCATCAATTCAATCGAATTACAATCTGCAATTGGAGCACAATTAACTCCAAACAAAAGAGGATAGTTTCATCTGCTATACTTGGGGGAATTATAGATTTCGTCCCTCAACAGAACTCCAATCGCAAAATCGGTCCTCCATGTTCTGTCGGCGTCAATTTAGTCCCTTATCTTGTCAAATCCAAACGCTTTTAGTCCGGCCGTTATCTTTTCCATCCAAATTGACGGAAAACTTCAAAAAAGGTCAAATTATGGGGAAATTTACATCTTTTCATCCTTTATCTTGCTGCTAAATACATTTTTGTTTAATTACCATGAATCAGGCCCAACATGCTTCCGAAAAATAAGTAAACATTCATAAATCATACTTCTGTTTGACCTCCTTACTGCCGGGTATTCTAAGCATCAGGTTTTACGGACTCGTTCCAACCACTCGACCGCAGAAGGTGGTTCGTAAGTCTTAGCTCCTTCAGCAATACAAAGCACAGCCTATTTCGTTTCATACCTTAGGGCGTAGGGGGTATTACAGTATAAATGTCCAGTTATATTTTAGAAAGCAAGTTGAAACAAAAGCCTCAAAATTTTATTGATGAAATAAAATTAAAATTACATAAACATACTCTACTCCGCTATTGGAGGAGATAACCTTTTAGCCTCTCATATGAGGACTTACAAATTGGGGGAAATCCCCATACACTCGAATTTTGAAATACAGAAAAGAAAAATTACAATAAAGAAAATGATTTTATTTTAAAGACTATGGAAGAAGATATGTTGAGAAGAGTTGGAGAAAATTTTCGATGATCCTCCATCTGCTTCATCTCTTCCTTTTATAGCCTTCAGCTGCGGACTCCAAAGGCGGATTCCAAACCTGTTTTAATTTTTAATACGTCATTGCTTACGTATTTCCTTTTGTTTTTGTCCCCCACTTGTTTTGAGTGGGTGGGGGAATCAATAATTCGTCCACTTGCTTAAGTAGCCTTTGTAAATTGTTTGCCGACACTTTGATCTTCACGTGGTCGGCCCCTCTTTGTCTGCCACTCTTTGAAAAAGTTGTGGCTGATTGCTTATCTTTTTTGAAAGGCATGGCCCGTTGTTTTTGTCTTTGGCCCATCCTTCTCATGAAGGCGTCCGTTCGCCATCATACTTGTACATTTCACAGCTGTATATACATATATAATAATTTTTTTTTCAGCTGTTCCACTCTGAAATTACATGTTTGTAATTTATATTGGACCTATGTTAATTAGACCCTTCTTCGTTTTTTACATTTAAAAGTTTTTACTGCGGTTTGTAAAAACCCTACGGATTTCTTGTTCTTTTACCCTTATCTTGTTCCTGGTCGGGCTTTTCTTTTGTAACCCTAATTGGTGTGTCGAACAAAGGTTTCTCCTGGAGCTCACAACTTGAGCAGATATGATTGAGCCATTGACCCACATGCATCATGTTGCATGTTTTCTTCCTTGTGTTTTTCGTTGCCGGTAACTTGTTCATCCAAATTAGCGTCCTTTTTTGTTCAAAAAGATTTTCTGCGAATTCGGTACTTTTCCCTGTCATGGAGTTTAATAGGAATGATCCATTAATTTTGTTTAAAAAGATTTTGAATGGATACTTCACTTTGTCCATCTCGGTTAGACAGACCCAGAATCCCCACGCTCTTCGGGTGGAAATGTCATCTTCATTGATTGAAGCCACCAGAGGAGCCTCTCTTGTCTCGACCTTGACTCTGTTGTAGGCCGTTATATCGGGTCTCTGTAATTTCATAAAATGAAACGCGGGGTGAGATCCCTTTCCTGCAATTTCTGGAGCAATTGATAAGAATTTTATTTCCAGAACATCTCCTCTCTTCAGATGTGGATTATTTTTCCATGAGTCAAACACAGCTTCACTAATCCATTCCGGTAATTTAGAAATTTCCGGAAATCCTGGTGACATAGTATGGATCGAGGCGAGTGCCCCAAAATCATACCATTCGCGAACCTCGTCAGGTTTTGACTCTTCTCGCATCCAAATCCTGGGATATTTTTCGGATGTATCGACCATTGTTTTTCCCGGATTTATCCCCTTTCTTGAGATCAATTTTTCCCATGATCTCTGGTAAACCTGCCAGTGCAAATTAACCTCGTTAGTATTAACCTTAGAGGTGCCTGCCTGTGGCCTAAGGTTAATCTCCCCCTCTTTAACCCCAGAGGTGCTGGGTTGACTTGAAACAACCGGATATTTCTCTTCCTGTTGTTCAATTATTTCCCCTTTATCAGAGTCTGATATGGGACTTGTACAAGCAGTACTTGAATCTGCCGCTACAGGTATAGAGCCATGTACTCTACGCGCAGGGTTAGAGGCCCGCTCTCTTAATTCTCGGGTCATCACCGAAGTAGATGCCTTTCGAATTGGTTCTTGTAATGCCTCAAATAGGGACCCTGAGGCATATATTAAACTCCTGATTGAATTCTGGACAGTGTCCAGATCAGCTCGTTGTATTTGTCCAGCTGCCTCAACATTAACTGATAGCTGACCAAATTGCTTGTCTAGCTCCTCAAGGTTTTCCCTGAGATGCCTATACCTTGTAAGGACGGAATTTGCTTCAGCTGTTTCCATCTCTTGTTAGGAAATCTGCAAGTACATTTTCATGAGATTTCACAATGATAATATCAAAACAATAGTATTGGCATTCTGCTTGCCATCTCATAATACGAGCCTTTTCTATTTTTGATTCTAATTTATTTTTTAGAAAAGCCTTAACATTCGTATTATCAACTTTTAAAATAAACTTCTTTGCTAAGAGAAATAATGGCCATTTTTTAAAAGCCTTCCAAACAGCAAAGAATTCCTTTTCGTTAATATGCCAAAGTGCGGCTTGTTGTTCTGTGAACAACCCTCCTGCATATCTACAAGGTTCTTCCCCTATAGTAGTCTTTTTCATTAGTACAGCTGCCCAATGAAAATCATTAGCGTCTGTATAAACAACTAAATCATCATTGTCCTGAGGAATTGCGAGTTTTGGTAAATTATTACAAACTTGTTTTAGCTTGCGAATTCTTTGAGTGTGAATTTCTTCCCACTTCCACTTTGAACTCTCTGTTTCTTTCAACAGAGGTCGAAAATCCTTTATGTACTTCGCAAGATTTTTGATGAAGATTCCTGCAAAGTTAACAACTCCTAAAAAACTTTGAAGCTGTTTTTTATCTTTAAGAATATCGGGAAAATTGCGGATTTTCTCCACAATGTGTTCCTGAAGTTCAATACCTATTTCGTCAATAAGAATACCAAGAAACTCAATCTTATTGACCCCAATAATTGCTTTTTTTTCAGAGAGCTCTAATCCTTCCTTATGACATGCATTGGAAAAGATCTCCAAATGTTTAATATGTTCGTTCATGTTTTTAGATGCAATTAAAATATCATCAATATAAACAAACATAAATTCAAAATAATCTTTAAACAGATTATCCGTTTTTCTTTGGTATATCTGCGGTACATTGGCAAGACCCATAGGTAGCACGTTCCAGATATACTGACCTTGTGGTGTAGAAAATGCTGTATATTTCCTAGATTCATTTTCTAACTTAATCTGAAAGAAACCAGATTTACAATCAAATTTTGAAAACACTTTAGCACCTTTGATGCAATCGATTAAATGTTCTCTACTTGGAATATAGTAACCATCAAATTCTAATATATTATTGATACCTTGATAGTTAATTAATAGTCTAGCTTTTCCCCTTTTTATTTCACCATGATTTCTTACAAGGAAACCAGGGCTACTATAAGCCGAGACTCCAGGTTCAATGAGTTTAAGATCGATATGCTCTTTGATAATCATTTGCATATCTTTTTTATCCATCATATTCATCTGGATAGGCTTGTATCGAACATACTCATACTTACATTGGTCCTTAACCTTTAGAGTAGCTTCGATCTTGTTCTTGTTCCACCAAGCCAAAGAATCCTCATTGTAATTCCTTTGGATTAGTCTTTTAACATGTTCGAGAGAGAGCTTACTCTCTTCGTCCATATACCAATCATGTTTCTTGTCTTGTAAGGCGTTCTTGAAGAAATAAATTTATTCTTTAGTGGCCTCACTGTATCCTTCACCACAGAAACCTTGTTGTCTAAAAGACAACAGTGCTTCACCAAATTTTCTTTTATCCTGTATTTTAGGATTAGTCAATTTGGCCTCATTATCACCACGTTTGCTGCGAAAATTTATTGGCATAATGCGATTAAATGCCTTTTCTCGCCGCAGAACCTGAATCTCACTTCCACAGTTAGTGGTAAAGATTAATAAATTTCTCTTATTATCTTGCACATATCTTGCAAATGTTTGGATAAAGTTATTACCCAACAAGATATCTGCTCCAGTATCATGAAAGTAAATTGGAGGCATTTTTACCTTAAACCAAGGTGTACCAAATGCTCCTCCCATCATGATTTTGGTTTCTCGTTTACCTTTATTGAGTATAAGGATTTTCCTTGAAAAATCTCTACCTGTAATAATAGGTAAGGTTTCCATAGCATTGCTAGGAAAGACTCCGGATTTTGCCGTGCAAATACCTGAACCAGAATCAATATACGCAGAGAAATATTCTGTTTTATACTGATCATAAATAACACCAATGGAAATGTATATAGAGAATGGGCTAGTCATTCCAATCTGATGAGATGACCATCCAAACTGAATCTCATACCTTTCCCCTTTTGTCCCCAAGGTTTATGATCCTCGAGGAAGCTTAGACCCAGGGTTACCACTCCTGGTTCTCGTCCTGCTACAAATACTTCTTGGGCCGCCATTTCTAGCATACCTTCATATTTTCCAACCGTTGTTTGCTGTAAGTGATATAAGTCATCACAAGGAAAATAATTTTTCATTTTTGTGATGTCGAATAGTACCTGCACTTCTTTCCATCCTTCAGGGCATCTAAATTTTACATTATCTACCCTAATGACTTGTGGGGTTGCATCCATGAGCAACTCCTTTCCCTTTAAACCTTGCATCATTTCTTCTGAGAAGGACATTCGACTATTAAATTCCATCCTAGAACTAAGTGTTCTATTTAGGACAGGATGGTCTTTAATGATAATGTTGACCCCTCCAATTCTAGGTATTTTAATTGGATCAGGTGTCATTACTTTAGCAAATTCCTTGAAGATTCGAGGAATTTCAATATACTCTTTCCGTAGAAAAAGATCCGAATGATGTGTGTTGGAAAGTGCATATGCTATTCTATAAGTTATAAAATATGGCCTATTCCCTTCATAAGATCCTTTCTTTTGAAATCTTGATGAAGGGTTAAGACACGACTGAAATCTTGGTCTGCTAGGTTATATGCAATTCTTAGATGAATATCAAACATAAGTTTTCCTGCATATAAATTCCCTACCATTGTACCAAGACAACCATCTCTTAGGTTATTGATTCTCTTATCCATTATTGATAAATGGATTTCTGAATCAATTCCTTCCTTGAAGGTGGCTTTTATGACAACCTCAATGGTTCCTATATGGATCCATTTCATGGTTACTGCTACTTCCTCTCGTAGCCTGCCTAATTCCTCAAGAACCTCTTCTCTAGGAATTAATTGCATATCCATCACATTTCCCGTAAGTTCCATCGGAATCGCAAATTCTCTCGAACTTACCTTGTATATGATGTGATGTTTTCTTTGGTTTAGTCCTATTTGATTTAGAACTCGGCTAAAACCCCCAATTCTAAAACCATCATATGGTCCTATATTGGAATTTTGCCTCATAATTCTTTCCAGTGTTCGGTTTGAAACCGACATTCTTGAAAAGAATCCAGAAATGCTTTCAGAAGTCTGAAGCCTATCTCCTTCATTGTACTCAGTCTGATTCGGTTGAAGATCCATCCGAATATCCTTCAATTTCTTCCTCATATACGCTCTCGTCCGAGGGGAAATTTTTGAATTGGTAGATAGGTACCAAATCGCCATAAAAGACTGCATCCAATATATCAGCCGTAGCTTCAAATTGGCGGACTTCTCGCTTTTGCGGACAATCTGGGGAGATATGTCCCTTTGCTCCGCACGTCCAGCAGTTACAGTCTTTGAAACTTTCATTAGCTCTTGTGTGAGCCCTTTTGAAAGTCCGTCGAGTTGGAGTTCGATCACTGGATCTTCTATCAGATTGTCTCGATCCTTGTGAAGAAGCCCTCATAGGTCCTTGCCGTTGGCCCGATTTATAAGATCGGCCCTTGGTTTTAGACCACCATGATCTTCGTCTAAACGAAGGTTTATTTCTGTAACCCCTGTTGTCGGTGTTACCTTTTTTTTTCTTCTTCTTCTTTTGCTCGCTTGTTTCCCCAATGATTGTTGGGAAATTGTTGTTTTCACAACAGAGAGGAGTTCTCTTCATCTTTCCTCTCAGCTTCTTCATATTTTTCTGGAGTGAGGCTTGAGCACACCAGTCTTTTAACTTGTCTTTGAGGAAAGACATTCTCCTTGCTACAGAATCCAGCTGGCCTTCGGGAACCTTATAACTTTGTATCAGCATTTCTCGCCATGGGCTACAAATCTTGGCGAAGAACAAAGGTGCTGCTACATCTGTTGGGACTCCACTTTGAAAGAAGTATTTGCGAAACCAATAGATATACTCATCTATTGCACAAATATTTCTTAATTCCATACCAAAGAGAGCTTGCATGTTCTCTCTAGTTTTTTCGGAATTACTTTCATCAAAGTATCCATCTTCGATGAAATGAAGCTTTATAAGTCTTCCGAATCATTCTGCGATGGTGCTTTTGGATTCACCATCCAGAACTCTTTGTTTGGTTGAGGCAGGTGTTTGGTCCCAACCAACCTTGACTGATCCCTCTAGACTCAATTCCATCAATCTAACGAAGTTTTCATTATCGAGTTCTAGAGTGGTGGCCGCTATTTTCATGGCAGCTACCCATTCATCGATTATTTTTTCGATATTTCAAAAATCGATGATATCCAGATTCAGAATAGTTCCATAAGGGTGCAAGGGCTGAGACATCGTCCTAGCCCATGGTGTATTTTCTGGTCCCCTTTTTGGATTCTCCCTAGATTATCTTTGAGACGCGTTCCAACGAAAGTCGGCGTTGCATTAGTGTGAAAATCCACACCCTCACGCATCGAGCTATCCTCTGGAGGATTATTAGATATTGTGCTTCCTTCCGGAGGTGGTAGTGCTGGTGGCACCATAGTTGTCACCTCGTTAGGTTTAATGTTGACTAAGTCTACCATCCCTAACTGGGAGAAAGATTCAGCTAATTCTTGGAGATCGGATAGATCCACTCGTGAGATTTCCATTAAGTAATCCTTTTGAGGATTTCATTAATTTTATCTTCTTGGGTTTTGGGCCGCGGAATTTCCGTTGCCTTACCTTTCTGGTGAAAAAGGGGTACTGGCCCAAAAGCATCACGGATGAGGTCCGAATTGGATGATCCAATACGACCCTTCCGTTTTTCTCCTAAATCTGAAATTTCTTTTTTCAGATCTACTATTGAGGTTTTCAGATCAGGGATGATCTGTAATATCTCCTCCATCTTTTGGTTCAAATGCTCTATTTTCATAGGTAGACAGACCAACCTATGACCATAATCTTGAACCGTTTTTTGAACTTCTCTAAGATCATGGGTAATCGTAGAGGTATCAGTCTTAGTATCAATTTCTGTCCATGTTGGACAAAAATCTCTCTTTTCGTAACTTGTTGAGCATATGTTCTTATGTTCCATTCTTGTTTAAATCTCCTCCGTTAGAGAGTAAAGTAATAAAATGCAATAATAATTAATTATTTCATCAATAAAACCTAAGGCTCTGATACCATTCTGCGGAAATATAACAAACATGTCCATAAACAGCAAATTTCAGGATTAAAAGTGTAATTTTCCTTTAAAAAAGCTCATTCCGTTAGTGATTTAACGGAAGTTTAACGGTAGGGACTAAATTTGTCCAAAACTCGTATGTTGAGGGATTAAATTGACGCATCTATAACAACAGGGACCAATTTTGCGATTGCGTTTAAGTTCGGGTACGAAATCTATAATTCCCCCGCTATACTTAACTCCTAATCTGTTCACTTGGAAATTTTATCCAAAGGCTTTAGATTATCAATGCAACCTCTTGCCACCTTTGATTTCTCAGCACATCACAAATTTCATTATGATTTCTTAAATTTAGGATTCCTGCATAAGTAAGCGATTCTGTATGTCTGAGAGGTTCTTTATTCTTTACATCAGTACCTCCTCCACCAACAATATTCCAACGGCATTAGCCCCAACTTATTATCGTTTGTATCATTGCCTTTATTTACAATTGAATCACACCAGCAATTAGCAGAAGACGAAAGATAAATCTGCTAAACCTCGCTCGCACTTCGATCACTTGAAGTACTAGCCAAAGAACTCGTTTTCATTCTATGGTAAAATTCATATCATTCACGCAATCCAAGCGAACTGGAAATTGTATCTTCTTCTGAGGGTTGCCCATAGAATACTTGTTGAAATATGCGCTCCAAAATAGTGTCCCTCTCGATGTAATTACAATATTATTCAGCATGGTGGTGGTTCCGGCGGTGGAGGTGGTCTTTTCGGTTGTTTTATTAAACAATTCAGTTGATCTTTTCCTTGTGCTAAACTAATTGAATCAGCTTTCTGATTCAAAATGGAATCAAGAACGCTTCCAGTAATAGAGCAATTCAAGATTAATTCGCAACAAGGTATCTCTAGTGGGATTCTGCAGAACACCGTTGGCACTTCGAAATAGAACCAAAAGACTATGAAAGATAAGTTCCTGAGCTTCAATCTTCATATCTCCATAAAGGGGACTCCTCCGGTTCCTCAAAATTGTCAAACATTTACTCATAAAGCCTTTGATATGAACTTCCCAAAGGCATACCCTTCATGAGATTGTGTAGGCCTACAACTTTCAAGCAAAAGGCACAAGTTGTCTATTTCACTTTTTGACAACTCATGACACAATTTATCCCTAAGATAATGTCGGTTGCACCTTTCCAGAAGATCATTTAATCATGACTTTCCTCCAAACATGTACAATACTTACTTCCAACACCCTTGACTACATAAAGAAGCTTCATCTTTGCTTGCACAGATGGTCCAAGAGCATAACGTAACATGAATAATAGGGGCTCAGTAAATCTCTTTTCTATGGTCTGTTGCACTAAGTGGCTGTCAGAAGACGAACTGAGCAGAGATGTGAAAATAACGGCAATGACTTTTTTGTCTGACAATATCATCTTCTGCTGAATAATTAACCGTAACTACTCTCCAAGAAAATGCAACCGGACTCCTTTGTTACCATTTCCGCTAGTAATCATTTGAGCTAACTCAATTTTGCAATTTTTACAACTCCAAGCTCACTGATTATAACATGATTAGTCTTTGCGTTACGAGATAAAATCTCAATTCATTGTCTTGTTTTGCCATCACGTCCAATAGTTGAGTCAGGTTTACCATGCATGGCAATGCCCGTTAAATCATTCCCACTATTTTCAAGCGCCTCATATTTATCTTCTGGACCTCCACCTGGATCAAAGAGAACATGAAAAAGTTCAAATTTATGATCTAAAGAAGTATTATCATAATATCCTTCATTTTCTTCTTCCTCGATATTCCATTCATTAAGATTAGATGCACTTTCAATAGTGAACTGATGGTTTTCTGTGGGTTGATCCTCTTTAGGATTCTCAACATAATCGATGGATCCCAACTCCTTTGTAGCCAACTCGTCTAGCTCCTTCGTGACTATTTCGGTAGGAAAATTATCTCCACCGAATTCATCGAAATCTCTACTTGAATACACAATACCTACATCGAACGAACTCTCACATAGCATAATAAATGATATTGATTCATTAACTGGACAAGGTTCAAATCTACAAGGAACTTTAACCTTCTTAAGCATACATCAATTTCAACTTCGCTTCTAATGCCGATTGAATTTGTTCTACCGAAATATGCCTCCTGAGTACTTCCTCCAACAACATATATGACAAATACTTGATATCCAACCAACAAAAACCTTTGTATACGCGTCGATTACGTAGAGAGCACATAGCTGCAATTGAATTCCCCATGGATTTGTATCTTACTAGTGCTTGAAAGTTTCCTACAGTAGGGAGAATGTCAATCTCTTACCGTAACCACCAATGTTCGCAAAATATCTGAGTAATTAGATTAAACCATCGACTCATGCATTTCATCGAACACATTCATTGCTTGATGAGAAGAAGTCTTCTCCATGTATAAATGGGAAGGTTCTATTGCTTCTTTCCATTCCTCTTGCTGCTCATGTTTGCTCTTCAATTTCTTTGACCAATTTTGCAGCAGCTGCTCGAAGTCAGATTTCCACATCTCTACATAATAACGATTTTTTGAAATTTGATCACTAGAATACTCCATGTTCACACTCCATCCTCGGAATTGATCGGTCTGATTACCATTTGTTAGGATCGATGCCAATTGATCCTAAATTGCATTCAATTAAACGCAATCACAATTCACTCAACAATTCAAACAGCGACTCAACCAATCAATTATTAATGCATTTAATGTCACCAACATCCGAGCGAAGCACAATGATTCAAAAGATTACAAACACCACAGTTAACAAATACAAATTATGCACAATACTGAGGAAATACTAACTCATCGACAGTAAAATCATTCTTGAGCTGAAGGATTCATCATCTCAATTGAGATTACAATCGTCATCAAATCTTCTGTGATTCTCCAATTCTGCAACGTAGAAATCGGGAGTGACTGTTTAAGTAAGGCTCAAGAAGAGAAGAGGAGAATGAGTTTAAGGAGAGAAGAACTAGAACCTGCACAATTCACGTATGAGCAAAATTAATTTCCATTTCCCGCCCCTTTGCTATTTAAAAGGCCTTCCGTCCAGATGTTGATTTTGGATTGGTTGGACCCAGCTAATCATGTGATTCCCCTAAAATTCCCCTTGTTTCTTCTAAACGGACTCGTTTTATTGATTAATGCTAACACATGATTTTCTTTTTGGATTTTGGTTATCCACTTTTGTGATTATTTCCTAACACTAACATGATCGTTCAAAATTTATCACTGCACATTATCAGTTATTACTTGTTGTACACACACATACGAACATTTGTGTCACCCTAGAGGTTTATGACTTTCAAATATTTTTAAAAAAATTCTATTTTGATAATGCTACTTTAGCGTATCAACAATAGCTACGAATGATTCGATAATGCAGTATATGTCTAGAAAAGTATCTACGATATAATTAAGAAGTTCAAGTGGAAAAAGAAGACTATCTTTATTAGACACGTATCTTGTACTACCAGGCCGACCATATACATCAAATGTATAATATTAAACATAATGGTGAATATATAGCTGGAACTGGTAATTTAAAGTCAATTATGTTGTTTAATATTGTTTGAGGGATAAAGATAACGTTGAATTGTCTAGATAGAAGAAGTTTGGGATATAGTGAGATGTTGCCCTCATACTATTCGATATTTGGGTGGTTAAATATCCTTGCCGGTGTATAGACCGGACCTCATCATATTATGATAGTTGGTCACCCGATCCATTTGCTTGTATGAAGTTGTGAATGTGCTTATATTTGTCTAGCCCTCATGTGTGAGGGAGAGATGTCGAAAATATGGTATGGATTATAATCGCTCATGATGGTTGACCCTTACTGATATGTTCCTAAATATGAGTGAGGAACAACACTCCTTGTATAGAAAACTAAGAAGAAATGACACTAAAATATTTTCTCATCACCATCCAAATGGAATGACAACATTTAAATACACAATTTAGAAATCTAAAAACAAGGAAATATGCCCACTAACTTAGATAAATATCACCACTAACATAAACCACTAAACCACTACTATGAATAATTCAATTGAAATAACTAGTGGGCTTTAAATTGTAAAACAATAATTCAAGTCTTCAACATTAATTTGGGCTTCTCTGCTGGATTTGGCCCAACGGGCATATCAATACTCTCCTCCTCAAATTTGGTCTTGTCCTCAAGACCAAGTTGTGATCGGTGCCCCAAGCGCAGGTGTGGCTGAAATCCCGGGATCGAATGGCTCGAATTGGGTGTTAACAGGGAATTCGGGGTCCTCAAGGTCAACCGTAGAAGGTGTGACGATAGCAAGAAATTGTGGTTTGGACTATTTATGTCCGGGTTGGTATGGTTCGTCGCAATTGAAGCATAGTCCTTTGGCTCGTCGTTCTTGCACTTCTGTGTTGGCGAGGCGATGGTAAGGAAGGGATGAGGGAATCAATTTTGGTGTTGATGGGGTGGTAAGCAAAGAAGTTGTGGTGTTGGAAATGGTTGAAGTTGTTGGTGGAGGGACAGTCTTCTGTTGTGTGGAATTGAGGAAAGTGGTACGGTACGCAAGGGGTCGAGAATGGGTGGGATCTAATTTTGCTTCCACCAATTTGGCAAGGCCAATAGCGTCGGTAATAGTCGGTGGGCGGAGGACAACTATTTCGTTGGATGTCATCACGAAGGCCGAATATAAAGCAATTGAGAATGGCGGAAGGTGGGAGGCCGAGCACACAGTTGCATAATTTTTAAAATTGGGACTGGTAATCAGCCACCGAGCCTGTTTGGCGAAGCTTAAATAGGGCAGCTTCGGGGTTGTTGAACGAGGTTGGACCGAAGCGAATGGCGAGAGCCCGCTTGAAGACGTCCCAAGAGCGCAGTTGGCCGTTGGAATGCATCCATTTAAACGAGCTGAGAGCGGGTCCTTTCAAAAGAAATGCGGCATATGTCAAACGCTACGGTGGGGATATATCATAGAAAGAGTAGTATTGCTCAGCTTGGAACAACCAATCGAGTGGGTCGGAGCCATCGAAATGGGGAAGGTGGAGGCGAGGTACATTGAATTCGGGAGGATGTTGAGGTTGGTTGTTCGGCATGACGAAGAATGAAGTCGATGATGAAGAGGCAGCATGGTTGCCCAAGACTTTGGCTGGAGAGGAATTGTCCATGGAGGTTGGTTTGGTGGGCATTAAGTTGGACAGAAGGGAAAGCAAAGTTTCATGACGATTGTTGGCTTCGATCTCGCGGTTTTTAACATCTTCGGCTAGCTGCTTGGAGAGCTGTTAAGTGGATTCGAGTTGAGATTGCATAGAATGGATGGTGGCTGCGAGTTAAGTGACCTGATGTTCAAGAGAATGATTTGGGTTTTCGAGTTCGCGACGGGGAGGCATGTTCGAGAAGTGAAAACACCAATTGATATGTTCCTAAATATGAGTGAGGAACAACACTCCTTGTATAGAAAACTAAGAAGAAATAACACTAAAATATTTTCTCATCACCATCTTAATGGAATGACAACATTTAAATACACAATTTAGATATCTAAAAACAAGGAAACATGCCCACTAACTTAGATAAATATCACCACTAACATATACCACTAAACCACTATTATGACTAATTCAATTGAAATAACTAATGAGCTTTAAATTGCAAAACAATAATTCAAGTCTTCAACATTAATTTGGGCTTCTCTGCTGGATTCGGCCCAAGGGGCATATCACTTACCCATATTGTTTGAAAAGAAGAAAATGGAGTATTTTTTACTAGAGAAAACCACCCTGATCTACCTGTCAATTATCTCCTATTAATCCACAAGTTAAAATAAATAAAAAATCATCTTATAGATCAGATTTTCGCAGCCAGGAACGAGGGGTAAAATTAGAAAGGTATGTATAGACATTTTGGTATAATTCGACATTGGGAATTCACCGGATTTAAAGTATTTGGATTGTGAAAAACAGCTCTTTTTATTTGATTGAGTTAATTTATAGACTGATTGTGGGAATGGATTGTGAAACAAACAAGTAAAAAACTAAAACTGGTAAATCTTTATGTGTTGAATTAACATATAACATGTGATTAATTTTCAATCATATCAATTTTACTCTATATCATGTCAATGTTATAATATTTACTTATTTATCTTCCAAAAGCATTCATCCAAATATATTTCTATTTATCACTTATTTTGTTATAAAATTTATGCAAAATTAAACTCATCAAAACATATATTCTGTTTTAACTTAAAAATGAATAGGAAATTTAAAAACTCATTCGAATTAAAAAAAAAAAAAAAAAAAAAGCAAAATTTGAACACGAAAAAAGTAGGATCCTGTTGTGATATGGGCTGTGATATGGGCTGTGCTACCCTATGGGCTTGTTGTTATGGGCCAAGATCATGTTTTATTCTACAGCATAGATATTATTAGAGTGAGCCTCTAAAAGGCTTTTAGTCTAATATATATATATCTGTAATTAGAAGTTTGTTAGTTAATCTCGTTTTTCCTTCTTCTTTAGTTAGGATATCTGTACAGAGAGCTCTCTCTAAAAACATTCTTTTCATAATAAGAAGATATTTTTACATTCTAACATGGCACCAGAGCATCTCGATTCTATTTCTGGGTGTGGCTTCCGCAGTGCTATCTCAATTTCATCGGGCATCTGAGTGTTGGTTCTTGGTTCGCAACCAGTCAAGATTTGTGTGTGGTTCCTTTCTTGAAGATTCTTGCGATCAACGATGGCCAGTTCGGAATTAGGGAGTCTCGCTGTATCAAATCAGGTAAAAATCGACTTCAATGATCCTCTATACATACACCCCTCCGACTCTCCCAATATAGACTTGGTCTCTGAACCATTAAAAGGGAGTGAAAATTATAAGATTTGGAGTAGGGAGATGTTAGTGGCTTTAGAAGCAAAAAACAAATTAGGGTTTATTAATGGTACCTGTACAAAACCTGATGATGATTCCCCCAAATTGTTCCACTGGAGAAGATGTAATGCCCTGGTTAAAGCCTGGATTACTAGGTCGATTTCTAGGGAGTTAGTGCATGGTGTGGTTTACTGTGATTATGCAGCAGTTATTTGGACAGATTTAAAAGAGAGATATGATAAGGTTAATGGGGCTAGGATGTATGCCTTATACAGACAGATTAACACCATATCTCAAGGATCAAAAACTATGACAGAATACTATTCTACCTTGAGACAACTATGGGATGAATATGAATCTCTTATTCCATCCCCCTCTACAGTGGTTACTAAGGAATATTCAGACTTTTGTAATCAACTAAAGATGATGACATTTCTGATGGGGCTCAATGAATGCTATGGGCATATAAGGTCCCAAATTTTGATGATGTGCCCTCTACCTTCACATAGTCAAGTTTTCTCCCTTGTGAGTAATGAAGAAACACAAAGGGGTATAAGTGTTAGAGAACCTGGATATGACTCCACTGCTCTCATAGCTAATACTTCTGGCAAGTCCAATTCTACCTCAGGAAAGGACACTCTTATCTGCGAAGTGCGTAATTATAAGGGACACACTAAAGAAACTTGCTATAGGGTCATTGGATACCCTCCTGGTAGAGGGAGAGGGGGAAGAAGGGGTTCAGGCAGAGGTGGTGGTAGAAACTCCTTCAACAGTCAAGGAAGAGGCAACAATAGTAACAGAAACAGTAACACTGATGATGTTAACTTCAACATCAATACTGTTTCTGGAGACTCCAATGGTTTAAGTCAGCAACAAGGCCAAGAAATCAGGAGCTCAAATGATAATTCCTATCAATCTGTTCCAAGTCTTACACAAGCTCAGTATCAGCAGTTGATGCAGCTGATTAATGCTAATGGTGACAGACAAAATATCAATAATCAAGCTTCTGCCAATTTAGCAGGTATGTGTGTTGCTTTAAATAACATTACCAATAATCAGTGTATCACTTATAATGGTCATAAGACTTGGATTTTGGATTCTGGAGCTAACCAACATATTACTTATGATTCTAGTCTTTTTGAACATGTTACAAAGTGCACTGATCACACTACTGTTAAACTGCCTAATGGTAATATCAGTCTTGTTACACACATTGGTACTATTACTCTTGCTAATACTCTTACTCTATCTGAGGTGTTTTTTGTCCCTGATTTCAATTACAATCTTATATTTGTGTCTAAGTTAGCTAAGGACAATAAATGTGGAGTAAGTTTCTATCCTAGTATTTGTGTGATACAGGAAACTTGGAGTGGATTGGTGAAAGGGATTGGTAAACAGTACAATGGGCTATACTTCTTGGATACCATCTGGAAAAGGAAGAAGCTACCAGATATAAATAGGATAGGATCCTCTTGTAATAATGTGACTGCTGATGGAACACATACTGTTAAGTCCTTTGATAAGAACACCTTATGGCATTATAGACTTGGCCATTTGTCATATTCTAGACTTAGTTCCTTGAATCAGTTGAGTCTTGATACTAATAACAATAAAATGTTTTGTCCCATTTGTCCTCTTGCTAAACATACTAGGAATTCATTTCCTATTAGTAGCTCTAAATCTGATTTTCCTTTCCAACTTATTCATGTGGATGTTTGGGGCCCATATAAAGAGCCTACTTATAACCAAGAGAGGTATTTTTTAACTATTGTAGATGATTACTCTAGGTTTGTGTGGATATTTCTTATGAAATACAAATCTGAAGTAGCTCCTAATCTTAAGAAGTTCATTGTTCTGGCTCAAAATCAATTCAACAGAACTGTTAAAGTTGTGAGAACTGATAATGCTCTTGATTTCTTTAACTTTGAATGCACTACTATGTTTGAATCTTTTGGTATTATACATCAAAGTTCATGTAGTTATACTCCTCAACAAAATGGTTTGGTAGAGAGGAAACATAGACATATTCTCAATGTTGCAAGAGCTTTGAAATTTCATTCTCACATTCCTTTAAAGTATTGGGGAGATTGTGTTGTGACAGCTGCTTACTTAATAAACAGAACTCCTTCTGTTATTCTGGATAATAAAACTCCTTATTTTATGTTAACTAGACAGGAACCTAAACTGAATCATTTAAGGATTTTTGGATGTCTATGTTATGCATCCAGGTTACCTGTTCAAGATAAGTTTCAAACCAGAAGTAAGCCTTGTGTGTTACTTGGCTACTCTTTGACTAAAAAGGGTTGTAAGTTGTTAGATTTAACAACTAAATCATTCCTTGTTTCTAGAGATGTGGTTTTTTATGAAACTATTATACCTTTTTCTGTGAATAGTTCTGATCAGAATGCTGTGTCTTCTGCTTCTCAATTCTTATCTCATGAACCTCAACTGTATTTTGATGATTTTATATCTCCTTATAGTTCTAACACTGATTATACTGTTGAGTCTGATTCTGCTCCTGTCAACACTTCTACTGATGATACTGTTCATAACAGTGGTTCTCAAAATACTCATACTATAACTGAACATCAGATTAGAAGGTCTAATAGAACTCCAAAGTTACCTTATTGGTCTAAGGATTACATAGCTCCTTCTCTTACAGAATATTCTGCTTCAAATTCTTCCAACTATCCCATCTCAAATTCTGTTCAATACACTATTGTTTCAAATACACATAAAGCCTTCTTGACATCCATAGCTTCTGAACAAATACTTAAGAGTTACTCTGCAGCCTCTAAAATACCTCACTGGAGAGAGGCAATGAAAAAAGAAATTAGTGCTCTAGAGGTTAATAAGACTTGGCAGATTGTAGACTTACCTGCAGGAAAGCAAGCTATTGGCTGTAGGTGGATCTACACAATCAAGTATAAGAGTGATGGCTCTCTTGAAAGGCACAAAGCCAGATTGGTGGCCAAGGGCTTCACTCAACAAGAAGGGGTAGATTACTTTGAGACATTTGCACCTGTGGCCAAACATGTGACTGTAAGAATTGTTATTGCTTTAGCTGCTATTTATAATTGGCCAATTTTTCAAATGGATGTCACTAATGCCTTCTTGCAAGGTGATTTGGAGGAAGACATATACATGCAGGTTCCTCCAGGGTTTGGCACACATGGTTCTGGTAAGGTATGTAAACTTTTGAAATCACTCTATGGGCTTAAACAAGCACCTAGGCAGTGGAATCAAAAATTTACATCTTCTTTGTTTGAATTTGGATTTATACAATCAAAGCATGATTACTCTTTGTTTATAAAATCCAGGGGGAGTGAAATGGTGGTTCTTTTGGTCTATGTTGATGATATATTAATCACAGGAAACTCCTTAAATATGATTCAAGAATGCAAAGAACATTTAAGTAAGGCTTTTCATATGAAGGACTTAGGGAATTTGAAATATTTTCTTGGTATTGAAGTGGCTAGGTCTAGTTCAGGGATATGTTTAAATCAAAGAAAATACACCCTAGAGTTATTGGCTGAAGCTGGCATGTTAGATGCTAAACCTGTAAATACTCCCATGGAACAGAACATGAAATTTACTTCTTATGAGTATGATAAAAGTTTTTGGTTGAATACTGAAGATGAACTTCTAGAAAATGTGTCTGAATATCAGAGGCTAGTAGGTAAATTGATTTATTTGTGTTTGACTAGGCCTGACATTTGTTATTCAGTTCATGTGTTCACACAATTCATGCATCAACCTAAAAAGTCTCATCTTAATGGGGTATACAGGGTGTTAAGGTATTTGAAATCATCTCCTGGACTAGGGATATTGCTTTCTTCTAACAGTTCCTTGCAGGTTAGAGCTTTTTGTGATGCAGATTGGGCCTCTTGCCCTATGACAAGGAGGTCTATCTCAGGTTTTGCTGTGCAGATTGGAGAATCACTTGTCTCTTGGAAAACCAAGAAACAGAATGTTGTGTCTAGGTCCTCTGCTGAAGTTGAGTACAGAGCTATGGCATCTACCACTTGTGAGATAATTTGGATTTTGGGAGTGTTAAAAGACTTGGGAGTTCATATGACAGAAGCTGCTCAACTGTTTTCAGACAGCAAATCAGCCTTGCAAATAGCCTCAAATCCAGTGTATCATGAAAGAACAAAACACATAGAAATGGATTGTCATTTCATTAGAGAGAAGTTGCAACAGAAGATTATTTCTACTCATCATATTTCTACTGTTCAGCAGCCAGCTGATCTGCTGACAAAGGCCTTAAGCAGGAATCAATCTGTGATGCTTCTCAACAAGTTTGGTGTTTTGGATCTCTTTAAAAACCAAACTTGAGGGGGAGTGTTGTGATATGGGCTGTGATATGGGCTGTGCTACCCTATGGGCTTGTTGTTATGGGCCAAGATCATGTTTTATTCTACAGCATAGATATTATTAGAGTGAGCCTCTAAAAGGCTTTTAGTCTGATATATATATATCTGTAATTAGAAGTTTGTTAGTTAATCTCGTTTTTCCTTCTTCTTTAGTTAGGATATCTGTACAGAGAGCTCTCTCTAAAAACATTCTTTTCATAATAAGAAGATATTTTTACATTCTAACAGATCCAAATACTTCTAATTTGACAACTTCAACACACTAGATCCAAGGCTCTCAAGCCTCTCAAGTCTTTTTGACTCCATGCTATTATTTTTATCCTTAAAAGGAAATCGTCAAAGGCGTTTGGTATTGGTACTCTTTATATCTGTTAATAAATAGATCGCAATTAAACAAATTCAGTATAGTTCGGCGGAGTCTATTAAAGTATTAATTACAAAAACTTAAAAGCCAATGGTATTGCTAAGCTAACATGGAAATTTTTAGGCCAAATAGTATCCTAGGTTTAGACCACATGAGATGAGAGGACAAAAAATACCAGGTGTCAAATAATGTCTTCTTTGATTTTAGAGTGTTAAATAATAGTGTTATTTTGTCCAAAGAAAAGTCCCCATCAAATTTTATAATCGGGTCAAACTATTAAATATGGGTTGTTGTTAGAATGTCCAACATACCATCTTCTAAGTTCATGCCATTGCCAAGAATCATGGGTTCATCTGCTCTCAACCCATTCCTTTGTCTCTTTCCATTATCACAAAGACATGCTATAAATGTTTGTCTAATATCGGATAATACTTTCATACAGTTAATGTTAGATATTACCATGTTCTTTTATGTATTGTGCACTTAAAAGATGTTTCCTAATAATATCGGTTTACGAAGAATAAGTCACACATTTAAGTTTGACAACTTTTGACATAGTAACAAATATTCAATTATATATGAATATATAAGATAGTGAAGTTCAATTGACAATTTATGTTACCGAATAAGATTTTGCATCTCTAATGATGTAACTATAAAAATTAGTATCTGGGTTAATTATTTCTATGAAATAACCAAAACGACATCCTTAATTAGGAATTGAAGACATCTGCATGGTAATGAAATGGTCAATTGAGTGCGAACATGTTCACATGGCTTTGCACATGCTAAGTCTTTTCTTCTTCTTGTTTTTTATTTGGATAACGAAACTCAAAATGTAATATACTCTACCACAAGGGACAAAACTGAGAATAATAAACACTTTATAATTTTATTGCTCTATTTTTTGTCTACAATTTTAGTTTTCATGGTTATCATCACATAATTTTATAACAAATTCAATTCAATAAAATAATTTTATAACAAATTGAATTCAATAAAATCGATTTATTGTAACCTATTAAATATGATAATATAAATGTATTTTATCAAAATATCCAATTATCCAATGATATATAACAAGTCGACTCAATTGAAACCAACTATTATAAAATTTGCTATATATTATATATCTATCTGTAAAAATTTATCTTCTTTCTCATGCATGTAGACCGTTGTAATCATTGTTCATCAGAATCTTATGGTCTTAAAGGGACCTAGTTAGGTTTTTTTGTTCTTTTGTTGATAATTGAAGATGCATGATACTCCCAATATAATTAACTAAAGTACAATATCAAGCTGTAACATAGCTACAATACATAATCAAATTGTTTTTTTTTTTATATTGACTACATTATAATTTTGACAATGATTAATTGATTATATTATAAAATTTAACAGTATGCATGGCGGCTGTACATCATTAATCGGTTAAAGTTGTTATCACAAATATAATGTATGATTATTTAACTCATAACTAGATATTAAAAAAAATTGAATGTAAAACAGGGAATATATATTCAATTCAATGACGAAGTATATAAAAAATACTATATAATTCTATTTACATCATTGATTACCTAACTTTTGAAAAAATCAAGACATTGTAAATATGGTCATTAGATTGTTATATATATGATCCACATGCATCACCATAAAATACTTTTTAAAAAAAACAGCAATTACTTGCCTTTAATTTATTTTTTAACCACTAGTCCCTAATTCAGGATACATATATTTTCGTAGAATAATATGAAATTAAAAATGAAAGTGGCATTTACTGCGACCACGAGATCTCTCCCATTTAACAACCTACTTTTGGCAACTTTTTTATATTCAAAAGAAATATTAAACACCCATGCAATCTAGTTTTTATTGGTGAAATTCATGCTCCAAGATATTGAAAATTTAGATTTTATTTTAATTGATGTATGAGTCCTTTTTAGTTTTTCTAATAATGTTAATTAGTTATAATAGTGGTTAGTTAATTATAAATTAGTACTATTTAATATTCGTACCATGTATTAATTTATCTTGTCACTAAAAATAACTCCAAAAGAAATTGGTAAATAATGGGGAACTCCCAATATTGGACAAACAGGAATTTTGGTGGGATGGAAAAAGTTTGAATTGTAGCTGTCAATTAATTAAAGTTTCATAACTCAACATCATTGCTTATCCGTGATGGTTAAAATTCAATATTTTCAATAACAATACTATTAAGGGAAAATTACAAATACCTCTCCTAACTAATGTCGTAATTCCAGAAAACACCCAAAAACGACCATAATTACAAATACCTCCCCTATTTTGTATTTTGCCTCCCCTGCCCATTTTTTCGGTCAGTTTTTTGCTGACGTCAGCGAAAATTTTTTTGTGGTTTTCCTATTTTACCCCTGATGATGTCATCAATTGGTGACGTCATCCCATGTCATATATTTTTTGACGAAAATACCCTCAGGGGGTGTAAATGTAATATTATTTTCTTGGCCATGATATGACCGTTATAGGGGGTGTATATGTTATTGTTTGATCATTTGAAGGGGTCCAAACGTAATATTGTAAAAAATAACCCATAAAATATCCAGCATTGTGTAAAATATCCAATCTCATTCCATAAAATACACAAAATCAGGATTATAACAAGTTAACCTCATTACAGAAACTAAATCATCCAGCATTGTGTAAATTAACTCTGAACAAGGATGTGATTTATCGATCCAAAATACATTATGATGAAAATGCCAATGTTTCCCGATGAACCATTTTCCGAACTTCCTTCAATATTAACAACAAAATTAGAAGAATAATAAATTATCGATCCTTTAACAAAAATAAAAAAACCCATCAAATCAAAAAGAATAGATAGCCTTGTTTTTCTTCCTTCCCATGTCCAAAGCAAAGTTGAAGAGCTTGGTTGAAGAAAATTTCAGATTTGAGCAAAAAATCTGAAATTTCCCGTAATGAACAGTGAAATCGCGTAGTGAACAGTAACCCGGTCGGAAAAACGCGAATTACTTCCAATATACTTATCGTGTCGGGACGTGCGAGGTACCAAAACGATCGTCTTGAAATCCTCTACAAAGCCCAGTAGACGGATTTGCGAAAAAAACAACAACCAAGTGGCAGCCCCAAAAACTCTAAAAAAGTCGAATCAAGCGGGTTTTGATTTGATTTGTTTTGGGGTTTTGATTGGGGATAACATGGTAAGTAGAGGAGAGTTAGGGTTTTGATTTGGGATAATTGGATTGGAGGTGTGGAGAAGAAGGTAGAGGAGAGTTAGGGTTTTGATTTGGGATAAATGGATTTGGATAGGAGGTGTGAAGAAGAAGGTAAATTTATGGTTTTTAAAATATGAAAATAAAAATATATTTATAAAATAAAAATAAGGGTATTTATGTCCATACAGAAATTATAATTATCAATATTTTTTTTAATTATTTTTTCTCAAAAATTATAGGGGCATTTTGGTATTTTCACCCTTTTGGGCAGGTAAAAAAACGGGCAGGGGAGGCAAAATACAAAATAGGGGAGGTATTTGTAATTATGGTTGTTTTTGGGTGTTTTCTGGAATTACGACATTAGTTAGGGGAGGTATTTGTAATTTTCCCTACTATTAATTTGTGATTGCCATTCTAATTTGTTGATTCTGCCAACCATTAATTTAGATAGTCCATTCTATAGTCTACATTTTCGGTTAAATAAATAATTGAGTGAAATAATGCATTTTTTCAAATAAAAGAGACTTGCACGAAATTATTGGTTTAATTCGATCCAAGTCAAGTAGTCAAACATATTTATTTTAAAGTCATTTTATATGGGACTAGATAAAATGATTTTCCGTCAAATAATAGAGTTGGATTCAAGTGCAGGTATAAATTAACGATAAATAAGAAGGTAATCTCAAACCCGGACTAGCCCAATTATTAACATATATTTTTTATTTTATATATTTATTAATTATTTTTAATTTATAACTTAGATTATCAAAAAAGTTGTTATTTTCAAATAGTAACTTCGAGTTGATAGTTTACTTGATTTGATACTTATACAGTTGTACTTGTTTCTAAATTTGAAAATAATTTTACTGTTCAAATTGCACTTGCTGTGAATGACATATATTTAAATACTGGATGATTGTACTTTTAATTTTTATTGTTGATATTCATATTGAGTTAGTGTTACTTTATACATTTTAAATAAATTTATGAAAACATGATTAATAAAAAATATTCAAAATTATGATTTCAGTAGATCCATCGAGTAGTGCGTGAATAATACAACATATAGTCTGCAACTTTAATTAGCGAGACAAAAATTTAATTTTTTTTTAAAAGTACTTAATACTGTTACTTCAAAATTACTATATAATAATACATTCCTTGTATGGCGGGACCTAATAAAAATGCGGATGAAAAAAGACAAGATACAAAAGGATTGGATATTTGAACTGAATCCCTCAACCTTTCTAACGATAAAAATACTTGTGGTCCAAACTCCAAAGTAACAAATTAAGGGCTTTCTACTAATTCTTGTGGACTCAAAAGTTGCATTTATTATCCCATAGTTTTACTTAGTTATACTTTGAATCCAATTTATTAACGTATTTTCAATTTAGTTTCATAAGATAATTTCATATTTACTCTCTATCAAAATTTATATTCAAAATTTAACTGTAAAACACAAATATACCATTAATCAACATTTTTGATAGATTTTTTTGGAAGCACTCATACACGTATCTATTCAGTGTCATTGTATTTCTAGTTTAATAACATGTATCAATAATGCAGAAATTCTTCCCGAAAAACGGTAAAAATAATGATTAACAGAATATACGAGTTGGACCGTTAAATTTTGACGGGCACTGAAAACGAGATATTTTGAAATTAAATGTTATTACGAGATGAGAATTAAAATGGGGCAAAATTGTTGGATGAAAAATGCAATATCCATGGAGTATAGGCTATAAATAGAGGATGTAGAGATATTATTTTTCCATGCACAAACATCTCTTTCTTTCTTTCTTTTTGTGTCTCTCTAGATCTAGAAAGAAAATAAAAGAAATAAAATAATAGAGGATGGTATCACATAAAGAAGTAAGCAAAGGTGATAGGGAGAGTTATAATCAACAGCTACAAAAACAGATAGTTCAAGTTCAATGCAACAAAGGCAAATACAGCAAATTCAAGAGAAGCACTTCCCATCTTGAACAAGATGGACTTTCTGCTCCCATTTTTCTTCTTGCTTGTGTTGCTTTTACACCCTCCAACTAGCCTCTATATATATATAAATACTATTATTTATTTATTTTAATTGAATTTCGGCCATAATTAGCTATTTTACTTTTTGTATAATTAAGTTGATTATTGAACTATTGTTAGTTTAGTTAGCTTTTCAGTATGTACAATTCTTCTCAATGTTTCCCGTTAAAATATAATTGAAGGAAAAATAACTCCTTGGTATAGGTTTTTATGTGGTGTCACAAAATAAATTATTTTGTTACAAATAAGTTTTTTTTTTTCTCTTACCCATCCCAGCAATGCGTATATACAGAAAGATGTATGATACTATGAGTGAAGTTTGGAACAAGAAAGATGTATGATATTATGGGGAACATGTATGATACTATGAGTGAAGTTTGGAACAAGAAAGATGTATGATATTATGGGGAACAAGGATAATGTACAATAAAATAGAACGGATCTTTATGAAGTCGGTTTAATTGGATGTGATAGTACGAGAATTTTACAAAAATTCAATGGTTTTTTTATACATGAATTCGATTTGTTATAAAAAATTTAGATAATGTAATTGAAGAAATTTTACCCAATCCAATGAGTGGATCTAGATGCTCATGCATGTTTAACGTTATATCTCACATGGGTTTCCTGCTTATCTACACATCTTTGTGCTTTCCCCAATAATTTCGTGCATGCATATAACATTTGTCCCAACTCTTTTCACCATTTGGTTGTATATTTACATATCATGTATTTATGAATGATATAAATTCGATTTGAATTGTTCAAAGTGGATCGAATATGGGTTGGTTTCAATAAGGTTTAAGCTATAACCAATTTCAACTCGAAAGCAGTGACGGATCAAGGAATTGAAAGTGGGTGTAGCCAAAGTACGATGATGTGGATCGGTTTATTTCAGGTCGACTTGTTTGGATCGGGTCGAGAGTTTCAGATACTGAAAATCACTCAAATACCAAGGCAATGTTTGATTTTGTTTTGGTCTCATTTTGGCCCAAATTTTTGACAAAAATGTGTTTGGTTTATATCAAATTTGGGCCAGAAAAGACTGAGAATTTTGACCAAAAAATGAAGAAACTATTTTCAACCTTCTGCCCCACTTATCAATTTTGTCAGCCCACTAATCAAATTTGTCTGACACATGTCCCTCTTTCTCTCTCCATTAAAACCAATTTATATTTGCAATATTTATGTAATTATATATATACACGTACATGACTTTTTAGTTTATATATATATATACATAAGTCATAAATCACTATGTATACACGCATACCCAATACACCTTGACATAAGTCCTTCATATAACATAAATTTTAATTTCACTAATACAACAATGCAAGTCATTCTCAACATGTTATAACCAATTGAAACCATGATGCATCTTATTTTAATAATTCATCAAATCGCAAAATAAGCATATAAATATTTACAAAGTTCACAAATGCTAATTTGCTAAATTAATTATCTGATGAAATTTCGGCACAACATCCATGGCCTAAAAAAAATTTTGCGCAACAATCATATTTATTTGGCCAAAGTTCATACAATAGATCCTTCGATGCCTCAAATAGTGTTAACAATGTTAATTTCGACAATAATTTGGGGGAACGATTCCACCATGAGCAACTTGATAGTGGATCATCAAATTTATTTGATGTCTCATTTATTTAAGTTTGATCTTTTTAAATAATTGTGTTTTATTTAATAATATATTTTTGACTTAAATTATTTATATTTAATAGTATATTTTAACTTAAGTCATTTATGTAAATATTTAATACATTATTTATTTTAAATTGTAATATTTACAAAAAAAAATTCATCAATAATATAATTATTACAATCTTAATATTATACTATAATTTTTTATTATTATTTAATTATTAACAGACAAAAACTGACATGATTTGACTGATATAGTAACTTATATTCTATCTCAAAATAAAACCAAACATTATCTCACCAAAAAAAACCAACCAAACACCAATTCTCAAATTAAACCAAGCACTATCTCACCAATAATGCACGTGTCCCCAAAAATTTCTCACTAACAATTCTCACCAAAATAACCAACCAAAACAAAACCAAATATACCCCAAAATTTGACAATTCAAATATGCAATTTGAATACATATATATTATATATTTGATCATAATAAACATGAACATAAACGTGAACAAAAATCAAAATAGAACTTTATAATCACAAAAAGTTATCACAATATTTACTAAACATAAATATTGAACAGTCTTGTTATCCCATAATCTACTCCTGCTTAAGTTGTACTATGTGTGTCTTCATCCTATCAAATTCATCAATAATTGATTTTGTATCAAAACTTCGAATAATTTCTTTCTCGGTGTACATTATCAAGTTGCAAGACAAGAAATCATCATTCATATTATTCCTCAGTCTTGCTTCAAGATTTTCATAGCAGAAAATGCACGCTCAGTAGTTGTTGTAGATAGCGAAAGAGTTAAAATTAGTCAAATCAGTCTATCGACAAGAAAGTAATTACACGACTTACCCGTTTTCGACAATGTGATACACAAATCGGAAAGTTTTTGAGATACCTTAAAGTTCTTTATCTCTCTTAATATCAACTTGGAAAAGCTCCAACTGAAATCTAAGATGGATTCTCTCTTGACAAGTAAAATCAGTTGGATAGAACTTTTCAGCTAATTTGCATATATCATCAACAACGAAAACTTATAGTCTCCTCTAAGATCAAACGAAGAACTTAAGTTCATCACCTCCAATGCATCTTCGTTAAATCGAGAACTCATCTCCCCCAAAATATGATTTATTATTTTATTGAATATCTCAGTATGAAAAAAGTGATTTAATGTAACTGGATTACCTCGAACACGTCCTTCAATGAATCGACGAAAGTCATTCATATCAGGAATTTTTGTGTTTCGTTTCCGATGCTTACAAAATAATCTTCACTTTTTCCAACAATATATCCAATCTATTATCTCTAAAATTCTGAATAATTTATTTTGTGTTAGAAATTGCACCGATAGCATTTACAATATCTTGAGATTTGCTTTGAAGCATTCTACAAAAATCATTCTCAATAGTTCAAGCATAAAGTGAGCAATAAACACAAATTCAAGTTATTTCATCTCATCAAAAGCTCCATCTGCAACTGATCTAGAATTGTTACTTGAGTCATTTATTATTTTAGGTAAGACAACAAGAGTATGGTCATACAATTCAAGTAAGTTGCGAATGGAATGTAAATAAGAGCTCCATCGAGTATCACCTGGACGCTTTAGAGTTTTAAGTTAATTCTTTCCACCTCCAGGTTGAAGCTCATCAATTGCAATAATTTCTTCAATGTGAATAGTTTCAGCAATTTGCAGTTGATCATGACGTTTGGTAGAAGAACCAACTGCATTAATGATACCCAACAAATGTGAGGAGAAATTTTCATTGGTAAGGGTACTTCGTGCTGTTGCTACCAACACTAGTTGTAAACGATGTGCAAAACAGTGGACATAATAAGCATATTAACACTCTTTCAAAAGTAATGCTTGCAAGTCATTCCACTCTCTCCGCATGTTACTAGCACCATCATATCCGTGTCCTCAAATATTTGGTATGCTAAGGTTACGATGAGAAAGTACTTCAATAATTTTTTCTTTCAAAGTGCTTGCTTTAGTGTCGAACACATGAATTATGTCAAAGAACATTTCCCGAATAACTCCTTATTTATCAACAAACCTTAAAACTATTGCCATTTGCTCACATTTGGACTCATCTCGAGATTCATCAACAATAAACTTTCCATCATCACCAATTTCATCCTGGATGAATTATTGAGTTTTACTTGCATAGATCGATAAAATATCCATTTGAGACTAATGAGTGGCGTAAGTAGCATTCTGAGGGGCATTTTGCAAAACAGCAGCATATACATCTTTATTTATAAGATGATGTATGCTTTACTATCTCCAAGAAATTCCCACGATTGTTTGAATCCATGCTTTCAGCATGACCCCTAAAGGCAATACCTTGAAGTGCACACAGTTTAGCAAATTTAGCTGAAACTCTAACCCGCATCTAATTCATCTCAACTTACCTTTTTCCAACTTTCTCTACGAATATTTTTATACACTGGTTGGATTTCAACAAATCGTGGCAACTCTGTACGGCTAATTGATGTTTAGAATAAGGAGATGATCCAACGTGATTTTTAAAAGCATAATATGTCCCGCCCACTCTCTTCCATTTGTTAAACTCTTTCTTAACAAAAGCATTTGTTGTATAATTGTTTGATAGATTGCCAAATAAAAAACACGAAAAATAAAATGCCATATCCTTTGCAGTAGAATACTTTAACCATTCAGGAAAGAGTCTATACCAAGACTTTAGAAACTTTCTACTTCCATCAACATGTGAGAAGGAGTTTGTAGGGATAGTGTAATACCCGAATAATCTCTCACCTATTAGCACTTATTATTGATTGTGTAGCATATAAATTATCACGAATTAATTAACGAACGGGGAAAATTGAGCTGCTTCCCCAGGAGGTCACCCATCTTAGGATTGCTCTGGTATGAGCACGCTTAACTTTAGAGTTTTGATCGAATACGGTACACCAAACCTTCCGGATAATTATCGGGTAAATATATTTTGCACACTACGCGTCACTTACGTGTTACCGGTATGTCCCGATTAGTTTAAATACAAGACCTGTAGAATATATAACGTATAAATGTATAACACGTAATAAGCTAGCAGCTGCAAATAATTATAAGAATATAATAATAATATTTATAAAATATAGTTAGGAAAAACTTATTCACTAAGTTTCCTCAACTTTGCCTCACTTTATTTATATATATATATATATATATATGAAAGAAATGATAATACAATAGTCACCAACTTGCCCAACTTAGTCACCAAAGTTACTTTGCACTTGCCGCCTCACTTTGTACATATATATTTATATATATAGCTAGGTGTGAATCATTTTAACTACAAAATTAGCAAAGAAAGAAAGAAAACAGTAAGAGAAAAGAGGGGGAGAAATAGAGAAAATTAAAGGAAAGAAGAAAAAGGAAAGATAAAGAAAAGGGGTGAGAAAATTGGCAGAAAATATATGAACTGACATACGCATTACACGTAAGTATTTTATCGATAGTTTCTTCAATTTAATCGGTGGATTTAGAATATTAGTCGAAAATCGTATTTAGATATCGTATATATATCGTTTTACAGGTTAATAGACAAACTAGTACTATAGGTAGCTTGCGGTAGCGTCTCCGTTGTCGATTTCATTACTAACGACTTAAGGTAAGTAGAAGCTTTTCTTGACGCATCATAAAAATCAATATTATGCATTTTGATGATTATGTGAGTTGATTGTTTGCAAATGAATGTATTATGTGCCGATTGTGTTAAATGTTGATGATTTATGATTTATTATATGTGATATTGAAAATGAAGGTTTTATGATATGAAATGTTGAAATACATATGATTATGTTGCATTATTATGTTATACATGTGAAGAACACGTTTTCGAAAGTGAGGTTTGGTATTTGATTGGCGGTCGGGTAGGCACGGGACGCGGGAGGGACCGGCGGACCCACAGAGGGTGGTGAATACCTTGAGGTGTAAAAGCCAAGATAGATAAAGCCACGATATACGAAGGAGCTAGCGGCTAATATCATCGGCCGAAAGGTCGGTATGAGAACCCCCGCGATGCTTCTTTTATTGGCCAATTATGAACAGGTTCCGAAAACAGACGCCTATCATCATCAGTCGAATACCATACTTCGAGGGTACCCATAAGAGGAAAAGATAATATTTTAAATGAACTATGCATTATTGATTGTTTTATGTGCTACGTGTAACGTTGCTATATACTGAGCTTCTTCTAACTGAGCCATTAGCTCATTAGATTCTTATGATGCAGGTGATGATTGATATATGTGAAGGTTGTCTAAGCATCTCGAGCGGTCAGACAGAGCTATGTTCATATGCCGTGTTTCAAGCATTTTGTAGCTCAAAAACTCTGATTTTATGTTTAAATAGCCGCTCTGTTATGGTTTTGTAAACGAATGTTTGTTTATGTACAAGGTTTGAATTTGCAAAGGAAAAATGATTTATTTTTATTTCCAAAGAATAAATTTTATTATTTTAGAAAACCATAACATTTACGAAAGAAAAAGGGTCATCGTCCCCGGGCCCCGGTCCGGGGGTGTGACAGATAGTCTTTTTAACATGTCTCAAATAAGCACGTCGAATTTCATCCATTTTCTTTGGTGGATATTCTCAAAT
Organism: Verbascum thapsus; assembly: GCA_963669365.1. Taxonomy (NCBI): domain Eukaryota; kingdom Viridiplantae; phylum Streptophyta; class Magnoliopsida; order Lamiales; family Scrophulariaceae; genus Verbascum; species Verbascum thapsus. Next base: position 8,866,942 of record OY770108.1, read on the forward strand.
CATTTTTCATTTTCGTGGATCCCTTTCTACACAACAAGATCCCACTCTTTCTCAATCCCTAAAGCTATGTTTGTTTATGTTTTTCAGATAAAATATTTATTATGGAAATTCGTGTGAAAATGGTAGGTGTTTGTTTATGTTTTTAAAAATAGGTTAAAAGTTATAAGAGATGTCAAATCAATAGTGGTAGGTTGATGGATGATGTGTAGAATGATTGTTTTAGTGGTGTATATAATGGTTATATATATAAAAAATATAAAAGATATGGAGAAAAAATTGTAAAGTATGAAAGAGAAAGTGAAAAAAGTGATTATAATAAATTATTTGATTGGTAATTGTGTGAAATGATGTATATATGATTGATAGGTAGTTATATAGAAGATTTTTTAGTAAGAGTTGAAAAAAATGAGAATTTGGTGTATTATTTATTCAGAATTTTGTGATTTAAAAATTTAAAAATGGAGTTTGAAAACATAAACAAACAAGGCATAAGGCTTTTGTAGGATACGAATGCTGAGTTGTAATTCATATCCCGAATTTTTTGCAGCTTCGTGTGAATTGTTCTCTGTCCTTGGGAATTTTGTAAGACGAGAGTGGCCTAAGGATTTGGTCAGAATTTGTGGAGTAGTGGCCTGAGAATAATCCTTTTTAAAATATGAATCAATTCTTTTATTCATCGTGTGTATAGTCCTGATTCAATATTGCAAAATAGTAACTCATGATTAATGAAAATTTTCACAAACGGTTCAATTCGGTTATAACCGAAGTGGTTTGGTTAATTTTGGTTAACCAAATGGTTAACCTAAATTTAGTCCAAAAAAATTCAAAAGCTTGGCAGCTGAGCTTTTCTTGTTCATTACAAATTCACAAGATTTAGAAAAAAAAGATTAATATTTATGTTTATCATGTGCTAAGTTTTTCAACAAATTTAAACCACAAACTAAAAATAGTATAATCAGTAATTAGAAAGCATAAACTTAGAAATTACAATTATCCATTAGTCATTAGACCCATTACCAACCCTAAATAGCAAACAATAAAAAATTTATAACAAAATTAACAAATTAGATTGAAGATAATAATTGTTATAAAAATAAAAAATACATAATCTATATAATCTTGCCTAGGGTTTGGAGTTGAGACTTGAGAGAGGAAGTAAGATTATGGCGGCGAGTGGATGTGGCAGCTGGTGGCAAACGGAGACAATGGACCAGTGGTAGACGACAGCCGGAAGGCCAACAGTTGAGTGAGTAGAGGGTCGTAAGGGGTAAATGGGTAAATGGAGACATAAGGGGTAAATGGGTAATGAGATAAGAGGTTTGTTTCTATGTAGCAACCATATACTGCAAAATGACCCCTAAACTTACACAACATTTTACTTAGATCTTCAATTTCTAATTTATCAAATTTTTATTGTGGGCTTAGTTTGGGGGATACACATTTCTTGTGGTCCAATTGGAGTTTGGCCACTTTTATTTTGAATAGAATTAGTTGGGCCAAGTAAATTATTATGTGCTTAGTTTTCACCTTGTGAAATTTTATAAAAGTCTCAATTATAATTTGGGTGTGGTAAGAATACATCTATTCAGTCTCTATTCTCCAAATATAAGACGAACAGAGAACAAAGGGTCAAAGAGGTGATGACAATAGGCAGTGGTTCATCTTCTTCTTTTTCTTGTTGCAGTGTTTCACCAACGTTTAGCTGTTGACAGTTAACTACTGGCAACGAACGGACAGAAGAAATCCAATGTAATGTGCTTGAATAACTTTTCTTGATAGTCATAATTTATGTATTTAACAATCTTTAACATAGTGTAACTGTACCTAATATGTATTTTTTTGAATGTTTCTGGTAAGAATTATGTATTTGTATTTCATTGTATTCATATAACATGATGTATTTATTAGCAATACTAAATACTTATCCCATTTGGCATTAACAATCAAATCTTGCCACCTCATATCTGGATTCCACAAATGAAAATCAAATTCTCCACATTGTAAAGAGTAGTAGAAGTATCCATCTTGTGTACATAGTGAATGATTTGAAAATGATGGAAGAGAGAGAATAGACTATTTAGGTCACACACACATAAAAAGGAATCTTTGCAAGTTCAAAGGAAAAGAAATCTCCATTTCCATAGACAATAACACAGAATATGAAGACCAAAATGTTGCTAGCATTTCATTCTTGATGTATATGTCCCAATCTCAATCGCATTCACCAACCTCAAGTCGATGCTTATAAAGTAATATGCATTTCCGATACAATACTTATGCTACTTTTTTTATGAAGGTAAATTTCTAATTGAGAACAAAATAAATAGGTAACTAAATCAAAAGAAAGGTGTTATGAAGAGTTCACTCGTGCTTAAGCAGCTAGCTACCTCCCAAATATTCTTCTGAAAATACCGCGTCTATGGGCTCCTTTGAGATCTTTATCTGATACACATATTGGTGAAAAAAAAAATCAGCAAATTGACCAAGTAGATAACTAAATCTATTTACACGGACATGCTTAAATAATTACATTACATAAGCTCATTGCAAAAAAATTTATTATTTACACTAAAGATGCTTCATTTACACAATAGTTAAGAAAAAAGTTAGGTTTATTTAAACGTTACCTGTTAGCCTTCCAGCACGATATAGAGCTTCTTCAGCAATGGGTCTCCATTGCTCAGCACATGAATAGTTAATTCCTAGCCCAACACTAAGTCCTCTCAACAAATGGACTGTCCGAAGAACAGAGAACAGTTCTTCTGGGAAAGCCTTTAACAAAAAAGTTCAACTTCAGTCAATACATAACCCTTACTGGTTTTTCACAATGTTTTGGTAACCTAACGAACGGATATAAATACCTGAACAGCGATTTTCTTAATTGAAGATTCATCTGAGAAGGGTTGCAGCATTGTTACACCAGGTGGTAGTTTCGTATCAAACATTGTTTGGGCCAATCTAAGCATCTCCTTCTGTTCGTCTTCACATTTGCTAAAGGTGTCTATACCAAGCTCCCTAATCAGAAGAAGCATGTTAAAATATACACAAACGAGTACAAAATATTGATAGTCAAGAGATCATATTCAACAATCTTCTATTACTATCTAATAAAGCCATATTGTCTTGATGCAACACAACTAATGCATACAAAGGGTGAAATTTCATTCCAACAGAAATAAGGTAAATTAGCCCTCTCAGAAGCGCTTTGCAGAGTAAATCCAAGAAATCCTCGACAATTTAATATTTGCCCTACACCCCTTGTGTGAATTCTCTCTTGTATTTACTGACATGTTAATAATCATTTCTAGAGCACCTAAAGTAAAGGCTTTTTTCCATTTACATGACCACGGAGGATCGAGTGATGCCTCTCATCGTGTTAGTAAATTTATAGTTCCACTTCCAAATGGTGTTCAAAGTCCTCGTAGTGTACTTCCTTGTGAATAAAGGAACTATCAGTGGGAGGCCTGAAAATTAAGACTTAAGAACTTAGGGACATGGCTGCCAAACAGGTGTGGTAGTTTGCGTGGGTCAGTAATATTTATGTGAAAAACAATGGGTTTTGGGAGTACAATCCTCCTGCAAATTGTAGTGTAATGGAGAAAGATTCCCAAGTTCAAGCACATTCAAGGAAGGGTATACAATGAATAGATGGTGTTGAATTTCTTACATGGTTGAAAAGTGAAGAGAGAACACACACGAATTACGTGGTTTGGCCATTTGGCCTACATCCACAAAATAACTATAAGACTTTCATACTCCCTTAGAAATGAATTACAATGGTCACCTTATAAAAAAATGAAATAACAAGTGATAAATATGGGGGAAATCACTCCAAATCATATCACAATCAAATTAAATCTCAATTAATACCTAATTACGTCAATTATCTAGATCCTAATCTAAATATATCAAATATGATTTTCATGGTCAATCTTGATTTCCAACACTCCCCCTCAAGTTGAACACGAAAATCAGAATTAAAGTGTTCAACTTGAAATAAAGGAACTGCCTTCAAGAAAAACTTGGATTCTTTTAATTTCATGATATTGTTAGAGATCCATGATTTAATATGCACGGATTAACACATCTTGCAATATAATATGGAATAATCCATGGCACATGATCAGTTTACTATCGATGAATGAAATGCACAGAATAACCATCGTGCTACGCAGAAGAAAAATGAGAAAGGATCGAAACCTGCTCTGATACCATGTTGAATTTCTTACATAGTTGAAAAGTAAAGATAGAAGAAGACACAAGAATTACATGGTTCGGCCATTTGGCCTACATCCACAAAATAATGCTCAAAGGGTTATAAGACTTTCATACTCTCTTAGAAATGAATTACAATGGTCACCTTTATTAAATAGGTGAATTTATTAAATAGGTGAAATAATAAGTGATAAATATGAAAAAATCGCTCCAAATCATATCACAATCAAATCAAATCTCAAACAATCCCTAATTATATCATTTATCTGGATCCTAATCTAAATCATATCAAATATGATTTTCAAGATCAATATTGATTTCAACAAATGGTCTTACACGAAAAATGGGCAGAGTGGATATACATGGCTTCAGAGTTTTCAGACGTATTGAGCTTGTTTGGAATCAAATGAACACTAAAAAGCACTCGTTCATAATAATGTGGTTAGAAGCACACAAAAGACTATTTACAAAGGACAAATTGGAGAAATCCTTCCACATTGCATCAATGTGTAGAGTTGATACGGGAATAGTTGAACATCTCTATTTTGAGTGGAATTGGTCAAGGGGTCTGGTTCATGAATCAAAGAAGTGGTCAGCTAAAATAAACTAGTTCGATTCAGTTTAAAGGTGTTGAGTGTGCGTCCTCGATGCCAAGAAAAGTTAGGATGCTCGCGCACTATTTTGTATTGCATAAATGTTTTGTTTATTAATAAAAGGTTTTGAGTTGGTTAATCTTAATGGCATTAATAAGTACAACATGTCGTGAGGTCTGGACCCTCCCTCCACTTATTTAGGTAAAAAGGTAGTACTAGAAGTGTCAAGTACTTGATCTCTAAAACGGATTTGCTGGTCAATAAAACTTAATCGGTGCATTAAGGTTCGACTTAATTGCCACAAGCTGAGAGTGACGAGAGTGCTCAGACACTATGGGTTAGTGGGGCTTGTGACGTAGGTATAGTCGATGAAATCGATATACCCGAATCCAATCACATGGGTTTTTACTCTAGGTTGTCAATTATTTGGATTACACACGATGGTACACATGAGCTTTTGACCTTAAAGGTTGTGAAAGATGTGCGTATAGGATTGGATATGTTACTAGAGTAGTCAGACTCATATCACCCTAGGTGGAGTCCACCTCTAGTGCAATTCGCTTAATGCAGGTACAGTTCTTCATGAATCGCCACGATAAGGATTCATTGTCCTGAACAAGCATGTATCATGTGCGATCATAGGTAAGTGAAATTAAAGTATAAAGGCCAAAGCATATAAACTAACGTATGGGGTCATGGAGGGTAGTTGTGTAATTCACGTTACAACGTTCTCATGTTACTAAGGCCAATGATTTTGACATTCCGTCACTTTCAGAGTTTCTATTATTCTTCTTAAATGATTAGAATCCCACTTTAGTTATAAGATTAGAATCCGATTTTACTAAAGGGAAAAGCTCATGATTGAGGTGCATGTAAAGAAAGAATGCCAGAGGTGATCTACAAAGAAATCTCAGAAAGCTCATACATTCGAGAATGAACTGACAACTCTTGAAAATAAAAGAAAGCAATGGTGCTTTTAGTTCTCTGAATCAATTTCCTGAAAAATTTTATCTAACTATGGTTCCTCCAAGTAAAGAGCTTATACGTATGCCCTAATTTTGATCAAAAGATCGCAATGATCACGTCATTTCGGATTCAATTGGGCGACGATTAGGTTGGCTAGACTACAACCATATTCTTGGTATCCTCCCAATGCCAATTAAAACGAAACTAGAGAGTCGCGCTATATGAAGAGAACAAGACGTTTTATCTCTTATACTATGTAGGGGGCATTTGCGTTATGTGCAGATGGTGAAAAGAGACATCAAATTGAGGATTATTGGATATCAAGTACGTACAAAGATAGATAGAGATAGGCTATACATTGAACAACTTTTAAGCAAATAAATTGTATTTTTCGTTTAGTAGATGACAACTAGCAAGTTAGTATAGTGGCTTAGATAACCACTTCTTTTGAACATGCAATCTGGATTGTGGATTGGCATGTTTCTTGTTGGAATTCACTAATGTTTGCTTGTTAGTTAATGAAATATTTACTTTACACCAAGAAAAGAAGGAATTATCTAAAGACAATTGCAAAAGTACGGGTTTATATACGCGGGCATAGTACAAATGACATCTTACTTTTAGGGTTTAAGGATAAGAATGATGGTACTATTTGGGCATCAGCAAGATTAGTAGACTATTGAACTAATTTCTGAGGAAGATACTTCCCCTTTTCATCAATGTGTAAAAGGTAGTTAACGTAAAGAGAAAAAATATCTTAATCTGTTAAAAAGAAGATCCAGAAATGAATTCATTAACAGAAAACAAGAGTGAATGTTTAGCACCTGTAACTATCTGATGCCTTAATAGGGTCATTATCTGCAATAGCAAGCACAAGACCAGCATATCCTAATCTGAGTTTCTCAGGAAGGTCCTTCACTTGCCCATAATCAAGCAATGCAACCTAATTAGTGCACCAAAATTGGTATCATATTGATGAAATTAATTGAAAAAAAAATGTGGAAACATTGTTGACAGAATTAATCAATGAAAAGGGATGAAAGATTGGATGTGGACTTGCCTCGGAACCTCGACAAATTAAAATATTTCCAGGATGAGGATCTGCGTGAAAGAAACCACTCTTCAGTATCATTTGTCCATAAGCAAGAGTCAAACTTTTAAGAATGTTCCTGTATTTTTAAATACTGAATCAGATCTTCATTCTGATGCATTATTATGTTAAACGCAACAAATTTCCACCAGAATAAAGGGAAAGAGCATAAGGATTCAAAGGCACACTGAATTTCCAAGTTACAGCACATCAAAACAAATAACAAAACGTTTCAATCACAAGATGGAGTTTTGTGAGGAGGTGGGGGGACAAATACATTCAAGAATTCAATATTGATAAGCATTTTATCAAATTCACTAAGGGCGTGTTTGGATTGATGGATTTGAAATCTATGGATTTCAAATTTATCGACAAATCCATTTAAGTTCATTCGGATGAATTCATGTTACGATGGATTTCAAATCCCTTGTCATTCACTTTGAGCTATTTTCTCCATAACTACGGTAGATTTCAAATGACTCCATTTTAGGTGTCATTTCAAATCCTTCCTCCAAATCCCCTCCCCAAATCCAAATCACTCAATCCAAACACACCCTAAAATGGAAATTCTCCTAATAAGCATAAAAAACACAAGCATCAAATTTTTAGAGGCCACAACGGAGTTTTCACTGAAGTGATATCATAAAAACACACAGATAGGTTAGGGAAATGTTAAAGGGGTGCAAGCATGATTTCGATAATTATGGGATTAAGTGTACAGGGTACACAAGCACAAAAGATAAAGAAAAGAAGATTTCATACACTATGGGTTGATCAAGGGGCTTACTGCTTTGCTGCCGCTGCTACCTTACCAACAGGATTTATGCCTCTTTTTGCTATCTCATCTTCAAGCTTCAGGATCGGGATTCCATCAATATATTCCATCACTAGAACCCTCCTATCATTGGAATTGTAAGAGAATCATTCAACAGCAATGGACGTTTTTGAGTGCAGATTGTGGAGAGATGCACTATTATAGAATTTAAAATTTTAAAACGTCACAAATGATCGAGTCTCGAATGACAATATTTGTGTTTAACTGGATAAGGAAAATGCAAAACCATTTTTCTCTGTAAACTTAGCCAAACAAGATTGTCAGAAATAATACCTTGTCGCCATATTCTGTATCAGTCGTGGCACTAAAACTGGGCTCTTTTTGTTATGCTCATACAGGAAAGGTCGAATTTTCTCCATAGCGTTGGCTTCCCTTGAAAAATCGAATTCATATCCAATCTTGGATAGCAAAATACAACAAATGTCACTCAAGTTTCAGTAAATGACTAAACAAATAAAAACAAAGATAAAATGGCAAAAGCAGACACCACTTGTTTAATCCAATAAAAAGGATATGTAAATAAACTTGCAATGCATATTAAGGAAATAAATAACCATTCTGAGAATGACCATAAAACCATATTTTGTAGCATGAAACAAATTTAGAAAAGAGTGACGCAATTCAAAAAAGCAACGGGCACAAGTATAATTCTCCCATTGAAATTCATACTGACATTTCAAGAAGTGTTCTATGTAATGGAGAAGCAAAAAAGAAAGGTTGAAATATAATTTTGACGATAAAACCCTTCGTTTTAGGAGAAGGATGTTAAATAGGAAAGCATTAAAGAAGATAAATACTGAGAAACAGCTAGAAAAATCTTTAATGTACACTATGTATGTGTTATTCTAAAATTCTTCGTATGCAAATAATAATATAGTAATAATCACAATGAAGTAGCTGTGATATGGAGTGTTTTAGCAATCATGTGGCAAATTACCGGAATAACTCTCAATATTGTGCGAGCATCTTGTAATCAACTTAATCAAATACAGATTGCAGTAAACCAAGTTTCTGAAATCTTATGATTATTTCATTACGTAGGTAACCAAGAAATTTTAGCATAAACTTAGAGACTACCAATTCTTTTGTAATTGCATAAGTAATCAAATACGGAAAAAACCACTGGATATAATTAGAGAAGGCATACTACCAAAACACAATAAGAGAATCAGAAAACCAAAACTAAAAAGGTAACAGCAAAATCCTCTGATTAGAAAATTCATGAAGATACAGTCTGGAAATTGGTATGTCAGTAAAACAATGACTCAAGCATCAACATGCTACCTGTGTTTCCATTTCTTTGGTTACGGAATATAGATCAAATTTTATATCTGTTTTTTGCATGTATAAGGCGAAAGCTTGCAAGTTGCGGATATCAGTCATCATTAGATCCTGGACTCCAGGATGCTGAACCTACATTCGTAACACTAATTAAACCTTAAACACACATCAGAACCATAAGCTGCAATGCAAAGTTTTAATACCTTGACGACAACATCAATCTTATCACCCTTGAGTCGTGCTCGGTGAACCTGATTATACACAATTTTTTATATTGCAAACAGTTGTGAGCACAAAAAGAATACTGTCGAAACAGCTAAAGAACAAAATATTGTCAACGTACAGCAACAACAATTAAGGTCCTTAACACAAGTTCAAGTTTAATGTTCAAAACCGTATGTTCTAAATCTCCTCTTTGTGTTGTGATATAGTAAATGTAGTGTCAATCATAGGAAAATCACATTTAACCATGCTGAAGCCTCAAAATGCTACCTGAAGAAGAAACGTCTAAGGTAAAAAAAGATACTTTCTTTCTCAAGAGACTTTGTTTCATTTTCGGTACAATTATTCACTCTGAAGGATAGATTAGCTTTCCAACAAACCAAAGACAAGGCTCGTATAATTCAGGTGCGTTTGGGTTGATGGATTGGGATTTGGGGAATGGATTTCAAGTAAGGATTATAAAATATGCCATAATAATTGAAAAGTAGCTCAAAATGAGTCTCAAGGGATTTGAAATTCACTGTTACTTGAAATCATCATCCTAAACAAGCTCAATGGATTTCTTGATGCATTTGATATTTATGGATTTCAAACCCTTTCAATCCCAACATCTCAGTTGTTCGCTTTGAAAAGGAATTGGGAGGGGTGAGAAAAGGAATATCTTTGCATTACAAAATCCAAGCTTCGAATTTGTTCAACCAAAGCAAAGCTCTTTGAATCAGTCCTATTTAAGCATGTTCGTAAAAACTGATTTTGAGCTTTTTGCTAAAATATAAACTATTTTGTTGTTTGGTTTAACTAATTATGCTTCAGCTCCTCTGGAAAAAAAGGCCAAAATAAGCTATAAAAGTAAAAGCATGTTTGTGGCAACTTCTACCAATTCTAGTTTTCAGCAAGTTTTGCAAACAACCTCACTCATAACTTCTTTGCCAGTTTTACGATTTTTCATAAAAAAGCTTTAAGCCGGAGTGCACAAGGAGAAATACCTGTGCAATTGAAGCAGAACCAAGAGGAGTAATATCAAATCTTTCAAATAGTTCATCCAGATTTCGACCCAATTCCTTCTCCACAACAACCTTCACCACATCATATGATGTAGCAGGGGCCTGATCACATAGTGTGACGAGCCTTTTCACCCACGCAGCCGGTGCCAAATCAGGCTTCCCAATAATCTGTGCCACCTATACAAACGCGAAAATCAATTGCCACCACAGCATTGTAAACTAAATAAAATCAAAACATGGTCTTTTAATTTCCTTCTAAACTTCAAACATTAATATCAAGTGATAAAAAAACAAAGCTATCAATATGTGATAATAACAAACAATGCCCATGTACAGGATACAATAACCTGTCATAGAAATCAACTAAGGGTGGTTTCAGCCAAAGCTGTTCAAAAGCTAAAATCTGCATTTGGAGTTTAAGAGCTATTTTGATGACTATATGGCCGCCTTTTCTATAATCTCCTTTGGACATTTTTGCATTACAAAACCATGATGTGGCAAATATGGAAATCTTGGATTTTACAACAATCAAATTCTGCAAGTCCCATGTGAAAGTTGGGCCAAACTCGCACTAAGAGTACAAAAGACAGGATAAAAGGCTGAAAATCAAGAAGCCCTCAATGAATCAAGCTACAAAAAGTGGAGTGGAACAGTTGAAAATCAAAACACACACAAAAGAATGGATGTGAAGATAATTAGTAGAACTACCAAAAAGTACCTTCAGAAAAAATCCGCCTAGGTCAGTGCACATATTATAAATCTTATCAGCCGCAACTTCGTGTTGCTTCTCCCACATTGCCTCTCTTTTCTCCGCATTTTTCTCAAAATTGACTCGCACTTGAAACGCCTAACAAAAATTAACACAAACTTATTTACACTGGATATTACCCAATTTAAACACAACACGAAATTCACACATTATATGTATATGTATAAAGAAAAGTATGTATTTATTACCTTGTAACCAGTATAGATATCAACAGCTCGAACCCAGAATTGGAAGGATCGTTGCCAGGGTCTGAATTGAATACAAAGATTATCCTGAATCTCTTTCAAATTAAGAGGAAGCATGGTTGATTCAGAGACACTTCAATTTTTTTTTTAATTTTCCCTATAACGGGTCCTTTTCTTCTACTTCTGTGGTTGGTAATATTTTGTTACATGTTATCGAAAATGGTGGTGGACCTGGTGATGGATGCTGAAAGTGTCTCAACTCTCATGCATGTTTTAGAAGTAATACAACTATATATATATATATATGATTGCTGGTTTATCTTTTTCGTAGTTTGTGATTAAAGAACTTCTGGTAGATTTTTCTGGGGCTTTGGTTTAAAAAGGAGGAGAAATGAATTGGATTTGGATTTGGATTTGGAAATGGAAATGGAAATGGAAATGGGGCACATTTATTACAAATTTAAAAGGGGATGTTTAGAGTTAAGAGTTAGAATTAGAGGGTGTGGGCTTTTGCCTAATTTACATACAAGATTTAAAACCAACCTAACTCTATTTTATTATTACTCATTTGCTTGTACGTTGCACGTAATTTACATAATTTATTAAATTAATTTAACAATAAAATTTAGATGAACAAAATTAAGATTCTCGGTAATACTTTACTAATGTAAATTAATCTAAAAAAATTAAAGTTTGAAACGACAAATAACATAAATTTCTACATTTATTTGGAATTCTCATTAATTTGTTTCTCGTTTGATTTTTAATGGATGTTAAAACCTTATTTTTACTGGATTTTGGGGTTCTTTTTTTACATTTGTTTATGAACAAATTTTATTGTCGCTAACTCTTTCTTTATTATTCATTGTTAGTCTGTTTTATTTTGTTCGCATCACCTTCTTCAAAACATTTGTGATGGGCCCCAATTAAAGCTCGGCCCAAGGTCCCAGGTTTAGAGGATTACCGCCCATAATGGACCTAGCTTCATGGGCTAGGGTTTGAGCATGGTAGGCCCATATCCCCTAAGTCCAACCCGTCTACAAATCTGACAACTATAAATACAGTTTTAGTTAATTCGTTAATCACGTTCTGATCATTTGAAGAATTACCCTAATCTTTTTGAATATCCTCAGCTCTCATTATTAGAGAAACTCATTATATTGAACTACGAAAGGGCCTATCTGTTAGGTACGTAGGCACCTTGAATCACTCGAGATAAGCCCACAATCCGAAACACCTTATCTGGTCTATCGTGAGACGGGACGGATCCCACCTCCACGTGTCTCTCACGTGACACACTATTTGATCTTGCATCATTTTGGCGCCGTCTGTGGGAAAGGTCGACCCAATCACTGAGAATGCAGACTAGGTCTCAAGCACGTACCAATGGTGGTAGGACGGGCAACAACACTTCTGCTGGAGGCGCTGGGAGCAGAGACCTTGCACCGGCGACTCATCCAAACCCCGCTGCTGAAGAAGCTCCGAACCTGCTTCCCCCACCATCAGCCCCGACGGTGGTCCACCCCTCAGAGAGGGTATTCGAGATCACTCAGGAGGCACTCAAGGCTCTAGTGGAGGAAGCCTCTGTCAGAGCAGCCGCCCAGGTGGTCCAGCAGTATGCGTTGAGGCACCCCTCTCGGGGAGACCCTCAGCCTACTCCTAGAGCGGCCAACCCCCCACTAGGGGTAGGCCTCAGGACACACGCCACCCGGCTATCCCTCGGAGACCTTCGCCCCGAAGAAGCGAAGTCCAGCGATCGCGCGCAACACCCGAGCGTGACAACCACGAGCGCGTCCCAAGGCGCTAGGCCCCTTTATCCCCGCGCCAAGGTCGGAGGTCCCCGACCCCCGCGGAGGTGGTGTCTAGGCACTCGGGGGTTCCAAGCAATGAGAGGTCTCACTGGCAACCCGAGGCTAGTGTCAATTCCACTCAAGAGCGCCACCCACGTGGCCGCGACAGAGAGCGTGCCTCTCAGGGGTCCCCTCGTCGAGGTCAGAGAACTCTGACGCCCGAGAGGGTCCAATCCCTGCAGAGTCACGCAGGTCCCCTCGCCTAAGTCGGAGGTCCCCATCCCGTGGCGAGGTACCCTCCAGACACGAGCCCCGAAGGTCTTCTCACCAAACTCGGAGGTCTCACCTTTCGGACGAGGCTTATTCCAAGCAGAAGTCCAGTAGGTCCCCTCGCAGAGATTGAAAGCCCCCGACCCCCAAGAGGAACCACTCTGGGCTAGATCGCAATCAGCCGCCTCTGGCACAGGGGGAGGCGGCCTTGCCGCCAGGAACATATGAGGAATCACGTCTTGAGCACTTAGCAGTGGCGGCACCGAGACAAAGCCCATTCTGCCCCGCCATCCTAGCCGAGGCAATCCCACAGGGGATGAAGATCCCTCACCTCAGCGAATATGATGGCACAGGGGACCCTCAAGAACACTTGGACAAGTTCAGCGCGAAGGCGGACATGTATGACCTAAGCGACGCGGCCTATTATAAGATCTTCAGGACGACCCTCTCGAGCGTGGCTCTATCGTGGTTCAACCAGTTGCCCTTCGGTACTATCACCGAATTTGAGCAACTAACACAGCGATTTTTACAACATTTCTCCATGAACAAGAAGTATCCTAAGACCGCGTCATACTTGTTCACAATCAAGCAACGGGAGGGGGAGTCACTTCGAGAATATGGCAGACGCTTCTCGACGGCGGTGGCCGAAGTGCCCCACGTCAACCACGAGCTGCTTTCCAGCATCATGCAACAGAACCTCCCCCCAGGGAGGTTCAGGGAGTCGATCGCTGGAAAGCCCCCAACCACTATGGACGAGTTGCTGACCCGCGCTGAGAAATATATCCGGATCGAGGAAGCGGTCGATCCCGCCAATGTTGAGACGGGTGCCAGCAAGAGGAAGGTCCAGGAAGAAGATAAGCTTCCAGAGCCCAAGGAGCGCAGGTCGATGCCTCCCCAGGAATTTGCTAAGTAAACCCCGCTCACCTTGTAGCGCGAGCAGGTGCTCGCCAAGTCGAACAAGTACTGTCGTTTTCATCGCGACAATGGACATACTACGGAGGAGTGTCACCACCTCCAAAACGAGATAGAAGAGCTGATACAACGTGGTCACCTACAGGAGGTGGTCTCATTTTCTGCGGGAGCTGGGCGAGAGACCGAAACCTCGCGGGGGCGTCACGACAGAGACCTATCGAGGGAGGGTAGTGATAAAGACAAGGGCGATCAAGCGCCCCCAATAGAAAAGGACTCAGACACCCTTCCTCTCAATGGGATCATCGGTGTAATCCCACGGGGCCCAGCAGGAGGGGACTCAAATAACTCGAGGAATAACCTGCTCCGAGCCGCCTCGGGATTACCCGCTGTCAGCCCATCGCTAGGTGGTCAGGTGTTCCAAGTGAGTCAAGGAACTCCCTCGATCGGCTTTGGAGATGAGAATTTGCATATACAAGTCCCGAACCACAACGACGCGCTAGTAATCTCCGCCACCATATCGAACTTCTAGGTGAAGAAGATACTAGTGGATAGCGGGAGCTCAGCAGACATCATCTACTATAATCCTTTTGCTCAACTCGGTATGGCAATGCGCAGCTCGACAAGGTGAATACCACTCTCACCGGGTTCGCAGGCGAAGTAGTAGAAACATTGGGGGAGGTCGCACTTCCCTTATCATTGGGTTCGTAACCGGCAAGGGTTACTAAAATGACCAAGTTCTTGGTGGTGAAGGCCCCCTCCTCGTACAACGTGATCTTGGAGAGGCCGAGTCTGAACCTTTTTAAGGCCATTGTCTCCACCTACCACTTGAAGATGAAATTTCCTACCCCAAGTGAAATAGGCGAGGTAGTCGGCGATGTTACAACCGCCCGGGAGTGCTACGCTAACACCCTAAAAAAACTCACTAAGGGGGAGGGCGCGAGCCATAGAGACAAAGGTAAAAGGGAGATGATTAGCACCATCTCCCAGCCCATGGGGGGCATCAAGCGTCAGGAGTTGGAGCTCGCCAAGGACCCCCGCAGGGAGACCAGCACCGAGGCCATCGAAAAGCTTGGGGTGGTAGAGCTGGTGTCCGGGGAGCCCGATAAAGTTGCTAAGAATGGGGTACCCCGCACATGGAACATCGCCAACCTCAACCGCGAGTACCAGTATTAGGCGGTAGTGTCATTTTTACTTAGTCAATTTTTGATTATGCTTATTATGTTTGCTTAGGAGTTATTTTTTCCCTTTGAGATCGAGTTGGCCTACGAGCCAAGCGTTGAATATTCTTTGATAGTCATGTTTTCCCTTTGTTCAATTGCGATCGAGTTGGCCCCGAGCCAAGTGTTTAATAAAAGGCTTAGTGTAGCACACTTATGTTTCAGTTATTAATTCTTCGCGCACCCTTCTCGTCACTTGATAATTAGAGGTTGAGGCTCAATACCCCCCAACACTTAATAACTAGAGGTTGAGGCTCAATGCTCCCCTAGAGGATGAGGCTCATCGCCCCTCCCCCACTACTTAATCCCTAGAGGCTGAGGCTCATCGCCTCCCCTAGCGGATGAGGCTCATCGCCCCACTACTACTTAATCCCTAGCGGCTGAGGCTCATCGCCCCCCCTAGAGGATGAGGCTAATCGCCCCCCCCTCTCCCAACTACTTATTCCCTAGAGGCTGAGGCTCATCGCCCCCCCTAGCGGATGAGGCTCATCGCCCCAACACTACTTAATCCCTAGCGGCTGAGGCTCAAAGCCTCACCACTACTTGGTCACTAGGACCGGGGCTCATCGCCCTTACACCATCCTTCCTTAAGCGCCAGCCTTTATGCGCCGGTATTCCTAAGTGTCAAACCCATCACGCTCCCTTCAATTCTTCTTAGCCTGTTGGCTTCGACAGGGGGGCATAGGGGCAAAGGACATGGCATACTTGAACATAATGGCATGGCATACTCGAACATAATAAAAGCACAACACAAGGCCAACAAAATCGAGATAACTACAAGTCGAAATAACACGTAGTGCCCGAGAGAAAGTCAGTCATGAACTAAACTTAAACTCTGGGTTGAGGTCACCCTTGGGTAACCCCCCTCGAGCACATATGAGGTTGGATGTTCCCCAAAGTCGGAAGTCCCACCAAAAATAAATCTTAAAACCGCGCTAAGTGTCGGACTCTCCGTGCCTCAATAGACTTTGACAGAGGGGCATATAGGGCAGGCACGCCTCAAGAGGGTGCGTATCGCTTAAGGTTAGAAGCTTCTACAAGTCAAAGTGTGAGAAGCTCACCAATATATGACGGGTGCCGCAGAGCAGGCACGCCCCAAGAAGGCGCGCATCGCTTAGGGTTAAAAGCTTCCCCAATTCAAAGGGTGAGAAGCTCACCATACCTTGACAACAACGTTCATGCGTAAGGCCTTAGACATGGGGGCATAGAACGAAGTTATGACATTAAAAAATCGAAGAAAGAGGGCGCCTAGACGCCTACCACTTGAGGTTCGAGGCTCCCAAGTGTGAGAGCCCCCCTCACCAAAACCCTAGGTCGAGGTTACATCCCTATAGGCGCTCGAGATTTGAGGCTCCCAATGCCTTCGACAGAGGGGCACATAGGGTGGGGAAACACCCGAAACTTAACAATAACCGAGGTAGAAAGACGCCGGCGCGCCTCGTGCGGGTACCACCGTGCGGACACGCCCCAAGAGGACGCGCATTACTTGAGGTTAGAGGCCTTGAGCTCCTCCCTTCAACAAAATTTAGACTCTAGGTCACGGTTACTGGTGGGTGTCGAATCCAACAAAAATAAATTACCTACTCAAAATAATTTGTAATTAGCGATAAGTAGGGTCGATCCTCAGGGAAATGTGTAGATTCAATTCCTATATTACTAATATCGATTGAAATGGGGGATTTGGATTTAATTAACTAAAGCAATTTAAAATGCAATTAAAAACGTAAGCAAAAAGATAAGTTTCGAATTCAATGAGAGATGAGATTCTAGTCTTCGGATATTTCGGTATTGATTTCTATTGTTCGATCATCGATTGCAAATAAAATAGTTCAATGTTCTTAAATAAATTAGCTATAGTCGTCAACAAACTCTGACGACCTCGTTTTTACTTATGGTTTCGATAATCAAAACAAACTCTTTAATTATTGCCCTTATCGATTAAACAACCCTAAACAAACTCTCAGGATTTAATTTATTGATAGCATTAGATATCTATAAAAACACTAATTCCGATCAATAAACACGCAAACTCGGATTATTTAAACCGGATCACTAATTCCCATAACGACTAATCGAAAATTTGTCCATAATCAACGTCGTTAATTGCTACAATTATTAGGGTTTGCCAAACAATTACGGATTTGGTTCCTAATTAGCGAAATATAATCCTAATGATTAACTAATTGGCCAGATTAATCAATCGATTATGATATATTGTCAACAAATCACGGGGAAAGAGTGAATACTTAAAGAACAATGAAGATAAAAGAACAAGCAATCTCACGAAATTAAAAGAAATCAAACCTCAAAACCTTCGACTAGAATTATGTGTTTAGCAACACATAATCGAGAATCGCCTACAAAAGTTGAAGAATTCGAAATCCAGAGCTAAAGCAAAAACGTGAATAGTAATCCAGAGTGAGAGATGTGGAATAGAATTCCACTTATTTAAACCCTCAAAGAGTTCTATCTCGATAAGGAAACAAATTAGAATAGGATTTTAAGAATCCTACCTAAACTAGGATTGTTCAAAAAGGAAATAAAATAAAAGGAAATAATTCCTAAAAACTAGGAATCATAATTCCAGCTGTTTTCTCTTTATTCCAGCAGTCAAAGTCAACCCCAGCGGTCAAAGTCAACTTTAGCGGATTTGTGTGTTCCCGGGCAGAAAGTTTTCGAGAGTTAAGCGTGATCACGCCTAAAATGAACAAACTTTCTGCTGTCATATTTTTGCCTCCAACCACTTCAAGTCTTTTTAAGCCCGTTTTAGCACCTTTTCATCTCTTCTCTATGCAAACACCTAATTGTTTCAATATAAGCACAAAAACATGAGATAGAGAATAAAAACATAACAAATGACGCTACGTAAAACACATAAAACGTGCACAAAATACACGTTAACAAATACCCCCACACATATGCTATTGCACGTCTCGGGCAATGTTTAAGTTCAAGCATCGCAAAAGTCAACAAAAATTCCAACACCAAATCAAATAAGCATAGAAAATCATGGACCGAAGAACAAAAATCAAGAATGACAAGATGACGCATGCGAATAATCGAAGACCTCAATACCACATTAGATTAAAACCAACACGATGATTTCACTCGAAAAACAAGAATGCATGATATCAGACGACTATTCTCACAATCCTCCCCAACACTCGTGTATAAGGTTTAACGTGTTTCGCTCAAGTCTTAACATGTCAATGTAATCCCATAGGCTTGCTTATACACCAAAATCGCCACTACTATCGAAATGTGCACAAAAGAATCAAAAGGTCTTTTATTCAAGGTTGTAATGGGGCTAGGGCTCGGGGTAGGAATAAAGAGGATAATGAAGGCTAAGTCCGATTAACTCGTAGAGCATCAGTCAACGTTGGGTAAATAAGACAATAAGGACCCAAGTACCTCTTTTCAATCGTTCTCAAACTCCATTCGTCATCATTCATTCATTTTTGTCGTTTCTTTCTCGATCTAACCCTCTTTTACATTTTTTTTTCTTTTTCGTTCTTTTCCTTTTTTTTTTTTTTTTTCGGTAGGTACCCTTTATATTCTTCCAAAAGTTCCCCCACACTTTATTCGATACACATCATTCTTTTGAATTCCCAAACAACTACAATCTCGATGCTCAACTCATTTTTCGGACGGGTAACAACATAGAGATATAAAAAGACGGTAAAAACTCAAATTCGGGTTTTCAAACAAGAAATAGGCCAAAAGCTCAAAGTGGGTTAACTAAGGAAAAAAATAAAAGGTAGGCTTATTTGGCTAAGTGGGTATATCCTAAGTGCCTTTATCATATTCCAATGTGCACGAAATCATGTAGTCTTGACATGGTTCAAAGCAAGTTCTAGCATATACAAAACACGCAAGACAAACACACAAGAAGGAAAGAAAATGTCATGTATGATCGACAAAATAAAAGGCTCAAAAACTCACATGGTAGGGATTAGTCGTACTAATACATGCAATCCTATCGTTCTCGTTCGATTGTTATGCTAGCAAAAACTTTCACATGGCTAGAGGCTACAATCAACCCATGGTCAAAATGTTCAATCCTAACTAGTTCAATCAGAAGCCAAAAAAGACTACTATTCATTCAAAAAAATGACGTGCTAAAAATAAACAAAGCTTAAACGTGCAATCGCAAAAGAAGTCACCCCCCCACACTTAGACAGTACATTGCCCTCAATGTAAAAACATGTAAGCACCGATAATGCGTAATAATAAAAGAGCAGTGAAAGAGTGACTCCCCTAGGCATCACTCGGACGTGATGCCGAAGTGATCGAGAAGGCGTGAAGCGGTGGTTCGCGGCGGAGTTATTAGCGGAAGAATTGGTTGCTGTTTGCCGGCGATGCTGCATTCAAAAATGGAGAAGAAGGTGAGTAAAGACGGCGGTTGTGATTAGGGATTTAAATTTTTTTTTTTGGATAAAAAAACGAAAATAAGAATTGATAAAGGATGTAGAGGCAGAAAGTTTGTTCATTTTAGGCGCGATCACGCTTAAAATTCACAAACTTTCTGCTCGGAAATTAAAAACAAAGCAAAAAGAAACCAAGGAACCGAAAATTTAAAACGAGCATGGGTTGCCTCCCAAGAAGCGCCATTGTTTAACGTCGTCGGCTCGACGATGCTACAAAGTTATGTAGCATGGTTTGGTAGTTCCAACTCCATTGTTTCAACATCGTATTTTTGATATCCTTCACAAAACGGTTTCAAACGATGTCTATACACCTTGAGAATCTTTCGTGTGGTTAGATTTTGTATATAAACTGCACCAGATGAAAAAATGTCAATGATAATAAATGGTCCAATCCAACGGGAACGTGGCTTACCCGGAAATAACTTGAAGCGAGAATGGGCAAGAATAACTTTTTGTCCTATGACTAAGTTCTTTCTTGAGATCGTCTTATCTCGAAAAGGCTCCGTTTCATTCTTGTAGATCTTCGAATTCTCATTTGTTTCGTTATGAATTTTCTCTAACTCTTGGATTTTCAACTTCGGTGCCTGGACAATAGATGAAAGTATTTTAAAAGTTGACGAATGTAAATAAATACGAGAAACATTAAGAGAAAGTGATTGAAGGGAATCAATGTCCGATTTCTTCTCTTCGAGTTCCCGGTTTGGCTTAAGTTGCTCTTCCTTCACGTCCAAATCGTTAGTGGTCAAAGCTACTTGTAATGGATCTCCATGCTCAAATTCGAACATAGTCTGCATCGAAGGGTCAATAATATCTATACAAAAAACAGAATGATAGTCACGAGGGTCCTTCATGGAATCATATATATTAAATTTTATAATTTTTCCATCAAATTCCATGGTGAGAGTCCCATCATGTACATTAATTATGGTCCTAGACGTTTTCATAAAAGGTCTACCAAGTAATATAGGAGCAAAAGTGTTAGACTCGTTATGACCCATATCAACAACGTAAAAATCAGCAGGAAAGACTAGATCATTAACTTGTACTAATATATCCTCTAAGACACCATCAGGGTAAGCATTAGATCTATCAGCTAATTGAATAACAACACCGGTTTCTTTTAGCTTCCCTACATTAAGTGATTTATAAATCGAACGTGGCATGACATTAATCGAGGCTCCTAAATCTAGCATGGCCTTTTCAATTCGAATGTTTCCTATCCTACAAGGAATCGTGAACATACCTGGATCTTTATACTTTGGAGGTAATTTCTTTTGAAGAACAGCAGATACATTTTCTCCTACGTGTACCTTCTCATTGCCTATAAGCTTTCTCTTAGTCGTGCACAATTCCTTAAGGAATTTAGCATAACGAGGTACTTGCTTAATGGCATCGAGAAGTGGAATATTTACCTCAACTTTTCGAAATGTTTCGAGGATCTCCTTTTCTTGCTCTTCTTTTTTCGATTTGGCAAATCGGCCTGGGAAAGGTGGTGGAATCACGAACGTTGGTTTTTTCATGGTAGGCTCTTTTTCTTTCTTTACCAGCTCCTTCTCCTCTTCATACTTTGAGGTTCGTTCGGGTTCTTTCAGTTCTTTTCCGCTTCTCAAAGTGACGGCACTTACATTCTCTCTTGGATTCACAATGACCTGAGAGGGAAGCTTGCTCGAGTTTCGGGCCACCAATTCGTTCATGGTAGTGGTCATCTGACTCATTTGATTTTCCAAATTCTTTATAGCATTTTGACTTTCCTGTTGAAATTGTTGAGTGTGAGCGGTCAATGCTTTAATCATATCTTCAACAGACATACCTGAGGATTGAGTTTGTTGAGGAAACTGGGGTGCTTGAGGCCTTTGGTAAGGAGGTCGTGGCGCGTAACTCAAGTTCGGGTGATCTCTCCATCCAGGGTTGTATGTATTCGAAAAATGGTCGTATTTTCGCTGTGCGGGTCCCGGAAAACCAACCGCGTTGGCTTGTTCGAAATTTTGATTTTGGGCAGTCGGGCACATCTCGGCCAAATGGCCAATTCCAGAACATATTCCGCATGAGTTAACCTGTTGAGAGTTTCCTAGAACCAATTTTTGCACCATAGATGTCAAATCATTTAAACGTTGATTAAATAATGACACGTTTACCTCATTCGCTTCTTTCACCTCTTTCGGTGCATGATCTTGTCGGAGACTGAATTGTTGAGAGTTGGAAGCCATATTTGAAATCAGATTTCTTGCTTCAGTCGGAGTCTTGTAGATCAGTGCACCACCACTCGCGGCATCAATCATGTTTCTATCCATAATCGTGAGTCCTTCGTAGAAATACTGGATAAGAAGCTGCTCAGGAATCTGATGTTGTGGACAGCTTTCAACCAATTGCTTGAAACGTTCCCAGTACTCGTACAGAGTTTCGCCCGTAAACTGTCGAACTCCACAAATCTCTTTCCTAATATTAGCCACTCGAGATGCTGGAAAAAATCTTTCTAGGAACAGTTGTTCCATCTCGTTCCACGTATTGATCGAGCCGGAAGGGAGAAAGTAGAGCCAATCCCTAGATTTGTCGGCTAAGGAAAAAGGGAAGGCTCTCAGTTTGATTTGATCTTTGCTCACATCTTTCGGTTTCATAGTCGAACAAACCCTTCAGATGTTTATGCGGGTCATCTCCTGCAAATCCACGAAAAACAGGTAGTAAGTGAATGAATCCAGATTTTAATTCAAAGTCTACCTCAAGATTAGGAAAAGGTATGCAGAGAGGTTGTTGATTAGGATTTGGCATGGCCATATCTTTCAGAGTTCTTTCGTTCCCATTGGCATTAGCAGGGGCAGCGTTATCCATGTGTTCGTATTCTTCCTCCGAGTCGCTAGAAGAATCAGTACGTTCCAGTGTAGAGTGATTTCGTTGCCTCGTTTTCTTACGTAAACGGCGAGCTCTCTTTTCGATCTCGGGATTGTATTCAAGTTCACTTCCACGAAAGGTCCTAGGCATACAAAAACTTAAACAAAACAGAAAATATCAGTAGCACAGGAAATAAATCTATTAACACCGTTCCCCGGCAATGGCGCCAAAATTTGGTGGGTGTCGAATCCAACAAAAATAAATTACCTACTCAAAATAATTTGTAATTAGCGATAAGTAGGGTCGATCCTCAGGGAAAGGTGTAGATTCAATTCCTATATTACTAATATCGATTGAAATGGGGGATTTGGATTTAATTAACTAAAGCAATTTAAAACGCAATTAAAAACGTAAGCAAAAAGATAAGTTTCGAATTCAATGAGAGATGAGATTCTAGTCTTCGGATATTTCGATATTGATTTCTATTGTTCGATCATCGATTGAAAATAAAATAGTTCAATGTTCTTAAATAAATTAGCTATAGTCGTCAACAAACTCTGACGACCTCGTTTTTCCTTATGGTTTCGATAATCAAAACAAACTATTTAATTATTGCCCTTATCGATTAAACAACCCTAAACAAACTCTCAAGATTTAATTTATCGATAGCATTAGATATCTAGAAAAACACTAATTCCGATCAATAAACACGCAAACTCGGATTATTTAAACCGGATCACTAATTCCCATAACGACTAATCGAAAACTTGTCCATAATCAACGTCGTTAATTGCTACAATTATTAGGGTTTGCCAAACAATTACGGATTTGGTTCCTAATTAGCGAAATATAATCCTAATGATTAACTAATTGGCCAGATTAATCAATCGATTATGATATATTGTCAACAAATCACGGGGAAAGAGTGAATACTTAAAGAACAATGAAGATAAAAGCACAAGCAATCTCACGAAATTAAAAGAAATCAAACCTCAAAACCTTCGACTAGAATTATGTGTTTAGCAACACATAATCGAGAATCGTCTACAAAAGTTGAAGAATTCGAAATCCAGAGCTAAAGCAAAAACGTGAATAGTAATCCAGAGTGAGAGATGTGGAATAGAATTCCACTTATTTAAACCCTCAAAGAGTTCTATCTCGATAAGGAAACAAATTAGAATAGGATTTTAAGAATCCTACCTAAACTAGGATTGTTCAAAAAGGAAATAAAATAAAAGGAAATAATTCCTAAAAACTAGGAATCATAATTCCAGCTGTTTTCTCTTTATTCCAGCAGTCAAAGTCAACCCCAGCGGTCAAAGTCAACTTTAGCGGATTTGTGTGTTCCCGGGCAGAAAGTTTTCGAGAGTTAAGCGTGATCACGCCTAAAATGAACAAACTTTCTGCTGTCATATTTTTGCCTCCAACCACTTCAAGTCTTTTTAAGCCCGTTTTAGCACCTTTTCATCTCTTCTCTATGCAAACACCTAATCGTTTCAATATAACCACAAAAACATGAGATAGAGAATAAAAACATAACAAATGACGCTACGTAAAACACATAAAACGTGCACAAAATACACGTTAACAGTTAACCCGACCTAGAGTAAGAGCTCTCCAAGAATGAGCTTAGAGGCTCCCAAGTATGGAAGCCCTACCCCAAGTGTGGAAACCCTACCAAATGGAAATCTGAGGCTCTCAAGGGGGCACGACCCCAAGAGGGTGTCTGCCCTAGCAAGAAAGACCCCTCTGACGCGCGACCTCAAGACCGTTAATATTTGACTATTTTGAATCGCCCCAGCCCAGGCGGGACGCGCGCCAGCCTGGGCGCGCAGCCAGTCGGGGCATGCCCCAGCCCGGGCGCGCAGCCCAAGCGGCGGGCACGCCAGCGCGAGCGCGCGCCAGCCTAGGCGCGCAGCCCAGGCAGGGCGCGCGCTAGCCCGGGCGCACAGGGCGCGCAGCCAGCCCGGGCTCGCGCCAAACAAAAAAAAGAAAAGAGAAAGGAAAAAGAAGGAAGAACTTACCCGAGCTCGTCATGGAGGAGACTTTTCTTTGATGTTTGAAGTTGTCATGGGCTCGTGGGCTTTGGCATGGGCTACTATTGGGACAAGACTTTTTGTGGGCCATGCTTGAGCAAGCCTTCAAGTTGAGACTCATAGAAGCTTGGACTTTTACGGTATGGACTCACGGGTTTAAAAATGATAACTCTCGATCTCCCCACCTCGAGGAGGATCCCGAGAGTTAGGAGGGCATATGATTGGGCCCCAATTAAAGCTCGGCCCAAGGTCCCAGGTTTGGAGGATTACGGCCCATAATGGACCTAGCTTCATGGGCTAGGTTTGAGCATGGTAGGCCCATATCCCCTAAGTCCAGCCCGTCTACAAATCTGACAACTATAAATACAGCTTCAGTTAATTCGTTAATCACGTTCTGATCATTTGGAGAATTACCCTAATCTCTCTGAATATCCTTAGCTCCCATTATTAGAGAAACTCATTATATTGAACTACGAAATGGCTTGATCCTATCTGCTAGGTACGTAGGCAGCTTGAATCACTCGAGCGCAGCCCACAATTTGAAACACTTTATCTGGTCTGTCGTGAGACGGGTAGGATCACACCTCCACGTGTCTATCACGTGGCACAACTATTTGATCCCGCATCAATTTGATTCATGAATTTTTAAGTTGTATTAATATAAGAACTTTTCAGAAGTTTTTGACCAATCTCGAGTTTCTTTATTTTTTCTCTTTCTTTCTTTTTTCAGTGTAATTTTTCAGTTACATCTCTATGACACTTATTCAATAATGTTTCTCTATTACATATGATGAGAATGAACAATTCGATTGTTGCTCATAGGCTTAGTGATATGATTCTGAGTGTCCAAAATTTAACCTACCCAAATCCACTATATCGTACTAAAGTCAGTTTATTACTTATATATTATTTAAATTAGAAGAGGGTAATAGTAGGGGTGGCAATAAAATTTTGGAACATGTTTGGGTTGGTGTTAAAATATTTGTTTTGATTTGGGCCATTTTCAAAATAATTTTTATGTAGTAATATTATCATTATTCTAAAAGAGAAGCTTATTTTGTGTTTAAAGTGACAATTTTTTTAGATAAATTTACGTAATTTACCCCTACAGTTATTATCGAAACAAAAAACATATCACTGTAAATTGAGGGCAAATTCGGAACAAAATTCACAAATTAGGTAGTTCTCATACCAATCTTTATTTGTCCACATTTTGTCCTTCAACTTAACTATCACAAAAGTGAAAATCAGGATTATATTCGCCATATACCATAAAAAACTGAATCAGACGTTTGCAACCCCTCAATTGTCTCAACACACTCCCCCCAATTATCTCAACCCACTCCACATCATCTCTCTATTTGCATTTAAATTATATAATGTATTATTTTGATGATTTTAATTTTTCTCAAATTTATTAGATATTAGGTTTATAATTTTTTTGATTGATAAAAAAAATTATATTACACTGTCATAAAAATTATGCACGCGAGTACCGCGTGCACAGTCGCTAATAAGCATAAAGAGAATATTAACATGTTAGGAAGTGGGGTAAGTTTGGTTCTTTTTATTGAATGAACATAGTTTCACTTTCGAACCATAATAAATACAGCTATTTAGAAATCAACATATTTGGAAACAAACCAAACACAACCCAAACTACCTATTTACCACTCCTAATAATATGATCATCTTATATGAATAATTCATATAAAACACCAAGTCGTTTTACCATTTGTTTCTTCATGAGAAGGGTTTTGTTCAAGATTTTCGTAAACATAGGTGCACAATGACATTTTTTTTCTAACACAATTAGTTTTCCAAAATTTTTTATTTAATTAAAATGAATTACAAAAATAAAACTTGAAATGACAGAAAAAAAAATTCTAACGAAAACATAGTTGATCTTTTTTGGAGGTCTCTTTCTGTTATTTTATCTTGATAAATATTTATATCCTTATTTTTATTAAATTTCACTATCATTTACGTCTCTTCATCATCACTTAAAATCAAATCATATTGTTGATGACCCATTTCTAGCTATTCAGTTTCAATTACTTTGTTTTGTTTGCATTATATTCTTCAGAATATGAGGATTTTTATTTTCAAACTCCTTTGTGGCTTTCTTTCCTTTTTCTCCTTTTCTATTTTTGGTTATACTTTATGAATTGCACTCCTATCACATTGAGTTTCTTCATTGTTCATATATGCTTTTCTATTAGTACATACGGCAAGAAAAGTGATCTGAATACTTGAGTTTGTTATCTCTGAACAATGAATATGTGAATTTTATACTATCAATTTGTATATAACATAATACAATATAACATAAAAAGTATATATATATAAAGAGCTAAATGACAACCTAAAGTATTATAATATCGCCTCTATAAAATTTATATTATGTATTCAGTTACGATTCATGTGATGCACGTGATTATTACATTCTCAAATATTGAAATACGCTTATTATTTTAACGAAGTCAAATATTGAAATACGTTTATTGTTTTAACAAAGTCACACTGAGAACTATTTTCGATCTCTCAAAACTTCTTTATTTCCAAAAAATAAAGCGATAAATAAAGAGCATCATATACTATAATCATTACAATGCAACATTCTTAATAATCATTACACTAGGGGCTCGCTTGCTTGCCTTGATTAGGTGGGTTAAATACTTTTCATATTTAATTTGTTGTTTGCTTGCTACTAATTAGGCTCATGATTCATAATAGGCCCGGAATGTAATCTATGGATGTTGGGGACATTAGATCAGGCCAAGGAGGTGTGATATGTTTTACAAATTTTATATGGGTCCAATTTAAAACATGTAATGACTATTTTACCCCTCTTTTATAATAATTTCTCACTGCAAAGATATATTTGGAAGTTTGAATTTATGGTTACAGTTTATACAAATAATCAAACACATGATCGATAAACTTTTAGTATATTATTCAAGTATTATATTGCAAACAAACAATATATACTAATATACTTTGCTATATATTCTTGTGAAAAGTATTTTAAGTTTATCTATCCTATCAAGGTAAGCAAACTAGCCCCTAGTATGATTACCTAGATGTGATTTCTATATTTTTATAAGTTATATTGTATATCATAATTGACAGGAAAGGAATGCATTTTCAAGTAATAATTTGCCAACACTATATATTGGTAAAACACATATAATTTTACCGACACCTTCCATTATTAAAATCACATATTTGCAATGTCAACTTTGTAAAGTGAGAATCGGATCCAAACGCGTCCTAGAATGAGCAAAAAGGACATTCCATCTAGTTTTGTTAACCTATAGAGTTAGATTAATTACGTATTACTAAACGTTTAAATAGACTAAATAATTATGATCGCAATCACTGCACCATTGTTGTTCAGTTATAATATATCACATTCATTAAATTCCAGTTCATGCCCATTCAAGTCTTCTGTCTTAGATTTAAATTTAACGTGTCTTTACAATCCAAAAATCCATTTTTCACCATTTTGCTGATTTTACAATAATTTCATTCCAATCCAAAACTGCGCCAAAAAGGATGTTTTAGAATTTTTTTCATCTTTTTCTATGATCTTACAATCGAAAATAAATAGAACCCCAAAACTTTTACATATTAGGCATTTTCACCAAAGGAAATATATGTGTTAATAAAATTCACAAAAATGAAAATATTTTATTATTAAATAATTAAAAACTATCTTAATTGTGTTTCAATATTTTATAAATTAATTATCAACATACATATTATTTATATAAGTTATAATATGAATTTTATAATTAAGTTGTAATATAAGTTATAATATTCATTTAATTGCATATCAATATGCATTTTATATAAATTATAATACAATTTTTTATTCATAATTAAATCACAAAGTGAAACTAATACATAAAATAATATATATATATATGATATAATTATAACTAATTATATATTTAAGGGATAAATTAAAAATAACTCAAACATTATAAACATACAATGGACTAAATTGAAAACATAACTAAACCTAATAATTAAAAAAAATTAAAAGAAAATCAAAAATCACTTCACCAATATGACGCAATGAATAGTGTTGCGCTACCAACCCAACGCCAAATAGACACCAACCCGCGCTATTTTTGTGTGGGACACCAACCCGCGCTATTTTTGTGTGGGTTGGAGATGACCTAATATTATATTTCATTTTGTAGATGAACGCTATACGTAATAATATTTCATTTCAAATGAACGGGGTTTATATTTAAAAAAAAGCATAATTATAGTTGTGCATCATAAATTATATTAAAAGATATTAAATCAATCATTTATGATATTTAAACGGCTTATATCTTTTGGATTGCTTTTGTGCTTTCCTTCACCCTGTGGAAGAATGTTATAAGTAATAATAGCAATTACTAAGTGTTGACAGAAAACATGATGCCTCAATTGGAGAAATACTGAGTCGTGTGAAACTTTTCCCTAAAATTGCAAGTTTTGTTCTTTAGAAAAGTTTTAATTGAGAAAGGAAGAATGACGTAACTTAAAAAAATCCTTTCTATTTTTAATCATATTTAACATATATAAGACTTTTATGAAATTATGTATGCACATTAGATGGTTATTGGCAACTTAACAAATAAAGGACACACAAATTAATTGGCTAACAAGAATTGGACCAAAGTTTCAGTATTTGAAGGTGAGATAACATTCATTTGGTTTAGCCAACCAATTTATATTCACAAATTTACATCACAACTGATCCCATACCAAAAAATTAAAAATAAGATATATTTCTTCATTTATGTAAACTAGTTATCCATCACACACACATATAAATGAGGAAAGTGAAAGTGGTCGGATGCATACATGGAGGGTTGCTAGATGTTAATCACAAATACCCAGAGGAGCCTATCTGTAATTAGGCCATACCTCTATTACTTTAAACATGGCATCAAAAATTCGGAAAATATAGTCGAAGCATACGAACTCATTTCAGAATTTATGATGGGAAATTTAGGTTACAAGGAAATGTGAATTACTTTTAAGTTCAACATTAATATAAGGATGGATGCATGTACTTGAAGAAGCAACATGAGCAAAATAATTCACTTAAGGAGATTTGTCTTCAAAAGACTAATAGTTTAAAGATCAATAACACGAGACAGCTTCTGAATACGGTTCAATAGGAAATCACCTTGCTTGATAGTTGACTGGTAAAGGGCATTCTTTGCATCAGGACGATTGGTTTCTAATACGCCTGCAACTTTGTCTATCTTGCAATGTAACTTCCCTGCTGCAATAAAACGGGACAGCTCCCTATATACAAAGGAAAGGAAAGACACTCATTATTAACTAGAAAGTTATGGTTATGGTCTCATACAGAGCATCTAATGAAATATTATTTATTACTCACAGATCAATGAAATCCACTGTCACTCCAAATGCTTTAGCCATAGCTTCAATGGTTACGCTCTTGTACGACTCCAAGTACTGGGAATAAACAACACTTCTGATCTCCCTCATGTAATACCGGAAGTGTGGTTGCAAATACCGGTCCAACTTAATATGCTCAGTCAACCCGGCTGAAAGTAAAAGGCACAAAATGTAACCAACAGAGTTCAATATGTACAGCGTTTAACTTCTAAAGTAAATTACTTACACACACCCACATGACACACTAATTAAGAAAAGCACCCCAAGATTTGAGAAATTAGCAAACTTCATTTGTCAAAGAAAGTTGATTATCAACACCCCATCTTATTTTGAGTTGTCAGGATCTGCAAAGGAGAATCTTGGAAATTTGCAAAACCTCGGGGCTTGTGGTAATTACCCAATAATAAAAGGGTGTGACTGTAATTTTCCCTAACTTTTATAATCAACATTGAAATTTAAACATATTATTATGTAATTGTAGAGAAAGGAAAGAGCTCCAAACTAGGTTATGTTGATCAAGAACAGAAGACACTTACCAAAAGCGGTAAAAAATGATTTATAATGGCAATCATATAGGGAGTTCAGAAAGTCTGATAAGTACGGGATTTTGCCAATAACAGTCAATATCTCTGGAGCATCCACTACCTGCCACATATCCAAACCACAGTAGAAAAAACTGTCAGTATCTGCTGATTTGGAACAAAAGAAAGCAGCAAAATGAAAAGGGCTCGTGTACAGATTATCATCTTCGGTCTTAAAAGCAAGACCACCTTAAAAAAATACCTTTTGTTTCAGGGAAACTCTATCCAAGGATATGATGCTTGTGAGGACACTGTAAAATATGAAAGTGTCGTAGGGGAAAAGCTCATAAGTTGTGAAGGTTGAAATAGAATCAAGGAAAAGATCAGCTGCTTTCTTGAAGTTACGAGTAGACATGCAGTATAAGCCCTCATACACCTTCAGACGGTTCTTCCTCTCCCAGTCACCACCCTCTTCAAACAAACTGCAATATTGAAAGTCAAAACCAAAGGCTCAAACTCAGTACAAAAAATAAGAGAAAATTATTTAGAGTAAAACATAAATGTGACCCCTTACTTCTTTGCTTTGTCAATGTTTTTAGAGATCAGATCAAAGTCCATGTGGAAGAAACCAATCAGTAGTGTGTAAAATACCAAATCCATCTTTTGTCCAACTGCAACAGTCTTGGTCTCAGTTAGCTTGAGCTGTTCCAGTGCCTTCTCCTGGATTTTAAAGAATGTCAAAAGAAATTCATGGAAAAAATTTACAAAAAGATACAAGGGAAGAAAAAGTATAGTGTACCTTGTCACCAATTCGAATGTAAAATAAGGATTTAGCTAAATGAGCTTCCCTAACTTCACTTTCGCCTAAGTTTTCTTCTGCATCAGCAATCCTAAGCCAAAGAAAAAAAGCATGAGGCAATTGCTCCCTCTGTATGATGCTATATGGAAATTGCATAGAAGATACACATCCATATTTTTCTATAGAATTACAAATCTAAAAGGTTAAGGGCCAACTAAGTTTTCCGGCGGAAGAACTGGGACTGTTATGAACCAATTATGTTAATAAACCAATAACCAGCAGAAAAACCAAATCCTAAAGAGCAGCAGTGTTTGATCCCAAAAGAAAGTTCGTCAACTGAAGGTGCAAATGGGAGTTTTAACACACCCTAATTCCAACTAAATAAGTAAGTTCTAACATGGAGTCCCATAGGAATTACCAAAAGGGGAAGAAAGAATGGGGAACTGTTTGCTCTCCCCACGAAAACGAAAAAGAATACTTTACTATTAATAAACCTAATATTTTCATAGAGCATAATCAATAAGTATTGAAGTACAAGTGAAGATACAAACAATCAACTTCAAATGGCCTTGTAACAGGTCAATTCCAGCTGCCGAGGATATCAAGCATTCATGTAATTAAGAGTAAGTTAAGTCACCAATGTAAAACCATAATTCTATGTTATATGAGAGATTATGACAACAATACTTGAGGGGGTGGCACACTTTTTAGAGACTGAATACAAGTTTTATTTCAATGCACACTTTGAAAAACGAAAGCGACCAAACATACAACAAACGAACTAGCTAATGGAGAGGACTTCCCTGGATCGCGTTAAGAACTAATGGACACTGCAGATGACTGCAAAAAAAGTAGTCTGACATGCCTAACTAATGTGAAAACCATATAATTGAATATGGGTAAGGAACATAAAGGTAAACTATCATTCATACATGATATAACACTGAGAAGCTTTAGTGATTTACAAAAGGCAATGCACTCCTGGGTTGACCTATTTGATGGCAAAATATAAAGAAGAGCACTCTTTGTTTAAGCAACTCATTATACATATCTGGTAACATATGGCCATGGTAATATGGAGATTACTGAGTAATCATGCTACATAATAATCTCACAAAGGATAAGTTTTGTCAATATAAAATAAATCAACAAACAGATCTATAAGTTAAATAATACATAGCAACAAAACTAATTAAATATGGTACGACGCAGGGGGCGGGGGTGAGTTTGTATAATGAATTTCAATTGTTCAGACTCTGTAACTAAAAGATGTCTCCCAAAAGAAGTCTGCATTTCAACATGTTTACAATTATAAGGGTAATCGGAGCCATTTATCAAGATTATATGGATCTAGATATTCCACGCGTTCAATGTTAAAAAGACAGTTCTGAGCAAATTATCAAGAGTTCAAGACTTCTAGATCTCTAACATGTTTCAGTGATCCTTGGAGGATTTATTCTAATTTGAAGAGCTGGAATAAAAACAATAAATCAATAGTTATTAAATATATCCATGCCTAGCTCCCATATCTAACGGGTCATTCGTTGAGCATTTCAGATATGCTATGACGAGGGCTCATGCCCATATAATCTACCATTTTGCACTAAGATACACTTGTATATGACGTCTGACTTTTAAGCCTACCACCAAAAATATATAGCATTAATCGCCGCGTAGGAAGCAACTCTTGTGTAAGCTTCATTTACTTAACAGCATAGATGAAACTTATAAAGCGCAGAGAAAAACAAAGTTCACAACCAATGGTACTCTCATGTCCCTCATTACATTCAAGTAGCTGATATTTCCCAGTCAATAAACCCTACTTAACAGGGATCTGCACTAATCAGCAATACTAGATTTTCTGCTTAATTTATAAAAATTAAAAACTCACTTCTCGTCAAGCTTCTTCAACTCGTCATCGATTTTGGCACGCATCGAATCAAGGGATTTCTGATCCAAACTCAACACCTTGTTGGCGACTAGGGTTTCGTACAACGGAGCCATATCTACAAAACCCAAAAAAGATATACATAAAGAAATCGTAAAAACACCATCAAACAATTGATTAATTTACAAAAAAAAATGCAAAAGGTAATGGTTAATTACCGTTGGCAATGATGAAATTGAGGACCTCATCCCGGAGTCGAACCTTTTCAATGTCGTCGACGTCGTTTTGGGTGAGCATGAACAGATTGTTGGCGAGCACTAGCTGCGGCTGTTGAGTTACATTTTCACCTTCCATTATTATGAATTTCACTTGTAATTTTCTTTCTTTCTGTACTGCGGAAAGGAAGTAACGGAGAGAGATAGAAGAAAAAGATTTCTTGGAGATGCAGCTACCGAAAAAGAGTGATACAAAAGTAGTAGTAATTGAGCAGAATGGTATTTGGGCCAGAATTATAGGCGATGTTTGGTTTTATTTTGGGCCTCTTTTGGTTCAAATTTTCTGATCGAATATTGTTGGGCCTATAAAATTTGGGTATATGAAGAAAATCTCAAAATTTGGTCCAAAATTTTGGTACCCAATTTTAAACCCACTTTATTTTTTATGGTCCACATGCAGTTTTGTCTCTCATATTCTCCCTGGTCCACCTGTCAGTCTGCCACTTCTCTCATGTTTTTTTTTTTACAAATGGTTTTGATACAGTAGCTGATAACTTATTTACTACTTTTAGACGTGTGCTATTACGCATTTTTTGAATAAAGTCGTGGTTTCTAATATGTATGAGTTATAATATTTTAGATTTTATTACAAGTGGGTCTGATATGAATTGAATGTTTTCTTAAGGTAACTACTTACATGTAGTATTTATTATAATCAGTTGTATGGTTCTATGCATCTCTCGTATAAATTTGAGTTTTTTAATTTTATATGAGTTCTAATATTTTGAATATTATTGTTTTGATTGTTCTAATTGAAATTGTGCTTTATTTTTAATTGTTCTAGAATCGTTGTTCTAAGGTTAGATAATCCATATATATATGAGTTGTATGTGAAAATTTATAATAACAATTTTTTTTTTACTGTTAGCTCATTGATTATAGACACTGTCTCACAAAAATAAACCTGGATATTGGACATTGTGCTTTATTTTTTTTCTTACAACACCTACTTTATTTAAAGTTGTGGTTTGGATAGCTCCATATCAGAGTTATGCATCATTTTCGTTTTCGTCGCCAGGTTATTTAGGATTTTATTAGTATATCTACTCAATATATATATATATATATATATACTCTTGAATACTTATCAACACACATAAGTCAACTTTAGGTAAATACTACCTTGTTGATGCGGGGTACATAAACTATGGATGTTTTCTAGCTTCATATAGACAAAAGCGAGCGATACCACATTACTGAATTTCGATATTAGAGATGAGGTCCAACGCATAGGAATGAAGTTTTCAATCATTCCCACTCAATTGGCCAACTTAGCCTTAATGATCAACAACTCCACAAGTTATTCGATATTTTAGTAATTCTTTTGAATAGAGTGAAAGTAAAATATAATTTGTTTGATATTATAAACATAATAGAATAATATCTTTTTTGGTCCTTCACATTTAATATGAGAATTAATCTCTTATATTTGATTGTGTTTAGACTCTATTTCACTTAAATCCTTTTGGATTCTTTCATATTTAAATGTGAACAATGAAAATGCATGGCTTACCTAACAATGATTAAAATGAAACCAATTAAAAAATAAATGTCAAAAGGACTCGAAAGAAACCAATTTAATTTAAATACAAGAGACTAAATTGATTCTCATGTCCAACATGAGAGACCAAAAAACAACGTTACTATGTGAAAGGGGATGAGATTGAAGCACACTATGTAGTTAGTTTTTTTTATATATATAATTCAGCATTGTGCTAGTTTACAAGTCCATATCCTACATTCAAGCACATATTTGATGTTCTTACAACCAACCAAAATAAATTCAGTGAAATGAGAAGATAATTTCTATAGTTATCAAGCAATTTTCCCAACATGCTATTAAAATCAACTTTCACTCCATTATTCACTCTCATTCCTACCAAAACCAAGCCCTCATCAAAGCTGTCACTCTCCTCAATCAGCAAAGCCATTATTGAACAATGCCCACAACCTGTTCGACAAAATGTGTCATCCAACATCCCACTCTTACTTCTGCACAAACTTCCTCCCACCTCAGCCTACATTCATCTTCCTTTCTGCCGCAAGCGTTGCCATTACTGTGATTTCCCCATCATCGCCCTCGGCTCTTCATCCTCACCCTCAAACAGCGTTAACAATGATCCCCGTATTTCAAACTACATAGAGACACTCTGCAGAGAAATCAAGGCTACCAAATTGTTAGCCACCGACAACCCACCTCTCGAAACTGTGTTTTTCGGTGGGGGCACGCCTTCGCTTGTGCCTCCACAGCTTGTGTCTTCTGTTCTTGATTCGTTGTCATCTAAATTTGGTGTGTGTAGCGATGCTGAAATATCAATGGAAATGGACCCCGGCACCTTTGATGCAATGGCAATGAAGGAGGTGGTTAATTTGGGTGTGAATAGAGTGTCGTTGGGAGCTCAGGCGTTTCAAGAAGAGCTGCTGAGAGCTTGTGGGAGAGCCCATGGGGTTAATGAAGTTTTTGAAGCTGTTGAAATTGTTAAGTCATATGGGGTTGAGAATTGGAGTTTGGACCTCATTTCTTCACTCCCTCACCAGACGACAAGCATGTGGGAGGAGAGTTTGCGACTCACCATCCAAGCCCAACCCACTCATGTTTCGGTTTACGATTTGCAGGTCGAAAAAGACACCAAATTTGGAGGCTTGTAAGTCAATTTTTACTTGCAAATTTTGCTAGGCATTGTAGTTGCGCGTAAGGCAGTTTTTCATTGATAAGGGTCAGGGTCATGGTGGTTTATGCTTTTTATTGTACATTTTCATTGTTTCAAGAAATAAGAATAAACTGTCTACAAATGGATCATCTCGTCATCGAACTGTATATTGTCAATATAAAAACGCATTAACTGCAATTCATTCTAAAGATATGCAATAACACTTTTTGTGTTTACAGATACACCCCTGGCGAATTTCCTCTGCCCTCAGAGAATCAGTCCGCTGAGTTTTACAGAATGGCGTCAACAATGCTAAGAGATGCAGGTTACGATCATTACGAGATCAGTAGTTACTGCAAGACTGGATATCGATGCAAGCACAATAGTACATACTGGAAGAACAAATCTTTCTACGCTTTTGGACTGGGGTCAGCTAGTTACATTAACGGAGTAAGGTTTTCTAGGCCAAGGAGGCTAAAGGAGTACATGGGTTATGTACAGAATTTGGAAAATGAAGTGTCGAATTGTATTGAATACGACACTATTGATGCTAAGGACTTGGCAATGGATGTTATTATGCTATCTCTCAGGACAAGTGATGGCTTGGATTTGAAGTCTTTCAGAGAAGCTTTTGGTGACTCAGTTATGCTCTCCATTTGCGAGGTCTTTAGACCTCACGTGGAAAGTGGGCACATGATGTTCTTAGATGACCAAAGGAGAAATGTTGAAGCAGATGAATTTATATCTGAAAAGGTGTGTTTTCTGAGGCTCAGTGATCCAGATGGTTTTCTGCTGTCGAATGAGTTGATATCTCTTGCATTTGGTGCCATAGCCCCATAACTTTTTCCATCTTGAAGCTGGGAAAATTGTGTTTTTGGTCCTATAACTTTGTCCTATTTTAAATTATGGTCCCATGGGTTACATGTTTATCATATTCAGT
Organism: Verbascum thapsus; assembly: GCA_963669365.1. Lineage (NCBI taxonomy): Eukaryota > Viridiplantae > Streptophyta > Magnoliopsida > Lamiales > Scrophulariaceae > Verbascum > Verbascum thapsus. The sequence continues at coordinate 8,904,087 of OY770108.1, forward strand.
CCATACCTTTCGAAATGTGTTGCATTTAATCCCAACCGATGACTCCGTCCAAATTTTCACGGTCAAAGTCAACTGCTCTATTAGTTGACATTTTGACTAGATAAATTGAATATAATTTACCACTCAATACTCATGCACAAACTCTCATTGACTATTGACTTTTACTGTTGAAATTTGGATATAAGTTTTGGTTGGCAACTAAATGTGAGATTGTTTGGAAGTTATGGGACTGAATATGATAAACATGTAACGGATTCGACCATAAATTAAAAATATGCAAAGTTGCGTGACTAAGAATGTAATTGCGCTTGTTAGGCTTTATATACCAATAGTTTGAACATGATCGAAGCTTCTTTATGTGTGCAAGAGATAACAAAAAATAGCTCATAAGTTTTGAAGGACGCTAGGTTTTGCTCACTAAGAATATAGCTCAACATAAAAAAAATTGTGATCTAAAAAAGACTTCTCGAACAACTTGTATTACCTTGATATCTTCTATTACTGATTTGTTCTATCGAGTATAGCTTAGCCTTCGTGTAAAGTTTCACACTGTTGTATTATATTGTTGGTTTTATATGATTTTTTTTTATAAATTATTTTAGATCAAAATATGAATGAGAATCTTGTGCAAATATAATTATAAGGTATGTTTCAAAACATCTTTCATGATAAGACACGCTTTATTTTCAATATTATTTTTATAATATTATACTGTAAGAGCTTGTTTGCTTGCCTTGATTAGGTGGGTTAGATACTTTTTCACATTTAATTTGTTGTTTGTTTGCTACTAATCCGGCCCATGATTCATAATAGGCCCGAAATGTAATTTATTGATATTCAAAATATTAGATCAGGTCAAGAGGGGTGTGATATGTTTTACAGATATTTGAAGTTTATGATTGTAGTTTATCCAAGTAATCAAACACATAATTGATAAGCTTTGATACATATTTTTGTAAAAAGTATCCTAAATTTACATATCCTATCAAAGTAAGCAAACGAGCCACAAATGAATGACATATGCTTCTTAGTAGGACGAAATGCACCATAGCATACGTTTCATACCATGTGTGCCCTATGTGACAGTAGGGTAATGAGTGAATAGATCACTGCTTTCTCATGTGTTTATATAATCTGATTAAGTACCTTAATGACTTTCAACTGATTATCAAGCCTTTAACATGGTGTGGCTAGAGGTGCCCAAACGGTTCGCGGTTCCGTTTATGGTTCCGGAACCGCCGCTTCCTGGTTCCGGGAACCCCGGAACCGTATTCGAACCGTTTGGGCATGGTTCCGGTTCCACGGTTCCGAACTTTTTTTTTTTGAATTTATTTTGGACAATGTTTAACAAATAAATCGGATAAAATAAAGACAAACATTAAAAATATTCAACAATAGACAAACAATTTGTATATTATTAACAAATTTAAACAATGCAAAGTTTAAAATTCAATCACATTCTAATTTCCATAATCCTAATTACAATTTTTGTATTACATTACAATAACAATTTACAACTACAAGTACAAACCTAAATGCTAAAGCTAAAATCTTATACGATACAATTTTTACAATGAATATTGGAAAAAAAAATGAAAAAAACTAAAAAACCATTGGAACCGCCGGTTCCTAGCCGTTGGAATCGGCGGTTCCACACCGGCGGTTAGAACCGCCAGTTACGGTTCCTAGAGAAGAGGAACCGTAACCAAACCGCTTTACGCGGTTCCGGTTCCCGGTTCCGAACCGGGAACCGTGGTCAACGGTTCCGGAACCGTTGACCACGGTCCGAATCGGTTCGGTTCTGCGGTTCCGGTTCTAAGTTGGGCACTTCTAGGTGTGGCTACTATAGCATTTTCCAATAGCCATGGATGATTCAGCAATGCAGGTCATGTCAAAGAAAACAGTCATTTTAACGTTGAGAAATTCAAGTGGGAGATAGAGACTATCTATGACTAGTACTAAATTTGGGGATAAATGCAAATAATCCCCCGTGAAATATTTTATTGGCTGAAAACCCCCCGTGAAAAAAATATAGGCTAAAAACCCCCTGTGAAAATTTTAAATTGCATGAAACCCCCTGTGAAAAAAATATAGCATAAAAACCCCATGTGAAATTTTCAAATTGCATGAAACCCCCTGTGAGAAAAAATATAGCCTAAAAACCCCTCTAAAATTTTCAAATTTACAAATTAATTAATAGTACTAATAATCAAGTTTTATGATATTAATTAAACTTTATCCAACAATTAATTTTCAATGTAGTTATATTTTGTAGTGGCAAAATTTTAGAGGGGGTATTTAGACTAAAAACATAAAATAAAAAAAATACCATTTCTTGTTTGTGTACTGCAAAAGGTTTCGATCCACCAGTATGGGTTGAGATTGAACCATCATTTGAACTCAACCTATTTTTTTTTTCCAGCATTTGATTGTCTTTGAAATCTATCTGTGTTCCAATGATCTTCACATAGCTTATTCCATACACTTTGCCCGAGCCAGTTAGGGCCATGACCCCTCCAATCCAGTGGATTTTTAGACTTTACCTTTGCTGCAACTTTACTCCTTTCCTTACAAAGCATATATCTCAGACGACTATCTGCAGTTTCCCACCATAGCCCGAAGATTTCAATTGTCGCTCCATCTTCCCACGTGTATTTATCCTATTAAAGAAGAATTTTAGTAAAAAGATAGATATTATAGATTGTTAAAATAAATAATGATATATATTATTTTTAGTATTATATAACTTTATCAAACAATTTAAAATTTACAATACAAATATATAAGATAGATTGAATTTTCTAACCGTAAAGAGTCCCCACAGATAGTCTCTCAATTTTTTGGGAAAGTGTGACCATGTTGGCCATGGGCCTTGTATGTGATATCTTACTGATGCTGAAATTTCTTGAGTCACACCCCGAGGTTGGAAACTTTCATATTGTATAATTGTATACCACAAGAAACAAATACTTGTTAACATAGATATATATTAAAGTCACTAACAATTTTTTAAAAAAATACGAGACACCATTAATAAAAGTACCTGCGACCAACCATGTGGATAAAAACTCGATATTGAGGATTAATTGGATGCGGAGTTCCTTGGTTGGGCCCACGTCTCCTAATATGTGATGGATGACCAACACTGCTTCTAGATGGAGGATCAACATTATTAGTTTGTTCAATAGGCTCGTCTTCACATTCTAATGATTGATCACCATCTTTCCAAGTGGCTCAATATCTAGGAATTTGTCTTCGACCACGACCTCTCGATCTACTCCTGCGACCACTTAAATTCATATACAACATAAATTCTTGTTAGATTAAAACAAATAATACAACATTTTTTTATAGAATATTGGTTCCAAAAATTCAAATATTATTGTATTAATGATTAAATAGCAAGTTTAGGGCATACCTAATGATCCCTAAAGATGTTGGGTTAGCTAAATTATCCAGTGGAGAATTGACACCAGCACTGACAGATGACTCTTCCACCATCACCGCTTCATTTTCCATTGATATGTTATTACTACCTCTACCATGTGCAACTTCAGTGTTTGCATGTCTACTTAGATGTTTTCTTCCACCATCTCTTGTTCTAACCATCCTGCATAACAATAGAGCATTATATCCAAGTAATATGTTTTCATTAAACAATAAAAATAATGTATATTTTTTACAATAAGACCATACAAAACACAAATACAATTAATATAAAAGAAATTACATAAATGATATTATAACCCAAACTCATCAATTCATAGATTAAAATAATTTAGTACATTATTCATTTTATAAAAGAGAAAAAACACATCATCTACTTAATCAACACAATCCATTTCATCATTACAATCAGATCCCTCGTCTTCTTCAGAACTTTCTTCATCATTTGAAAATAAATCTTCGAATTCTCCCTCCACATCATTCACTTCATCATCTTCTTCTACATCTTCTTCAGTATTACCAATGATGTGAGCTCGAGGTATTGCCATATCTTTTGGGTCGACTTCTTGGAGATCAAGATTTGGATTTAATGGATCATAAACCACATAAATATCATGCACATTACTTCTTGGTTCACAAGCTATGCTTTCATTTTCTTGAAAAGGACCCTCACGCATGGATTGGTCATTGTCATCATGTTCCTCAAGATTATGGATGTCAATCATGCTTCTAGCTTTGATTTTGCACACTACAAACCATTGGCCTTTTATTTTACTTCTAGAACGCCTTGTCGGGTTCTTTGGATAGTCCATGTAATATACTTGTTGAGCTTATTGAGCCAATATAACTTTGTCGTTAGTATTATGCTTCAGCTGTTGATTAACCTCCACTAATTTGAAACGCGGATGGACTCTGATTCCCTTATTAGATGAAGTGTCATACCAATCACAATTAAATAACACAACCTTATTCTCACTTCCAAAATACTCTAATTCAATAATCTCCTCCAACATGCCATAATAATCTATCGCATCATCCCCATTTGAGCTTCCCCAAACGCATACACCGCTATTCATTGTTGATTTGGAATTTCCATAGTGCTTTGTATGAAACTTGAAACCATTCACAAAGTAGCCTTTATATATTTTTGCCACATGGTAAGGTAAGTAGGATATTCGAACTATACAATCATCAACAATATTACCCGGAACTTCAACCTATTCACAATTAGAAAACCTAATAAATGCATTATTCATTATTAGTATATTATATAGGTAGTTTCAAATATGTAGACCTACATATTTTTTAAACCATTCAATAAAGTGCATGTCACGCAATATACCCAATTCAGCTGGATTTATTGAAGGATTTTCTCTCATCATATTTGCGTCAAATTTTCTACAATATGAAATGTTTGAGATTATGTTGTAAGAAACTTTATTGTAAGTAGTAAAATATTACTAGAATTAGACACTTACTCGATTATAGGGTTGAGCTCTTCACAATTTAGTAGTATATATTTATGTACAGCCATCAACTCGTCATCTTTCAAGATTTTGTGATTAATAGGCGGACCCAATGGTCGTCCAGAATTTATAAAAATTGACAAACGCCCATTAGGATCAACTTGACCTCCATCATCATTCCGGGGGGCTCTATTCAATCTTGTTTGCACATTAGATTCAAAATACAAGGAATAGAAAGTAGACATTTCCTCAATCAAATATGCCTGAACTATAGAGGCCTCAACTCGTGCTCGATTTTTTACTTTCTTCTTCCTCGACATAATCATCAGTAAGTGCTTCATAGGGTTCACCATGTAAAACCAAAATCTTATAACCTCGCGTAAATCCATTTTTATAAAGGTGAAGATGGACTTGATCACGATCTAATATTTTGCTATTAAAGCACTTTAAACAAGGACATTTTATTTTCCCATAAAATACACAATCTACATTAGAAAATGCAAAATTCAAGAATTTATCAACTCCATTCTTGAATTCATTAGTAATTTGTCCATGTTGGTCTCGTCGACGAATCATCTAGAGTAAGTTCCTATCATGAATTTATTATATATTATTTTAAATAAATTATTAGATGACTTAAATAAAGAAGAAGCCCTTTTGTTAATATTTGACTAAGAGATATTTGTAGGTATTATAAATAGAAGTTCCTAAGCAACATTGGTATATTGTTTTTTGAATATCTTTGGATTTATATACTGGACCCGCAAGATTCCCTTATTGACCATTATCTCCAATTTTGAAGTTCTGTGGAAGAATATTTACCAAGTTTCATACTATTCCGACAACCACACTATATTATTTAGGAATTTAAAACAGGTTTAAAGAAAATGAAGTCCTTCGGATGGAATCTAAAGATTTAATAGGGTGAAGATCTAACTAATACATGACAAAATACCAAACTATGAATCACATTGCGAAAAGAAAATTATAAAAAGTTATAAAATATGAATAAAAAACAGATTAAATGGCATAAATTTATTAAGAAATGATGTAAATTTTTGAGGGATTTTGGGTAATTAAATTTTTTGTCATATGACGTAGATAAAAATTGAGTTTTATTTTTGGCCAAAAATTACCTTTTTCTGGCAAAGAATTGTACATTTTTTTGGCCAAAAATTCAATGACGAAATACTATTGGCCAAAATTTTTGGCCAAAAATGGTTTGGAAACAAATCCAAACATAGCCTTGGTTTTTAAAAAGTAATCTGCTATAGAAAAATGAGACCAAACTAATTGCCCTCACTTGCAGTAAATCATGATTAGTGAAACAATAGAGTTTACAATTTTAGGATCAGATCAGAGGAGTAGAATGATAATAAAGTCAAATTAACTCCAAATGTCAGAGCGACCCGTAATATATTAAACCATTGCTAATGAAACGACTGAGCTCGGTAAACTGATGGAAATAATTTAGCTTAATGGCCTCGAATCTTCGAACTCTATGATAATCACGCATAAGACGATAAACTGAAAACATACCTGAATCCATAGCCATGGAATTGACCTTGGTTATGTCTTCCAGTTGATCGTACCCTAAACCCTTTCAGATGATGGGATTCCAAAGAGAAAGGAAAGAATTTTCGTCGTACGTCAACTGGGGACCATAACCTCTATTTTTAGCTGAATTAGGACTTATTTGCAAATTAGCCCATCATAAATTGCAGTTCAGTCCTCAAGGTCTCTACACACATAAAATATAACCCCATACCAAAATAGATGACCAGGGCCTATAAAACTTAACTTTGATCACTTAATTAAGGCCCAAACCTTATTTAATATATGATATACAAATTAAACTGCAATGCACACACGTCTGCGTGCCCGAATGCTTATAGTTATGATATGCACTTAAATATGAGTCCACAAATATTCCAACAATCTCCCACTTGGACTATATATGTGCATATACATAACACCTTATAATTGTATATCACACATTATAACTTCAATAGCTCGAGCAAGCTTGCTTTATTTAGTCATCTAAATCAGTCCCGTCCATAGCCATATCAACACAAGGATCAAGGAGGCTGTCGCCACAAATTCATAGCGTAGCTGAGCCCAACAATGGTCACGTGTATCAATACAACTAACGACATGGCCTGAGCATGGGATGTGTAGCATGGAAATTACATGTAATGTGACCAAACATGCCTATTTCCAACTGGTCCAACCTTAAACTTTATTGAGCAAATACATAATACAGACTCCCACTGAAACTAGACATAGTCTAGATGTATGACACCCATCTGAGTAGTGTGCTCGTGAAAGACCTTCGGTGTCACACCCTTAGTAAGCGGATCAGCAATCATAGAGTCTGTCCCAATATGCTCAATACATAATTGACCACTCTGAATTCTTTCTTTAACAACTAGGAACTTAATGTCTATATGTTTAGACTTAGAAGAGCTCCTATTGCTGTTCGAGTACATGACTGCGGACTTATTGTCACAATATAACTTAAGTGGTCTTTCAATACCATATACCATACGCAACCCAGTGACAAAATTCCGCAGCCACACCGCATGATTTGATGCCTCATAAGTTGCTACAAATTCTGCTTCCATGGTGGATGACGCAATGAGTGTCTGCTTAGCACTCCTCCAAGAAATAGCTCCACCAGCAAGCAAGTAAATGTAGCCCGAAATAGATTTGCGTCTGTCTTGGCATCCAGCAAAGTCGGAATCGCAATACCCAAATGATCTCAAGATGATCCGACTTCTTATACGTGAGCATATTCTTTTGTTATCTGCAAATACCACAAAACCCTTTTGGCTGCTTTCCAATGATCCATACCCGGATTACTTAAGTATCTGCCCAACATCCCAACAATGAATGCAAGGTCTGGACAAGTACAGACTTGCGCATACATCAAACTCCCTATAGCCGACGCATAAGGGATATCTTTCATTTCTTTAGATTCCATAGTATTCTTGGGGCATTGATTGAGACTAAACTTGTCTCCTTTAGCCACTGGGGTATTCCCTGGTTTGCAGTCTTGCATGCCAAATCTCTTAAGTACTTATATAGCCTTTTCGAGATAATCCAAGAATACCCCGAGAACGATATCGATGTATCTGAATTTCTAATACAAAAGATGCTTCACCAAGATCTTTCATCTCAAATTTCTTTGATAGAAATTTCTTGGTTTTACATAACAGGCCTATATCATTTGTGGCAAGCAAGATGTCATTTATGGCAAGCAAGATGTCATCCACATACAAAACCAGAAAAATAGCCTTACTCCCACTAAACTTATGGTATACACAATTATCAACAACGTTTACCTCAAAACCAAATGATAAAACGATTTGATGGAATTTATGATACCATTGACGGGAAGCCTGTTTGAGTCCATAGATGAATTTCTTAAGTTTGCATACCATATCCTTTGAATCCGAAGACACAAAGTTTTTCGGTTGCACCATATATATATCGTTTCCTCAATGTCACCATTAAGAAAAGCTGTCTTGACATCCATCTGATGTAACTCTAAATCAAAATGTGCTACTTATGCCATAATAATCCTGAAAGAGTCTTTGGAAGAAACCGGAGAGAAAGTCTCTTTATAGTCGATGCCCTCCTTCTAAGTGAATCCCTTAGCGACAAGACGAGCCTTATATCTTTTCAAATTGCCTTATGAATCCCTTTTGGTTTTAAAAATCCATTTACAACCAATTGGTTTCACGCCTTCTGGCAAAGTGACAAGATCCCAAACGTCATTGTCTTTCATTGATTTAATTTCTTCACTCATGGCATCAATCCACTTTTGAGAGTTAAAACCGTCGATGGCTTGACGAAAAGTGACTGGATCATCTTCCATCGAGCCAATGTCTGCCTCATGTTCATTGAGAAATACGACATAATCATCCGGAATCGCACTTCTCCTCTCTCTAGTGGATCTTCTTATAGGCATTGGTTCTTGAGGTTGTTGAGTTTGTTCCTCAAAGAGACTTTCAACATTGTCTTTTTATCCCGAATGTTGTTGTTGAACCGTGTCAGGAATAAAATCTTGATCATGGTCAATAACAACTGTAGGAAGAGGAATAGTTACCGAATCCTCCTCAAAGACAAAGTCTCTAACCTTATCTTCTCCCCCAAACTCAATATCCTCAAAGAACCGAGCATTTTCCATCTCAAAGAAAGTTCTGGATGTGGGATCATAAAATTTAAACCCCCGTGATTTTTCCGAATATCCAACAAAATAGCTACTGATCGTTCTTGCGTCCAATTTCATCTCGCTTGTCCTGTATGGCCTCGCCTCAACTGGACAACCCCAAATGTGTAAATGCCTTAACACAGATTTATTACCTGTCCATAGTTCATATGGGGTCTTGATTGTATTCTTTGTTGGAACTTTATTTAGTAAATAAACTGTGGTCTTAAGTGCTTCTCCCCAGATTCCTCTAGGAATTTAGCAAAAGGTCATGGACGTTGTTTACCTGATTCGTCATATCTACCGAAGCATTCACCACCACGATCAGACCTGACGCCCTTACCTGTTTTGCCTAGTTGATTTTCAACTTCGGCCTTAAATGATTTGAACACGTCCAAGGCTTGAGATTTCTCATGTATCAAGTACAGGTAACCGTAACGAGAGTAATCGTCTATGAATGTTATACTATATTGTTGACTATTCCACGATGGTGTAGAAAATGGTCCACAAATGTCCGTATGTATAAGTTCTAAGACATCCTTAGCTCTCTCGGCTCTTTATTTTCTCTTGTCTATTTGTTTGCCTTTAATGCACTCAACACATATATATGTATCCGTATCGTCAAGCGCGTCAAGAATTCCATCTGACACAAGCCTTTGAATTCTTTGTTTAGAAATGTGACTCAAGCGCTTGTGCCATAACGAATAGGAATTCTCATTACTTAATTTGCGTTTAGTGCCACGTGAATCCACATGCAAGGTTTCATTAAATGAAGCAACAGTATCCAACAAATATAGATTATCCATGCCAGATAAAGAACTAGTTCCAACCAAATATGAATTCTGAAAGAGACTAAACTTATTATTTCCGAATAAACAAGAAAAACTGATAAACCTCATTTTTACGCTTCGTACAGCATCCATTAGACTACTTTTTATACTCGATTTCGTCTATTTTCCCCCGCACAATGCGTTTAATGGCCATGTTAAGTGTTGCAGGCAAATACAGTAGCTCGAAACGGAAACACGTAGCGTAAAAAGCCGAGAATAGAAAAGATTAGCACAAAAACGCAAGGCAAACAATTTGCCCCCCGCGCTTAAGCGCTCGCTTCAGACGCGCTTATTTCTTTCGGCCTTTATTTCTTTCTGTGGATATAAATACCCCCTCAAAACATTGTATTAGGGTTCGACTTTTATTTTCGGGAATTGAGTTGTAAAGATTGGAGATCGAGAGACGAGATTCAAGATTATTGTAGACAATTTTATTCGACAACGGGTTTAATCGAAATTATTTTCTTTAATCTCTTTTAATTGTTGGCGTTTCATCATGTTTACTTTATTAATTGTTTATTGTGCTTTCGTATCTATGGAGTAATCCATCTTATTCTGGAACCGGAAATAGCCCGATAATATGTTATCGATATAGATTATAGAACAGTTGATATTACTTCGCGTATGCTTATGATTCGAATTCTTGATTATTAATGCTTGTAAATTTGCTAGCCACTTATTTGCATGTTCATAGATATTAGGTGAAAATTGTGAAAGGTGACATCTATATCAGAACCCTAGAATTCAAACCTAGGATCCTAAATCACGAAAGTAGTTTTAGGTCTTTTGAGGAATCGATACACTATCATAGAGATTAATGAATCTGAGTTTAGTCTGATCATCACGAAAGTAGTTGATTAATTATCTTGGGTAATTTGTTATACTTCGACAGAAGATAGTGAGTACAATTGGATAGTGTTCTTCATAAGTAGCGATAGTAGTTTCATTGGTAATATAATTGAGTCGATAATGTTTATCGTGGTGAACCCTGAGTCCGGAATTTCCAATCATATATAATTTAAATCAATTCTCTTGCATTCTGTTTAGTTTTCTTTACAATTTATCTCGTGTTTTTGTTAGGCTTAGATTACTGATAATTGATAGGCTAGTGCTTGATTATTCGGTCTTCGTGGGAACGATATCTTTTGTACTGCACCGAAGCCGTGCGCTTGCGGTTTAGGCACATCAAGTTTTTGGCGCCGTTGACAACCCCCAAACTTTAACCGCACATTGTCCCTAATGTGATGAATGTGTGTATGTATGCATGCATAAAAGTAAAAAGGGACGTAACCTTGTCAAGAGTCGAGACGATCGTTCTGAGTCTGCTATAGATTATGTCTATGGTACTGTAGAAAAACAGAGACACTGGAACGAGAGCAAAGAAATAGACTTTTGGATTAATCATCTTTGGCATTACATTCCATCCTAAAGTCTAAAAACATAAAAGCATAAAAACATAAAAGAGAAAGGAAAACGAGAAACCTAAAACATGAAACATAAAACAAAAAAAAGGAAAAGAAAAGGAAAAAAAAAAAGGAAAAAGAAAAACCCAAGTGAGGCGAAAGGCGGTCTATGGTCTCTAGGCGGCATCGTCGGGGTGGTCTGTTCATTCTCAAAATCCATACCGGCTATAAAATCGTCGACCGGGTCGGTGGTAGTGGGGTTGCGTCTAGCATCTTCTTGGCGCTGCCAATCTCGAATAGCCCTAATGTCCGACTGCATAGTACCCATATCGGTCCTGAATCCCGCAATGTCAGTCTGCATGGTGCCCATATCGGTCCTCATTCCATCGATGTCTAACTGCATAGTGCCCATACCGGTCATAATTCTTGCGATATCGGTTTGGATTTGAGTGAGCAGCAGGTAGTATGGGTCCGGCGGAGGAAGTGCGGGAGCGCTCGAGCTAGTCCCGATGTCTGTCTGCGGCAAATCAGAAGGTTCGTTTGACTGTCGTGCGCGTTTCTGCGGGGGTCCTCTCTTACTTCGGCTAAAAGTTATATCATCACCCGGTTCTTCATAGATATCGTCGGGGAAAGACGGGACGTTATTGTGTTCACAGAGTGAGTGGATAAGAGCCGGAAAAATTAAAGGGGTCTTCTTTTTCGCAGTTGGATTCGTTATATCGGCCGTCAGAGATGAGATATTAGATCGTAGGTTCGTGTAAATCATTTCTGCCTCTCGAATCATCTTTTTACTCTGTATGGCATGTACTAGTATAGCACGAGGGTGATTTACCTCAGAAGTGTTCGTCGTCGGGCTTAGGCGATAACGAATAAACTCATACAAGAATAAGGCTTCTGGTTTAAGATCCCCCCGATGCAATATAGAGCCTCCTTTTTTCCATCGTGCATCTTCGCCAGCAATGGCGTCTTTCACGTCTTCTAAGAGTTGGTTGTTCGGGTGTCTCACCATTGTTTCATATTCGCAGCGGGGTTTGTTTGCTAAGCCTAAAGCGTGTCGAATGGCACTTGTGTCGAATCGAATGGTTACCTCTCGTACCGTAGTGGATTCGTGACGTCGATTCGCTCTTAATTTTTCATCGTCTATGCAATTGGCGTAGAACTCTTGGACCTACGTAATGTTGATTTTTTCTATTGGGGTCGCAAATCCTTTCCAACTGTGAAAATTTATTTTGTCTTTTAAAAAACGATTTTTGTCAGTAAATAGAGTACGCTCCTTGTGGATAGTATGAGATAGTATACGGCACCAGTATGATTCGATTTCTGGTGTCTCGAATCGTTGGATTGTATCGGTGTCCTCAGTCTGAAATTGATCGCGAGAACTACTCGCCGGAGCTTTACCCTTAGACACGTTCTTAGTTCTAACCATTTTCCCGTAAATTTCGGCAGAGTAACCCTTAGAATTGTGTGACCAAGTCCTCGACTAAACAGAAAAACCAACAAAATTCTTCTACCGATCAACCTAATCAATTCAACTCCAATTCAACCAAATTCAACCCGAAATTGCTAATGCACAATAGAGAATCGAAATTTCAGCAATTCACAAACCCGCAACTTGAGTGCTAATCAATTTGAGCAAAGTAATTTCAAATTTCACAATCCACAATTGAAAACCCTAACTTGATAATCCCCAACTCAACCATGCAACGATCAATCCTCCGAAACTAAGTGCAATATCACTAGTGCATTTCAAAATCAATCTAATTACTCCAATATTTCTTCAATGTCAACTAAATTCCAACCCTAATTCGAAATTGAAGAAAACCCCCAATTTGAAACCCTAATTTCGGATGTGTCAAAGAACAAGGAGTTTAGCTTTCTTTACCCAATGTAATTTTGATGTTGATATCGAAACCTAGTAGAGAGGCCAGGTTCGTGAGCTTCGATCTGCTTTGCAAGAGGAATAGAGGAATTGTGAGTGATTTTATTTGGGAGGATAGAGGGGCGTTCGAATGGGAGTGATAAAATAAAAAGGGGGAAAGAAAAAAAACATGTATAGATTAAGGGGTGGGGTCGCGCTGCCCGACGCGCTTAAGCGCGGACGCTTAAGCGCGCTAGGGCGCTTAAGCGCTTGCGCTTGAACGCGCGCGGCAGTGGCTTACGCTTGAGCGTGCGCGCACAAGCGCTCCGGGCAGAGGATTTGCGCTTGAGCGTTCGCGCTTGAGCGCTCCGGACAGATTACTAAAAAAAAACAAAACGAGGAAGAAAAGAAAACAGAAAATTAAGGATACATTTGGGTTGCCTCCCAAACAGCGCTTGTTTAACGTCTTTAGCTCGACGTTACCATGCTAATTGGATTTGTCGGATCGAACATCGCGAAGACTCGAGGTAACAGCTTTTTTAATTGGCTCGCCCGCGATGTAATATTTGAGTCTTTGACCATTGACTTTAAAAATTCCTGTTCCTTCGCTCCAAATATCTACAGCTCCAAATGGATATGCTGTTTCGACTACAAATGGTCCCGACCACCTTGATCGTAATTTGCCCGGAAACAGTCTCAGACGTGAATTGAATAATAGAACGAGATCGCCCTTCTTGAATTCTCGTCTGTGAATCTGTTTGTCGTGCCACTTCTTCGTTCGCTCCTTATAGATTCTCGCATTCTCATATGCATCTAGTCTTAACTCGTCAAGCTCATGTAACTGTAACATTCTTCGCTCACCCGCATCTTTAAGATCAAAGTTTAGAGCTTTGACGGCCCAGTATGCCTTATGCTCGAGTTCTACCGGTAAATGGCAAGATTTGCCATAAATAAGACGAAAGGGTGTCGTACCTATCGGGGTTTTGAAAACGGTACGATATGCCCATAAGGCGTCGTCTAGCTTGAGAGACCAATCCTTTCTTGATTTCGAGACAGTCTTTTCGAGGATAACTTTGATCTCTCTATTCGAAACTTCTACTTGACCACTAGTTTGGGGATGATATGGTGTAGCAACTTTATGTGTGACCCCGTACTTGGTAAGTAAAGCTTCGAATTGGCGTTCAGTAAAATGAGTGCCTCCGTCACTTATCACTACCCTTGGAACACCGAATCTAGGAAAAATAGTCGTTTTAAACAATCGGGTTACCACTCTCGAATCATTTGTTGGCGAGGCAATCGCTTCAACCCACTTCGAAACATAATCTACCGCCACAAGTATAAACTTGTTACCACACGACGACGGGAATGGTCCCATGAAATCAATTCCCCAAACATCGAAAATCTCAACCTCTAGAATTGTATTCATGGGCATCTCGTTACGCCTCAATATATTTCCCGTTCTTTGACAACTGTCGCATGCACTAACAAAATCTTGAACGTCTTTGAACAAAGTAGGCCAATAAAACCCTGATTGAAGAATCTTCGCTACAGTCTTGGATTTACTAGCATGACCCCCATATGGTGAACTATGACAGTGAGCCATGACACTTACCATCTCCTCTTCCGGTATGCATCTCCTATATACCCCGTCTGTACAGTGCTTGAAAAGAAGAGGCTCATCCCAATAGTAATGCTTAAGATCAGTGAAAAATTTCTTCTTTTGCTGATAACTAAAATCGGGCGGTAGAATCTTACATGCTAAGTAGTTAACAAAATCAGCGTACCACGGTGCATCTATCTTAGCCACTGCGTAAAGATGGTCATCGGCGAACGAGTCATCTATCGGTAATGCTTCTTTATTCTCATCCTCTCTAAGTCGAGATAGATGATCGGCCACGATATTCTCTATCCCCTTTTTATCCCGGATCTCAAGATCGAATTCTTGCAGTAACAGTATCCATCTGATAAGTCTCGGCTTAGCGTCTTTTTTACTCAATAGATACCTAATCGCGGAGTGGTCTGTGTAGACGATCACCTTGTAGCCCACCAGATATGAACGGAAAATTTATCGAAAGCGAAGACTACCGCCAACAGTTCTTTCTCAGTAGTAGCATAATTCAGCTGAGCCTCGTCTAATGTCCTACTAGCGTAGTAGATGACATGCATCTTCTTATCCTTTTTTTGGCCCAATACTGCCCCAATAGCAAAATCGCTTGCATCGCACATAATCTCAAAAGGTAGATTCCAATCGAGCGGTTGAACAATAGGGGCGGTAACAAGTGCTTCCTTCAACCTGTGAAAAGCATCAAGACAATTATTATCAAAATCGAAAGGAACATCTTTAGCAAGTAAATGAGTTAAGGGCTTAGTAATCTTAGAAAAATCCTTAATGAATCTCCGGTAAAAACCGGCATGGCCCAAGAAACTCCTAACATCCTTCACACAGATAGGTGGTGGCAACTTCTCGATCACTTCCAGCTTTGCTCGATCAACTTCAATTCCTCGTTCAGATACGAGGTGTCCTAACACAATGCTTTCCCTAACCATAAAATGACATTTTCCCCAATTTAAGACTAAATTAACTTCCCCACATCTCTGCAACACTCGAGAAAGATTAGACAGACAAATATCGAAAGTGGTGCTATATACAGAAAAGTCATCCATAAAAACCTCCATAATGTTCTCAATCAAATCAGAAAATATAGCCATCATACATCTTTGAAAAGTAGCAGGTGCATTACACAAACCAAAAGGCATTCTCCTAAAAGCATAAGTGCCATAGAGACATGTGAACGTGGTTTTTTCTTGATCATTAGGGTGAATAGGAATTTGATAAAACCCCGAATACCCATCTAGATAGCAAAAGTGTGAATGATTAGCTAACCTTTCAAGTACTTGATCGATAAAGGGAAGGGGAAAGTGATCTTTTCGAGTTGCCGTGTTCAATTTCCTATAATCTATACACATTCTCCACCCAGTGACTGTTTTAGTAGGGATTAATTCGTTCTTCTCGTTTTTCACTACACTCACTCCTCTTTTCTTAGAGACTACTTGTACCGGACTTACCCACTTACTATCTGAAATAGGATAAATAATTTCAGCATCTAACAATTTTAAAACTTCTTTTCTAACTACATCTTGCATAGTAGGATTCAATCTACGTTGATGTTCCCTAGAAGGTTTTAAATCATCTTCCATCAAAATTTTATGCATGCAAAACGATGGATTAATCCCTTTCAAATCATCTATTGTGTAGCCTATGACTTTTTGATGCAACCTAAGGACTCTAAGCAATTTATCGATTTCCTCCTTATTCAAGTTAGCATTCACGATCACAGGATACATAGAATTAGGTCCAAGAAATTCATACCTGAGTGTCGAGGGAAGTGGTTTTAGTTCTACCTGGGGTATCGAGTTGGATTCTTTGCTTTCCTTAGGATCTTTGCTCAACTCTTTTACTCCAATGGCATTGACTGAAACCGGTGGATTTCCCTCGAGAAGACGAGCAATATCAGCAATAGCTTCGTCTTCATCTCCCGTTGAACCGTTGTTCACTAAGCAAGCTTCTAATGGATCACTGCATAAGTATTTCGTGAGCTTGTCTTGAACTAGCCGGTCCACCTGATCAATTCTACAACAAGAATTCTCAAGAGAAGGGTAAGTAACAGTTTTAGCTAAATTAAATTCAACCTTCTCGCCCCCGACTTTTAATGATAGCCTACCGTTCTTAACATCTATAATAGCACCTGCTGTGGCTAAGAACGGTCTACCAAGTATGATGGGGATTTGAGAATCTTCCTCCATCTCTAGAACAACAAAATCAGCAGGAATAAAAAATTTTCCTACTCTAATCGGTACATCTTCTAGCATACCTACCGGATACTTCACAGATCTATCAGCTAATTGCAGAGTAATCGTAGTAGGTTTTAACTCACCCATCTCTAACTTACGTGAAACCGAAAGAGGCATAAGGCTAACGCTAGCACCAAGGTCACACAATGCATGATCAAAACTCACGTTACCTATTACACATGGAATCGAAAAACTACCGGGGTCTTTAAGCTTAGGAGGCAATTTATTTTGAATTAATGCACTACACTCTTCAGTTAAGGCCACAGTTTCATAATCCTCAAGTTTACGTTTGTTAGAAAGAATTTCTTTCAAGAATTTAGCATATGATGGCATCTGTGCAAGTGCATCAGTGAATGGAATATTAATGTAAAGCTTTTTCAAAACATCTAAAAATTTTCCAAACTGCTTATCTAATTTTGCCTTAGCTAATCTTTGAGGAAAAGGTACGGGTGGTTCATATGGTGGTGGAGGTACATAAACTGGCTCTTTTTCAGTTACTTCGTTCGTTTTATCTGTTGAGCTGTCAGGGCTAGGCGTTTTCTCTTTTTCGACCTTATCAGTTAACTCAGTATGACTCATATCTGTAGGCATCCTAGGACCTTCATAATTAGTACCACTCCTTAAAGTAATAGCCTTACAATGTTCCTTTGGATTTGTCTCGGGTTGACCGGGAAAAGAACAAGAAGTCCTAATCGGGTTATTAGCCTGTTGTGCAATTTGAGTTTCTAGCATTTTGTTATGAGTTGCTAAAGAGTCTACTTTTGTTGCTAGTTGCTTAATTGCATCATTTACCACTTCGTTTTGTTTAGTTTGGGCTACTACAAAACCCTCAAGAAGTGACTCTAGGTTCGATTTCTGTGGTGGAACAGGATTATAAGGCTTTTGTTGAAATCCCGGTGGTGGTCTAAAATTAGATGGTGGGGCTGCGTTTTGAGTCGGTTTGTATGAAAGATTGGGGTGATTTCTCCAACCAGAGTTAAAAGTGTTTGAAAATGGGTCGTTCTTTTGGTTGAAGTTATTCACATAATTGGCTTGCTCTATAGAGGGATCGGTCGGTATACTCGCAAATTGACACTCTAATGCAACATGACCAATCGTACCACATATTTCACACATGGGGGGTGGGGTAGTGACAGAGTTAACATGCATATTCATGGAATCTAGCTTCTTAGACATAGCCTCAACTTGTGCAGAAAGTAAAGTAATTGCATCAATATCATACTTACCTGGTGTCTTCTGTGGAATCGATCTTTCGCTAGACCATTGGTAGTGATTCAACGCCATATCTTCGATTAAGTCGTAGGCTTCATCGATACCCTTATTCATCAGCGCTCCTCCAGCTGCTGCGTCGACTGACATCCTCGTGGTGTAAATCAGCCCGTTATAAAATGTATGAACTATGAGCCATTTCTCCAGCCCGTGATGTGGGCACAGTCGGAGAAGATCCTTGAATCGTTCCCAAGCTTCATATAACGATTCACCATCTCTCTGAGCAAAAGTCGTAATTTGATTCCTCAGTTGTGCAGTCTTGCTCGGAGGAAAATATCTCGCTAGAAAGCATTGCATGAGCTGATCCCATGTTCTGATTGAACCCGATGGTAAAGAGTGTAGCCAAGCTCTCGTCTTATCTCTCAGTGAAAATGGAAATAGTCTCAGCCTGATAGCATCCTGGGAAACCCCGTTCATTTTTAGAGTGTCGCAGTACTCTAAAAACATTGACAAGTGTAGGTTTGGCTCTTCAGTAGGTGCACCCCCAAACTGATTCTGCTGAACCATTTGCAGAAGGGATGGCTTGAGCTCGAAATTGTTGGCCTCTACAGTAGGCCTAGCAATGCTGGAGTGAAGTGTCTGCGCATTCGGTGCTGCAAAATCCTTAAGACATCTCGCGTTTACGTTCGCATTCACATTTGCAGCCGAGTTTGCATTCGCGTTAGCGTTTGAATTAACGTTTACATTCACATTCTCTTCAGCCATTGTTGCTTGTTTAAGCTGAGCTTGTTTCAGTTTTTGTTGTCTTCTCCTAGCACGAAAGGTTTTCTCGATTTCTGGATCAAGTTCGAAATCGAGCTTACTTCGCATACAAGGAAAAATCGAAAACCTGAAATAAAACAGAGAAATAAAAATTAAAAACTAAAAATAAAATAAAATGGCTTAGTCTCACTAAGATCTGATAAAAACTAATATTGACTATTCCAGTCCCCGGCAACGGCGCCAAAAACTTGATGTGCCTAAACCGCAAGCGCACGGCTTCGGTGCAGTACAAAAGATATCGTTCCCACGAAGACCGAATAATCAAGCACTAGCCTATCAATTATCAATAATCTAAGTCTAACAAAAACACGAGATAAATTGTAAAGAAAACTAAACAGAATGCAAGAGAATTGATTTAAGTTATATATGATTGGAAATTCCGGACTCAGGGTTCACCACGATAAACATTATCGACTCAATTATATTACCAATGAAACTACTATCGCTACTTATGAAGGACACTATCCAATTGTACTCACTATCTTCTGTCGAAGTATAACAAATTACCCAAGATAATTAATCAACTACTTTCGTGATGATCAGACTAAACTCAGATTCATTAATCTCTATGATAGTGTATCGATTCCTCAGAAGACCTAAAACTACTTTCGTGATTTAGGATCCTAGGTTTGAATTCTAGGGTTCTGATATAGATGTCACCTTTCAGAATTTTCACCTAATATCTATGAACATGCAAATAAGTGGCCAGCAAATTCACAAGCATTAATAATCAAGAATTCGAATCATAAGCATACGCGAAGTAATATCAATTGTTCTATAATCTATATCGATAACATATTATCGGGCTATTTCCGGTTCCAGAATAAGATGGATTACTCCATAGATACGAAAGCACAATAAACAATTAATAAAGTAAACATGATGAAATGACAAGAATTAAAAGAGATTAAAGAAAATAATTTCGATTAAACCCGTTGTCGAATAAAATTGTCTACAATAATCTTGAATCTCGTCTCTCGATCTCCAATCTTTACAACTCAATTCCCGAAAATAAAAGTCGAACCCTAATACAATATTTTGAGGGGGTATTTATTAGGTGAAAATTCTGAAAGGTGACATCTATATCGGAACCCTAGAATTCAAACCTAGGATCCTAAATCACGAAAGTAGTTTTAGGTCTTTTGAGGAATCGATACACTATCATAGAGATTAATGAGTCTGAGTCTAGTCTAATCATCACGAAAGTAGTTGATTAATTAGCTTAGATATGTTATTATGCTTCGACAGAAGATAGTGATTACATTTGGATAGTGTCCTTCATAAGTAGCGATCGTAACTTAATCGGTAATATAATTGAGTCGATAATATATATCGTGGTAAACCCTAATTTCGGAATTTCCAATCATATACAAATCAAATCAATTTACTTGCTTTCCGTTTAGTTTTCTTTACAACTATCTCGTATTTTTATTAGGCTTAGATTACGAATAATTGATAGGCTAGTGCTTGATTGTTTGGTCCTCGTGGGAACGATATCTTTTGTACTGCACCGAAGCCGTGCGCTTGCGGTTTAGGCACATCAAGTTTTTGGCGCCGTTGCCGGGGACTCGAATAGTCAATATTAGTTTATATCATATTTTAGTGAGACTAAGCCATTTTATTTTATTTTTAATTTTTAATTTTTATTTCTCTGTTTAATTTCAGGTTTTCGATTTTTCCTTGTATGCGAAGTAAGCTCGATTTCGTACCTGATCCAGAAATCGAGAAAACCTTTCGTGCTAGGAGAAGACAACAAAAACTGAAACAAGCTCAGCTTAGACAAGTTACAATGGCTGAAGAGAACGTGAATGCAAATATTAATGCAAACGCTAACGCGAATGCAAATCCGGCTGCAAATGCGAATGCGAACGCAAATGCGAGATGTCTTAAGGATTTTGCAGCACCTAATGCTCAGACACTTCACTCCAGCATTGCTAGGCCTACTGTAGAGGCCAACAATTTCGAGCTCAAGCCATCCCTTCTGCAAATGGTTCAGCAGAATCAGTTTGGGGGTGCACCTACTGAAGAGCCGAATCTCCACTTGTCCATGTTCTTAGAGTACTGTGACACTCTAAAAATGAACGGAGTTTCTCAAGATGCTATCAGACTGAGATTATTTCCATTCTCACTGAGAGACAAGGCGAGAGCTTGGCTACATTCCTTACCGACTGGTTCGATTAGAACATGGGATCAATTGATGCAGACATTTTTAGCGAGATACTTTCCACCGAGCAAGACTGCACAACTGAGGAATCAAATTACGACTTTTGCTCAGAGAGAAGGCGAATCGTTGTATGAAGCTTGGGAACGATTCAAAGATCTTCTGCGACTGTGCCCACATCACGGGTTAGAGAAATGGCTCATAGTGCATACTTTTTACAACGGGTTGATCTATACCACGAGGATGTCAGTCGATGCAGCAGCTGGAGGAGCTCTGATGAATAAGGGTATCGACGAAGCATACGATTTGATTGAAGACATGGCATTGAACCACTACCAGTGGTCAAGCGAAAGATCGACTTCACAGAAAACACCAGGTAAGTACGATATTGATGCCATTACTTTACTTTCTGCACAAGTAGAGGCTATGTCTAAGAAACTTGATTCGATGAATATGCATGTTAATTCTGTTACTACCCCACCCCCTATGTGTGAAATATGTGGTACAGTTGGTCATATTGCCTTAGAGTGTCAATTTGCTAGTATACCAACCGATCCCTCTATAGAGCAAGCCAATTACGTGAATAACTTCAACCAAAAGAACGACCCATTTTCAAACACTTTTAACTCTGGTTGGAGGAATCACCCAAATTTTTCATACAAGCCGACTCAAAACGCAGCCCCACCATCAAATTTTAGACCACCACCTGGATTTCAACAAAAGTCTTATAACCCTGTTCCACCACAGAAATCGAACCTAGAGTCACTTCTTGAGGGTTTTGTAGTAGCCCAGACTAAACAAAACGAAGTGGTAAATGATGCAATTAAGCAACTAGCAACGAAAGTAGATTCATTAGCAACTCATAACAAAATGCTAGAAACTCAAATTGCACAACAGGCTAATAACCCGATTAGGACTTCTGGTTCGTTTCCCGGTCAACCCGAGACAAATCCTAAGGAACATTGTAAGGCTATTACTTTAAGAAGTGGTACTAATTATGAAGGTCCTAAGATGCCTACAGATGTGAGTCAGACTGAGTCAACTGATAAGTTAGAAAAAGAGAAAACGCCTAGCCCTGACAGCTCAACAGATAAAACGAACGAAGTAACTGAAAAAGAGCCTGTTTATGTACCTCCACCACCATATGAACCACCCATACCCTTTCCTCAAAGATTAGCTAAGGCAAAATTAGATAAACAGTTTGGAAAGTTTTTAGATGTTTTGAAAAAGCTATACATTAACATTCCATTTACTGATGCACTTGCACAAATGCCGTCATATGCTAAATTTTTGAAGGAAATTCTGTCTAACAAACGTAAACTTGAGGATTATGAAACTGTGACTTTAACTGAAGAGTGTAGTGCATTAATTCAAAATAAATTGCCTCCTAAGCTTAAAGACCCCGATAGTTTTTCGATTCCATGTGTGATAGGTAACGTGAGTTTTGATCATGCTTTGTGTGACCTTGGTGCTAGCGTTAGCCTTATGCCTCTTTCGGTTTCACGTAAGTTAGAGATGGGTGAGTTAAAACCTACTACGATTACTCTGCAATTAGCTGATAGATCTGTGAAGTATCCAGTAGGTATGCTAGAAGATGTACCGATTAGAGTAGGAAAATTTTTCATTCCTGCTGATTTTGTTGTTCTAGAGATGGAGGAGGATTCTCAAATCCCCATCATACTTGGTAGACCGTTCTTAGCCACAGCTGGTGCTATTATAGATGTTAAGAACGGTAGACTATCATTAAAAGTCGGGGACGAGAAGGTTGAATTTAATTTGGCTAAAACTGTTACTTACCCTTCTCTTGAGAATTCTTGTTGTAGAGTTGATCAGGTAGACCGGCTAGTTCAAGACAAGCTCGCGAAATATCTATGCAGTGATCCATTGGAAGCTTGCCTAGTGAACAACGGTTCAATAGGAGATGAAGACGAAGCCATTGCTGATATCGCTCGTCTTCTCGAGGGAAATCCACCGATTCCAGTCAATGCCATTGGAGTAAAGGAGTTGAGCAAAGATCCGAAAGAAAGTAAAGAATCCAACTCAATACCCCAGGTAGAACTAAAACCACTTCCCTCGACACTCAGGTATGAATTTCTCGGTCCTAATTCTATGTATCCTATGATTGTGAATGCTGATTTGAGTAGGGAAGAAATCGATAAATTGCTTAGAGTTCTTAGATCACATCAAAAAGTCATAGGTTATACAATAGATGATTTGAAAGGGATTAATCCATCGTTTTGCATGCATAAAATTTTGATGGAAGATGATTTTAAATCTTCTAGAGAACACCAACGTAGATTAAATCCTACTATGAAGGATGTAGTTAGAAAAGAAGTTTTAAAATTGTTAGATGCTGGAATTATTTATCCTATCTCTGATAGTAAGTGGGTAAGTCCGGTACAAGTAGTCCCTAAGAAAGGAGGAGTAACTGTAGTGAGAAACGAGAAAAACGAGTTAATTCCTACTAGGACAGTCACCGGGTGGAGAATGTGTATAGATTATAGAAAATTGAACACTGCAACTCGAAAAGATCACTTTCCCCTTCCCTTTATTGATCAAGTACTTGAAAGGTTAGCTAATCATTCGCACTTTTGTTATCTAGATGGGTATTCGGGGTTTTATTAAATTCCTATACACCCTAATGATCAAGAAAAAACCACGTTCATATGTCCCTATGGCACTTATGCTTTTAGGAGAATGCCTTTTGGTTTGTGTAATGCACCTGCTACTTTTCAAAGATGTATGATGGCTATATTTTCTGATTTGATTGAGAACATTATGGAAGTTTTTATGGATGACTTTTCTGTATATGGCACTACTTTCGATATTTGCCTGTCTAATCTTTCTCGAGTATTGCAGAGATGTGGAGAAGTTAATTTAATCTTAAATTGGGAAAAATGCCATTTTATGGTTAGGGAAGGCATTGTGTTAGGCCACCTCGTATCTGAACGAGGAATTGAAGTTGATCGAGCAAAGCTGGAAGTAATCGAGAAGTTGCCACCACCTACCTGTGTGAAGGATGTTAGGAGTTTTTTGGGCCATGCCGGTTTTTACCGGAGATTCATTAAGGATTTTTCTAAAATTACTAAGCCCTTAACTCATTTACTTGCTAAAGACGTTCCTTTCGACTTTGATAATGATTGTATTGATGCTTTTCGCAGGTTGAAGGATGCACTTGTTACCGCCCCTATCGTTCAACCGCCAGATTGGAATCTGCCTTTTGAGATTATGTGCGATGCAAGCGATTTTGCAATTGGGGCGGTATTGGGCCAAAGAAAGGACAAAAAGATGCATGTCATCTATTATGCTAGTCGGACACTAGACGAAGCTCAGATGAATTATGCTACCACCGAGAAAGAGTTATTAGCTGTAGTGTTCGCTTTCGATAAATTCCGGTCTTATTTGGTTGGCTACAAGGTCATCGTCTACACAGACCATTCTGCTATTAGGTATCTATTGAGTAAAAAAGACGCTAAACCGAGACTTATCAGATGGATACTGTTATTGCAAGAATTCGATCTCGAAATTCGGGATAAAAAGGGGATAGAGAATACCGTAGCTGATCATCTATCTCGACTTAGAGAGGATGAGAATAAAGAAGCATTACCGATAGACGATTCATTCCCCGATGACCATCTCTATGCAGTGGCTAAGATAGATGCACCATGGTACGCTGATTATGTCAACTATTTAGCTTGTAAGATCTTACCGTCCGATTTTAGTTATCAGCAAAAGAAGAAATTTTTCACTGATCTTAAGCACTATTACTGGGACGAGCCTCTTCTTTTCAAGCACTGTACCGACGGGGTATATAGGAGATGCATACCGGAAGAGGAGATGGTAAGCGTCATGACTCACTGTCATAGTTCACCATATGGGGGTCATGCTAGTAAATCCAAGACGGTAGCGAAGATTCTTCAATCTGGATTTTATTGGCCCACTTTGTTCAAAGATGTTCAAGATTTCGTTAGTGCATGCGATAGTTGTCAAAGAACGGGGAATATATCGAGGTGTAACGAGATGCCTATGAATACAATTCTGGAAGTTGAGATTTTTGATGTTTGGGGAATTGATTTCATGGGGCCATTCCCGTCGTCGTGTGGTAACAAGTTCATACTTGTAGCGGTGGATTATGTCTCGAAGTGGGTTGAAGCGATCGCCTCGCCAACAAATGACTCAAGAGTGGTAACTCGGCTGTTTAAAAAGGTTATATTTCCTAGGTTCGGTGTGCCAAGAGTAGTGATCAGTGACGGAGGGACTCATTTTACGGAGCGCCAATTCGAAGCTTTACTTACCAAGTACGGGGTTACACATAAAGTTGCTACACCCTATCATCCCCAAACTAGTGGTCAAGTAGAAGTTTCGAATAGAGAGATCAAGGTTATTTTAGAAAAGACTGTCTCGAAATCAAGAAAAGATTGGTCTATCAAGCTAGACGATGCATTGTGGGCATATCGTACCGCTTTCAAAACCCCGATAGGAACGACACCTTTTCGTCTTATTTATGGCAAATCTTGCCATTTACCAGTAGAGCTCGAGCATAAGGCATATTGGGCCGTCAAAGATCTAAATTTCGATCTTAAAGATGCTGGTGAGCGAAGAATGCTACAGTTACATGAACTTGACGAGATACGACTTGATGCATATGAGAATGCACGAATATATAAGGAGCGAACGAAGAAGTGGCACGACAAACAGATTCAGAGACGAGAATTCAAGAAAGGTGATCTCGTTTTATTATTCAATTCACGTCTGAGACTGTTTCCGGGCAAATTACGATCAAGATGGTCGGGACCATTTGTAGTCGAAACAGCATATCCATTCGGAGCTGTCGATATTTGGAGCGAAGGAACGGGAATTTTCAAAGTTAATGGGCAAAGGCTTAAGCATTACATCGCGGGCGAACCAATCGAAAAAGCTATTACGTCGAGCCTTCACGATGCTCGATCAGACACAACGAATTAAGCGTGGTAACGTCGAGCTAAAGACGTAAAACAAGCGCTTTTTGGGAGGCAACCCAAATGTATCCTTTATTTTTGTTTTCATTTTTTTTTCTTTCCTGCTGTTTTCGTTTTGTTTCAAGCTATCGAAATTATTTTCTTTAAAAAAAAAAAAAAAAAAAAAAAATCGAGCAATACATTGCGTACGTACGCAGTGTTAACTCGCGTACAATCAATGATTACAGGGAGTTTTACACCGTTCGCGCACGTACGCGATAATATATGGCGCCTGTACGCCGAAATACACGGCGTACGTACGCCGTGTAAATCGGCGTACAATCAACGGGCACAGAGATTTTTTAAGACTTCGCGCCTGTACGCCAAAATGAACGGCGTACGTACGCCAGAATACGCGGCGTACGTACGCAGCGTAAAATGGCGTACGTACGCAAGAACGGGTTTTAAGTTTTTTTAAAAAAAAACAGATTCACTCCTTTATTCATTCAAACACTTTCGCTTCAAAAACCCTCGATTACTCTCTCACATCTCTCGTTTTCGATTCATAACAGCTACGAGGCGCAACAAAACACGAACAAGTACGACGATTCAAGCACTACATCATCATTGTGGTAAGGAATAGCTAAAACCCTACTTCGAATTTTCAATTTGGTGCGAAATTAGGGTTTCGAAATTGTGTAGAAATTGGGCAAAATTGGGAGAATTGTTAGCTTGATTAGCTTGGTTTTGAACTGAATTAGTAATATTGAACTTGGTTTTGAGGAATAAATCGCCACATTGTTGAATCGAAGATTATCAATTTAGGGCTTGTGATTTTGGTCGAAAATTTGGTTTGATTGAGTCGAGTTGATCATTACTTGGTTAGATTGGGGTTTGTCGAATTGGGTTTGCATTGTGCATTGCGATCGAATTGGTATTCGAATTTCTGCTTTGGATTGTTTGGTGAATTCAAGTCGGATTGGATTTGGTTGATATTGCTATTTGGTTGAATTGCTTGAAGTGTTGATTTCCTATTTGGGTTGTTTGAATTGAGATCGGGGTGGCTTGAATTTGATTGGTATTGCATTTGGCTCGGTTCTTTGGTTGGTATTGGATTTGTCGAGGACTTGGTCAACGAAAAAGCACCGTTACTCCGCCGAAATTTTGCAAAATGGTACGAACGAAGAATATATCTAAGGGTAAGGGTAAAGCTCCGGTGAGCTCTTCTCGAAGTCAACCCGAGGAACGGGTAAATGATAGGAGTACAAGATTCGAAACACCGGAAACCGAGATGACTTGGCGACGTCTGATGTCGCATTCACTTTTAAAGGAACGGGCAATTCTATTCACCAAACCCAAATCAGTACGAACCTTAGCCACCGCCTACGACTGGAAAGGCTTCTCGAATATACTACCCAAAATCAATGTCACGTGGGTACAAGAGTTCTATGCCAACTGTGTCGAATACGAAAAATTATACGGGCCGCGTAGGCACAGTCCCACAGTCGAGGTTCGGGGTGTCGAGGTCGACTTTGATACACATACCATACAACATGTACTCCAATTGCCAAATGTCGAAGGCCCGAGCGAATACTTAGAATTGTTAAGAGACACCACCCCACAATTCAAGTCCGAGATCACAAAAACAGTGGCGACTGAAGAGACACAATGGATTAGGCAGGAATCCACACTTAACCGAACTAAACTGAACCCGGTAGCGTCATTTTGGTACGAGTTCATACGCTACCGGTTAATGCCCACGACGAACCGTTCTGAAGTAACACGCGCACGGGCTACTCTCATATATGCTATACTTAATAGGAAAGTCATCGACGAGACTAGAATCATACAAGAGAGCCTTGTTGAAGCTATAGAACGTCTAACCGCCGAAATGAGACATGACTCGGGGAGACGAAAGAGTCCCTTGCTTTTCCCGGCACTTATACATTTACTCTGCGAACACTATGATGTCACCGAGCGCCCCGACGATATTTTTGAGAATGCCGGCGATGACCTCGGCTATGATGATGTCCTACGAGCCCCTCCGCAGAAACGAGCACGACAATCGACCGAGCCTTCTGATTTACCACAGACAGATGTCGGAACAAGCTCGAGCGCTCCGGCACCCCCTCCATCAGATCCGTACTATGCCCTGCTTGCCCAAATACAAACCGGCATCGCTGGGATAAACACTCGGATGGGCACCATAGAGTCTGACATCACGGGATTTAGGACCGATATTGCGGGATTTAGGACCGATATGGGTAATATGCAGACAGACATTGCGGCCATTAGAGCATGGCAGCGCCAAGAAGATGATCGGCGCAACCCCACCCCCGCAAACCCCACTGCCACCGACCCGGTCGACGCTTTTATAGACGGCATGGACTATGCTAATGAACAGACAGACCACCCCAACGATGCCGCCTAGTGACCACAAACCGCCTTACACCTCGTTTGGTTTTTCTTTCTTTTCCTTTTTCTTTTCTTTTCTTTTTTTTTATGTTTTTAGTTTCTAGTTTACCTTTCGTTTTTATGTCTTTATGTTTTTATGCTTTTATGTTTTTATGTTTTTCTGATTTTAGACTTTAGGATGGAATGTAATGCCAAAGATGATTAATCCAAAAGTCTTTCTTTTCTCTAGTTCCAGTGTTTTGTTCCTTTACAGTACCTAGAATAATCAGAATGCTCGTCTCGACTCTTGCCAAGGTTATGTCCCTTTTTACTTTTATGCATGCATACATACATACACACGTTATCACATTAGGGACAATGTGCGATTTAAGTTTGGGGGTTGTTTATGGAAGCATAACACTTTTACTATGAATTATAGCTTTATCTTTGTGATCGTCGTACAACGATTGACTAAGTGATATGTAAGCCTGACTTTTTAATAAATATAACGCATGAACTTTTCTGTCGGTGATATCATCTGCTTAGTTACATTTTTCTGGCTAGTCACTAATACGTAGTAGTCCAAGGCATAGGAGTTGAGTGGATCACCCGTTTTCGAAACACATAGGTAGTGGCCTCCAAGTCTACCAACTTAGAATCACGTCTTCTGGCACAATTTACAAAAAAAAAAAAAAAAAAAAAAAAAAAAAAAGAGAGATGGATTAGTTCGTTCTGTGACCTTTGACACTTGAGTGATTAAGTCCGAAGGAGTCTCTTAAAACTTAACGCCCTATGGCTATCTAGCTTGGGAGTCGTTGACCCAAAGCTCGATAACGGGTGTCATAGAAAGTCTAAGGGAACGAACATTGCACAATCCTGACAAGTATGAGCTCGTTTGTACAGTTGACTTATGCTAAAAGCTCAATATTGTGAACCAGTTAGACACTAATATCTGTTAGACCAGTTGGTATGGATGGACGCCGCTCAAATTGTGTTAGAAACGCCATTCGACTATAATGCTCAAAGATGACTTTATTCAGTGCTTTCTAGAAGCTTGTCTAACTCTGTGGTGTGAGGTAACCAACGATTAGCCTAATGCACGATTTTCTTCTAACAATGTCGGGTCATTAGTTCACGTCGATTTTTGTACGATTGTATCACATTTCGATTTAGCGAAGATTCATTGATTTTGTGATTTTGTGGGTATATCTTCTGCAAACCCTCACGAGACTATAACTCGTCCTTTTTGGGTAACAAAAAGGTTTAAAGGCTTGTTGCACATGCTAAGTGCAATCGTGTACTCTACGAAAATGAGTTTATCTTTAGTTTTTTGTTTTTGTTTCTTTATTTTACCGTTTGTTCGAGGACGAACAAAAGCAAGTTTGGGGGGGTTGATAAACCTCATTTTTACGCAATTTTCATCATTTATTCGACACGTTTATTATATACTTTCATCATATTTTTATCCCGCAAATGCGTTTAATGTCACTTTTGAGTGCCGTAGGGATTTTCTATGTTGTGAAAGGAAAATACAAAGTGTAAGCTAAAATCGAGAACAAGTTGATTGAAAATTTGCAACTACACGGCGTACAAGCGCCGTTTAAGGCGGCGTACAAGCGCCGTTTAAGGCGGCGTACAAGTGCCGTTCAAGTCGGCGTACAAGCGCAGTATTAGTCGGCGTACAGGCGCCGTTCAAACTCGCGTACAGGCGCGCGCTAATTACAGTCTAAACGCGGGAAAGCCCTTATTCAGCCCAATTTCGGATTTATGTTTTAGATTAGGTATAAATACCCCCTCCGAACATTGTTTTAGGGTTCGAACCTTATTTTCTTGAATTGAGTTGTAAAGATTGAGATCGAGAGACAAGATTCAAGAACGATTGTAGACAATTTATTCGACAACGGGTTTAATCGAAATTATTTTCTTTAATCTCTTTTAATTCTTGTCGTATTATGATGTTTACTTTATTAATTGTTGATTGTTTCTCTGCATCTATGGAGTAATCCATCTTATTTTGGAATCGGGAATAGCCCGACAATATGTTATCGATCTAGATTTTAGAGCCGTTTATGTTATATCGCGTATGCTTATGATTTGAGTTCTTGATTGTTAATGCTTGTGAATTTGCTGGCCACTTATTTGCATGTTCATAGATATTAGGTGAAAATTCTGAAAGGTGACATCTATATCGGAACCCTAGAACTCAAACCTAGGATCCTAAATCACGAAAGTAGTTTTAGGTCTTTTGAGGAATCGATACACTATCATAGAGATTAATGAGTCTGAGTCTAGTCTAATCATCACGAAAGTAGTTGATTAATTAGCTTAGATATGTTATTATGCTTCGACAGAAGATAGTGATTACATTTGGATAGTGTCCTTCATAAGTAGCGATCGTAACTTAATCGGTAATATAATTGAGTCGATAATATATATCGTGGTAAACCCTAATTCCGAAATTTCCAATCATATACAAATCAAATCAATTTACTTGCTTTCCGTTTAGTTTTCTTTACAACTATCTCGTATTTTTATTAGGCTTAGATTACGAATAATTGATAGGCTAGTGCTTGATTGTTCGGTCCTCGTGGGAACGATATCTTTTGTACTGCACCGAAGCCGTGCGCTTGCGGTTTAGGCACATCACATAGTTGACTAAGGATGACTTGAATACCTTTAGTAATACTTAAACATGAAGTAAATTTACTATGCATGGACACGTATGCATACATGCAAAAGCTATCACCTTAATCACTTTATTTAACATGACTATCCAAATACCTTAAATAAAGTGAATAAATAAATAGGTGAAAAACATGTTTCTTAAGAAGTACGAAAAATTAAATGCATAAGCTGCCACCTTCAACTTATTCATGCATATATATGTGAAAAATAAGCTTATATTCATCCAAAATTTGAATAAGCAAGCAGGTTGATTCATCTTTACATAAACTTAACAAGAATCCATGAAACCTAACAGAAAAAAAAAAATTCACGGATTCAACTAAAGAGAAACATAATCGGAGAATCATGAGTTCTTTAATCAGGGCTCTGATACCACTTGATGGAAATAATTTAGCTTAATGGCCCCGAATCTTCGAACTCTATGATAATCACGCATAAGACGATAAACTGAAAACATACCTGAATCCATAGCCATGGAATTGACCTTGGTTATGTCTTCCAGTTGATCGTACCCTAAACCCTTTCAGATGATGGGATTCCAGAGAGAAAGGAAAGAATTTTCGTCGTACGTCAACTGGGGACCATAACCTCTATTTATAGCTGAATTAGGACTTATTTGCAAATTAGCCCATCATAAATTGCAGTTCAGTCCTCAAGGTCTCTACACATATAAAATATAACCCCATACCAAAATAGATGACCAGGGCCTATAAAACTTAACTTTGATCACTTAATTAAGGCCCAAACCTTATTTAATATATGATATACAAATTAAACTGCAATGCACACACGTCTGCGTTCCCGAATGTTTATAGTTATGATATGCACATAAATATGAGTCCACAAATATTCCAACATAAACTACGTATGCTCTTAGTACTGGGCCAAAATGATAGTCAAATGATTATATTGCAACTAATACCACCCATTATATCTCTTTCCTTATGCTATTGTCTTAGTTTATCTTGCCAGAGAGAGTTGAGAAATAACGGAACCAGTGGATCGGTCTCTGCTAAGAAATAATGCACTTTTCCAGATAATGTAAATGACACAACTAAACTTTTGAACCACAATTTGAATGATGTCAACATGGAATATTTTTCAAATGTCAACAAAATTTACCTAATTATGTGCAAGACATTCTAATTACTATGTTACGAAAATTTGCCTAATTGAAGTATTCATTCTACTGCAACTTAGTTTCCCCTGTGACAGTTAATGCTTTATTCCATTTAGCACTTGCAGAAGATGCAGGCAAAGTCTTTACTTTGATATCGTCAAGATGCATCCAATACAATATCCACAGGTCAAAATTCCGATTTAATAACTAGATTATACAAACAGATTACTTACTTGTTGCAGGATGAATGTTTAGAAAGCAAACACACGAACTCGGATCAACTCTTGTGTATAAATATGGATTCTACTAATAATTATACACAAAAAGTCTAATAAAAACCTTGTCAACCAAAAACAGTTGGAAACATAATAAACAACTTAATAGATATATACATATATATTCATTCTTCAATGAATTTATCAAACGAAGAATTGTGGAACAAATAGTTGTTCATACCTTGAGTAATAAGAATGCAAAAACTCCAAACTATCTGAACAATTATCCGAATTCACCAAGAATGTTATAAAATAATCATAGGATGTCAATTATCAAATAGAAATCATGAAATATATATAAGAAATTAAAATTCAAACCTGTGAATCTTGAGCTTTTGATTATGGGATATGATGTCAATTTGTGTATCTTCAAAATTAAAGGAGTAATTATAAAAAATTCTCACAAAATTATTTTGAGAGGTTTGGAACGTGTAATTACTTTTCAGAAGTTGGTATTAATATGAAAGTGAAGGATTTGAACAGCAGCCGTGGGTATTGCAATTCAAAAAGGTAAGATTTTAGATAATTGAAAAGAGTGAAGTAATTTTGGGCAAAAACATTCTATATTGCCGTGAATTATTTTTTGCCATCTTTAATTGGTATTTGTGATGCTATATTATAAAGATTTATATTTACCAATAAGCAAACACTTTTACCAAATAATTACTAAAAGTATTTTAGATGCTATAGTATAAATATTTATAATTACCAATAATCAAACACTTTTACCAAATAATTACTAAAAGTATTTTAGATGCTATATTATAAATATTTATAATTACCAATAATCAAATAATTTTACCAAATAATTACTAAAAGTATATGAAAAGTTAATATTATATCTTGTAGTTGATTTAGAAGCATATAATATTATTTTTATAAACGATACGCCCAAATCGATTTAAAGCTTGTAAGCTCGATTTAAATTTTTTGATTGAATTGTGAGTTAGGGCTTGAGTTCTGATTTAAGTCGAACATGAATTATTCCAAAATCTATAATACTAACTTTTGAATTAATTATAACTGAAAAGATAAAATATTAAAATGTCAAGTTTAAGTTGGCTCGGGCTCAACTTGAAGCTCGTCAAGTATTACTAAGCATTGGATGCAAAAAAACGTTTAATATCAATTGCTAAACTTGATCCTATATAAACTCGATTTGTTCGACTTGACTTAAATCCTATTCACAATGACTTTTCACTTATTATAGTTATAAAATTATAATATTACAGAAATACTATTACTAAATTGGTTCGACATTATAAATAGATTAAAACGATCAATTTTGAGTAATTATATATATATATATATATATATTGAATATAACTATCTAACTCAATGATTAAACATCTTGACTATAAAATCATATTGCTAACACCATGTAACTTTTAAGTACTATAAAATCATATTGCTATCTATACTATATAATTTAGATTTTATAAAATTAGAATAAATGACTAAATATTAATTTATACATTAATATAATATTATATATTATATTAATATAATATATTGACATGATGATGGATTAATATAAAATTTGCAGCTAAACCCTAAACCCTAAATTGTAAACCCTAAACCCTAAACCATAAATTATAAACCCTAAACCCTAAATTGTAAACATTAAACCCTAAATATAATTCTGAAATCGATTGTAGAAGTTTTAGCTCCAACATTTTTCTATACCACATCTAATTTGCAAATTCATTATACAAAAGCTGAAAATTTTGAATTTTTATTTAATAATAATACATAAAAACTATATAATTAGAAATTAATTATATATTTACTAATAGTAATAGTAAGAATAATGGATTAAGTGGTTCGATAATAATTATAGCTTGTCAAGTTTTGTTTAAATTACATTCACACAACAAATAGACTTAAAATGCTATTTCACATTAATTTTATTATAATTTAAACAATTTATTCTCCGGTGTTGAATAATTGTTACTTTTTTCAAATGTTTTTTTCGACGCTCAATTTGTAGTTCTTCGTCATTGCACTAATGTATATATCGTTGCAATACCTAGCAACAAAGTAACTATGAATTTTAAATACATTACAAGAACTACAAATATTATGTAGTAAAGTGAATCTGATGCTATTTTCTAGCTATTTTTATCGTTGCGCTAGCGACGAAAATTGCAACAAATGTATATATCGTTGCAATACCTAGTAACAAGGTAACTATAAATTTTAAATACATAGCAAGAACTACAAATATTATGTAGTAAAGTGAATTGATGCTATTTTATAGCTATTTTTGTCGTTGCGCTAGCGACGAAAATTGCAACAAACGTATATATCGTTGCAATACTGATAAAGCTCTATTATACGCATTTTCTAGCCTAATATTAGTTATTTTCATATCATTTTTATCATGATTTATACCCCATATACGTTTATAAGTTTGTTATATGGTTGTAGGGTAAAATCATTAAATTCGAGAAAACGGCGAAAAAACGTATGAAAGGAGATACATGGATGCTGTTTGAACATATAATCATATCTTGGGCTAAAGATCTCCAATGTTAATGATACTTATATGGTTAGAAAGCTAAGACAATTACCTAAAAGTTTTGTACAGAGGTCAAGATCCAGTTCAAACGTTTGAAGGCCCGAAAGTTACAAATATGCTCTCTTCCGAACAAAATATGACAGTTTTAGTAAAAAGATCATAACTAGAGTTTTACAACTTATATTGGATCTAAATTGGTTGGGTTTTAAATCTAAGACATAGATCTACAACTTTGTAGAAGACACCAAAGTCAAATTCATATTGTAAGTTGCATTTAAATGCGGCGCGTTTAAACGCACCGAGTTTAAACGTCGTGCGTTTAAACGTACGGGGTAGAAAACTTTCTGCCCCGCACGTTTGAACGCGGTGCATTCAAACGCTCCGCGTTTAAACGCAGTGCGTTTAAACGCGCAGCTCAAATACGTGTTTTAGGACTTTTCTCTTTCCAAGGAATATAAATATCCCCTCCAAACATTGTTTTAGGGTTCGAACTTTATTTTTCGGAGATTGATTGTAAAGATTAGAGATCGAAGAACAAGATTCAAGACTTATTGTAAAAAGTTCTTTCTACAACGGGTTTAATCGATTTTAATTCTTTAATCTCTTTTAATTCTTGTCGATTTTATCATGTTTACTTTATTGATTATTGATTGTGCTTTCGCATCTATGGAGTAATCCATTCTATTCTGGAATTGGGAATAGCCCGATAAGATGTTATCAATATAGATTATAAAATCGTTGACGTTACATCGCATATGCTTATGATTTGAGTTCTTAGTTGTTAATGCTTGCGAATTTGCTCGCCACATATTTACATATTCATAGATATTAGGTGAAAATTCTGAAAGGTGACAGTTAAATCGGAACCCTAGAATTCAAACTTAGGATCCTAAATCACGAAAGTAGTTTTAGGTCTTTTGAGGAATCGTTACATTATCATAGAGATTAATGAATCTGAGCTTAGTCTAATCATCACGAAAGTAGTTGATTAATTAACTTGGGTAAATTGTTATGCTTCGACAAGAGGTAATAAGTATCATTGGATAATGTCCTTCATAAGTGGTGATTGTAACTGAATTGATTGTATGATTTAATTGATAGCGTATGTCATGGTGAAACTTGATTCTGGAATTACTAATCCAATATAATCAAAACCAGTTTTCTTGCTTCTGTTTAGTTTTCTTTACAACTTATCTCGTGTTTTTGTTAGGCTTAGATTACTGATAATTGATAGATTAGTGCTTGATTATTCGGTCCTCGTGGGAACGATATCTTTTGTACTACACCGAAGCCGTGCGCTTGCGGTTTAGGCACATCAAATACCTAGCAACAAGGTAACTATGAATTTTAAATACATAGCAAGAACTACAAATATTATGTAGTAAAGTGAATTGATGCTATTTTCTAGCTATTTTTGTCGTTGCACCAGCAACGAAAATTGCAATGAATGTGTTTTTTGTTGCAACAGCTACGAACAAATTAATTACGGATTTGAAGTTCATAACAAGTGTCACAATTCTTATGTATCTAGCATATTTTATTTATTTTTAAATTCTTAAAATAATTTGTACAATGAATAATTAGTAGCTACTCTGTCGCGCTAGAAATGAAACTTGCAACGAAAATACGATTTGTTGCTGATCCAATGCAATTTTGTCGCTGACTTATTCGTATATGTTTATTTATTCTGAAAATACATTTACCTATGGAAAATTTATAGCTAAGTTATGTCCTTAGATACGAAATCAAGTTCGTAGCAATTTAATTTGTAGCTGATGCTCTGTTTTCTTGTAGTGAATTAGACAACCATGTGCCCCATTTCTCCTCAAGCATGCCTTTAAGAGATGCCGGCAAAACCGGACCACTTAGAATGACAGGTTTATTATACTGTTCCGACAAATAATCCCACATGAGACCCTCCAACTCACGACAAGTACGTGTACCAATAGCGTCACATCCATGCATGGTGGTGCTCATAACTAGGTCAAACGTGGTGGTACCGCATGCTAGGGGGATTGCCTCTAAGGCATATGCCTCATGGCTACGGGGCACCACAGTGGAAGAAGGGTAACCTTTGGGTGGCTCGAAAAGTTCCTGCCTTGTCAATGGCCTTTCTCTCGCCGGAACAATAGTAATGGCTGAGAATGAAGCACAAGTGCCATTATAGCAAACGGTTTTGAAACCAACCTCGGCAGCCAGTTTAGGGATCCAATGGGCGAAATCATAAAACACGATATCGGGTTTAAGGCTGCATATAAAGGCGTTCACTTCAGTGGGTTGAAAGGATTGATGTCGATGTCGGATGTAGTCTCGACACCGGCAGGGAGGCCCTCTACTTACCAAAACTAATTCCACATTCCTAAAGATTCTCTCTTTCTCTCAATCACATAAATTCAAATTATATTCCCACTTTCCATAGTCATGGAAATGCCACTTTTAATCACGTAAATTCTCTCAATCCATGACTACATTGATGGTACTGTACCGTGCCTTCTGTCACCTGTACTCAATCATATCGGTCAACTCCTGTAAAATTATGTCACAAGAAATCTTAGAGGAAGTGCATATCGTATCCCCCTCTTGTGACATCTGGTTGATTCTAGAAATACTGTTTATTCAACAGTCTATGGAAAAATAAATTTCAAATTTCAGTAAATATAACAGAACTATCACAAATTTCAGTAAAGAGTTCCACTTGTATTTTTTTCCCTCACATGTTTTTTCATTTTCCCATCTCTTTATTTTTGTTGCACTATTTTGATTGCATTTGTTATATCACTAAGTTTGCTCTTATATCATTTATACTTTTTCTATTTAGTATGTTGGGAAAACATAATTATTTAATCACTCATCCCATCAATTAATCACTACAAGAAAACAGGGTATCATAGACGGACAAATCCGTCTCTGATACCCTATTTTTCCGTCTCTAAACAGTTTTAGCGACGGAAATGCCCGTCGCTAAGGTCGGTCGCTAAACATTTGGACGCTGATTAGCGACGGACGAAAATCGGTCGCTAATTTTAGTGACGGACACAGTCTGTCGCTATTTCGGTGTGTCCGTCACTATTTCGGTCGCTAATTTTAGCGACGGACAAAATCCGTCGCTATTTCGGTCGCTAATTTGACTCTATTTTTAACACATAATCCGTCGCTAAATTCCGTCTCTAATCCGACACCAATTCCGTCACTAAATGTCAACCTATTTCCGTCTCTATTCCGACACTAATTCCGTCACCAAATATCAACCTATTTCCGTCTCTAATTCCGTCACAAATAATTTGTATCTATTCCAACTCAATATCCGTCTCAAATTCGGTGTCTAAGCTTAGTCTCTAATCCGTCTCTAAACCCATCTCAAATTAATTAAAGCAATGCTAATGAAAAATAAATTTGAAAGATGAGTGATGAGTTATGTATAGTATAAATTGACAAAGGTGATTTTTTAATTTACTGCAACGCATATGTACATTTTGCGGTATAAATAAATATTAAATATATTCATTTTTAGTAAAATGCACATGCAATTACATATGATTTTATTTAAGTATTAAGTTTTGTATAATATGAAAAAATATTTTAACTGAATTAAAAATTGTTCAAAAGGGTTCCATGATGCATGTTTGCCTTCTTCAATCTTCTTTCTTGATATTCAATAAACAATGTCATAATTTTTTTTCGCATATAGAAATGATGGGAGAGTGACGAATCAGTTATATCAAAATCAAGTTAATAGTATTCTAAGAATAGTTTTGTTAGAGATACTTACGAATAAGAAAAAAAATCGGAGTTGAGGTAAATTATACGGCAAAAAATGCAAGTTTCACTTAATCTAACGCATAAAATCACGTATTTATATGAAACTTCTAATCTCGATCAAAAATATTAAATGAGCATCTCATGTTATTTGAAATAAAGTGTGAAAATTATTTGAGCTACGATATATATAAATTCATGAAACTGAACAATTCATATTCTCAAGAATCATTTTATATATAATTTTAAACTCCACTTAATACATACAATGAACAAAATTGATATGAGTTAACTTTTTCATCCAGATTTATTTTATAATAATAATAATTTTTATTATTTTATTAGTAAATAATATTTATTTTATAATTATAATGTCATTATATTCTTAAAAATATAATTAGATATAAATGTGAATGGACTTCTTTAGTTATAGGGTCAGGGATCAAGTTTGTCGTTATCTTGAATGAAGGTTAATTTTTATGGCCATCACCCACCTACAATGTAGGTCTATATTATAAATTTAATTTGTTGATTCATCAAAATAAGAAATATTATTTATCTACCAAATAAACCTATCTCTCTTTGCAAAATATTTAGGAAATATTTGAAACGTAATTAGACTAACCATACAAAACCATCCTATATATTTATACTTAGATTACTCTCAAAATGTGTTTATTTGTGTTAGTTTTTATTTTTATTTTTTGGACAATATATGTAGTAAATTAATAGTCATGAGTGGATATGGCTAAAATCATCAATCATTAATAAATAAATGATGTTTAAATAGTACATTAAGCCTTGATGTTGTGGTCCTTAGATATTCGCTAGCTGGCGTCTACATTTGATATAAATGCAAATAAATATAGAATAATTACAATCTAAACCACAAAGATACAAACAAATTAATTTTAAAAATATTCATTGATAAAATGAAAATTGAATCCTAGAAGACTCCCATCATTACTTGGCCTCATTGTATGGATTTGTTAAAACGGATATTTTTGGTGGTTAAAGTCTTTTGGAAGCATGCAAACAAATTGTCCTACATAGAACTATCTGACCAAGTATAGTGAGAAGCTCGTTTAGAACCACTTAATCATACTAAGGTTGTTTATCTCTAAGTATTTCAATACTAAACATATAATTCAGTTATATTGTAAGGTTAATTAACTCAGAAAATCAAAAAAATTGAGACACAAAATCTGAAACATCTAAACTCAATCTAGAATATATTGAAATATATGTTCTTATCTGAAAAGAGAATGTGAAAATTATTTGAGCCATGACTATAAATAAATTCTTGAAATGAAACCATTCATACATATTCACAAGAATCATTTAAATTAGTACTGAATTCAACTTAACATATATGTTGAACAAACTTGTGGCCTTCTATTGTTGGGGAATACAAGGGGGCATGATATGATTCTTGATTCATTTTGCAATCATAATAACATACATTGCACAAGTTTGATAACTATTAATATTAATATGTGTTCATGAAATATTAAATTTATGAAAGAAAATATGTAATTTTGTTTTAGGATATATACTACTAATATTATACTATAAATGTAGGTTATTTTGGTCTTAACAGAAAAGGTTAAAAAATGTAAATTATCTAAAAACATTCACACTCATCAAAAAACATTTAAGGCTATGTTTGTTTATTTTTTGGGATGAAATTTTAAATTTTTCTTGGGAATAGCGTACTATAGAAATTCGTGTGAAAATGGTAGGTTTTTGTTTATGTTTTTTAAATTAGGTTGAAAGTTGTAAGAGATGTCAATTCAATAGTGATAAGTTGATGGATGATGTGTAGAATAATTATGTTAGTGGTGTATATAATGATTATGTAAATTAAAAATAAAAAAATATGGATAAAAAATTGTAAAGTATGAAAGAGAAAGTGAAAAAATGATTTATAATAAATGATTTGATTGGTAAATGTATGAATTGATGTATATATGAATGATAGTTAGTTATATAGGAGATTGAAAAAGTAGAGTTGAAAAAAGGGGAATTGAGATGAAAATTTGGTGAGTTAAGTGTATTTTGAATTTTGTGATTTAAAATCATGAAAATGGATTTTGAAAACATAAACAAACAAGGCCTTACACTTTTAGAATCGTTATAGATATAGATTAATATTTTTATTAGACTTAATCTAATTACATATTGAATATTGTTAACTATTAATTTCAAGTTCCTATCTTATTATACATTGAACAAAGTAATTAAGTTTATGCACATTCATTTAATAATAATTAAAAAATAATTTAATTTGAGGATAAGATTAATTTATTGCTATATGGTTATTTTAGTCTAAACAAAAAAGTTAAGAGATATAAATCATTTCAAAGTGTAAATCATGTAATTAATCAATCACCCTTTTAGAATACTAGTAAAATGTACACGCGTTGCGCGTGAGTGATACATTTGTTTCGATTCTTTCTGAAAGTTGCTTTGATTTTTTTTTTTAAAGATTTTAATAAAAATAAGGGATTGATGTTGGAGCTCCAAAAAAAGTTATTATAGGACTTTCACACTCATTTCTCTCACCAAATGAAAAAATTACCCATTAATTAAAAAAAATAGCAAAATTTTGTAATTCTTATTTTTTTAGAACAAGGAATATATACCACCATACACCAAATCTTTTCTAAATATTTGCGTCAAAGCATATAATTATAAATAAAATAATACTCTAAAACATATACTTCAATGCAAGTATAAATGCTTTTATTAGGATTGCTAAATAATGTTTTTGTTATTATTTTGTGATTTTGGGTAAATCATTATCTATTTTTGTTTGATATATGGGTTAAAATTTAATTAATTAATTTTACTTTTTAATGAGTAGTGTGTCAACAAATCAAATTTATTGTCTGAACAAAATCAAAAAAATTGATAACTATGTACTAATAAGATTAAGTGAAATGAACTAACTGAAATTAATGTTCAATTTTTTCTTGTTCTTTTTTTTTATCACATGTGCAATTATAAAATTTTATATGGTATTACTTTTTTAAAAATCCTTACTAAATGTTCTTCCAAATAAATTTTATAGCATGGTATACTATCAGAAATAAGGTTGGTAAAATATTTGGTATTTGAAATTATTACGAGATTATACTGTTCCAATAATAAATTAAACTTATATATAAGAAAAATAGAACCTAAACTATAAGTTCAAATAACATTGAACCTGTGCACTATCAATAGATAGCGAAATTGAATTTACATCAAAGTAGTAGTTATTTGATCATTTTATATTTTTGTATGAAATAATTGCCATCATAAACACTTTTTTAATTGTAAATTCTTCTAGA
Source organism: Verbascum thapsus (assembly GCA_963669365.1). Taxonomy (NCBI): domain Eukaryota; kingdom Viridiplantae; phylum Streptophyta; class Magnoliopsida; order Lamiales; family Scrophulariaceae; genus Verbascum; species Verbascum thapsus. The sequence continues at coordinate 8,946,371 of OY770108.1, forward strand.
AATAACAAACTGTTTTCTTAGATCATCGTAGTAATGAGAGAGTGCTACATTAGCAATACATGAATTAAGTTAATAAATATCAAACCATATTACTTGTGAGTTTTTTTTTTTTTTTAAAAGTTTGTTTGTAAGAGACATTTATCATTAAAAGTTTTATAGTCCTAAAGAGTTTCTAGAAGTAATATGAGAAAAATATTTTCGCAAATTTAGTTCAAATTATATTTTCGATAATTATATAATTCGATATCAAATAAAATGAAGAAAAAAAATCTTTCTTGAATATTTGTTTCGAAACAGTGAGTTGTTTAAGTTAAAATATGATACTAAAAATCATATATGAACAAGCTACCAAGCCAACTTTTGCACATATTTTATTTTCTTACTTGTATAAAAGTTAATATAAAAATATTTGAGAAGCAACACGCTGAGATAAACTATAAAATATATTGTAAAAATTTGATTGATTTGAACTTATATCAAGGCAAGTTAGCCTCAAGCTCAGCTCATAATTTTATTGAGTCAAACTCGTGTGTAATTAAGCTCCGGTCAAATGTAAACGGATCGAGCCATCGGATTTCGGGTTGATCCATCATTGAATAATATAAATATACTTAGTTATTATCTCAACTAAATATTTATATTTGATTTCAAATATAAATGAATCTTTACAAAGTTAATATTTCTTTCACTTGGTCCTATTGAAACAACTGAAAGTCATCTTAAACTACTATCTCAAGTTAATTGATCAAAAAATAACTATTGACGGTGAAGATACATTGAACTCAATTTTTAATTTTTATTTGATTAGGATCTATATAAATTATGGTAATCATAATAAATTAGAAACCTCATTATAAAGGCATTCGGGCCCTCAATTTTCTTTGACTTTTATGCGTTTATTTTTGCTTTGATCTTATAAATTTAAATATTAGATGACTATTAACTTAAATAGTAATTACTCCCTACCACTGGGTTTTTTTTATCTAAATAATGAAAATTGTATAAAATAATCCGAATTTAATACAATCAGAGGAAACTTGGAATTAATACAAAATGGTATTTTGGTAAGACGTCCACGATAACATCTTTATAATTTTTATTTTTTAATTATGAAAATAGAAGATGTCACCACTAAAGGCTTGTTCATCTTTTTAAGTTTTTTTAATCACTCAATTCCATCTACATGTAATAATCGTTACGTTTATTCAAATAACCATTACCATGTATTAATAATATTTTTTTTTATATTAAAGACGTCATCGCATATTAATATATTGAAGATGACATCTGTAATCTTGTCTATATTATTAATTTAATAATTTGTATATTTAAATATGTTATTTTTATTTATTATAAAGTTAAAAATTATTCACATGAATCTGATATTTGTGTCGAAAAACAAAGGACATATATACACTCAATAAATAAAAGACACAATGTTAGAATACATAGTTACAAACTTAAAATATAAACAATCATAGACTAAAATTCTTTAAAAACAAACTTAATCTTTACCATGAAGCATAAATTAAATACATTCCACTGATAATAAACTCACAAAATTTTGGAGCTCTAAATTAATGAATTTTCGAGTTCTAATTTCAATATAAGAATGTGTGTACTTATGCTTGTAACGTTGCTTGTGATGTGAAATTAAACTAAAGTATAATAAGTTGGATAAGATATATAGACATGACCCCAGCAATCAATCAGCCCCTTCTACACCTTTAGCAAAAAATTTAAAAGTTTAATTAGATAATATATATAGCAAAGTGATGAAAAATTCTTAACAAATCAAATTTAATAAAGTCTATGATCGGCTTTAACAGTGTTGAATGAGGGGTATTGTATCATTAAAATACATATTGTCACGTTCAATCAAATCCGGCTTTATTGAATTCGATCTGTTATATACTATTCGTGCGACATATATAATAATTATTAGGTGGTTCATCAACATTACCTACTGATCTAGTCAAATATTCGTGTAGATGCTTTTGAATACTGTACTCGTACTACAAGCTGCCTACGTACCACTCAAGGGGATCAAGTCTGACGTAGTTCTAATTATGGGTTGATTCGTATATAGAATAGCTCGTAGGTAGTAAAACATCCGTCCCTACAAAGAGCGTTATTTGTCATATATATAGGTTTCTGAACGACTATTCATGATCTGACTTGTAACCTTTATATTGATTGCCACTTGTCGTCCAACTGGTGGCTAAAGGATTATTATATCATTTAATTTCGTGGGCTGGGCCTCCTTATGTGACGTGTTCACTGTTCATGGGTCAAATCCACAGTTTTGGACTTAGTCTTACTGTTCCTGATTAGCTCGTATAATTCACCTCGTATAATACAAGTCGTAAGCCCATTAGAATGATATACAATGGACTTTGTTCAATCAATTCGTAGTTTGTATACATCGTACACGATATTAGCTCGTACACGTAAATACATCGTATCACCTACATTGACAAAATCATAGCAGCATTTTTACTATCCTCGAGGTTTCAATTAAAAAAAATTATATGTTGAGATTATTACACACTATGCTTCGGACTGGGGCAATAGTGTTTCAAATATCAATTCAAGGGAACTTTTTTTAAGAATTATTCGTACCAAAATAATATATTTCACCTTGAAAAAGAAAGAAGCATTTTTTTTTTGCTACAACAACTTTATTTACTTAAAGTCTTATTTATAATATATTAAAATTTATAATATTGAAGATAAATATGTCATCTTCATTAATCATTGGTGATAATGATTAATACCTGATGCGGTCTTCAATATTAATCATTTGTCGATGTAATTGAGTAACTAAAAAATAAAAATATATGAAGATGTCTTTGTTGGGACATCTTCTATTTTCATTATAAAAATATTTATTGTGGTAGTCTTCTAATTAAAAGATGTTTTATATTAATTTCACAAATTTCCACATAATGTAATAATTTTAAATTTTTTTTATACAATTCTTATTATCCGAATAAAAAACTCACCTACCACCCCAACCTAAAATGACAAAAGTAATTGTCCCTTATTTTTTTTACATATTTTCAATTTTCCTCAAAGTTTTTTACCGCTAATCTTTCAAAATAGAAATTGTTCACTTTAAATTTCAGATTATAGACATTTTTAGTGAATATACTGTATATTTAATTTTTGAAACTCTGTTTTTATTCACTAACATTTAATATCTCAATGATTTTTCTCCACCGTTTCATTTCTTATTTAGTCAGCGAATTAATATCTGTTTATCATTTTGATTTCTTGAAATTTTGTTTTGTTTATTTCAAGTTTGGAGAAAACTTTTTGGACTCATTACAGGAATACTTACCAGTTAAAACATAATTCATAAACAACATAAGGTTTTATTTAGTATATTCTCAAATTTGCTTTGATTGTAAATCTTTTGCTATCCATTTTGAACTATTTTTTCTACCAATAAGGTGAATTTAAAATGATATCATATTTACATTATATGATCTTTCTTTCAAATACACTTCTCAAATTAAAATTCTTCAATAATATAGATTTGAGAAGGAGAAAACAATAGCTCTACAAAAGTATAAAAATATCAAAAAGTTTGTTCATGTAGTACTTACGAATATTATCAATTCATTTTACCAAAATATAAAAAGAATAATAGTCATTCTAGGTTGCGAATACGTCTTTTGTTCTAAATAATTCCAAAAAAAATTTCTTTTTTAAACAACTTTCTTTTGGAATATGTTATGCAATAATGCAATCAAATCAGAAAGTGATTTTTATGTTATATTTCAATATTGTGTACTTACTTTGCATTCTAATTTACGTTTTAAAAATACTTATTTGAAGAAAAAAGAATCATACAAATAGAACTACATATTCAAAGAATAAAATTGTGGCGAAACATATATAAAACCATTTACACTTACACATATCAACCATCTAAAAAATGAACCCTGTAGTACAATTCAAAATATGTCAAATATAATTCATTTCCAGAAAAGTATCAACAGCCTGATTCATATTCATACAATGTAAATTATTTTCTGAAACACACAACCATCTATCACCTATAGTATACTAGAAGTTAGTTCTATATTTTTTGAGACTTTCCCTCCTGCTCCAGTTATGCCTAAACCTTTTTTTTTTTAAAATAAACCACAAATATTTTGAGCTTTGATTCACGAATTGTTATTAAGCACGATTTGACTACAAGCCACATCAAAAGCATTTGGGACTCAAACTCTGGTACATTAAACTAACTTGTAAATTATTTTAATTAATGTTCATGCACATATTTTTATTTAATAATTACTTTTCAATTAGAAGATAATTCTATGTTTATTACAATGGTTTATTTAAAAAAATTAAGAAATGTAAATGATTAGAAATTATTTGTACTTTTAGAATAATTATAGATATAGATTAATGGTTTATGGATTTTTATTGAGCATAATATGACTAAAACCACGCTAAGACTACCTCCATTTGGTAGTTTTTGGAACCAAAAACTACCAAAAAAAACTACCAAAAATGGTCCAATACGTAGTTTTTCACAAATTTTTTGGCCAACAAATTTTTTAAAAAGCTTCCTCCTTTTCTTTCTCAAATCATCCTCCATGTGACAAATGTCACATTTGTATTGGACCTTAAAAACAATTAAATTTTTATTTCAAAAGACAATTTTAGGTTTAAAATAAATTTTTTTATTTTTTATTTTTTTACCAAAGTTCTTAACTTTTCAATATCTATAAATAGACACCAATATTGATACACTTCACCACAAAAAGAATCTCTTATCTTTTCTTCCATATTGTAATATTTTTTCTATCTCATTTTTAAACACTTTTTTGTAACTTTTAGCCTAATTAATGGATCCTTAACCAAAATTTTAATTTCCCACCTAATTTTATGTTTCATAATCAACCTCAAAATCCTAATATGCAACGTCCACAAATTATCAGAATACTAGAATGCCAAATAATGCTCAAATGCCGCATATGACGCCGCAAAATTTTGGTATGTCATATCCTTTTAGTTATCCATATATGCAATTTGGGCAACAATCTGGAGGAACCAATTTTTCTTTTTATTTAAACTAATTTAAATTAATTATAATAAATTATTATAAAAGTATTTTAATTATGTATGAACAATTTAATTATAAACATTTGTAAAATTGAAAGGAGAGAGAATGAATATATAAAGTGGGGTATATGTTATTGATGTGGATGAAAGAGAAAATTGAATTATTTTTTGAAAAATTAGCTATTGGAGAGTGTGATAGTTTTTGAAGATATTTGATGATGTGGAGTATGAATAATATGATGTGGAAGGATATTGGTAGTTTTTGAAAAACTTGCTATTAGAGATAGTCTAAAGGCCTTAACCCTTACGTAATCAAATTCCTATATTGACTTGTGAACTATTTTAATCCCAATCCATGAGCCTTGAATGAAATGATATAATTATTCACTTTGGACATACACTACTTATTATTTTATTTTTTTATTTTACTTTTTTTGCCATTTAAAAGTAAAATACATATAAACATATTCATCAAAAGTTTAGAGAAACCACCCATACTTTGATAATTGAAAAAAATAGATAAAGTTGAACATTTTTGGAAGGATGCACCTTTGTCATTTTTTGTAGAATTTAGATCTAATTTCTAGATCCAAATAAACTCAAATCTAGTAGTATCCTCATTTTATTATAAATCTTATCATCAATATGAAACTTAAAAAAATATTATATAAATAATTTTTAAATATAAGATAAATTGATTGGTTTAAATGTAAATATATATATATATATATGAAGAAATTAGTGCATAAAATAGTAACTAGTACTAATTCAAGAGATTTAACATATATACTAAGTTTTAATATAATTGAAATAATACGGAAAATAGAAAAGAAATATAATTGCCATGCTGCCCAGAAAAACACTCAAAAATTGAATATCTTTCCAAGGATCCCTCTTTTAGTTTTTGGAAGATTTTTGGTTGTGAATTTGTATCTAATTTTTAGATCAAAATAAACTCAAATTTTGTAATATCTTCATTTTACTATAAACCTCATCCTCAATATGAACAACATACAATTGAGAAATAATTCAAGGGTGTGTTTGGATTGAGTGATTTAGATTTGGTGAGGGGAATTGGAGGAAGGATTTGAAATGACACCTAAAATGGAGTCATTTGAAATCCACAGTAATTATTGAAAAAATAGGTCAAATGAATGAAATCCACCGTAACATGAATTCATCCAAATGAACTTAAATGAATTTGTCAATGGATGAATTTTAAATCCTTCAATCAAAACACACCCTAAAGGAATTTGCTAATTTATAGAAGAAATGAATGTATGTAATTTGACCTATTCATATACTTACTGATAATTCATGTTAATGTACATTGAACAAGCTTGTTTAGTATAAATTCAAGTTCATGTACAATAATTTCATAGCAATAATATAAATTTTAATAGTTTTCTTAATTAAATGTTAATTTATTACTATAAGGTTATTTTGGTCTTAACAAAAGAGTTAAGTAATGTAAGCCATGCCAAATTATTTTAACTTTTAGAATAGTTATAGATTATAGATATAGATAGATGTAGATTAGGGTAGCCCTTGTAACAACATATAAGTTAGAAAATAGAAAGTGAAGAGCATAATGAAATAACTAGCAGTCTCATAAGCATTTATAAATGAGAAAGTCACCAAAGGTTCCAATTTCCATACAATCAATAGATGTTTTAGTTTCCTTGGAATGAATCGCTTCCATCAGAAAGCTCGAGAGATACCGGGCAATGGTCACTCCCGTAGAAACCTGTAACCCATTTAAATCAAACACTGCATATGCAAGTAAACATATATTATGGGAAAAGTTCGATAAAGTACATTTTTTTTACCTTCTAACTCGATACCATGTCCATGCATTTCACAAGCAACAATTCTTTCACTTAGTTTCTCTGAGACAACGAAATAGTCGATTCTCATCCTTTTCCCACGATATCTGCAACAACCAATTGTTTATTAGCTTTGAAACAAACTGTAATTTGACACATAATGAGAATTTAGAGCATATTCAAAGTCCGTAATTTCAAAACAATAATAACGTGATTAAATAAGAAGTTACTTCTTACTTTCCTATAGGGTTTCCCGACCAGGAGAAACCATGCTCCATGTCTTTATCCTTGTGTAAATACCTATATGCATCCACAAGCTTTCCCCTGAGAGGCGCGAGTTAGAACCAATGAAAATTTAAGATATTCATTCAAGAAAATAATAATACTATGCACAAAAAATGCATCTCATAACAATGGAATTGAAAAAAAATTAAAATTTCTGACTCATGCAGTACCATTATGCCAAAACTTAAAGCTTTGCTCCCCGGGCAGCTGGAAGGTGAAAACATACTCCAACACAAATATACAGAGAAGATTAAAATTCCCCGCAAAGACTATTACGATGAATCGGATATCTTGGTAATACAAGTGTTCATATAACAAATTTCAAATCTCCTAGTAATTTAATGAAGATTCAAGACTAGCACAGTTTGGTCCTGGAAGCATTAATACTATTAGCATCTTGACAAAGAATCCTGAATTAAGAGAGAAGAAAAAGTAAAACAAAGCCATCATATAAAAAAAGTCCTTATATTGGACATTTATCTAGCACAATTTTTCAGTTTCATTGTCTCGAATGCTAGAAAGACCACAAGTTCTTCCATGAAAAAAATGAACACTGTTATGATGGAAAACCAAATGATAGATTATTGCCTGGGTTATTATTCAATATTAACCTTTGCTTTAAACATACAAATATCTACATTCTGGAGAAAGTAAAGAATATTGCATCTTTTAGATGTCAACCAATACGATTAGCGGAGTAATTAGTGGTAACTAAGGATGATATCCATGTGGCACATTATTAATGGTATCTCTATAGAACTAAAAACAGTATCCAACATACTTAATATGAAAAAATGTTCAAACTGGTTACAGGTTCCTATATTACAAGTACATGGTACCTCTAAATAACTAAAAAAACGGGTATCTGACATACTTTAATATGCCAATATCTCTACATATTTTAATTTGACTTGACTAGTGAGGCGCACACGAACAACTAATACTCTTTTTAAAAAAAATTCAAAAAAATTATATAGTTTAACATAGACATTAATGATAAACACATTTAAAATATTGACCTTGATGACTTAATAGAAATGACACCTAAAAAATGGCATGTTTATGTATTCTGCTCATCTCTTTCCTATCTCCCCCTCTCCTCCCAACAAATAATATATAAGCAACCATAATACTATTCTATATGCTTACAAATAATCACTTTTTTATATTTTTATTAATAATTATGTCGATATGTTATTTTAGACATTATTATTTTTATCATAGCACTTAATCTTATATGATTTTTTTGGGGAGAAATCCCCAATTAAAGATCCAATTTTCAGATCATTCCCCAGCCAAAAGAGCTGATCTCATCACTACCCATTTGTAAAAACAACTTTTGATTTACTCACAACCCATCTAAAAAGATACACTTGCTCCACAGTAAAAAAAAAAAAAGTGTCCGTCAGTGTGATAGGTGACCTTTACGTCAAGAATATGCTAAGGCTGTGTTTGGCTATAAAAACGAACACAGTTGATATTGTAGCATGCTACAAACACGAAGCACTAAGACATGGAGAGCAGAACAGACACATGTTTAGGTAAGACCCATTTTATAGTTCCATTACTACTGTATTACGGTTCTTATCATTTTGCACACCAAAAACAAGAATATTGCGCAGATGTAATATTGGATTAACATATAGGTAATACTCTATTTATTTCCTCGAGATACTGTATGAAAGTTCCCTAATATGGCACATCTAATACATGAATATTACATGAGTAATACTACGTTAATGCATAAAGAATACGTTATTGTCTTTATACTACACATCTGGTATTTGTAATTATTTCTCTGTTTTTGTTTCCCATTTGTAATTAGGGTGAAGTCAATACTTTCATAGACGCGTAAAGGAATTGCATCCGTGGAGTGGGTCAAATATTCAAAGATCCCGATAACTTCAGAATCCACCTAAAGAACTATTGTGTTGCAATTAGGCACAACTTCAATTTTGTACAGAATGATGCAAGAGGAATCATTGTAAATTGCCACTAGAGTATATGCGTCATTAAATAAGGCTCACAATCAATTTAGCATTTGGAAACCCAATATGAACCAGCCCTAGGGTTATGTGTCATTGTTAATAACCTTTCACCAATTATTTTATTATTCGAATAGTTAAAATATTAAATAGAAATGATTACATCTGGTAATTGTTTCAATGTATGAAGTAATTACATATTATTTATGTATCACATCTTTCATAGACTTTCTTTTAGTCTGAATGATAACAGTTAGTTAAGAAGTCAATAGAAAAAAACATGAATAAGCTAAAAATAAACTAGTTTTAAATTAACTGCAAAACAATTTCAATTTCCTAAAACCCTTATTCCAATTTACTTCATTAAATATAAACCCCTGATTATTTTGTAATTAAAAATACACCCGCTAGGAGTATTATTCATCATGCAAAATCTGATGAAAATATGGTCAACACAAATGTAGACAAAGATCAATTTGCCAACCACACAAAAAAACACATGGTTAAATGTGAAGATTAGCATTGTATAACTATACGGAAAAAAAAAAAAAAAAAAAAAAACAGGTGTTTAGTTCATAGCACTAAATTGTTGTCATCGGTCACCCAAAATATTGTTCTTTGATCAGTTTTAGACCAGGACCAAAATGTTAAACTTCTGGTCATTCTTACACGTATTTGAAAGAGTTGTAGAACACGTACTGCTAATAAGCAAGTTGGATGGCAGCAAAGAGCAGTAGTAAGGATCTTGCTATCACAAACAAATGGAAGAGGAAATGTAAAAGAAAATACAGCCAAAAGTATCAGATAAGTAAAATGGACATAACTTGTAACTTTGATGCTATGAGAGGATCAGATAATGGCACCCTTGCCAGAACAAAACAAGCCTTTGGTGCACACTGGTCAATAATTTAATTCAAAACCATAGGATAATTAGATACTTAAAACATACTCTTTTAGCAAGGAACCAAATCGCTTCCGCTCAGATATTGTAAATCCAGGTTGTCCATAATCCTGCATCATATTAGTTGGCTGAACGTTAGCATGATTTACCATTTAAGTTTTAAGCATATCTTACAGGTCATTTTATTGGATGTTTTCACTTCAGGGCATAAAATATAAACTTCGTTTCTATCATTTTTGAATTTGTAAGTGTAAACAAGAATGCACATGGAAGTTGACCAAAAAAATAACCACAGCAGCATATCACAAACATAAGCCAAATAACGTATTAACAGGTAAACAAACAAGCTGAAGAATATGATGTAACACCTCTTTATTTGGTGGGACATAACCATTGAGCTTTGCTGTACTGAAAAATTCTGGATGACTTACATCAATATCTTGATGACTGCATAACAGATGAAATATAACAAGAGATTACCAGCTGAATACTCAATATGAATTTAAACAGTTACAGGAACCATATTGCACATGCTTTGGAGTGGGGAGATCCATTTGCATACAAGTCATGTCAGGTTATATAGCTTCAAGAATGCAAGAAATATGATACATGGCAATGGCGCAATTAGTACATTACTTGAAAATCATCTATTGCCTGAAACTGGTCATTACAAAGAGCAGTGTACCTAGAGATATATTTTATCCAGTAGAGTTCCAATAAGAAGTCACCATACCAACAATAAGAAGTTCAGCAAAAGAACAATCTTGTTTCACATTTATTTAGCTCTAAAATGTATCCAACTAGAAATATCATCACTAAAGGGAAAAATGATTTAATTCTTCATTTCAGGGGAAGGATAAAGTTCCTAAAAATTACAACCGGAAGAAAAGAATACAAAAAGAAGGTTATTTCGGATTTATCAGGGAAAGTTGAAAGGTGAAGTAGTTTTAATACAAGGATTAATGTGATCTGCAGGATTGTTTAGCTTAATTTCAAACATACATCTCAATGAAAGTGCACGCAAACACTGAGAAAACCATGCCAAAACCACAAGAAGACAACAAAGAATTACGTTTTCACCCCAAAACACTAGAAGCGAAAAACGTAAAACATAAGAAGGAGAAGAGGAAGGATAGTTTGGTAGAGAAGTTTGGACAGCCGAGCTCATTCTAGTACCTTACATTCAGATCGCCACACCATATAAGGGGCTTATCGGAAGTTCTGAGAACAAATTCTAACATCCTCTTATCCCACTTTCTTCTCCTCTGAAATGAGGATTCCTCCTCTTTCCATCCATTGTTAGGAACATATGTATTTAATAGACGGAACGATTCAAATTCAGCCAAAATGACACGGCCATCAGGTTCATGCTTCGAACCTGAAAAAGAATACATTTATGAGTTGACGTTGCTTGCTCATCAAAACCTTAAACAGGAGGACATTCAATCAAAAGCAATAACATCTAATATCCAAAATAATTCAGATAAAGATATAATTAAATGTTTCTTCACCACAAGACAGGAAATGAACCATGCATATTGTACTATTAATGTCGCAAGAAATAAAGATCAATAGCAAAGTTATCTATTATCTAGCATATTAAATAGCATCATCAGCCGTACGATAATTGAGAGAATTGTTCCGAGACTGAATCTCTCAATATCAGCTATTCGGCAATGACTCACAAACTGCAGGTTGCGAATGCCTCTTCAAAATAAACGGTCTGATGGATACTTCTTCAGCCTTCTAATCTTTTTGTAGCAATTAATTGAACCAACGGACTTTTTATTAATAAATTTATTTATAAATATTCAGTCTTTCTTCTCCAAGTAAAGAAATTTTTTACTGTTTCACCTTCTATGATAATTTGATAAATTGTGCAAATTGATGGGGGTGGTTATGATTCATGAACTTAAATTTTGTTCCTTCTTGGTTAGAAAAGTCCGTTTACACCTTCAGCATTGATAAGAAAAATTAGATCTTTAGACCTTACTATCTTCTTTCATCTAGTTTCTGTCTTGTATCTTTTTCGAAGTCTTCTCCTAAACCTTGATCTTACATGTAATATGAAGAGGGGCCAATTAATATCAAACCATGGGTTCCACCATATGGATTTTTTAATCTTTTGATGTTAATTTATAAACAATAGTTACCATGGACTACGACAGTATTATGCTACAAGCTATAGGCTCCATCAACATGACCTCGAGAAATCCTGGAATAGTCTGCCATGAATATGTTGTATCTCATTTTTCTGAAAGTATTTAAACATTTGTCTTTCACAATAGACACTAGTTTTTTGGTATTGTATATATTTGTGGAACAGAGTTCCTTAGTAGCAATAAACTGCTTCTTAAAATAAACCATAGCTGATGCACGTTGACTTGAGCATAACTGAGAATTACTATTATCGCATATTTTTCTCAAGTCAGTGTCCTCCTTTCCTGTTCCATATGAGTATCAGTGTAGTCCAAAGTTATGGTTTCCTGTATGTATGTATGTAAGTATGCCTCCTCAGTACGTGTATAAGAAATTTTTTGGAGGAATGCCTTTTGTTCATTACAGAAGAAAGATAAAAAAGAAAAGGAATATTAAAACTTTTTTAAGATTCCAAAGAAAATTTTAATTTCTTAAAATGCTAAGATTTCATGTTTGTTTTCTAGGCATAGTATAACAGAGAAGAAAATTATTCTAAGTTTTGATCCATCAGGTTATACATTACTATGATCTACTTAAAATATGCATAAGAAAGAAAAATTGAAAAGCACTAAATCCTAGATCCGAATTTTTTTTTGGTATAGGTGTAGGCAAGAACGCTACTTCCCACTGGAATTGGCGAAACATAGTAAAAGAGTGTATATATTCTGAGACCAAAAACATGACTCTCTCAATCAGAGAAGAACCAAAATATTCTGATTGCAGATTCCGTTCCTAAAATCTTGTAATTCTTATAGGACTTAAATCAATTTTAAGTGATTTGTAAATCCAAAATATAATTCTTCAGAAACTAGAAACAGAAGTCGCATCAAATGAAAGCTCCTTGAATGAAGTCTTCATTACTAAAGTACTTTACCGTGTATCGACAACTAGAATGATAAATTGAAACTGAGACCTTGTAGTGTCACTACATTTTTGACCAAAAATAACCCACCATATAATAACAGTAAGTTCGGGTTTCCATAAAATGTAGGGAAACCTTAGGACTCTGATATTTTAATACACAAGCATGAATAGACGTCCAAAAGATAATATTGAAAGAAACATAAGTATTAATCACTAGCGAAAGTACTACTCACAAACCAGTGTAGAAAATGAAAGTACCAACATAGCCACATCATTCTGAACATTCATTACTTACCAGGGTGATTTTCAGCAACAACGCATGAAGGCCACTAGTGTGTTACATAAAGCCAATACTTTTTCCTTGATTAATCTACTCCTACGCATTAGCTATTTCAGGCCACTGAATTCAGACTAATCTTTTTTCTATTTTTTTTACTTGAATTTTCTTAGTTAGCAGGATTTTCAATAACCGTTCATATCTAGAAAATGCAACAAAGATAGAAGTTGATTTGTATTGAGATCTACATTGAGAAAAGTACAATCATAAAGTAATCTACTATAAACCTGTTTGATCGAGCGAGAAAGAAATCTTCTTTGGTTGGAAGCACTTTTTTATAAACAGTGCAGTTCCAGCGTATTTTGAATCTGAAAGAGACCACCACACGTTGTAATTCTTGAATGGTGGATTTGACAAGGCACGCAAAATAATCTGCACAAAGAAATATAATAGAATCACTGTTCAAACTTAATCAGTGGGTGCTAAAAATTTAAGACATCTACCATTTCATGACGAGACTCCAATACTCAAATTGCAATTGTCGCAGAATAAGGAAGTCTTTCTAGTCAGTATTCAACTTTGTATCTTGCAATTGATTTGTTTTCAAAATGTCTTGACTAACCTCAGTTTGATTCAAGGAAATTGAGAAAGAAAAGATAGCACATGGAAAAAATTTGAGTTTTTGTGATTTTATTATCCTTTCCCCATCATATTCTTTTCTTCACCAAAATCCTTGAACCAAACAGAACGTAAAAGTTTGAATGGAGAATAACAACTACCTGCTTCTCCTCACGTGAGGAGTTAGTATCGTCTTTTAACTCTCTTGGGTTCTTAGGTGCACCCTTAGAACCAGCTGCGGGCATCCTTACTTCCTACAACATTATACAATCAAATAAACTCGCAATCAAGGTTCCAAGCAATAAAATCAGAACATTGGATGAAGAGACTTGAGAAGCGCATTAAGCTATCTCTAAAACTTCAAACAAGAGTAGGATTAGAACAAATTAAAGAAGATTTTATAAAGAAGCAGGTGTGGGTTCTTCCATAAGCATCTAAATGACTTGTGCTAAAGTAGGTATGCTCTTGTACAAATCCGTTTACTTGTTGCCCTCTTAAATACACGTAGACACAAACGTAGAATTGAATTTCAATACAAGGCATATAAAATGCCCTTCCTGTATAGACCCATGCAAGTAACGTATAATCAACTCAAACAGAACTCATTGCATTAACAGACACACAGAATAACCTTCATTACGAAGACGCATTTTTCGGGGTCAAGTATCGCTAGACTAAAAAGCTTTAGTGAATTCTATTTCAATTTAGGTTAAAACATACAACCAAAAGAGATTAATTCAAACTAACCATTCTAATTGTTCTGCATCAAACAAGAACAAATATCACACACATTTTTCGAACTAAGTAGCATCAAAAAGAAACTTGACAGTCGAAAACAAAATAAATGGTAAAAGAACAGCCAAATGATCCAACCATCGAAAACCCCTTTAGTCCAAAAGTGCACAATAGAGTAAATAATTTTGGCAACTAACAACAATTAAGTAAGTAATTACCTGTATGGCAATGACATCAGGGTTAACATTGTCTATAAACTTGCAGAACTCGGACCAATTGTTCTTGATTCTTAACAGAAAACTATTTGCATTCCATGTCAGGAATTTTAAGGGCTCTTTGTTCTTTGTGTCGTCTTTGTTCTCTTCATTTACAGCAGCAGAAGCATTTTCTGTTGTTTCGTCACATTCATCTTTTGCTGAAGAAGAGGAGGAGAGTGTGGGTTTCTTGAAGGAGCCATCTTTGTCCACTGGTTGGAAAAATCGTTTCATACTTCGAGCACTCACCCTACGCAAATATGGTGGTTGGAAACGAGCAATGGCCGAATTTCTCAAAAGACATTAAGGTTTTGTTTGTTTATGTTATTTAGTAAAAATTTTAAATTTTTACGAGAATTACGTACTATCAAAATTCATGTGAGAATTATAGTTGTTTGTTTATATTTTTAAAAATAGATTGAAAGTTTTGAAATGTGTCAAATCAATAGTGATATATTGATGGATAATGTGTAGAATGATTATTTTAATTATTTATATAATGATTATGTAAATTAAAAATAAAAAAAATTGTAAAGTATGAAAGAGAAAGAGAAATAATGATTATAACGAATGATTTGATTACTGAATGTGTGAAATAATGTATACTAGCGTGTGACCCGTGCTACGCACGACATATCATTCCAATTCTTTTAATTAAATAAGACTAACATATAAAAAATAAAAAAATTAACATATCTCATAACCCAAGCGACCTAAGTTACCTATATAAAATATATTTGTTATTTCACTCATATTATAAATTGATACTTATTTCCTGCTAATCATGAAAATTTTCTAAAATTGCATATTCAATTTCTTTTTTTTTTTTTTTATTCTTTTACTATGAAAGTTGATTGTAATAAACCGTGATAGTGCGACTGAATTTACTTTCATTGATGGTTTCTTTCTGTACAAAGCCCTTAAACTACTCAAACACCATCTTCCCAAATTCATCGTATCATTGTCCCTCCATTTTGATGTATGTTCAATAAATTGAAGCCAAATGAAAAACTAATTAAAATCATATACTTACTGAAAAACCATTTTCCTATGGACAACTTTTCTATGTTAATGAGAAGATAGATAGTTTTTGTGTACAAAAAACTTTGGAAAACCCTTTTATCAATGTACAATAGGTTTACAATTTACATGTTTATTTCATTTAAAAAACCTTTAATTCAACCAATTTTTTTTTCTTCCATAGCTATACAACTTTTTCACCGTAGTTAAACAAAATAATGCATTTTCTCATTCTCATAAGTTTCAGCGGTATCCTCAACTATATCCCCTTTCCACCTGCAAGACACATTTTGCATTAATTTTTACAAATTGAAAAAGGTGAAAAATGAACTTAAATGGGAATATAGATAAATATTAATTGAACCAGAAAATGATATCTTTGTTGGAGACTAAATCAACGCATATAACTAATAACCTTTAACAATCATCATTTACAATTTTGCCCTAAAATTAACATTTGGTACCTAATTCTTATAATTATACCTGCAATTTTTTTTTTAAAAAAAGTAATATACATAATACTCGATACTCAACAATGCAGCTTCAAACATTAAAAAGTTAAATTAAAAAAATATATATATATATTCGGGGAAACCCAAAAAAATATAAAAAAATGAGGTCGGAGTGTTGTGATATACTAAAATCAATAGGCCTACACATGGATTTTAAAACTAAAAACTAAGATAAAATTAATACTGCCGATGTCATTAAGAATAAGCAGAACAGAGATTTATGGGAAAGAAATCCAATTTTTGACATTCCATTCCTAAACCCCAATAAAGCTAAAAAAATTGTTTTTCAAATATTTAATATGAATTGGGCAAAAGAACAAAATTCAATATCTAATAAAACATTCAAACTTAATGCTAGAAAGGTGAAAAAGACTACAATTGAGAGAAGATAACATTCAGAATAATAATTGGAGATATGCAGATAATATATATGAAAATGAAAATATACCAAGATTTGGAACTTGAGGTTACCCATATATATATATATATTAGTCATTCTTCGTATGAATAATTGGAGCATTCCACTTTCTAATGGCCTGCAAATGAATGGAAAAAATTGTATTAGACTATATTTAATGAACAATTAAATGGGAGAAATAAGAAACCAATACATCATTACCAGAATTACGAAAGCAAACGTCATTGCTGCTTCAATAAATAAGAAAATTTGTATTTTATATTTTGACTTGAAACTCATTTATAAAAGATTGAGATATAATTTAAATTTGAAAAAATAATTAAATAGTGGGAACGGTTGAGGGAAGTTTTTTTGGATGACGTGAATAAGTCTAAATATAATTAAATGTTTGATTTTAAATTTTGAAATTATTTTTTTGGATATAGTGGTAACCGTATGTAATTATGGAGAAGTGGAAGACGTGGGGTTGGAGAAGAGAAGTTGAGGAAAATTCAAAAAAGATTTGAAAGATAAAATTATCTTAAATCACGTTTGAATAGATAAAATTGTATCCAATATAAGAAACGGTTGAGATATTTTTGGGATAAATTGTAAATATATATAATTAATAAATAAATATTTTAGTAATCACCAACCAATGAAAATTTTTCTTTAAAATTAAAAAACTCAAAATTCTAAGAAAATTCTATTTAGGTGAAAGGTAACCGAAACCTTGCTATAATATAGTAGATATGATTGATAGGTAATTATATGATTGATAGGTAATTATATAGTGAATTGAAAATGTAGAGTTGAGAAAATGGTAAATTTTGAAGAAAACTTGGTGTGCTAAATTTTGAATTGTGGGCGGGATCAAATGTAAATCAAATTGAAATCCTGGGCCAAGGCCCAAGGCACACAGAATAGTTTGGTAATTTCATCTTACTATAATTCATAGTATAATATCAAGTATTATGAGTTTAACATTCCATAGCTCTCACTCAGTCACTACAAGAAAACAGGGTATCAGAAAACAGGGACAAATCCGTCTCTGATACCCTATTTTTCCGTCTCTAAACAGTTTTAGCGACGGAAATGCCCGTCGCTACGATCCGTCTCTAAACATTTGGACGCTGATTAGAGACGGACGAAAATCGGTCGCTAATTTTAGTGACGGACATTATCCGTCGCTATTTCGGTCACTACTGTGTCTCTATTTTTACACATATTCCGTCTCTAAATCCGTCTCTAATCCGACACAAATTTCGTCACTAAATATCAACTTATTTCCGTCTCTAATCCGACACCATTTCCGTCACTAAATATCAACCTATTTCTGTCTCTAATCCGACACCAATTTCGTCACTAGATATCAAGCTATTTCCGTCTCTAAATCCGTCTCTAATCCGACACCAATTCCGTCACTAAATATCAACTTATTTCCGTCTCTAATCTGACACCAATTCCGTCACTAAATATCAACCTATTTCCGTCTCTAATCCGACACCAATTTCGTCACTATATATCAAGCTATTTCCGTCTCTGATTCCGTCACAAATATTTTGTGGCCATTCCGACTCAATATCCGTCTCAAATTCGGTGTCTAAGTTTGGTCTCTATCCCGTCACTAAATCCGTCTCTAATTTTTTCTATAGTCTCTAAATCCGTCTCTAATTTATATATAATCCCGTCTCTAAATTCATCACAATTAATCTAATAAAATCTAAAATCACAATTAATCTAATAAAATCAACCAAAAATATTCAACACAACATCATAATAACTTCTACATAACAAAATAAGTCATTCACATCACTAATAAAACAATTAACACAATATCAGTAATAATATCTCAATCCAAATCCAACATTCAACAAAAAGTAACAGATAACAAATTTACTTCCCATGCCCAGATCCACTAGGATACTCGTGGTTTGGAAGTCCCACTTCTTGAAGCATTTTCTGAAGAAGTTCTTTCATCTGTCGAGATTCCTCCTTCATTTCCTCCATCTGTTTGTCTCTCTCTTCGTCTTTCTTCCGATATGTTTCCAACTCCTTCTCTCTCTTCGTCCTTCCTACGATATTCTTCCAGATGCATGCGATATTCTTCCATGTTTGCCTGATCTGCTTGAGCATGCTCCCATGGTGTGCCTACGGAGGCTGCACTATGATCCCCAGAAATGTAACTACGTCGAACTCCATACATACGTCCCTTGGAAGCACCTCCAGTCAATTGAGTCCATAAAGGTAAATCGAACCCCGATGTAGAGGAGTCAATGCAATCTTGTTTCTCCCTGTATTGTTCCTACAAAATATATCGTAATAATGATAAAATTACAATTACTCTTCACAATATTACTCAAACAATATGTAAATAAGAATTCTAATTGAATTTACTAATTAAGTTACTTACACTTATTTTCTTTGATTTATTGTCAATAAAATTTCCCGTGCTTTTACTTTTGTGGGTGTGCTCAAATAGCTCAAAATCATCAACAGGGCGCTTCAATTCGCTTTCCTACAATTATCACAAAAATATAAATCAATATTCAATAGATTGCACTAAAAAGACGAAAATTTTCTAATTAAAACATATACCAATTTTTGTCGATGTGCCTCCCGAGTGATAGAACCACAAGTATGCTTTGTGATGGAGCCTTCCTTCTCAGTCATGCGATTTTGCCTAGCCTTTTGACACTTTTCTTCATAACCCTCTTTAGCCCAATAATTCTGAACCAATCCATCCCATACATCATTCATCCATTTTGGAGCTCGACCAATCAACTCCAATATACTCGGTTCTCTATCTAATTGCTTCTTCGCATCAGCCTTCACTCTCGTCTTAGCTTTGTAAAGCAAATCCTTGAATCGATTACCTACAGTTTCATTCCACACCTTCCGCATCCCAATATCTGTTAAGTTGTCCCACCTATACCTCAACTAAAATATTTCAACAGTTAGACAAATATAATTGCAATGTTGAATTTATATTCTAATAAGTCATATAAAAGATAACCAATGTTTGAATTTAATTAAAATAATTGAGATAGGCGATGTACACAAATCAGCACAAATTTCATGTTTATCAAATTGTACAACCCTCAACATAAATTATTATACATGAATGCAACATGATCTTTCTAGCTGAGATTCATATTCATATCACAGATCCAATGACTAAACAAAGAGCATAAAATCTCATTCTAAATCTCAATGACATCCCATTCATATACAGTCTGCTCACAGACATGATGACTTGATTGAATCCACTAGTTCTATTCCATTTCAGCATGTAAAAAGAGTATCATCATCTATATCTAAGAAAATATAGCTTATATTTCACTTCAATTCAAATAAGGTGAAAAATTTTCCAAGAAGCAAACAGATCATCATTATCTATCAAACTAGATCATCTTAAAACAATATAATTAGCAGTAACAGCCCAAATAATCAAACCAAGAAAACTATAAGACAATGGCATATAACAGAATATATATATATATAGTATCTCTAAATAATTAAGATAACAATATTTATAGATATATTAAACCACACAAATCATTGAACATTTGAACATCCCATGCATGAAAAAAATACACACAAAGTTAGGCAAAAATTACACAATATAACAACTTTACTCTTCATTCCTTGAAACTTGCATTCGCGCTCGTTCACACAACGAGCTATGTTGGAGGAATATCCATCAGGTAATTTTAATGTTTTTGCCCAAAAGCACACTTCTTTTATTTGTGATTTACTCAACGTGTATGCAGCTTTGGGCTTGAGTATTTTTCCATTCGTACTTTCTAGTAAATGCAACTCATGACGACTGCAGTACAACTCTAAATCTTTTCGAGCTTTAGCATTGTCCTTTGACTTTCCCTTGACATCCATAATTGTGTTAAAGACATTATCGAACACATTTTTCTCAATATGCATCACATCTAAGTTGTGACGAATAAGGTTCGTATGCCAATAAGGTAACTCCCAAAATATGCTTTTTTTCACCCAATTATGTGTTTTACCGAATCCATCTATAATTTGTTTGCCACCAGGAGGTTTTCCAAGGGTTACATTTGGGAGTTGCTCTACTCTTCGGCACATGTCTTCACCACTTAAGCGAATAGGTGGAGCCGTGGAGGATCATTTTCAATTCTTCCCTTGCGGAATTTATATGCCTGCCTTCTATAAGGATGATTAGAAGGTAAGAACTGACGGTGACAATCAAACCATGAAGCCTTTCTCCCATATTTAAGTAAGAAAGATTTTGTCTTCTCCATACAGTATGGACATGCTAGACAACCATGAGTGCTCCATCCCGATAACATTGCATACCCAGGGAAATCAGTTATTGTCCACATAAGTGCCGCCCTCATAATGAAATTTTGTTTCTTACACACATCATAAGTTTCAACCCCAGATGTCCACAAAGTCTTCAACTCATCTATCAAAGGACGTAGAAAGACATCAATATTCTTCCCTGGACTTTTTGGTCCTGGGATGACCATGTTAAGAAACATAAAGTGCTTTTGCATACACATCCATGGTGGGAGGTTATATATAGTAATGATCACAGGCCAATAAGAATAAGGGGTACCAGAATTTCCAAATGGACTAAAACCATCGGTACATAGTCCTATACGGACATTGCGAGGATCAAAGGCGAAAGATGGATGAGTGTGATCAAAATGTTTCCATGCCTCTCCATGTGATGGATGTGCCATATCATTTGCACACCGACTTTTTGCATGCCAACTCATGTGCTCACATGTATAACTAGACGCATATAGCCTTTTAAGTCGAGGTATCAATGGTAAATAGCGTAACACCTTGAATGGCACTTGTTTTCGATCTCCTGACTTCCTTGGCTTATAGCGAGGCTGACCACAAACAGGGCATTCTTGACAGTCTTTGTGTTGTTTATAATATAATACACAATTATTCTCACAAGAATCAATTTTTTCGTAGCCTAGTCCGAGTTTAGACAATTGAGTTTTTGTCTTGTACAAGTTCTCGGGCAACTTGTCACCATTGGGCAGCATGCTTTTGATGATCGAAATAAGTCGATCATAGCAATCCGCGGGCAAGTTATACTCTGACTTGACGTTCAACAATTGGGCAACAGCAGATAATTTGGTATGATTTTGACAACCATCCCATAAAGGCTCATCAGCATCTTTCAGTAAGTCAAAAAACTTTTGTGCTTCTAAGTTGGGTTGTTGTTCATCCAGTGTACGTCAAAGTTTGTGCTTCTAAGTTGGGGTACGTCAAAGTTTATGCGTATACTATTTTGTAATAAAAAAGGATCGGGTAACTCAATCATCTCATACTCAATTGGGCCACAATATGTTTCATGGGCTGGTTAGGGGACATCCATATTTTTTTTATATTCCTTTCATTGTCAATCGAGATGGGCCTAGAGAGGCGTGCGCTATACGAAGAAAATAATTTTTTTTAATTGTCTTCTAGGGGCATTTTGGTAATTTTATATTGAATGCGAGAAGTAGCCAAAAGAAAGAAGTAATTTAAGTTATTTAAGTTGAGTGTTAATTAGATTAATTTAATAAAAGCTCACAATAATTTATTTGGTTAATTGATTAATAAATATACTGATAAATTCTAGGGGTGGCAATTTGGGTCCATATATATTTGGACACAAACCTAACTAAGTTTTTAATTGGTTGAGTCCTAATATTTTAGCATTCTAGTTCCAATCGAGTTGGCATTTAATAATATTTGGGTCCAATTGAGTTTTAAATTTGGCCCAAATTGGGTCCAACCTATTAACCACACTCAATGATATTTACATCTCAACTAGGGGTAGCAATTTGGCCCATACATATTTCCACCTAAACCCAACTAAGTTTTCAATGGGTGGGTCCTAACATTTTAAGTTTTAACATTATAATTTCAAGGTTTGCTTTTAATAATATTTGAGATCCAATTGGATTTTCAATTTGGCCCAATTTGGGTCTAAATTAGGTCTAACCTATTTAAAACTTTGACTCAATAATATTTCATTTTCATCACTCTACACTAACCCCTCACATAAAAAAAATACATTTCTTTATACAATTTTTTTTTACATAGCCTATGTATTTTTACTGAAAATACATAATTTTTATACAAAAAATATTTTTACACACAATTCACACATTTTACAAACAATTTATATTTTTACACACACTCTACACTTTTTACACATGCGTTTCACACTCTTGCACACACTACATAATTTTTACACAAAATACAATTTTTTTACATGTAACTCACACTTGTCGCACACTTCACACTTTTTCTTCATACTTTTAACATTCATTACACACTTTTTTACACCAAAAATAAATATTTTTTACTCACACTTCATATTTTTTACACACACTACATATGTTTTATACAAAATACACAACTCTTATACACAATTCACATTTTTTTATGTACACTGCAAACTTTTTTCAAATACTTCATAGGTTCATACATTACATACAAAACCACAATTTTTACATATGTTGCACTTTTTTGCCTAAAGTATACACCTTTTATATACATTGTAAATTTTTAACACACGATACACACTTTTTACACAAAACACATAATTCTTACACACATTTCACACTTTTACATACACAATATATACATTGTGTGTAAAAAATATGAATTGTGTGTAAGTGTGTATAAAAAATATACCATATGTGCAAAAAATGTGAAATGTGTGTAAAAAGTGTGTATTTTATATAAAATGTGTGTAGTATGTGTAAAAAGTGTGAAGTGTGTGTAAAAAATATATTATGTGTGTAAAAAGTTTGCATTTTATATAAAATGTGTGTAGTTTGTGTAAAAAAGTATGAAGTGCGTGTAAAAAATATACCATGTGTGTAAAAAGTGTGAAATGTGTGTATGTCAAGGAAGTAATACGATAGAAAGGTAGTTTAGTCATTTGACCGTGGACAATTAGAGAGAAGCCAATCCGAGATCGACACGTGCATAGCTCGGCCTTTAAATAACAAACTTTTGGGCGGGAAAAGTAGTTTTTGGCTAACTCGAGATATTTTCTCAGGTTCTATTCTTTTCTCTCTAAATTCTTCTCTTTTCCTTCTTATCGATCGATTAAGTACTTAGATTCACTTCAATTCTGCAGATTGGAGATTGGAGCTGGACGTCTCAGATTGATAATCTTCAGCTGGATCGTGGAATCCATTTTAACCTTTCTTGTTTAGTTGGTTATCGAATTCGTATGGTGTTTTGAGTGTGGTGTTTGATTGTAGCAGTATAATTGGCATTGTAATATTGATATCTTTCTGCTGAATAAATGAAAATATTGATTGATTCGAATGTTATTTGAATTGCATTGTTCGATTGTAAATGGTAGTGATGCATGGATTGGGCGGTAATTGACGTATATGTTAGTATCGTATAGCTTCGTTCTTAACAATTGGCCATCAGAGCCGTCTTGGGGAAGAAAATGACTAAAGCTACAACAATGATGGAAACTAATAGAATGGAGGAAATGGAACAACAGTTACGAAACAAACTTAAGGGAGAGTTCGAAGCAAGACTCGGAAGACAGAAGGAAGAGATTTTGGCAGAAATGAGAACGATTATGGATTTGCAGATATTTGCCCTAGCATGAAACTTAGAGAACGCGAGAGGCAAGGATACTAGACAATCATCAACGCCAGTATTACAATCTCCTCAGATGAACCCATGTAGAGAACACAATAACGAGATTCCGCATCATAGTGTACGTATGAATGAGGGTATGAGGAGTAGTACACCAGTCAATCACTTCACTAAGGGAGTGAAGTTAGACTTTCCAAAGTTCGATTGTATACTAGGTTTAAGGTTCCAAACAGTACCATTAGGAGGACTATTTCTGAAATCAACAATATTATCCACTGAAGATTGTAAATCAAATTCGCCAAACTCGGGAAGTTGCTCTTTTTGGGAATATCTTTGCCTTCGTGATTCTCGACGAGTGTTTACCGCCTACATAAGGCGAAAAGCAAATGTTCAACTCATGAAAGAAAATCAAACTCTAATGTGGAAGGAAAAGTACTTGATCATAAAAAGAGATGTATTTGACTATTTCTTTAAAACTAAGAACAAATACTTACCCATGGAGGCATTACATACGGCGAAGAGCAAATGTTCAACTCATGAAAGAAAATCAAATTCTAATATATTTTTGTGTGAGGAAATATGTCTAATATGTGTATGAGTGTGTAAAAAATGTACATCGATATGTGACTAATTCTGTAAGACTGTAAACCAAGGGACTAAAACTGCAAAAGACTTATTCTTATGGAACCAACATTGCGAGTATACTTACCCATGGAGGCATTACGTCTTTTGGTTGAGTCGCGACATGCATACAGTAAATACATATTTCCCCTTGGTCTTCTTCATATTGCAACTCATGCTCCCCTCTAGCACAACGGTCATGTTGAGTTTCTTCAGAAAGATCATTTTCATTTTGTTGGTCAACCTGCAGGCAATGGAAATGGAAATGTATTAGTTTGCAAATCAAAATTAGTAAATCTTTATGCTGAATTACCTCAGTGTAGTTACGCGAGCTCAGTACATTCACTTCCCATTGAAATTATAACTCGGAAAACAAGCTTTCAATCTCCTTTTCATGTTCTGTTTTTTCAACCTCTTTCGGTACCTCGTCTTCAAATTTGAACTTTAATGGAAGAGTTTTAGAAACTGGTGCCTGTTTAGATTGTTCATCATCAAGCTTTGGTCCCCTTTCCAATACCGAGTCTGCTAGCATTTTGCAGAAATCATAGTTGACATGGGATCTGAACTAGTTGAATCAAGTAGTCTTTCAATAGAACCATCACTATCACTGTTTTCTTCATTAATTTTGGATGTGTTAGTTTCCTTGGTTTGTTTGCTTGAGGAATCATAATTAGATGACGAATCTTAATCATCTAATGCATCTGCATAATCAACTTCTGGAGCCCGTTTTGTGATCCCCGTCTTTGATCGAGTTCGACTTGCAATACCAAGATTAATGTCTTTCTTCTTTCTTGAGTAAGCACAAAGTGCTTTTTTCTTTCTGTTTCCGTCAATCTTTTCCGCTTCATCAATTTTATCAACTAAATTCATCTCGGAATCCACATCATCTTCGCCGTTCCCTAAACCAAAACTTGAGAATATAAGAAATCAAATATTTAAGTCATAAACTGAATAGGGTATAATTATAACTAACTAAACTTTTAAGGGCTAAATTAAAAACAAATTAAACTTTATAAATTTAGACGAAACTAAAATGAAAATAATATAAAAGAATAAGGACCAAACTTGAAACCCTAAAAAAATTGAAAAAAATAAATAAAGGAGCTGCACCAAAAATGGCGCAGCTATAGTGCTGCGCCAGAAATGACGCAGCTACAGTTCTGCGACAGAATTATAGCGTGGGTTGGAGATGGTCTTAACAACACCATTATTAAATATGAAACTACTATTACTTGAGCATGCATGTACTATAAATATAGTTTGTAAGAGGAAAGAGTAAGAAAGGAAGCAAAATGCATTCTAATGAGATCATAGTTGTGAATGGCACGCCGCGTTCATGGCGCACCCCCAACGCCATGAACCATGGCATGGCACCTATCTTCGATATGGTGCACGCCATTGGTGCCATTCTCGCATGGCATGAACCTTGAAGGCCGAAATGGCGCGCCATTTCAAAGTTCAAAATTAAATAGTTTTCTTGGGTCAAAATCGATGATCAAGTAGTAAAAAATAGGTAAATTGGGAATAAATTTGGGATACACAACTTTTAAACCTTCAAAATTGGACACCAAATTAAAAAAAAAAAACTAACATCTTCAAAATTGGGTTCCATACTAGAAAAAACCTTAACCTCTAATTGTCAAAATCGAGTTGACATATTTGGACTTAGATAATTAAAGTATTATCTTAAATTAGATTGTTTCTTTATTGTTGCGTCGAAAGGCTTGGCATAAGTTCTTATATATTTTATTTGTTTTTTGAAAAACCTATTATTTAT
Organism: Verbascum thapsus; assembly: GCA_963669365.1. Classification (NCBI taxonomy): domain Eukaryota; kingdom Viridiplantae; phylum Streptophyta; class Magnoliopsida; order Lamiales; family Scrophulariaceae; genus Verbascum; species Verbascum thapsus. The sequence goes on from OY770108.1 coordinate 8,973,344, forward strand.
GGTTTATCTAACACAGTATTGATATTATTGTTAAAAAGCTAGCATATTATTGATTATATTAGTAAATATAATTATTTTATTAATGGTTTATCTAACACAGTATTTATATTATCGTTAAAAAGCTAGCATATTATTGATTATATTAGTATATATAATTATTTTATTTTTATAATTTCTTCTTTGAAAAGGCGTGCGCCGCACCATCACCGCGCCGCGAGACCGCCATTCGCCATTAATAACTATGAATGAGATATTTTCTCTTTTGTGACATGCGACTCGGGTACTATATGAGCTCTTTAGTACGACGATGCAAATTATCATTTGATGAAAAGATACTTTCTGAGAGAATATGATGGAACTTTTGTATCCATTGTCTTTGTTATCGCAAAAAGCAATCTTATAGTGACTTATCATGTCGACAAGTCATCATGCAGAAGTTAATCAAGTTCTTCTGGAAGACATACTACTACAGTGAGGATATCTTCCAGTCCTCCGATGAAGTATCTGTATAACAACTTTATTGACCATGTTTTTAGGTAAAATTTTGGCATACCAAAAAATTGCATGAAATTGAGTAGATAAACAATATCAATCAAGAATACATTTTTTTATTTCTAAACTTCATCTCTTTGGTACTCCCAATTTTGATACCTGTTCCATCATTGCTCTTAGATTGAACTTTATTTCGTTCTTGCTTGCTTGAGTGTGATTTTGTACTCCTGAACCCTAAACCCTAAACCCTATCCATGACTTAGAGTGTGTTTTTGTATTCCTGAACTCCGTTTCAGTGATCCTTTCAATTTCAATAGCAGTTCCATCATTGGTCTCAATTTTGTAACCCTCAGCTTCCGCATCTCCATAATTCTTCCCTGCCGAAAAACTTGAGTAAATGAGAAACAAATAACATAAATTGATGCAAGGAGTATTTATGGCATTTTCTACTACAACTTCACCATTTTCTAATTCCTTGGGTAGTGAGATCTAGTATGTCATGGAGGAAGGAAGATCTACAAAATTCGTGAACTAGCAAACAGATTAATTATAACCTTTCTGCGCAAATGAGTCACCTTCTAATTAGTGGCATGTGAATCACAACGTAAATTTGGTATTTTGAATATAAAATATATTACCAATGAACCGTCAATACCTAATAAAAAGAAGACAGTGTAACTTAAGCATACAATGCGTTTTATTTTGCTATGGTAACCGTTGTTTCTTTTTGTTTAAACTATAATACCTCGATGTCATTTGAAGACTTTGACGTATAATTGGAAATTCCTCATTAACCAGTTACATCACTATCATGCAATGCAAGTCTACATATATAAGACGGTAATTTTCTAGATAAAATCAGTAAAAATAAACAATCCACGAACTAACATAGAGGTAAAACTTCCCAAATCATCACCTTTTTGAACAAATGAACCTGACTTGTTCAGCCACCCGTGATTCAAATCAAACCTAGCATTTTTAGTAGAAAAGGATGGATGTAGATCAACAGATGATATACCGTTTTTTGACAAATAATGTGTTTTCTAGTTTCGGAACTCTTTTTCATCAATTCTCTCAATTTCCTCGAAGTCCGTATCTTCATTGATGTTCCCTGCACGGAGGCTTATGTAAATGAGAAATGTACCGCAAAATTGCCGCAATATTAATGACATTGTTTCTATTTAAACAAACAAAAATTAGAAATAATATTATCTTCTTAAATAAAAAATGAGTATAAATGAATTGCAATAGAATTTATGGTTATGCTTTAAAAGGGTAGGGAAATTATTACTCAGGCCGGACACTTCTGCAGTTCTCCTCCGTTTCCTTCGAGAATTTGGAGTAGGAACTCCACCTGAACCATTACCTGCCTCCAAATTCCTCGACCTAGATCTTGTTCTCGTTGCAATGCTGGACAACGACACCTCTGCTGCTTCATCATTGTTTCTTAACAGTCTCCTCCCCTGAAATAGTGAAATCATGAGTACAAATAGTCAATATTTTAAAATGCTTATTGGTAAACAATCACAAATTCAGATTACTCAAATGCAAAATACGGTAAACAATCGAGAATTATGCTATTGAGTGAATTAAAACCTAGAATTCCTCCAGCGATTTTCAAATTTCAGGTGAGATTCAGATTAATTTCAGAATTTTAAACTGTAAAAATAATAAAGAATTATGCTATTTCAAGAATTTAAAACCCTAAAACATCATAATCTAATATCGAATTTCAAATGGATTCAGATACCTGGAATGAACACTTGACTTCAGAGGTGAAATGCTCGTGTTTACAACAATTTCGAGGAGAAGATGAGAAGGAAGGGGTAATGTATATTTGCACAGAAAGTGCCGTTTGTGATGATATTCATAGTAAATTTTGGAAATATTTCACTTTTGGCCTCTTAAGAATTGAAGTATTGCAAATGTGGTCCTAAGCTTTCACAATATATTGGGAAAATTGTATAATATAACTTAGATCAATTTTAATTTTGATTTTATTTGTTATAGATTTTCTAACATTTAATACCATAACTTTTTAAATATCTCATATTTTAATCTCACATTCTGAAACTTAATGGTCAACTTAAATTAAACTTAAATTAAGTTATGAGACGAAAAATATGATTTTTTTCAATATATTTATTGCACAATTGTAATAGAAAAAAATCTCTTAGCACTTAAAGTTCAGCTTTTTTCTTTCATTTTTTATTTTCTCGTGAAATTTTATAATAGATCGGATATGATGGAGTCGATCTATTATACTATTTGGTGAGTTTTGCTAAAACACCATGTTGCCACATTCAATGTGCTAAAACAGATCGAATCTATTAATCCAACTTATTATATAATTACACGAGAGTAGATAATGGTAAAAGAGACAGATCGAGGGATAATAAGTTCATTCATATACACATTTTTCTAATTAAAATAATTTATAGATTTCAATCAAATTAGTCATATAACTAATGTGCAAAAACCCTTACTACATTAAAGATCTCATACTTCATTTTCACATTCTACTTTATTATTCATTTCCTTTGTTTGAGTCGGATGGTCTATAAAAATTTATATATCGTGACAGATTCTGAATTCTAAATATGACATATGAATATTAAATATGACATCGAAATATAAAGATCAAATAAAAATCACCCGATTAATCGAAATGGATAAATTAAAAATATATATAAAAATTAAGAGAGAAATTAAAACAAATCATACCATTTTCTCTAGCTTGATGAGAAACTCCTTCTTTACTGATAAATTAAAACATGATAATAAAATTAGGCCTAAATGTGATACTTTTGTGAATAATTAAATATGAAATCTGAATTACAGATTATATTTTTTGTCTATATTTACACACTAATACCCCTTTTCACATTTGGTGGAAATTTGATAAAGGGGAGCATTTGTTTAGGAAGTAATACGATAGAAGGGTAGTTTAGTCATTTGAGCCACGGACAGTTAGAGAGAAGCCAATCCGAGATCGACACGTGCATAGCTCGGCCTTTAAATAACAAACTTTTGGGCGGGAAAAGTAGTTTTTGGCTAACTCGAGATATTTTCTCAGGTTCTATTCTTTTCTCTCTAAATTCTTCTCTTCTCCTTCTTCTCGATCGATTAAGTACTTAGATTCACTTCAATTCTGCGGATTGGAGATTGGAGCTGGACGTCTCAGATTGATAATCTTCAGCCGGATCGTGGAATCTGTTTTAATCTTTCTTGTTTAGTTGGTTATCAAATTCGTATGGTGTTTTGAGTGTGGAGTTTGATTGTAGCAGTATAATCGACATTGTGATATTGATATATTTCTGCTGAATAAATGAAAATATTGATTGATTCAAATGTTATTTGAATTGCATTGTTCGATTGTAAATGGTTGTGATGCATGGGTGGTAATTGACGTATATGTTAGTATCGTATAGCTTCGTTCTTAACAGTGTATTTTATATAAAACGTGTGTAGTATGTGTAAAAAGTGTGAAGTGTGTGTAAAAAGTATATTTTATATTGATTTGTGTGTAAAAATTGATTAGTATCCATTCCTTGTGTATTGTGAGTGTAAAAATTATGTTAAACTTATTTGAAATATCTTATATTGTAAATTTGGGTCTAATTTGGATCATGATTGGGTCTACTTTGGGTCCTTATTGGGTCCAACAATAATGCATGAGTTTTGACATTGGATCGAATTGGACCCAACCCAAATGGACCCGGCCCAATCAACCCAATTGCCACCCCTAAAAAATTCTGCCACATGTATCGAAATATGTTGCAAGACCTGATTCAATTATTAGACTGACACGAGACCGATGGCTCCATGACTCAGGTGGATCATGAACAATATATCAAAATAGGTTTAATAAATTTTGGTGCATAATATGAATTCAAGTAGGTTTCTAGATAAAAGGGTGATATACAATCATGCCAACTCACATATCTGCATCAGAAAATACCTAATCTAAAATGAAAAGAAACATTGTACAATCAGTGACTTAAAAGCTTGATGGCCCTGGCTAAAATGGGTTTAAACCTACGAATATCAATAGTCACATTCTGATTATCCAAGTAAACTGACCTAAGTTTATCCCATCCCATTCTATGAATAGATAATGGATCTCTAATATAAGGATGATCCATTGAATATTGTTTACTCAAAGAGCTCTCTTTTAATCCTATCTTGTACTCTAAGTACCTTATGTTCATACCTGGTGCAGGGTTCCCAAAATCAAGCCTACCAAATCTATCCATGCCTCCAAATGGAACCACTTGAATTAAGACTGCTTTATCCGGAAGGAAAACCATGTTGGTCAACCCCGCCCCGTGTATTCCCATAAGTACGTCGCATGAATTCACCGTTTCTGCAAATCGTGTCACGTTTGTCGACATCTCAGCCTCTGCTAAGACAACCTCGTACCCCAACTTTTTCGCCTCTCGTGAAACTTGAAGTTCGTTAGTGAGTATTCGTGTTTTTTTCCTTGATATGATCATTAGTCGAGGGCGTGTGGGTTTTTTCCGTTTCGTTGCTTTTGTTCGTTTGAGTGAGTAAGTTTGTCGAATGAATTGCCGGAATTGGGAAATGGAAACGGGGCTCGACGGATTAATGATGAGCTCTCCGTGAAACTGCAAACCCGCAATGAAATTGTGATAGCAATGGACTTGTTTTTCTCTGTCGATATCGACTATTTCGTGTCTGGTTAGCCCTTTGAGTAAACCTCGGTGTTTAGACAGCCACCATGGATTGTAATCAGTTGCGAGAAAATGGACATCCTTAGCGAAACGAACAGATGTTGTATACAGAGGAAGTATAATATCAGCAAATCCATGGAAATTGTTGCCGGAATATCCACCAAGTGAGAAAAGGATTGCCGGAAAATTGTGAGTTTGAGTACATTTTGGAACATCATTGTCTGATATTAGTGTTACGGTCCAATTCTTGACATTTGATATACCCTTTCTGGGATAAGGCTGTATATACCATGAGTGTGATGTATTGATTGAATTTGTGACCACATAAACTGTCGACGAATTTGGGTTGATACGTATATCGCCTTCCATCTCACAATAGTCTGCATTTGCCTCTAAAGTTTTGCATAATGGATCCACCTTCTTTGATTCGATTGCTGTGAATTAATATTACAGATTATAAAAGTAAGTATTTATAATTGCTTAGTTGTGGTACGCATACATAGTTACATACCTATTGGTTTGGAGATGATACTTGTGTCGTTAATTGAAAGCATATTTTGAGAAGCTGTGACTGGCAATTGCAAATTTACCCCACTTCCCACTGCATATCACAATTTATGATGAGCAACTTTTTTATCATAGTAAATATATAAATGTGAAAATTAAAAAAAAAAAAAAAAAAAAAAAGACGATCTTGATCATAGTAATATAACAATTTAGTGATTATAAATATTGTTATCACTGACACTCGTTGTCAATAGTGACAATGTAAAATATAAAATAAACTCTTATCACTAAGTTTTTTTTTTTTTTTTTATTTTAACAAAACACAAATTAATGTCACTAATTATATATATCTAGTAAAAAAATTGACATTATCATTTTAACTTTTATCACTACAACTAGTTTTTGTTCAAAGGGGACGGCTCAGTTTCACTTTAAAAAAAATACTTATTCAACTAAAAAATTACAGTATCTAATCAAATTTTTAATTGAATACTTAGAGTAAATTGAATTAGGGGTGTATGGTGAGTCATGAGTTTAATGAGCCGGCTCAATTGGAGCTCGGTTCGAGCTCGAGCTAAGCATTTCTAGTTCGAGATTTCCCATGAGACGAATTTGCTCACGAGCCAGACTTGCGAGCTTTTGATTAGTATTATTTTTAGTTTTTATATATATGATTGTAAAAATCCAAAATTTTAAAAAATTAAATATTTAAAATTTTATGTAAAACTTTAAAAATTAAACTCATAATGTTCGAGGTCGAACTCAGAAAAATGTACAAGACTCGGCTCGTACAACCCTAAATTGAATCGTTATTTTCCATTTCATTACATATACCCCTTTCTTTTTCTTTTTTTCACAATCGTATGAGATTATATATTTGTAAAATGAAGTGTATATATACACGTACCTATGTGTTGGGAGATGATACTTGTGTCATTAACTAAAAGCGTATTCTGAGAAGCAGTAGTCGCCAACTGCAAATTTACAGCACTTCCCACTGCATGTAACCAATAAAGATGAACAAACAAGATTCTAATCATACTAACTTTTAGTCCCTCATGTTTACTTTTAGATCAATTTAGTCCCTCGATTGATTTTAAATCGTTCCTTTTAAATAAATTTTTATCTATCTTTTAAATTTAGTATTCTCTAGCCCCTTCATGAAAGCATTATTAGCATGCTTACATTTATGGGTAAAGGTCGAAATCTAACATCAGATCAAACGCTAAAATTATTTTTTAATCACGAGAGACTCAAATGATTCTAAACGTTATATAATAATATTTTACCTGTTGAATTGGCCTCAAGGTTTTCACTCATAACCACAGATTGCAAATTGAGAGCATCTCCAACTGAAAATACAAGAGAAAAATAATTTGATCATAATCATAATCAGAGATTAAAATGTTACAATAAGTTGATATAAAACTTACTCAATATTGAAAAAGGGTTGAAAATTGTGCAAATGCTGAATGTAACAATGAAGGAGAAAACAAGTGATACACTAATAAATCTCTTCTTGGGATCATAATACATTTTCACATGCAAATCTTTAACCAGTTAAATTAAATGAATTGAATTAATGACCACCTTAATATATATTGAGTTATTTATTGAGGGTTTTGAATAATGTTAATTGTTAGGTGGCAGTAGTTGTTGATTTATTTTTCATATTATAATTGCATGAAAGGATTATTTCAACTAAACCATTACAAAATTAGCTACTGTAAATAATTTCAAACATAAACGACAACAATATATAATTAGTAGATGAAGTAAATGCTATTAAAAAATAATAATTTATTTTGTCACAAAATTTGGAATTTTGAGCTGTCGGTTGAGAGTAATAAGCAGTAGGCAGTGAGTTGCATTCCATTCTAACTTCCAAATAAATTTGAAACATGACGTGCACTGGGATTTCCTTTATTATTATTTTTTTTTTGTGATTTTATCAAATTAATTAACATCATAAACATACATGTACTTACAATCTTAGTTGTTTGCATTTTCCTTTTTATTCTCATAACTCATTTTTAAAGGGTTAATTTGGTTCTACTTTTATTAATACTGCTTATATTCTGTTTCAAATCAAATTTCATGTTTAATTAAATTTTTATAATTACAGGAAAAGGTAATAAAGTACGGAAAAAATATTGAAATCATGACAAGTTTTAATTGTAAGCATATAATAAAACAATTCGATTTAAATCATGCTCACACATACAAACGAAAGCGGAAGCGATAAACAGAACGAATTGATTACCTCCAGCCATTGCTATTGAAATTGTGAATTGAACAAATCGATAACCCTTTTCCTTATCTCGATTCCTTATGCTCTGATTTAGTTTCCAAACCCTCCTTCTCAATTTTCAGATGGTGTTGTATATATGAGAGTAGGCTTAGTGAACCATTAATCAGAGAAGCTACGTTTATTTATTCTGCTCTAGCCATCATAGAGAGATTTCAACGTGTGCTATAAACGTGGGTGGTTACTAGATAGTGGGAGAAAATATGGGCTGAATTAGTCAATGGGTTGACTAGTCAAAACAAATGGGCCACAAATAGGTTTTCTATAAAATAACATTATTATATATATTAATATATATATATATATACGAAAACCAACATTCTCCCACTTGGCCCATTTGTGAAGAGATACGATATACGAATCATAGCGACGAAATCTCTTAGAGCGAGAATTAATCTTCCATGTATTACGATATATCAAATTCTCAACACACCACACACACTTAACTTAATGAGTAAACCTCATGTTTACTCTAGGTTCAAACAAAATGATATTTCTCAACTTAATTACATAAATATGCGCATAAACCCAAAACGAGAAAATATCCAAATTAATAAAGTTTCAGCAAAACATAATGAATGTACTACATAATGGGTGCAAGTCCCATTCTCGCCACATGATCCTTGAAATTCTTAATTTGCATGCCTTTAGTCAAGGGATCAGCGATCATTAAATCAGTGCTAATGTGTTCGATGATCACTTTTCTTTCTTGAACACGTTCCTTCACGACTAGAAATTTTATGTCGATGTGTTTATTTCGACTTCCACTTCTGTTATTCTTAGCCATGAAGACAGCAGCTGAATTGTCACAATACATTCTTATTGGCCGATTAATAGAGTCAACAACTCTAAGCCCAGATATGAAACTTTTCAACCAAACACCATGTGAGGTAGCCTCAAAACAAGAGATGAACTCCGCTACCATAGTAGAACTGGCTGTTAAGGTTTGCTTTGCACTCCTCCAGGATACGGCACCATTAGCTAGCATGAACACATATCCTGATGTGGATTTAAGTGAATCATTGCAGCCACCGTAATCGGAGTCCGAATAGCCTACCACTTCTAGATTACCAGTTCGTCTGTACATAAGCATGTAATCCTTAGTACCCTTAAGATACCTCAATACTTTCTTTGCAGCCTTCCAGTGATCGATCCCTGGATTACTCTGATATCTCCCTAATACTCCAACCGCATATGCAATATCGGGTCTGGTGCAGACCTGAGCATACATAATGCTACCAACAGCTGAGGCATATGGAATATTTTTCATTTGTTCCCTTTCAATGTCATTCCTGGGGCATTGGTCCAAACTGAACCGATCACCCTTCACAATTGGTGCTACACTTGGTGAACAATCTTTCATTCTAAATCTTTCAAGTACTTTGTTGATATAGGCCTCTTGAGACAATCCCAAAATGCCTCTAGATCTATCTCTATGGATCTTAATGCCAATGACATAAGATGCCTCTCCCATATCTTTCATATCAAAGTTACTTGAAAGGAATTGTTTCACTTCACGTAGAAACCCTTTATCATTGGTTGCAAGCAAAATATCATCCACATACAACACAAGAAAACAAACTTTACTCCCACTGACCTTAAGATATATACATTGATCCATGATATTTTCTTCGAAACCAAATGAAGTAATTATTTCATGGAACTTCTTATACCACTGGCGGGAGGCTTGTTTTAACCCGTATATGGATTTGTTCAACTTACAAACCAAATGTTCACCATCCTTAGAGGAGAATCCTTCAGGTTGTTTCATATAAACCTCTTCCTCTAAATCACCATTGAGAAATTCCGTTTTCACATCCATTTGATGTAACTCAAAATCAAAATGAGCTACTAATGCCATAATTACGCGAAGAGAATCTTTTCTTGATACAGGAGAAAAAGTCTCTGTGTAGTCGATTCCTTCCCTTTGAGTGAACCCTTTAGCAACGAGTCTTGCCTTATGTCTCTCGATGTTGCCAAGTGAGTCTCTTTTTGTCTTAAAGACCCACTTGCATCCAATGGTTTTTACACCATCAGGCAACTCGACGAGATTCCAGACTCGATTAGACGCCATAGAATTCATCTCATCTTTCATAGCATTCATCCATAAGTTTGAATCTATAGAACTTACGGCTTGTGAAAACGATAAAGGGTCATCATCGACTCCAACATTGCAATCCGATTCTTGCAGAAACACTTCATAATCATCAGGAATAGCTGATCGCCTTTCTCGAGTAGATCTCCTTAATGGGACTTGTTCATTCTCATGATGAACTGTTTCCTCGTTTACAATATGATCTATCAGATTTTGATCAATAGTTTGTGGAATTTCTATATTTGATTGTCTAACGCTCGATTGAACTTGAGGAGCGTGAACAACAATCAACCTATCACTTGAATCAGGGGGTAGAACCTCATAGTGGTCTTTCTCAGGAATGATATCCTGAAATTGATCACTCCCACTGATCAAATAATTCTCAAGAAATTTAGCATTTCTTGATTCCACAATCCTGGTGCTATGTGACGGACAATAGAACCTATAACCCTTAGACCTTTCGGTATATCCAATGAAATACCCACTAATAGTCCTTGGGTCAAGCTTCTTCTCTTGTGGGTTGTAGATTCTCACCTCAGACGGGCATCCCCAAACGCGTATATGTCTCAAACTCGGTTTTCAACCTTTGAATAACTCAAAAGGCGTCTTAGAGACAGCCTTGGAAGGAACCCGGTTTAATATATACGCTGCCGTCTTAAGAGCATCAACCCACAAAAATGATGGAAGTTTAACATTACTTCTCATGCTACGCACCATGTCAATTAATGTCCGATTTCTTCTTTCAGCTACACCATTCTGGTCTGGAGAACCAGGCATAGTGTATTGGGGAACAATCCCATGCTCTTGAAGAAATTTAGCAAATGGACCATGTGCTTGTCCGTTCTCAGTGTATCTACCATAGTACTCTCCATCTCGATCTGATCTTACGATTTTAATGTGCTTACCACATTGATTCTCTACTTCAGCCTTAAACAATTTAAAGGCATCTAAAGCTTCGTCTTTGGAACGAAGTAAGTAGAGATACATATATCGTGAATAATCATCTATGAAAGTGATAAAGTATTTCGGATCTTCAGCATTCATGTCCGGACAACAGATGTCCGTATGTATGATTTCTAATAAGTCAGAACTCCTCTTGGCACCAATTTTGTGTTTGTTAGTTTGCTTTCCTTTAATGCAACTAACACAAGTATCGAAATCGGTAAAGTCTAGAGTACCAAGTACCCCTTCCTTTACCAATCTCTTAACTCTCTCAATGGAGATGTGTCCCAATCTCCGGTGCCACAACATAGAGGAATCCTCATTCATAATACATCTTTTTAAACCAACATTAACATGCATAGAATTATGAGTGGTATCACTTTGCAAATTAAGATGAAATAAATTATCAGACAATGTACCACATCCAATAACTTCAGAATTTTTAATAATATTAAAACCAGAGTCTGAAAAATTAAAGGAAAATCCAAAAGGTAAAAGTCTAGATACTGAAATCAAATTTCTTGCAAAGTTCGGAACATAAAACGTTTTCTCCAAACGTAAAGTAAAACCACTACTTAAAATTAAACTGCATGTCCCAATGGCTTCCACATGTGAAGATATCTTATTTCCCGAATAGATAGATCTTTCACTGTCCATTGGTTTCCTTAGGTTTGTCATACCCTGCAAGGTATTCGAAACATGGATTGTAGTCCCAGTATCAATCCACCATGTATTATGATTAACATTAACCATATTAGATTCATAACAGACAAATGCTAAAAAATTACCTTTCTTCTCAAGCCAATTCTTGAACTTAATGCAGTCTTTCTTCATGTGTCCCTTCTTTTTACAGAAGTAACACTTTGACTCCTTCTTTATGACTTGGTTCACATGAATCTTTTCCTTTCCCTTTTCCTTATTGTGATCCCTTTTCTTCTTTGAAAAAGAAGTTGTAGCAAGGTTCACCTTTTCGCCTTCTTCCATCGACAATCTACCCTCCTCTTGAACACACATGGTCATAAGCTCGTTAATTGACCATTTGTCCTTATGTGTGTTGTAAGAGATCTTAAATGGGGCATATTGTTGAGGTAGAGTGCACAAAATGAAATGGACTAGGAAAGATTCCGACATGGTAACTTCTAAAGCTTTTAGTTGTGCCGCTATATCCCTCATGCGCATGATTTATCTTGAACACACATGGTCATAAGCTCGTTAATTGACCATTTGTCCTTATGTGTGTTGTAAGAGATCTTAAATGGGGCATATTGTTGAGGTAGAGTGCACAAAATGAAATGGACTAGGAAAGATTCCGACATGGTAACTTCTAAAGCTTTTAGTTGTGCCGCTATATCTCTCATGCGCATGATTTAATCACGCACTCCTTTAACCTCAGTGTGCCTCATGGATGAGAACTTCATAATCAAGGTGCTGGCGAGAGCCTTATCAGAGGATGCAAACTGCTGATCGATGGCTTCAAGGAGATCCTTGACCTTATCATGATGTTCGACAGAACCCCGAATACTAGCACAAATTTTGGTCTTTATGAACATAACTGAGAGACGATTAGATCGCTCCCACTTTTCATAAAGATCAACTGCATCAGGAGTACTAGTCTCCGTTATGCTAGGCGGTTCGTCTTTCCGAATAGCATAGTCAATATCCATCCATCCCAAATGCAGTAACACCCTCTCTTTCCACACCTTGTAGTTATCACCACTTAATTCAGGAATGTCACATTTGACATCAGAAATATTTCCAGGTAAAATTACTGCAAATTAAAAGTACATGCTCATTAACAAAATTGAGATTTTAAATTTCACAATTTACCAATGTAAACCATGCTCATATGAATCTAGTGACATAAAACTTGCCTGTGGGCTAAAGTCTACTCAAATCAGATTCATAATAAAACCTTATAGTGAAACTGTTAAACCATTATTTCTTAACTCCTGTGGGTAGATTAAGAAACATAATCTAACACTTCACCCTAATTAATCATGCAAATACAATAAAATTTCCTGTGGGCATATCTCATTATATTACACATGATTAATTACAACTAATGTCTAGTATCCACATGTGATTTCGACATCAAATTTCAAATAATTAGAGATGCTGTGGCTAATCCCTAATTAATAAAATTTAATCACTTGACATTTCACTTTATTTTATATATACCCAACTTTATGTATATAAATTATAGAACTCATTATAAAAGAATTCATGTCATACACAAAATTGCTCCAACCAATATAAAATTAAATATTAGAATTTTCACATAGTATCCCATCCATCTTGTTTTCTCCAGAATAACAATCAATCTACTATTCATGAAAACTAGGATATAATGTATGTAATTTATAATTGACATGGAAAATTAGCCGTGAAAAACCGTAGCATGTCATTTTAAAGCATAATCTGATCACATCAAAACCCCATAATCAAGCACTACAATTTCAGTTCACTGACACACTTATCCAGCAAATTATTAAATTACCAAATTCATCATCTTTGATATTTCGAACTCAACAGGATAGTAAAATCACATAAAGCTTGACTTCAATACAAATATTAAGATATTAATATCCAACACACTAAATCACATCCATTATTGTAACATGATACAATAAGTGGGATCAACAGTGGCATTGCCCCATTTGAGAATTAATTTCAGCAACAATTACTCATTTGTTATCCCAATATGAATACAAAGTGCCCACTCCATGCAGAAAACATTGCTAATCATTGTTGCATATATATATATATATATACATGTGGCCATGCAGAAAGAAAACATTATCATTTAATATATTATGCATATCATATTCAACTTTAACTTAAAATACATAATCACCTTATAGTCCCCATGACAAACCACATATTTAAACCCTAATCTGCTCATAATTTTCCAGAAAAATTACAATAAATCATGACGTGGGTGTGTGAACAAAATTGGGAAAAAGAATTATGATTCAATTCATTCAACACTATTCAAAATACGACAATGAATTTGGTAAGCAAGGCAGAGGCGATTACTCGCTCTGATACCAAATGTAAGCATATAATAAAACAATTCGATTTAAATCATGCTCACACATACAAACGAAAGCGGAAGCGATAAACAGAACGAATTGATTACCTCCAGCCATTGCTATTGAAATTGTGAATTGAACAAATCGATAACCCTTTTCCTTATCTCGATTCCTTATGCTCTGATTTAGTTTCCAAACCCTCCTTCTCAATTTTCAGATGGTGTTGTATATATGAGAGTAGGCTTAGTGAACCATTAATCAGAGAAGCTACGTTTATTTATTCTGCTCTAGCCATCATAGAGAGATTTCAACGTGTGCTATAAACGTGGGTGGTTACTAGATAGTGGGAGAAAATATGGGCTGAATTAGTCAATTGGTTGACTAGTCAAAACAAATGGGCCACAAATAGGTTTTCTATAAAATAACATTATTATATATATTAATATATATATATATACGAAAACCAACATTAATATCACATGCTTTATTATTTGAAAATCTAAAGCTTCACTACAATATTCATTTGACAACAGCTTTCATATATTTTGTACTTCAAATATCATTGTTGAAGAAAAGCCTTACTTTTATAAACAAATCATTACTTTACTTAATATTTTGATGTAAGTTATTCATCAATTAACTTGCTAAAATCAAAAAAATTTATAATTTTCTGCTATTTCAAAAATTTGTGTCAAATTATTGGTATAGTAGACGATAATTATGATAGAAATACATGGTACAATTGACAATATGACGATCTAGTTTTTAAAATTCATATTTAAAATTGGCGTTTTTAATAAACTTTATTATATGGTAAGTTCATTAAATATGGGAATCGGATATATATTTTTACAATATAAAGCAATTATGTTAAATTAGAGCTTGGATTTTCCTCAATGTTCAAGTAGATTGTAACTTCAGTAAGCTATAAATTTTCAAATATCTTATCTTTGATATATGTAAGTGTTATTGTAAGTTTTGTATATAACTGTCTGTCTCATGGATAATAATTAAGTCGTCGTTTAATATTAAAATAGTATAAGTTATTGCGTTCCTTCTATACAATTTTTCAACTTAGTAAATAGCATACGTAAAAGTCCCTTCTCTCTCTAACTATACTAAAATGAATATGCTCTTTATAAATTTCCTTTCTTAATGTTAAATTTCCCTATTTTATAAACATAAATACAAGTCAACTTTGTTTAGTATCTTCCCAAAGTTGTTATTAGTTTTAAAAATTCGATGCTATGAGTTTAATTATATATTATATATTTTTATAAACCTTCTTAATTACCCAAACGAGAATACTATGTTATAGTAAAATGTTTAGAACATAGTCACTTAAGTCCCTCGTATTCATATTTAAATTTTGACATCTCTAATGTCTGAATTTATTTCACTTATGTTTTTTAAGACGTTTAGTTAGCTCATACAAGTGACAAATGAAATCGAATTGAAATGGTAAAAGAGTAAACTAATTTTAATATTAAATATGAGAGAGTAAAAGTGGAAGTAACTTTGAAAATGATGTAATTATCGGCTAAAGTTAAATTGGATGTATTATAATAAATATCATATTTGGTAGCAATTGAAAAACAAAATGGGATATACCTGCTCTCATGACTTAAGCATTGGTTGGTGAAGCAGAGTGGTGTACAAGTCCTAGAGCTAATCATTTATCGATTTTTTTGAATTTAATTTAATTTTGTAGTTGATTCAATTTTAATTACATGAATCTTTATTTTCAATTCTCACTATCATCCTATTTCTCAAGATCTCAATTCTTAAGGTTTTGACTTCAAGGGTTGAAAGTACTTGATATTGCAATACTTTCTATGGCAAGAATTTTAATCTATATTTGCTTACATTTTTCAGTTAAAAATTTAAAAAATTCTCAAGAAATGCGTATCATAAGAATTTGTGTGGAAATAATGTGTTTGTTTATGTTATAAAATAGAATAAAAGTTGTAAGATATGCTAAATCATATGTTGTTGAATAACGTCTATAATAATATGCTAGTTATGTTTATAATAATTATATAAATGAGAATAATAAATTTAAAATTGTACAGAAAGAGAGAACAAAATAATATTATAATAAATGATTTTGATTAGTGAATGTTTAAAATGATGTAGATATGATAAATATGTAGTTATACTTAGTGGATTTAAATAAAAATTTGGTAATGTTAAATCTATTTAGTATTTTATGATCCAAATACTTGAAAATAAAATTTGAAAGCATAAACAAACAAAGCCTTAGTTTTTCGCCTTGTTCGTGTATACACAATTGCTTGTGAGAGATTGATCTTACCTTTGTTGATTTTAATGAAGTTCTAGTTTTGTCTTTTATCACTGATTGACCGTTATATTTTTGCAATCTAAACTTTCACAAGTTTTTCTTACGTTATAAAGTTGAATGAAAAAGGGATCGCCCCTTCAAAAATTGCATTACAAATTTAAGTTATATGTGAGAATGTAAATTCTATTCTATTTTATTATAAAAGTATGGGTGTTTTTTTGAAATTTTGATATACCTAATATGCCCTTATGTATTTTAATTTTGAATGGCAAAAGAGTCCAATAATAAATAATAACTAATAAGAATAAATTATATGTATATAAAAAGGACCTTGCTAATCTCACAGAATCTGTGTGATTAGCGTTTGGACAGCCGGTAATATTACTATAGTATTATAAGAAAAAGGCTTTTGCAAAAGCCCATTTCAATTTTTTTTTTATTCACCCTAAATTCTATTAGGTAAAATTGTATTATAACTAAAACTCTTATTTTAATATATTTGTTGATCACTTATTTTAAGAAAAAAAAAAACTCCCTTAAGTAAACAAATAGTATAAGAGAAGCTCAATCCAATTAAAGGTGCACTTTTGAGATTTTTTTTCTTATGAGTTATTGAATTAATAATATATATATATTATATATATTTTTAAAATGAGATTTTCTTTCTTATGAGTTATTGAATTAATAATACATATATATGTATAAATATTTTAAATTGATAGATTTTCATAGTTCGTTAATCTTAAATTACATATTTTTTCATATATATTCTATTGTGATATTAGTTACATAAATTTACCAAATATGAATTTTATGTTCGTTTAATATTTTTCAAATATGAAATAAATATAATTGCAATTTATATATCTATTAATTGTATGGTTATATACATATTTTTTAGATGGAAGATGTGTCACTTAATGATGAATCTGTTGAGATTGGCGATGATAAGAGGTTAACTCCGGCAAAATCAATACCAATTCGTTAATCTTAAATATAGATTTTTATATTTATTATCAGCTAGTTTTTACTTAATGTATAATTTTCAATAGCTACAATAATTTGTTTGTCATAATTGTTATCACCATAAATTTTAAGAATTATAAGTATAGAAAAAAGTGTAAATAAAGTTAAATTATAAATGGGGTTGATTAAGAAAAACAAATAAAATGAGTTGCATAATTAAAAATAAATAAATAGCATCCTGCAACCTGCCTAGCAGGTTGCAGGTTTCATCCAGCCACAATTTGTGGCTGGAAATTGTCTGTAAGCTTACAGACTGTAGGATTAGCTTTTTCCATATAAAAATAAGATGTGTAATTACACTAAAACTCTACAATACGTAATCTACCTTTCTATTTTTAAAAATAAAATAGTTAAATAATAAAATAAATTATTTATATCTAGAACGAATATGTGTATGTATCATATAAGAACTCTACGATAAAATTACATATAAATATTAAATCTTAATTAAAAATAATTAGTTTAAACATGCAACTTACACAATTTTTCATAATATTATTAGGTTACAATTTCTTTTGTTCAAACAATTAATAAATAAGAAAATATAAAAAGCTTCTTTCTTTGTTAAGTAATTGTTAAATCTCAAAAGCATGTCACTGAATATTGGATTATCAATTATCCTACCCGAACACCTTCTATTCTAAGACATGTTTTAAATATTTTTTAGATCACAATGTCAAAACACCTTTTATGTTCTACGACATATTATAATTATTAATTTAACACATCATATGACTCAATATTCATTATTTAAATAATTATATACTTAATTAAATTATTATTTAAATTTTCAACATAAGATACTACAAAATAAGGAATTATCTATATAATTGAATTACTTTACGAGATCATGACTTATAATTTATTTAGTGAGTATTTACTTAGTTAAATTAATGTTAGTTTTGAATATTTAATACCTTAGTTTATTTGAAGTAGTTTATTTATGCATTTGAGTATATTGATATTTCCTCCTTTATTAACTTGATCATTCAATTAATTATAATTTTTCAACAAATAAAAAATGCATAGTTTATCAAATATATTTATGAAACTAAATCACAAGAGTTAGTAGGAAAATATTTATTAAAATTATGGTCAACGAACACTTTATTTAAAAGACCTATCAATAGCAAACTACAGTACGAATGATATCAAATTAAAGAAAAAAGTCGTTTCTCATTATGTTTTAGTTATTTTCCATTTTGTACATTAATTGTATGTACAACATGGAATTTTTTATTTTTGTTAACTTGACTCAATTTAATAAATACAAAAACACTGACTTGCTAAGATTTAAATTAAGGTTTTAAGGTGTGACACATTTAATAATCTGAAAATATGCTACCCTTAGAGTTTAGCAAATGAAGAACTAAAAACATTTTTGAAATAAGAAACAAAAACACTACATAAGTGTCTAGCTTTTGGGCCACCATAAAATTTATTAAAAGTATATAGAAAACATATTGAGGAAAAGAATAAGTGAAGCGTTTGATTTCTCAAAATTAAACAAGATATACGTATAAATGAAGCATAAATTTACATAAAAGTTTATTTAGTTGCACTATTATTCATGTTTCATTTTTTAATTAACGTAATTCTTCCAAGAATAAATTAATTCATTCATATCAATCAATATTTATTTTTCAAATAACTAACATTTTAAGTGATAGTTTATTTAGTTAAATTTAAATTATTAACAACTTTTAAGTTGATCAACTACATATTATATATGAATTACTTAACGGAGATCATATGTTTCACGTTCAACGAACGTGTTATTTACTAGTACCTTAAAAAATTGCTAAACTGCACTAATAGATTTAGATCAGAAAACTGCATTTTGAAATTCATATTTTGTAAAATCGAGTTTGATTATTTTGAACCACAACATAACTAACACAACTACACAAGTTACAAGTTGCTATATCTTGGAACGTGGATTAGGCTCCTCTCCAATACCCTTTCCAATCAAGTGTGTCCAATACCATTCTAGATTGAGGACACATCATTAATTACATAATTCATTGAATTAGATTAATTATTACTTAACTAAACACTTAACTCAAGTTAAACATTAATTTATTATTATTTTAAAAAAACTAATAACCAAAACTCCTAAAATCTCTCCCGTCTCTCACTCACGTAAATCTCTCCCCTCTCTCACTCACATGTGATGGAAGAAATGGTGAAAAAATTAGCAGAAATCTTCAAAACTCCAACTATTTTTACTTGCAAAAATAATTAACATCAATTTACTCCACCAGTCAAGTCTCACGTTGAGATGAAACTAGGATTGGAGTTTGAAAATGAGGAAGATGCATATCAATGGAAAATGAAAAATACAAAGTCAACTCTTTTGAAACAAAACATAATCATCCTCTCCATGAAACAACTTATACAATTAGTATTTAATTATACTGTATTTTTACTCCTTAATTTTAACTTTATCTATAATTAAAAAAATATTTAAGAATGGGGCGATGATTGAGAGAGGAGAATGGGAGAGGGGGGGAATGTGGGAGAAATTTTAAGAGATGATGGTTGATTTTCTTTTTTAAAACAATAATAAATGTTTAATTTGAGTTAAGTGTTTAGTTAAGTGATTTTTAATCTAATCCATTGAATTTTATAATTAATGATGTATCCTTCATCTAGAATGGTATTGGAGACACCTGGTTTGGAAGGGTATTGGATAGGAGCCGGAGAACGTAATTATCATTTCTCGTAACCACCATGAGGATGCAAAATTGTATTAAGAACATAGAAATTTAAACTCAAAGAATCGACTTAACCATCTTTTTATAAACACCACATCATATATTCATTCTACAAATATCTTCTTACATTAATGTTTGGGAACTTATAAGAGCGTCCGAATAATTGTTATAAACTTGCAAAATTAGACATTGAGGAGAATCATAACTTCATAAGCTCTTAATACATTAGTAAACGCAAAACATTCCTTTTGTTAATGTTAGAAGAAAAGTTCCAAAACGAGAAAGCAAATCAGTAGATACTAAATGCAAATTTCAGTAGTAAGTGTAACATGGGCAGCCATTCATTTAGACACAGCAAAAATAGTCGTCTCATTTACAAACAAACTATGGCACATTTTGGAGGAAGGTGAATATAAGTTCAAATGCATCCAGAGTAAACCTAAAGATACAGACAATGGGAATAAACAACAGTATTTGACCTCAGTCGCTAATAAAAGCCATTTCAAGCAATCGTAATACTTCAGGTGTGCATTCTCAAAACTCAAACTGTACACTATACATTTTTATACGGCGAAGCAACAAATCAATGAATACAAACAATGAAACAACAAAACTATTTCATTTAATTTACACTAAAGCTCGAACCAGGAAATACTCACGGCCAAAAGAATGAAAAAGTAAAAAAAAAAAAAGCAAAAGGATAATACTTCAATCATGATTTATACGTTACCACAAGGATGGACGAGGTAGCCTGAACATGGATTGCCTTCACTAAAGCTACAAATTTTGATAAACTCTCTCTTGAGAACCATTTCAACTTCCACATTAGCTGATCTGAGGCTTGGTCGTTCTTCAAATATGCATTCCCGCTGGTCATGTGTCCTTTCTCCGAAGTGTATGCAAAAGCCAAAGTAACACATATACCATCCGAAGTGTCAATGACCTGCAGTTAGAATGACCCACTATTCAATTTTTGATATGCTTGTAGATTATATAAGGGTGAAGGAGGATGAATGAAAAGAAGTAAGCAAAGAAGAAAGAACAGCAACGGAGAAAACAGGAAAAGAGAAATAAAAAATGGAAAAACACAAATTTCATACATAATCACATTCTTTCCAATTTGTTTTTTTTATATTATTTACATATCCAATCTTATGTCAACAACAATTTGTTTAAACCTCCATTGTTCACTTATTTGATTGTTTAATTAGTTAAAATAACAATAATTAATTGATCATTAAGTTACTGATGATCAAAATTGATTATGGTTTCTCAATAATTCTCATTAGTTGGAATTAGCTGTATGATTAGATCAAATACTTAGATGTATATTCTTTTGGTTGTGGAAAGTGGTAATAGATACATAATTGAATATCTAATTAAAAATCAAAGGTGAAAATTAATTTAATCAGTTAAATAGTCAATATATAAGTTAACAATTATTAAGTAGTCCAAGATTATTCAGCAATTACATTTTAGTTGAAGAACAAACTCATGGTACAAGAAAGTGAATTTTATAAATGAAACATTCACCTACAGAGATTCAAAGGATGTCATTAGGCAAACAGTAGTTTCTCAAAGTTCACAAACCTGAGGTGTATGTCTAGTTATCCACAAAATTTAGACCTCATATTGCTTAACCAAAGAAATTCACCAGAAAAATAAAGGCCAAACAACTTCCACACAGGCAATAATAGCACAGCATGCGTAATAAGACATAAAAGCTCATGGAAATGCTTAATTAGTAAGAGATTAAGAAACATTACCATCTCAGACACATTACCAATAGGGCAACATGAATCCAGGGAATAATAACAAGGGGAAAATGAATTCTCTGTGGGACCAAACTGCAAGAGATCTTCAGTGCATACAAGCAGATGCCCTTCAAGCACGAACAGCGATCTTGGCATCCACAAATTCTCTGCCCAATTAGCAAGGCAAAATGAGAGGGACAAAACGAAACACATAACTGTGCAATCAAAAGTTCATGTAAATGCTATGAGCAAAAACTCCATTTCTCCGCTAAAACTAAAAAAGGATAAAGTATACGCCTATAAGTATCATAAAAAGATACTTCAGTGGTAATTCAGCCCCCAAACATTTATTCCTGGATTCGTCCAATAACATGAGCATGAATTCTTCAACTGTTGAATTTGGGGAACCCATATACTGATAAGATATCAGTAAGTTTAAAGTTGATTAAAGAAAATGATTTAGTTTATTTACAGAGGTATCAGGAGCAGCAACAACAAATTGCAGTTATCCACATCGTGCATTAGCTCTAACCAACCACAAGATTATCATCTTGGCCTATCTTAATATACAACGGCTCCAGTTTTTAAAATTTTCATCTAGGTCTCAGACTTCTTAGCAATATATGTTCACGAAAATAGAAACCTCCATAATCAATGACCAAAATTTGAGACATTAATATATTATTTCAACATATGATCCACATAAAAGCATCATCATACTGATAAGATCCGCCTTGGTGGCAGTTACGCAAACACTCAGGCATATGCATCTAATGTGAATTTGATACAATTTATTTGGAAGATATTAGAACTGTTACATAGAAACTCAATCATTTCAAAACAAAACTTGGTTTTCCACTCGACTCTTCTCTCATAATATCATGTTCATGCAACTATTTACCTTGGTTCCTGTTTCAATCTCTTTTATTTTTGCAATATACAGTAAAAATGAAGGCAAACAAAAGATGATTAACCCATATACCTTGAAGGATGTCATGCCAGAAAAGCACCATAGAGTACTGAAATATGTTAATCTTTGAACCTCCGCAGATATGCTTCTCGAAGTTTTTAATTTGAATTTGCTCCAAGCTGTCATTGAATTTTCAAAACCCATTTCAGTATAAGAAAGAAAATTTCACCTCAGACAAGTCTTTACAATATCAAGACAAATAGCAATTCCAACATTTGAATGAAGTGAGGCAGAAGTAATCAAGATCACCTTATCAAGGAGCAATAATCTTGTCCCGGATGAATAAAAAATATGGATTTTTCAAAACCCATTACAGTATATGAAAGAAAATGTTACCTCGCACAAGTCTTCTCAATATCAAGACAATTAGCAATTCCAATATTCGAATTTAAGTGAGTCAGAAGTAAATCAAGATCACCTTATCAAGGAGCGATAATCTTTTGTCGCGGATGAATCAAAAATATCGAATGCACGAAGCAACTCACTTGATCTCTCCAGACACCTGGTTATGAACAGATACGTTGTGTTCCCTTCAAAGTAAACCCTTAAATATAGAAGTCCTAGTCCAACAAAAACTTCCCTCAGATCATCAAGTCTGTGGCAGTCAACCATTTCTAAGCTGGTTCCTGTAAGTTGTCATCAAATAAAGCTACCAAATATGCAGAGGTTTCTGTGTAGAGAAAATAAAAGAGAGCAAAAGTATAACGCATGCTACAAAATCTCATACCACAGTAAAGCTAACCTGACTCATCACGTGCATGGAAAATGAGAAGAATGTACAACTTGTGTTCACTGCTCCGTAATATAGCTACTTCCCTGTATATTTACAACTAATGGAAATTAGCAGAATGTATAAAAACAATTTAGAAAAATGCACTTGTAGTGTACCAATAACAAGCTTATAAAGTGAGAACTAATGATAATAGCAGATATATAAATTTTAGAAATGATAACACACAAACATAAGATCCAGAAAGAAAAAAATAATAGCTCACAAATATCCCGAAGCAAAAAACTCACATTCATTCAATTATATAATGCCAACCAGAAGATGAGTTTACAATTCAATTACTACATGTTGAATTAAACTAACATGTAAACTGATACAACCGAATGGTGCTTCACAGTTTTCTGGCAATTTGGTATTAGATGGTATTTGTATACGCTGTATTCATGTTACACCAATCAATACTTCTTTATGTTCATAACATTTCATATTAACATAAATAGGACGATAAAAGAAAAACGTAGTCTTTTCGGTAGCTCAAATTGTAGCTGCTAACACAAATGAAATCTTCGACATTGCAGAAACCAAAATTAATCATCAATAACATATAACGACAAGATACTGAGCATTTTGATCCCATCTAGAGGTTTCTAGAAAGGTGATTCTAGGTCTACTTAGTCTTTCAAAAGAATCTTCCATAATGCATTGTCTATTTATGATTTACACCCTGCAATGTTAATGGAGGTTTTTATCGAGATAGGAAATCAAAGAATCAACAATTATAAAATGAAATTGAAGTCAGGTTATGTGAAGGCTGTCACTGAATATCATCAGGAGACCATCTTGCTGCAAAGTATGATCTGTTTAGGGCAAAAATAGGAAACTTTATGAATATTTTATGAGCTTATTAACTGCATAAAAATGCCACACCGCAAATTGAAGGCAAATTATGGGAAACAAAGTTGAACCAGTAAAAGAGCGAATTCATATTATCCACATCGTGCTTATAATCTCAGAAAAAAGGAGTTCAACAAGCAAGAATTTACCTTTCGATATAACCTGATTTTTCCAGGAACAGACAATTACATTGAATGTGCTGCGTAGAAACTTCATTAACCCCAGAATCAGCCACATTCAAATTGAAAAAGGCCTCAATAAAATCATCTTTCTCCTCACTTAATGTCCTGAACCCAGAAGAATTTCCACCGCAACATTTTGCATTTTGGCTTGTACTTTCCACATTGTTTTCAGTAGGAATGGATTTCCAGAGGTTATTAGCATAACGAATCTCTTTCCCTTCACGTTCCATATCACCTTCCAGGATCTCCACAGTGTCCGCTGACTTCTTTGACGAGTCGGTGTCACCAAGGGCGTCATGCTCCTCCAGTAAGGAAACCAGTCTCCTCTTAGGTTTTCTTGTGCGTTTTTCCTTCTCCAACCAGCCAGTTTTTTCATTGAGAAACCTCATAGTTTCATCATCAAGCTCACTATCAGTAAAGCTCTTGCTGCAAGCATTGGTTGAGATCTCCAAATCTCGACCTTCTATACTTACAAAATCTCCTGCAGCATGACTCAAATGACGGGACCCATTTTGTTTCAATGACAAAACATTGTCATCATATTCATTAGTTGCATTCCTATGCAAATCCACAAAAGAACTCTTGGCACTCCACCCCGATAAATTCTCGATAACAGATTTGTCAATCTGAGCCATGGAAGAGCCAAATTCTGCAGAGTCATCTTCACTACAACTTGTATCACTATCAGAGGATGCCACTGAAAAGGATCCAGCAGATAGCTGCAGAAACTCTTCTTCCATGTTGTGGCGTCGATGTAAAATATCATCTTTGTAATGAGGGGGAGATCCTGGGCAAGCCGAAGAGGAACAACATCCTTTCGTATCATTAACTGCAATTGAGGCGAAAATTACATTATTGGTGCTCATATTAACCCCACTTGGTAATGCAAATGAATTAAAGCATGAATCTCCAGCATGTGCTGATAGATGCTCTTCATTATTTAAGATTCTCGGATTTTCCTGATTCACACCCAATTCTTTTGCAACAGATGTATCCACAGCTGAATTCCCCATAGAATTATTTGAAGCTGCTTCACCGATTTGATCGAAATAATGTTGACCACTGACAACATTAGATGAATCTGCAAAGGAGGTCTCAGATTCTAGAACAATTGTGGTACTCTCATCCTCAGAAAGTGGAATAGAGTCTGAAATATATCTTGAGGTCTCTTCATGATTCTCATCTTGTGGCTTGCTCTTCAATTGAATCGCTTCATTGTTTTTTAAGACACAACTCCTAAATTGACTACCATCAGCAGCAGTTCCAGAAGGTTGATTCATCCACTCTTTAAATTCCTGTAACCATTGAACAGATCGTTCTTTCTTCATAGATTCAATTCTTTGCATCATATTTTCTATTTCAGCTTTGTCATCTGTTACAACATTCTCATCTTTGCTTTTAATATCACTTTGACATGACTCTGAATCTTGGTCAGAACATGTAGATGTTCTCGGCTCTTCACTTTCAATATTGACGAGACGAGAGAACCTCTTCTGCAAACCATTACAACAAAGCACACTTACAGAACAGTGAAATAAATAATTGCTAAACAAACATGACCCAAAGGAAATTTTTTGTATTCAATTGAGATTTCAAATTATAAATTTTTATGACACAAAATGTTCATCAATGGTTGCTTACTCTTTTTGTGTAGATACTCCCCTGCAAATCAGCATTATCACTGAGTGGTAAATAAAATCCAAAGCTAGCAGGCTGATTATGTCTGCTCGCAACTATGATTTGACGTTTCCAGAATTCACTTGCAGAGATTCTCTTCTCATCCAGCTCCAGCTAGAGGATACACAAGTATAGAGAGAGGTAAGTCCAGTGAAACTTCAGCATTAGAGACCAGCATAAGTAGGTCTCAAATATCTATTAACGACGGGCTAGAAAGAGGTTAAACAAACTATGGCTTACTCGTTCCGGATGCGAAAAAAGGCTAAACACTTGGGCACGGAACCATCTCGCGTAACAAAGAGGATTTCCTTCTAACCATAAGTTCTGAAGGGATGGGAGACCAGCAAGTACCTCAATCTCGGATAAGTCTGAAATTATATTGTAAGATAGATCCAGCCCCTCAAGTGACTTCAGATTTTCAATCCCACGCAATGTGGTTAAAGCATTGTTTCTCAGCACAAGTTTAATAATCTGACAAGAGACCTGCATAAACAGATGAATAAATTGACCTGAAACTTCCCCGAATTGAAATGCAAGTCAGGATCAAGTAGACGGAGCATATTTCATTACTCAGCTTTTATTCTCCTCTGAGTATATATTTAATTAACTCCGGAATAGTTTAAGATAGCAAGATTGCCTTCCTTTCTGTACTTCATATATAGGGTGTTCTTCAATGTCATTAAGTCCAATTAAGCATTTCTAAACAAGATATTGGGTTGATACCTCATCATGAAATGTGACCAGTCAATATTGATAAAATAGTTTAGTTTAATTGAAGCAGAAAACAGATGCCCTGATTCTTTGCTATGTGATTAACTACACTGGCGGCCGTGATTAATGCACATTTAAGTGAGAACTCTACTTGATAGAGTCTTACATTTATCTTCCTAACTGTTGTGACAATAAACATTCAAGTCCTTCAACCCTCAGAGCGAGTTATTATATAAACCCTTGCGGGTTATACTTCCAAAAATCATATAGTTGCAGTCAATTTCTAGCATACTATCAATAGTCTGAACTTGATGGTTAAAAATAAAAATTTGCATCGAGGTATATACTACTACATGAAACAATAATTACTAGCAAAATGAGATATGACGTCTTCAAGTGACTACATAAGCATCTTTTTTTTCTTTCTGAAACCTACTTCTCCGGGCTATGCTAGACTTATCCCAATGGTTCTGGTGCCTTTACCACCACATGTCTGTTTTTAGGTGGGTGGTTTCTACATAGGTGGGTGATAAAAAACACCCATCGCAACACAAATGTGTGGTGTTGAGGACACCAGGACCATGGGGGTGGTGTACCATAGAGTTTTCCTACTCCCTGATCTTACCTCCCTCAACAAGAAGTAATATGCATATAACTAAAGCCACGAGCTACTTTTGATTATACAGAAACTGCAGTCCATACATTCATGGAAAGAAAATATTGACGTGTGTAGAATTGACTTTTTCTCTCTTGAAATCTAGTTTCACATAGTTACCTCATTTAATGATGCGATACTTCTCAGGTTATTAAATCCAAGATCAAGATGCTTTAATTTGGTGCACTTCCGGAGATTATTTGCCTTTGCAAACTTGTTACGACTAAGATCAAGTGTTTCAACAACGGGAAGAAGCTGCAAAGACTCATCCATGAGAACCAAGCCATTACAAGCACATGATACAAAAGACAACCGCTTCCACTGGGGTGAATCCTTTATCTCCGCAATTCTACTAGCAAATACATGCCGCAATGCATCCTAATACATTGTAACACAAAACATATTAATCCTCCATACTCACAGCAGTTAAAAATGATACAGCATGGACATCAACATTAGGTTGTATTTTCTGACCTCGGAAAGATAGAAACACAAATCACCAGAAATTTAAACACAACATTATTCAGCTAAACCTTCTTTTCATGAGAACTTAGCTAATCTTCATAAATAAGAATTTATATTCTATATTAAGAAATGAGAGAGGGAAAGGAAGAGTTAATCAGATTTATTTTTTTTACTTCATTTATATATTTAAAAAAAAGATGCCTAAAGAAGTATCACATTTGCTGTTTAGTTTCCCATGGTAAAAAATAAAAACCCAAAATACAGAACATCATTCACATAACATTCAGTACTAGAGCCAGACATCTACAGAAAATCATGACAGAAGGAAAATAAACATCAATTATTCTTGCAACCCCCTCATCTTTAATCAGCAATTCGAATTCGATCACAGATGATCAAAGCCAGAATTCCCGACAACCAAAAAGAAAAAGAACTACATGAGATCACTACTCCAAACTCTTAACAACACTTTTTTTTGGGGGGAGGAGGGGAATGGGAAAGGCAGAAGAGTAGGAGTACACACAGTTGAATTATGGCAAATCAATTTCTCAAGCGTAAACCTCAACTCCAGCAACCCTTTCGCAGCAGACGTCGACAAATCACAACCACGCAGCTCCAAAACCTTCAACCTCCCAAACGGCAACAAGTAAAGCGGCGTCGGGTCCCTCGCCGGGGGCGGAAGCACCGAAACCACCTTCAACGACGGCAAAAGGCGGAGAATTCTCCTCAACTGCTCGAGCGCGCGGTGGTCGCCCAAATCGGAAACATAGGCACGTAAATAATCGACGGGAGCTCCGGCTAACAAGCTCTCGAGCTCCGACAAGGCCTCGAGCCTGGACTGAACGTATCGCAAACCAACAGGGTTCAATTTCAACACCAGCGTACCTTCGATGAGTCTCTCGGCCTGATTTTCAACGAATTTGACGAGCGATTCGAGGTACTGATCTCCAGTTACAATCGCCATAGCAGGTGAAATTAGGGTTAATTGGGGTAGAGAAAGGGGGGTTTGGGGGGAATTGAGAGCGCATCCATGGCTGGGGTAGTGTGTGAAAATGAATAATGAGGTGTAATGTTAATGATTGGATTTTAGAGTCAGACAGGCGACAGGGACACGTGGTGAAGAACATGACGGGCCAATTTTTTTTATTTTAAATGTCGTTTCATACACTATGTATCATAATATTTATATGAGTGCTAATCTTACAGTTTTTGTATATAAGATTTCCACTTACAGCCGGTATAAATTTTATGTGTTTGGAAGCACTTTTCAAATGGGCTTTTGGAGATAAAAGTTCATTTGCAAACATGTTAGTTGTTTGGTGAAAAATTCAAATGGACTTTTAGAATAAGTGACTTTTTTCAAAAGCCCATTTTGGAGAAGTGCATATTAGTGACTTTTGAAATTTTATTTCAGCACTTATTGAGAAGTTATATAAGAAGTTAGTCCCACCAAACCCTTTACATTTTTAAAAGCACTTATTTAAAATGTCCTTTTGGAAAAAGCTCATTTCACAAATGGACTTCTAATTGAAAAGTGAATCCAATAATATCCGATAATTTACTTCCTTAATTTGTGGATTTATTTTTCTCACTCCCAAATTAATTAGCCATAATTGTTTTTCCATTAAATACTTGAATTAGAGATTCCAATGCATTTTCTTCCTCATTAATATATTAGGGGTCAATTGGATGGCCACGCATCTCTCAAAAAAAATAATTTGGAGAAAAAAGCTATAAAAAATGCATTTGTTTTGCATTTTCTAAAAAAATTCTTCCAAACAAATCTCTCAAAATTACAAATAATTTGAATTTTTTTTCAACAAATTAATTTTACTATTCATGATTTGATAGTTAATACAATCAATTAAAATGGTTTTTCCGACTATCTTTCAAAGCAAAAAATTAATTTAATTACATATTCTAATACAAAATAATGCAACGTTTAAAATAAGATTCATTGTGTCTATTTTCGGACGTCTAAATCAACGAGTTTGACTAACCACATTTAATAAAAATTATATTTAAATACCAACTCAAACAAATTTCTCACAATAAAAAATGTATCACATCAACCACAATCATTACTTATTTTTCTCTTCAAAATCTCATCTTCCAAATCACATTTCTCATTTTTATCATGAAAAAAATTTCTCAGAGATGGATATGCCATTCAATTGGGCCCTTTAGATTCTTCTAGATTATTTTTAAGATAAAATTACTAAATGCACCTTAAAATAAGTTTTCATATCCAAAAAACCTAATTGTTTTTTTTTTTTTTGGAAACGTAAGCGTGTTTTGTATTTCATTTTTGTCAAACAAACTGTACAACCTTAACTCACCAAACAAAGCTCATTAGCCTAAGAATTAAGACTACCAAATTTACATTGTATAACTTCCCAGCTTTGCTCACAGATATCTTTTGCCGTCTTCCTCTTTTGTCCAAATAGCCGCCCGTTTCTTTCCCCCCACAGATGATACACCAATGAATGGAAAAGAGCCCTTTTAGTTGCACTAAGCCGAGACCTCCCCGTCGTAACCTTCTTTACCCAGTCCAGCACCTCGTCCCACCTTTTTTTGGTACAATTCAATCCCAGTTTCCCCCAACCACTTCTCAGGACGTATAATGAAAACGAGCAAGAGAAAAATAGGTGATCCCGAGATTCTTTTTCCTCCGCGCACAGCAGGCAGTCCTCATCAATATTCATCATCCAACCACATAGCCGATCCCTAGTTTTCAGTTTGTTATGAGCAGCTAACCAAACAATGAATCTATGTCTTGCGATAGGACCCTTTCCCCATACGATTTTTTTCCAGCTTACCTCTTCCTGATGCTCCAAACCATGTTCATAAGCACTGTGAATAGAAAACCTACCCATTTTCCAAACATTCTGCATCACATCAACCGCGTCAATGAATGATGTTCTGATAGCCAACATTCTCTTCCAAAGCCAAGAATCTGTTTCTTTCCCTTGTACCACCCAAATAGATTGTCCCTTCAAATAATATGCATCAATCCATCGAATCCACAATGAATCCTTCTTCTGTGCTATATGCCAAATCTGTTTGAAAATAGCAGCCATGTTCCATATGGCCAAGGATATAATACCCAGCCCTCCTTCTTCTTTAGGTCCACAGATTGTTTCCCATTTAACGGCAGCTTGGTAGCCCCCCTCTGCCTTTCCTTTCCATAAAAACACCCTACACATTCTTTCAATCTCGTGAATCACAGTGATTGGAATTGGAAAGATTTGGGCCCAGTACATTTGCACCCCGAACAACACTGCTCTAATTAACATGGCTCTCCCTGCAAAAGATAAAAACCGCACTGTCCATGATTTAATTCTACTAAGAATCCTATCGATAAGTGGCTGGCAATTTCGAATTGTCAATCTCGATGGGATAAGCGGAACTCCCAAGTATCTCATTGGGAGGCAGCCTTCAACAACCCCAATCTCCTTCAATATACCTTGTTTCTCTTCGTCATTCACACCCCCACATATCAGCTGACTTTTCTCCAGGTTAGCTTGGAGACCCGATACCCTTGAGAACTTATCGAAAACTTCTCTGACTTGCTGGAGAGATTGTATATCCCCTTTACTAAACATCATCAAATCGTCCGCGAAACACATGTTAATAAGCCCCACTTTCTTACATTTTGGATGAAATTTAAATTTTCCATCCCGATGTAATGTGCGAAAGCTACGTGTAAGATAGTCCATAACAAGCACAAAGAGGAGCGGGGACATAGGATCACCCTGCCTCAGTCCTCTTTTCCCCACAATATTCCCAAAAACCTCACCTTGCAACATGAAGGAGAACCGAACAGTTGTAACACACAACATGATGATTTCAACAAATTCTCGAGGGAACCCATAGGCCAACAGTACCTTCTGCAAGAAGTCCCAATCCACTGTATCATACGCCTTACGAATATCGACCTTAAGGACTGCCCTGGGGGACACACCTTTCCTATTGTAACCCTTCACTAACTCATGGCATAAAATCACATTTTCCACTATCGACCTGCCTTTTACAAATGCTCCTTGGGCTTGGTCTATCAATTTAGGTAACACCTTTTTAAGTCTAGAACATATAATCTTGGATATAGTTTTGTAGATCACCGTGCAACAGGCTATCGGCCTGAAGTCCATCACTGTCTTTGGAGCCTTACCTTTGGGAATAAGATGTAGCAAAGTGTGGTTTATTTCTTTTAGCATCCTCCGTTTCTCAAAAAAATCTTGTATTGCGTCAGTAGTATCCTTCCCAACCACCTGCCACGCAGCCTTGTAAAAACCTGAAGTGAATCCGTCAATGCCTGGGCTTTTATCCTCATGGATTGAGAACATCGCTTCCTTAATTTCCTTCTCTGTCACATGAGTCATTAACTCGTTGCAGTCCTCCTGATCAAGTGTATATCCCTCACTTACAATGCCGCCATCTAACTCTTGATCAAGCACTTGGCCCTCATATCCCAACAGTTGTTTGTAATACTCAAGGATTTCACTTCGGATATCCTCTTTATCTGTTAGGTTATCCCCCCGGCAACTCTGTAAAATCAGAATATTTCCTTCAGCTCTCCTTGCCCTAATCCTGGCAAAGAAGAATTTCGAACATTCATCGCCTTCGGTATAAAATTCCACTTTGGCCTTTTGCTTCAGGAATTCATGCTCCATCTTCATCAGGTGCTTTAACTCCATACATTGTGTCATTTCCTCCTCCATTAGGATGCTATCAAATGGTTTTCCAATCAGCCCCTGCCTAATCTGCTCTAGCTTCTCCCGAACCTGATCAACTTGAACCGCAATGTCCGTATATCGTCCTTTGTGCATCTCCCTAAGCATTGTCTTAACTTGCTTCCCTCTTTGAACCACTCTGAACATTTTACATCCCTTTTGAGGTTGTTGCCACGCCGCCCTAACCAATTCCCCAAACCTTGGGTGATGTCGCCATCCATTTAAGTATTTGAAAGGAGTCAGCCCCGTTTTCCTCTCTTGCAATGACAGGACCATCGGGCAATGGTCCGATATGCCCTTGTCCAAGAACTTCACCACATAATCCTCCATCTTATGATACCATTCCCCATTTGCAATCACTCTATCAAGCTTGCAATACATTCTAGATTCCTTCTCCTGATTGTTACACCATGTATACAAATTCCCTACATACGGTAAGTCAGAGAGACCAACCTCCTCAAAACATTTACTCATCTCACCATTCCCTCCGACAAAGCTACCATCAGAAAGTAGCTTCTCCTCACTCTCAAGCGTGGCATTCCAGTCGCCCATCAGGACCCAAGGTAGCTGAATATTAAGATCAGAAATACTTTGCCATAGTGTGGCTCGTCCCCGTTCATCGTTCAACCCATACACAATTGAAAGTACAAACTCAAACTTTCCACACTTCATATGACATGTCACCATCTGATCCGTTACCGCCTTAACTTGACACCTTACCTTTTGTTTCTTCCATAACATCCAAATTCTTCCATTAGCAGCTTTGATATAATTGTTTATTACCTCACATTCCTCCCCAAACATTTTCCTAACCTTTGCAAACTTTTGTGCTCTCACTCTAGTTTCAATAATTGCAATCACATCTAACCTCTGCTCGTGGCACAAATGCTTGACAGCAAGTTGTTTAGCATTTGTGCCCAGCCCCCGTATATTCCATGCCCCTATATTCATAAAGATGGGGGTTGGTGAATTGTCGTTCTACCCTCCTCCACTCCACTTCCCACCTGACTTAATACCTGAAACAAATTACCAAGTGCGTATTGAACTTCCTCCGTATTAGCCCTCTCAGCCCATCCTGGACCCTTTCGTTGTCTACTTTTACTCACCTCCTGCCATTCAGTCACCTTTTCTTTCCCTTTTAGTGATTCATTCGGCCCCTCATCCCCTGGCAGCTTTGGTGTCTCTTTCTTTGTATCTTTCCCTGTGTCCACTTTTGTTTGTACAACCTCTTCACCTCGTTGTTGTTTCATTTCTGGCCTTTGTATAATTGTCTGTGTACAGTCCCCTTCTCTGTGCCCCCATTTCTGGCATCTCTGGCAGCGAATCGGCAACCATTCATACCGAATTTGCTGCGTCCACACTGACTCCTTCCCCTCCATCTTAACTTTAATCTCCCGAGGCAAATCACTTCCCAGTTCTACTTTAACTAATACTCTGGCATAATCTATCCGCAGTTTTTTTGCTGTCATAACATCCGTCTGGATTGGTTCCCCAATTTTGCTTACCATTTTACTTAGAGTTGTAGCACTCCACAGTCCCAGCGGAAGGTTAGGTAGTTGTATCCATGTCGGAACCTTCGTTATCTCTTCGTACTCCCCCTGCTCCCCTCTCCACTGTTGCATTATCACCGGTTTAGAATAAAAGAATTGCGTCCCCCTCTGTTGTGCGGCATGCATCTCCTCCCGACTTTCAAATCGAAGAATAAACCCTTTCTCATACCGGACCACTTGTGGCATTTTCAGACCTTTCCATCTCATACGCAAGAAATTCACCATCGCCTGAAGCGGAATCTCCTGCCCTAACACATACGCGAACAACGAGAAATTCCAGTATTGAATCTCTGGTTCAAACTCATCTTTAGTCACAAAAATTTCCTCCCCATCGCTGTGTATTTTTTCCAGTTTAAGCACACTTGTGCCTTCACGATTACCCACAAAAAGTTCTTTCCATTGTGTTCGAAGCTGCTCCCTATCCCCCGTCTCCCCTTTCTCCTGGTTATTCTCAGTCTTCTCAGTATTCTTGCCACTACTTCCCCCCTCGGCCAGAACGTTACCTTCTTTGAGTGCAGAAACCCCTTTGCTTTTCGCAAACTCCACCTCATTAGGTCGCTCCACTTGTCCCTCTGCAGGGGTGGAGTTCCCACCCCCTTCACCTTGGCTCACCGAAGATG
This sequence comes from Verbascum thapsus, assembly GCA_963669365.1. Lineage (NCBI taxonomy): Eukaryota > Viridiplantae > Streptophyta > Magnoliopsida > Lamiales > Scrophulariaceae > Verbascum > Verbascum thapsus. The sequence goes on from OY770108.1 coordinate 9,008,400, forward strand.
GACTCTCTGGTATCACCACTGTTGGTTTCCCCCGTTTCCTCGCCATGGTGGATTTGTGCCAAAAAAAAAAAAAAAAAAAAAAAAACCTAATTGTTCTAAGTCATCAATTGGACTAAAAATTAATTAATTATATTTTTGTATACAGATTAGTTCGTGAAATTTTTTTTAATTATTGATAATTGATATTAATTACGATTTTAATTTTAATTTTTTATATTTTTTAAAATGTATTTATAGAAAATTACGTATTAAAATTTAAAAGTTAATAAAATATTAAAAATTACTTTATAATATAAAAAATGAATTATATGGTTCAACATTTGAAACTTTTTAAACAACATGTTTCAATGAAAAAATTAATTGATCGGTTATTAAATAATTAGTGTAGGTAATTTAGTCCAAAGAGTTATTAATTCTGAGTTTTGGATTTTTTAAACTAAACAGCTTGTAAAAAATGCAATAAAGTTAATTTTTTATCAATTCAAATAAAAAATGCAAATGATTATATATAAAAGTTAAATAAGATATACTCACTAAGTACATGGTGAAAATAATAATAAGCAAGTTTGAATAAAACAATATAAGAAATATTTAAAAAAAAATCATAAAGAAGCAGAGAACAAAGAAAGACAATTGAAATATACAGCTCTATCCTAATTTGGTAAGAACAATAAGGAACCGGATGAACAGGTAGCCCATTATCTCGATAATAATTTTGCGCCAAGATTGGTCTGTACATCAAAGAATGTCATATAAATATTTTCCTATTTATATATATTAAATATATATTTGTAAATTCCACGTATCAAATATTGAAAGTTTTATTTGTTTATATTTTTGAAATAAAATTTTAAATTTTTTTTGAAAATTGTGTATTATGTAAAAAATTCATATGAAAATGGTAGGTGTTTGTTTATGTTTTTAGAAATGAGTTAAAAATTATAAAACATGTCAAATCAATAGTGATAGGTTGGTGGATGATATGTATAATAGTTGTGTTAGCGGTGTATATAATGATTATTAAAATAAAAAATAAAGAAATATAGATAAAAGAAAGTGTAGGATATGAAAGAGAAAGTGAAATAATGATTGATTTGCTTGGTAAATATGTGGAAAATTGTAGATATGATTGATAGATAGTTATATAGGAGTTTGGAAAGTAAAGTTGAAAAAAGTAGAATTTGGATGAGAACTTGATGTGTTAAATTTAACTTGAATTTTGTGATTTAAAAAATTAAAAATAGGTTTTGAAAACATAAACAAACAAGACGTTTATGTTTGTTTATGTTTTCAAATCTCATTTTCAAGTTTTTAAATCCTAAAATTCAAAATAAACTTAACACAACCAAATTTTCATCCAAATTTACCTTTTTTCAACTATACTTTTTCAATCTCAAATATAACTACCTATCAATCATATATACAACATTTCACACATTTACCAATCAAATCAATCATTATTTCACTTTCTTTTTGCTATTTTATAATTTTTTATTTATATTTAATTATTTTTTATTTACATAATCATTATATACACAACCAAAATAATCATTCTACACATCATCCATCAACCTATCAATATTGATTTGATACATTTCACAACTTTCAACCTATTTTTAAAAACATAAACAAACAACTACCATTTTCACATGAATTTTGGTAGTACGCAATTATGGAGAAAAGTTGTTGATTTTGTTCATAACTTAGGATCATTTTATTTTGGTTTCCATTATTTTCGATTGTTCCATTTTCAAATTTTGTGAGTCCTTAAATATATCAATGTTAATTTCACGTGAACGTTTGTACAATAATTGACGGTGTTCTTAATGATGCAAATTATCTATATATTATATATTAGTTCTTTTCATATTATTTATATTTAAATAAATTTTTATAGTTGTTTAAATAAAAATAAATTTGATTTAAATTCATATTTTTCTTCTATTTAGAAATTATTTTTAAATTAAAACTCTTGTAATTTGCTTATGAATAGGCCAATCGAATTCAGTAATAGACATATAGAATATTTTTTGATTAAATTTATGAGTTTTACCACTCGTCGTTTTGAACATTTTTGAATATATCGGATTCTAGATCTTTGGCGTTTGTTCTTGACTTATCAAACGATTTTATATTTCGCTTGTGGCACCTTTATAAATTCGTTTCAAGGTTCGTAACCATTGATTTCATCGTGTTAAAATTTATATACCAAAGTTCATTATCGCAATCGAATTGGGATTGAGGATATGCATCCAATTTATTCGAATTTAGAAATTGTACGTCGAATCAATCCAATTCCAAATTAATTCGTATCAGATGATTTTCAACCAAACTCTCTTAAAGAGTTTTCATCAAATGATTATGGCTACTTAAATCTTGGGAGCTCATTCATATCATTTCGAAGACAAAATGAACATTAACCTGAAGATGTTTGATAGAAAATAACATAATACTAGTTTATAAATGATTAAAGAGTATAAATTTCATGCTTATTTGCAACATGATTAGAAAACAAATGAAATACAATCAAGTATGCTTTTATATGCACGTCTGTCTCATAATTTTAAGTGGTAGTAATAGTATTTTAGATTAGATTATTGATTTCACAAGAAATTCATGTTAATTTAACTCGATGTGAATAAAAATTATGCTTTCCAAACCATTTTCAACAAAAAAACAAAGCTGATTTACAATCGAACATCTTCTCTTGTGAATTTGTGTCCAAAACGACACGACTAGAATTCGATTTGTAGAAATTGAATGCTCTGTAATTAAGCTATTCATTAATAAAATTCGTCAATTTTCGAACAAAATATTCATGTAGGATTAATATTAAGATTTTTTTAAAAATTACAGGACAAAATCTAGTACATCTGTAAGCAACAAATTTAATTTTAAAATTAACTTAATTTATGACATGAAACTCGCAATTTTCCCTAAAATGTGAAAGCTTGTTACAAATGCTAAGTGCAATCCTGAATTCTACGAAACTCAACTTGTTGGTTTAGTTTTCTAAACTCTCAATTGCTTGAGGACGAACAAACTTAAGTAGTTAAGTTTTGGGAGTTGATAAACTTCAACTTTACGTGTCTTCTATCATGGTTTAACTTCTTTTTTGTATCAATTTGCTCTTTATTTATACCTCACATGCGTTTGAAAAGTTTGCTAATGTCAACACGTAGATTTATCATGTTCAACTCGAAGGGTGGCAAAACATAAATGAAAAGAGGTCAAAAAAAGAAGAAAATGATATTGTGCTCAATATTTTAATGTTAATTTAATTGTTTATACGTTAATCTGACAGTTTTTTTTAAGAGTTGACTCTTGCTCTTTTCAAAATTGTATTAGGATTCAAAATATGACTGTTTGAGAGGGGTTAGACTGGATTTAAGATTGAATTCTCGAGTGACAAAAGAGATTTTAATGAACTTGGATTAAGGTTAATCATCACAAAAGTAGGTGGTTGATTAATTTCGGCATGATATTATAGTTTGAAATAAAAATATAATTAAAATTGGATAATATCCTTCATAAATAGTATTCACAATTAAGTGGAAAACATAATGAGGTTGATAACGTTTGTTATGGTGAATCTCAATTCTGAAATTTTTAATCAATTGTTCAGACTCATTTTTGCATATTTCTTGTTATTTAATTAGTTAATGATTTTAGTTTTCTTTTATCATTCTTTCAATACCAAAACAAAGTTATCAACTAGCTTTAGATTATACTAATACGTGAAAACTTATTACTTAGGGTTAGCGATCAAGTTTTTGTGGAAACAACTTAAGTACTATGTGATAAGCCATGCGCTTGCGATAAAGATACATCAGTAATCACCACAAGCAGAAATATATTATCTTAAAAAAACGAGTCTAAATCCATGCATCAATATTTATATTTTACATATCCATAAATACCACCTATCTATTACGCTCCCAATTTTCCCATTATACTCAACTAATAGGAGGATGTAATGCCAATAATTCTTACACTTTAAATAAACTGATCGTATCCATGTGATACATATACTATTCTTTCTTCTAATATAGTGCAAATATATATATACTATTCATTCTTCTAATTATGGATATTTTAACTCAAAATATCCATAATTAAAAGAAAAATAACCTATTTTTACTAAAATAAATAGATTTTAACTTTCTTTTCTATTTTAAGTTCTATTTAACTATTTATTAAGAAATTTCATTTCTTATAACGCGGCCACCCTACCACTGCCAATTAAAAGAAAAAAAAAATGTTATTAGACTATATTATTAACACAAGAGTCAAAATAATTGTGTTTTAACCATATTAGTTAAATAACATGTAGCACCCCAATCCCAGCCTAATAGGAGTCGAGTTGCCACCGTGACTTTAAGCGTGGAAAAGATATATAGTATTCATATTAAATTTCAGCAGAACACTTTATTATAAAAACACGAGTAATTTTTTTTCTTAACTTTAAAAGCTAACCATGCACAACGAACTCGTGTTATACCCACATTTGTAAATCAAAACCTGGTTATGAACAAATGAGAATTTTCTTACTTAATCCGATAAAGTAGTTCCCAAAATACCAAGTGTCAGATTTCTACGAATTAACATATATTAAAAGCGTAATATTCATATATATATATATAATATATGCTTCTAGGTGAAGTCCATACAGCCAGCTACTCATCCCTTTCGTCGTAAGCTGGACTTGAAAAAGAATTAAATTGAGCAACGTAAGATTTGAGAAATCTTAGTGGATAACGTTATTAACTGTCACTTTGAAAAGACTAACCAGTATGTCAAAAGCATCATCTCCATGGTTCGAAGACCTGGCCTAACTCCAAGGTCCGAAAACCTGGTCTACTCCAAGGTTCGTCAACCTGGTATTTTATCATTATCATGTCGTTTCATTTCAATCAACATAACAGTTATTCCAAACAATATAACTGAAAATAAAAGTTACCCCCTTGACGTTTCGCTAAAGATGTGGGGATAACTCTTGAAGTATCCAGTCGTCTCGTACTACACTCGACCGTTTATCAACGTTAAGATTTTAAAACATACGTATTTAAAAAAACACATATATACATATATTTAAATATGAGTAATTTATTATTATCCACTAAACTCAAGTGGTTAACCAATAACAAATTAACATTATATATATATATATATATATTTATATACTTATAACTATAACATCTTTAACTTAAAACATATAGAACATAGACATAAACTTTGTAAAACATTCTATAAAATTTCTAAAACCAATTAAAATTCTGATTTTGGGATTTACTTACAAAACATATAATTTATCATGAATAATTTTAAGACAGCCAATCCGAATTAAAGAAATTTTATAACTTATTCTATTCCTCAAAAAATTCTCAAATTTTATACAACACTCAACAACACACACATGAACATGTAGTAAAATTTTTAGAACAAGAAAACATCTCAAACTATTTCAAATAAATGCAAAAGCGTGCAACCTTAAATTTTTGGTATCTCACTTGGCAGTCTATACTAAATGATTTTTAGAAAATCACACACAATTCAAAACCTTTCAAAATTTTCTACATATCACTTAGACATGATAGTTAGATTCCAGTAAAATTTACATGAAGGAATTCTCGCATTTGATTACCTAACAACACCAAAAGAAACTATCATAGAAAACTGTAATTCTGGCGGGACTACTTTTGAAAATTCGTCATAATTCATACACAACTCCACAAATCACCAAATTTTAACTATTGATTCTCAACATCATATATAATAACCTACTAAAACAGTTTTCTAAAATTCCAAGTACAAATATTTATAAAAATCTACAAATTGACTAAAATTCCAGGGTCCTTCACAAACTGCTCAACTCACATCCACAAAAAACCATTTTAACATTATAGTACTACACAATACACATGCAACAAGTTTTAGGCATGATGATCAAATATGAAACTTCATAACCAACACTTAAATAATATGTATATATATATATATTAACACCTATCATTTTGAACAAAGTAAAGTAGAGATAGAAATTCATAAATTACCTATAGATATTAATCAACAAGATGCTTAATCACTTGGTAGCTTTGAGAGAAAAAAGGGTCTTGCATATACTCTTGAAATAGAAGAATGAATTGTGCACAAATATTTTGTATAACTTAGTTGCATGCAAGATTGAGGTGCCTTGAAGCTAGTGTTGCTAAGTGGAAGATTATGGAGCAAGGTTGAGGTGTCATCACCCTAATGTTGCTAAGTGTAGGACACATGTTAACTTTAGGTGAAATTAACCCATAATCCTCCAAATCTTTCAAAATTTATAATTTGCTCCCATGAATTTTTAGGTAATATAATTTTGAACACAAAGCTTTATAAAAACGTTTCGTATCGAGTGCATCACAATCGAACTCGGTCTTTTCGGGTAGCTATCCTGCAAGAACTAATCAAACTTGAAGAAAAAAAATTTAATTCGTTATAAACGTTTAAACGGAAAGCTCAGTTAAACATAAAATGAATTATTAATAATAAACTAATAAATAAAATTGTATTTATATGCCAAAATATGATATGCAAGATTTTCCAAAAATGGGGTGTTACAACTCCCCCCTCTTTTTAAAAAAAATTTCGTCCTCGAAATTTTAGGCTTACTAGGTAAATAGTCCGGGGTAAGCTTTCTGAATCTCATCTTCGCGTTCCCATGTCATTCCCCCCTTTCCCTTGACTACCCCACTGTACTAAAACTAATGGTATCTCCTTATTTCTCAAAATCTTAGTCTTTCTTCCATTAATGCTTATAGGCCGCTCTTCGTAGGTGAGGTCCTTATTGATTTCAAGCTCTTCAGGTTTGATGAGGTGACTAGGGTCTGGTATGTATTTTCGAAGCATTGACACATGAAAGACATCGTGAACTTTAGATAACTCTGGGGTTAAAGCTAGTCGATATGCCACATTTCCAATTCGTTCAACGATTTCAAAAGGTCCTATATATCTTGGCTTCAACTTCCCTCTCTTCCCAAATCGAATTATTCCTTTCATGGGTGCAACTTTCAAGAATACCTTATCTCCTCCTTCAAACTGCAAATCCTTTCTTCATAAGTCGGCATATGATTTCTCTCGACTTTGAGAAGCCTTAATCCTTTCTCTGATCTTACTGACCGCTTCCATAGATCTTTCTACTAACTCTGGACCAAGTGCCTTCTTCACTCCAACCTCACCCCAATGAATTGGTGTCCGACATCTTTTTCCATAAAGTGCTTCATACGGTGCCATCCCAATAGAAGACTGATAACTGTTATTGCAAGCAAATTCTAGTAAGGACAAATGATCTTCCCAACTTTCTCCAAAATCTGGCACGCACGTCCTAAGTAAATCCTCCAAGGTTCTGATTGGCCATCTGTTTGCCGGTGAAAAGCGGTGCTGAAGTTCAGTGTTGTGCACATTGCTGACTGCAAACTCTTCCAAAATTTTGAAGTGAAACGTGAATCACGGTTTGACACAATTGAAGCTGGTACTCCATGTCGTACTACTCCATCAATGTATAACCTTGCTAGTTGATCCATGGAATACGTCATCTTCATCGGAATGAAATGAGCCACCTTGGTCAATCTATCAACAATTACCCATATAGCTTCATGTTGCTTTGGAGTTTTTGGTAGATCTGTGATAAAATCCATCGTTATATGTTCCCACTTCCATTCTGGCACTTCCAAAGGATTCATTAGCCCTGCAGGTCGTTGATGGTCAGATTTGATTATCTGACAAGTAAGACATCTGCTAACAAATTATGCAATTGACCTCTTCATTCCTCTCCACCAGAAATCCTGTTTGAGGTCTCTATACATTTTTGTCTCTCCAGGATGCACAGTGTAAGGTGTATTATGAACTTCTCTCATTATCTCGTTCTGTATCTCCTCATTCTTCGGTACACAAGTTCTCCCTCTGAACATCAAAGCTCCATCATTCGCTATCGAAAAATCTCTAATTTCATCTCTTTGAACTTTATATCGCATTTAACTGAGGAATTTGTCGCTCTTTTGGGCTTCTATCAACTGTTCTCTCAGGGTTGGTTTGACTGTTAATGTGGCTAACGTTGTCACTAATTGCTTTGACTTGATGACTGTTAGTCTCATTTTGTCAAATTCGTCAACCAGTCGCCCCTGTTGAGTAGGCAATAATGCCAACTTGCCTTCTTCTTTCCTGCTGAGTGCGTCTGCCACTACGTTCGCCTTACCTGGGTGATAATGAATTGTACAATCGTAATCTTTCACTAATTCTAACCATCTTCTTTGGCGCATATTGAGTTCCTTCTGTGTGAAGAAATATTTTAAGCTCTTGTGATTAGTGTATATTTCGCACTTTCCTCCATACAGATAATGCCTCCAAATTTTCAATGTGTGAACAACTACAGCCAATTCTAAGTCGTGTGTCGGGTAGTTTTGTTCATGCACTTTCAATTGTCAGGATGCGTAAGCTACAACCTTCCCGTGTTGCATTAGAACACATCCAAGTCCTGATTTAGAAGCATCCGTATAAATTACAAACCCTTCAGCTCCATCGGGCACTGTGAGGACAGGCGCCGAAGTTAGCTTTTGTTTCAACTCATGGAAACTGGACTCGCATTCAGAAGTCCATATAGATTTTTCATTTTTCTTCGTAAGGTGTGTAAGTAGTTTTGCAATACGCGAGAAATTTTGGATGAATCTCCTGTAGTATCCTGCTAGACCAAGGAAACTGCGAACTTCATTTGCATTAGTTGGAGTCTTCTAGTTCAACACTGCATCTACTTTCGCAGGATCAACCTCTATTCCTTGTGATGTGATCACATGTCATAGAAATGACACTCTGGTTAACCAGAATTCGCACTTGCTAAATTTGGCATATAACTTTTCTCGTCGTAGAACCTCTAGTACCACTCTGAGATGCTCCTCGTGTTGTTTTGCATTTTTCGAGTAAATCAAGATATCATCGATGAATACAATGACAAATTTATCTAGATACTCATGAAATATGCGATTCATCATATCCATGAACACAGCAGGTGCATTGGTAACTCTGAGAGGCATTACGGTGAACTCATAGTGACCATATTGGGTTCTGAACGCAGTCTTTGAAATATCACTTTCCTTGACTTTTAACTAGTGATAACCAGATCTGAGATCGATCTTTGAAAAAGTACTTGCATTCTTCAATTGATCAAACAAGTCTTCAATTCTGGGTAGTGGATATTTGTTCTTGATTGTCAACCGATTAAGCTCTCGGTAATCAATACACATTCTCATTGATCCGTCTTTCTTCACGAACAATATAGGTGCTCCCCAGGGCGAAGCACTTGGTCGGATAAATTTCTTATCCAATAGTTCTTGTATTTGAACTTTTAGTTCCTGTAACTCTTTTGGTGCCATTCGGTATGAAGCTTTTGACACTGGTGTAGCTCCTGGAATCAGATCGATAGTGAATTCTATAGGTCGATCAGGTGGGATTCCCGATAGGTCTTCTGGAAAGACATCGGGGAATTCCTTCACAATTGGAACATCAGCTAGTGTCAATTTCTTTTCTTCAACTTTTATAATATTTACTAGATACGCTTGACATCTTTTTCCAGTCAACAACTTGGTTGCCTTCATTGCTGATATAATTGGTATACTTAATTGTGTTCCGACTCCATAGAAGGTGAAACAATGGCCACTTGGTGTTTCTAAATCTATCTCTCGTTCTGCACAACGAACTACAGCTTTGTTCTTACACAACCAATCCATTCTTAGCATAACATCGAAACTCTTCATCCCTATTACATACAAATCGGCTGCAAGATTGTACTCATCCAACGTTACCTTCACGTTCCTGATTAAATTCTTGATTTTTATGTTCTCTCCTGATGGTAATCTGACTTCTAGGTTTGCCTCTCTTTCACAATCTAGTCTAAGCTTCTTTTTAAAGGTATCAGATATAAAAGAGTGGGATGCTCCTGTATCGAACAAAACATATGATGATATACCTGATATAAATAACATACCTGTCATTGTTTCTTTTGTCTCATCACCTTGCCCTGGCTGTTTCTCACACGGGTCTTCATTTTTCTCTGCGAACTGAACTTCTGACAAGGCATTCGGTTTGGCCTTACCTTTGAAATTTGGATTTCGAGAAATTCCTTGTCGTGGTACAGGAGTCTTGCCACTTCCACTTGGTATGCTCGCACGATTATTACACTCATTAGCTTTGTGTCCCGGTTGATGTCTGTTCCCCCACAAATACTCTCCTCGATGGTTCTTGTTGCAATTCAAGCATAACGATGTTGTTCGTGGGGGTCCAGCAAGGGTGGGTCGAACGCTTCTAACTGTGGTGCTACCCCTTGGTCCCATAGACGGTGCTCCTTTTCTTTGCGATTGATTCACCATCGCCCCATGCTCACTCTTTAACCCTAAACTCATTGAAACTATACGGGCCCTTTCGAATACATCCCTGAAATGTGGCAACCTCATGCGAAATGCTATCCCTCCAACTTCTGGACGAAGGCCCCTTTCAAACCTGCGTGCTTTTCGATCATTGGTATTGACTAGATGGGGTGCGTATCGAGAGAGTGAGTTAAACTTGCGCTCGTATTCAGTGACAGTGTTGGTTCTTTAGCGAAGGTTCATAAATTCAATTTCCTTCTGATCCCTCAAGGCTTGTGGAAAATAACGATTTAGGATTATTTCTTTGAATTCCTCTCATTTTAGGGTACGTCTTGCTTCTGACGTCATTGTCCTCTCATGAGACTGCCACCATTGACCGACATCTTCCGCTAGTTGAAACCTTGTACACGAAACTTTTTGTGTTTCTGACAATTCCATGTGCTCAAAAATTCTTTCTAGCTCAGCAATCCATTCTTCAGTAGCTATTGGTCCTTCCTTTCCTCTGAATCTGGGTGGCTGGAAACGCCTGAACTGCTCAATTACGTGATTCGGCTTGATCTGGTGTTCTTCAGTGTTATTTGGGGTAGGTGCAGGCCTGTGTTGCATAAATTCTCGTAACTGAGCGAAAAATTCTCTTGTCATACCAGCGTTAGCATTTTATCCAAGAGGTTGTTCTTTATTGTTCTGTCTCTCTTCTGCTCGTCGTATATCCCTTTGCGCCTTAGTGGGTGAGTCCATAATGCTTATTCTACAAGGTAGCAACCCTTTTTAGAACTCTCATCGAAAACATTTGACGAATCGACATCTTTACTCGTATTGGATTAAAATATTTAAACCAATATCACACCTAAAGCACATAGTAAAAGGAAGTAAAGAAATCATTTTCTTTTCATTCATTAATATTTTGGTATTAGGAAAATTTCGGGATCGCATTGTCTCATTTTAACAGCAAAAATAAGTTTTCATCATAGGTAAGGCACTACATGTGCAACTATCTATGCATCAAAAGCTAATGAGTCTAAGTCGTACAATTATACCGAGAAACCTATTCTACTAGCCTACCGGTTAAGCAAAAACTACTACCTACAATATCCGCTAAAGAATGCATATCACCCTCTTAGTCGGAAATCCATCCATAGCAGGGGCGCTTTGACATGCGCTCCCCATCATCAAAAGGCTATCCACTGGGACCTGCCTCATCCTCAAACAATCATCCATACTCCGGAGTAGGCACTATCGATGTGATAGGGTGTGTTCCTGACATAACATCGGGTGGAGCAACTACCATCGGACCGTCGCTAGGTCTCCTCCAATCCCAGAGATAGTCGGATAGACCTAGCTTCCTGAAATAACTCCTAGCTACGTGCCTTGATCCTTTCATGCTCAGCATAAGCCTCCGCCAGTATCTCCTCAAGGGTCTGTATACGGACCTCCCAATTCATCGCTCGTCCTACGTAGCGATCCGCCTCAGCCTCCAGCTCAACAACCTCTCTCACACGCGTCTCATGACGCTCCACCGCCTCCTGTAGACTCAAGTAGTATGCTCGAAACTCCATCTATGCACCAACCTCAAGGTCATAAATCAGTAACTGCCTGAACACCGTCCGAGATATGGCCCTAAACCTCGGAAGTACTCTAGCCCTAAGATGTTCAGCGGCCTGGATATCAGTGTCTCGCATTCCGCATGCATGGGTTCTCCTACGATAATAACTGATCCTAGCTATGAAGTCTCGGATGTCCTCCCATCCCGTCTGGTAGAAAATCTTATACTTTGCCTCCAGACTCAGCCTACGTGCCTCATCACGTTCCATCCTAAGTAAGTTTAATCATCGAACGACAAGTCAACTCTAAGTCAAACTCTAGTTATACAACTCGGGGGGAGTGCACTTAAGAAAAAAATGTATGCATTCTAAAAAAATGATGTTTCTCATTCAAACATAAAGGTAAAGATATAAATAATCATTTGTACAAATAAAAGTAAAGAGAACTTTAACGAATATAAGGCATAATGGTTCATACTTTTCATAACATACATTCATATCTTATCATTGACTCATGATTTTCAGGCATATTCATTATCATATCTTTCTTGTAGTATAGCACATAAGACATCTTTTGCAAGCATTCAAATAAAACATCTCTCACACAACCTTAAAACGTTACACATATACTTACATTGGTACGATCCGGATGTTTAACTATGCCACAGACTCCCCATTATTAAAATATTTGACATATCAACTTTAAGAAAATTCTAAAATCTATCCTTTAGAAATCTAAGAGTTAGACATTGTTTCAAAGAAAACGTTTTGATTTACAGTCCGAGGAAGGAAAAACCCAACATCGGCTCTATTACCACGATGTAGCACCCGAACCCCAACCTAATAGGAGTCGAGTTGCCACCGTGACTTTAAGCGTGGAAAAAATATATAGTATTCATATTAAATTTCAGCGAAAGACTTTATTATAAAAACACGAGTAATTTTTTTTCTTCTTAACTTTAAGAGCTAATCATGCACAACGAACTCGTGTTATACCCACATTTGTAAATCAAAACCTGGTTATGAACAAATGAGAATTTTCTTACTTAATCCGATAAAGTAGTTCCCAAAATACCAAATGTCAGATTTCTACGAATTAACATATATTAAAAGCGTAATATTCATATATATATATATATATATATATAATATATGCTTATAGGGGAAGTCCATACAGCCAACTACTCATCCGCTTCGTCATAAGCTGGACCTGAAAAAGAATTAAATTGAGCAACGTAAGATTTGAGAAATCTTAGTGGATAACGTTATTAACTGTCACTTTGAAAAGATTAATCAGTATGTCAAAAACATTATCTCCAAGGTCCGAAAACCTGGCCTAACTCCAAGGTCCGAAGACCTTGTCTACTCCAAGGTTCGTCAACCTGATACTTTATCATTATCATGTCGTTTCATTTCAATCAACATAAGAGTTATTCCAAACAATATAACTGAAAATAAAAGTTACCCCTTGACGTTTCGCTAAAGATGTGGGGATAACTCTTGAAGTATCCGGTCGTCTCGTACTGCACTCGACCGTTTATTAACGTTAAGATTTTAAAACATATGTATTCAAAAAAACACATATATACATATATTTAAATATGAGTAATTTATTATTATCCACTAAACTCAAGTGGTTAACCAATAACAAATTAACATTATATATATATATATATTTATATACTTATAACTATAACATCTTTAACTTAAAACCTATAGAACATAGACATAAACTTTGTAAAACATTCTATAAAATTTCTAAAACCAATTAAAATTCTGATTTTGGGATTTACTTACAAAACATATAATTTATCATGAATAATTTTAGGACAGCCAATCCAAATTAAAGATATTTTATAAATTATTATATTCCTCATAAAATTCTCAAATTTTATAAAACACTCAACAACACACACATGAACATGTAGTAAAATTTTCAGAACAAGAAAACATCTCAAACTATTTCAAATAAATGCAAAAGCATGCAACTTTAAATTTTTGGTATCTCACTTGGCAGTCTATACTAAATGATCTTTAGAAAATCACACACAATTCAAAACCTTTCAAAATTTTCTACATATCACTTAGACATGATAGTTAGATTCCAGTAAAATTTACATGAAAGAATTCTCGCATTTGATTACCTAACAACACCAAAAGAAACTATCATAGAAAACTGTAATTCTAGCGGGACTACTTTTGAAAATTCGTCATAATTCATACACAACTCCAAAAATCACCAAATTTTAACTATAGATTCCCAACATCATATATAATAACCTACTAAAACAGTTTTCTAAAATTCCAAGTACAAATATTTATACAAATCTACAAAGTTGACTGAAATTCCAGGGACCTTCACAAACTGCTCAACTCACATCCACAAGAAACCATTTTAACATTATAGTACTACACAATACACATGCAACAAGTTTTAGGCATGATGATCAAATATGAAACTTCATAACCAACAGTTAAATGATATGTATATATATATATATTAACACCTATCATTTTGAACAAAATAAAGTAGAGATAGAAATTCATGAATTACCTATAGATATTGATCAACATGATGCTTAATCACTTGGTAGCTTTGAGAGAAAAAGGGGTCTTGCATATAGTCTTGAAATGGAAGAATGAATTGTGCACAAATATTTTGTATAACTTAGTTGCATGCAAGATTGAGGTGTCTTGAAGCTAGTGTTGCTAAGTGGAAGATTATGGAGCAAGGTTGAGGTGTCATCACCCTAATGTTGCTAAGTGTAGGACACGTGTTAACTTTAGGTGAAATTATAATTTGCTCCCATGAATTTTTAGGTAATATAATTTTGAACACAAAGCTTTATAAAAACGTTTCGTATCGAGTGCATCACAATCGAACTCGGTCTCTTCGGGTAGCTATCCTGCAAGAACTAATCAAATTTGAAGAAAAAAAATTAGTTCGTTATAAACGTTTAAACGGAAAGCTCAGTTAAACATAAAATGAATTATTAATAATAAACTAATAAATAAAATTGTATTTATATGCCAAAATATGATATGCAAAATTTTCCAAAAATGGGGTGTTACATAACATTTTACGTTTAGTGACGAGGTTAAATAGTACTTCTCTACATCATTGTTCAGAAATAGTTTACAATTATGGATTAAGACCATCTCCAACCCACGCTATTTCAGCGTGGGTGGAGATGGATTTGGCGCTGGGTTGCCTCCAACCCAGAGCACCAAAAGCTGCGCCAAAAGTGGCGCAGCTACAGTGCTGCGTCAGAATGGCGCAGCACTGTAGCTGCGCTACTTCTGGCAAGCCTTTTTAATTTTTTTTTAAATTTTTGTAGGGTTTGCAGTTTAGTCCTTTAGCTTTAGGATTGTTTTTATTTTAGTCCGTTTTAAATTTATAAAGTGTGAATTGTTTTTAGTTTAGCCCCAAATAGTTTAATTAGTTATAATTATATCCTATTAATTATAATTTATTCAATTATGCATTAATTTAAGTTTATTATTAAATTATAAATACATATTTTATACTCTAACTTATATAAAATGTATATTGTATTATTAATTAGTTTGAATTGGTTTCAATTTAGCCCATAAAAATATAATTTGTTATAAATAAATCATATAAGTTATATTGAATTCATTAATTAAATAACATATATAATTGTTAATTTAATTTTTGAAATTTTGAAACGCAATTAATATAATTTTTAATTATTTGATGATTTTTTTTATTTTTGTAAATTTTATTAGCAAAGTATATTTTTTTGGGTGAAAATGTACAATACGTAAAATTTTTGGGCTTTATTTGTAATAGATTGTAATATTATAAAAAAATGAAAAAAGAAAATATTATGTAAGATTCCTTTTTGGTGCAGTGAATAGTGTACTGGGTTGGTTGGAGTGAATTTATTGTAGCTCCGCAAAATTGGTGCAAAATGGCAAAATGGGTTGGAGATGGCCTAAGGGTATAAGACGAGTCGAGCCTGCTCGCGAGCCGGCTCTTCTCGTCTCAAACGAGCTCGAGCTCGCTCATTTCTAAAAAAAACTTGTGAGCTTTTTTATTTTTAATATATTATTATTTTTATTATTATATTAATAAATACATATTAAATAATTAATAAATATATATTAAAAAATAAATAAAAAATGTAAATTTATATTTCCCGCCAAAAATTCGAATTTTCAAACGGGCTCGGCTCGAGCTCACGAGCTTGAGTTCGGTTCGAGCTCGAACCTAAGCTCACAAGCTTAAGCCCGAGCTCGAGCTGACAAAATCGTCAAGCTCGAGTCGAGCTCGTCCCATTTATACCCCTATTATGGTCTATGGATCCCCTGAAATTACACGCACTGCAATCCTTCCTCTTTAATCAAATTTAGTCCACATTTATATTGAGACCCACGAATTACTGTAAGCAATGAATTTGTGACTGTTAAAAGAGAGTTCTCTAATTAGATGTTTTTGATTTGAGCCTTTCCTAATAATATTAATTGTAAAACAATAATTGTAAAATAAAAAATTGTGGTTGTGGCACCAGTGGCGGCAATGGTGGTGTTGTAAGAAATTTATAAATAGTTAATTAGAAAATAAAATAGAAAAAAAAGTTAATATCTCTTTATTTTGATCAAAATTGTAGGTCAATTTTCTTTGGATGTATACAAGTTAAAATTCCCAAATTCAAACAAAACCCCAATTTTTAGTAAAAAAAAATTATTTTTTCAAGTAATCTCAAATTATCCGGTTGCAATTGAATTTTAACTGCGAAATTATAAGACATACCCCATATTAGTGTATCCAAATTGTCACTTCCATAATGGTGTACCAAAAAAACGAGCATGTCACATTAGTGTACCAAAAATCCAACTTCTCCCACTACCATAATATTCCAAATCTTACAATAGTTGAAGTTTGAGAGATTTAAATTTGAGAAGTGAAATTGGACTAAGAATTTCAAATAATTCGTTATTTAAAATCTATCATAGCAATGAAAAAAATAACTCAAAATAAATGACGAGTAGTTTAAAATTTATTATAACTTGAATTCAATAAAACAAATTTATATTAATAAATTGAAATTCATAACTTTTCAAATAGGTACATCTAAACACTGAAAAGCATTTGTCACTTAAATGTGTATGTGCGCAATAATTTCATTGCCAAAGAAATCTATATAATTCTACATATATATAAGAGCGAAGGCACACAGCTCCTCCGCCCCCCGATTGCGCGTTGCACCAGATCGCGCCCCATTTTTCCTAATTTTTTTTTTTGAAGGTTCACAAAACGACGTCGTCTTTATTTATTTTTCCCCAAAAAGGCCGCCGTTTGTTCCTTACCGTCTTCCCTGCTTCACCATCCTGCTTCTCTATAGGACCACTTGCCGTCACCTGGCTTCACGTGCATGACGTGTGGTCGCTTAACGCTGCCACGCCGAACTTGAGGCTTTTTTATTATACCGCTTTCAGATATCAAACCTCAACTTTATGCAAAGCGAGCGTTTTCGATTTTGTGTTTCGATTGAAAGACGCCGATTCAAATCTCCGGCTACTAAACTTTGAACTCCGTGGGGCAAGAGTCATTCTCCGCCATGACAACCTGTATGAATTTGTTATGATCACCGGGGAGCAGGGGACGCAGCAACGGTCGAATTTGGAAACAAAGAACAGGACTTTATCATTCAAGAACTGGGCCGGACTTTGGAAGCATAATGGGCTAATTAAACAAGTCAAGGAATCATGGGCCGAAGAAGATATCGCATAACAGATTGGGCTTTCAACTTTAATATTCGATCAAGGGTTAATTTAGGCATTAATATTCAATGAGGGTCAATTTTGTAATTTGTAATGATCCTGACGAGTTAGTTAGATTTGGCAGCATCTGAAACAGATATAGGATCGAGGGGAATGTATTTTTGGGATTATGAAAATATTGTTAAAGCATTTTGCATTTTTGTTTTCTTTCTTCTTCTTGCATTCATAAACTTGCTGCATTTCTTTTCTGCATTTCATATTGCATTATTCCTTATTTTGTAGTTGTAGTTGATTACGGTTCAATCCATAGTGAAGCGTGGGGTTAAATCGTAACAGTGGCCTCAGAGCAAACGATCCAAGCTGCATCTCTGATATTCAATGGCGAAGAACAACTCCAGATTGGACTCGATCGAGGAACAGCTAGCCTCACTGTTGACAAGGCAAATGCAATGGGATGAGCAACAGGCTGAAATAACAAGGATAAAAACTTATCAGGAAAACTGCAACAAACAACTCGAAAGTGTGAAGGATTCGCAACAGGAAACTAGGGGGCAAATGGATGTAATACTGCAACGAATGGAGGAACTGTGTAGGCTGCACAAAGGGAAGGAAGCCATGACTGATGTACCTGCTAATTCCGGCTTTCAGGCAGCTAGAGGTGCGAGTCACAATAACATATCTCCAGGATCAAATCATATAACAGGAAATACGAATGCCATGAACGTGAGAGTACCTAGGTTCGATTTTCCCAAGTTCGATGGAGATAACCCCAGGGGCTGGATCAGGAAATGCCACAAATACTTCCTAATCCATCCCATGAATGACTTTGAAAAGGTTTTGACAGCAGCTATGCACATGGAAGGAGTTGCGGACAATTGGTATTTGGACTATGTAGAGGGCAGGGAGCTTATGGGATGGCAACATTTTACAGAGATGATACTCAACAGATTCTCTACTCCACAACAGGACAATCTCATTGGCCAATTCAACAAGCTAAACCAAACAGGTACTGTAGAGGACTATATTGAGAAATTTGAAGAACTTAAAGCTTTTATGATTAGCATGAATAGGTTTCTAACAGAGGAGTATTTCATTAAGAGTTTTGTTAGTGGGCTGAAGAAAGAAATAGCTCAGATGGTTGAGATGCTTAGTCCAGTGACATTGGTGCAAGCACTTCACCTGGCCAGGAAACAGGAAGGATTACTTGAAGCCATGGGTAAAGGGTGGAAGACACCAGGGAAATTACCTGCTGTTAATAATGGGAACAGAGTGTGGAAGCCAGATAACAGTGCAATGAATACTTACAAGAAGGCTAGTCAGATAACAGAAACCAAATACCCACCTATCAGGAAGCTAAGTGGGGAAGAAATGAATGAGAGAAGGAGGAAGGGGCTCTGCTTCAACTGTGATGAGCCTTATGTGTTGGGACACAAATGCAAGAAACTCTTTGTGATCATGGGTTTGGAAATGGATGAAAGTGAGTCTGAAGGTCTAGAGGAGGTTTCTGAAGAAGCCATAGAAGAGTTGCATATCTCAGTTCATGCATTAGCAGGGCAAATTACTCAAGACACCATCAAAGTTAATGGGAAAGTGAAGAACACCACACTGTCTATACTAATTGATACAGGTAGTACTCACAGTTTCCTAGATCCTAGTACTGCTAAGAAACTCAAATGTGAGCTAGAATACACCAATCCCTTGGTGGTGACAGTAGCAGATGGAGGAAAAGTGCATTGCAATGCCAGGTGTGTGGACTTTCAGTGGAGTATGGGAGGAGAAAACTTCAAGGCCAATGTCAGGATTCTACCTTTGGGAGGATGTGACATGGTGGTGGGGGTAGATTTGCTAAGAAAAGTAGGACCAATCACTTTTGATTTCAAAGCTCAAAAAATCATGTTTGTTAAAGGAGGTAAGGATGTCACACTGCAAGGAGTTCAACAGGAAGTTTCACTAAGGATGATGAATGGCAAACAACTCAAGAAGTTAATATCACAACAGGGCAGACACCTATTTGGATGCATGTATATGCTGCACACCACAGAGACCACAACCACAGAACCAAACCACCCAGAATTACAGACTGTGCTCAGTGAATTTCAACAAGTGTTTAAGGAACCAGCCACCTTACCCCCTGAAAGGTCTCATGATCATCAAATACCCATCAAGCCAGGAGCTGAACCCTTCAAGATAGCACCTTACAGGTACCCCTACATCCAGAGAAAAGAGATTGAAAAGTTAATCCAAGAAATGTTGCAAAATGGTATTATACAGTCAAGCAATAGTCCTTATTCTTCCCCTGTGCTATTGGTTAAGAAAAAAGATGGAACATGGAGATTTTGTGTTGATTATAGGAAATTGAATTCCATCACTATTAAGGATGGATTCCCAATTCCCCTAATTGAGGACCTGCTTGATGAATTAGGAAAGGCTACTATATTTTCAAAGATTGACTTGAGGGCTGGGTATCACCAAATTAGGATGGCTAAGTCAGATATTCACAAAACAGCTTTTGTTACACCAACAGGGCACTATGAGTTTAAAGTAATGCCCTTTGGCCTTACTAATGCACCTGCCACCTTTCAGTCCCTTATTAATGAGGTATTTAGAGCTCACTTAAGAGATTTTGTACTTGTGTTTTTTGATGACATTCTTATTTATAGCAAAGACCTTCACAGTCACAAACAACACTTGCAAGTGGTGTTACAGAAATTGAGTGACCACCAGCTGTATGCAAAGGAATCTAAGTGCTGCTTTGGTATGCAAAAAGTAGAGTATTTGGGACACTTAATTAGTGAGGGTGGTGTGGAAGCTGATCCTAGTAAGATACAATGCATGAGAGAATGGCCTACACCAACCAGTGTGAAAGCATTGAGGGGATTCTTAGGCCTTACAGGTTATTACAGAAAGTTTATAAGGCACTATGGAATTATTGCTAAGCCACTCACTGAGCTTACAAAGAAGGGCAGGTTCCAATGGGGTGAAGAAGCTGAGGTTGCTTTTCAAAAACTGAAACTAGCTATGAGCACTGCTCCTGTATTAAGTTTACCTGACTTCTCTAAGCCATTTACTCTAGAAACTGATGCATGCTACTATGGGTTAGGTGCTGTGCTGATCCAAGAAAAGCACCCTATTGCTTACATTAGCAAATCATTGGGGCCAAGGAGTTTGGGGCTGTCAGTGTATGAAAAGGAATTTTTAGCAATCTTACTAGCAGTGGAGAAGTGGAGAGCCTATCTGATACAAGGTCAATTTGTTATCAAAACAGACCAACAAAGTCTTAAGTATTTATTAGAGCAAAAAATTTCAACACCTCTCCAGCAAAAATACATGACCAAACTATTGGGATATGATTATAGAATTGAGTATAAGGCAGGGTCTGAGAACAAAGTGGCAGATGCCCTATCCAGAAGGGGTCAAGGCTCCTGTTTAGCTATATCAGCAGTGAGACCACAGTGGATACAGGAAGTGCAAAACAGCTATCAGGGAGATGAAGTGGCTACTAATCTCATTGCTCAGTGCATTCTCAATACTTATGATGTTTCACTTTATTCTTACCAAGGTGAAGTACTGAGGTACAAGGGCAGACTCTACATTGGTGAGGGCTCTAACTTGAGAGAGCAAGTCATTCAGTGGTTCCATAATTCAAGTGTAGGAGGCCATAGTGGACTGCAAGGTACATTTCAGAGGGTCCAAAGTATTTTCTTATGGCCAGGCATCAAGAAACTCATTCATACCGTTGTATCTCAATGCTTGGTTTGTCAACAGTGTAAGCATGAAAATGTGAGGACACCTGGGTTGCTCCAGCCATTGCCTGTCCCAGACCAAGCTTGGACCCATCTCACTATGGATTTTATCGAACAACTACCACCATCAGAAGGGAAGAATGCAATTTGGGTCATTGTAGATAGATACACCAAATATTGTCATTTTATTGCACTTGCACACCCATTTACTGCATCTCATTTGGCATCAATTTTCCTTGACACAGTATATAAATTGCACGGTCTTCCTTTTTCTGTGACCACTGACAGGGACAAAATCTTCATTAGCAAATTTTGGAAGGAGCTTTTCACCAGTCTTGGCATCGAGCAGCACCTTAGTACAGCATATCATCCACAAACCGACGGCCAAACAGAACGGGTCAACCAATGTCTCGAATCGTACCTACGTTGTATGTGCGGCGGGACACCGAAGAAATGGGCACAGTGGCTAGCAATGGCTGAGTGGTGGTACAATACTAATTACCACACTGCCATTGCCCTCACTCCTTTTGAAGCTCTTTATGGGTACAAACCGCCACAATTGGGAATTGGGCCATTCACGGAAGGCACAGTGATTGGAGTCGAGCAGCTGATGAAGGATAGGCAAGAAATGGCGTTTCACCTCAAGTTCCAGCTCACTAAAGCACAGAATCGGATGAAGCAGATGGCAGACAGGCAACGTTCCGAGCGGCACTTCAATTTAGGGGATTATGTATTCCTAAAACTCAAGCCCTACAGACAGCGAACTCTCTACAGCAACAAAATTTGGAAACTTAGTCCCAAATACGCAGGTCCCTTTCAAGTCATTGGCAAGGTCGGAGCAGTGGCGTATCGTTTACAGTTACCAGATTCAGCTCGCGTCCATCCGGTCTTTCATGTTTCACTACTCAAGAAAGGGACGGGCATCACTTCAGCAACACCGAACTTACCACCATTAGACGAAGACGGCCAAGTCATACTGAAACCTCTGGCCATTCTAGCTAGGCGACTTGTTAAACGAAATAATTCCGCAGTTACTCAGTTACTCATCCAATGGGCTCATCTTCCCAAATCTGAAGCTACATGGGAGGATTGGGGTCTCATTACGCAAAAATTTCCAGAGCTCAAGTCTTGGGGTCAAGACTTCGGCGAAGGGGGGGGCAATGTTATGATCACCGGGGAGCAGGGGACGCAGCAACGGTCGAATTTGGAAACAAAGAACAGGACTTTATCATTCAAGAACTGGGCCGGACTTTGGAAGCATAATGGGCTAATTAAACAAGTCAAGAAATCATGGGCCGAAGAAGATATCGCATAACAGATTGGGCTTTCAACTTTAATATTCGATCAAGGGTTAATTTAGGCATTAATATTCAATGAGGGTCAATTTTGTAATTTGTAATGATCCTGACGAGTTAGTTAGATTTGGCAGCATCTGAAACAGATATAGGATCGAGGGGAATGTATTTTTGGGATTATGAAAATATTGTTAAAGCATTTTGCATTTTTGTTTTCTTTCTTCTTCTTGCATTCATAAACTTGCTGCATTTCTTTTCTGCATTTCATATTGCATTATTCCTTATTTTGTAGTTGTAGTTGATTACGGTTCAATCCATAGTGAAGCGTGGGGTTAAATCGTAACAGAATTTGATTCAGTGAGAAAGAGGTTTTTTCTTTCTTCGATCTTTTATTTGGGTTGTTCCTAGCGACGCTTTGGACGGTGGATCCATTTATACTTTTTCTTGGGTTTTAGTCAAAGAAGTAGTTACATTTTTTTTGGTTATCTTAGGCTAAAAGTTTTATGCTGCCCAAGTTTGGTTTTTTGTTATGCCTTAGGTGGTTGGAAGTTTGGACAGGCCAAAAAAATTTCAAAAGATTCTGCATATTGATCATATTATAGAACCAGAGCCGGAATATGTCATGCTAAGGACACAGGTGTAAGCACGTTTTACTCAATAATCCAAATATGTAGGACATCATAGTTCCAGTAACCTCCCACCATATATCTGTACACTAAACTAAATGATCATGTTCTATTAAAGAAATCCAGCAAAATTATGAGGAATATAAATTACTTAAAAGCCCCAAAAGTATAATTGAGGCTGTGCTGAAAGTAGCTTTGCAAAATATTATTCAAATAGAAGGTTGGGACTTCTTAGGTACAATGATTCAGTTTGTGCAACTCACAGAATATTGACGCTTTAGTTTGTCTCGCAAGATGTTAGGTTGATTTCTACTTCAGCTAGCTTTTCGTTCGAGTTTCTCGATGCATCTTTTAAGTTTTTGTTTTCTTCCATTGATTAATTTAATAACTATCTTGTTACAAAATATTTTTCTTCAAATATACGATGTGCGTTTAATTTATACCAATAACATTTTTTGTGTTTGGTTATTAATAATCAAGAATTATTAAATTAAAAGAAAAGTCTATAGGCTACGTCGTCAATGTAACAGGAGTTTTTTCTTTCTTCGATCTTTTATATAGGTGGTTTCTAGCGAGGCCTTGGAATTTTTCTTAAAACCTTCGTAACGTAAGCGTCTAAATGGAAATGTCCAGGAAGAGTTTCACATTAATAATTTATTTGTGGGTTGTAGCTAAAGGGGTAGTTACATTTGATCGGACTTATATTAGGTTAAAAGTTTTATGCTGTCCAAGTTTGCTGCCTTTTTTTTTTATATCTTAGATTGTTAATTAGTTGATTTGATCCTCGTTTTGCAGCTTGTACACTTCAGGTGTTTTTTCACTTAACCATTGTCGGCATAACTACCTCAGGTGGATTCTATTTTTTGTTGTTGAAATTTTTGAACACTTCTGCCATTTTTTAGCCTCCTAAATTATATAATGCAGCTACACTAACTATATATTTTGTAAATTTGTCAGGTTATAAATTATTGTATATTCCATCTTTACTTTTATCATAACCCCAAGCTCAAAGTAAATTCAGGTAACTTCATTTTGGTCTTTGCGTATATTTGAGGTCTTAATGTACTTTTTTAGAATCTTTTAGTATCTGATTACATATATGTTTTTCTTTTTGTTATATTATTTCTGTTACATTTACCCTGCTTTGTTTATGCGTCTATTTTGCGTTTATCATATTTTGTGTTAGTGTGTATTTTATCTAATTTAGTTGCATCTGTGCCATTTTGAGTATTAGCATTAACAGTTTTGGTCTGCATAAAACATTAAACTTATGGCTGGTTTAACATATGTAGACGAATCTAAGCCTGCGTCATTAACTGATAGGGAGCGTAAACGAATTAGATATAATGAAAAAGAGCGAGAACTTTATAGTAAACTGTCCCGGGAAAACAAGGACAACAGAAATGCACAAGATAGAATAGCTTATGCTCGGAGAACCTCACTAAAACAATCAAACCTATATGGTTTCTACCGCTTAGCTAAAATTGCCAGTCAGCCTTGGTATTTACCGGAGACACCTTCTTGTAAACACTGTAACGCAATTAGGTTTTACCGTGAGCCCCCCGGCTTTTGTTGTTCAGGTGGACAAGTATCTCTTTCAGTAACGGATGTGCCAGAGGAACTTCGTAGTTTACTTTTTGGTTCTTCTCAACTTTCAATACACTTTAGAGCTAATATTCGTACTTACAATAATGCTTTTGCTTTTACTTCCTTCGGGGTCACGTACGATAAAGAACTTTGTCGAAATGATAAGAACGTTTACACCTTTAAAGTACAAGGAATGGTATACCACTTTATCAACGACCTTATTCCGATAGAAGGAAAAGGAAAAAATTTGCAACTATATTTTTATGATACTGAAAATGAGGTGTGTAATCGATTGGCTATATCTGATAAACTAAATGAGGAAGTACTTTTGATGCTACTTAAACTTCTGAAAGTTAACCCATATTCAGCGTTTTTCCGTAACCTGCGCGAATATTCTAATTTAACTGAATACAAGATTATTCTAAGAGCAAACCCTGGATTAGATCAAAATACATATAATGTTCCAACGGTAGATCAGATTGCAGCAATATGGAAAGATTCAGATGATCCTAATCAATCGCAACCTCGCGATATTCAGGTTTATACAAATTCTGGTCATAGTCAACGCGTTGAATATTATTATGGTTGTTATGATCCGTTACAATACGTTATACTATTCCCTCGGGGCGAACCTGGGTGGCATGTGGGTATTAAACGAAAAAAACATTCTGCAATAATGAATGCTACAAAAAGTACAGAATACTGTGAGGGTGAACACTCTGTGCATCCTTTACATGCATCTTCAGGAGTTCAACTGTTACATGCAGAGGCAAAAGGTACGTCTATTATACAATTTTATTTGTTATCATTTTGGTAAATTCAATGTTTGCTTGTAGCTTTTTAAATGTGACATTCGTCTACATTACTTTTGTAGTTGTAGAGAAACCTTCGGAAAAAAGAGCTTCACTATCTGCTCGAGAATATTACTGTTACAAACTTCAAATGCGTAACAATGATAGATCTATATTATTACACACTGGTAGACTGTTGCAACAATACCTCAATGATATGTACATAAAAGTTGAAACACAACGGCTTGACTATTTCCGTAATGAACAACGTCAAAAAAACGCTAGAATTGAATCTCTTCAGGGTATAGTTGACAGCCTAGGGATACATGGTGAGAATGACGCTAGCAAAATTGGGCAACGTATTCTACTGCCAACATCATTCATAGGGGGGCCCAGAGATATGCAAAAAAGATATATAGATGCAATGTGTTTAGTTCAAAAATATGGAAAGCCTGATCTCTTTCTAACAATGACATGCAATCCTAATTGGCTAGAAATAACTGAAAAAAAACTTGAGCATGAATTACCACAGGATCGTCCTGATCTATTAGTTCGAGTTTTTAAAGCGAAACTTGAGGAATTAAAAGATGAATTGATAAATAAAAAAATATTCGGCGAGGTTGAGGCTTATACATATGTTATTGAATTCCAGAAAAGGGGTCTTCCTCACGTACATTGGCTATTAATAATGAAAAACAGATATAAGATTAGGTCTTCTGATGCGTATGACAGATATATAAGTGCAGAATTGCCTAATCAAAATGAATTTCCTTATCTCTATCAATTAGTTACTAAACATATGATGCATGGCCCTTGTGGTGAACTTAATGCCAATAATGTATGTATGAGAGATGGGAAATGTAAAAATCATTACCCTAAAGAATTCAGTGAAAGTACTTTTCATGGTATAAACTCATATCCTAACTACAGAAGACGCCAGGATGGCAGAAATGTTTTGGTTAGGAAAAGAAACCTTGATAACCGCTGGGTTATACCGTACTCTCCATATTTAGTAGCAAAATTTGACTGTCATATTAATCTTGAAATTTGTTCAGACATAAAATTAGTTAAATATTTGTATAAATATATTTATAAGGGACATGATCGAGTAGCATATAACATTACTGAAAATACTGAAACTACTGAAACTACTTGTTTTGATGAAATTAAACAATTTCAACGTGCTAGATGGATAGCAGCTCCTGAATCAGCTTGGAGACTTTTTGGTTTTGCATTAACCGAAATACATCCTGCAGTTATTACCCTATAGTTGCACATACCTAATTATCAATATGTTTCGTTCAAAAGTACACAAAAACTGGAAAACATTGTTACTAATCCAATGTCTTCAAAGACAATGTTGACAGAATTTTTTTCCATGAATGCACAAAATGAAATAGCCAAACATCTAGATTTATTGTACAGGGATTTTCCTCAATATTTTGTGTGGATTGCAAAAGATAAAATGTGGACTTCAAGAAAACGAGGCACTGTAGTTGGAAGAATTGTTTATGCTAATCCTATAGAAGGTGAAAGGTACTATCTAAGAGTTCTTTTGCAAAATGTAAAATGTCCAACATCCTTTGAATTTCTAAAAACTGTTGCTGGCGTATATCATAATACATTTAGAGATGCAGCTGCGTGTTTAGGATTATTAGATTCAGATGATTCTTTAATACAGTGTCTTGAGGAAGCATCTCAATATCAAATGCCTTATACTCTAAGAAGACTTTTCTCTACTATATTAGTATATTGCTCTCCATCAAATCCGACAAATTTGTGGCAGCAATTTAAATTTTACATGTCAGATGATTATCGTAAGACTAATAAATTTTCAGAATACGAAATGGAATTACAAACACTTAAAGAAATTAATATCTTCTTGGAAAACCTGGGCAGATCATTAAAAGAGTTTCACTTTACCTGTTTACCTCAAAACTCAATTGAATCGGATAAATATACAAGAGAATATAATTATGAAAAAAATATTGAAATATCAGAAGAAGATTTACTCTCAATAGAAAAATTAAATGAAGATCAGAAATATGCTTTTAGCAGAATAACAAAAAAAAATATATTCAAATTTAGGTGGTGTTTTTTTTATAGATGGGCCTGGTGGTAGTGGCAAAACATTTTTATACCGAGCGCTACTAGCCGATGTTAGATCAAAAGGATATATTGCACTAGCTGTAGCAAGTTCAGGCGTAGCAGCATCACTTCTTCCCGGTGGCCGAACGGCACATTCACGCTTTAAAATCCCTATAAACATTGATGGAAAAACAAAATGCAGAATTAGTAAACAGACAACATTAGCAAAGTTGTTATTAAATGCTAGGTTAATAATATGGGATGAAATTTCAATGGCTAGACGCCACATTATTGAAGCCTTAGATGATATTTTAAAAGATTTGACCGACTCTGATGTTTCTTTTGGTGGTAAAGTCGTTGTTTTGGGTGGTGATTACCGACAAATAGCACCTGTTGTGGTAGGAGGAAAAAAGGACGATTGATGCCAGTTTTGCAAGTTCATCGTTGATGCATTACATTGAGAATTTATATTTAAAAACAAACGTTCGTGCTAAAGAAGATCCAACATTTGCAGATTTTTTACTCAGGGTTGGTAATGGCACTGAACCGTGTATTTTGGAAGACAAAATTCAAATTCCGGAAGGTATGATTTTCCCTTTTGTTAATGCTGATGAATCGTCAATAGATAAATTCATTCACACAATCTTTCCACATTTTGAACATTTTTTACCAACCCTTTATTAGTTATAAATAGATCAATTATATCACCAAAAAATGAATACGTTGATGAGATTAACGAAAGAATAATAAATATGTTTCCAGGTAATGCTTTCTATTTTAGAAGTGTTGATAAAACGCGTGACCCATCACTTCAAGGTCAATATGAAGATTTTTTAAACTCTATTAAAACAGGTGGGCTACCACCTAATACATTAACTCTCAAGCTACAATGCCCAGTTATTCTGCTAAGAAATATCAATCCAATAGAAGGCCTCTGTAATGGAACTCGGTTAATTTGTCTTGGTTTAAGTCAAAAAGTTATTCGAGCTCAGATTGCAACAGGACATTTTGCAGGAAAAGAAGTGTTTATACCCAGAATACCTTTGGAATCTTCTGATGTACAAAAATGTCCAATTCCATTTACACGAACTCAATTTCCAGTAAAACTATGTTTTGCAATGACTATTAACAAAGCTCAGGGACAAACTCTTGATTTTCTAGGCATATATTTACGAGAGCCCGTTTTTAGTCATGGTCAGTTATATGTTGCTCTTTCTCGAGCTAAAACTGCAGCTTCAATCAAAGTTCTTATACATCCTCCAACTATAGAAGATAAAGCTACCACAATTACGAAAAATGTTGTTTACAAAGAAATCTTAAACCTGGCAAAGCAACAATAAAATTTATCCTCGCACTTCCAGTTTTTATAAATCAGGCTGAATTTTAATATTGATTACGAATGCTATAAAGGTATTTGTCTACTTCAATAAACGCTGATAGTTTACTTATTATTCTTACACTTGCTCTAACATGTTTTTTTCCCCGTGCAACACCAGATACTAAGCATGTAAATCCTCCATCTTTGTCGAATTCCAATACTTTTGTTGGTAAGTTTTATATAATATTTTTAATGGGTTTTACATTTTTGGCACATTTTTTGCAACTCTTTGTCAACAAATTACTACAATTTTATTACAATTCTTTTCACACAACTAATTTTAGGCATTCATTTCCCTTTTCAGTTTCTGATTAATGAAAATAGGCAACTCTTTTTGGTTTGAAAACAAATATTTGTTGATCCGATGACAGCTATTTTTGACGGCAAGTTTTTGAAACTAATAGCAGCAATTGCCTACTCTATGACATACGACTTTAGGCCCATTACAGTTTGCATGAGTTTTTCTATAGTGCATATAGTTATTGAATGCTACAGTTTTTGGTGATGTTTATACACTTTAACAGTTATATGTATATAAAAACATTTCACATGATGTTTTAATTTTCGTTTATCAAATATTAGTTCATTTATTGTTTGAAATTTCGGAGTCCCGTTGAATGTGTCCAAAAAATTGGAGTTTCGTCCTGCAGTTGAGAAGGAGGTATGATTTTCTGACGTTTGGACTGGTCACGCTAGATCATGTCTTAGGCTATGAGTTTATATGTATTTTCAGTTTTGTGTAAGTAGTTTTGTTAGGATATATGGGAATTTAAATTGTTACTTGCTTAAGAATTTTTACTTTTTGGGTTAGGTTTTAGTTAGATTAAGAGTTGTCTAGGTTTGGAATTTGGTTTTTGGGCTTCCATATACTTGATTAGAAATGCATTGTTTAGGTTTGATTTGATTTACATGAGCATAAGCCCTATATGCAACCTAATACAGATATGCTTCTGCTATTATTGAGCTGGTATATAAGGGTAGCTGTTTGAAATTTTTGTGTGATAATGCAGATATCTAATATATTGGAAGGCTGAGAGAGTCGTTTTGTAAGGATGGAGTAAGTTCACAAGATATGAGGTTGGTGAATCTGCAACTTTTTTCTTCTATGATTTACAAATGTTACAGTAACATATGTAATGAGTTGTGCTTCTATGTTATATCAAAATGGTACTTCGCAGTTTTTTTAATGTACTTTGCATCAATATTCCTCAACATTCTTCTGGTGACATCTCATCAGGTCTATTAACCTCCATGGAGTCTGCACTGTTTTCGGTTCCAATTAAATATCAGGAACTCTCCAGTACTAATGGTTTATTATCTAATGATGAGCAACCTCAGAAAATTATAATGACGTGCGAGGTTTGCCAGATTCTGAGAGGCTATCCTATTTCAGTACAAACAGTGAGGGAGATAAACGATAAAAGACCCGTTCCAGTTAACTTACCTAGGCGGGAATCAAATCATCATCATCTGGACTTTTAGCATCAAAAGTGCCAGACTGCGCGAGCTGTTGAGGCTTTTCCATTCCAAGATCAGAGGAGCGAATATTTCAGAAACCAATCGTCTGATACCAATAATAGACCTTCCAGGAATGGTGATGTGAAATTGTTTGGTAAAAATATTTGTATCATCATCCCAGCAGAAACCTCCTAATTCCTATGATGTTGTGAATTTAGATTCGACTTCTAAATCAAAGTTTGATTGTAGTAGCTATCTGGGCTCAGTTAGAAATTCGGGTTTCTAGGATGGGTCACGAACTGACTTTCCCCTTGATTCCTCTCTGTTGATGACCAAATATCCGACTGTACCTGCATTAAAATTGGTGCAACCTTTTAGCTTGTTAAGTGATATAGGTTTTGGCAGCGTTTATTCAACACTTGTATGTATATAAAAATGTTTCACACGTAGCTTTAATTTTCATTTATCAAATATTAGTTTATTTACTGAATATTAATACACTTAGTAGGCGTTTATTTTACACCAATGATATTTTTATATAACTAATAATAAAATAGCTAAATTAAAAATTATTAACTTACGGGCAATGTTACCGCGCATTGCGCGGTTCCGTTCAACCTAGTATAATATATAATTGTTTAACATACTAATTAAAAAATAGAAAAGACATGTGCACTGAAGTGAGTTAAATATAAACAATGATATTTGACAGCGTATCTACTTTAGATTATTATTAATTAAATAAAAGATTAAACATGGCTAATACAACCAATAAATGACATATAACCTAATTCTATATAATTCATTATTCGATAAAAAAAGGGATAAATGCAAATAACCTCCACGTGAAATATTTTATTAGTTGAAAACCCCCTGTGAAAAAAATATAGGCTAAAAACCCCCTGTGAAATTTTTAAATTGCATAAAACCCCATGTGAAAAAAAATTGGCTAAAAACCCCTGTAAAATTTTCAAATTGCATGAAATCCCCTGTGAAAAAAAATATAGCCTAAAAACACTTTGTAAAATTTTTAAATTTACAAATAAATTAATAGTACTAATAATCAAATTTTAGGATATTAATTAAACTTTATCCAATAATTAATTTTCAATATAGTTATATATCGTAATGGTAAAATTTTACAAGGGATTTTTAGGTTGTATTTTTTTCACATGGGGTTTCATGCAATTTGAAAATTTCACAGGGGGTTTTATGCTATATTTTTTTCACAGGGAGTTTCATGCAGTTTAAAAATTTCATAGGGGATTTTTAGCCTATATTTATTTTATAGGGGGTTTTCAGCCAATAAAATATTTCACCTGAGATTATTTTCATTTATCCCATAAAAAAAAGGTCGCAATCATCAATTGCGTAAGTAAATAAAAAAAGGAAAGCACAAAGTTGGGAAAAATAATGAATAAGAAGTGTGTTCATTTGACTCGCCATCAATGGATGATTACAAAAATTAATATGAAAAATTATAGTTAATATCAAGTGGCACTCTATCGGATTCCACAATAATTATACATTTATTACAAAACAATTTTTATATTAATCATTTTTCTTTCAAAAAAATAAGATAATTGTACACTTGGAATTGCATCAGCACTGATTCTGATTTACCCCAAACCTTGCTCGGAGTTGCGTATGTATTATATATATTGATTACATGTGATCTCACATATTTGACTCTCTATCTGGTGAGTAGAAATATTTGTGCAAAGAAACAATGGCGAAAAGTGGAGTTGGATTTGTTGGATTAGATGAGGTCTCCTTGGAATTGGCTGCTTCTCTTCTTCACTCTGGCTATGGAGTTCAAGCTTTTGAGGTTTGACTTTTCTTTTCTTTCTTTCCAAATTGCACTATTGTATATGGGAATATCAATATTACATCATTTCCAGAATCCTAGTAGTTATAAACCTAAACACTTCATCACAGAGCTTTTGCTGCGACAATCAGCAAGCAGCAGTGTTAAGATCGATCAGATAAAGTTTTGAACCCCTTAAAAGTGTTATTTTGTAAAGGATTATTAGCAAATTTCAAATTAGCTTTAGATCTAATTTAGATAATAAGGCTATAGTTTTCGTTTTATATAAATATATATTTTAATCCTAAGAGAGTTGAGAAATGCATATTCATAAGTAATTGTTATTGAATGAGTTTACATTATCAATGTTTTTCTAGAATGCTAAGCGTGCAAGGCCTATTATGATATCCCACTCTGGTTGTGGTAGAGAATTTTGATTTGTTTACAAGTAGGTACAATGGAATGCTATGACAACTTGGGGGTGTCATTATCTTTAAGCAAGGATGAGAACAAATTAGTTCCCGATATATCTGGATTTCATGTAAAAGCATAATATTAGTTCCGAACTTGAATGTTATGTCAATAATCTGACTTGCGCTTAAAATTCTATGTTGCAGACATCCAGTCATCTGGTGGATGACTTCTCAAAACTAGGGGGTAAAATACTTGCCAATTTGACGGAGATAGGGAAAGGTGAATAAAGTTTTTGGCTTTCTGCAGGGTTTCTTCTGTCGTTTTTCTTATAAAACTGCACTCTGCAGTCGTGATAGTTATTATAAATTGTTTTGCTTGGATAATTGCCAAGGTTTTAGGTTTTGGTTAGTTGATTTTACGATTTTTAATCTTACTGATTTTAGTACCTAAGTAACTAAAATGCTAAAAAGATGATTGATTGTATCAGTAATTGGAGCTAGTTTTCGCTGATAATAGACCACCTTGACCATGAGCAAAATTGTAGAGGAGAATCAAAAGAACAAGCAACAAGTGCCAGTGTAGAAGAAATAAGGAGATCATGAAATAAAAATTTCTTGCAATATACTTTTTGTGAAATTCCATTGATAAAGGTTTCAGTTTGTCTTAAATTGAAAGACCCTGCGAAAAGAATTTGTAATGAAAGCCGTGCTGTAATCTGGTTATTGAAACCAATTCTGCTGTGGGTCGAGAGAAACAAAATCCTCTTTTGTTGAGAGACTTGGATCTTATTATTTGAAGTTTCTGATATCTTCCACAATGCAAATCCCCGTTCAATCTGACATCAAATTGCTTATTTCTGTTGATGCAGGTATCCATGCATTGGTCATACTGATATCTCATGTGGATCAAATAAATGATCTCTTTTATGGTGATGATGGGGTTCTAAAAGGTCATCTCAAGCTTATGAATAAACATCCTTCATTATATACGATTCCTTTTGTTTGAATGTGCACTTACATCTTTTGTCTTCAATTTACAGGATTGCCTAAGGATATTATCATCATTATCCACTCAACCATACTCCCTGCAAATATCCAGAATCTGGGAAAGAGTCTTACAGGCAACTCTCATTCATATGCTTATTATCTGTTGTTTTAAAGAAATAAAATTGTCCTACATAATATCTGTTGTACACTTGTACCAAGTCTATATGTTCACCAACTCTTTGTGGCTTTGAATCTGCTATACTTGATCTCACCTCTACAAATATTGACATGCACTGTCTCCTTCTCGAATAAAAACTAACTTCAAATTCAGTATTCCAGCATATTCTGTTTAACTGAGAAAGCATAAAATTCTAAACTGATTTTTCTTTGGCCTTATTCTTGAGAAGTACCTGTTCAATTAAAAATTAAGGGTCTTGTTACACATTCAATAGAACTGCTTTCATATTATTTTATTACCTATATACATTTTACATTTCGGTTACAATCTCTGAGACAAAAATAAGACTAGACATTTATAGTCAGCACTGCAAATAAGTGGAATTAATGGTGTGGATGAGAATTTTTGAATATCATATTATGTTAATAATAGTGAAGAGAGAAGAAAAGAATAAGTAAATGATGTGGTATTGATAGAAACGAAATTTACAATTCTCGAACCAAGAATTGCCCAGCTAAGAAAGTCGAAAACCATTTTAATTCCTAAATGATTTCATATTTCAGAACAACTTCTGCTACAACTTTATATAGGTGCCAAATTCTGACTTAAAAGGAAACTCCGTAACTGCCAAAACTGAAATGCATAATTAAAGGGATGAAACTGCTCAATTAAAATTGAGCAATCAAAGGGGTAGAATCTTGCTCCATAACAATTCCAGCCCCCTTAAAAATAGCCTTGTCCCAAGGCTGAATTTGGGAGGTTTTTGCATATTCTCGTGGTGCTTGTTTTGGTGCGGTGAACGTGGAGTGTTGGTGTCAACAGAAATTACGACAAAACAATTGTGAGTTTGTTGAGAGAAGGGTTGAGGAATTTGGTAGATAGAAACTGTGTTAGTTTTCTTTGATTGGATGTTCAAGGCGGTAATTTTTAAAGTAATTTTTGGAGTAGTGATGACAGGGAGCAGATCAGTTTTTAAGGTTTGATATGTGGGTTGGTGGCGGGCATTGTATTAGTTGTGAAGCTCTAAACGTTGGGGGCATACAAAACGGCTGGAACATCATGAGTAACCGGTGCAAGGGGCCTGCCCCAGTGGTTAGCGGACTGAGTGGACTGCGCAGCAGGCAGAGTTGCTGTCGCAAGGATGGGGCAAGATGTTCTGAGCATCACAATGATCTTATCAAGCTTTTGATCGAGTTTCAATTCCAACGCTGTAATTCTCAAGCCAAAACCTCCTGATTTTCCTCCAGGGTTGTGAGATGAGCCTCATCGGACCCAGTCATAATGATCGAGAGTGAGAGATGAGGCAGTGGGGTGGTGGTTTTATATCTGGCAGGTCGGACCAAATTGATAGAAACGAAATTCACAGTTCTCGAACTAAGAATTGCCCAGCTAAGAAAGCCGAAAACTATTTTAATTCCCAAATGATTTCATACTTCAAAACAACTTCTGCTACAACTTTATATAGGTGCCAAATTCTGACTTAAAAGGAAACTCCGTAACTTCCGAAACTGAAATGCATAATTAAAGGGATGAAACTGCTCAATTAAAATTGAGCAATCAAAGGGATAGAATCTTGCTCCATAACAGGTGGTCTATCGAGCTACATGCACAGAGCTACATCTTATTCATTCTCTTTTAATATGACATTATAATGACCACGTATTTATATAGGAGAATTACACATGTGAAGAAAAAAAAGATGTAGTGATTTCCTACAAAATCAAATCATATAAATTCAAGAGTTTTACAATAATAAATCAGAGAGTTCTGACCTTTGAATTATATCTTCCGCCTTGATTCTAACAAACACCCTCAAGTTGAACGTGGAGATTTTGATTCAATGTTCAACTTGAATAGTGGAGGTCAAATTATTCTTCAAATCTTTGATCAGGGCCATGACTTCATGCTCCATTGGGCAAAACAATTGAAGGCACAAAGTAATATCGTGTCATATAATGAATACAAATTTAAAGCAGGTAGGATCAACTGCTTTGTCACCATGTTGAATATTACATTGTGTAGGGAATTATGAAAAGAAAAGAAAAGAACACAAAGATTACATTGTTCGGTGACTCGGCTTATATCCACAAAACCAGTGCACATAGGGCTACATCTGCTTCATTCTCTCTTAATATGAGATATTGAGACCACTATTTATATAAGGGAATCACACTTTGAAATTGTTGATAATATAATATAAAATTATATTATAATTTTATTGATGATTAGTGATATATATAGAATTAAGACTTGACAATTAAGGTAAACCTAACTAAACTAAGAAAACATAAATACAAGAAAACATAATACATAAGGAAAGATAAAAACAAAACTATATTCTAATAAATCTAACACTCTCCCCAGCAGAAGTGTGAGGATCTCAAACGTCGAGACTGGAAATGAAAAATATTGCAGTAAAAAGATAAAAGGCAGCGTCTGACCTTAAGAGGCTGCGACAATGGCTCTAAGTTGTATAATGGTTGTAATATAAAAAGGCGGTGACACATAGGTGGTGCAGTGACAAAGGCTAGAACTCCTTAGGGTGAGCGATTATAATTTAATAAAAGAACTAGCACAAGAGAGTGATGAGAAAAATCGAGAAAGAGAGAGAAAGAAAAGAAAAACTAATTTAGATTATATGATCATTTCCATGATTAGGGATATCTTCAATCATGATCTTTTGAGAATTTGAAGGTCCATGTATGGAGGTATGGTTAACACTACTATTAATTGTCTAAAGAAGAAGAAAAAGAAATACGATATATATTTTTTTATGATAGAGAGAAAAAAGACTAAACTAAATAAGGTGCACCAGACGGGGTCAGCGACTTGAAGATGGTAGAAGCAACATCGAGATACATGGCTCGAAGCTATGGCTCTGCTACCGAGTTAGAATATAATTTTGCTCAGGTTGAATGATATAAAACCCTGTTGATTGTTTTATTGATGGTGAGAGATATATATAGAGTTATAAAACTCGAAATTTAAGGTAAATCTAACTAACTGGGGAAATATGAATATAAGGAAACATAATACATAAAAAAAATATATAATACAAAACTATATCCTAATATATTTTAACAAAAATAATACATGAAGAAAATCACTCCAAAGCCTAATAATAAAATCGAGAACATAAGATCAATAAATCAGAGCAATATTATTGTGATCCTCCAATTATATCATATGGTTTGGGTCTTGACTCCTAATTAGAATACTCTAATTAATGACTTGAATAGTATGAATGACAAGCATCAAATGGTTAAAACAATGTTGAAATTTTATTTCTGTAATGTAAGCGTGATTTTTCTCATGTTTTGCTCATCTTATACCTTTCTCTTTGTTCTGGCAGATGATTATCAGATGGAAAATGTAGTAGATATGTATGTATTGAAGGCAGTATCTGAAGATTTAAAGGGAAAAGTCATGGTAAAACTTCGGGGTTATGATATTCTATAGAATTTTTCTCCACCGTCCATCTAGTGACACACTAAATGCATTTTGCTTTTGGATGGTCACTGGTTTGCAGATTATTTCATCTGGAAAATCGGAATCTACCTCCCGAGCACAACCCTTTCTTTCTGGTTGAGTCTTCCTTTTCACTTTTTAGTTGTCTTGAAGCAGTTTCTGTTGGATATTATTTTGGAAGTTATAATTCTGTTTAAACTGAGTTCAACTTCTGTTCTGTGAGCAGCCATGTGTGAAAAGCTATTCGTTTTTGAGGGTGACGTTGGTGCAGGAAGGTGTGCTTTTTTCTCGGCTGTAGAGTAGATCTTCACCTCCTTTTATAAACAAAATCGTGTTTTATATTGATAGGCAATTTGTTAGTAGTTATGATAAAGAAGTATGTGTATCCAATACTCCTTAAAGTTCAAAAAGTATAGTATTGATATCCTAGTTGCACAGATCAGTTAACAAAGCTGCTGACACTATAGATGGTATCTAATACGCATGCTTTTCTATAATCAGATTGTATCTAGTGCTTGTGTTTCTTATATTGGTTTGTTCTATTTTATTTGCAGCAAAAGTAAAATGGTAATTGAGCTTCTTGAAGGAATTCACTTTGTAGCTTCACTTGAAGCCATGTCTCTTGGTGCTCAAGCCGGAATTCATCCATGGATAATATATGATATCATCTCTAATGCTGCCGGAAATTCATGGTACTGCATTTTCTAACTGCTCATATTTTCTTGGAATTAAAACAAACTGTTCTTTTCAAGCATCACATTGAAAACACGTATTTTTTTGCCTGACTGGTTTTATCTTTGATAGATAATATCATTCTGAGTAGGGCATGAAACTATACGCTACTTTATTCCACCATCCACTTTAATATGTATTTTTTTATGGAAAATTTACTAATGTATATCTAGTTCGCTTTTAGTTGCCTCCTGAACTAGATGACACTAAATCTGTCACTGTGATTTGCTTCTACATTCTCTTTGGACTTAATATTGAACCTATCTAGTGGACTTATATTGTGCAAGGATCGCTGTATTCTAGCATATTAAATATAATATGTCGAGAAAAGCTTCCAAAACAACTGTGACTTTCTAGGTACTATATTGTGCCGGATTTCAAACAAAGTGACTGTGGTTGAGGAATAAAAATCGAAAAAGAACGCTATATTTATCTTATAATCAGACTAGGTTTTGGGGGGATGATTATGAATATTGACGGGATTCTATTCTAAATTCGGTTGACGTTTACCTTTTGTGGAAATTTTGCAATCAATTGTGGTTCTCAAAGCTCGAACCACAAGAATGAAGCAATATGGGGTTGATACCATGGATAAAACTAGGCTGTAAAGAAGTTCAAAAATGACTGTGATTACACTAGAAAGAATCATATATCAAACAGCTAGCTTCATGTTTAACAAGGTGTTGATTCCATGTGGAATCGTAACTAAATAATGGCTCGGATAGACATCTATGACATCCTTTTGTGGATGATTGAATGCATGCTTTCCATAGTGATGAGATTACATTAACTTATATTATTTACGTCAAATTAAGATAGGAAACATAACACCACTTCCCTTTTAAAGATTCTTTGACATGTATTTTTTCACCTGGATAGCTGAAGGAAAAATGACAAGAGGATTGAATTAAATGAATCAGTTCTGTAGATGAACTTCCAGTTTTAAGTACCAACTTTACTCCATAGATAAGAGCGAGACATAGAGAGAGCGTGGGAGATGAATTCTGCCAAACAAACCAACCAATACCTTGTTTATACTC
Source organism: Verbascum thapsus (assembly GCA_963669365.1). Classification (NCBI taxonomy): domain Eukaryota; kingdom Viridiplantae; phylum Streptophyta; class Magnoliopsida; order Lamiales; family Scrophulariaceae; genus Verbascum; species Verbascum thapsus. Next base: position 9,047,677 of record OY770108.1, read on the forward strand.
ATTCTTATTTCCATGTTACAATCTCTATTGTCAACACCTAACCTTGTAATTAGCTAGGCGATAATGACTAATTAGGGCAACTATTACAAACGCGTGCTTTCTAATGTAAATATGCTGAGATAATAACAATATTGAGTAAACGCTGACGTTTCTGTGTAAATGGAAGCTCACACCTCTACTTACTGAAGTGCGCTGATCGGTTTGTAAATTTGTTAATAATTGGTTGATTACATTTTAATTTGGGAATTTATCAGCTCCCCAAAATGGTCTTTGTCCTCAAGGACAGAAATCGGGAATTGGTTGCTGCAAGGTAAGCAAGTCCTCCGAAATGCAATCTTTGTCTAAGATCAAACCCGGATGTTTGAGAATTAAAGTCCGTCGAAGAGATGCCATTCTACAAGAAAGTCTGCCATTTCCAAACCCTGCTGTATGTGATTAACAAAAGCTGGAACAACATAATATAACCTCTGACTGTCATTTGTATAAAGAAGTTTTGCTTGATTTCATATCCCAGCTCAATTTAGGGGTCAATGAACTGTCATTGGGAATTTTATTCAACTATGCATAAGTCTTGATCCAAGTAGGTTTATCTAATTCTTTCATATCTTTAGCCTAAGAAGTCAGACGATCCTTTACACCTTGTCCGATAAAACACAACTAAACAGAAGCAGTACATGATGAATATTAAGCGCTGCCTATTAGTTTCTCAATTGTAATGACTGAAAAGTGAGGAAGAAAGACAATAATGCTTGGTTGTTGAACCTGAATTTCCAGAAGTCATTGTGGAAAATCTAGCACAGATCTAGAACGAACGCTAGTTTGTTCAAAGGAGCAGAGAAACTGAAGCATGGGAAGAACGGAATCTAAACAAACGAAGTCCCACAAGAACAGATGTTCTAGCATCAATGGCAATGCAAACGGTGATGAGGCTCTAGGTTTTGGGATATCCATGGCTCCTTGCCTCCTTGGTAATCGCTCAAACGAAACATGTCAGGGGAATTCTCAGATTCCCATTCTCTAAGAAATGCACAAGAGGTTGCTAGTGTTTGTTTATTTCGTGGTATAGTCTTGCAATCCTCGATCCTGCATAAACAACAACCAAGATTGCGACACAAGCAAGGTAGTCTGTTCCATCTAATTGAAAAGAACTGATTTGGAGGGAAGGATTATTGCTAAGGGGTACAATCACCCTCTGCTACCATTTTCATCTGTGACTATTGACTCCTTTCCCACTAACATGTCCAAATTTACAGATGGGCATACAACAAAAGTCTATAGCCATGCTGCTGTAAGAGGCTGTTCAAAATTCTAAGGGATCTTGTTATGAAGCGGATTTGGAAAGATTCGGAAAGATTCAGAAAGATTTAATTATTTAGGTTTTATTATTTTAATTCCATGTTTAATTAGGTTTCCCTAGTTAGTAGGATTTTAGTTATTTCCTTTCCTAAGTTAGGAGTCTTTTATTTTGGTTGTTATGGTCTATCTTATTATAAATAAGGTGGCTAGGGTTTATGTTATTTTATTCAATTTGGAATCAATGAATCGGCTTAGGCTTGGCGCAAACTTCGGTTTGTTGGGCAAGAATTTATTCTTGTAGGACTTTCGAGCAATCGAAAGTATTTTTTATTTATTTTCAGTTTATTCAATTTTAGTTTTCATCAATTTGGTCCGACCTGCCGGATTCGAACCAGCGACCTAAGGACTTAATTATTTAGAAAGATCCGGAAAGATTCAGAAAGATTTAATTATTTAGGTTTTATTATTTTAATTCCATGTTTAATTAGGTTTCCCTAGTTAGTAGGATTTTAGTTATTTCCTTTCCTAAGTTAGGAGTCTTTTATTTTGGTAGTTATGGTCTATCTTATTATAAATAAGGTGGCTAGGGTTTATGTTATTTTATTCAATTTGGAATCAAAGAATCGAGCTTAGGCTTGGGGCAAACTTCAGTTTGTTGGGCAAGAATTTATTCTTGTAGGACTTTCGAGCAATCGAAAGTATTTACTATTTATTTTTAGTTACTATTATATTTCGTTTTCATCAATTTGGTCCGACCTGCCGGATCAAAACTCACCATACCATCAGTGCCAAATTAAAACTCACCATCACTGCCGGATCTTATTCACCATCATCATGACACGATCAAACGAATCTCGCTTCACTTCTCTGGAGGAAAACCAGGAGAAAATTATGCAAGAACAAACGCGGATAAACACTGAATTGACAGCGATTAAGACACGAATGGATGACATCCTTGTTGCTATTGCTGCCCTAAAGCCGAAAAATCCTAGCAACAATCTGATGCCGGAGACTCCGCCCTCACTAGCAGGGGCTCAAAACTTCAACTCTGAACACCAGCCACCACCTCCATCGCTGAATCCACAAACCATTGAACCTAGAAGGGTATCACAGATCACCACCACCATGATCCTCCAACCAATAAAAACTAATACGATCTCTATCTATCAAATTTCTCAAACCTCCTCACAACCAATTGATAACCACCCTACCACTATCCTGATTTATGTTGACACCAAGCCCGTTCGACGATTAGCCCAAAACGAATCTTCTAACATTCCCAAGAATGTGTTTCATAGTCAAAGCAAGCACCATGACTTTTCAATTTACAGCACTTCTTGGAACAAGCATAGGCAAAAGTTTCCCAAGTCCAGCCTTGGGGACAAGGCTGTTTTTAAGGGGGTGGAATTGTTATGAAGCGGATTTGGAAAGATCCGGAAAGATTCAGAAAGATTTAATTATTTAGGTTTTATTATTTTAATTCCATGTTTAATTAGGTTTCCCTAGTTAGTAGGATTTTAGTTATTTCCTTTCCTAAGTTAGGAGTCTTTTATTTTGGTAGTTATGGTCTATTTTATTATAAATAAGGTGGCTAGGGTTTATGTTATTTTATTCAATTTGGAATCAAAGAATCGGCTTAGGCTTGGTGCAAACTTCGGTTTGTTGGGCAAGAATTTATTCTTGTAGGACTTTCGAGCAATCGAAAGTATTTTCTATTTATTTTCAGTTTATTCAATTTTAGTTTTCATCAGATCTAGCGCCGATACCATGATGATTTTCGAGTGATAAATGCATAGAGAAAGACATGTAGGTGCATTTTTTCCCTAAATCTATTTTAAGGGAAAGGATGTATGGAACATGGGCAACACAAGATATTATTAACTCCTAAAGATTAGGTAATCTACAGAAAACAGAATCCTAAATTCAGGGACAGAGAAAATCTGTATAAAACCCTATCTACAGAGTTTGCCAAGATTACCCTCCAAAACACCAACAAATTATTTATTTTACATAATCACCTCAAAGTAATTTACTGACACATATCATGTTGACTACGTTAAAGAAGAATCCAGAGTGTAATAACAAATCTTGCAGTAGTTATTGCATTATTACTCACACATATATCAATCTATTATGATAGGCAGGTTCTAAAATCTTCTATCTTCGGTATTTATTTTTGGAATGACACTGGATAGCTGAAATCTGAAATTTGTAAGAAATAGGATTCTCCTTGGGGATGCTATTGTTGTTCATCCTTATTTTTCATGATCTAACATGTGCTTACATATTGCCAGTATTTGTTTGGTTAGAAGCCTGGGTAAGTTGAGCATGCCGGGCAATTTTTTTCTGCCAGCATTTTTCTCGTCTTTCTCAACTTTACTTTCTTGTTGGTTTCTTGTGCTTTTTTTCTCGAACTTACTAATCATCTTATGACCTGACATAAATGGTCTTTTTGTCCTCTGTTTTCTGAACGTTTTTGCAGGGTTTTCAAAAATTACGTTCCCCAGTTGTTAAGGGGTAGCCAATCCACAAATCATCTCCTCAATGCTTTTATTCAGAACTTGGTAAGATATCAAAATATGCAAAGTTATGCATCTTATGTTGTTACTGCAATGTCACACTATTGACCATTCAACATTATCCAGTTGTTTACATATGCTGTGGTTTATCTGGTAGTTCATATTGTTATTTCTTTTATTCACATACCTGAAATGGTTTGACAGAACATTTGGCTTACTTCTGATCATCTAAGCTAACTTAGCTTCAATGGAACACTTAGCTCAGTAAGCATGTTTATATACTTTCTACCCACACATCACACAGATATGCAAAGAAAGGGGAGGGAAAGAGGGAGGAAAGTAGAAAAAGGATTATCCAATACAAAAGAATATGCAAAAATTTTCTCTTTTCCAAAGTCAAACCAGTGACATTCAATTTTGGAAAGTATCTCACTTGTCTCTGTAGATAAACCCTTGCAGAATAAGGTTATCATAATGCAATACTAGTATTTCCTGGACTGAAAGAATAAGATGCAGGCAAGAACCTTTACAAGATATAAAGTCATGAGTTAACATTAGTTACTAGGGTGATCTTAAATAAATTACGAAAAATGTTTATTAGTATTAGTGTATCATGAATGTTTTCCAATATAAGAATATTGAAGAATGAGATTGGTATTCATTTCCTGGAAATATTTGTCTATGTTTGGTTTTGTTTTGGTTGGGTATTTTGGTGAGAATTGTTTTGGTTGGGTATTTTGGTGAGAATTGTTGGTGAGAAATTTTTTGGAAGACGTGCATTATTGATGATTACTTTTATTTCTCCAATTTTATATAGTTCTGATTACTTTTATTTTCATTTTAAGGGGATAGTGTTGGAGATGGCGAAATCACTAATATTTCCTCTTCCACTTTTAACTGTTGCTCACCAACAAATACTAGCAGGTATAGCACAAATACCTTGTATTAGACTTAATGCAGACTTGTAGTATGTGTTCGTCAGGCAGCAGCAATCAGCTTATTGCATAACTTCATTGCTCTTTCAACAGGATCTTCACATGGCATGAAGGATGACATGGATGCCATTTTCCTTAAAGTAAAACAATGATTAGAACTTGTTGAGATTTCTTAAAGACTTCTCTTTTGCTAAAAGTATCAGTTGTTCGCACTATTCTTCAACTGCAACTTTTTGCAACAGGTTTGGGAAAAGTTATGTGGAGTGAACATCATAGATGCAGCAAATGCAAAAGCCTACAATCCAGAGGATCTGGCCGGTCAACTATCAACCAAATCAAAAACTGTGAAAAGAATTGGATTTATTGGATTAGGAGCAATGGGATTTGGCATGGCGACACATTTGTTGAAATCAAATTTCTCTGTACACGGTTTTGATGTAAGTTCTCTACATCAACAACAATTACAAATACATGTATTAACTTCATACTGCAAATATCCAGTTACTCTATTTCTCTCCCAAAACTAAATACCTTTTTCCTTTCGAGATGTTCATAGAACAGATTATTTACCAAATCTTTAGTTCACTTTACTGAGATCGTAAATTATATTATTTCAACTTTAATTTATCTTGGTTGTTAATTTAGTGGATGAAACTAACGTGTCCCTCTTCCTCGTGATATTTTCTTCTAGTTTTAAACCAGTTGGTGAAACAACAATTAACACCTGTGCCTCCATCATTGTTTTGAGATGTTAACTGATTATCGGTCCATTTCAATGGTCATAATGATTGTGGGGTCGTCGATAAATCTCATTTTGAAGTCTTATTTAAACTTTATTCCAGACAAACCAAGGAACGCAAGTTTGGACAAAAGGGGGCCCTTGTGTTTGTATCGTTGAAAATTTGATCTGAAAAGCTGGCATCATCAGTCAAATGTGATGAATAAAATGCAGACAATATAAAAAGAATTCTCTGTTATTCCTCTGGACCCTTAATATCAAGACCACACGGGTGATTTATTCACTGATAGCATGCGTCATGTTTTTATGATGAAGAAAATAAGTAGGCCTAGCCCATGATTCCACTATTACTGCAATATATTATTGCTAGTCACCCAAACTGAACAAGCAAACGTTTCTAACTCTATTCTACATTTCTGCACCTATCCCTTAGAAGTTTTAGGCACTATATGCACTTAAATTTTTTGTAGATTGTTCAAACATGAGATTCACAGAACTACTGACTGTCTCATCTTTGGCGAGTAGGTTTATAAACCTACACTGTCTCGATTTGAAAGTGAAGGTGGCATTCCAGGAAGCAGCCCAGCAGAAGTATCAAAAGGTAATTCTGCAACTTAAAGAGTGGAACTGCCACTGGCATAAAGCATTGATTTTGGGAAAAGTTGAGTTTAATTTCAGAGTCTTAACATTCTAAGTAATGGTTTATTTGCTTTCTAAACATAAGGGGGTTTTAGTAAATGGTGTTAATGTAGCAAGCAAGATTCATTGTTACTTTGGTACACGTAACTTCTCCTACGGTGACTGGAACGGCTATATCCACCATTACTATTTCAAGGACAATAAGAATGTAACCAAAAGTTACTACTTTGATCTCTAAACAAAACTTTCATCATCCTTGGCATGCCAAAAGCCATAATTCCTTGAGGTTTGGACGATTCTAAATGCAAGCATCGTAGTATGAAACATGGTTAATAATATTATCTAATAAAGTGAAGACACTTTCCGTTTGATGTTTACGCTGAAATCTACATTTTCTAGTGTATTGGTGACATGTGTTTATCTTCAGATGTTGAAGTACTGGTTATAATGGTCACAAATGAATATCAAGCTGAAAGTGTTCTATATGGCGACAATGGTGCTGTGGCAGGTATGAATGTGTGGTGTATTTTGTATTCCTGGTGTTGCTTTATCTGGGAGAATCTATTTTGACTGTTTCTTGTTGCAGCCCTTCCTTCTGGAGCTTCTATCATCCTTTCATCCACTGTTTCTCCAGCATTTGTCAGCCAGCTTGACCGAAGATTGCAGAGTAAGTTTGTCCTACTTCGTAATTATCCTTGAAAAGAATGGGAAATATGTTATTTCCAAAAAATAAAAGAATTGTCTTTTGAGTTGGATTTTGCTGACATTCATTTTGAACAACCAAACAATCTTACCTGCTTGATTATTTAGGCTTTGTTTCGATGTGTTTTCATTTTATTTTCAACTGTCATTTCCTAAAATGTATAGGGGAATGTGGTTTTTTGTTAAAATGGTAGGTGAGTGGGTTTTTACATATAATGCAACACTAAAGAAATTGGGGTTCCAAAGAATTCATGAACGTATGTATGTTGATGCAATGAACGTGATAAAAAATAAAATTCTCTTTCAATCTAGTTTGAGGAGAAGGGTCGTCAGTATAATTTAGCAAAATATAATTGCAGAACTGTAAAGGCGTTGAATCAATATAGGCTAGCCTCATCCTCAACCTAATCAAGAAGATTCTTTAAATTTGGACACCAGCTTTTGGACTCCAAAAGTTGCCAGTAGAACTTGTTCATCTCTATTAACTCATGGAAGCAGCTCATGTTTCTACTTCAGACGTTTATAACTTTGTGAAAGCCTATTTTTTGCAGATGAACAAAAGAAATTGAACTTGGTGGATGCTCCTGTCTCCGGCGGTGTGAAGAGAGCATCAGATGGAACACTTACTGTATGTGTGTTGATTGTTATTCATTGTAACCCCCACCCACCCCCCACCCCCCACCCCACCCTGGGGGCCCGCAGAATAAGAAACAAAGCAAATTATGGATATTCATATATCAAGGAAAATGTGACCATGAAAGTCAATCTTACATATGAGGAAGTGTTCCTTGAGTTGCAATTGAAACTTATAAATATTCATTTCAGATAATGGCATCTGGTGCCGATGAAGCTCTGGAGCATGCTGGTTTAGTCCTTTCAGGTTGATAGAATATACTTGATAAAGCTAACAAATTATTAGATTCACGTTTGTAACATCATTTCAATCTGAACTGTGGTTGGTTCTGGTACAGCATTAAGCGAGAAGCTTTATATTATAAATGGGGGCTGTGGAGCTGGAAGGTACATTCTTTAGCTCATTTTTGACTAAATTATTTGACATTCTTCATCTAGGTGCATATTGATGCACAAATTCTTCTTTGATATCATTATCCATGCGATCTTTTGTAATCTTAGTATACAATTTTTTTTTTATTAATTTATATTATGTTATATGTATATAACAATTTCCAGTGGTGTAAAAATGATCAATCAACTGCTTGCTGGAGTTCATATCGCATCAGCTGCAGAGGCGATGGCATTTGGGGCTCGATTGGGCCTTGATACAAGATTGTTGTTTGATGTCATCGCTAATACCGCTGGAACATCATGGTGGGTTTGGTGTTCTTTATAAATCAACAATCTGCTTTCTATTGACAATTTGGAAAAATGTTGCTCTGATGCCTACAAATTTTTCTATTTAATTTTTTGCATCTGATTTTTTTGGGAACAACTCGTACATCGGCACTATTATTTTCATGGGCTTTCAGTAATTTTCCATCTGATATAGGTGGGACAACAAACTCTGGTGTTAAATTGTGCTCTGATTCTGCAGGCTGGCTTACACCATGAGTGAAATATTAGTTCAGATTTAGAATTTGTTTGGTTAATTGAGGGCTAAGGGGAAGGGGGAGTAGGATCTACTTCATATATGGATAGTATAGTGCTTTTGGGCCTTTGGCTCAAGTTGTTTGCTTATGACTCGGAAAGAAGTAGATTTCAAGTCTTCCCCTTTCTTGGTAATACAAAAATAATGGTGAAAATAGACTAATTTGATCTACTTTACTGATCAAACCTGTTCTTCTTTTAACAGGAACTTATGTTTTTCAGAGGACTGTAAGCAAATTGTGAATTTGGTCTTTTCAATCTTATGCTTCCTCTTTTCTGCCCCAGTCTGGATGAAAAAGAATTGGACTTGAGAAGGCTTTTTATCCGTTGCACTTTACTATTACCTCTAACCAAGTTAATTTTTTATTATACATTTACTTATTCCCACCTTCACTTTAATCTCAACCAAACATAGATCTATTATAAAAAAGTTGTCTTTGCTACCATTTGTTGACATAAAGTTCTCTTGTTGCGATTAGTGTGAAGCATCTGAGTTAATACTACTTCATTTTTTCTTTAAATAATTTAATCAACTTAAGTTGAAAAGTGTATATGTACATTGGTTTCCTATGACTATAATGGATGACATACTATTGTGTAAATTCTAGTTCTTACTGGGAAAACTCTCTGAATCAAAGGACTGGAATATATGTTGTCTTTATAAGGGAAATAAATTGTAAAAACCTTGAGTTTCAACTGGCATAAGCTTAAAGGATATGGTATCTTGAGATCGATTGCATACTATTTTAAGTCATCGATTGCATACATTTGAAACCTTGAGTTTCAAATGGCTTGTAAAGTTTGAGCACTAGTCAGTAACTTTCACGATTTGAATCTTGCAGAAGATTGAGTTCCCATGCTATATGGTTCATTCTAGGCTCATTCCCTTTATAGTTCGTATCCATTGAACTTCTGACGCATTTCATTTCATATTTATTTCGTTATAGATGTTCATGGCAAATGTGATGTAATTAGTATGTAATCTGTCTTCGACAGGATGTTTGAGAATCGTGGCCCACACATGGTGGAGAATGATTATACACCATTATCTGCACTTGATATCTTTGTGAAGGATCTGGTAAGACCTGATATTTACTAAAGGAACAATAGTCTATGTTATTACTGGAGGGTTTTCTGTTTTTGGGTTACTTAACAGTTCCCACACAAGTTTACATGATCATAATTCTTTTACAGGGCATTGTTTCTCGTGAATGCTCATCCCGCAGGGTTCCACTGCATGTGGCAAATATTGCACACCAACTGTTCTTGTCAGGTAGGCAGAAATAACCTACTCTTTGAACTCCATGCATATTTTCAAGCCTGGAGACAGATGTTTGGCAATAGCTTATACTTATCACCTCCTCTAAAGTGTTTGGTATAAGTTATATGGAAGTGTATGTTTGCACACTCTGGCTCCAAGTTATGTTTTAATCATTTTGATTAAACCAAAATTAATGTAATTATTTTAATAAATCCAAATTGATGAAAAGGTGAATCAAAATTTCAACTGCCAAATTTAGCTTTTAAAAAAATTGTTACAAATAAGTCCAATTTATTTCATTTAATTACATATAACCTCTCAGGGGCAAAATCAGATTTTTGAATTTTTTTGCTAATGACGTCATCTTTTCCCATTAAAAAGTGAACAAAGTGATTGATTTATCAGATAGAGGCTGACGACAGACAATAGGGGAAAATATTGGTAATTATTCCTAAGTTTATGTACTTTGGCCTTAAACCCTGAAGAGATCACTATAATTACCATTTTATGACAATAATAGTAGCCGTGTTTTTGTACTACTAAAAATTGAAGGTGTTTGGAAACACTTTTCAAATGGACTTTTAGCCTTAGAAGTCCATTTTGATAAAATTTGTGTGTTTGGTGAATGATTCGAAAAGGACTTTTGGATAAGTTAAGGTTTGGAAAAGCCCTTTTTGAAGAAGTGGGAATTAGTGACTTTCTCCTAGTGGTTTCCCCACTTTCATTATCATGGTTAGTGGAATTTATTATTTTACAAATTTACCCTCAATTTTCCTCTAAAAAGAACGTGAGAATTCTCATATACCTCACATACCTCCCTCATAAAACACTCTTAACATTTTGTCAGAGGTTGAACACTAAAAAAACTCGAAGGTAGGTAATCTTCTAGGGTAATTATTTACTATTTTTTAATTTGCTATCTGGAATCTTTCATTTTAAATTACTCTTTAATACATTTTTATGAATGTTTTATTGAGTTACATCGATTTTTACCTGATTTTGTACCTTTATCACTCTTTCGAATATGTGTTTGTAAATAAAAAAATCTTTTATATGTGTAATATATTTATAATTATGTATTTTAATAATATACAATTATTAAAATTTGTAATGACATATTTACTTGTAATGATATATTTAATAATATACTCGAAATTGAGAATAATATATTTATTATTGCTAAAATTAGTCCAAATTTCAACTAACACTTTTTTATTAAGAGGTCGAGCTTCAACTCATAATTTTCATGATAGTAAGATGATAATTCTTAGAAATTAGCTTTTATAATATAAATCGACTTGAAAATGTGAAGCCTTAGTTGAATCAATTTTTTTATAATATCAATATATATTAATAAAATGTATCAAATGGCACGATGGTTGCAAATATTGATAATGGCAATATTATAATAAATTGTTAATTAAGCATTTTTGAGCTAGTTTACCAAACACATTCTTGTATAAGAAAATGGACTTTTGGTTCTAAAGCACTTTTTAAAAAATGTGTTATCAAACACTTAGTGTAATGTAGAAGCACTTATCTAAAAAGTCCATTAAAAAAAGTCCATTTTCTAAACGAACTTTTCATGAAAAAGTGCTTCCAAACACATCCATTATTTTTGTGCAAGTTATTTTATATAGTACTCTCCAAATGAGGTGACTCTATCATGAGTTGTCCTCCCTGCTGTATCTTGCTTTTCAGCTAGTGTATTGTGATGAAAATGAATCGCCTGTGCTTAAAGTTCTGCATGTGGGTGATGGGAACAGGAACAGGGATACAGTTGATAGTTTCTACGAAATGTGAACTTCCAGAAGTTCTATCCCCGGAACATTCTTAATCATATAGAATTATGTATATTTATAACATGAGATAGATAGAAGTGCTGGCTCAAGCATGTTTGGCCACGGACAAAACATTGCTTTTGCTTTGCTTACTTAACCTCTTCTGACAGATCAAATATGCAAAATATACTCGTCTCAGATCATCTAGCTGTCGTACAATGGAACTTCATGATGTATATACTCATCTTTGAATGCAACTCGACATGTTTCCTGGAACAGGTTCAGCTGCGGGATGGGGACGAATTGATGATTCTGCTGTAGTAAAGGTTTAAGCTCCTCATATTTCTAAAATTAAAAATTATCGTTTAAAACGTTTTCAAGTTTATAGTTAAATTGCATGTCAAAGTATTTGAATATTTCATGAATATAATTGCTTGGTAACTTGAGCAGTAATGAAACTAATTACATTTATGACTCATTTATATTTCATTAATACAATTGCTTGGTAACTTGAGCAGTAATGAAACCAATTACATTTTTGACTCATTTCTCTAAACTGCCAAAATTGTACAGGTCTATGAGACACTTACAGGAGTCAAAGTTGAAGGAAAGTCACATGCCTTGAGTAAAGAATCTGTTATTCGGTCTCTTCCATCGGAGTGGGCTGTGGATCCTACTGAGGATATTATTAAGCTTACCAAGAAAAATTTGAAGACTTTGGTTGTTTTGGATGACGATCCAACTGGAACTCAAACTGTTCATGACATTGACGTATTGACAGAATGGTGAGTCAACTAACTACATACTGTTGAGATTTCTTGTCAATAAACAATGTGCTAATTTATGAATTGAACAAACAAATGTTCTATATTAGAAATAGTAGTGTTAGCAATTGAATGATTTGGGATTCTGGAAACTCAATTAAATGATATTTCAGAACAATTTGATGGTGATAGAGTCAAAGAACTTAAAATCGTAGTTGTTCTACTCAAGGTGGAAGCCTTTGTCCTGGATAATATCCATAGAAGAACTTGAATACCAGGTTCATTGTGATAAAAAGAGCTTTTTGATGCTTGAGATGGAAGAAGAGGAGAATGCAAGTTAAACAAATTAAATTATTACCATTATGGTATGCTAGTCCACTCAGTAAAAAGAGTAGTATAGACAAACCTTTTGATTTTTCTTAACGATAGCGTCACATCCTCCATGGTAAAGCCCAAGTGTTAAGTTTTCACACATTTGAAAACTTGAAAACAAGATTTAAACAGTACTTAGCCAAATAGTGAATTTTGAAGGTCATGTGAGAAATGAATAAGTTGTTCAACATTGATAAAAGAAGAAAGAAAAATAGTTGTCTTACAGGCATACAGTATAAAAATATAACATTGAAGCTCTAGGATACTACTGTACCTGCATTAGGCTTTTCTTTCTTTCTTTCTTTCCACTCTTTTCAATATTGCAGCAGAGAGCTCTTGTAACCTAAGGAAATACTTCTCAATATGCCACAGATCTATCAAATCATCCAACATCTAGATGTAAATGAATCCAAACCCAGTATTCCTTAACCTGTAAATGAGAGTTATTATTTTATTCCGATAAGAGAAAATTGCAGTATTAGTCCCATAGGATAAGTTCTGTTCCAATTTATAACCCCATTATTTACAAATTAGTTCCATAGGATGTATTCTTTTGCATTCTTAGGAACCATCAAAATGAACATGAACCGTTAGTTCATCTTACTTGGTCTACATAAATTTCACAAACTCCTTAATGACGCGTGCATGCCACATGAGTATCCCATGCATTATTTAAGATGACACAAAAATCGCCAAAAAAGAAGAGAGAAACATATGGACTGTTTTTGCAACTCTGGAAACAATGGGATTAAAATTGCAATAAGCTTTATCTTATTGGGTCAATGTTGCATTCTTTTTTCTACCAATAATGTAGTCACTGACTTGCCCTCTAAATTCAGGAGTATTGAGTCACTTTCTGAAGAGTTCAGTAAAAGGCCTAAATGCTTTTTCATTTTGACAAATTCACGGGCAATGAGTTCTGAGAAGGTAAAATGGTTAACTATTTTCCCATTTCATTTTCTTGTTGAGAGATGAATGTTTTATTAGCAGAGCTCTCTATTGGTACAGGCTAGTGCATTGATAAAAGAGATTTGTAGCAATTTGTCTGCTGCTGCAAGGACAGTGGGCAACACTGACTACACAGTAGTTCTGAGGGGGGATTCGACGTTACGGGGTCATTTCCCAGAGGCAAGAACATGCTGATATACTATACCATTACTTTTTAACCTTTGAATCTTGTTATTCTTGATGACATTAATCTCGATATATAGGAAGCAGATGCAGCAGTCTCTGTAATTGGTGAGATGGATGCGTGGATAATTTGCCCCTTCTTTCTACAAGGAGGCCGCTACACTATTGGAGACATCCATTATGTTGCAGACTCTGATAGGTATTTTTGTTTTCTCTTCTCTTCCACTACATTATATTGTGTTGGAAATCAAGAATGATTTTGAAAATCACATTTGATGTGATTTAGATTAGGATCTAGATAATTGATGTAATTAGAGATTGATTGAGATTTGATTTGATTGTGATATGATTTGGAGTGATTTCCTCCATATTTATCACTTCTTATTTCACCTATAAATAGCGGTGACCATTGTAATTCATTTCTAAGAGAGTATGAAAGTTAAGTAGCCCTTTGGGCATTGTTTTGTGGATGTAGGCCAAATGGCCGAACCACGTAAGTATTGTGTCTTCTTCTCTCTTCATTTTTAGCCATGTATGAAATTCAACATATTGTCTGATGATAGCATGATTCTGGGAGCACTTTTTCTGCAGGCTCATTCCGGCAGGTGAAACAGAGTTTGCTAAAGATGCTTCTTTTGGCTATAAATCTTCTAATCTCCGGGAGGTTTAGTATTTTCTATAGTCTCTTTAGACCAGTAGCAAGCTTCAAATATTCTCAAAAAAAAAAATCATTGAGCTAATTGTTTGAAATTTTCAGTGGGTGGAGGAGAAAACCGAAGGTCGCATACCAGCAAGCACTGTGGCATCCATTTCTATCCAACTACTAAGAAAGGGTGGACCTGAAGCTGTTTGTGAACGTCTCTGCAGTTTGAAGAAGGTAAGATTTGTAACTTTTAATCAAGAAGTACTGCTTCATTTTCTATATTCCAGTTGATTCAACTTTCTGACAAACATGATTACGTCGTCCAAGTTTGCATACGGACGAGAGGAGATCTAATGCTATTTCCAGTTAATTCAACTTGCTGGCGATACACCAAGGAAAATAATATAGTACCTACAAAAATTGCAGTAAAACAACCTATTAATTGCACAAAGAATAAGTTTGATTTATTGCTTTATCATGATAAGGCAATAACTCACCATGAGATTTCTTCAACAATTGCTGATCCGATGAAACTCTTCTGAACATGGGCTGACATGGACCAAAGTTTGGTCACCTAACCATGTCATAATAAGATTAACTTGAAAGTCTTTTCTGAAGTAACAAGAAAGTGTTGAGGCTAATCATTTTCAAGCAAATACTTCATTAGAAAAGCTCAGCTAAAGTGTGAATCCAAAGTTTTTAAACCATTTTATTGATCAGGGAATATTTTTTTTGAAGAAGTTGGTTTCAGCACTTTTATGTAGAACAAACAGTGAGATTATGAATAAAGATGACAATATTTTAACAGTACCATTCTACTCCTGCCGCAACTCAGTAATGATAAGTCGGGGAAAAGAACGGGAAAACTTGCTACCACATAGGATTCGAGATTAGTTAACTACAAATCCATCACAGGCCGCAATTCACGCACATTCTAAAACACTGTCAAACCAAGAAAGAGATCTTCTTATCCTTGAAATCATCAATGTATCAGATGTCTGAACTTAATGCTTACATATACGATATCAAAATTTTCTTTAATGACCACCTCGAACTATTTCCCAAAAGGATAATCCCATTTAACTACACACAAACGAAGAGCATATGGGATTGGGGTCCCAGGTCATCGCTACACTGTTCCTTTGTCTGTGATCAATTAACTGAAGAACTCATAAACTTGGCTCTACATTATTTGACATAAGTAGCGGAGTTCCCTTATTCTATTGTTTATAATCACTTCCATTGTGAGACTTATATAAATTCTATTGACGGAAACAGGGGTCTACATGCATAGTTAATGCTGCTAGTGAAAGAGATATGGCTGTATTTGCTTTAGGAATGATTCAGGTTAATATTTCTCTCTTTTTGCTCTCTGCTGGAAAGCTCTTTCACTTTCAGCTATATTTAGTTGTCATTAATTTTGCATCTCTCTTCTAGGCAGAACTGAAGGGAAAGAGTTTCTTATGCCGCACAGCTGCTAGTTTCGTTTCAACTCGGATTGGAATCATCCCAAAAGCTCCACTTTTGCCCAGTGATCTGGGAATATCACGAGAGAGGGCTGGTGGACTTGTTATTGTTGGTTCATATGTTCCCAAAACTACAAAACAGGTTCAAATTGCTAGACAAATGTACTATAGTAATTATATAGATATCAATTTTCAGAATGAGAAAAGATTCCCTAATCCACAGGTTGAAGAACTACTGTTGCAAAGAGGCCATTCCTTGAAACGGATTGAGGTATTTCAGTTACTTTTTTTTTTAATTAAGGAACATATCTCCTAGTAAATTATATATCAATTGAGTGCAGAGAGGAGGAGTTTACAAAGAAAGAATGAAATTTACAACCTGTACTTTCTTTATTGCATAGGTTTCCGTTGATAAAATTGCCATGAAATCAATAGAAGAAAGAGACGAAGAAATCAATCAAACAGCTGAGATTGCTGATGTATACCTGAGAAGTGGCAAAGATACTCTTGTAATGACTAGTCGACTGCTTGTTGTCGGGAAAAGTGAGTTCCTTTGAAGTTGATTATTTACTAATATCCAATCCTGAGGCACCATATTCTGTTCACTAAGTTTCAAAGAAGATTATTATTTCGTTTCTCTTATGTTTGGATGCTGTCAATAAACTTTAATATGTACAACAGCTGCTTCTGAAAGTTTAGAGATCAATTCCAAAGTAAGCTCTGCGCTGGTGGAAATAGTGCGCAAAATAACTACAAGACCACGTTACATACTTGCAAAGGTACTTATTAGATGTATTAGGACTATGTATTTTTCTTCACATCCCTTACAACACATATCTTAGAGAAGAAAGGCTCCATACTTTCATAGGGTGGAATTACCTCCTCGGACCTTGCAACAAAGGCTCTAGAAGCAAAACGGGCCAAGGTAGTGGGCCAAGCTCTAGCTGGGGTGCCCTTATGGCAGCTAGGTCCAGAAAGCAAGCATCCAGGCGTCCCATACATTGTTTTTCCTGGTAATATGACTACTTGGAGAATGCATCATCAGTTTCCTGTTGAATATTCACTTTTTTCACCATTAACATAAAATATTTCAACTCTCAGGAAATGTTGGTGACAGTACAGCTGTTGCTGAAGTCGTAAAACGTTGGACGCGTCCAGGCAGGCTTTCAACTAAGGAACTTCTTCTTGTAAGATCTCTTCAGTTAGAGTAGTTCCCCTTTTCTTCCTTTCAGACACTGACTATCTGGTACATGTAAAAGAACGCAGAGAAAGGGGGGTATGCTGTTGGAGCTTTTAATGTCTACAATATGGAAGGAGTTGAGGCAGTTGTTTCTGCAGCAGAGGAACAACGAAGTCCCGCTATCTTGCAGGTCTGAATTGGCTATTGCCTTTATATTTGATCACTATTTCAGAGTTGTATATGTAGGGCTCCAATTTCTGTGAAGATGTCTTGATATCCTCGATATTCTTGCATATCTTTATGTGTGTTACATAAAATGTATATGCTTCCTTTCACGGAAAGAGTAATGGCTTTTATATCTTCACAGTGCATGAAGATCTCTGCTTCCCCCTCCATGCTCATTGCCTGGAGATGCACTGAAATTTAACAAAATGCTAATAATAGTTGCATAAGTAATATGAATCTAGGTATTAATGGGATTAAACAATTCAAAATCCGCAGGTTTTACTGATTTTTTAAGGACATGGTTAGGGCATGAGTTACTGTAACCTCCACTGTTAAAACTTTATGCTCTGTGCATTTGATTTTGGTGGGGAAAAAGAAAACCAAAAGGATGAAAACATAATGCACAAGTAATATCATTTGAGATAAACATTTTCATTCTTGCTAAAATAAGGACCAAACAAAGGGTCAGTCTTTTCCAATTTGTTTTAATAACAATTTTCACCTCTTTCCATCAAGTTGTTTAGAAAGACCAGGGTTCCATGGACTGTTTGAATAATATGCTATAAGTTTTTTTTTTTCTATTATTAATCAGAAATACGAAATGTCAAAATCTTTCCATTATCAGTCACCTTTTGTATATGTTCCTTTTTTGAGCATTCTTCTTAGACTTTTATATAAACTAGTAAATAGCACGTGCGTTGCATATGAACTCTATAACTTGGTTTATGTTATTCCTATATATATATATATATATATATGTACAGAGAGATGTTACTCTCAAAACAAATCATTAAATCAAATAAAGCTTGTTGAGAATTGGAACTATTAAATAAAATTACTTTTCTTAGTCCTCTTTAATTTTTATTGATTTTGACGAATATTTTCTTCCTTTGCTATTCGGCCACTTCTTTCTTGACACTGCAATTATCTCTTCATCATCACTCAAACATGGAAGATATATATGATCTTTTTTCTTCTTTATTACGATAAAAAGCATTTTCGAACCTAATTTATGTCGGTCGGGGCAGTTTGGTATACAATATGTTAATTTTTACCCCGGAGTACCAAACCTTTATAAATTGTGACAAGTATATCGGAAAACTAGTTTGACTAGGTTGTGCACCCGAGTACATATATGCTACATGATATGCATTTTGCAATATGCTATAGCATTTTATGCATCCAACAACCTATATTTTGCATTATATCTGCATTGTGGTACACAATATAAGTCATGCCTAAGACTAAATTATTCCTCCGGTGGACTTATTTTTCACAATTTACAAAGACCGGGTAGTTGAGTGTAAAAATTAATGGGTATATACCAAAATGCTTATACTGACATGATATGGTGTATTTTTTGTATAATCGCATAAGAATGATTTGTTTTTAACATTTCCAGTATTTCCCTTAAACAATTACATGTATTCTACTAACTAAAATGTGATTAATATTCTACTTCGGTTAGTTACGTAGTTATTAAGATTTTCACGCTTAGGATTAAAAGAAATTTAATATTGTCTTATTTTAATATATATTGCGGAATGTTTATCACATTAAGTAAATTATTAAATAAATTGGAGTGATTTTATTATAGAGCCTTTAAATAACTACACATCTTATTGCTACAGAATTCAAAAATTGTATTCATTATTTTGTAATTTTATTATATAGTCCTATTACAACTTCTCATTATTTATTTGATTTTTTTGCCATTAAAAAGTGAATTGTATAGGAACATATAAGGTAGATAAAAAATTCAAAGAAACACCCATACTTGTATAATAGACTAGTAAATAACATGTTCGTTGAACATGAAGCCTATAATCTTGTTAAGTTATTCATATATATATATTATTGTTCAACTTAAAAGATGTTAATAATTTAAATTAACTAAATAAACTATCAGTTAATAAGTTAGTTATTTGAAAAATAAAATATTGATTGATATGAATGAATTAATCCAATTTTTTGAAAGAATTAAGTTAATTAAAAAGTGAAACATGAATAATGAAATAACACGTTCGTTGAACATGAAGCATATGATCTCGTTAAGTAATCATATATATATAATATAGTTGTTCTTCAACTTAAAAGATGTTATTAATTTAAATTAACTATCACATAAGAGGTTAGTTATTTGAAAAATAAAATATTGATTGATATGAATGAATGAATTAATCAATTCTTGAAAGAATTAAGTTAATTAAAAAGTGAAACATGAATAATAATGTAACTAACACTTTTATATAAATTCAAGATAGGTTAATAATGATGTAACTAACACTTTTAACTAACACATATTTTGGAGTTCTAGTGTAATTATACATCTTATTTTTAGATATATATAACTTATTTTTATTAGTTAATATTTATTATTTGACTCTTTCAAAAGTAAATATGTAAAGGCATATTTGGTAGATCAAAATTTTAAAGAAACACATATACTTAATAGAATAGATAGATAGATAGATTAGAATTTTATTTGTTTAAATCTTCAAAGACATTGTCCTGGACTGATTGTAATAGTTACCTACTTTGGTTTTTAATACAAGTTGGAATAAACATACTCCATTAGAATCTACTGTAGAATTACAGAAGATTGTTTCAAACAATACTTTATGATCGTAGGTCTTAATCCAAGTAAATGGAAGGAAAAGCTATGGAAGGACTGAGGATATTGCAATGCCACTTCAGTTTACGGACAAAACACCTATAAAACAAAACAATTATTAGACCTAGTAAATCATATAGTAACTTCAGTTAGCCTTTAACTAGAATGAAAAAGTGAATTATTTCTGATTCTTGGTTGTTATTTCATGTTCATTTCTTTTGTGTGCATTTGGTCAAAACCTTCAACTTGAACGTAACCATTTGTTTTTGTATTTGTAGATCCATCCTAGCGCGTTGAATCATGGAGGAGTTCCATTGGTGGCCTGCTGCATCTCCGCAGCGGAACAAGCAACTGTAAGTGGCACTCCACAATTTAGAAACCAACAAAAATATGACGATAATGTGCGGAAGAATATAAAACTCGAAACCCCAACCCCATGAATGATGTTTTGGCATTTCAAACATGCACTAAAAAACGAATTTAAATTAAAGACTTGATTACATTATTGTTCGTATGATTTTGATGCATCACCACCTCGTGGATGATGACTCTAGGAATCACACTAAGAAAAAGTATGGGACCTCCTTCAACAGCAGGGGCGGCGACTACTGAGTTGTTTTCTAACCTATGAATTGCAAACCTAGTTGTGTGTTATATTTTTGGGACTTTAGGGGTTTTATTCCTAATAAAAGTCTGGCCTTCCAATTGAGTTTCCAGACCCCTTAGTGGACGGCCAACACTGGTCTGGCCAAGCCAACCCGATGCACTTTATTAATTGATTTGTCAATGCAAGATTAATCAGTTAATCTCCAATTAATCTATTATAGCTCTTATTAAATTAATTAAATTATCTGAATAAATAATCTAATTAATTATTATTAAATCCAGTTAAATAATATAATTAATTACCTCGTGATTTCCTTTGTTGATTCCCACAACCAATGTGAAATTACTAGAATGTCCTTACATAGTATTTAGAGAGAAAATGTCATGTTCTTCTTCATGTATCGCGACTCGGCTGAACCTTTTGATGAGGATTACCGCATACATATAAGCACTTGTATCCGATCGAGGGAGAGTCATGAATGTCAAACCCACAGGATTTGGTGTTGTATATGAGATCATTGTAAGGACTGAAATTTACTTGCCTCCAACTGCATTTTTCGATGTTGCATTCATTGTATAATCGAAAAACTTGTTAGATGGATTTCGTAGTGAGTGATTGAGTTCTTCAATGATCCCATTGGGTTGCAGCTCATTTCGATACATGGCCCGTCAGCTCATGCCAACCAGCTCTATTAATGATTCAATCTCTTTTGCTCATGAATTACCTCACTGCAACCTATTTTGATATATTGGTCGTGATTCATATGATTAGATTACGGCGAGTCGTGTTTGGGTACATCAATTTCATCGATTATACCTAAATCACAAGCCTCACTAACTCATAGTGTCTTGACGAGCATTTTCTTGTTAGAGTTTGTGGCGATTAATTCGAATCTTAATGCTCCTGATTAAGTTTCATTGACTTGCGAACCCAGTTTTAGAGATTAAGTGTTCAACACTTGCAGTGCTACCTAAAGTGGAAGGTCAAGAGATCTCGTGGACATGTTTCTCAATTTCTAGTTTGAGAGATGGAAAGCAACCTCAAAAAGAGTGACATACTTGTTAATGCCATTAAGAGAGAGGATTGCAAATTTAGTCCCACAGGATATTACGATTTTGGTTTTAGCCCCACATTTTACAAAATTATAAAAACAGTCCCAATAATCTGATAAGGTTGCAACATTATAAGATTGCAACATTGGTCCTTTTCTTAATCAATGTTAGTCCTATATTTTATTTCTGTAATTTAAAACTGCATTTTGACCCTTGAACCGTACAAGATGTATCAAACACCCCGTTAAACAAATATCATTATCACTTACTCAAAAAATTTGAAGAAAATGAAAATGGTTGAGGAAGATGGTGATTAGGTTATGTTATGAACGTGAACGTCTTGGCAAAATCTATATGTTCTCCTTTTTAATTTTAATTTTTTTTCAGGTGGCAAGAGATAAATAATATTTGTTTAGGGGGTTTTACAATAACTTGTTTACTTGAAGGGGTAAAATGCAATTTATAACAACAAAAACAAAGTATGGGATTAATATTGTTTTTAAAAGTGACTAATATTGCAACTATTGTGAAATACCGGGACGTTTTTAAAATCCTCTAAAGTGTGAGACTAAAACTAGAATTGTGATGTCATATGACTAAGATTAGGATTTTGCCAAGCTTTACATGAACCAACTCAAAGCATTTTATAAATAACCAAATATTTTTGCAATTCAAGATTGTGCCCAAATTTCCTATCCTTTGGCATCGAAGGCACACACTTGAGAAAATCTGAAAGAGGCAGTTATACTACATAAAAAAAGGTGATCAGAAATGGGTAGCTCTGTTAGTACATTAATCGATTAAATTGGAGAGCTCCTTCAGGAGCCTCTCTACATATGGAAATACAAATCAAATAGTGTACTCGTTCGCATTTGTGGGATTCTGTTGGCCAAATTACCTGTTAAAATTTTTAAAAACAAAATTGATTCGATCACTAACTTGATTCATAATCTCATATTAATCTCACAGTTGAAATTTGTGCATACTTTCAGCTGAATTTATCCTATTTATTTGTAAAAAGTTAGTTTGTGAAAAAAATAACTGAATAACATTTCAGAGATTTTAAAATATAGAACAAGGCTAAGTTTTTTTCTGGCCTTTTCCACTGGTAAATAATTAATTTTCTGCGACAGGTTCCTATTACAGTTCACTTTGACCACGGAAGTTCGAAGCAAGAATTGCTGGAAATTCTGGAATTGGTAAGTTTTTTTGGCCTAAATTCTTTGTCCCAACCCTTCATGGTTATTAATGCATGATATGATGTTCTAATCATGGCAGGGATTTGACTCAATCATGGTTGATGGTTCACACCTACCCTTAAGGGAAAATATTGCATACACCAAATATATTTCAATCCTAGCTCATACAAAAAATTTAATGGTAGAAGCTGAGTTGGGGAGATTGTCTGGAACAGAAGATGACTTAACAGTAGAAGATTATGAAGCAAAGCTAACTGATATCAACCAGGTTGTCCTAAAAGACAGAAATAAAAGAATATTTCCTTCTAGCCATCACTGTAATGATATTTCATGCTCACAATCCTCGTGCATTTGTAAATTTCAGGCTAATGAATTCATTGATGCAACGGGTATAGATGCTTTGGCTGTTTGCATAGGAAATGTTCATGGAAAATACCCTGCAAGTGGCCCAAAACTCAGACTTGATTTGCTTAAGGTCAAGTACTTATATTTGGAATATTCTTTTCCTGTATGTATGGCTGAGGTTAAAAGCTCCTTAAAACAGCTTATAAGCTTTTATAAAGTGTGTGTTGATTTTTTTGCTAAAATAATTTATAAGCTCTCAATTAAGTTGCCAGGAGCGATCCTAAAAAAAAGGATGAAACCCTAATTAAATTTCGAAGAGTTTATAAGGTAGAGAGCTAATAAGTTCAAAAACATCTTATAATTATAAACAGTAAGAGCTTATAAGCTCTTCAAATAAGCTTGAGATATGAGATGTGAGCATTATCTATTTTAGATAATACCCCTCATCCCATATGCTACCAATTATTTTCAATTCGAGACAGTTTTACAGGCTTAAACATGGAAGGTGTTTTTTCTGTGTCGTTATGGAGTTGGATATAATTTGTCTTTGGTTCCATGAAACAACTCATACCAACTATTAGTAGTCCTGAGATGACCATTGATTTTCTCCTTTACTGCTAAAGGCTTTTTAAACCTCAGATTTTAGTGAATGAAGCACTAAGAAAAAAACTTAATAAATTCTTTGATCTAAGAATAGGTTTATTGAGACATATGTAGTCAATTTTGAGTAGGGAAATGCAAGATGTTAAAATACTCTATTGATTATCTAGTATAGATAAAGGTATAATAATTTCAAATTCTTGTAAAATTTGCTTTGTATTGTTTTCTCCAGGATCTATATGATTTGAGTTCAAAAAAAGGTGTTCACGTAGTTCTTCATGGCGCTTCCGGCTTGCCAAAGGATATTGTGGAGGTAAGTAAAACATAAAGCTGAACAGATTCGTATGGGATAATTACATGCACACCTCCTCACTTATTGAGTAATTACCCCACGCTCCCTGAGATTTTGCAAGTTACTAACATACCCCCTGACAAATCCTGGAAAATCGAGAAACAGGGTTGGAATTATAATCTGTTTTTCACTAACATTGGATGAAATTGTAATATGCTTTTCACAAATCGGTTGACCACTATTTAAAACAGGAATGTATAAAGCTGGGCGTGAGGAAATTCAATGTGAACACGGAGGTTCGCAAAGCTTACATGGACTCGTTAAACAACAGCCAGAAAGATCTGGTCCAAGTTATGACATCTGCAAAGGAAGCCATGAAAGATGTAATTGCTGAGAAGATGCATCTCTTTGGCTCCGCTGGTAAAGCATTTTAATCTTAGCAAAGTGCTGAGATCTTACAAATAGAAGACAATTTGTGAACCAAATGAAGCTGGTTTGAATTTAACATTATTCAGTACTCATTTCATTATTTCTCAAGAAAAATAAAGCTTGTATTACCTCGTAATATTTTTTATATAGGAGGAAATTATTTCCCCTTTTCTATTTGACTAGAAACAATCACGTGCTACGCACGTGATCATAGTATTGAAAAAAAAATCTAAATGAATAAGTAGAAATTAATATTCAAAAGACTTTAAAATATTTCTAATAGTAGGAAAAACTTTAGTCAATAATTTGTTGATAGTTGTTTAAGTTATTATTGTAATATAGTTCGATGTAAAAAAAAATTTAGTTTAACATAATTAATTTTTTTTTATTATGTAGTCACCAAATAACAATACATTGTAGCCTTAAATTAATGTAAAATAACATAAAACTATTCGTGTTTCTTAATTTGCATAGACTTATTTTTTTTCTATCACTTTTTCTAATAAAGTAGATAATATATATATATATATAGTACCTATTTATGTAGTGTATATCCTAACATAGAGCATAATTCTTAATTTGATACTAAAAAGGCGAAATTACTTGCAATATTAGTACTCATAAATATGATTTTCTCGTAAATTTCAATATAGAGTATATTATTTGCAAAAACACACTTCAGTTACTTCTTCGATTTTAATTCATTCACTTATAAGTTTGTAAGTTATTTTAATAACTTTAAGATGTACCAACTTCTAATATAAGAAGAAAGGTAATTTTTGCCAAAAAAAAAAAAATTGTACTTACAAATTTCAGTTAAAACTCAAATTTTGTAATGTAAATCTATAAAATGAGGATAAAATGAGTATATGTTTTAAATATGATGGGTAATTTATTCATTTTTCTTCTTGTTATATGTAAAACCTCATGCTTAAAAATTATAAGTGTGAGGACTTAATTATATCGTATATTATAACTTCTCAAATATATATTTATGCTTAATAAGCACGTTGTCTAAGTAATCTTAAAAAAATGTGGGAATCTAATTATTATTTTTTTGACTAAATAATTTTCTACTATTATAAATTTTTTTCTTAATAAATCTTAATTATGCTATAGTTTGAATATGTCTACAATAATGTTTTAGTCTATTTTAATGTAAATTAATCTTTAGAAAGAATCTGAGTACTTTTCTAGAATGTTAATATATATCATCATGAATCAAATATATTTATAACGTAAATTTATCACTCATACATACAAGTAAATTTATTTTGTGTGCATGTTTATAAATCTTTTGAAATATTAAATGTATAGTACTGCATCAATATTGTATCCCCACCAAAAAAAATTAGTATTTTTTTCACATTTTTACATTTATTATTTATTTCAAATTAATTACAAAGCATATTTGAACTTCTAATAATATACATAATGGTAATACATTTGAGTGCTTATATATCCTTATAAGTATTTATGAGCAAACAAAACAATATTCATATATTGCCTAAAAATATATATAATATATTTAAAATAGAAGTATAGATCTTTAACATCAAATATAATATTGCTTTTGTCATATTTTTTATTTTTCTTTCGTTTATAAATATGTCAAAATAAAGTTTAATTTCTTTAAATGAAAACTTCATCTTACTTCAAAACTACTCATTAAATATTGATATAATACGAATAATGATAACAAAAATTAAACATGAAATAAATAATTTTTATATTTTCAGATTAATCTCATCAAATTACTTACCATTTTGTCAAAATATACCTTTAAATTGGGATGATAGGAATGTTATCTTAGAGAACAGAGCTTTTGCTTTAATGTTTTTCAACTTATACCCACCACTTTTACAATCCTTTTGTTAAGTTTTCAAAACCAATCTATATAGAATTTTAAATAATTTGTTGAATAATTATATTTTGCACATAATTTAAATATTTTTAATTATTAATTAACATAACATTTCAACTTATTACTATTTATTTCGCCATCCTAACAATCTTTTCGAAATTGCTGTGAATTTCACTATGAAACTTCATATTTCTTTATGTGGTAACATAAAGTTTTATGTACTTTGAGAGTGGAAAGGAAAAAAAAGTTGTAGATTTTATATTAGTTAAACAAACTTGCTTATGTGCATGTATTTAAATTAGATATACAATATTCACCACATTCTCATTAAAGTTTCATAATTTTATATTCAACCACGTCTCTTTTACATATGTTATTCACTCGAGTACATTTGAATGTGTTTGAATTTATAGATATAATAAGTAGTATTAGTCACATTTATTCTACAAATGTGGTACTATAATCTGTTTAAATAATAATTAATATATAAATATAAATAAATATAAATATAAAACGTACTGTTATCTATTTGGTTATCCTTGTATAATAATTGGTTAGTCCCTCTTGTACCTGAATTTGTTGAAAAAGAGGTCTAATTAGCCTACCCAATATGAATAGATGATAATAATTGGTTAATCTCTCTCGTACACGAATTTACTTCAAAAGAGGTTTATTAGCCTACCCAATCCCAATGTGAATAGATAATATAATTGATTAGACTTCTAAAAACTTTTTACAAATTGAGTTATTATAAATAGAGTCCTAATTGGTTTATTTTTCAAATGTTATTATAAGTAAGGATGGATATGTCTTTTTACATAGGACTTTACCCAATTTTATTATTCACACATTTATATAGGAGATAGATGTACAACGTGTTATATAAAGCCCACTTTTATTATCATGAATATTTTGAGGAAGGCCACTTACATCTACGACTGAGTTATATTCTGTATATCAATATTAGTTACTTTGATGTATATACAATTACTTAATATTTCTAAGCATATATCAATATTTACATAAATTATATAATAAACAATAAAATTGTAAATATCTACAGTTGCAGAAAACAGAAAAATGTTTATGTGACAATCTATATCTATACTCTATATCTATATCTATAGTTCTATATATATACTATTATAAACGTATGGATGTGTTTCTTCCCATTGTGAAAAGACTATTTATTTAATCCTTTATAAAAAGTGAATGCTATAACTTACACCTCTAACATTAATTCCCACTAATCCTATTATTTAACTAACAAATGAATACAATAAAGTACACCCCTAATATTTGCTCCCACTAATCCTAACATTTAGTTCCCATTAATTGGGATACACTATTTTCATAATAATAATAATTTTTTTATAAAAATGTTCTAATATTTATTCAAATTATAAAATTCAATTTTGAATCTTTTAGTCGTGAGGAGCTGGATGAGAAGAAATAATAATAATTTTAAAAAAGTATAATTTAAAAGTATTACACATTTATACTTTCAGTACCCACTTTTGAGAACGTCCAGACTCCAGTCCCAAAGTCACTGAATTTTGGCACTGAATGGGGTAAGTCGCAAGTACCTGGACTATGTGATGTACTTTATCTGCTTGGTGGCGGGCGGGCATTTTACTAGAGGTTTCTAATTTACCCTTGTGTGATTCCTATTGAAGCATATACTCGGAGGGGTGGGTGCAGGGCAGACGATTTTAAAGTACACTCCGCGTTCATTAGATAGAGAAGATCACCAAGATTTCGTGATCCGCTGCCGAACTTATTCCAAATATTCCAAGAGCTCGATTTAATTTGAATAAATATTAGAACATTTTTATGAAAAAAATATATTATTATTATGAAAATAGTGTATCCTAATTAATGGAAACTAAATGTTAGGATTAGTGGTAGTAAATATTAGGGATGTACATTATTGTATTCATTTTTTAGTTAAATGATAGGATTACTGAGAATTAATGTTGGAGGTGTAAGTTATAGCATTCATTTTTTTATAAATGGTTAAATAGTCTTTTCACAATGGGAAGAAACACATTATATTATTTTAAAACTTCTTTTAAATATTTCTTATAATTTCATTGTATATAACCAATTTCCACATGCAAATGCATATGCATTTTGCTAGAAATTGTTGAGTAATTAAAAAGAAAAACTTCATACTTACCAATTTATGGGAAATCATCTGATTCCATTAGAAAGTTAATGATCATCAAAGAGACACAATATTTTAAACGTTAAAATATTAATATTTTATACTCCTTTAAATAGAGACATAGTGAAAGGTTGCATTCTCACTCCAAATTATTTTAAGTAATAATCCTTTTCAATTATCCAACCTTGCTAATTTGATTTTTTGTGTTGTAAACAAAATTCGAATGTTTTTTCCTTTCTAATGATTTTATTTTTAGTCTTTTTTTACATTGATATAAAATTATTTATGAAAAAGTTTAACCTAAAATTATGGTTCGTCGAAATCTCCTATGTATAACTTATAAAAAAAAATTATTTACATATATTTGAATATACAAATAAAACAATTATATAATCATAGAAACTAATATATTATCAAAAAAAAAAAAAGATAGGATCAATGCCATAACTATAGAAAATGTCCATGTTTGTAAACTATATATAATTTTAAAATGTAAATGTTATCTAACGTAGTTTTAGGACAATTATTGACTAAATATATAGGAAAAAAAATAATTCAACCTAAAAAAGATATTTTTAATATAATTTTTTTAAGCAAATAAATTAAAAAAAGCTTGACAATAACTGAAATAGCTAAATGTATTGTATTATTTAATAATTTTATTTTACTTTATATAAAAATTATTTTAACGCCATAATTTTATTTTACTTTATTTAAAAATTATTTTAACGTGCGGATGCACGTGCATTTTACTAGTGCCAAATAAAAGCATGAAAGTCTAAAAAACTTCAGTCTCATTCTAAGATACTAATCATGTAAACTCCATAAGAAAAACAGTAAAAAAAGGAAGAAACATAATGAGTTCTTTACTCATAATTTATAACATTGGACAAATCATCCCAAAATTCGTTTTCTCAATAGTTCATATAGAAAATCACATCAGAAACCAAAGATTATCTAGTTTAAACATCAATAATTAAGCATTCTCGTCTTAAGCTATCCGGTCTGCGGCTGCAGCAGCTTCTGTGCAACTTGCTTCATCGTCGGCCTCCCAAAAGTGACTCCACAATTCACGAAATCGCTAATGTCAACAACATCAGCAATGTATCCTGTGGGCCCGTGTCCCACAAACTCGCCACGAAAACATTCTCAGCCAGTCCTTGATTCATCAACATGCAAGCCCACGACACGATATTGAATCCATCCTCGTGCAAAAAAAAACAAAGGATCAAGAGCACTCTTATCAGACATTAACTCGAACAAAACGACGCCATAGTTGTAAACATCCGCCTTATCCGAGACACGCCCCGTCAGCACGTACTCGAGGGCTATATACGTGTCCGACCCAGCCACAGGCGCTAAAAGACGAGCATGTTATATACTCGCTAAAACGTTGGATAAAGTCATTTCACAACGAGGAATCATTGTTAGAAATTTAATCGAGAATGTGAAATATTCGAAATATGGAGGAGATAAAAAAATACATGGCTGTTTGTCCTCAACATGAAACTGTGGTGCCCCTTGCTGTCTCGCGGCGGTTAGCCGTTTAACCGCCATGGCTTTTTTTCGAAAACCACGTCAGCATGGTAGGTCGAACTCGCCATTTCCAATGCAGTATCTTCTGTTGAAATTCTCCGTTGCCTGGACAATGATGTCATAAGTCACCTACACACCTATGTTGTTAAACATTGTCACTTTGTTCGTCTGAGGTGATGCATCAGAAATGTCGATTCTTGTAATTACTTTCATGTTTCTGGAACAACAGAATTTGATTAGTAAAACTATACCAACTGCAACACTTGTTGTTCCAGATATTATGATTGTCACAGAAATTAGAGAGTCCCTTTTCTATGATTGTCATAGAAATTAGAGACAGTCCCTTTTGGATATTTCTAGAATGATGCCTTTGTTTGTGAGGCGGAGGTGGTGTATTCGGCTGCTTACCTCTCTCCCTGGCACAACTACTAATACAGATGTTAAAGGAAGAAAATGATTTCCCAAAAGAGTATCACATGTTGTTTCCTTCTCTTCAATAGCCTCCGGAGTTTGATATGTCGAGTTGTTGTAGCTCAACTCGAGCAAAACAAGAGATTTTATTTTATCAAAATTCGATATAACTTGTACATCACATTTCCTTAAAGAGCTTTACATAACGGTCCAGCGCCATTTCGTCTCACCCAATGTTATAATAGCGCTGGTTTGGAGATTCTCTAACCTTCTAAAACATCTATACACACAATGAACAACACAATTTCATATATCTTTAGTTTTCACATGCAAAATTTGGACATCACTGGAAAATCATAGCATTTTAACACCAAATAAATGCATGAAAATTTAAGAAACTTTGGTCTCATTCTAAGATACTAATCATGTAAATTCTATAAAGAAAACAATAAATGAAGGAAGAGCCATAATAAAGTCTTAACTTATAATTTATAACATTAGACAAATCATCCCAAAATTCGTTTTTCAATAGTTCATATAGAAAATTAAATCAGAAACCAGAGTTGATCTAATTGGAATATCAATAATTAAGCATCCTTGTCTTAAGCTATCTGGTCTGCAGCTGCAACAGCTGCTGCGCAACTTGCTTCATCGTCGGCCTCCCATAAGGCGACTCCACAGTACACGAAATCTTACAATTTTCACAAGTAAAGCTCAAAACTTTTACGTATTATGCATTTTCACCTGATAAATATAATTGGTTAGTAAAATTAATTCACAAAAATAAAAATATTTTAATATTAAATTATTAAAAATTATATTAATCACGTTTCGATATTCAAAAAATCATTCACAATTATATATGTTATTTAATTAACAACTATTATAAGAATTTATATAAGTAGTAAACTTTTTTGTTTATAATTCAATTATAAACTAAAATAAATGTATAAATGAAAAGAAATATAATTAATAGGGTATAATTATAACTATATAAAATCATTATGGGTTAAATAATTCAAACTTTATACACTTATAAGGGACTAAAACGAAAATAATAGAAAATAAAATGACCAAATTTTTTTAAAAAAAACATAATTTCTCGCACAACACTGTATCTGCGCCATTTTTGGCAGCCAAACTCGCGCCATTTCGTCTCCCAGCGCAATAATAGCACTGGGTTGGAGATGCTCTAACCTTCTAAAACCTCTATACACACAATTAACAAAACAACTTCATGTATATCTTTAGTTTTCACATGCAGAATTCAGACATCACTAGAAAATATTAACATTTAAACACCAAATAAATGCATGAATATTTAAGAAACTTCAGTCTCATTCTATGATCTAATCATGTAAACTTCATAAATAAAAAATAAAAAAGGAAGAAACACAATCAAGTCTAAACTCATCATTTATAACATTAGACAAATCCCAAAATTCATTTTTTCAATAGTTCATATAGAAAACTAAATGAGAAACCAAAGTTTATCTAATTTGAACATCAATAATTAAATCCAAAACATAAGCATCCTCTTCTTAAGCTCTCTGGTCTGCAGCTTCTATGCAACTTGTTTCATCGTCGGCCTCCCAAAAGGCGACTCCACAGTGTACGAAATCGCCAATTCCAACAACATCTATAGTTTATCCCGGGGGGCCGTGTCCCACAAACTCGCCACGAAAACATCCTTCGCCTGTCCTTGATTCATCAGCATGCAAACCCACGACACGATATCAAATCCATCCTCGTGCAAAAAAAAATGAGGGATCAAGCGCCCTCTTATCAAACATCAACTCGAATAAAACCATGCCATAGCTATAAACGTCCGCATTATCCGAGACATGCCCCATCATTGCATACTCGGGGGCTCTATACCCGTAAGTCCCGGCCACGTGCGTCATTGCATGAGTCTCCGTGGTTGCAAGAATCTTGCACAAACCCAAATCAGACAAAAAAGTGATGTAGTGGTTATCCAGTAGTATGTTACTCGGTTTGTTGTCTCTGTGAGGAACTCAGGGGATCACTTTGATCATGTAGATAAGATGGGGCCGAGGCGATATGTAGGGCAATTTTGTGAAGTTTGGTCCAATCGAAAGCTCTATATGCTCGATCCTTTATAAACCGGTTCAAATTATCCCCCGAGAGGTAGTTGTATATCAGAAACATCTCGGATTCGCTTGTGTAATATTCCAGTAATGTAATGAGATGTGGTTGTTTGACGCGTCCTAGGATGTTGACCTCAGCATGAAACTGTTGTGCCCCTTGGTGTCTTTCGGCGATTAGACGTTTAATCGCCACGGTTTTTCCTAAAGCCACCCGAACCTACCATTTCCAATGTTGGAATTCTCTGTTGACTGGACAATGGTGTCATAAGTCACCTGCACACCTATGTTGTTAAACATTGTCACTTTGTTCGTCTAAGGCAATGCATCAGAAATGACGATTCTTGTAATTACTTTCTTGTTTCTGGAACAATAGAATTTGATTAGTAAAACTATACCAGCTACAACACTAGCTTTTCCAGATATTATGATTGTCACGAAAATTAAAGACCTTTTTGGCTATTTCCAAAGTGATGCCTTTGTTTGTGAGGTAGAGGTGGTGTATTACACAGATACTAATACATATGTTAAAGGAAGAGAATGATTTCCCGAAAGAGTATCACATTTTGTTTCCTTCTTTTCAATAGCCTTCGGACTTTGATCTGTCAAGTTGTTGAAGATCAAATCGAGCAAAACAAGAAACTTTTTATCAAAATCCGATATAACATGTGCATCACATTTCTTTAAAGAGCTTTTTCATAACGGTCCAGCGCCGATTCGTCTCACCCAGCATTATAATAGCGCTGGTTTGAAGATGCTCTAACCTTCTAAAACTTCGATACGCACAATTAACAAAACAACTTCATATATCTTTAGTTTTCACATGCAGAATTTGGACATCACTGAAAAATCATAACATTTTAACACCAAATAAATGCATGAAAATTTAAAAAAAATCGGCTTCATTCTAAGATATTAATCAAGTAAACTCCATAAAAAATAATAAAAAAGGAAGAAACATAATGAAGTCTTAACTCATAATTTATAACATTATAGAAATCATCCCAATTTTTTTTTTTTTCAATAGCCTACGGAGTTTGATCTGTCTAGTTGTTGCAGCTCAACTAGAGCAAAACAAGAGATTTTATTTTTATCAAAATCCGTTATAACTTGTGCACCACATTTCCTTAAAGAGCTTTACATAACGGTCCAACGATATTTCGTCTCACCCAGCGTTACAATAGCGCTGGTTTGGAGATTCTCTAACCTTCTAAAACATCTGTACACACAATTAACAAAACAAATTCATATATGTTTAGTTTTCACATACAGAATTTGGACATCACAGGAAAATCTTAGCATTTTAACAACAAATAAATGCATGAGAATTTAAGAGACTTCGGTCTCATTCTAAGATACTAATCATGTAAATTCTATAAAGAAAACAATAAATGAAGGAAGAGCCATAATGAAGTCTTAACTTATAATTTATAACATTAGAAAAATCATCCCAAAATTCGTTTTTCAATAGTTCATATTGAAAATTAAATTAGAAACAAAAGCTGATCTAATTTGAATATCAATAATTAAGCATCCTCGTCTTAAGCCATCTGGTCTGCAGTTGCAATAGTTGCTGCTTCGCAACTTGCTTCATCGCTGGCCTCCCATAAGGCGACTCCGCAGTACATGTAATCTTACAATTTTTCGCAATTAAAGCTCAAAACTTTTACGTATTATGCATTTTCACCTGATAAATATAATTGGTTAGTAAAATTAATTCACAAAAATAAAAATATTTTAATATTAAATAATTAAAAATTATATTAAGCACGTTTCGATATTCAAAAAATCATTCACAATTATATATGTTATTTAATTAACAACTATAATAAGAATTTATATAAGTAGTAAACTTTTTTGTTTATAATTTAGTTATAAACTAAAATAAATGTATAAATGAAAAGAAATATAATTAATAGGGTATAATTATAACTATATAAAATCTTTATGGGTTAAATAATTCAAACTTTATAAACTTATAAGGGACTAAACAAAAAATAATAGAAAATAAAATGACCAATTTGTTTTTAAAAAAACATAATTTCTCGCACAACACTATATCTGCGCCATTTCTGGCAGCCAACCTCGCGCCATTTCGTCGTTGGAGATGTTCTAACCTTCTAAAACCTCTATACACACAATTAACAAAACAACTTCATATATCTTTAGTTTTCACATGCAGAATTCCGACATCTCCAAAAAATCTTAACATTTAAACACCAAATAAATGCATGAAAATTTAAGAAGCTTCATTCTCATTCTATGATACTAATCATGTAAACTTAATAAACAAAAAATAAAAAAGGAAGAAACATAATGAAGTCTACACTTATCATTTATAACATTAGACAAATCATCCGAAAATTTATTTTTTTCAATAGTTCATATAGAAAACTAAATGAAAAACCAATGTTTATCTAATTTGAACATCAATAATTAAATCCGAAACATAAGCATCCACTTCTTAAGCTCTCTGGTCTTCAGCTTATGTGCAACTTGTTTCATCGTCGGCCTCCCAATAGGCGACTCCACAGTGCACGAAATCGCCAATTCCAACAACATCAATAGTTTATCCCGTGGGGCCATGTCCCACAAACTCGCCACAAAAACATCCTTCGCCTGTCCTTGATTCATCAGCATGCAAGCGCACGACAAAATATCAAATCCATCCTCGTGCAGAAAAACGAGGGATCAAGCGCCCTCTTAACAAACATCAACTCGAACAAAACCATGCCATAGCTATAAACGTCCGCATTATCCGAGACATGCCCCATCAGCGCATACTCAGCGCATACTCCGGGGCTATATACCCGTAACTCCAGTCCAGGCGCGTGATTGCATGAGTCTCCGTGGTTGCAAGAATCTTGCACAAACCGAAATCAGACAAAAAAATGTTGCAGTCGTTATCCAACAGTATGTTGCTGGGTTTGATGTCTCTGTGAAGAACTCGGGGGTCACTTTGATCATGTAGATAAGATAGGGCCGAGGCGATATGTAGGCCAATTTTGTGAAGTTTGGCCCAATCGAAAGCTATATATGCTCGGTCCTATATAAACCGTTTCAAATTACCCACCGGGAGCTAGTTGTATATCAGAAACATGTCGGATTCGCTTGTGTAATATCCGAGTAATGTAATGAGATGTGGATATTTGACGTGTCCTAGGATGTTGACCTCAGCATGAAACTGTAGTGCCCCTTGGTGTCTTTCGGCGGTTAGACATTTTATCGCCACGGTTTTTCCTAAAGCCACATCAGCATGGTAAGTCGACCCGAACCCACCATTTCCAATGCAGTATCTTCTGTTGGAATTCTCTGTTGCCTGGACAATGGTGTCATAAGTCACCTGCACACCTTTGTTGTTAAACATTATCACTTTATTCGTCTAAGGCAATGCATCATAAATGTCGATTCTTGTAATTACTTTCTTAGTTCTGGAACAACAGAATTTGATTAGTAAAACTATACCAGCTGCAACACTAGCTTTTCCAGATATTATGATTGTCACGGGAATTAAAAACAGTCCCTTTTGGCTATTTCCAAAATGATGCCTTTGTTTGTGAGGCAGAGGTGGTGTATTAGGCTGTTTAGCTCTCTACTAATACAGATGTTAAAAGAAGAAAATAATTTTCCAAAAGAGTATCACATTTTGTTTCCTTCTTTTCAATAGCCTTCGTACTTTGATCTGTCCAGTTGTTGAAGCTCAAATCGAGCAAAACAAGAAATTTTTTTATCAAAATCCGATATAACTTGTGTATCACATTTCCTTAAAGAACTTTTTCATAATGGTCCAGGGCCGATTCGTGTTACACAGCGTAGTAATAGCGCTGGTTTGAAGATGCTCTAACCTTCTAAAACTTCGATACGCACAATTAACAAAACGACTTCATATTTCTTAAGTTTTTACATGCAGAATTTGGACATCACTGAAAAATCATAACATTTTAATACCAAATAATTGCATGAAAATTTAAACAAATTCGGTTTCGTTCTAAGATACTAATCAAGTAAACTCCATAAAAGACAATAAAAAGGAAGAAACATAATGAAGTCTTAACTCATAATTTATAACATAAGAGAAATAATCCCAAAATTTCTTTATATTTTCAATAGCCTACAGAGTTTGATCTGTCGAGTTGTTTCAGCTCAACTAGAGCAAAACAAGAGATTTTATTTTTATCAAAATCCTATATAACTTCTGCATCACATTTCCTTAAAGAGCTTTACATAACGGTCCAACACCATTTCGTCTCACCCAGCGTTACAATAGTGCTGGTTTGGAGATTCTCTAACCTTCTAAAACATTTGTACACACAATTAACAAAACAAATTCATATATCTTTAGTTTTCACATGCAGAATTTGGACGTCACCGGAAAATCTTAGCATTTTAACACCAAATAAATGAAGTCTTAACTTATAATTTATAACATTAGACAAATCATCCCAAAATTCTTTTTTCAATAGTTCATATAGAAAATTCAATTAGAAACCAAAGTTGATCTAATTTGAATATCAATAATTAAGCATCCTCGTCTTAAGCTATCTAGTCTACAGCTGCAACATTTGCTGCGCAACTTGCTTCATCGTCGGCCTCCCATAAGGCGACTCCACAGTACATGAAATCTTACATTTTTTCACAAATAAAGCTCAAAACGTTTACGTATTATACATTTTCACCTGATAAATATAATTGGATAGTAAAATTAATTCACAAAAATAAAAAATATTTGAATATTAAATAATTAAAAATTATATTAATCACGTTTCGATATTCAAAAAAATCATTCACAATTATATATGGTATTGGATTAACAACTATAATAAGAATTTATATAAGTAGTAAACTTTTTTGTTTATAGTTTAATTATAAACTAAAATAAATGTATAAATAAAGAGATATATAATTAATAGGGTATAATTATAACTATATAAAATCTTCATGGGTTAAATAATTCAAACTTTATAAACTTATAATGGACTAAACAGAAAACAATAGAAAATAAAATGACCAATTTGTTTTAAAAAAACATAATTTCTCGCACAACACTGTATCCGCGCCATTTTGGGCAGCCAACCTCGCGCCATTTCGTTTCCCAGCGTTGTAATAGAGCTGGGTTGGAGATGTTCTAACCTTCTAAAACCTCTACACACACTTAACAAAACAACTTCATATATCTTTAATTTTCACATGCAGAATTCCGACATCACCAGAAAATCTTAACATTTAAACACCAAATAAATGCATGAAAACTTAAGAAACTTCAGTCTCATTCTATGATACTAATCATGTAAACTTCATAAATAAAAAATAAAAAATAAAAAAGGAAGAAACATAATGAAGTCTAAACTCATCATTTATAACATTAGACAAATCATCCCAAAATTCATTTTTCAATAGTCCATATAGAAAATTAAATCATAAACCAAGGTTGATCTAATTTGAGTATCAATAATTAAGCATCCTCGTCTTAAGCTATCTAGTCTGCAGCTGCAACATCTGCTGCGCAACTTGCTTCATCGTCGGCCTCCCAAAAGGCGACTCCACAGTACGTGAAATTTTACAATTTTTCACAAATAAAGCTCAAAACTTTTACGTATTATGCATTTTCACCTGATAAATATAATTGGTTAGTAAAATTAATTCACAAAAATAAAAATATTTTAATATTAAATAATTAAAAATTATATTAATCACGTTTCGATATTCAAAAAACTCATTCACAATTATATATGTTATTTAATTGACAACTATAATAAGAATTTATATAAGTAGTAAACTTTTTGGTTTATAATTTAATTATAAACTAAAATAAATGTATAAATAAAAAGAAATATAATTAATAGGGTATAATTATAACTATATAAAATCTTTATGGGTTAAATATTTCAAACTTTATAAACTTATAAGGGACTAAACAGAAAACAATAGAAAATAAAATGACCAATTGGTTTAAAAAAAAAAAAGAAATTCTCGCACAACACTGTATCCGCGCCATTTCTGGCAGCAAACCTCGCGCCATTTTGTTTCCTAGCGTTATAATAGCGCTGGGTTGGAGATGTTCTAACCTTCTAAAACCTCTATACACACAATTAACAAAACAACTTCATATATCTTTAGTTTTCACATGCAGAATTCGGACATCACCAGAAAATCTTAACATTTAAACACCAAATAAATGCATGAAAACTAAAGAAACTTAAGTCTCATTCTATGATAGTAATCATGTAAACTTCATGAATAAAAAATAAAAAAGGAAGAAACATAATGAAGTCTAAACTCATCATTTATAATATTAGACAAATCATCCCAAAATTAATTTTTTCAATAGTTCATATAAAAAATTAAATGAGAAACCAAAGTTGATCTAATTTGAACATCAATAATTAAATCCGAAACATAAGCATCCTCTTCTTAAGCTCTCTGGTCTGCAGCTTATGTGCAACTTGTTTCATCGTTGGCCTCCCAAAAGACGACTCCACAGTGCACAAAATCGCCAATTTTAACAACATCAATAGTTTATCCCGGGGGGCCGTGTCCCACAAACTCGCCATGAAAACATCCTTCGCCTGTCCTTGATTCATCAGCATGCAACCGCACGACACGATATCAAATCCATCCTCTGCAAAAAAATGAGGGATCAAGCGCCCTCTTATCAATCATCAACTCGAACAAAACCATGCCATAGCTATAAACGTCCGCATTATACGAGACATGCCCCATCATTGCATACTCGGGGGCTATATACCCGTAAATCCCGACCACGCGCGTCATTGCATGAGTCTCCATGGTTATAAGAATCTTGCACAAACCGAAATCAGACAAAAAAGTGTTGTAGTCGTTATAAAAACGTATACTAAAAATTGATCAAAACATAGTAAACAGCGTGCAACTCACGCACGTTCTTTTTCTAGTTATACTAAATATACGAGAGTTTGTCTAATGTATATGGGTGTTAAATATACTAAACATACAAATATTTTCATTAACTTCAAAATTTTAATTTGATATAATAAACACTTAATACATATTAAATAGACTAGATGTATAAATATCTCCATAGGTTTAGAATTTTAAGTTTAATATAATAAATACTAATTAAGTTTAATATGTATAAGCACTTATGTACACATAATTTATATTTTTGGCATATATATATATCAATCTAATATCTACCATTATATAACATTATATATAAAATATATTAACATTGTTATGTTTCGCTTATGATAAAAAATAGTATGTATATTCCAAAACATATAAATTAAACTTATATATCTGTTGATCTCAAGTGGCATACAAAATGGTAAAAAAGAGGGTTGAATAAATCGTTAACTTCTTTTGAATTTAAAAAAAAAAAGTGTATAATGATTTGTCACCACTTGACACAAATGTCAAGTAATCAAAGCTCAAACGTTTGATTTCGGTGGAATTTATTTTGGATGTTACATATTATCTTATTTGTTGTTACACATTGATGGGTCAACCACTCAGAAAAATCCACATCCTCCACTATTTGTAAAATCAATTTCAATTTAAAAAAATTAATATATTTTCAATGAATTAGAGCTTCTGCCATGACTGTAATAGAGCAGGAAAATGTGCGAGGGGTGAACAATCACTCTTCACATGCATACAAGGATTTTCTAAGAAAATTGGTCAAAAAATGAAAAATTGGTCTAAAGGATAAATGCATAAAATTCACATTTCTTATATCGAAATTGCAAAAAGCGCGTTAATAAAATACGCTAAGCAACTTTATGAGTTACTAAAAAATTCTGAATAAAATCCTCATTCTATTCAAAAATAGAAAGAAATGTATATTTTTGGATAAAATAATATAATCTATCTTTTATATTTGTATGAAATCTGTATAAATACTAAAATAGCGTGTCTATAAAAGAGAAAAAAAAATATGAAGAAAAAATCATGTTAAGTCTCTTATTGGATTAGGATTTCACGCAAACTTTATAGTAATAAGCGGAATATTAGCCTATTTTATTAATATTTAAATTTTTGTACATCTTCAATGTAATAGAAGTGAATTTTATGCATTTCATTCTTTTTTAAATCATCTAATTATCTAAGAAAAAACAAGAGGACATATAAAATAAATTTGTAAAGAAAAGAAAGAGTAAAATCCACTTCACCCCCTCGAAAAATGTGTATTTTTGCACTTTCCCCTCTGAAAACACAAAACAGAGACATCACCCCTTAAAAATTTGATATATGCATCACTTTGCGCCAATTACTATTTTTCGGCCAAATTTTGATCTAAAATAATTTAAATGATTTTTCCTTCAAGTGCATTATCATCTTTATTATTTTTCAGTAATTCTCTCACATGCATGGATTTGAGCCAAAACCGTTGTACTTTTCTAACATATTATCTTAGAGTTGTTAAATTCTCACCATGATATCATCATGCATATACAGAATGACAGGAAAAAGCTTATACGAATAGGAACTCACAACAAATGTAGGATGGGATCATTGTGAGAATTTTGCAACCCTAAGATTATTAGAGAAGCACAACGATTTTGGGTCCAAATCCGAGCATGTAGAGAATCACGGAAAAATGGTAAAGACGATAATGTCTTTGACGGATTATTTAAATGATTTTCAATCAAGATTTAGCCGCAAAATAGTAATTGGGGCAAAGTGGTGCATATATCAAATTTAAGGGGTGATGTCCTTTTTTGTGTTTTTTAAGGGAAAAAGTGTAAATACAAGTTTTTCAAGGGTGAAGTTCATTTTACCCGAAAAGAAATAAAAAAAGAAATTACCAAACATAAATAATTCCTTTTTATCTCTTAAATCATTTATTGCGTAATAGAATACTCTTTATCATTTTCTGTCACCTTTCTTTCATTCAGATTCATTTCCAAAAGCTAATTAAATCCAAATTTTCTGAGCAATTAATTCAATGGCAGAGCCGAAGCTCTTTGAACTCAACAATGGTAGCATGCTTGTCAAAGTCTCTAATTTGGGCTGCACAATCACTTCCTTGTCTGTACCAGATAAACATGGTAGGTAAATTGAAAGAATTTTTCTTTTTTTTTCTCTTTCAAGTGTAATTTAATATTTATACATCGTTTATGTTTAAATTTTTTTTAAGGGAAATTGGGCGATGTTGTTCTCGGATTTGACACGCTTGAGCCGTATCTGGTGAGTGACATTAATCGTTAGCAAACTGCATATGAAATTTTTGTTTGATTGATGATGAATAATTTAATCAAGGGAAAATTAGGCCTTTTTGCATCTTTATTCGTAGATCGGTTTACCTGTTATACATTATCGTTATAATAATTATGATTTTATAAATAATAATAAAATGTGCAGAAAGGTGCTGCTCCATATTTTGGGTGCATAGTGGGTCGAGTGGCAAATAGGATTAAGGATGGGAAATTCACACTGAATGGGACTGAGTATGTTTTGCCCATCAACAGGCCACCCAACAGTCTCCATGGTACACTATACTATACAACTTTAATTATTTATTTGTTGTTGGTGTTTCATATTTCTTCAATCTCTAATCATCTACATTTTGATCCGTCATCTGTGATCCTTGTGGGTTTATTGGTTAAAAACTGAAAATTGTTTAAGAATTTCAAGAGTAAACCATGATTTTCTGATCCTAACTGTTAACATCCTGTTGTTGCATCAAAACATATATAATGTGTATTGACCACTCTTCGAATAGGAATTCATTTTTACGTGCAGTATTAACCACTCGGATTGAAGGGCTTTACTTCATTTGATTACTCATGCTTATTCCAAGATGGATTCGTTCTTTTTTCTGTGATAGATGAGTAAGAATGGGTGATGGTATTCTGCCTAAATAGAAGACACAGGAATGAATGCACCAACAATTGAACTAATGAAAAATAAGGAAGTTCTAGGCTTCTAGCCTCTCAATAAGAATGCTAGTTCTTACTGTTAATTGACCATTGTTTGTGTCTCGCATTCTTAATTGGTTCTTGTATTTGCTAATATAAAATGACAGGGAAACAATGTAACTTGACTGAATATCCAAACTATATGCATTTATTGATTGGTGAGGATCAAACAACCCTAATGCACAGCCAGCTGAGATCACACAAATGTTATAGAAAATCCTTAAAGAGCACCCTAACTTCGTAAAATTGTATGGAAAACCTTCTTTTCAAATTTTGATCCTTTCCGTAAAGCTAAAGGCATGGTCTTCCAACTTTAGCAAGAAATAAGAGCAATTTAGTCCGGACATGTTCTCCACTTCTTGAAATTATACTCCAATCTCTTTAACCTGCACGCTGGTTTGTTGTTCAAATCCTTTCTTTTGTTTCATAAATCACTGTCATTCCCGGGTGTTCTAGTGTCCCTGCATTCAACTAAAGTGCCATGAAGGGTTATTAAAATAGTTGTGTTCTTAGTTTGATCGTTGAAGAACTCTAGTACATTGGACTTGTAAATGTGATTTTTTATTTCCAAATGAGCTTGCGAAAAGTGATCACCAAATCGCTTGGCATGCAGTGAAGTGATAGCTTGTAGTTTCGGAAAATGACATTCTGTTTCACTGTCAATAACCAACCAGTTATATGTCTATGATGATTTCCTTTGGTATTTTTCGAAGATGACTTTTATCTCGGTGCATTATCTTTTATTTGACTTCTATTTCTCCCTTGATAGAATTTATTCTTCCAACCCCTCTTTTGCACTCTTCTTTCCAGTTACTTATCTAAAATTCTTTTCTAATAGCATACCATGCATAACAAAAATTCTCAACTCCATTTTATGAAAAAATTATGATTTCTAACACACCTCCTGTAATCTATTTTGACTGAAGGGGGGCACAAGGGATTTGACAAGGTCATCTGGGAAGTTGTTGATCATAAGCAGGAGGGCGATAATCCATCAATTACTTTCAAGTACCGCAGTCATGATGGAGAAGAAGGTACTCACTCGATCAATCAAAACTACGTGGGACCTACATTCACACATGTAATAATAATATATCGCTTGTTGTTATTTTGATGATAATTACAGGGTATCCAGGAGATGTTTCTTTCACTGCTACTTATACCCTCACTTCCACAACAACAATGAGACTCGACATGGAAGGTGTGCCAGAAAACAAGGCAACGCCCATCAGTTTAGCACAACACACCTATTGGAATTTAGGTGGTCATAATTCGGGAAACATTCTTGATCACACAATTCAAATATGGGCAAACCATGTAACTCCCGTTGATCAAAACACCGTCCCAACTGGTGAGATCATGCCCGTTAAAGGAACCCCTTTTGACTTCACTACTGAGAATAAGATTGGTAGTCGTATTAATGAGGTTGGGTTAGGATATGACCATAATTACGTGCTGGACTGTGGGGATGAGAAATCGGGGCTAAAGCATGCTGCAAAATTGAAGGATCCAAATAGCTCAAGGACTCTGAATTTATGGAGTGATGCTCCTGGTATGCAGTTTTATACAGCAAACTATGTAAGTGGGATTGTTGGTAAAAGTGGTGCTGTGTACGAAAAGCATGGTGCTGTATGTCTTGAGACGCAGGGATTTCCTAATGCCATCAACCAACCAAATTTTCCATCTATTGTTGTTCAACCAGGGGATAAGTACAAGCATACCATGTTATTTGAGTTTTCTGCTGAGTAGTAGTATTTATGTTTCTTATGTCAAGGACATCATCTTTCCATGTTTGAAATAAGTAGGTTTTGAGCTACATCAAGAGATGTTGGGAATAAGTACAACTAAATTTTGCTTGGTTAAGTTTTTATGGTAATGATTCAGCAACAGAGCAAATCTAGCTATTGAATTTTAAACATTTGAGATTTGGTAATTTCTTTCAATAGTTGGCTAATGCTTTATACATTCTCAACTCTTTATTTGAGGCACATCTCCTGTATGTTTTGCTGACTTTGTTCATCAAATTGTTTTTTTTTTGCCACTACTGAAAATGTTATTCCATTCAATTGTTAGCTTTTTTTTTTTTTTTTTTTTTTTTTTTTTTTTTTTTTTTTTTTTTTTTTTTAAGGCTCTTTTATGATTGTGGACTACAAATATTTCACTAAATGAGAGGCAATTTGATAGTTGGGGGACAATGAGATATAAAAAAGTTTGAATGTAATAAGAGAAGAGTTGGACTGGGGGGATGTCTTAGTGAGATTGAAAGTTGGGATTTGTAGCATGAAAATAAGGAAGAAAGAGAGTTTCAGTGTGGGCTTTCAAATTGATTGTACATGTTCCCTATTGTTCATGTCATTGATCATGCGATTCCAAGTGGAACCATACAATGTCAGAAATTGAAACAAGTAAAACAATAAAATACAAAATTCATTAGAACACAAGTATTATTCCACAGCTAATTTTGTCTTTTATATTATCTCAA
This sequence comes from Verbascum thapsus, assembly GCA_963669365.1. NCBI lineage: Eukaryota > Viridiplantae > Streptophyta > Magnoliopsida > Lamiales > Scrophulariaceae > Verbascum > Verbascum thapsus. The sequence goes on from OY770108.1 coordinate 9,092,534, forward strand.
AACAAAACCTGCGCATTCTTCATCTTATGCTGTAGCCAAGTTCAGTTTAATAAGTAGGCTTCCTCCAAGTCTGTTCACGTTCGGTTTGGAGGACTCTACCTGGCCGATCACGATTGCATTTCTTGCACACATTATTCCGACTAAAATTCAAGAAATCACAGCTGCACGTGGAAAACAACAATGTTATCTATCTATATATATATATATATATATTTGTTTCACTAAAAACATCAATCATGCATTGTATTTCTAAAAGTTAATATTAATATGATTTAATGCTCATATAAAACATTTTTCGATGATAATCATCCAAATTCAATAAATTCTTTCAATTTTGCAGATTATCAAAAAATAAATTATGTACAACAGATATAGTGTTTACGATTAAACTCTACATAATTAGATTACTCTGCAACTAGTAAAAAATTATCAGTTAAACAGAAGTTGAATGATCTGCATAACAAGTGAAGGAAAAATATGTAAATGGATTGACCTGGGGCATTCCCAGTCTCCAGGTTGTAGTTCCCTCTGGGGGCGTGGCTCTTGGCAGCGGAAACACTGTCTTTTGCTTGCAAAATTCATAGAGGAACACCTATATGCCAACAAGATGGAATAATGGACAGTAGGAGAAAACATTCAATAAAAAGCCACAATCTAGCACCCAATATGTACATGTGCAAGTTAACAACCAAATTGAAAAAAAAAATTGCAGTTGTTTGATTTATAAAGTTAATATAAAATTTATTTGGATACTTTTTAAACCTGAAGTTAGAAATAGGGGTATCATGAAATCGTTTCCCATGAAATATCTTTTCCTTCAAAAGTGTAATGTGGAGTTTATACTCTGGCTTAAAATCAACAAACAAGATCTCTGGTTTTTTCTATGGTATCATTTCATTAAGAAGTTCGTTAAATGAAAATGATCTTCAGGCTTAATAGAGGAGAGGGGATTATTGGATAGAAACAAACTTACATAGTCCAGGTACTACCAAAAATTATCTGGATCCTCAGTTCATGCTAAATTCCATACTTCCAATTTAATTCAGTATTCTTAAACTAAATTCATGAAATCATAATTATAAATTGTGAAACATTATGGAGCAAGTAATAAAAAATTTACTATGAAACTAATAAATAACATTAAACCTATTGTATTTTTTGATTTCCTTCAAATTATTAAGTTAAGAGTATTATTGCTCTTCAAAATGCTATTTACATGTTTAACTTTAGGTGGTGCAAATTTGAAGTTTTCCTCCTCTGGCACAGATTGAGCACTCTCGTTAGACTAAATTGCGGTTATTGTAAAAAGTAGAAAAGGATTTCCACATGAATCACATCCAAAACAAGCAACAGAAGAGCATAAGTCATTGGACAAGTTCAGATTTACAGTCGAAAAATATTTCTTTTACAAAATAAGAGGTAGTTTTCTCATTCTTTAGACTTTCATTAGAAAACAGAAAACTGCTAGAAAACAACACCTAGTCATGGTACACTATTTTTCAGAAGCATATACCCCATTTTCACAAACAATGTCCTTTGTCCAAGATGATCTTTATTAAACACTCAAAAAAAAAAACAAATAAATTAAATAATTTTTCTCTAATTGAAATGTCAAAAATCAATTTTGTAAATTCAATTTATCATAATATGCAACTCTCCCAATTCGAACAAATTCATCTTTGCAATTTACATACCTTCTGTAAAAAATTCCAAAAAATAACAATAACAGAAAACATAGCCGAAAATGAATTCAAGCAATTTAATACATCTAAAAGATTATGTACAATTTAGATTTGACGTATTACTAGATATAAAGATAAAGTTCAAAATTTTAAGATATCGTTTATAATCTCATGTTTTCAATAATTTTTTGAAGTTATTGCTCTAAACTTTGGGCCAAAGTGTGATTAACCTTAACATGATTTGGCAATGGTACCTTTCAAAATCAGGCTGCGGCCTTGAGGTAATCAAGCGAAATATTCCGCAGGAATCTACTAGAAGGTGGCACCATGTAATTTTCAGTTGGTCTCGGTGGCAAAGCAAAACAACAAAAAATTAAGTAGTCAAGTGTACAAACGTGGTTCATTTGATAAATATCATTCTTCCTGGTTTTTTAATTCTTCCACATACATGTCCGTACTAAAACCACCTTAAGCCCGAAGTCAGTTTATCTTATTAAAATGATAGCTTATATGCATGCGTATCCAAAATCATCAGCATACGTTGATCAGGTAGCCTAAAAGCTTAATCACTAATTGTTAACTTTGTACAATAAACAAAACTGAAGCCAACAGCATAACCAAATACGACAAGAATGGAAGATCAAACCATCAATAATCAATTTCATATGCAAAAGAGCAAAGAAATTTATTAAACTTACTGAGGGCAGTCCCAATCTCCCTTTTTTCTTTCAACTCTATCAACAGCTACGTTCTGTGGCCCTTCTGCTTTACACTTTAGGCATTGCGTATTTTTGGCAAAGTTCATAAAACCGCACCTGCAATAAATTGGATGTGCATCACCACGTTATACTTGATGATAACTTAATAAATTGGTGAAGATGAATTTGTTCAGTCAACTGTTGTGAAACTATATCAGATTTGCATAAATAAATGAGATTTCTTCAGAACAGAAACTTTGCCAATCAAGTAATATGTCGACAAAAAAGTTCAAAGGTGTGACACAGTGAAATAAAAGCTTCCATTTTTTTACTCAAGAAACTTATAGATACCAGAGAAGAAAACAGAAAAGGGACAAGAAGGATTTTTTGACAGGTAAAATTTTGGCCATGCACTAGTTTTTATATAGTAGTCAAACAGACTTCTTTTGATGCATACATCGCGCGACAAACCATCTTCCTCAATGATGAGGAAGAAGATTTCATTGCAGTCATGTTTCAATACACCTTTGAGTATCAATAGAAGGAATTTCAAGCATCACATGTAAGGCAACTGTATCAATGACTATCATGTATTGAATTTGTACTGGATCGAAGAAATGTTCCAGGCTTCCAAATCTACTTTTTTACTTAAAATCCAGGTGAGATGGGCAACAGTGTAGAGGCCAAAAAAAAAAACTGTGAGTAAAACACTAAGGTTGTGCTTGGACTTTGGATTGAAGGATTTGGATGTGAGGAATGGATTAATATATGAAGTCATTTGAATTACACCATAGTAATTGAACAAATAGCTCAAAATGAGCATTAGGGATTTGAAATCAATTACAACTTAAAATCATCGGAAAAACCTAATGGATTTATTGACGAATTTGAAATCCTCAAGTTCAAATCATTCAATCCAAACACACACTTTAACATAATGAAACAGTTCAATCAAGAACTGTAGCTATAGAAATCCATATGAAAAATAAGAATAATACCAAAAGCATTGAAAACTTTATTGTTTTTCACTTACTCGGTACACAACCAATCCCCCGGTTTCATTTCAAATTTCTTTGACCTTCCATTATCTAGTAAATCAAGCGACTGTTTCTTCCGCTGAGAAATTACGGGAGCAGGCCTAGGAATTTCCGGGTCTAGAGGCGTCTCACCAAGCTCAACTAACTCCAACAGTAATTTCCTTGCAGATGACTCAACAGCATCTCTACCTGGGGGCTTATTTTCTCCAGAAATAACAAGAGGGTCTAATGCATAAAATAGTAATATACGAACTATATCTATTGTACGTGCAGCAGATTCAGAGTCATTTAGCATATTATATGCTCTATCACATGAGTCACGAAGGTGGCAAGAACCGCATACCTGTATTTGATTAAACCAGATAATAAATTACACATGGAAGTATATATGCCATTTCTTCGACATTGATCAAATGAAATGTAATAACATCAAAGGTAAACTTACATCTCCTTCATCAAGTTTTACATATGCTCTCAACCTTTTTGCTGAGTTAACTGCCTTGCGCAAAAGATTCGGACAACCTTTCTCTACAACTATTTGAATATCTTGTGTGGAAATTGACCTGCAACACAAAATAAAGAGCTGTTGAATCACACAAGCTTACTCCTTGCAAAATTAGTATCTCGGTTTCCAAAATTCCATCATCATTTACTCCAAACCCTCATAGGAAATTGAGTAACACGCACCAGATTTATTATTATTGATATAGATATCTCTACTAGAAGGTCAAATTTATAAACAAAAAAAAACGAACATCAGTAAGTTTCAAACCTTAAGGAATTCAAAAGGGATTGTTCCTCTAACTTCAAAAAGAACATACAAGCAATAATTACACAAGAACAAACAAAACATACTTAAAAATGTCGAAACGGTCACGTCCAAAGCTCAAACAAGCGTCCTTAACCAACTTCATATCCCTGTAAACAACATCACCAACGTCTTTATCATCTAGAAGTTTTGTTTTAGTGGTAGTAGCAGTAAGGTAGCCTTTGGATTTTAATCGGTCGATGAAATGAATCCATTCTGGCCAGGGATGACTAGTAGTACAAATCGCAGATGATAAGTCATCGGTGGTAGAAGAAGAATCGAGTGACAATGCAGAGGATGAGAAGGAACAGTAGCGATTAAACCGCAGGGGAGGAGGACGGGAGAAGATTTTGTTGACTTGAACAAAGGGTGGTGCCAGAAGATTGAACAACAACAACCTGGAATTTGCCATCTTTATCTCTTCTGTATATCACAATTTTGAAGTGTATTTCTTAGGGGTTTAAGGTTTTAGGAGTTAGGGTTTTTGAATGGATAGTTAATAGTGATGATGGAGTGTGTGTGAAAGGATCACTCAAGGGCCAATTGGATGGCCTACTCCTCCTTCAAAAAAAAAAAATTTGGAGAAAAAAACTATAAAAAAAATGCATTTGTTTTGCATTTCTTGAAAAAATTCTTCCAAAAAAATCTCTCAAAATTACAAATAATTTTTTTTTTTTCAACAAATTAATTTTACTATTCATGATTTGACAGTTAATACAATCAATTAAAATAGTTTTTCCGACTATTTTTCAAAGAAAAAAATTAATTTAATTACATATTCTAATACAAAATAATGCAACGTTTAAAATAAGATCCATTGTGACTATTTTGGACGTCTAAATCAACGAGTTTGACTAACCATATTTAATAAAAATTATATTTAAATACCAACTCAAATAAATTTCTCACAATAAAAAATATATCACATCAACTACAATCATTACTTATTTTTCTCTTAAAAATCTCATCTTCCAAATCACATTTCTCATTTTTACTTTGAAAAAAAATTCTCGGAGATGGATATGCCTAGGGGTGTTCAAAAAAACCCGAACCGACCGAACCGAAAACCGAAAATTCGGTTCGGTTTTTAACCGAACCGAAAATTTCGGTTCGGTTTTCGGTTATGAATTTTTCGAAAAATCGGTTTTCGGTTCGGTTTCGGTTTGTGGTGTCGGTTAACCGGACCGAACCGAAAACCGAATTTTTTTTAATTTTATTAAATTAAATATATTATATTATAAATAATTGATAGTAAATAAACAAAAATACATTGTAGCTTAGTTGGTTAAGGTGTTTCTCTTTCTCCCAAGGTACTCAGGTTCAAATCCCATAGATGGGAAATTTTATTTTATTTTATTTTTTAACCCAAAAAACAAAAAAATAGGAAAAAATAAAAAAATAATAATAATTCGGTTTTTTCGGTTTTTAACCGAACCGAACCGAACCGGTTCGGTTAAAAACCGAACTGAACCGAATTATTTCGGTTCGGTTTTCGGTTTAACCGAAATTTCGGTTCGGTTTTTGACCGAACCGGGCCGAGTTGCACCCCTAGATATGCTATCCAATTGGGCCCTCATTTTCTCCTTTAAGATATCTCATTTCTAATTCCAATTTTATTTCTATAATTTTTTTTAAAAGAATGATAAGATAAACTTATAATATAATATCACCAATCAAACAAATACAAAATCTCATCTATTCATTTCTTGCCAAATAAAATATAGAAAAAAATTACAAAAATTTCTTAGAATGATTTTTGTATTTTCATTCTAAAAAACTAGTTCTACGAAATTTTCACCCTAAAAAGATCTAAATTTCAAATTAACAACTCTTTGGAATCATATACCATTTATGCATTGCGTGAAAAAATGATAAGTATCATTAGAAGTGTCATCGCACGAAAACGACATCATGCTGAGTTTCGTAACCTCTTATTATTTTGTAATGCTGATCCACTCTCTATTCTAACGATCAAACTGAATGCTAGTCCTGACACTTTAGGTAGCTTTCGGGGTTGAGGGCGAATCTGACAAAGAGAAACATATTCATTCTAAAAAGGCCATTTCCGAAGGAGAAGCATTGAGACAAATTGTAGGTTTTTCGATTGGCATACTATTGGTATGTTATCTTGGAGTACACTCATTACCTCTAAACTGACGATTTCAGATTGTAAACTGCAAATAGGAAAGGTGGACAAGAGATTGGGTTATGGACAAACAAAACACTGTCATATGCCGGAAGGGTGTAACTTATTAAATCGGTTTTCTCATCGTTGCATGTTTATTGGGCAGGTATGTTCATACTACCGGAGTCCATATTATGTAGCATTGAAGCGAGATTAAGAAGATTCCTATGGTATGGTACCACATCTTCGGTGTATTCTAAAGTTGGATGGAAAATAGTTTTCTTAATACATTCGGAGGAGGGCTTGGATCACTCTACTCCCCCAAAATCAAGCACTCATGATTAAGCATATATGAGCTCCAGTACTTGACAGTGGCTATTCAGTTTTGGTTGCATGGGTAAGGGCAAACAGATAGGATATGTTTGGTTTTGTTTTGGTTGATTATTTTGGTGAGAATTGTTGGTAAGAAATTTTTGTATAGACGTGCATTATTGGTGAGATAATGTTTGGTTTAATTGGAGAATTGGTTTTGGTTGTGTTTTTTTTTTGTGAGATAGTGTTTGATTTTGTTTTGAGAGGGAACATAAGCTACTGTAGCAGTCAAATCATTACAGTTTTTGTCTGTTAGTGATTAAAAATAATTAAAAGTTATATTATACTATTAAAATTATAATAATTATATTATAGATGAATATTTAATTGTATATAACTTTAAAATAAATTATTTAATATTTACATAAATGATTTAAGTTAATATATACTATTAAATATAAATAATTTAAGTTAAAATATATTATTAAATAAAACATGATTATTTAAAAAGCACATACTTAAATAAATGAAACATCAAATAATTATAATGAGCATATGTGTTGTTCATTGTACAATTTGGCCAGCTAACGAACCGAACCCCCACCAATAACTAAGATTGCTCGGGGTTGGATAATCTATCAAATGCTGATTAAGTGTGGAGGATATAGGTTGTTTAAGAAGAGAGAATCGTTGGTTCCTTAGAGTCATTTATTTCTCTTTTATATCGTGACAACTCTTGCTCCCCCACCTTTTGGCATTCTGGGGCCCTACTATATATAAATGAAATCGAAATTGGTAGTACCCTTTATTCCACCTCCGAAGGGGTACTCTCTTTCTTCAAGTGAGATATCGGATCGAAAAACTGCTTATTGTAAGAATCAAGGAACTGACAACATACATGTACCAGCACCTGCAGATGAAGCAGTGGGCAAACCCGATCCATATAAAGGCTATGGCAAGCAAGGCGGACATGAAACTAAAGCGACCACATCGTCAACCGCAATTAGGCTATCCTGCTTCAGTTTCTATATATCTATAATATTATAAAAAGAAAGCCCCTTATGTCTAACAAGTGAAAGTTATTTTTAGCATTTTTACGCATTTTAACCTTTTTTTTTAAGATTTAAAATATAAGTGTAATTTTGAGGGGTAAAATAGGAATTTGTAGTTGGCGCACCATTTTTTTAATTGTCAAATATACCCTTGGAACTAATACACACAACCAGTTAAAAATAAGGCTAAATTTGTCATTTGAATGTGCAATTTAAAACTCACGCTCTCCACCCACCATCCCACTATTCCAAATTCCCATTATCTAGAAAATTACAATATTTTTTAAAAATTAATATTATATATTATTAGTTACACTTAAAAATAATTATGCACGCGAGTACCGCGTGCAGAGTCGCTAGTATATATATATATATATATATATATATATATTATCTAACCAGTTACGATAAAAAAATTAGAACAATGATTATAGAACAATTAAAAATAAAGCACAATCTCAATTAGATCAATAATATTCAAAACATCAGAACTCGTATAAAATTAAAAAAAAAAACAAATTTATTCGAGAAATGCGTAGAACCACACATCTAATTATAATAAATTGTACATATAAGTTAACCATAAGAAAACAATCAATTCATGTTAGACCCAATTGTAATAAAATCTTAAATATTATAACTTATTCATACCACAAACCATAACTATAACCGAAAAATACGTATAAACATACATCTAAAATTAGTAAATAAGTTATCAATTATATTAAAATCACTTGAAAAAGAAGAAAATAAAGATGCAAGTGGTTCTCAATTATATCACAAACCATTTGGATAAGCAATGGAAATAAGTAGTTCATATTGATCACAAAAAAAATGGTTACTAATGGAAATAAGTGGTTCATATTGCTTAAAAAAGAAATAAGTGGTTACTGTATCAATTATATCATGGAAGAGTAATAAAGATTATGTCAAATGCACTATTTGGGGAACTGTAGCACTATTTTTACATAATGACATTCAGTACAACCATGTGCAAGGATGACACTATCCAAAATGGGATCCAAAATATTGGACCAAAATTTTTTGATTCATTTTGGCCCAAATCAAACAAAGACCAAACTCAATTTGGCCAAAATTTTGGCCCAAAACACCCTCAAAATAAAACCAAACATAGGCATAGTTTTGAAGTGTACACCTCATGGAGTTGGCGATAGCATCTCAAGCTACAACCACACATTCAGCATGCATTCCAATATAATGTAGGTCTTGGGGATACGTTTATGCTTTAGTGAGATCCTTGGCATCCGAAGGGAATATTACGCCATAAATTTCATAATGGGCCATTGCTGACAAGGATATCCTGATTAGATGTTCAATTATCTAGTGTGCTCCATGAGGAGCATTGGAGATGGACGACTAGCACAAGATTTGAGATACACCAAATTGTCGAGTCACTTCCACTTATACACTTGAATCGACTCGATTGGATTACTTGGAAACTAAATTCATCCAAAAAATTCACTATGGTACCCGCACTTACCATCTTTACGAGAGCTTCACCTAAAGTAGTTTCGGCAGCACTCATTTTGGGCAACACTCCTTCACGGGTAGGGCAAGATACCAGGAACACTTGTTTATTTTTTTGTTGGTCATTCGGGAGAGACTTCCAACGAGAGACAAGCCATGGATTGGGCATGGGGATAACAAGTGTATACTATGTAGCGGTGATCAAGTAGAAGACCACAATCACTTATTTTGTACTTGCTCGTTCTCTAACATTTGTCTTGAGATCCTCCAGCATAAAGTTAAGTTAAGATGGCTTTTCACAAATTGGGAACATGAAAAAATACAATGGGCTTCTAGACGATGGGGAGGGCAACACCTGATTAACGATTCTTACTGTATTCTACTATTCACATTAATCTACGTGCTTTGGAAGGAAAGGAATACCTGAGTCTCTGAGCAACAAGGCAACATCCCTGAGTCCGTGACAACTTGTATCCTTAACACCGTCAGGATTGCATCATTACTATGGAACTTGATGATTCGCTTCAAAAGTAGGGCTGTGAAGAGATTATGGCACATTACTTGGTAGTTATATTAGCTTTAGGCTATTTTATTTTTCAATATAAAATATTTTTAAAAAAATTATAATTTTTTTATTTTTAATATGAAAAATTACATCCGCATCCTCTGTGTTATGTCGTAATTACAGAAAACTCTCCTCACTTTTCCATAATTACAGAAACCTCTCCTGAAATGCGTTGTCCGTCATTTTTCCTAACCGAGATGGTAAAAAGTCCAATTTGCCCCTACTATTTATGAGAAAAAAATAAGAAACAAAAAAAGTTATGAATTATGTAATGACTAAAATGCCCTTTTATCTCTATTGAATCAAAATAATCCCCACTTAGGCTCCGTTTGTTTGACAGGGAATGGAATCTAAAATGGGAATAAGATTTCTGGTAATTTGATTACTAGAAATCTGATTCCATTAATAGTGTTTGGTTTTTATAAAAAATTGGGTAAGGATATAAATATTTTTTTTCTTTTTTATATTTTGTTCAAATACATATAATAAAGAATGGAATCTAAAATTAAAGACTTCGACATAAATACCCTTATTTTAAATCATATTTGTATAATCTAATTATAAATTTTATGACAAAGTAGAATATTTGATATTATATATATACATAATTGCATTATCCTCTTTTAGAAAAATGATAATTAAATTGAACATGCTTATTTTTTATTTACATATTGTTCGACTTTTAAAAAAATTAATGCATGCATTTTTCATATACCAATGCATTGATAATTATTTTAAGTCGGAAACATATTATTGTTAATAAATAAAATATATTAATCATATGTGACCAACAACCATTTCAAAAGTACTACCACAAAAACAACATAGCAATTTTTCAATTTCATTCAATAAATAAATATCAAATAAAATGAAATTACGATCTATTTTGGCAATGAAAATATTCTAAATAAATTAAAAATACGAAACTATTTCTTCATAAATAATAACTTAAATGAAATGGAAAAATAAATAACTATTTTGTTGATTTTGTATTATATTTGATATAAGGGTAGTAATGACATTAAAGTAGTGCATTTATGATTACCTTGATATGGTAATCACATTACCTCCATAAAACAAGGTAATGTAATTCCCTTATTTGAGATGATAATTCCCATATTTTGGGAATTAGATTGCATTCCATAATATCAAATAAAAAATACCAAACAAGGTTATTTGATTTTTGGGAATCATATTCCTCATTTTGATTCAATTCCCTTGACAAACAAACGGAGCCTTAGGGTTACCACAGGGCAGTCATGGCTATCTTCTCCGACGACGCCGTTTTCGTAATCATTGGGACTGTCAATGCGATCGGTTGTTCAGGTTTCTGGTTCTGGGGTTTCCCGAAAGCGTCGATGTAGTTAGCAAGATTTTAAACCCACCATCTTTATCGGAGTTGAATTGGGCTGGGTTGTAGGTTATTTCAGCGACGACAGATGGTAGGTATTTTTGAATTTTGTAGTCGGGTGTGGTGTGGTGTCAGGATCGAGCTAGAAGTGGAATAAGAAAGCGCGCGTAAGAATAAACTCAAATAAAACGTACAAGGGCAGCATCATCATTTCAGCTAATAGAAAAGGCGGGAAAAACGGTTACGAGCTTTATCTACTATAAAAGGATTTGAAGCGAAAGGAAAGTATAGATTTAAGTGTTGTGAATACTTGTTTCACTTTTAGTATCTCTCCCTCTTTCTTTATCTGTTCTCACATATCATCATCGATTGCAGGCTGTTACATGATCGGATCCATGGTGTGCGATTGGTAGACGTGTGGTTAACATAGTTGATTGCATAATTATGTTGATGTATGTTCTGTAATCTTTGTTGAATAATCGTGTATTGCCAAATTCATTAATAAAGAGATCTGATCCTTACAATTGGCCATCAGACCGTTCGATCCTAAGAGGCAACATGATGAAGGCACAAACGAGAGCTGAAGTGAATCGATTAGAAGACCTTGAACAACGGCTAGGAGAAATTTCATCGTCGCTGGAGGTGAAGTAAGGGAGACAAAAGGAGGAGATCACATCATCGTTTGATATGAAGCTCGAGAGGCAGAAAGAATGCATGATTGAGGAGATGAAAACCTTAATGCAAGCACAAATGGGAGCTATAACCAGAAACCTAGAGAAGGCAAGAGACAAGGCACCAGATCAGTCACAATCGGGGCCATCATCGCCAGCATTAGCAGGTAATACTAGAGCTCCCAATCTAGATCGTTTTATTGGACATAACAATGCAAACGCTCGCAATTATGAAAACCTGAGGCACCACACTCCTACGACTCATTTTACGAGAGGAGTGAAGTTAGACTTTCCTAAATTTGAAGGTCCAAATCCGAAGAGTTGGATAAGGAAATGTAACAAGTATTTTCTGGTAAATCCTTTGTCGGATTATGAAAGTATTATATTAGCCGCGGTAAATATGGAGAGAAAAGGGGACACGTGGTATCAAGATTATATAAAAGGCCGCGAGAATATGTGTTGGGAGAGGTTCTGTGAATTAGTCTTGGAAAGGTTCTTGGAGGCTGGGCATGGGAGCATCATTGAAGACTTTAATAAGTTGAAACAGACCGGGAATGTCACGACTTACTTAGAGCAATTTGAAGGGCTTAAGTCATTTATGGTAGGGATGAATCGCAACCTCAACGAACCTCACCGAAGAGTACTTCGTGCATAGCTTTATAAGTGGTCTTAAGGAGGAAATCAAAGACGTGGTGAGGTGTTCAATCCTATAACCTTGAACCAAGCAACACACTACTAAACTGCAAGAGGTATCGTTAGAGGCAGTGTCCAAAATACAGAAGTTTGGGTTAAGAAATGGACTTATCTCATCGAATAACGGACCGTGAAACAACAGATTCGCAGCTCCTCAAGAAGTCAATCGGAGAAATGAGGACACTACCATGGGGAGGGTAATTCCTGTTAAGAAGTTGAGTCACGAAGAAGTGGATAATCGGAGAAGGAAAGGACTATGTTTTACTTGCGACGAACCATACTACTTTGGTCATAAGTGCAAGCAATTATTTACCATAGTAGCTAGTGAGCTAGAGGAGAAAATCGGTGTGGAAGAGGAAGAAGATGATAGGGAAGAGGATTTACTGATATCCATCCACGCTTTAGCAGGAAAGCAAGTGCAATATACAATCAAATTGTTGGGCCAAGTCAAGAATAATACAATCTTCATTCTAGTAGACACCGGTAGTACCCACAACTTTCTTGATCCTAACGTTGCAAGGAGAACGGGACAAGAAATCAAGTGCACCAATCCCTTAATGGTGACAGTGGGTGACGGAAATTATTGGAGTGTAATAGTAAGTGTCTGAGGTTTACATGGAGGATGGGAAATCATGAATTCCAAGCAGATATGCGAATGTTCAAGCTAGGTGGTTGTGATATGGTTCTAGGCATGGATATGATGAAGGAGTTTGGCCCAGTCACGTTCGACTTTGAACATCAACGGGTCTCTATGATGAGGAACGACCAGCAAGTGTGCTTGCAAGGTATTCAAGGGGAGGCCGAGTTCAAAATGATTAGTGGACAGAAAGTGTCCAAATTGCTTAAGAAGGGAGCTTACTCCTCGCTATGTCAATTGTTCGTTACGAGTGGAGATGAGAAAAATATTGGGGATCCTAAAGAGGAGAATGAAGGGAGATTAAAAGAGTTGCTGCAACAGTATGAGGACCTATTCGCACAACCAACAACCTTACCCCTAGTAAGACACACGATCACAGAACTATGCTACAACCAGGAGCCTTACCTATTAAACAATACCCGATACTCATACGTGCAAAGGAAGGAAATAGAAAGATTGGTTCAAGAGATGCTACAGTCAGGAATTATCCAGCATAGTTGTAGTCCATATTCCTCTCATGTGCTATTAGTTAAGAAGAATGATGACACTTGGAGGTTTTGTGTGGATTATAGGCACCTGAACTCAATCACTATCAAGGATATTTTTCCCATCCCACTAATTGATGACTTATTGGATGAGTTAAAAGGTGCCAAGGTGTTCTCCAAGATTGACTTAAGAGCCGGTTACCATCAGATAAGAGTTCATGAGGAGGACATTCCAAAAACCGCATTCGTGATAGTCTCGGGTCACTATGAATTCTTGGTAATGGCATAGCAGAATATATTTATCTTCCATACGGATGGGATGCTATCAAGAAAAATAGATCTTACCAGAAACTTTTAAGGAGTAAGCTGATAGAACGTGTCAAAATTCTGAAAGACTTTCATGTTGCTTGCAAGAAGACGACCGGACGAGCTTTTTCACAAAAAAGAGATGCTCGTGTACAGTTAATATCGGTGCCCAGACCAAGGGCAAACACAAAGGTCTTTTTCTCTTCTTATTGGCTTCTTTCCTCTTTATCTGAACACTATATGTATAATCTTCTGATTCACCATTCTTATTTGTTAATTCTCTAATTTCTTTTAGAGGTGGGTATCAGATTTTTGTGGGTTTTGCGACTGTTAGTGTGATTGATGTTGAGTTTGTTCTTGGCAGCAATAGTTTGTTTTGGCCAATTAGTTTTCTGATGTTGTACATCAGCTAATGGTCTAGGTGGATAATGGTTAATATCAAAGCTTACAATGAATTAGCTAATATTCCAAGACGTCTGAATGGTACTAGTAATTGTCATTGTTGTTGATGTTGTTGTGGCGGTTGTGGTGGTTGTTCTGATTATTTTGATGTTCATTGTTTCTCCTACAGATCAATGATAACAAGATTCATGCTCAGGAATAACCGCTACTATCGCCGGCAAGGTTTCGAGCTTCTGAGCTTCGGTGGCCATGAGTTTGGCTGAGAACCCATGGAAAATGGTGTCCTACGAGTGGATTAAAGCTACATCAATGGTGGATACAGATTTGAGTGAAGATCCGTACCAGTGAGTGGGGGGAAATGGTAAGTTTCACATCGTATTGAATGCGGATTATGAAGGTTTGTCGTTGCTCAAATGAAGCTATTACCACTAACAATGTGAGAAAATAATATGTACAAATGATTGTGATCGGAGATATCATTATTGTTAGGTTTTTAACTGAGCTTCAGATTCTCACTGCTTTCTTTTTGTTGAATTCCTGATAATCTCCATTGAAGAACGTATAGATGCAAGGCAACAGTAAACGAAGGAGAGAATAAGAAAGCTTTCTTGTTTTATTGATTGAATCTGAAAATTAATTGAATACAATGAGAGGGAAAAGGAATAATATAAAAGACCCTATCTCACGAATTAGTTATAGAAACTTGTTTACAAAACTAATAACAAAAACACGATTTCCTCTTTTATACTTCTAATACTCCCCCTCAAGTTGGTTGTCCATAGAGATCAAAGACACCCAACTTGCTAATCAAAAAATTGAACTGAACACAATTTAAAGCCTTCGTAAAAACATTTGCGGGCTGTTGATGTGTTGGAATAAACACTGTTTTGATATGCCCCTCTTCAATCTTATCCCGAATTAAGTGACAATCGACTTCTAAATGCTTTGTACGTTCATGGAAGACATGATTAGCCGCAATCTGGATTGCAGACTTACTATCTGTATATAACTTCACTTCACTGGCTTCAAAGTATTAATCTGTAGGTCGTTGAATAATGCCAATAACCGCATGCTCTCTGCTGTAGTAGTCCTGATCTATATTCAGCTTCAGCTGAACTTCGAGACACTGTAAGCTGTTTTTTTGACCTCCATGAAAGGAGAGAGTCTCCAAGCTGGACTGCATAACCTGTGAGGGACCTTCTAGAGATAGGACAGGAGGCTCAATCGCTGTCATAATATGTCTTTAACTCCATTTGACTGCTTGATGAAAGAAGAATGCCCAAACCCGGTCCGTCTTTCAAGTACCTAAGTATCCTTATAACAACATCAAAGTGAGATCTTTTAGGCTTGTGCATGAACTGACTCACAATTTGCACAGCATATGTGATATATATGGTCTTGTCAGGCACACATATATATAAGCTTCCCCACAATCTGCTGGAATCCAGAGACATCTTTCACATAAGGGTCCTCATCACCACCATCTTCATCTGTTAACTTCAAGTTTGTCTCCGTAGGTGTATCTGCAGGTTTACTAGCCAACATATCAGAACTACCTAATAGTTCTAAAGCATATTTCCTTTGATTAAGGTAGATACCAGTCTTTCCTCTCACAACCTCAATACCAAGAAAATATTTCAAGTATCTTAAATCTTTCATATGAAATGTATTATTCAAAAACTCCTTACATTGAGTCATTAACAAATCATCATTTCCAGTTATCACAATATCATCCACATAGACTAACAAAATCACCATACTACTCCCCCTAGTTTTAATAAACAGAGAATAGTCATTTTTAAATTGTACAAAACAAAAAGATGTCTTAGCTAAAGTAAATTTGTGATTCCATTGTCTAGAGGCCTGTTTTAAACCATAAAGAGACTTATTTAACTTGCAAACCTTGGGATGTTTTGGATCATTATTACTAACAGGATAGCCTGGAGGTATAGACATATAAACATCTTCATCTAAATCACCTTGTAAAAAAGTATTAGTCTTATCCATTTGCCAAAGTTTTTAATTATGAATAGAAGCTAAAGAGAGAACAACTCTAATAGTCACATACTTAGCAATAGGAGAAAAAGTTTCATTATAATCAATCCCTGGCATTTGAGTGTACCCTTAGCAATTAGTCTTGCTTTATTATACCTTTCTATGGTCCCATCTAACTTATATTTAACTGTATAAACCCATCTACATCCAACAGTAGACTTTCCTGGAGGTATTTCAACTATATCCCATGTATGATTAAGCTCCAAGGCTTGTATTTTCCTGGAGGTATTTCAACTATATCCCATGTATGATTAAGCTCCAAGGCTTGTATTTCAATGTCCATGGCATGTTGTCACTTTGGATCATTCCTAGCCTCATTATACTGAGCAGGAATCTGTTCAGCATTGAGGCAGGATAAAAAAGCTCTATATGTAGGATTTAATGCATCATACCTCATATATTTAGAAATGGGATATTTAGCAGAAGAAACAAGATTAGAATCTGCATTTAAAGGTGAAACATAATCCTTAATCCATGTAGGAGCTTTAGTTTGCCTTGTAGACCTCCTAAGAGAAGAAGTGTTGTTGTGAGAATTAGAGTTAGATTGATCCTCAAGAGGCCCATAGTAACATTCATCTCCACTTTTATCTCCATCATTTTCAGCATTATCAAAAGAGGCTAATGTAGGATCTAAATGCTATGATTATTATCAGGATTATATAATTGGATGAAATCTTCATAATACAGATTTTTATTCTGAATAGGGAGAAAACCATCATTCTGATTTCTAGGTTTAAAAGCAAAAGGAAAAATATGTTCATAGAAAATCACATCCCTTGATACTATAAAATCTTGATTGTCAAGGCTTAAGAGCTTGTAACCTTTCTGTGAAGAGGAATACCCCATGAAAATGCAAAATGCAGGGCTTAGACCTATGCTGAAACTTATCAGTTTGATTCAAAATCTTAGCATATGATAAACAACCAAAAGTCCTAATATGACCATATGAAGGATCTTTGTCAAAAAGAAGACTAAAAGGAGTTTTTCCTTCCAAGAGAGGTGTAGGTGTCCTATTTATAAGGTACACAACAGTTTTAGCACATTCTCTCCAAAATTTCAAGGGGACATGTGATTGGAATTTGAGAGCTCTAGCCACATCAAGGATGTGTCTATGCTTTCTTTCCACAATCCCATTTTGTTATGGGGTGTAAATACATGAAGTGTGATGAACAATCCCTAGGAATTCGAACAATGTAGTACAGTCTTGACTAAAAAATACATTAGCATTGTCAGTTCTAATGGTTTTGACCCTTTTTGAAAAATGAGTATTAACATACTGTAAGAAATCCCTTATATAACCTTAGGCTTCAGACTTATATTTCATTAAGAAGATCCAGCTACTTCTGTTGTAATCATCAACTATGGTAAGGAATTATTTTTCATTATTATAGGTAACTTCTCTGTAGGGACCCCAGATATCAATGTGAAGAAGAAGATCAAACACAGCAAAACCACTTTTAGATTTCTTAGGAAATGATTCTCTGGTGTGTTTAGCTAAGGGACAAATATTACAGTACCTCCTATCTCTATTAATATGAATGTTAAGACTAGGTACAAACTGAAATTTATTAAAGGACATGTGTCCAAGTCTCTTATGCCAAAGATTGGCTTTATTAACATCTACTGAATTATGAGCCTGACTATCAACATTATTACAAGAGTTCATAAGGGAATCAAGACACTAATCATGGCAAAGAAAATATAATCCATTGTGCTTTTTACCAATTCCTCTTATCAATCCAGTCCATGTTTCCTGTATGATACAAAATTTTGGATAAAAACTTACAAAATATTTGTATCATCAGTAAGTTTAGACACAGACAACAAGTTGTGTTTGAAATCTGGGACATGGAGAACATGTTTTAATTCAATATGATCACTAATCCTAACAGTTCCAGATTTCAAGACTTTACTCATATGGCCATTAGGGAGATTAACACTAGATGAGCAAGAATTGGTGACATAAGATGAATATAGGGATGGATTTGAAGTCATGTGTTGATTTGCCCCTGAATCAATAATCCATACATTATTGAGTTTAGTAGAATCAGTAGAGAATTGTGTAATACCTGCATTATTTGCAGTGGCAGAGTTGGTAGAGGTGAAGTTGGATGTGCCAGCATCTGGTTTCATGTTTCCAAGAAGATCCATTATCTGTTGGTATTGCTTTTGGCTAATACCATAAGTGGGCAGATCATTGGCAGATTCTTCAGAAGCCATTTTGCCTGAAGCAGTATCTTGCTGCCCTGATGTTGTATTAGCACTATTCTGACTTCTTCCACCACCCCTGCCTTTAAAATTTCCTCATCTTCCACCACCTCGTCATCCACCTCGATTCCAATTGGGTGGGTAACCATGAATTTTAAAGCATGACTCTCGTGTGTGACCAGTAATCTCACAATGATCACAGTACAGAGAATCCTTATCAACACCCTTACTCTTGTTTGAAGGTTGGTAAAAATTACTAAGAAGAGCTATAGAGGTCTCGCCATTGGTATTTTGAGTTGTGATTCCCAATTGTGTTTCTTCGTTGGACACCATAGAACAAACTTGATTGTGTGTTGGTAAGGGAGACATCATTAGGATTTGAGACCTAATGGTTCTATAACACCTATTGAGGCCCATGAGAAACTGCATCATTTTCAGTTGTCCCACGAAGTCCGTATATTCCTTTGTGACATTCTTTGAAGGTGAGGGTGTCAATGAATCGTATTCATCCCAAAGTCGCCTCAGTTTTGTATAATAATCAGACACACTACTGGTGCCTTGGGTGACGGTGTTAATCTGCCGATACAAAGCATAAAGCCTGGCTCCATTCACCTTATCGAAACGTTCTTTGAGGTCTTTCCACACAAGATGGGCTGAATCACAATAGACAACTCCATGGATTAATTCATGGCTTAAAGATCTATGAATCCAAGATTTTACTAACGCATTACATCTTCTCCAATAAGGGTACTTTGCACTATCTTGATCTGGTTCAAGGCAGGTACCATTAATCATCCCAATTTTGTTTTTCGCTTCTAATGCCACAATCATTTCCCGACTCCACACATTATAGTTTTCAGACCCATGAAGAACTTCAGAAACTATGTCTAAATTGGGGGTATCGGATGGGTACAAATAGAGCGGATTCTGAGGGTAAAATCTCAGGTTGAAACTTGTGTAGAACTGGTACTTGGGAGATCACTGCGTTGAGGATCCATTGATCAGCTAGGTAAAAATTTAATCATCCCAATTTTGTTTTTCGCTTCTAATGCCACAATCATTTCCCGACTCCACACATTATAGTTTTCAGACCCATGAAGAACTTTAGAAACTAGGTCTAAATTGGGGGTATCGGATGGGTACAAATAGAGCGGATTCTGAGGGTAAAATCTCTGGTTGAAACTTGTGTAGAACTGGTACTTGGGAGATCACTGCGTTGAGGATCCATTGATCAGCTAGGTAAAAATTTGCAGCAGAGGAGCGGAGGATCTGTAAATCGCATAAGCGATTATAAGTTCAAGAATCGCCCAGAACTTGAAATCGTCTATTGCACAATTGTGAGGAGATTCAAGAGGGTAATCAAAGAAAGGAAACCTTGCTCTGATACCATGTTGAATTCCTGATAATCTCCATTGAAGAACGTATAGATGCAAGGCAACAGTAAACGAAGGAGAGAAGAGGAAAGCTTTCTTATTTTATTGATTGAATCTGAAAATTGAATGAATAGAATGAGAGAGAAAAGGAACAATACAAAAAACCCTATCTCACGAATTAGTTACAGAAACGTGTTTACAAAACTAATTACAAAAACACAATTTCCTCTTTTATACTTCTAATACTTTCTTTTAGAGCAGTGTGTTTATTGAATAATGGATGGATGAGAGATTTTTAAACAAATGTATTTTCTTAAATGGTGTTATAATGTATTTTCTTAGTGATGGACAATATTATAATAATAGCAATAATTATGAATTGATATTATAAATATAAAAATATTTGCACCCCTCAAATATAAAAATATTACTATTACACCCCATGAGGGTATTTTCGTCACTCCACAATCTGACATTCTTGTCAGAATGATGACGTCATCAATTGTTGATGTCATTAGGGGTAAAATAAGAAAAGTGCAAAAGTTTTTTGATGACATCAACAAAAATCTGACCCAAAAAAAAATGACAGGGGGTGCCCATGTTATAAAAAACTTGTGAAATGGGATGTCCGAGTAATTATCAAAAAGTGAGGAGAATTTTCTGTAATTACGACATAACACAGGGGAAGTGGATGTAATTTTTTCTTTTTAATATGATAATTATCAAAAATATAATAATACGAACAATTTCACAATTCTCATTAAGAATATAATAATGCAAGCCACACGAGGATCTTCGTATAGATTATTGATATCAGAGTTGTCAAGATTCCAGTTGTCTCTGAGTAGAGACCAAATCATCAAGGAGGCTTGTGTGCTAATCTTGTATAGTACATGCAGAGAAAAAAAAGGTAAATATATGAAACGTGACTTATCTATTAATTGAGAAATTCGACTCACATGCAAAAAATTTTAAAAGATTGGAGGATTATCACAAAGATTTGCAATTAATAATTAAGTACATTGCTCCAGTTTCAAGGAACCAATATAAAGAAGATTATTTCTAGAATTTGATCAAATTATTATTGAATGCTTAACGGCCGGGGATGACTTTTCAAATAAAAAATGAACCATGAGGGCTTATTTGCAATTATCTTATTACATATGCACCTATGATTGTGAGAATGGTGTTGACTATTTGAGACAATGTCTGAATATGTTTTTGAAATAAGGGACCATTTGAAAATTTTGCCCAAAAATTATTAATCAAAACGTAATTGAAATCCTTAACAACGTGACAGCTATTTGAAAAATATAGATTATATATCAAAATGCGAGGTTGATTATTTCTTTATTGGGTGGAACTAAAAAAACGTTCTTCTATCATGCAGTTTTGCACATATAAAATTCAAAAATTAAATTGCACTCGCAACTGCAATATTAAAGTTCCTTTTGGAACAACATATTCATTTCTAAAAAAATAATACATACCAATTAATCAAGTAAATATATATACTATGTCCGAGCAAAGTAGAATGTACAACTACTGTGTAAAGGAAACTTATTAATATGCATGAAGTACTAATCACAAACAAATAGATGCGCAATTAAGAATATGACTAGAAAAAATTTATCAAGAAGTTATGAGAAATAAAAAGGATTTCGATTGAAATGTAATTGTCTTTTGTGGAGGTTACAAAAAAGTATTATGACTTCTTCCTGGGGAAATAATTCATTTTGTTAGTGTTAGTGGCCGGCAAGCCATTTTAGTTGCTAGGTTTTGTATAACATTTTTGATATAGTCTTATTTTAAAACGTTATTTAATATATGGTATCTTCTTTATTATATATTTTCTGTTTTTACATATATGTAATAAAGTCCCTTGGGTTACATAGAGTTATGGGTACGGTCATGCATTGGATGGTGATCATGGGATATACTCGAACGGCTGTAATCCTAAAAGCGTTCCAAGTCATAGAGTCATTGAGATAGGGATATCAATGACTCGTCAAGACTTGCTTGTGCGTTGCATTTCCTTGGAGGAATGTACCTTGTTCCATGGGTATTGGTTGGGAACCTATGCAACGTATGAGGGTTCACATCGGGGATGGTGAATTGAGCAACCCCAGTAGAAATTCATATTAGTGGACATGTTGAATATGAAATTCCACGGTCACGTAGGCTTGTGATGATCCTCATGACTTGAGGGATCGCGGTTGTTCAAATGCATGACCCACTGCACTTTGATCTAGTTCATAATTACATGGATAATCACATAATGGGCTATTTTGGGTGTAGTCTGGTAATGTAATTTGGCAGGCGGTTCCAAAATGGGATCTGTCTCTAATCATTTGATTAGTGAATCTCCTAAATATGTTGTCTTGAGAATGACTTACAGGAAATCTTCGGCCAAAGTAAGTCAATAAGAAGGTGTGTGATCCTTGCTTAGTTGACATAAGTTGTCATTCGCCAATTGACATAGTCATATGATTAAATTAGTAGGATTTCGACTGGCAACCAAATCCTAGATTTAATCGGGAGATCTGACAGAAGGATGAGACACATGTTGCGATCGTGATTCAGGATAGGTCTATTATAATCATTTGAATCTAGGGGTTGAGTCGACGCTACTAGACATCGAACTCAATCTGTGAGAGTCGTGAATTAATTGGTGGTTAATTCATGATCAAGATTAATTATTTGGCATAATAATTGATTGATGTAAAAATTGACTAATTGTTACCGAGCCGTTTGAAAAATGGTCTCACTGCTAGCTTTCGAATGAACCTAAGGGGTCACACACAAACTTGAATAAGTTTCCCGATTGTATGTATTAGATGGCCAATTTTGAATTGGTTCATATATGGATTAATATTAGATATTAATTCATGATGGAATAAACAAATTAATTAATTAATTAAATCTTGGACTTGAATTAATTAATTGAAATTTTTAATTAATCTTGTGATTAGTTAATTAATGGGCTAGGCCCAAGGAATTTATTAATTAAAAGCCCAATTAATAAATTAAAAGAGGAAGTTGAGATTTGAGATTAAAAGATTAGGAAAGTCTATGTGGATTTGATATGGAGAATTTTAGATTATGGTAAATCCCATAAATCAAGGATTTGAAGTGTAAGAATAGAAGTCTACAAGGATTAAGATTCTTGAATCCTAATCCAAGTAGGGAACGATTTTTTCCTTATTCCGAGAAGGGAAAACACGTTCCCTTATGTCCTATTTATAGGACTCTTTATTCTTCATTCAATTTCAATTGAATTATCGATATATTAGAGCTAGAATTCGAGTTCTCCATATTGTCTTAGAGACTTTCCATAGCCTTCAGCACTTATTAGCGAAAGGAAGCGTTCAAGGTGTGGATACTATGCTTAGAGGCACAACGCTTGGGGTGCTCGAGACTTCGGTTGATCACATGGGTAGAGAATTGTTGTAGGATTCGAACCGGTGATTCCATTGATCGTAGGAATACGAGAAAGGTCGTAGATAGAAACCGATACCTAAGGAAAGCAAAAAGGTACAATTTGTATTTATCGTTTTTGTTTAAGCTTTATTTCGATATAGCATATACTAGCTTAAGAGTGAAACTCGATAAAAATTTTCAACTATAACTTCCGCTGCGATGTTTCACTCATGGGACTAGTGCGATCCCAACACATTTAACTATTTCTACAGATCTTGTAAAATCATATTTGTGGGTAAAATTAAATAAATTCATTTCTTTAATTTTAATGAATGTGAGGGTTAGATATGATTTTAAAGGCATGCATAATGTCATATAAGATGCAATTAAAAGAGTAACATCAAATTAAGAAGGTTAAAAAGTGAAAGAAAAAATAAGATTGATTCAGAGAACAAGAGAACAATATATAAGTAGAACTCTTAAAAGAAGTTTCTATATCGAATGAACTTCCAAATAAAAATACCATAAATTCTGAAGAAAGCAATGCAAACAAGATAAAAATAAGATGGCAGTAAACAATTATGAATAAGACATCTACAATATAATTTCAGGTGATGTTGAAGAAATATTGAAACATTTGGGAATAAATATAAATGTAAATCTATAAAATTCAATAAATTAAAGTTGAAAGGTTAATCAAGATGACACAAGAGCTAGCTAGATTTTCGTATATTAGTAAATTCATGTGATTTATTTTTCCATATTTTGTCGCATGTCATATTTAATTATTTATGAACTATTATTGATTTTCCTCTTTATAGTATTTAAGTTATGTTAGTTACCAGAATTTGAATGTGGAGAAAATTAACATATAGTCAATATGCTACTAAATTGCGGTTACAATGCACGATGCCTGCTTCTTAGACTTCCAAGACACCAAGGAATCACCTATTTGTACTGCATAACCTGTGAGAGGCCTTCTAGAGATTGGACATGAAGCTCAATCACTATCACAAAACTTTGAATGTTAGTTTACTATTTTGAGACATTAAAATCTCAAACCTGGTCTCCCTTTGAGATATTTCAATATCCTGTGAACTGCATCCATTTGAGATTGTCTAGGCTGATGCATAAATTGACTTAAGAATTGAACACCATATGTTGAGCCTGGATGGTGGTGGGAAGGTTATTTTATAGACTGATTTATATATACATATAACTTGGTTTAGAAATATATACTTTTAATGTTGGCCATTTACAGAATCGTCTACGAGTATATATGACATACGAAGTGGTCGTAGTATTGAACTCATATATATTGGTATACAAATATATACAACTACAATGCATCGTATTAGTATACGAGACAGGACAATTGATTAATGGATCAACTTGTTTACTAGCCTAATTATTGATATATGCAATTTTTGTAAAATATGATATCAATCTCAATCAAAAATATCCTTATAACTAAAATAGCATTCATTTGTTTCCAATGAAACGAATCATTCATTTACTCAATAAAATTATCAAATCCAACTGCAATACAGTTATATAAATAGAGAGAGAGAGACTTAAAAATAGCGACATTTTGTGCTGTTATTGATTGTTGTTGGTCATCATCTTCCGGAACTCATCAAAATTGACGTAACCATCTCCATCGGAATCAACGGACTTGATCATCCCAGCACAATCCTGCACGGAGCAGTGCTCGCCTAGGCGCGTCAGGATGAGGTGTAGCTCCGACGAAGAGATCTTTCCGTTGCCATCCTGATCGTACATCTCGAAAGCTTCTCTCAGCTCCTTCTCCACCGACTCGCCTCCGCAGACGGCGGCGAACTCCTGGAGACTGATGTGGCCGTCCTTATCCGTGTCTACCTCCTCCATCATGCGTGCTATTTCCTCGGCAGAGGTCTCCGATCCGAGCGCCTTCAAGACACCGCCGAGCTCATCCATGGAGATCTTGCCATCACCGTTAGCATCGAAGCGGTCAAACACTTTCTGGACCTCGTCCATGTTCTCAAGGTACACTAAGGGCTTCGACATTTTTGATGATTAATGGTGTTAGGGTAATGTGAGAAATTATTAACATATATATATATATATATATATATATATATATATATATATATCGGCTATGGGAGGGGAGAGAAGAGTGGGAGACCTCCAGATTTGAAAACAGAGAGAGAGAGAGAGAGAGTAATAGATATTGACTGGTCAAACAATAGTTGAGATCTTATGCTCTAGATACTAAATAGTAAATATGGTAACTTGATGTGATTATGACATAAATAGTAAAAAGGAAACAATGACTACTAACTAATTAAAGTATCCAAAAAAGAAAGAAAAAAAAAAGGATTCACCAAAAAGTTAACTATATCAACTAAGGGTGTCAAAATGAATCCAGAACCATGGTTTAGATGGTTCCAATCCAATTTGGGTTGAATTGGTTCCTAAGAAAATTTGATTTGGTTCTTAATTGGGTCCAACTAAATTTCAAGTTAGACCCAAATCGTTTGCCAATAATCTAAATTATAATGAACAAAATGTAAAATATTGAGTTGGGTTGGGCTTGGTTCCCTTTTGAATTGATTTTGGTTCCATTTTGGGTTGAATTTGGTTTCACCTTAAAACCATTTAAGAACCAAACTCATTTAACAACCAACCTATTGGAACCGACCGAAAACCAACCCAACCCACTCAATTGCCACTCCTAAAATTGTCAACCTAATTATGTTGTTCGTTCAATTGCGAATGTTATTTATGAAGGATATTGTCCAATTTAAATTATTATCTTCTCTTAAAGTATAATAACATATCTAAATTAATAAACCACGTACTTTCGTAATGATTAGTCTTAATTTAAGTTCATTAAGCTATGAGAATGTATGGATTCTTTGAATAATGTAAACCTATTTTCGTGATTTTTTAAAAATCTAGGTTCAATTTCTATGGGTTTCGATATTAAGACATAACCTTTCAGAATTTTCACATATGCAAGTAAGTGGTTAGCCAGTTCACAAGCATTAAGTAACCAATAAGTCGAATCATAAGCATAGTTGTTGAATAAAACTTGATCTCAATTCCCATATCTTTTGTTATGAGGAGATGATGAGGTTATTGGTTTCTGGTTGGATCATGGATGTCTCCATCAAAGGTGCCATGGGCCAAAGTTTGAGCCCAATATACTAATGAATAAATTGGGGGGCCCACCATAGAGGACATCCCTAGTATGACCCATATATATATATATGCCTTGTTTGTGTTTTGTAGTTCCATTGTAATATCTTGAATTATAAAATTCTAAATAATTTTAATATAAAGTACTTTTTATCCAAATTAATATTTTTAACAATTCTATTTTTTAATTTTTTGTATAATTATCTATCTATCAATCATTACTCACATACATCAGTCAAAATTATTAATTATAATCATTATTTTCTCTTTCATAATTTGTAATCTATATATTTTATTATATCTTCATTCACAACTCAATCATTCACACATTACAAATCAATTATTATTATTGATTTGAAATTTTTATTACAAATTTCACCATTTAAAATTAATAAACAACAAACATCATATGAATTTTCATAATATGCAATAATTCTAATTAAATTTGACTACAATAATAACACCACCACTTAATAATAAAAGAGTTGAGAAAAACAAAACAAAGAAAAGGTTATGATGACAATATTAAAACCCTATGGGAGGTCTATAATATATAAACAAGTTAAGGGAGCGTTCTGCAAATAATTTTTTTTCCCTAGAATCAAACAATACTAGACCCACTACCCCACAACAATATATTTCCGTAAAGAGAAAAAAATGGTTTCAATTGATACCGGCACAACCGCCGTCGCCGCGAACGGCCATGATGTGACCGTTACCAAATCCGCCGCCGATGTCGACGGTGTCTCCTATGGCTCAATCCAACGGTGCTCAGACGGAGGTTGAAGCTTCGCGGAAGACAAAAATGTCGAATATACGTGTCAATTGCCGGTGGCTTTCCGATGATGGACCTAGCGATTATGAGTACTACGATCACTACTCCGAATGTGAGAATAGAATTTAATTTCTTGTTATGCTTTTTTTTTTGCCCTTTTTGTGAATTTAGGGTTGGAAGTAGGTGTTAATTGGTCTACATATTGATTGATGGTGGTGGGCTATATTGGATTATTGGAATTTGATTTGATGAAGAATGTATTCTAATTTCTTTTTTAATCTTATGATTCGACTAATTTGATGAAACTATATTTTATCATATCAAAAACATAAACAAACTTAGTCCAAGGAGAGTACGGGTAATTTTCTTGTTAGACAAATCCAATTATCTTTTGTAAGAAAGCATATGATGATGATGATAAAATAAATCTGTCAAACTTTTTCACACACTATATCAGTCATAAATTCACACCCACGCCCAAGAATCTTGATTATTATATGTTGGGAGAGATTGCATATCTGATGCTGAAATAATTTTGTTCCATCTTTTAAAAACAAAATTAAAGTAGTGAACAAAATTCAATATCCTTATTTTTATATATATATATATATATATATATATATATATATATATATATATATTACTTTACAACGTTATTATATTCAATTGAATTGAATGAATCATATTTATATGCACGTTCAATGACCACAAACAGACTTAGGTCCCTAATATTCCAATATCTCATTTAGGAACACGTGAATTTACTTTATTGTCATCAACTTTATATCACCAATACAATGGAACACGTGAATTATTTCCTTTCTTTTCAAGGAAAATATGATAAATATTTGCACTAGGGTTGGGACATGGGAATCCGATACTCAACTTTTTTTTTTTTTTTTTAATTTCGTTAAATTTGAAAAGGATCATTATATTATTGATTCAAAGTTTTTCCATTTTCTCATCCTGAATGTACTTTTAAGTAAAATATGTTATAATAAGCCTAAGCCAAGTTCGACTTGAAAATTTCTAATTTGAGCCAATGAAATTCAGTTACAAGTCGAATGCAAGTGTAGATATATACAATAGATATATGTACTCTGCTTGAATTAGGCTTTGATTAGTAGAAATAATACATATGTATATAAAAATTATATAAATATATCATTCAGAATTAATAAATAAGTATTGCTAATTTCAAAGATGTTGTAGAGAAGATAGAATAGAAAATAATGTTTTAAGTTGGTGTTTTAGCTCACTAAAACAAAATGTAATATTAGTCACAAAATTTAAAATGATAATGTTTAAATTGTCATTCGATTATATATATAATGAGTGATAATATTTTTTGCTTTACAATAATGAAGAGTTTTAGGGACAAAAATTCTTTAAAGTTGTCACAATAAATAATTGTCATTAAAGATGTGCCACTAATTATTAATTATTAATAGTGATAACTTAAATCTTGTTACCATGAAACATATAAAATCATTAAAAATTTGCAATTAGTGATAATTTTGATTTGATATTATCAGTTGATATTTGATCACTAATCATTTAATGTTTTTATTGGCTCTAAGTAAATTTTAACATTTGAATGTGAATAAATTATTTTGATGATTTTAAAATATTTTGAAAGTTTGAAATTAAGATTTTTTGTTTGTAATGAGATTATCTTACAAGTTTACAAAAAATCTAAAGAATTAAAGAACTAACTTCAAAATATCTCGGGCTTGTTGAAGCTCAATTTTTAACTTAAAATTAATTCTCGAGTATATAAGCTTGTTTAGTATCAAGTTGAGTTTGAACTTAAACAATTTGACTCGTTTGATTTAATCGACAAGTCAACATATATGGGATATTGGAATTTTATTATATTAAACAAAAATGAAATATATAGAGAATATTTGACAAACTTTCACGAAACTCAGCTGAAATTGAAAGTTGGTTAATAGTAGTTTAAGTATGAGTATTCTTGAATTGATGCTTTCTACACGTTTTATATACAATTAATTAGATTGTATTTGTTCATATGCATTTAGTCATAGTCTAGGCTATAGGTTAAGAATAAGATCTAAGATTTCCGACCAAGGTATCATATTTATTTGATTAAATAATTTAATAATATTTAAAGTTTTATTTTATTTGCTAGACAAGTTTTAATTGATTCATGAAGGCTACTTACTATGAGACAATATAATATGACGGGAGAGTCAAACATCATAGTTCAATTCCTGTCAAAGAAAGAATGTCTATTTGGTGTATACAAATAATTTTGAAACTAAGGTGTCACAATAAATATTTTTATTTTCACACACATTTTTTTAGTGCCATGTTTTTTCCCTTGAGATAATTAATCATAAAACACAATTAAATCCTAACAAAGTACTTGGTTTTAGATACAACCATAACGTCTCATATTTACATAAATAATCTAATAGAAAAGCCTTTTATAAAAAGAAAAGGAGAAACAATTTTAATTCATTTTAATATAAAAATAAAATACGATATCAAGCAAAAGAAAAAAAAATGTAAATTATGGACACAAATTGAACCTAAATATGATATATTTTCATTTCATAATAATGCTCAAAATGTTTTTGAGGGAACTTTTTAATAATTGTGAGCTTCTAAGAATCTTCATTAGGGACACAATATAAATTGATAAATTTTGAAAAAAGAGTTATAACTTATATATATTTCATAATATTAGGCACAACTGCATAACTCATGAAGTATTCATGCATATCACATGTGTTAAAGTTTCAAATGCAATAAAATGTAATTGTGATACTATTATATACATTATTTTTGTACTAAGGAAAAATTCGTATATGTTAACCTTAGGTGCGTCTCACGTAAATTTAGTACGCAAATCATAAAAAGAGAGAAGTTAACTTTGGTTGTTAATTGACAAACTCATAGCAGAAGATGTTAAATAGGCAATTCTATTAGGGAATTGAATTCATGAGAAAAGTCGCAAAATTCAACTGTCCAATCAACTCTAACGAGGATTGTCCCATAATACTATTAAATTTATGTATGTAATATTGTTTATAGGAAAAGGTCATTGGACTCTTGGAGTGTGAATATATATGTTTAATACATTTTGAAGTTTAATTCTTAGCTAACTTTACATAATATATAACCATAAATACAACAAATAAGTCAAAAGGTGTGTGGCCGAGTGGTTAAGGGCATGGCCTGGAATTTCCAGGTTTGCTTCCACAAGGGTTCAAACCCCACTGGAGACATCCGCCTCCCCTTTGGGGAGATTTACCTGGTTGGTGTGGTTGCGGGTCTTGTGCCAACCCCCAGGTTTACCCTGTGCGCACTGGTGGTCGGGCTCCGCTCTAAGAGTGGTCGGGCTCCGCCAGTGGCGGCTGTGGGTTCCTGGGTTATCAAAAAAAAAAAAAAAACAAAAAAAAAAATAAAAATAAAATAAAATACAAAAAATAACAAATAACATGAAAGTATGACATTAAAATTTAATAATAGAGTACATATGACTCAAATCCTAATCATACAATTCTTATTTTATAAGTTGATTGTTACATTATTTGTTTACTAGGATTATAGGCCATATAAATCTCGATTTGTTCTTTTGATGATGAAGAAGAAGAACATGCGTGGGAGAAGATTTTAGATCAATAAGTTGGAAATAATAATAATAATAATAATAATAATAATAATAATAATAATAATAATAATAATAATAATAGAGTATTATAAAATTATACATGTGCTTTTTAGGATGTATTCACCTTTTAATTAAACTAAATGCAAGTTTTTGTTCTTTTACATTGTGCTTTTCCCAAATAGTAAATGTTGGAATGTTACCGCCGGCGCCCAAATATTCCTTTCCTTTTCAAAGTGACAAAAAAAAAAAAAAAAACTATAAATAATCTTCCCTTCTGCTCGAAGCAGTACCCATAAAATCACCACATTTCTCAATCAAAATTTCCACATTAATTTCAATCTTTTCATCATCATGATGAGGCGAACAGCAAACAAAATGATGAATGAACAAGGATTTGTATACAGAGAAGAAACGCATCTCACTGTGCTCAAAACCTCTCTTTTCTTCGCCGGAGATGGATTCACCGCCTATGATTCCCAAGGCAAACTCGTTTTCCGTGTCGATTCGTACGGAGGAGACTCCGGTGAAGTCGTTTTAATGGACGCAGTCGGCCGATGCATCCTCACCGTCCGTCGCAAGGTAGTTAATTAAATTACTTTTTTCTCTTAGGTAATAATTTCCAGGGATATATAATTATAATATGTACGTACCTTTTGCCTTTGATACTAGTTAATAGACATTGATTTTGATGATTTGGAGCAGAGACCGAGCTTGCATCAGCGATGGGAAGGCTTCGTCGGCGAGAGACCTATATTCAGCGTACGTAGATCCTCGATGATCGGACGGTCAGGAATGACAGTGGAGATGTACAATAATCCAGGCACGGAGTACCATATTGAAGGCTCCTTCGGCTGTCGGAAATGCACCATTTTCAACGCGGAGAGAGAAGTGGTGGCTGAGATACGGCGCAAGGTAGACTCTTACGCCAAAGTCGTGCTTGGAAAAGACGTTTTCGTACTCTCTTTGAAGCCAGGGTTTGATGGCGCTTTTGCCATGGGGCTTGTTTTGGTTCTTGATCAGATTCATGGGGACAATGGTAATGGTAATGGTAATTCAATATCGAGAAATTCTAATTAAGAAGTGACTAATAGATAGTAGATTGCAAATGTAATTCAACAAACTCGGCTCGAAAATTTTCAAGTTTAATTTATAAAATATAGTTTGAATTCTTATCGAGTGACTTTAAATTCAGCTTGAGCAATGATAAACCTCATTTTTACGCAATTTCCATTCCTTCATTCAACACGTTTATTATAGAATTGCATCATATTTTTCATCCCGCAAATGCGTTTAATGTTACTTTTGAGTGCCGTAGGAAATTTCTATGTTGCAAGAGAAAAATACCAATTATAGGCTAAAATCGAGAACGAGTTGATTGGAAGCTGGAAATACAAGGCGTACAGGCGCCGTTCAAATTGGCGTACGAGCGCCACTTCACAAGGCGTACGTACGCCGTGTTAAATCGCGTACAAACAACGAGGGCAGAGATTTTTGACCATCTCGCGTACAAGCGCCGGTTAAGGCGGCGTACGAGCGCCGTTCAAGGCGGCGTACAAGCGCCGTTCAAGGCGGCGTACAAGCGCCGTTCAAGGCGGCGTACAAGCGCCGTTCAAGGCGGCGTACAGGCGCCGTTCAAACTCGCGTACAGGCGCCGTTCAAACTCGCGTACAGGCGCGCGCTAATTACAGTCTAAACGCGGAAAAATCCAAATTCAGCCCAACTTCGAGTTTATGATTTAGATTAGGTATAAATACCCCCTCCGAACATTGTTTTAGGGTTCGAACCTTATTTTCTTGAATTGAGTTGTAAAGATTGGGGATCGAGACACGAAATTCAAGAACGATTGTAAACAGTTTATTCGACAACGGGTTTTATCGAAAATTATCTTCTTTAATCTCTTTGAATTCTTGTCGTTTATGATGTTTGCTTTATTAATTGTTTATTGTGCTTTCGTTTCTATGGAGTAATTCATATTTTTCTGGAATTGGGAATAGCCCGATAGCATGTTATCGATATAGGTTATAGAATCGGTGAAGTTACATCGCGTATGCTTATGATTTGAATTCTTGTTTATTAATGCTTGTGAATTTGCTGGCCACTTATTTGCATGTTCATAGATATTAGGTGAAAATTCTGAAAGGTGACATCTATATCGGAACCCTAGTATTCAAACCTAGGATCCTAAATCACGAAAGTAGTTTTAGGTCTTTTGAGGAATCGATGCATTATCATAGAGATCAATGAGTCTAGGTCTAGTATAATCATCACGAAAGTAGTTGATTAATTAGCTTAGGTATGTTATTATACTTCGACAGAAGATAGTGATTACATTTGGATAGTGCCCTTCATAAGTAGCGATCGTAATTTAATTGGTAATATAATTGAGTCGATAATATATATCGTGGTAAACCCTAATTCCGGAATTTCCAATCATATACAAATCAAATCAATTTACTTGCTTTCTGTTTAGTTTTCTTTACAACTATCTCGTATTTTTATTAGGCTTAGATTACGAAGAATTGATAGGCTAGTGCTTGATTGTTCGGTCCTCGTGGGAACGATATCTTTTGTACTGCACCGAAGCCGTGCGCTTGCGGTTTAGGCACATCAAGTTTTTGGCGCCGTTGCCGGGGACTTGAATAGTCAATATTAGTTTTTATCATATTTTAGTGAGACTAAGCCATTTTATTTTATTTTTAGTTTTTAATTTTTATTTTCTGTTTTATTTCAGGATTTCGGTTTTCTCATTTGTATGCGAAGTAAGATCGATTTCGAACCTGATCCGGAAATCGAGAAGACTTTTCGTGCTAGGAGAAAGCTACAAAAACTGAAACAAGCTCAAATCGAACAAGTTTCAATGGCTGAAGAGAACGCGAATGCAAACCCGGCTGCAAATGTCAATGCAAATCCCAACGCGAGATGTCTTAAGGATTTTGCAGCGCCTAATGCTCAGACACTCCACTCCAGCATTGCCAGGCCTACCGTAGAGGCCAACAATTTCGAGCTCAAGCCATCCCTTCTGCAAATGGTTCAGCAGAATCAGTTTGGGGGT
Source organism: Verbascum thapsus (assembly GCA_963669365.1). Taxonomy (NCBI): domain Eukaryota; kingdom Viridiplantae; phylum Streptophyta; class Magnoliopsida; order Lamiales; family Scrophulariaceae; genus Verbascum; species Verbascum thapsus. The sequence goes on from OY770108.1 coordinate 9,126,549, forward strand.
GCACCTACTGAAGAGCCGAATCTCCACTTGTCAATGTTCTTAGAGTACTGTGACACTCTAAAAATGAACGGAGTTTCCCAGGATGCCATCAGACTGAGATTGTTTCCGTTCTCACTGAGAGACAAGGCGAGAGCTTGGCTACATTCCTTACCGACTGGTTCGATTAGAACATGGGATCAATTGATGCAGACATTTTTAGCGAGATACTTTCCACCGAGCAAGACTGCACAACTAAGGAACCAAATCACGACTTTTGCTCAAAGAGACGGTGAATCACTATATGAAGCTTGGGAAAGATTTAAGGATCTTCTACGACTGTGCCCACATCACGGGCTGGAAAAATGGCTCATCGTTCATACGTTCTACAATGGATTGATCTATACCACGAGGATGTCAGTCGATGCAGCAGCTGGAGGAGCGCTGATGAATAAGGGTATCGATGAAGCCTATGACTTAATCGAGGACATGGCATTGAACCACTACCAATGGTCAAGCGAAAGATCGACTCCACAAAAGACGCCAGGTAAGTATGATATTGATGCAATCACTTTACTTTCTGCTCAAGTTGAAGCTATGTCTAAGAAGCTTGATTCGATGAATATGCATGTTAACTCTGTCACTACCCCTCCCCCTATGTGTGAAATATGTGGTACAATTGGTCATGTTGCATTAGAGTGTCAATTTGCTAGTATACCAACCGATCCCTCTATAGAACAAGCCAATTATGTGAACAACTTCAACCAAAAGAACGACCCGTTTTCAAACACTTTTAACTCTGGTTGGAGGAATCACCCAAATTTTTCATACAAGCCGACTCAAAACGCAGCCCCACCATCTAATTTTAGGCCACCACCTGGATTTCAACAAAAGCCTTATAACCCTGTTCCACCACAGAAATCGAACCTAGAGTCACTTCTTGAGGGTTTTGTAGTAGCCCAGACTAAGCAAAACGAAGTAGTAAATGATGCAATTAAGCAACTAGCAACTAAAGTAGATTCATTAGCAACTCATAACAAAATGCTAGAAACTCAAATTGCACAACAGGCTAATAACCCGATTAGGACTTCTGGTTCGTTTCCCGGTCAACCCGAGACAAATCCAAAGGAACATTGTAAGGCTATTACTTTAAGGAGTGGTACTAATTATGAAGGTCCTAAGATGCCTACTGAGACGAGTCAGACTGAGTCAACTGATAAGTTAGAAAAAGAGAAAACGCCTAGCCCTGACAGCTCAATAGATAAAACGAACGAAGTAACTGAAAAAGAGCCTGTTTATGTACCTCCACCATCATATGAACCACCCGTACCTTTTCCTCAACGATTAGCTAAGGCAAAATTAGATAAGCAGTTTGGAAAGTTTTTAGATGTTTTGAAAAAGCTGTACATTAACATTCCATTTACTGATGCACTTGCACAGATGCCGTCATATGCTAAGTTTTTGAAGGAAATTCTATCTAACAAACGTAAACTTGAGGATTATGAAACCGTGGCTTTAACTGAAGAGTGTAGTGCATTGATTCAAAATAAATTGCCTCCTAAGCTTAAAGACCCCGGTAGTTTTTCGATTCCATGTGTGATAGGTAACGTGAGTTTTGATCATGCTTTGTGTGACCTTGGTGCTAGCGTTAGCCTTATGCCTCTTTCGGTTTCACGTAAGTTAGAGATGGGTGAGTTAAAACCTACTACGATTACTTTGCAATTAGCTGATAGATCTGTGAAGTATCCAGTAGGTATGCTAGAAGATATTCCGATTAGAGTAGGAAATTTTTTTATTCCTGCTGATTTTGTTGTTCTGGAGATGGAGGAGGATTCTCAAATCCCCATCATACTTGGTAGACCGTTCTTAGCCACAGCTGGTGCTATTATAGATGTTAAGAACGGTAGACTATCATTAAAAGTCGGGGACGAGAAGGTTGAATTTAATTTAGCTAAAACTGTTGCTTACCCTTCTTTTGAGAATTCTTGTTGTAGAGTTGATCAGGTGGACCGGCTAATTCAAGACAAGCTCATGAAATATCATTGTACTGATCCATTGGAAGCTTGCTTAGTGAATAACGGTTCTACAGAAGATGAAGACGAAGCTATTGCGGATATTGCTCGTCGCTTCGAGGGAAATCCGCCGGTTCCAGTCAATGCCATTGGAGTAAAGGAGTTGAGCAAAGATCCGAAAAAAAGTAAAGAATCCAACTCAATACCCCAGGTAGAACTAAAACCACTTCCCTCGACACTCAGGTATGAATTTCTCGGCCCTAATTCTATGTATCCTGTGATTGTGAATGCTGATTTAAGTAGGGAAGAAATCGATAAGTTGCTTAGAGTCCTTAGATCACATCAAAAAGTCATAGGCTATACCATAGATGATTTGAAAGGGATTAATCCATCGTTTTGCATGCATAAAATTTTGATGGAAGATGATTTTAAACCTTCTAGGGAACATCAACGTAGATTAAATCCTACTATGCAGGATGTAGTTAGAAAAGAAGTTTTAAAATTGTTAGATGCTGGAATTATTTATCCTATCTCTGATAGTAAGTGGGTAAGTCCGGTACAAGTAGTCCCTAAGAAAGGAGGAGTGACTGTAGTGAGAAACGAGAAAAACGAGTTAATTCCTACTAGGACAGTCACCGGGTGGAGAATGTGTATAGATTATAGAAAATTGAACACTGCAACTCGAAAAGATCACTTTCCCCTTCCCTTTATTGATCAAGTACTTGAAAGGTTAGCTAATCATTCGCACTTTTGCTATCTAGATGGGTATTCGGGGTTTTATCAAATTCCCATCCACCCTAATGATCAAGAAAAAACCACATTTACATGTCCTTATGGCACTTATGCTTTTAGGAGAATGCCTTTTGGTTTGTGTAATGCGCCTGCTACTTTTCAACGTTGCATGATGGCTATATTTTCTGATTTAATTGAGAACATTATGGAAGTATTTATGGATGACTTTTCTGTATATGGCACCACTTTCGATATTTGTCTGTCTAATCTTTCTCGAGTGTTGCAGAGATGTGGAGAAGTCAATTTAGTTCTAAATTGGGAAAAATGCCATTTTATGGTTAGGGAAGGTATTGTGCTAGGACACCTCGTATCTGAACGAGGAATTGAAGTTGATCGAGCAAAGCTGGAAGTAATTGAGAAGTTGCCACCACCTACCTGTGTGAAAGACGTTAGGAGTTTCTTGGGCCATGCCGGTTTTTACCGGAGATTCATTAAGGATTTTTCTAAGATTACTAAGCCCTTAACTCATTTACTTGCTAAAGATGTCTCTTTCGATTTCGATAATGATTGTCTTGATGCTTTTCGCAGATTGAAGGAAGCACTCGTTACCGCCCCTATCGTTCAACCGCCCGACTGGAATCTACCTTTTGAGATTATGTGCGATGCGAGCGATTTCGCTATTGGGGCAGTATTGGGCCAAAGAAAGGATAAGAAGATGCATGTTATTTATTATGCTAGTAGGACGCTAGACGAAGCTCAAATGAATTATGCTACCACCGAGAAGGAATTATTAGCCGTAGTGTTCGCTTTTGACAAGTTTCGTTCATACCTGGTTGGTTACAAAGTCATAGTTTATACAGATCACTCAGCGATTAGGTATCTATTGAGTAAAAAGGACGCAAAGCCGAGACTTATCAGATGGATACTGTTACTGCAAGAGTTTGATCTCGAGATCCGGGATAAAAAGGGGATAGAGAATACTGTGGCCGATCACCTATCTCGACTTAGAGAGGATGAGAATAAAGAGGCCCTACCGATAGACGATTCATTCCCCGATGATCATCTCTATGCAGTGGCTAAGATAGATGCACCGTGGTACGCTGATTACGTAAATTACTTAGCCTGTAAGATCTTACCGCCCGATTTTAGCTATCAGCAAAAGAAGAAATTTTTCATTGATCTTAAACATTACTATTGGGATGAGCCTCTTCTTTTCAAGCACTGTACAGACGGAGTATATAGGAGATGCATACCGGAAGATGAGATGGTAAGTGTCATGACTCACTGTCATAGTTCACCATATGGGGGTCATGCTAGTAAATCCAAGACCGTAGCGAAGATTCTTCAATCTGGATTTTATTGGCCCACTTTGTTCAAAGACGTTCAAGACTTTGTTAGTGCATGCGATAGTTGTCAAAGAACGGGGAATATATCGAGGCGTAACGAGATGCCTATGAATACAATTCTAGAAGTTGAGATTTTTGATGTTTGGGGAATTGATTTCATGGGGCCATTCCCGTCGTCGTGCGGTAATAAGTTCATTCTTGTGGCGGTGGATTATGTCTCGAAGTGGGTTGAAGCGATTGCATCGCCAATAAATGATTCGAGGGTGGTAACCCGACTGTTTAAAAAGATTATTTTTCCGAGATTCGGTGTGCCAAGAGTAGTGATAAGTGACGGAGGCACTCATTTTACTGAACGCCAATTCGAAGCTTTACTTACCAAGTACGGGGTCACACATAAAGTAGCTACACCCTATCATCCCCAAACTAGTGGTCAAGTAGAAGTTTCGAATAGAGAGATCAAGGTAATCCTCGAAAAGACTGTATCAAAATCAAGGAAGGATTGGTCTCTCAAGCTAGACGACGCTTTATGGGCTTATCGCACTGCTTTCAAAACCCCGATAGGTACGACACCTTTCCGTCTTATTTATGGCAAATCTTGCCATTTACCGGTAGAACTCGAGCATAAGGCATATTGGGCCGTCAAAGCTCTAAACTTCGATCTTAAAGAAGCGGGTGAGCGAAGAATGCTGCAATTACATGAGCTTGACGAATTAAGATTAGATGCATATGAGAATTCGCGAATCTACAAAGAAAGAACGAAGAAGTGGCACGACAAACAGATTTATAGACGAGAATTTAAGAAGGGTGATCTCGTTTTATTATTCAATTCACGTCTGAAACTGTTTCCGGGCAAATTACGATCGAGGTGGTCGGGGCCATTTGTAGTCGAAACAGCATATCCATTCGGGGCTGTTGATATATGGAGCGAAGGAACGGGAATTTTCAAGGTTAATGGGCAAAGGCTCAAGCATTACATCGCGGGCGAACCGATCGAAAAAGCTATCACGTCGAGCCTTCGCGACGCTCGATCAGACACAACGAATTAAGCGTGGTAACGTCGAGCTATAGACGTAAAACAAGCGCTTTTTGGGAGGCAACCCAAATGTATCCTTTATTTTTGTTCTCGTTATGTTTTTCTTTCCTGCTGTTTTCGTTTTGTTTCCAATTATTTCTCTAAAAAAAAAAAACGAGTTTTGTATAGCGTACGAACGCAATATTAAATCGCGTACAATCAACAGAGGCAGCGTTTTTTTTTTCAATTCCGCGCCTGTACGCGGCAATATACTGCGCCTGTACGCCGAAATACACGGCGTACGTACGCCGTGTAAATCGGCGTACAATCAACGAGGACAGAGTTTTTTCAAGCCACTGCGTACGTACGCGGAGATGAACGGCGTACGTACGCCATAGTACGAAGCGTACGTACGCAATTTAATCCCGCGCCTGTACGCTGCATCGTAAATACCGGGTTTAAAGAATTCTTCCTTTCTTTTCTTTACACATCCAAACACAATCCTTCTAACAAAACCCTCGACTCTTTCTCATCATCTCTTCTATTTTCTTCATAACAGCCACAAGAAGCGACGGCATACACTCCATTACGAAGCTTCAAGCACGAAATCAACATTGGGGTAAGGATAGTTACCTCCCTTCTTCAGATTTTCAATTTGGGTGAAAAAATTAGGGTTTTAGCAATTTCGAACTTTTGGGCAAAAATTGAAAAGGGGTTGGTTTGATTAGCTTGGTTGTGCATTGAATTAGTCATATTGAACTCGGTTTCGCAAGATTAATAGCTTCATTGTTGGCTAAGAGGCTTATCGGATTAGGGTTTATGAAAAAGGGGCGAAAAATTTGGGGATTGTCAAGCTCGGTTTGAATATTTCAGATTGTGATTGAGAACTTGTGATTTTGGTTTTTGATTTTGATCATTACGTTAGAATAATCGTTCATTGCTTGGAATTGGACATTAGTGTTGGGTTCGATTGAAAGTCGGATTGAATTCTGCATATTGTGGTGTTGGGATTTCGGGCTAAGCTTAATCGAAGTTGTTTGGAAATGTTTTGATTGAGATTGGATTGATTGAACTCGAGTTGGTATTGCATTTGGCTCGTCTATTTGCTTTGGTTTGATTGCATTGTCGAGGACTTGGACATTGACAAAGCGCCGTTACTCCGCCGAAATTTGGAAAAAATGGTACGAACGAAGAATCCATCTAAGGGTAAGGGTAAAGCTCCGGTGAGCTCTTCTCGAAGTCAACCCGAGGAAAGGGTAAATGATGGAATTCTACGGTTTGAAACACCGGAGACTGAGAAGACTTGGCGACTTCTAATATCACACAAAATATTCAAAGAACGAGCCTTCATATTTACCAAACCCAAATCAGTACGAATCTTAGCCACCGCCTACGATTGGAAAGGTTTCTCGAACATACTACCCAAGATCAATGTCACTTGGGTTCAGGAATTCTATGCGAATTGTGTCGAACACGAGAAATTATACGGACCGCGTAGGCACCGTCCCACAGTCGGGGTTCGGGGTGTCGAGGTCGACTTTGATTCTCATACCATACAACATGTACTCCAATTGCCAAATGTCGAAGGCCCGAGCGAATATTCAGAATTATTAAGAAACACAACCCCACAACTAAAATTCGAGATTACAAAAACAGTGGCGACCGAAACGACTAAATGGATTAGAAATGAATCCACACTTAACCGAAACGACCTAAACCCAGTAGCGTCATTCTGGTACGAGTTCATACGCTATCGGTTAATGCCCACGACGAACCGTTCTGAAGTCACACGCGCACGGGCTACTCTCATATATGCTATACTTAATAGGAAAGTCATCGACGAGACTAGAATCATACGAGAGAGCCTTTTTGAAGCTATAGAACGTTTAACCGCCGACATGAGACAGGACTCGGGGCGACGAAAGAATCTCTTGCTTTTCCCGGCTCTTATACATTTACTCTGCGAACACTATGATGTTCCCGAGCTCCCCGACGATATTTTTGAGAATGCCGGCGATGACCTCGGCTATGATGATGTCCCACGAGCTACTCCACAGAAACGAGCACGACAGTCGACTGAGCCTACTGATTTACCACAGACTGATGTCGGGACTAGCTCGAGCGCCCCCGCGCCTCCTCCGTCGGACCCATACTACCAGCTCCTCACTCAAATTCAAACCGGCATCGCTGGGATAAACACTCGGATGGGCACCATAGAATCTGACATCGCCGGATTTAGGACTGATATTGCCGGGTTTAGGACCGATATGGGTAATATGCAGACAGACATTGAGGCCATTCGAGCATGGCAGCGCCAAGAAGATGATCGGCGTAACCCCATCCCCGCACACCCCACTGCCACCGACCCAGTAGACGCTTTTATAGACGGCATGGATTATGCTAATGAACAGACAGACGCCTAGAGTCCATAGACCGCCCTTCGCCCCGCTTGGTTTTTCTTTCTTTTCCTTTTTCTTTTTCTTTTCCTTTTTTATGTTTTTCGTCTCTAGTTTACCTTTTGTTTTTATGTTTGTTTTATGTTTTTATGTTTTTCTGATTTTAGACTTTAGAACGGAATGTAACGAAAACACATGATTAATCTAAAAGTCTATTTTCTTTCTAGTTCCGGTGTTCTATTTTTCTCCAGTACAATAGACACACTATATAGCGGAATCAGAACGATCAACGACCCTCTCGTCTTTCGGCAAGGTTACGTCCCTTTTTACTTTTATGCATGCCTACATACACACGTTTATCCCATTAGGGACAATGTGCGATTTAAGTTTGGGGGTTGTTTACGGAAACATAACACTTTTACTAGGAATTATAGCTTTATCTTTGTGATCGTCGTACAACGATTGACTATGTGATATGTAAGCCTGACTTTTTAAATAAATATAACGCATGAACTTTTCTGTCGGTGATATCATCTGCTTAGTTACATTTTTCTGGCTAGTCACTAATACGTAGTAGTCCAAGGCATAGGAGTTGAGTGGATCACCCGTTTTCGAAACACATAGGTAGTGGCCTCCAAGTCTACCAACTTAGAATCACGTCTTCTGGCACAATCTCTAAAAAAAAAAAAAAAAAAAAAAAAAAAAAAAAAAAAAAAAAAACAAAGGATGGATTAGTTCGTTCTGTGACCTTTGACACTTGAGTGATTAAGTCCGAAGGAGTCTCTTAAAACTTAACGCCCTATGGCTATCTAGCTTGGGAGTCGTTGACCCAAAGCTCGATAACGGGTGTCATAGAAAGTCTAAGGGAACGAACCTTGCACAATCCGGACAAGTATGAGCTCGTTTGTACAGTTGACCTATGCTAAAAGCTCAATATTGTGAACCAGTTAGACCCTAATATCTGTTAGACCAGTTGGTAGGGATGGGCGCCACTCGAATTTTGTTAGAAACGCCACTCGACTATAATGCTTAAAGATAGCTTTATTCAGTGCTTTCTAGAAGCTTGTTTAACTCTGTGGTGTGATGTAACCAATGATTAAGTGAATGCACGATTTTCTTCTAACAATGTCGGGTCATTAGTTCACGTCGATTTTTGTACGATTGTATCACATTTCGATTTAGCGAAGATTCATTAATTTTGTGATTTTGTGGGTATATCTTCTGCAAACCCTCACGAGACTATAACTCGTCCTTTTTGGGTAACAAAAAGGTTTAAAGGCTTGTTGCACGTGCTAAGTGCAATCGTGTACTCTACGAAAATGAGTTTATCTTTAGTTTTTGTTTTTGTTTCTTTATTTTACCGTTTGTTCGAGGACGAACAAAAGCAAGTTTGGGGGGGTTGATAAACCTCATTTTTACGCAATTTCCATTCCTTCATTCAACACGTTTATTATAGAATTGCATCATATTTTTCATCCCGCAAATGCGTTTAATGTTACTTTTGAGTGCCGTAGGAAATTTCTATGTTGCAAGAGAAAAATACCAATTATAGGCTAAAATCGAGAACGAGTTGATTGGAAGCTGGAAATACAAGGCGTACAGGCGCCGTTCAAATTGGCGTACGAGCGCCACTTCACAAGGCGTACGTACGCCGTGTTAAATCGCGTACAAACAACGAGGGCAGAGATTTTTGACCATCTCGCGTACAAGCGCCGGTTAAGGCGGCGTACGAGCGCCGTTCAAGGCGGCGTACAAGCGCCGTTCAAGGCGGCGTACAAGCGCCGTTCAAGGCGGCGTACAAGCGCCGTTCAAGGCGGCGTACAGGCGCCGTTCAAACTCGCGTACAGGCGCCGTTCAAACTCGCGTACAGGCGCGCGCTAATTACAGTCTAAACGCGGAAAAACCCAAATTCAGCCCAACTTCGAGTTTATGATTTAGATTAGGTATAAATACCCCCTCCGAACATTGTTTTAGGGTTCGAACCTTATTTTCTTGAATTGAGTTGTAAAGATTGGGGATCGAGACACGAAATTCAAGAACGATTGTAAACAGTTTATTCGACAACGGGTTTTATCGAAAATTATCTTCTTTAATCTCTTTGAATTCTTGTCGTTTATGATGTTTGCTTTATTAATTGTTTATTGTGCTTTCGTTTCTATGGAGTAATTCATATTTTTCTGGAATTGGGAATAGCCCGATAGCATGTTATCGATATAGGTTATAGAATCGGTGAAGTTACATCGCGTATGCTTATGATTTGAATTCTTGTTTATTAATGCTTGTGAATTTGCTGGCCACTTATTTGCATGTTCATAGATATTAGGTGAAAATTCTGAAAGGTGACATCTATATCGGAACCCTAGTATTCAAACCTAGGATCCTAAATCACGAAAGTAGTTTTAGGTCTTTTGAGGAATCGATGCATTATCATAGAGATCAATGAGTCTAGGTCTAGTATAATCATCACGAAAGTAGTTGATTAATTAGCTTAGGTATGTTATTATACTTCGACAGAAGATAGTGATTACATTTGGATAGTGCCCTTCATAAGTAGCGATCGTAATTTAATTGGTAATATAATTGAGTCGATAATATATATCGTGGTAAACCCTAATTCCGGAATTTCCAATCATATACAAATCAAATCAATTTACTTGCTTTCCGTTTAGTTTTCTTTACAACTATCTCGTATTTTTATTAGGCTTAGATTACGAAGAATTGATAGGCTAGTGCTTGATTGTTCGGTCCTCGTGGGAACGATATCTTTTGTACTGCACCGAAGCCGTGCGCTTGCGGTTTAGGCACATCAAGCAACATATATATTATAACAACATATAATTATATTATATGTGCAAATATACAACAATATACTACTAACTAGTTTATCATACCCCCTATCATGATTATCTATTTAAATGATAATTATATTATTGTTATAATAAGGTACTTTGCTCATTGATAAGTCAAAATATGTATCAGAGATCATTTTAATAAGTGTTTTGTTGGTCTCAAGTGGTATACGAAAGGGTTTAGAAGGGGGATTGAATAGACCATGAAGTTATTTAAAACTTCAAATTTTTTGTGAACAAAGACTATCGGAAAATAAAAACTTAACGTAGACAAAGTTATGAATGCTATAAATAATTGTAGTATTCAATACTGAGATCAGAGTTAAATACGCAGCAGAAAAAGATTTGTCTTTGGTTTTAGCAATGTGTGTAGTGATTCACTTTTAGTTGTCTTTACTTTTGTGCGAAGATGTCATACTTGATTGCTGAATTATGAGATATGGAATAATAATCAAAAACAATAAAGCAATAAGCAAATAGAGAAAGAGTTTGCAAAGTTCGTTGGGTGGTGTAATCGCAGCTACATCATTCGTCTTCAATAACATGAATGAATTCATTATATCGAATTCGAAGATTCACACAGAGTCTTCTCCAATACAATGAATAAAAACTAAAACACTTGAGCTCCTTTGCTACACAAGCGTCTTCTCCAAGAGTTTCAGTGGTGCACTTCTAAAATCAGCATATATCCTACAACTTTCTTTCCACACAGATTGAAAGAGAGGATAGAGTACTTCACACAGAAATGGTTTTTTTTTTTAATTTGGTAAAGTCAAACAACTTGGATGATATCCACTTCGGTTTGGTTCTTTTAAGGAAGAGATAAAGATGAATATCTAGAAATGGATGCACTGGAATTCGAATTTCTGAAGATGTACTTCAATAAAATATTGAAAACTTCTTCAAAAGATTTTAATGAATAAGAGGCTTTCTAAGGTAGGTTTAAGGTCAGATAAGATCGATAGTTTCAAATTCTTCTATATTTTCTAGGGTTTATTGAAGTCCTATTTATAGTCGAGAGCAGGAATAGATCCGTTGGGACCATTCAGTAGGCGCATGTAAATAAATTTCTCAGAAACGTTATAAATGGTGTTGGTGAATCGCTGAAATTCTGCTGCAAATGTCAGACTACTGCAGTTTGTCGCATGTTGACATCCAATGTTTAGGTGTTATTCATACTTCCACATCAGTATATGCTTTGTCAAGTATTAAACGCATTTTAATAAATGCTCGCGGAGCATAAATGCTTTGAGGAGACATTCAATATGCAGTCGCTTGTTAATGAGGAACTTCAAGTAACTTTAGCGAGTCTAATACTTTGATAAGCAGTCTCGCTTATAAAAATGGTGTCGCTTGATGAGTACTTGATATTATAGTTAAACTTCAGTTTGTCTCTTGGATTGCTGATCTTCAACATCTTCACATTAATAGATTCACCTAGAATTTTACTAATGCTACAAGCATTTAAAATACAACAATACAACAATGCCAAATAGAAACACCTATACTACAGGTTGCAACTCAAAACATTTTGTCGCTTTATAGAAGATTTTTCTATTATAAAATAAACTTACATTTTTCAGGGGTCTAACAATTTTGCCTATTCTGTCATCATCCAAACTTACAAAGAAATTCCTAACAATTTCCCCCTTTTTGATGATGTCAAGATTAATCAACCTTGGGAAATGAATAGCTATTTTACAAGTTCAAAAGCGAAGACCAATGAAAAATTAAAGCAAGTTAGCAATAACAACTGTTAAAAGTTAGAACAATTAGTTTTGTTAAGTTAAGATATGTTGTATTTTTGGATTGCTTCAACAAAATGTTCCAGCACACGGCTTCCATTTCTCATTTATGTATATATGTTTGAAAAGAATACAACGCTTATGCCGATTAAAGTTATATAACACAACAGCGATACAAGAAGCATACAACAACAAAAAGACATACATGAAGAACTATAAAAAACAGGAGATCTTGATATGAATATTATTATGGATATTATATTTCTTTTTTATTCTTTCTTATTTTATATTTAGATAGATTTAGATATATTTAGTTAGTAATATAGATAAGAAAGATATCAATTTGGATTGATATCCTTCTTTTATTAGGTTCTTTTTTGTTTGGGAAGTTTACTTAGTTAGCAAAGTATTTTTTAGTAGGAAGTAGATTTTGGAAAATATCATTTTCTATAGGATTTTTACCAAAATTAAGATTCTTGTTTTGTCTATACATAGGCTTACGTTTTTCATTAATAAAATAGAGAATATTTTTGAGTAAAATTTTTGAGTTTTAACGCTCGTCGTTCTTCAAGAACGTGTTTTTTGAACTTATCGAATTTTATATCAGTGGCGTTCATTCACGACTTATCAAACGATTTTGCATCACGTTTGTGGCGTCATCATAATTTCGTTCTGAAGTTCGTGTTCGTTGACTTCATCGGGTTGAGGTTTTTATACCGAGGTACATACTCGAATTCGGGTTAAGGATATCCATTCATCAATTCAACTCGTGTGCAATTCAGATCTTGGAAAATTCCGCAATGAGTCAACACATCTTGGGAAGATTCATATCAGATCTCTTGGTCATACAAATGCTTATTTCCTTGCCCCATTTTTTCCCTTTTCTCCCCCTTCTTGGCATCATCAACAAAGGACTTTGCCAAAGATATGAACCTTTGATGACACTAGATAAAAGAAAATATTTTAGCTACATTTTTCAAGCAGTACAGTCACCAGATTAGTTCATACAATGATTTTATCAAAAATGTGATTGAACAAGTGTTTAACTCTATTGGAGATATTGCACTTGAGCCACATTTCTAACTCTAGTATCTTAACGCATACGAAATTTAAGATCTGATACTTGGGGGCTTTATCGACTCTTTCGAGCAGGTGTAGAAGAACATTTTTACTGGCTTTCTCAACACAAACTCCTTCCCATACGCCTTCAATCAGAGAGGATGAACCAGAGGACAATTGAAGACTACCATGAGGAGGATGATAAGTCTTATGAATAGTATCGGTAGAGTTCTCAAAAGTTTTCTCTAGGAAATCAAGTCAGGATGACTGTAATCTCCGACTGGTCCTCAAGAGAAGACTCCAGGTTAGCCCCTCTAGACTCTTAAAAATAGACCCGAAAGAAAATTCCTTGCATTGTTTGAGGAATAGGATGTCCACCAAAAAGCCTAAGTTGACAAGGAAAGAACAAGCTCATGGTGCCATTTTAGAGTGAAAATGAAGGATAAATTTGAGTGAATTTGCAGAGAGAAGGAAAAGACAAAAGCTCCAGGGATTTTGAAAACAAGTGAAAGAACGAGTCTGGAAGTCTCAAATTTATAAGAAAAGATATGGCGGCCACGTAGGAAAGAGAAGCGGGAAACAAATAAAACTCAAGGGTTTTTCACGAAAAATTAAATTGAGACAAAATGTATCTCATTCAAAATGACGGTAGATAATTATTTCACTGTGAGTTTCAATGCATTAATTGACGTGCACATATATTTTTTTGAATTAGCCGTTTGGTATTTCGAACGTGGGATGTACATTTGTGCCTTTAATACATGGACACCTATTGAAGACAGATACAGTCGTTCACCCAACACATACTTTGTACTTAAGTTAGTGGACAAATGCATAAGTTAGTGGGCCTGTGAAGATAAACATTAGATGTTGGATCCTTTTATGGCTACCATCGTAAGCGGTGAAAACAATGCATGTATTTTTCTTCAAAAGTTTTATAGTACTGGGACAATAATGATTACTGTTGCTCGGTATCTTTTTGAAAAAGTGTAGTTATGTGAGTTTTATAAGTTGACCAAGCGTTAGTGACATGCGCACATAATATGAAAATCAATTTTATCACTGACGCTTATCTTCCATATTATGTATAATTCAAGTTCCCCCTAAATTTATACACTTCTTTAAGACTTAAACAAAGGTGATTTTAAGAATAAAAAATCATGGAGTGTTCCCCCTAAGTTAAATGCCTAGAAAAAGTATGATGCACCGTGATTTTAAACGTTAAAGTCAATCATACCTAATTCACTTCTTAAAGTGAGAAAACGCTGTTTATTAAGTGCTTTAGTGAAGATATTAGCGATTTGCTTTTCAGTACCAATGAAATGCATCACAATATTTTTCTTTTGAACATGGTCACACAGAAAATGATACCTGATGTGAATATGCTTGGTTCTGGAGTGAAGCACATGATTTTGAGTCATGGCGAGAGCACTTTGATTGTTGTCATAGAAAATCGGCGTCGGACCAAGGTTGACACCATAGTTATGAAGTTGTTGCCACATCCTAAGGATCTGAGCACAACAACTACTAGCAGCGACATACTCTGCTTGAATCTTCAAGATCTAATCTGGAAGCTTGATAACTAAGACTATTTATTCCTACATCATGAATATTTACCTTGCTATAAGGTTAGCATCATCAAACACAACGTGGATGGATTCCTCAACCTTAGACAGTCGCTTATTTAGGATCCAAAAGTTCTTTCCACTTTTGAAATATCCTAGAAAGATACCTTCATCGGCCTTTAGATCGAACATTTTGAGATTGTGAGATCCATTGTTGTGAATGAAATACTTTGAACGAAAAATAATAAAATAAGAAATGTTAGGCTTACGCTCCTTCCATAATTCATATGGAGTCTTTTCATGTTGCTTATTGATTATACACCAGTTCTGAGTATAGCAAGTTGTGTTAATAGATTCGGCCCAAAGCCTTTAAGGTAGCTTGGACTCTACAAGCATTGTCCTTGGGGCTGAATATTCATGGAATATCACATTCTCTGTACAAAACTTTTCAACAAACTGGTTAGTGAATTCAGTTCCACGATCGCTCCTTATTTTGGCCACTTTTAATTCTTTCGAATTTTGAAGCTGCCAAATAAGAGTAGTTAGCTTGCCACAAGTCTCATCTTTCGATGCTAGGAACTCAGTCCAAATATAGCATGAGAAATGACCAATTTATTATAAAAATATCAACAATAATTATAAGAAGAGATAAAGAAAAAATATAATCTCAGTTAAAATCTCTTTGAAGTGTTAAATACAATCATGCAAGATTGACTTGCTCTTTATTTTTAAATATCTTCAAATTTTGGAATAGATGTAATTCTTACTTCTAATTTAATGTTTTTCTCTCTCAATTTTGACCATCCAATTGAGACCAAAACGTTTAAAAGAGAATTGAGGAGTGAAAGAAATATTTGACATATATCAATTTTCTGAAAAATATAAAATACGATATAAAAGATCAAAGTTAGTTTCTCTAATGTTATCTTCTTTTATTAGTATAGTCTTTTATTAGTATAGCTCCCCAAATTTTTTGTTGTTCCTGTTCAATTTACTTCGTTTTCTTCCGCTTTGGTGCATGTGAAAAACATCGCTTGCTTATTAACATGATTGCTTTGGGATTATACTATTGGAGTTTCTATACCAATTGCTTGTACCTTGGGCAGGAAGGTCATTCATTTGTCTTTTCGCTTGTGGCCTTTCTATTTTGTGTAATAGTGTGTTCATAACTGACAGACTCAAAGTAGAGAAATCTATTAAGCATTCCTTTAGCGGGAATCGAACCCATGGCCAAGGCCACAAGATTCAGCTACCCAACCAACTCTAATGGGGTTGCCGGGGGTTTCTACGATTTTGGTTATTTGCATATTTGTTTTTTATGCTCATTTGGTCACATTTTCACCATCCCTGAAATTATTTTTCTTTTTCTTTCACCATTCATAATTTTCATTTCTTTTTCTTTCACCATTCATATTTTCATTTCTTTATTTAATCTCATGCTACTATCACAAGAAATAAATCGGTTTATTTTGAAAGTTGATTGCCATATTCCGTTACCACCATGTACGGATCAATTTCCATCATAAAGAAAAATAAATCTAACTCATGTCTCGACTTTTCGTTGAAACTGTTTATCCATTCTAAATTACACATTTTGCCCCATACAAAAATAATCTTTATAATTACTAATCTCATATTTTCAAGACCATCACTCTTTTATTTAGAAAAAAAAAGGGTTTTAACTCATTTATCTATTAAGTAATCCTCTACTTAAATTTCTTTCTCATTTTAATAGTTTGTATGAAATTATTCTAATTAGAAAATGCTTTCAGTTATTGATATAATATTATTGTTAATATTGGAGGTTGAGTTTTGTTATTCAAGAAAGTAGAGAGAAGAGCATAGAGATGTGAGAAAAAATGTCAAAATTTGTATCTTAATTAAATGTGGCCAGAACCAGAATACTCCATCCGTCCGAAGTATATATATATATATATGACGCTCCCTTTGGTTATTTGTAGGAAATACTAAAAAAAGGCATAACCATTTATCCTCAAATCACAACTCACTTAGGTAAATAAATAAAATATTTATTATTTATATATTTAAAATAACCTTGCCTAAATCACATTCCATACCTATTACCTAGTAATTGCTCATAAATTAAAGCATATATTCATTCATATATGCTCTCAGTCGAGTGGGTATATACTATCGATATATTATTTTTATTCTTGTCTGTACTTTTACAATCACATCTGTTTTGTTGCAATATGAGCAATTGTAAATTTAGAATATTTTGACAATCTTCAAATTCAATTATGATTAGAAATGTTTCAAAATACTGGAATGCTGGCTATATTAGGCTACAAAAATTCAGGATTTTAATTTATTCTTTAATCAAAATAAACTTTTGAATTTATATATAAAAGAAATTAAGAAAGTTAAAGAGTATAATAAATCAGTAATTACTTACCTTTTTGGAGAGACGAAACTAATAAAATAATTTTTTTTGAAGAGAATAAACTAATAAAAAAGAAAAAAAGGCTAGGCCCAAAAGAAAGACGAATTGACCAGGTTTCTTGTCCAAAATGAAAGGCGAAACGAAAACCAAACCAAACATAGGCTACTAAATTAAATTCTAATTTGTCGGAGATTTTAAAACAAACGCGCCTCATCCTAACCCTTGAAGAACCCAATTTTGATTTGTAATAATTTCCCTTCCCCCGCTAATACTACTACTACACTACTGCCCAACAAACAGGCATAAGACGAAGAAGAAACAAGATACAGTTGCGAATCATGTATGGCGGAGGTAACTAATAGTACCTGATTATTGCCAGTTATTGAATGTAATACGTATTTATGTATAATTTTGTTGGTGGGCTTGTTGAATTTTTTTATTTTTTGTCTCAGATGAAGTATCGGCTATAGTTGTAGACTTGGGATCACACACCTGCAAAGCTGGTTATGCCGGTGAAGATGCCCCCAAAGCCGTCTTTCCTTCTGTCAGTCTTTTTCTTTCTTTATGTTTTTACTCTTCTTATTATTAGGGTTTGTAAGGTTGATAACTGTTGTATATTTAATATTTATCCTGCTTAAGTGTCTCAATTTCTTCCCCTAAGCCTAGAGTTTCTAGTAGTCAGTGGTTTGCTTGAGTAAGAGGTTCATTACTTTCTCACTTAATTGAATTTCCTTACTCTCTCTCTTAATTTGAAGTATGTCTCTAATTAGGTTGTTGGGTCGATTGATGAAATGGAAGTTGATGATCCTGATAATTCAGACAAGAATTCGGGATCTGCCCCAGATTCTAAATCCAAGGGTAAGCGCAAATTGTATGTAGGATCACAAGACATGGGATTCCGCAGGGACCACATGGAGGTTAGTTTTTTCCATGTATTCTCCATATATTAGGTGTTTTTGCTTATGTTCCTGATCATGAATAAACGATATTATCAGGTTTTATCACCCGTCAAGGATGGAATAGTCGTCGACTGGGATATGGTCGAGAGCATATGGGATCATGCCTTTAGGTAACTAACACTTTATCTTACAATTTCTCCACGTTGCGATCATTAAGCTTTTACCTTAGTGGATGATAGCTATTTATGTAAGCCCTTATGTTTTTGTTCCAATTTCCAGTTTTTTCTTCATTCGACACATTTTCGCCTTTTCACTAATATATATAGGATTTCCCAGATTAAACACTTCTAATTTGCAGGAAATGCCTACTGATTGATCCCAAGGAGCATCCGATGCTACTGGCTGAGCCATGTTCTAATTCCCAACAGCAGAGAGAAAAGTAATTTAATGTCTATAACATTTTATTGATGTTGTGTTTTTATTTCTGTGTTTTCTGTGTCTATTCTGCTTGCAGACATTTATTTTTTGGCTTCCACCTTAACAGAAGTTGAATTGATATCATGCTGGGCATAATCCCACAGATAGTTGTTTGTTGCTGCATTTGTTTGTTTGATTAATCTTTTTTTTTAACAAGCAGTTCCTGAATCGATTGCCATTCTATCATTCTTTTCTGCATTACTGTCTTACACCTATGTATATGTATTTACAAGTGAAAAGATGTACATGACATAGTGAATACAAGACATAATTAACTCATAAACATAGCTGATTTATGGATAACAGGATCCTTAAATTTGAGAATGGAGCGAACTATCTACAATCCCTAATATTAAACATACCTGCAGCTGTCGACATTCACCTTTTCTGATGTCTCCCAAAGGACCTTAATGTTAAAATTGGCATGTTATTGCACCTATGCCAGTACTGAATTAAAATGCTAAGTGTTTCTGTTTCACAATCGTATGCCTTTTGTTTTCATAGCACTGAAGTTCGGAGTCCTAATTCTTCCCCTACTTTTCTTTGTAATCCGCCTTTAATGATATTTTCTGTGATTTATGTCAATTACCAATTCACTTTGCATGTCTAACAGGGCTGCAGAGATTATGTTTGAAAAATACCAAGTTCCCGCATTATTTATGGCGAAAAATGCTGTGAGCTCCTATTTCCATCCTGCCGTTCCTAATAAAGGAGAATTGATCTGTCCAAAGATTGGAACTCAATCATCTGTTTCCTTCTTTTGGTTTGGATCCTTGAATTTGCAGTATGCTGATTTTTGGTTACTTACTTATGCCAGGTTCTCACATCTTTTGCATCAGGACGCTCCACCGCTTTAGTTGTTGATAGGTAGGAACTTATATGCTACTTTATTATTTTCCATGGTCTTCAAACTTGATCTTTGATTTTGATTTGCACTTGAACCTTCTAATATCCACCCTAATTTCCCAATCGACAACATTATTGATGATTGATAGTTAGCTACCTTTAGCTAGCAATTCGTTGGCATGAAAACATTATTATTCTGACTATTTAGATCTCACTACTGTGGGGCTCTCGTGGGGCTCTTGTGATGTTTGATGACTCTGTCCTCATTTTAAACTCTTTCCTCAAAGCACTGCAACCTTTTGTGCTGTAAGATTTTAGAAAGGTAGAATGAGTTTCTATTAGGGCAGAGCTGTTCAAAAACATAGGTGAAGGAGCTATACATGATTGGTACAAGACATATATTCCATATCATATGTTAATCCAAAACTTGTGTATGCTTTATTGGTGATATCATCTTTCTCCTTATGAGTCTGGAAGTTTTCTTCCTTTTTTAAGCATCAAATATAGTATATAATCAGTTGCTCTCTTATGTCCTATTTGATATACCTTAGCTACTTTTTTGGGGTGCAGCTAGGATGGAAAGCTTCTCATTCTAGATGCTCCCTCCATCTAGCAAGGATGCCTAAGTTTTAAACTTTATTTGTTTGAAAATTCCTTGTCCAAGAAGCATCATGTCTTAAAGTGCTTGTGAGCAATTTAAACTTAAAGAAATGTAAAATAAACACAACTATTCATGATCGACTAAATAATAAATCATTAAGTTTGAACTCCTTTATAATCCAAAGATGAATCTCCATATAATCCTTTATGTAAGGATAGCTATGTGGCTATACGAATCTACTTTGTACATGTACACCCTATATATACTACATAAAGTTTAGCTTATATACAAGGAAACAGAATAAATCAAATGTCTAAGGAAACAGAATAAATCAAATGTCTAAGTATCTGCCCAAATATATATACATTTCTACTTTAACACTCCCCTCTAGTTGGAGCATAAATGTTTAATAATGCCCAACTTGTTACAAAGATAACCAACTCGAACCCTATTTAAAGCTTTGGTAAACAAATCTCCTAGTTAGTCTTCTGTCTTCACATATTCTTTAGAAATTAAGTTTTTTTTTGCACCTTTTCTCGAATAGGTAATATGAAGAGCTGCTTGGTTATCACTCCAATGTTTTGCTAGTTTCAAAACTTTAATACCAACTTCCATTAACAACTGATATATCCATTTTATCTCACATGTAGCCTGAGCTACAGCTCTATACCCCAAGCAAGATACACCATTTTGTATCATGTAGTGTTCCTTAAAGATGATTTTGTATATCTCACATATGTATATATATAATAATTTTTTTATTCACAATCATTATAAGAACATAATACGAAGTAGTGTGATATGGATCGAGGCCCGGGGGACGATGGGCTGGCTCGGCCTTGGAAGGTGTACGTGCGCCGAAAGAAGAACGGACCCGTTTAGCGCGAGAGTTATTTTCAGAAGTTATTTTATTATTATTTAATCAGTTATTTATTTCCATGCAATTGTTTTGGTTATTTCCTTTCATATGAGGTTACCTTAGTTGTTGGAGTTTCCTAGTGGATTAGGACTCTCGTTTATTAGGGTTGTATCTCAGACTATGTTTTATTCATTCACGTTTTATGCAATAGTTCTTTCGGCTTATTTGCTGGGCAGTTCTCTTCTCGAGAATTGTAAATTCGTATCTATCAATTTGGTCCGACCTGCCGGATCAAAAACGCCGCTGCTATGACTCGTTCTAACGACGCTCGTTTGACAGCAATGGAAGAAGGCCAGGTTAACTTGTCCGAGAGAGTGTCCGCCTTGGAATCGAAACTCGATCGGAAGTTTGACGAATTGATCGCCCTGATTGGGGCGGCTACTTTGGGGCCGAAACCGACAGCTCCAACCACGGCAACCACTGAGTCAAGCACGGGACAGATTCCTGAAGGGTTGCCTACGGGTGTGCCGAACCCGGAAACACCTCGGAACGCGACCGAGGGATCCTATGCACCTCTCCCGGTGTTCGATGGGACAGACCCGCTCGGCTGGATCGCCAGAGCCGAGCAACACTTCGAGATTCACCATGTGGGGGAAGAGGCTAAGATTCAAAGGGCAATGGTAGCAATGGAAGGGTCGGCACTCCATTGGTTTCGATGGTTACGTCACCAAGAAACGGTCCTAACTTGGGCTTCGTTCTCGGAGGCACTGATTGGCCGCTACGATAACCAAGTGGCCCGGAATGCTTACGAACGTTTGGCGGCAGTGCGTCAAACGGATACAGTGGATCAATTCATTGATCAGTTCATCGTGATCGCGAACCAAGTGCCGGGTCTAACGGGGGCTATGTATCTCGGATTGTTTTTGAATGGGTTAGACCCGGATATTCGTCGGAAACTGCGAATGTGGGACCCGCAGAATCTTACGAATGCCATGAATTTAGCTCGCACCGTTGAAATGGATTTACTCGCCCAACAAGGGGCGACTACGGGACGCTATCGAACGGGGCGTTCCGTGCCACCACCGCCAATGGTAGCATCTACGTACCGCGGGGGAACCATCGCCCGAGTTCCGCCCGTGCCGTCCGGAGCGGTAACAGCCCGCCCCCCCGATCGGAGCAGCCCCGTATCAATCATCCGCCCGCACGCCCATGCACCGCCTGACACAACAAGAGTTTATGGATTTGAAAAGTAAAGGTTTGTGCTATCGCTGCAAGAAACCGTACCACCCACTACACGAGTGCCCCATGAAGCAGCTTAAAACCTTGATAATCGATGAGGATGAACCGTTGGATATCGAACACTTGGAAATTGAAGAGATGGAAGAACCGGAGGCTGAAAGGGAAAAATTCGAGTCTCACGTGGCGGATCTACCACTATTTTCGATGGCTGGAATTTCGGGTCCTCAAACCATGCGGCTCCGAGGTTGTCTTTTAGGTAACGGGATAACGATACTCATTGATAGTGGAGCGAGCCACAATTTCATCTCTTCGGCATTGGTAAAGAAGCTCGCATTGATACCGGAGAACACGGGACAGTTTCGTGTTCAGTTAGGGGACGGCAGCAAGGCCAATTCCCAAGGGATTTGCCGCGGGCTGGAAGTCGAGCTGGAGCATTACACTGCTCGGGCGGATTGTTACGTGTTTTCCCTAGGGGGAGTTGATATCATTTTGGGCATTGCATGGCTGGCCACCTTAGGGGACGTTCGCATTAATTGGGAAAGGATGACAATGGCGTTCGAGGTGAATGGAAGGGTAGTGCAGTTGCAAGGCGATTCGTCATTATGTCGGAAACAAGTAGGGCTGCGTTCATTAATCCGGGGGCCTGACCCGGAGTTTATGGCCTTGTTGTGGGACGGAGGTTGCGTCTCGATCGCACAATTGGATGGCGGAGGAGAAACACAGAGAATACCGGAGATTGAGCGCGTTTTAGATGATTACGTGGGGGTTTTCGGGGAACCGACCGCACTGCCACCGCGGCGTCCCCGCGATCACCATATTCTGCTGCAGCCCGGCACGGCGCCGGTATCAGTGAGGCCGTATCGATATGGGCACTTGCAAAAAGATGAGATTGAACGACTCGTGGCGGACATGTTACTAGCCGGAATTATCCGACCCAGCTCTAGCTCTTTCTCGAGTCCGGTCCTTCTAGTTAAGAAGGACGGTAGTTGGCGGTTCTGTGTGGATTACCGGGAGTTGAACAAAATCACGATTCCCGACAAATACCCAATTCCGGTTATTCAGGAGATGTTGGATGAACTCGCCGGGGCCACCATTTACTCAAAAATAGACTTACGTTCCGGGTATCACCAAATCCGGATTGCTTCAGAGGATATCCCGAAAACAGCTTTTCGCACCCATAGCGGGCACTATGAGTTCCTAGTCATGCCGTTTGGCCTGACGAATGCTCCGGCAACATTCCAGGCAACTATGAACGACATTTTCCGGCCCTATTTACGTAAGTTCGTTATCGTGTTTTTCGATGATATTCTAGTTTATAGTGTCTCGTTACAGGAACATGTGGCCCATCTCGCTTGTGTAATGAATGTGCTTAAGACACACCAGTTCCTAGCCAACCGAAAGAAGTGTGCATTTGGTTGTGATACCATAGAATATCTGGGCCACCTGATCTCCGCCTCCGGAGTGGCGATGGACCCTAAGAAAATCGAGGCGGTTGTCAATTGGGGCCCTCCTCGCACGCTTCGAGATGTCCGGGGATTTCTGGGTTTAACAGGGTATTACCGTCGCTTTATTAAGAATTACGGATTGATCGCCCGTCCTCTGACTCAACTGTTGAAGAAGGAAGGGGCGGGTAAGCTGAATTGGACTGAGGAGGCGGATCGAGCATTCCGAAATCTAAAAGCGGCGCTCACTTCCGCCCCGCTTTTAGCCATGCCCGATTTTACGAGACATTTTGTGGTGGAGTGTGATGCCTCCGGGTGGGGAATAGGAGCTGTCTTGATGCAAGACGGGCGGCCAGTGGCGTATTTTAGTAAAGCACTCGCAGAATCAACTATGACTAAATCGGCATATGAACGGGAACTTATGGGGCTGGTTTTAGCGGTACAGCATTGGCGTCCCTATCTCATGGGGAAGCGATTTACAGTGCGAACAGATCACAGTAGCCTACGACACTTATTGGCCCAAAGGATCGTCACCCCCTCTCAACAGAATTGGGTGGCTAAACTGTTGGGGTACGATTTTTCCATCGAATATAAGCCCGGGACTCAAAATTCAGCAGCTGACGCACTATCGCGAAAAGTCGATGAGCTGGGGTTATTAGCGATCAGTGGTCCGGTGTGGGAATCCGGGCTGGATATTCTCGAGGAACAAAGGGCTGATCCCGAACTTAGTAAAATTCGGGAAGCCATTGAGCAGGACGCCGCGGCTCGACCCGGGTTCTCAGTGGGACAAAATCGGTTATTATATAAAGGGCGGTTGGTGTTGCCCGCGGCCTCACCATGGATTCCGAAACTGTTGCGGGAATTCCATGATACTCCTTCAGGGGGTCACTCGGGGGCGTTCCGTACTTACCGCCGGTTAACTTCGAGCATTTATTGGAAGGGAATGTTCAAGCGAGTACGCGAGTATGTGGCCAATTGTCTGATTTGTCAAAAATCGAAATATGAGGCGTTGTCACCGGCGGGTTTGCTCCAGCCTTTACCGATTCCGGAGGTTATATGGAGTGACATTTCAATGGATTTCATAACCTCGTTGCCTAAGTCTAATGGGTTCTCGTGCATTATGGTGGTGGTCGATAGGCTTTCGAAATATGGGCATTTCATTCCGATTAAGTATCCGTTCACCGCCCGGACCGTTGCTGAAGCATTCGTCCGAGAAGTTGTAAGGCTGCACGGTATCCCGAATTCGATTGTGAGTGATCGGGACCCCGTCTTCGTGAGTACGTTCTGGCGCGAGTTGTTCAAAATGCAAGGCACCCAACTAAAATTCAGCTCCGCCTATCACCCCGAAACCGACGGCCAAACTGAGGTTCTCAACCGGGTCCTCGAAACTTATCTTCGTTGTTTCACGAGCGAACAGCCACGGGGGTGGTGGAGGTGGATTCCTTGGGCGGAATATTGGTATAATACAGCGTTCCAAACAGCGGCGTTGAGTACCCCGTTTGAACTAGTGTACGGACGGCCACCTCCCACGTTGAGGCAGTTTTTACCGGGCGAGTGCCGTGGGGCGGCCGTGGCCGAGATTTTAGTGACCCGAGACGCCGTTATTCGCCAACTTCGCGCCAATTTAGCTAAAGCGCAGCAACGCATGGTTACATCTGCCAACAAAAGTCGGAGAGAGGTACAATTCACTGTGGGCGAGAGGGTGTTTTTGAAAGTTCGGCCCCATCGCCGGACTTCACTCGATGACAGGGGCTATCACAAACTGGCCGCCAAGTTTTACGGGCCTTTTGTCGTTACGGCGCGAATCGGGGCAGCCGCATATCGTTTAGCATTACCTTTGGCTAGTCGTATACACCCCGTCTTTCACGTGTCCCAATTGAAACGGGTCGTGGGGGATCATCCGGTGGAGACAGAATTACCGGAAAGTTTGGAGATGACCGGACCGCCGGTGTGGCAGCCCGATCAGGTTCTCGGGCACCGCACCCAGGAGTCCGAAGCAGGCCCGGTGGAACAGGTGTTGGTGAAATGGTTGGGTAAAGGAATCGATGAGGCTACGTGGATGAACAAAGAGGATATGGATCGCCAATTTCCGGATACTAGCCTTGCGGACAAGGCTAATGTTGAGGGGGAGGCAATTGATATGGATCGAGGCCCGGGGGACGATGGGCTGGCTCGGCCTTGGAAGGTGTACGTGCGCCGAAAGAAGAACGGACCCGTTTAGCGCGAGAGTTATTTTCAGAAGTTATTTTATTATTATTTAATCAGTTATTTATTTCCATGCAATTGTTTTGGTTATTTCCTTTCATATGAGGTTACCTTAGTTGTTGGAGTTTCCTAGTGGATTAGGACTCTCGTTTATTAGGGTTGTATCTCAGACTATGTTTTATTCATTCACGTTTTATGCAATAGTTCTTTCGGCTTATTTGCTGGGCAGTTCTCTTCTCGAGAATTGTAAATTCGTATCTATCATAGTGTTAAAAGATACTGGAACAAATACGCTATGCGGTAGTTATTCATGTAATGTAGCAGGTCCTTTTGCAAAAACCAATTATTCATGTAACATAGCAGGTCCCTTTTTGTTATATTCCAAAAACCAATTTTATTAGAGCTTCATTCATCAAGCAGTACATCTTATAAGTTCCTAGAGCTAATTGTATCAGAACAATCAAAAGACCTTAGAGCTAATAATCTCTGGCAGCATCATGTAAGCTCCATGAATTTATAAGCTCTTAAAAATAAGCTTTGCCAGAACTTTTGAACTTCTATGCTCATTTCTTGGTTGTCTGAGTTTTAGCTCTCACTTTACCGAACTCTACATCTTATAAGCCCTTAGAGCTTATTTCACTCGAATGCTCAAGAGAAGAAGACCTTACAGCTATAAGCTCTGAAAGATTGTATAAGCTCTATGGACTTATAAGCTATTAAGCTCTTCGACTTCTGTGCTCATTTCTCTGTAATTTGATTGCTTTTAAACACTGTCCAGATAATTAATAACTTTTATTGCTTGATTCAGCGGTGGAGGATCAACTACAGTGGCCCCAGTGCATGATGGATATGTTCTTCAGAAGGTATTTTCGCTTTTATTGAGGAAGTTGATGATATTGTACATTCACTTTTGTTACAGTTATGGGTGCTAGTACTGAAAGTGATTCTGGCATGTACTTCCTCTCCAACTTTTTATTGTTATTGTGCGACAATTTGCATAATTCTTCTTTATGTTAGGCTCCTTACCAATGCCTAACAATTGACAGATTCTGTGCTTCAATGGTCGTATCAGTTGTCTATAAATTTCGACATGCTAAGTCTATTGTACCGGCACTTAAAAAAAAGTACCCAGTGCAATGTAGGAACCGGCATGGAATTCGATTTAGAAAACTAAGTTACAGAAAATTCGGCGCGGAAGGCGGCTGAGGATGTGTCCTACATGTTCTGGACTCAACGATGTCTCTTTTACATATTTTCTAAAGTTCAGGGGTTATCGAACTAATAAGAATAACAATTTCTAAAAACTAATTTGAGTATAATGTTGACTCAACTAAATTTACTTTCTTTCTATTTTGAATTTTTTTTAAAGTCAGATTTTCCCCCACAACACCTTAGTTGACGTTCTACACCATCATCAATATAAACATCTTTCTCTTTTATCCTCTCATGTTTTAGTGAATTCCTTACAAGTTACATAGATACATGCGTATCTTTGTGTATGTCACATGCACACACTCATACACATATTCGTCGACCATGTTTCAGCAGTGGCCTGTATCATGATTCTTAAGAAATGCTGTATCATGATTCATGTAGTGTGCCTTGTTTGTGCCCCCACATTATAATGCTCAGGATTAAATTTACAAGGGAAGTTTAAATCATAACAAAAGTTTAGGTCTCACTCTAGCCCCCATCCCTTTCGGCTTCTACATGAAATTGAGCTCAATTATTTAACATGCTCTTCGGAGACTTACATGATAAGTAAAGAGAAATCAGCAGACAAATTATTGGAAGTTTGCTTATTTGAGTGTAAAAATGGTGTTGTTATTTTGTTTTGGTATTAAGATTGGTTATATGCTTTGTTTGTATTGTATTCTAACTTCCAGAACATCTCGTGCAATTAGCATTTTACTTAGTATCTTATAACCTTGCACATTCTTTTGATACGAAATAAATTAAACTCACCTGTCTTTGTCTTAACAGTTGCTATGACCATAAAGAAGTGTTTTATTTTATTCTAAAGGTCACTTGTTCCATAAAATATCACGTGTACCTTTCTGTAGAACTGTTGAAATAATTTTGATTTCCAGGATCTGTCCTTTATTTGGGAACTCTAAACTGGGAGATCATAAT
This sequence comes from Verbascum thapsus, assembly GCA_963669365.1. Lineage (NCBI taxonomy): Eukaryota > Viridiplantae > Streptophyta > Magnoliopsida > Lamiales > Scrophulariaceae > Verbascum > Verbascum thapsus. The sequence goes on from OY770108.1 coordinate 9,154,346, forward strand.
GATTCATTGATTAAAGTTTTGTAAGAACACAAACATATCCTTCTATGTTTTTCTTTGATCGTAATTCAATGATACGAACTTTCTGATGTAACTAACAAGATAGTTAAATATTATTTCAAATTTTATGGAGATTTCACTTGTATCTATGAAGCTAGCCAGGCTTTAACATCAACCATTCATGCTCTGTCGTAGAGGTACTAAGTTTTTGATGCAACTTGTGTATAAACTGTTTTGGACCAATGCTTTGTTTGGTTCAGTGAGAGAAAGAATTTGGATAGGTTCTGCTTACTTTACCTTGTGGGGAGTATAGTTCTTTCTCGTGGAAGTGATTGCTGCGCCTGAAGAAAAGCAGACTGAAACTTCATCTTATTTTATATTAGTTTTCCACATTTTACATATTCACTCTTTTTTATTCTGACCATAAAAATTAAACCGAGGGTTTTTATGTCTTTTGATTCATATCCGTCCTCTTTCCCCTGCTCGGTATAAAGCAAAAGTTGGGCTTAGCAACTGCCCTCATAATCCTCTGCATTATTTTCCAAACTCCAATTATGCTCACATCCATCTATACTTCAACTTTTCACTTCAACCAAACATGCATAAGACAAACCTTGAAGGTCATGAATGTCGATAAGCAACTTGGGTGATCAGTTCAGTATTTCCCATCATCTAAAGTTATCATATGGATGGGCGAAGTAGCAATAATTATTTCTTTCATTTTCTACACCTGATAGTATTTTATTTTTGTGTTACAGGCTGTGGCAACATCTCCTATTGGGGGAGAATTTCTCACTGATTGCTTGCTGAAGAGCCTGGAACAAAAAGGCATATCTGTGAGTTTCCTTTTCTATATTTTCTCCACTATAAAATTGGGTTTTAAACCGAATTTAAGATGATTATATGTGAGTACTTTGCTTCTGTTTTTGTCGATTTTGATATGCCTTTGTTATATAAAATGTTGCAGATAAAACCTCGGTATGCATTTAAAAGGAAGGAAATTCGGACTGGAGAATTCCAGGTCATCTTTCCACTATCTATTGCAAAATAATCGAGAAATCATATACTAAGTTTCTAATAACAGTGTGCATGCCCTTAGGCTGCAGTTCAGTTTTATATATTAATGGTGTATTAATGTTTTTGATCACTTGTTTCCCCTGTTGTGAAAGAATCTACTGACTCCAGCCAAACTCATGTTTGTTTTATCACCATGTTACACCTCAAGTATAAATAGTTCTTTCCAACTAACATAAATTAAAGCCAGCAAGTATAGATGGTTTCTCGGAACCTTGGATCATTTATCCAAAATACTAAAGCAATTGATTTGACCGTTTAGCTGTACTATTATCAATGGAGTTCAGACAAAAACGGCGAGAAAATTGTACGCATGACAGTGTATATTAGAATTTCCTGCAATTTGTAGTGTTACAGGCTTAATTGTGATGTGTGCTTCACCCTGCATTTCCTTGTTTCTTACAACCTTTATTTGGATCTCTCAGGTTGTTGACCTTGAGTTCCCAAATACGACAGAGAGTTACAAACTCTATTCTCAGGTCACTACTTGTTCAGAGGTTATAAATTGTTTGTTATTGTTCTGGTACTAAATTTTATTCTCTGTCACAGAGGGTGATTGTTGGTGATATTAAAGAATGTGTATGTCGAGCACCTGACACCCCATATGATGGTTTGTGCTCCTTTGGATATTTCAATATTATCTTTCTGATCAATGACTTACATTGAGTAATTGTTTACTTGACTGTGAATGGCCTCTTGCTTTTGGTAATTGAGGACTTTTACCACAAAAATAGGGAAATACAATGAACAGTGCTGATAATATACAAGTTTATCTTAATACTATTACAATACATCTTTATCCACCTTTATGACTTTAGTACTTTTGATAATAATCCATTAACTAGTCCAATTTGATAATAGCCCCCTTGACTACTAATGATTTAGGTAAATTCATTGGGTTATTGCATTTAAATCCCAAATTGTTTTGACTTAAAGACTAGTGCTTACAAATGTATATGTTAAACACTGTTTTTTTCGTTTACAGAAACTTCATATTCAAACATCCCAATGACGTCTTACGAGCTTCCTGATGGACAGTAAGTTCAATTACCAAGTGTTATTTTTGTTCCTTTTTTGTTAATTCCATTATTTCTGAGAAGTTAGCTTTTGATGCATTTAATCAATTATTAGTAATCATCCACTCGGCTTTTCCTATACTCAATATGTGGATTTATGAAAATTAACCTAGTTCAACTAGGTTAACTGCTGATGCATCTAATTCCTTTGTGCAGGATAAGCTAGAGGTTATGTGTCACTAGAATGTCTTAGTCCATACTTCATTGATGAACGTTTTTGATTGATTCTTTGCCTATTGTCTATTGTAATGGTGTAGGACAATTGAAATTGGTGCTGACAGATTCAAGATCCCTGATGTCCTATTTAATCCGTCTTTGGCTCAGGTTGGTATCAGGATTTTTTTTTTCTTGATAACCCTGTGATTTTCTTGAGGTCCATATTGTGGTTGATATCGTACTGCTAATTGCTAAACACTTGTGCATGCAACTTCCTTGGTAAATTTCAGTAAACCTTTTTTTTCTTCCACAAATGCTTTCCCCTCCCCCCCAAACTCTTTTTTGGCCCTTGAACTTTTATTGTCATTATGACACTTATTTTGCAAGATGTCAGATTATGTCCATAGCTTATTGGACTTAATCCTGTGTTCTTGGAATATTTTGTGTGGGATGTGAATATATCATGATATGGCTGAGCTTGTCAACCTTTGCTATGGCAAATGTAATTTGACTTCTGATTTTATCCAACCAAATATGAACTTATTTTGACTAAGAGTTTCTACACTTCAGAACAACCTTTTTTAAGAACAATTTGGGTAAGATTGCATTCTGATGAAAACCATATTCAACACCAGCCAGCTTTCATTGAGATCGCTAATGCAAATGATGCGAGACAACATTTTGTTTAAATTCAAGAATATCTTGTGGTGGTTTGGATTTGATTAGACATTTAAACTATGTTATTGAGTGTGGACAAAATGTTGCTGCTGAAAAGGAAAAAGCTGCAATTGGAAGGTGGAGCATCACTGCTTCAATAATGATGTGCAGGGGTGTGCAATCTGATGTGGTGTATATATTCAGGAAGGGACTTGTTTAGGAAAATAGCAATAAGAGGAGGTTGTTATCAACGTTTAAAAAGGTGAAGGCGCGGGGCGGGTCGTAAGCCCCGAGGCTTGGGGCGTATGCCCAATGAATTTTCTATATTTAATATTAATAAAATACATAAATAATATATCAGTTTGATCTAAATTAGTGGAAAATTAAAATACTTCGGAGGAAAAATAAAGTTAATAAATTTCGATAGATAGACTTCTAAAATTAATATATTTTTACGCATGACCTAAATATATTAGAAAGAAATAAAAAGATACACTTGTCGTGCGTAGGGAAATGAAGTAACTGATTGTTGAAAATCTGAAAAGGCTTTTTAAAATTTTGATATGATATGAACTTGAAATGATATTTAATTGAATGACTTAATTGAATAGTTATGGGTTTTGGATTTCTTAATAAAATATTAAGCATATCTAGAGTGGGCTAGAAATATGATTGACTAACTTTAAAAGTGTGCAAACTTAATTTTATTTGCTAATACATCATTGGGCGTCTCCCCCATGCTTTGGCGTGCAAAAAAGCATGCCCAGGCGCATGGGGCATACGCTCCACCTCTTCGGGAGTATGCCAACTTTCGCCCCCACCATTGCCCCGAGCATTTTTGGCATTGCCCCGCCTCGGGGCGCGCCCCGCACACGCCTTTTTTTAACATTGTTGATAGACTGACAAACGACGAGCAAATGGGGACATTGTCGTCATTGATATTGGTCATATGCTAGGACACTGATACACATGTCACAATATGGCAGGCAATGCCTTAAATAATTTATTGTTCACCATGTTATTGTTTTTAATTAACATTGCTTCCTTGTTGGTGCTTAACTATGCAAATAAAATAAGCTGAATTAGGTTTTAATTTATGTCATTCATTTTGTTGCCAAGGTTGGCAATCATAAAATCAATACCATCTGTTAATGCTTCTGGTGCTACTAGTGGCACTTTTGTCTGTCACATCCATGTTCTAAGTGAACTTTTTTATGTCATTGGTATTTTCTTTCTTTAGTAGTTGAGTGACCATGGAAATTTTATGTGCTCATTTATTTTGCCTTTGGACACTTTCTGTTTTCTTTTTTCTTATTCATTAGTATTGCATCTATATAAACTTAATTTTTCTGATGGTTTATCCCATTTCACTGATCTGCACTTCGCTAGACATATTGCTACTTTACTAGTTTAAACTAGACTGTTTACCAATTTGGTTTGGTAATATTACCCTACAATTTGATGTCCATCACAGACTATACCTGGCATGGAAAGCTCTGCAGAGATAGCTTCATCTGTTCGTGGTCTGCCACAGATGGTGAAAATTTCACTTTGTATAGCTGATTCTGTCGTTTCCTTTTTTTTCCAGGTTTATGTTAACTAGCCTGATACTTGCAGGTCATTGAGAGCATAAACAAATCTGATGTTGACATACGGAGAGAACTTTATAGCAGCATATTGGTAAGAGGTTGCCCCCTTTTTTTGTGTCTAAAATCAGTTTACCAGTTGAGCATGTTCATAAAAATGGCCCCTTCCTCCAAACCAGCGCTTTCAGGTCATGTCTTTGATATAAGGTCAGGTCACTAAATTGATTGTCAAATATCACCCTGTACAGAACAATCTCATGCTATAATAAGATGTGAAACATGTTGGACTTGTTTGGTTCCACAAAATGTTTCCATGTTGGCAACTCTATAAAATGTTAATGCATGGCTTGGTTTTACCCACTTTTTCTGAAAATGCTGGAAGACACTTCTCAGAAAGGTCTGTTTAAAAAACCATTCATCCAATTCCAAAAACATAGCATACTCCCTTTCAAACCATACTTCGAAGAAGCTTGCATACTTTGTCCGGTTTTCGGCACTCTTTCCGGTAAACCTATTTTTCGATGCCAACAAGCCAGAAGGAAAATCAGGAATCCACGTTATTCACAACATGTTAGGTCCTTTTTTCATCTCTCATAACTCGATAATTTTCCAAAAACACCAGGGGGAGATAGAATGCATTGGCAGTTTAGTTTGATTTTATCCTTCTTACTCTTACATTCATCATTAGATAATTGCCTTAATGGAATCATTGTAAAGCCTTAAAAGAGTCGATTCATTCAATTTTACCAATAATGAATTAATATAATAATTTTATATGTAAAAATTGATATAAGTGTAACTAACATATATTAATAACTAATATACTCTTACTCAACTTTAAATCCTTAAATTTTTAATTTATATGTTATTATAATAAATTGAATATTTAATATTGTAATTTTTTTAATACAACAAATGTACTGTTTATGAATTAAAATATATCATTCTTAAGAATGTAATGTTATTGTTATTAATTAATATCTCTACTGTCACGCGTAGCTAAAATATTACTTACTAATATGAAAAAAATATATCAATATTTAATTTCATATAACAAAATATATGGAACTCCACGAGGAATGGCACATGTCATGCTAATCAGCGAGTTGAAACTTGAAAACAGTAAAACGACCTAACACATTTTAATAGGTCTACAAGTGAACCAAACATGTCTTGTTGTTTCATTTTTAATATGTTTAAAACAAGCACAACAAACATGTTTCCCTGTTTTTATAAGTCGTACGCCCTGTCAACTCAACAATCTGAAAACATTTCTGTTCCCTATGCTTCCAGGACATTTTGTTCTCAGCTTTTGGGAAAGAACATTTCCATATGATATTTTTAAAATGAAATCAAACAGCACCAGTATTTTAGCAGCGTCCTCTTCTCATATATGTTTTAAGAACGTTTTCAGCAAAGTGTCTGAATCAATTATTTCTGTTAAAATAAGTTAATAGCAGGTCAAGCAGATAATCCATGCTTGAATGAATTTAACAGTTAAATAATATATTCGAAAGTAATACATTGCTTCTACTTACTACTTTTGCTCAAAGCTGATGTTTTGATTTTTCAAGAATGCTGGGAAAGTTTGGGTCATCACAGTTAGATAAAACGGATCACATTATTGTATTTTCTTTCCGACCTGAGTGAGAACTCGTATGGTCTTTTGAAATACTAGGATTCATACTTTTTGTTGTGCAGCTTGCTGGCGGTACATCATCAATGCAACAATTGAAAGAACGTCTTGAGAAAGATCTGCTGGAGGTTTGTACAACTCTATTAAGTTCAATATATGGCTTGTCTTTATGAAACTCTCTCTTTCTTGTCCACAAGTTTTGTTAGTTGAGAAAACCTCTGTGTTTATCTAGAAAGAGAAAACAAACATTGTGAACATATATATTTCTGGTTTGTGAATATGAATTGATGATATTATGAGCGAATCTTTTCTTTATTGCACATCACGTGAGTATACCTGGTAGTGTGATATCTTTCTTGAATAATGGATGAAAGAAAATGGTGATGCTACAGGAATCTCCTCAAGCTGCAAGAGTTAAAGTGTTAGCAAGTGGAAATGCTACAGAGAGGAGATTCAGGTTCAATTCAGTTTGCTTTCCATATGTCTGCATGTCCTATTGAAATGTGCCATAAATAAAGGGAAATTGTGTTTTTTTGCAGTGTTTGGATAGGTGGGAGTATATTGGCATCACTTGGTTCCGTTCAACAGTTGTGGTTCTCCAAGTCCGAGTAAGTTGAGAAATCTTACACAGTTAATAATAGTTGATGATTTTATTACATCAAATTACATTTTGGGTGTGTTAATGAACATGACAGGTTCGAAGAGCATGGAGCTTCTTATATTCAGCGCAAATGCCCTTAATGTCGTTTCCCTTTGTACTAATCCCATTGACTAGAGATTTTTAACTACATTTGATTATTCTACATTGCTGCTGCTATTTGCTAGTTAGACACTATTTAATGGAATCAAATGTTCATCTCTATTCACCTACCATACTCTTGTTTTTTGTGTTACCAAGACTTTGGATTCACAATTTGCATATGATTCCTTGCCTTTAGTAAGATTAACATTATTAGTATTTGGCGGAATGCCTATTATGGATGCTCCTATATTTCATACTTAAATTTCATGTTTCATAGACTTATTTGAAATCTCCTATTGTGATTGAGAAAATAGTTCAAAATGAGCACCAATACATGTGAAATCCATTACCACTTAAAATTATACAAAAGATTCAATTGATTTATTAATTAATTTGAATTTGGTTTCATGCATAAACATGAAGCACGGAGTAACGTTTTAATGCATAAAATCTTATTATTTTCATGTGAAAGCAAGTCTAGATTACAACACTAGTGATGGAAAATTAAACGCATAACATTCAATTTTGATACATTAACTTTACTAAATGGATCTTATATTTTCTTGGTCCGAAAAACATCTGTAATCTCAATACACAAGGATGGAGAAAAATTCCTAATCCAAGTGCTTCAGGTTGTGAATTTTTGCTTACCAAAGTTACTCCAAAATATTAACCTTTTGCCTTTCAATTTTATACCCAATTAAGACTGCGAATTTCTCATTGTTCAAATCTGTTGTATCTGATTTTGAGATATTGGATGTGTTTGGAAATATTTTGCCAAATTAATTTTTAAATGTTAGTTGTTTGGTGAAAGATTTTATATGGACTTCGGGAAAAAGTCATTTCCACAAAAGTTCATTTTGAAGAAGTGCACAGTAGTGAATTTTTTTCCAACACTTCTTTGAAAAGTTATATAAGAAATTACTTAATTATAATTGTACTGAACAATTTATCTATCTATATATCTATCTATTATAAAAGTATGAGTTGTTTTTTTACATTTTTGATATACCTAAAATATCCTTATAAAATTCAATTTTTATCTATCTATCTATTATAAAAGTATGAGTTGTTTTTTTACATTTTTGATATACCTAAATACTATTATAAAATTCAATTTTTAAAGATAAGAATTCTAATTATATTAGAACTCTAATTATGATGGAATTTGATTATATTAATTAATCTCTCTTTACATTTTCTATACACCTAAAATATCCTTATAAAAATCAATTTTTAATGGCAAAGAGTAAAAGACAAAGAACTCTAATTATAATGGAATTTAATTATATTAATTAAATTTTTTGGATTTTGGTCCAATAGAAAACAGTTTATTCTTTGTACTTTAAGATTTTCGGATCCTCATTATTCACGTATATGGGTAATTTGCATATTGCACCCCGATAATAGGCTAATTAGGCAGTTTCCACCCTAAAATTATAAAAATTGCGGTCTCCATCCTGAAAATGCAATAAGTTTGGCACTTTGCACCCCGACCATATTTCAGTTGATTTCTTGAAGGGCAAAATCGGAAAAAGAAAAATAAAATTTCAAACAAATAATAAAAATATGTTATTTGATGAAATAGTGAAGCAATATGTCATGGGTTTTGCTAAATCTGGGATTTTGTTTTTGGGGTTTCGTTTGAGGGCTAAAATTTGGGTTCTTTTTTTGCTCTGTTCTGTGAAATTTTCCTTTTTTTCTCTGTACTGTATGTGTGTGTATCTTATATATATATGTGTGTATGTTTGATATATATTTGATGAAATGAGAAAGCACTGCGCAATGAACTACTAAATATGGCTTCCTGTTTTTGAATTTTTGTATCATGGGTTAAAAAAGTTGCATTATTTCTTGCTCTGTTCAATAAATTTCCCCCTTTTCTGTTTATATCTATATGTATATACATAAAAAAAGTTTCTTACTTATTCCAAAAGGGTTCCAATTTTTATCCATTACCATTAACAATATCTTCATCCATATTACATCTTTTTCTCCATTTTTTTTCTTACAGTGGGGTGAAGTTTTGAGCAGAGGAGGAAAGAACATTTTCTTACAACATATTATTATTTATTTGAAATCTTATTTTTCTTTTTCCGATTTTGCCCATTAAAAAATCAATTGAAATATGGTCAGGGTGCAAAGTGCCAAACTTATTGCATTTTCAGGGTGGAGACCGCAATTTTTGTAATTTTAGGGTGGAGACTGCCCAATTAAGCTATTCTCGGGGTGCAATGTGCAAATTACCCCACGTATATTCATATTTAAGAATAAATTTTATTGCACTAAAAGCATGTCATTTGACTCACTAAGGTTTAGTCATAACCAGACAATAACAAGATTTTCTTGTCTCTCATATACATGGAGTTAAAATAGGTATTGATATAAGAAAATTGTAATTGTAACTGTAACTGTAAAGATGTTAGTCATGTTTTTATTACAATCAAATTTTAATTTTCGTTGATAATTGTAACAGTTGAAATATTTAATTGAAATAAAACGTATTGATAGCTACCTGATTCAATGTACTTGAATAACAACTGAATAATTAAAAAAATATGTTGTTCCAGAATGAGCAAAAAATATGGAGTTCCAAAATGTTTCTCATTCTGGTAGCTACCTGATTCAATACTTACAGCAACACCCGAAATTTGATAGCTGAACTGGAGTTTTACCAAAAAACTTTTGTGTAAAAACATGGACCAATCTTTTTGATAGAAATCATGCTGATAAAATATCATTTAGATGATTAAGATGTTATAACTAATAGCAATTCAATCTCAACTCTATCCCGAACATTAAACAAATTCGTCTTATTATATATAAACTTCATCAAATTGTGCAGGTTTACAACAACTATATTTTATCAAGTTGTATTATATCTATTTATCTATCTATATAAATATTATATAAAATTATATTAATATTATATTATTTTTATATTATATATATATATATTATATATTATTATAAAAATACGACTTATTTTCTTATATTTTGTTTATGCTTAAGATATTCTTATAAAATATATTTGTCAATGACAAAGCAAAAGTGTAATTATATTAGAACTCTACTTATATATGAAAAAAATTACTCATATTCATTCATTAAAAGAAGTTAGAAAATAATTATTGACTCATACATGGTACCACAATAATACAAATAAATTTACATGTAATACAACAATTGAGAAAATACTATTGAGTGTTCATCTTGAAACCATTGAACTATTATCTGCAAGCTCAAATTCTTATATTGGGATGTCCGATATGAACCCACGTACAATCCACTTTTTCGCTCTCTTATTTTTCTTTCTACTATAAATCTTCTTCTCTTTATCTTTAAAATTTTGTTCAAATTACAGGGATTCGTGTGAGTTCAATATAATATGTGGTGTGCTTGTTTATGCTTTGGTAATTGATTAGATGTTGTAAAAGATATCTAACGAGTAATGATTAGTTAACATGTAACTGGTTAAATAATTGTAAATTATGAAAGAGAAAAATAAGAATATTTGTGGAGTAAATGATTATTAATTGATGATTGTATAAAATGATGAATATTAATTACATTTACGAAAATGTGAATTTGAATGAGAATAATTTGATTGAAGTAAACGTAGGATTCTTTATTTCAAAATCTTAAAAATTGAATTAAAAACGTAAACAAATATAGCATAGACGTCAACTAATATCAAGTAGTATTATGGATATTAATTTATGTAAACCAAATAGGCATTCTTTAAAATGAATTATGAAATAGTTAAAAACATACTATAAAATAACATGCTTATTAAGTTACATAAGAATTTTAATAGTATTTTTTCTTTACAATATTGAAATATTTGGATTTATTTCATATAACTTGGAACTTAATATATTAAGTATATATATCAACATCACTAACAGTTCAACTATATATCACTTTGGTCATGTTACGCATCGTTCCTATAGAAAATTAATAAAAAAAAGTCAAAAATTTCTTTGAAACTGCAAACAACAAGGTTTTGTGTGATTATGCCATATGTGTTTTGCTTCTTTTTTTTTAAGAATTAATTGTAAATTGATTGAAACATTTGAATTTATTTCATATAACTTGGAACTTAATATACTAAGTATATACTTCACTACATTTCAAGTATGTATCACTTTGGTCATGTTACGCTTTCAAGTATATATCACTTTTGTCATGTTACGCGTCGTTCCTACAGAAAGTTAATAAAAAAATTCAAAAAATTCTTTGAAATTGCAAACAACAAGGTTTTGTGTGAGTTCAATGCCATATATGTGTTGTTTTTTTATATGTTTTTAAAAATTGATTGTAAGTTGTAAAGTATGTTACTAATGATTAGTTGATGTGTACGAGCTAAATAATTATAAATTATGAAAAAGAAAAATAAGAATATTAGTGGAGTAAATGATTATTAGTTGATGAGTGTGTAGAATGATGAATGTAAGGATTGATAGGTAATCATACAGGGCATTAAAAATATAAAATTGAAAAATAAGAATTTAAATGAGAATAGTTTTAGTGAAGTAAATTTAAGATTTTGTTTTATCCAAAATCTTAAAAATTGAATTACAAAAACAAACAAACATAGCCTAAATGTCAACTTTTATCAAGTACTATCATAAATATTAATTAATTTACACAAAATAGGCATTAATTAGATGATTATGAGTAGTTAAAAATATAAATAAAAGTAAAACATGTTTATTAAGTTATATAAGATTTTTTAATAATATTTTTTCTTTGAATTGAAATTTTTAAAGTTATTGAGCATATAACTTGAAAAATAAAATATTAAGTGTATTTTATAAATAGTTCCTAAAATTTCAACTGTATATCGCTTTAGTACTTCAAATACCAAATGTTACGATATCGTCAACGAACAGAAAAATAAAATATATAATATATATACTTTTTATTATTAATTTATATAATAATCAATTAATCTATATATTAAAACATTAAAATGGTGTATGAAAGAGTAGGCCAAAAATCGAAATACACTAATCTTATATATTAAAACACTGAAATGGTGTATGAAAGAGTAGACCAAAAATCGAAAATACAAAATAATTAAAATCATCAAACTGAACGAAACATTTTTTTTGTTTTTTAATAAAACTTTGGTTGGTTCAGTGATAAAAATCGAACTAAATCAAAAACTTTTGGTTTCATCTTTGATTTGTTATAGCGGAAAATCAAAATTTTGGTTCGATTTGTTGCCTGGTCTTTCCACAATACACCAAATAATTGTCAAAAAGCAAGATTAAGATATAACCCAAACTTAAGGAACACTAGCGCATTAAATGGTAGTTTAAGGACCAAAGTGGCACAAATATGAAATTTCATGGCCTATTAGGCTATTACTAATATTAACCTAAATATTTACTTTTTATTTCATGTATTTATTAAAAATATACATTCATAATATTATCATTTCAAGTTTAGTTGTAAATGTCAATTTTGTAAACACAAATGGTTCATAACATTCAATGATCTTATATTTTTTCAATATATTTATAAATAAAAAAATATAATTTTTAAAATAATTTAAAATTTGAATGACAAATAGGATAATTACACAAAATGTTGATGGATCCCCTCAATTTTAACATCGGGTAACTAAAATAATTTCACAAAATGATCTTAATATTTTTTAATTAGCATTACTTTAGCCCCCTCTTCTTCTTTTAATCGTATTTACTGAGCCCCTCAACTTAAATATTATTTTCAATGTAGCCCATTCGATCAATTTTCTATCAATTTTGATTAAAACGTTGTTCACATCCTATGCACATTATCATTTTTGTGGGTACAATTATCAACTTAAATTTTGGAATGTAATTAATGATGAGGATGGTATAGAGTGGTATGAATGTAATGATTAATATGTGGTTATATCAGTATAAAATTAAAATTGAAAAACATGTATTATCAATTAGCAGTGTCTTGTATATGAATTTTTCAAACTGTTGTGATTTAGAAATTAAAATTTTATATATAAATATATATGGCTAATATTTTACAAAATATATTTAAAATTAAATTGTCATTAGTAGAAAAATAGTTACTTGAAACAAGGTCAACGATTTGTTTTGATAAATAGAAGTAGAAATTGTAAACCAAAGTAATGTTAAAAAAAGAAAATATATACCGCATTATGTTTTAATTATTTTTGCTATGCATTATCATTTACATAACTACAAAGGCGAACATATTTTATCCTTTTTTATTTTTATCAATAAAATTTTAATATTGAAAAAAAGATATATTCAACATTACTAAAGCAAGCTAAAAAGAAAGCTTCATCTATGCCAACCTATTGTATGAATTAAGGTTTAAATAAACCTTCATGAAATATTCTTGAGAAAAAATATGTGATATAGCGACTTTAGAAAATGAAGAAATAAAAAATAAGAAACAAAAAAATTATATATAATAATATTATTATAAATACATAAAACATAGTAAACAACGAATTACGAAGATTCAAATAGAAGCTTATTGCATACAGTACATCTTTACATGCTCTCCCAAAGAATTTCTCATTTAGATTTCAAAATTATTATTCCATGAATTCTACAAAATTGTCATTTAAAAAATTATATATTTGAATATTTTTTTGGTTAAATTATTCGTAGATTAGTTCATAACTAACTTGTCTATTAAAAAAATATGAGTGTTTCTTAAAATTTTGATCTACCTAATATGTTCTTATGTACTTTTCTTTGGAATTTCAAAAAGTCGAATAATAAATGATACAATTAAATTGTATTTATCAACAAATAAGATGTATAATTACACTATAATTTTACGAGGCGTAATTCAAATTTTAAAGTGTTAAATAATAAAATAATTTGTTTATATCTAAAAAAAATGTATATATTATATTAGAACTCTGCGATAAAATTATATATAAATATATAATTGAAAACACTTAGTTTAAACATGCAAATCACAATATTTTTGTTACAATATTATGCTACAATTTCTTTTATTCTATAAAATTTATAATTCCACTAATCATTATAATGAATTCAAAAACTATATATAGTTTATCAATTCTTATGAAACTAAATCACCAAAGTTAATAGAAGAATATTTATTTAAAATATGATCATCGCACACTTTATTACAAAAAATGACCTATTAATATAAAACAAAAATACAATGGTGCAGTGGTGCTATCAAATTAAAGGAAATAATCGATCCCCAATATGTTTTAGTTAATACCATTATTGTGCATCAACTTTCATGTACAACATGCAAATTTTTTCTTGCTTACTTTTATCAAGTAAATTCAGTTTAATAAATAATAACACAATCAAGAGCAGTGAAAAAAGAACAAAAAATGACGGACCATTTATTTCTACCTACTATGACTTGTGGAGGTTGAAAATTGACATTGAGATTTTAAAACAAGACACATTTAATGATTATGAAAAGAAATACACTATACTGATTTTAGAAAGCGGAGAAATAAAAAAATATAATTGTGAAATAAGAACTAAACACTACACAAGTGTCTAGCTTTTGAGTCAATATAAAAATAATGAAAAATACAGAAAAGTTAATGAGAAGAAAGAACAAGTGTTTGATTACTCAAAATTAAACAAGATATATGTATAAATGAAACATTAATTTACATAAAATTTATTTAGTTATATTATTATTTATGTTTCATTTTCATATTAACTAAGTTGTTTCAAGAATCGGTTAATCATTTCACGTGAAGCAATATCTTATTTTTAAATAATTAAGTTTTAAGTAATAGTTCATTTAGTTAAATTTATTATTTAAATTTTGAATTAATAAGATTTTAAGTTAAACAATATCTACATATGTACATATATATTAATTTAACTAGATCATATGGTTCACGTTCAACGAACGTGTTATTTACTAGTATTTTTAAAAGTACTTATTTAAAATATCCATTTAAAAAAAGTTTATCTCACAAATAAACTTATAGTTTGAAAAATGAATCTAAACACATCCATTATATGTCGGAAGAGAAGGGAACCAAAAATTGCTCCCTCCATTTTCTTCTCTTCAAATTTAATGGATAGGGTTAGTTGGACTCATACCCATATTTCTAGCAATCTGTTTTAAGATTGCATTTGACTAAAATTGTATATAGCATAATTCATAAGTTGTATGCTAATTGCTAATTATACGTATACGCATCATCTCTCCAGATGCTTTAATATCACTCGGAACAGAAAGTTCTTGCCACAATTGTTTATATATTTTTGGATAATGTCACTTTTAATCCTTTAATTTTATATTTCGAACATTTTAGTCCATCTACTTCTAGTTGCGTTAATTGAGCCCTCAACTCAATTATTTATTTCATTATGATCCCTCTGAAGTCTGACCAATGTTAACTAAAAAGGTGGTCATATGCCAATGTCATATTTTAAGGGACTAAATTGATAATTTTTTAAACTTGAGGGACTATAATAATAAATATTTTAAAGTTGAAGAACCAAAATGATTAATATATTAAAATTGAGTGACTAAATATGAATTCAAAGTATGACATGTATGTGGCCACTGAGACCACATTGAAATAAATTATTGAGTTGAGTGACTCAATCGATGCAACTAAAAGTAGAGGAATTAAAGTGACAAGATTAAAGCCTCAAAATAACCGCATTATACTTTTTTCTTATTTAGTTTTTACGAACAATATAACTTAAACATGTCTTCAACAATGTACAACCTTCTTTACCGGGTAATAATAAAAGTTATAATTCATTACATCCCAAATTAGGTTGCTTCTGTTTATCTTTATTTGAGCTCACTACTTCTATCTTCTTTTTGTGTACAATCGAATTTCTACTTGTTCCATCTTTTGTCATGTTTGACATAAAACCATTAGTCAAAAAAAGTATTGAATAGCTTGTTAGTAATCGTGACATAAAATCTAACTATTTAATATATTTAATTATGAAGTAAATTAATTATAAATTATAAGTTATTAGCATTATTATTAGACTGCGTTATGATATATGCGTAGTCCATAAGTACAAATGATAATACAAATGAAAGTAATGCATCATATAAGACTTTGAAAACATATATCATATACAATAGTTAGTGATAAAAATGGACATATTATCTGCTAAGATTATAACATACTATATAAGATAATTTATCTTAATTATGTGAATAAAAATTTTAATATAGTATATTCATGTAAATCAATAATATTGAAAATTGGAATTACTATCGAGAATAAATAATTTAAAATAATAACTTTAAATTCAATTGTTATCGTTGACTAGTGCATTTAACGTACATTTCTTTAATGTATTTGGAAATGAGGTTTATACTTTCTACGTTGGGTAATGATACAAAGATGTGATTGAATTCACACTCATATGGAATCTGTAATCAATTTTTAGAGATAAGAAATATCCCTATTATGAATTTGCTATGTTCACCTTTTTTCTAAACTCTTTGGCCAAAGAATTTCAGGTGCGATATCGAAGAAATTAAACGAAAATAAGATTTTCGTATGAGAAGTTGACAATGAACCAATTTATCATTTTAGGAAAAATGTAAAAAATAAAAGAATAATAGTATTAATTTTATTTGTTTGATATATATTTTAATAGAGGAGTTTATTAAATATTTCTTTGTTAAAGTATGGGAACTAAAGAACCAATCGAATTAATTTTAAAGTTCAACAATATTTTTTTAGTGAAATTAAACTAATTAAATATTGTTAAGTGGTATTAAATATTATCATAGGATGATAATATGATTCAACTCACTTTGAGCTAAAATTAATTTTTCTGAAGGTCCCTCTAAAACCTCAAAATTGTAACTCCATGAAAATAAATGCTGAAGTATCCATTAGATGGATAAGTTTGAATTTGCTGAAAACTTAATGTGGAAAATATCTTTGAAGAAATATATTTATTTAGATAGCAATTTAATTAAATGGTGATATAATTAAATACTATTTAAACTAAAATAGAAATATTATACAAGTGTATATAAATAAAAGTATCATATTAAGTGTTAATATAATTATAGATAAAAGAGAAAGAAAGAAAGGGGAAGAAGAAAAGAAAGGAGAAGAAAATAATAATACTTATTTATGTTAATCAATACATTTACTGATTTACATACATTTCATTACATACATTACATTACATTACATATTTCTGTCCTTAATGAGATTTTAACTTTAGTATCGTTTTGGAGAACACACTCCAAGGGTTCATTGGGGCATTGCAGATAAAGCTTTGCAGTGCTCGAGCCCCAAATATCAAGTCGGTCTTTGTGGTGCCATCTTCGGCGTAAGGTATGTTTTCTTTTTTAATTATATTACCTTTTTAGTTATGCAATTATTCATTTAATTAAAGTGTTTGATTGATTAGTTTTTAAATGATTAGTTACAGACTTACAGTTAGGAGGTAATAATAATTATTAATTAATTATTTTAGGCATAGTATGCACAATTTAATTTTATTATATATGTGCATACCTGAGCTAGATCCTCTAATTAATTAATTTTCATAGTGCATGGACTTTGGAACTTTCGAAATTTCTCCCTAACATAACTATCAAAATAAGATGAAATTTTATACTTACCCCAAGTAACAAAAGAGAAATCAATGTAAAGTGTAAACTACATATACACTAACAAATTAACATCACTCAAAATGAATAAAGTTGCATTGAAACCAAAGAGAAATCAATGTAAATTCTACATATAGATAGACTAACAAATTAACACCACTCAAAATGAATAAAGTTGCATTCAAACCGATGGCTTGGATGTATTTATTGTAACAACTCATTTATAGTGTGTTTTAGATCAAAGAATTTGAAAGCCATGAATTTCAGATTCATCTTATTTGGGTAATTTCAAGTTGAAATAAATTTTAAATCCCTTGACTTTCATTTAGCACTCATTTTGATCTCATCCATTAATTATCACGGTGGATTTCAAATTGCAACCACTCTAGAATCAATTGAAATACTTCCTCCAAATCCACTATTCAAATACAATTCCTTCAATCCAAACATATCCTTATCTCATTTGAAGTTTCAAGATTCCAAATCAACTTCACTCTTGGAGATCTCCATCTCTCAACAAATTTAACACAGGTAGCAATTCAGATGACAAGATAAAACATCATAAATATATACTAAGTTGTATCTTATTAATACGTATCCTCATATCATAGTAATAGAGTAGTAAAGAAATCCATCAAAATATCAACTTTGTATGTACATATATGAATATATAGATATGGTCAACAAGCACCACTGGCAGGCTCAATTGAGCTCAAAAGGCCATTGCCTCTAAGCTGCGTACAATGTTCTTCTGCATCTGCTTGAGCACATATTATGACCACTGCTAGGCCATTGTAATGAGCCTCTTGCATGATGTTTACAGCATTGTCAACAGTCATCCCAGGTATCACCTTCATCAGTACTTGCACCACATACTCCCTTTTGTTGTAATTGTCATTGTGCAGCATCACACGATATGGTGGTGACATTTTCTTTGATTTCCTGGACAAACAAAACAAACGCTTCTATGTTTCTTTCATCCCAATTATTGTTCATCTTCATTATCTTCAACTCTACATTTTAATATCAAACTCCACAAAAATGAGACAAATGCAGCATGATGATTTTGAAACACATTATAAAAGTGAGGGCAAAGGCTCAACTATCCGACCTATCAAGGGAGGATGTGGGATATCATCTATTTTTATAATGTCACTAAAACTATTAAGGAGAAAAGGAGTATTATAACAAAGAGCAGTTCAATGATAACGGATGTAAAAGGGCCATAAAACTCCACAATAAAGCAATAATTGATGGATATGAAATAGGTAGCTGAGAGAAAATAAAGAAAACCAAGAATAAGCTGGAGCTCGTATCTTCCTGATTTTCTTCTAACCATTACGAGTGGAAGAAAATGCTGTATTTCCAAAGGTGAAAGTTTGAAGAAAATAAAATCACAAAACTTCCAAATAAATAAAATGTCATTAATGCAAACAAAACAATCTTTGGAGTCAATAAATAAGTGAAAACGTTATCACGCCATAAAAGCAAGTGAACAAGAACCAAAAACAACAGAATTTGTTGTTTTGCTTCCATTTATATATTTCTTTTCCCATAATTTGTGTTGGCTCACCGGGCATACTGTGTTTCTGTATGATGGAAATTTAGCGCACAGGAGAAAGGTAGGGAAACAGAAAGAATTGTGAATAAATTAAACAACAGAAGACTTTTTTAGCAGAAACAGTGATGATTTCTGTTAGATGATGAATTTAAAAGAGAAACATATTCCAATAGAAAGAAAGGGGATAAGAGTATAATTTATAGCAACTAAATTTCTAGGAAACACCAACAACAATATCCAGATCAGATTTATAACTCTGTCCACATTCCCGATCTTCGGAGTATATGGAGGAATAATGCTAGTATTTTATGCGAATAAAATTCTTTTGAGACTGCTTTAGTAGACTTGTATGGCTGTTCCCATACGGTTCAGCATGGAACTAGTTTTGCAGATAAAAAATGATCTTAGATAGCTGATTTAGAGTGTTCTTTGGTTATATGATATGATTATATATAGCTCCTAGCACATACAGACGGACTTATGGACCGAGTTACAAAGATTTAAAGTCATTTTTCTCAGAAGATAATTCCACCTCTAGACACAAAATTTTGTCCTTTTGAGTTTTGAGGTATGGAGAATCACGAAGGAAAAGAAGGAACCAACAAGAAGATAAGTTAACCTTATCCAAGGACGAAACCTTGAACATGATGAGTCACTACTTCTTTTTCATTATGACATGTATTTCTATGAAACTCCAAAGATGCAGCAGTTAATGGTGGGTTTATGATTACTTTTTCTAGTCAAGAGCCTTGTATATGTCCTGATGAAAAGGGCTAAATCCATTTCTCAAGGTCTAAAAGTTGTGCGGAAACACAGAAGAAATATTAATCAACTAGAATTGTCATTGAATATTCTTAATAGATCAGCTTTATTTAAAGATGTAAGAGAACCTATTTGGGAAGTAAGAAGCCCCACCGGTCTGGATATCATATAAAGAAACTTAGCAAGAGCACAATTGGATTATACGTCATTTTGGAAACTATGGTCATTTGATATTAATTGGGTTCTTACTTACTATGATCATGCATGTCGTACACAAGGGTTTTCAAATTAAATTTGTATGAACTAAAATTTTATCTTACAGCAAACTCATTGTAGAAAGTGATAGTGTAGTTCTCTCATCTTTTAACATAATATGAGTTCAAATATTATCTTCTCAAAAACTAGCGAGTATGCCATCTACCCACAGTAATGAGACAGGCAACAACTACAGAAAATAAAGATCTGATATACGTGCTGCATCAGGCTCAACTGTAAATATCATCTAATGACATACTGTTGACCACGACACTTCTATGGACTTAGCACGGTTCCTGATATCATGTATCTTAAACTCCACAGACCATAAGTTGATTTATATTGCTATATCACTCTTTATATTCCGCTATTCCCACCTTGCCTGCACTTAGTTTGACATTTATCATATCACAATATAAAACATCCAGAATATAAACATATGATAACCTTTTACAGGGAGAAGATGAATTGCTGTCAGGAAGTCGAAAAACAGTGATAACCAAAGGGGAAATTTTATTCTAATTAGTTCCGTGACTAAATGCCTCAAATACCAATCATATAAAACCAAAGTCCTACTAGAAGAAAAGGTGATAAGCAATGAGGTAAATCCAAAAACCACAAGAGTTAATCAAATGAAATAACTAGTGAACCAATAGGAAACAGATCTGATCGAAACAGTGACTATTATCTAAGATAGGTTGTGCTAATTCTTCAATCAAGGTTAGCTATGTCTGACCGTTCACAAGGCTGGACAAATAAAAAGTTCCTAGCTGTTTAAAGTTTCAGTATAAATACCTCAAATCAAATTCAGATTCACGGCCTGGAGTTGTTTTTTCTATAACAGGTTTATCCAGAACTCCACCACCTTTCCCTACAGCACCAATTGGCATTTTCATCTTTGTGTTTCGACTTGTCCATTGTCTGTGAAGTGGGTATCTATCCCCTGTATATATCAGGAACACATCTCATCAGGACTCAAGCTTCCAAGAATAAAGTGACAGATCTATAGCTGCAGTTTGCTAAAAGTGAAGTTGGATTATACAGATGAACACAGAAATATGGGATCTCTAACTAAAAAATGATATTAAAATTCTATTCAGTAAAAAAAAACTAAACAGATAAAATACATGATTGCATGTATTGAAACAACAGAAGGTGTAAAAGCTAATTACTATATGCCAATCATCACAGCTTTGTATATCAAATAAATCACAGTCATTCACTAGAGACCAATCCTGATCAGAAATATAGTCGTGTAAAGCATAAATGATATTTTTTTCCAAACTACTGGTCATTGTCAATGGTGTAATAATACAAGCCAGCGCCGGAGAATTCAAGCATATTACTCTGATACTATAACTTGAGAGTGCTTAGCAGAACCATTAGCTTTATAAATTAACTTTATTTATCTGAGGACGTATTGGTTTTATGAAGGATTACATGCAGCGTACGATATAATTCTTAAACATAAACCTAACTCTACTGATCATATCATTCCAAGTGTAAAATATACCATCATAAACAAAAGGGTGACACATAAACCCATGTAAGATCAGGTGTGGCAACACAGGAGTAAAAGAGAATTGGAGAAAACTCGAAATAGGTTGAGCCTTGAGAAATAAAAATTCTCTCTTTCTTATGCCGCGCAGTAATCATGTGTGCCAATTGCCAAAAATCATAATGAAGGGCTAGTCGTATATTTTCCCTAATGAAGTAGAAGTATTTTGTCAAATGAATCAAATTTCAAGTAACTGTATAAACAATGTTTTTGATTAACCCGTGGCCGGAATAATCAATATCAATCAGCTATTTATATAGAGAACAAAATGGGCAAAATAATGCAATAAGGAAAAAGGGAATTGTAAATTAGGACTCATAAGAGGCACATCCCTTGAATTAAATATCCTTTATGTCTTTATTACTACTCGACACGTAGGCTCAGTTTCTCAAAGGAACATGCCTTCGACTGAGAAATCAAACCTTTTCCAAGTATGATACAACGTGTATATACATGTTAACCAATAACTACTGATGTCATGAGTATATGATTTGAGTATTCATAGATAAAAAACTGCTCACTGATCGCTTCTTTCTTTCCCGGGGGTTACGAATGTATATATAAGTAGAAGTATTTTGCTTGTTTAAATATTATCCCCAAATGATAATATTACAGATACTATATGAAGTAAGAATGCCAAGAATAATTGATTTCTTCTCTGGTAACTATTAATGAGACCTTAAAAGTTACTATCACTTCAATTTTATTATACCATGCAAAGACATGGATAAGATTATTTTTCTAGCATATTTAAAACCATACAATAAAGTGTCCAGGAGAAGTATTGAATAGTAGTATAATTGTATTGTGACAATTTTCAGCTCAAAATTAACAAATAACTACTACCCCATTTATTTAGCTTTCTGCAGTAGTAACTTGCTCTGTTTATTACTGAAATGCAAAGAAAAAGAGTTTTCTGAAAAAAGAATAGGACAACTTAACAATTAACCAAATATAAGTGTCGAAATTCCAGTTCATAGCAAATATAAGTTAGATGAAACAGACAGAATAATAGAAAGTAATTCAGTAATCAGCAGCCACAAAATCAAATAAAATACCAAATTAACGATAGAGAGAAGAAGAATTACCAGGAGATTGGTGGAAGATTTGATTAGGAGAAAGAGATACTCTTCCGTAACCAATCGCAGTTTCCATTACCATTACCTCTCTCTCTCTCTCGCTCCCACACCACACACTATATACACTGCCTGGACTTTTTTGTGTTTTTATGGCATTCAAGATGGCTGTATAATAGTAATAAATTTATCAATAAACTAATGGCTCTCGCTTCTCGTGATATACAATATATATTTTTTATTTTTATATATATTTTATACACTTTTCATCTCATATTTTAATTTTTGGTCTTAATTCCGTCAACTAATATTTTGACTTGAATTTTTTTTTTAAAAATTAAGTGACAAATGATAATGAATAAAATTTGTGTTTGAATCCATTTGTACATACAATTTCCTTTTTTTTAAACAAATTATAGTATTGACAAACGAAGTTGACCAATTACATCTTCGAATAAAATTTCAGTTATGAAATTAAATATGAGAAATTCATAACAAATGAGACCAAATCAAACTCAAACTAATTCAGACTAAATTACAAGACAAAAAATATAATTTTTTCAATATGTAGTTATATATTAATAAGAAAAAAATTCAAAGCATTTTGTTATCTTGAAATTCGGACTCATTCTTCTTTGTAATGTAATAAGATTCTATTACGCTTCGATTGAGAATTAAATGAATGATTTTGTTTCATGTTTAACTCCATAATATTTTTTAACGTAAAATTTTATGTCACATCGGGTTCAACAAATTTAGTGTGACATACACTGTAAATTTGGTGGCGTGTGGATGGTTTTTACCGCCTACTCATCACTCCAACTCCCACACACACCACACATGATGAGTAACAAACTAAATTTGTTATAGATTTATTGAATCACTAATTGCCTTTTTCCAATTTTTTTATGATAAATGTGCAAAAGATATGTTTCATATCAAGCAAGATATATATATATAAATAGATAGATAGATAGATATTTCTTGAAAAAGTGAATTAAAATAATTCTATAGACTTCTTTTTGTTTTATAAATTTTATGTTTACTTTTTAATTAAAGATAGAAATATTAATTCATTTCAATGTTTTAGCCTAAAGTATATTTCAAAAATATAATGTATTGTCATATTTTTTTAAATTTTGAATCTAATGTCGTATTTAAAATTTCCTTAGTTGATTTAGGTTAAACACTTTGAAAATGCATTCAATAAGATGTTTACTGCATAGCATAGCATACGTGACATGGGGACAATATGGATATGATATGATATAACATTCATACGAGTGGCATTCATAGGACTTGAGAGTTTAAAACGGATCAAAATCATACAAATAAATTGATTGTAGAATTAATGCATTTTGCTCATTTTCTTGCATTCATGGTTTTTAAATTCAGATTGAACCGGTTAATCCAGCCAGCTTAATTGGTGACCGGCCAATTGTCCGAGTCGTCATGAACCTAGTGCAAACCGGTTAAACCCCATCAAGAATCGGCCCAAAACCTAGGTCAACCCAATTACTCGAGTCAAATGATTTTATTCCTTTCTCCATATACAAAAACGAAAGAGAAAAATTTGTATGTTAAACACATGATTTGAACCTTTCATGAGTTTCACCTCGTAATTTATATCAAACACACTCATCATTAGACCATGAAAAATTTGTTGCAATGAATACCATTTGTTCAAACACTAGTTTAGTATTTAAAAATTTATAATTTAGTTTATTCTATTTTATATTTTATAGTTCCTTTTTGTTTTATATAAATTGAAGTTCTTTTTTTTTGGATAATTAAAAGGGATTGATAAATAAATTGATTGTAGAAGTAATGCATTTTGCTTGTTTTATCACGGTTGCGGCATCCATAGTTTTTAAACTCGGATTGAACCGGTTAGTCCAACCAGCTTAATTGGCGACTGGCCAATGGACCAATCCGATTATGATATTGGTCCGAATTGCCATGGACCTAGTGCAAACCGATCAAACCCAATCAAGAATGTTGGTCCGAATCGCCATGGACCTAGTGCAAACCGGTCAAACCCAATCAAGAATCGGCCGAAAAACTAAGTCAACTCAATCACTCGAGTCAAAAAATTTTATTCCTTTCTCCATATATAAAAATGTAAGAGGAAACTTTGTGTGTTTGACACACAATTTGAACCATTCACCTCATAATTTATATTAAATACACTCACCACTATATACCATGAAAAATTTATTGCAATGAATAACATTACAACTTGTATATGCTCAAACATTAATTTTAGCACTTGAAAATATATAATTAAAATTTATTCTATTTTATAGTTCATTTTTGTATTATATAAATTGAAGTAATTTTTTCCGATAATAAAGGCCTTTTAAAAACTTTTGAATTTTAAAAGAATAGATATTAGTAGATTTTGTATTAAATATGTTGAATATATTTAATTATACTACTATTCTTTAAGATAATATTAGACTCAAATTTATTTTATTTATAAAACTAATATATAGACAACGTATATAATCCAGATGAACCTAATTTTTTATACTTGTTGAACTCATCGACCCAGTGACTCATGTTTGATTCGATCACCGATCCACTTTTTTATTTTTTTTATTTTTTATTTTAAAAACATTGATGACATCCTACCCAATCAAAAGGAAAGAAAATAGAGAGAAGTCCCATGACTGCATACATAACTTCAATTGCAACCACCGTATACTGTGAGGTCCAAAAGATCACATACTACATTTTTTGTTATTAATCCATCTTTAGTATCGACTCCACGTGCTCCAGAGAAAAACAAACACGCTTAAACATTACCTTCTTTGTATACACAATAGTATATAGACATACATGTACACATAACACACATGCTATTCGCATTCATTCATTCATTCATTCATTCTTCTTTTCCTCTTTTCTCTTCAACTTGAGAGATTTTTGTATAGACTTTTGCGCTGAAGTGTGCTTCGTAGACGGGCCCACCAGTAGCAGTCGTGACATAACATAGGACAATAGTTCTTCTCGATGCGAGAATGTGAAGTCCAAATGCGCATACTCAAACTCACTATACGAAGCGTCCACACCAGCATCTTTCATCACCTTATAATGCTTTCTCACCATAGATGGTCTTATCACCTTGTCCTTCCTTCCAGCCACAAGATCAACCGGAATATCAATAAATCCATAATACTCCCCCAAATCCAACGGCTCTGATGAACCGTACACTTTCATATTAGACGCCGCACTACCATAATCAAACATGATAAACTTCTTTGTACGCTTCATCTGTGTTAGATGAAGGGCCACTCGGAACGCGACACCTGGCATGTCGTTCATATTGTAATGAGGTAAACCCAATACTCCAACCCAATTTGAACTATCCCCACCGACAACATAACTCATCAGTGTCTGTACTAATCCTCCAACTGCAGGCAAGTTGTTGAAATCTCGAGCCAACTTATTTAGTAGCATACGAAAAAAACGGGTGGGAATGTAGAAAGCTGGCAAAAAAGGTGCTAAGATAGGAGCTATCAATAGAAAAAGATACTCTACCATCGTGAACACAAATGAGGAATCTTGGTGAAAGCCAGCTGGCGAGAGTAGGATCATTCTCGACAGTCTATGGGGCTTTTCCTCAATCCTACGTGTTATGACATACATCAAAATAGCAGCACCTCCAAGGCTGTGACAAATTGCACATATATTGTAAGGTTGATCACTATGATGATTATTACTATCTTCATCCACCTCAGATTGGATAGACTTCAATTCAGAAGTTTTCATTTCATGTATCTTCTCTATCATTGCTGGTATGTCTTCAGTCCCGTGCTCATTAATCGAGTAATTCCAATATCTGCACAGATCAAGGAAATTAAACAGTACACAGCCCATGTCATTAGTATTTTCAATATTGTAAGTTTTCAAACTTCAAAAATTAATATATTTAAATTGTTTTGTAACCCCTAGTCAAAGTTTTGTTGTATTTTTTACAAAACATTAAACACCTATTATTATTATTATTATTATTACAATTAACTAACTCCTAGATTCTATGCCTATAAAAGGGAGTCATACAAGCTTTTTAAACAACAATTTATATAAAATTACCTACTCTTGAAATACTCTCCAAATACTCTTACAAGATATGTGATAATTAAATATGTTAATGAGCTCTAGTAACTAAATAAGTTATGTAGGAGACAAAAACTAAATGAGCTCTAGTAACTAAATAAGTTATGTAGGAGACAAAAACTATGTAATGCAGTAAAAATATGATTCTACTAATAAGAATTTTAACATCAGAACCTACCGTCTAGGTTGGATAGGTTACCTATATGCCCCTTACATGACTCGAAGATGCATTCTAATATAAGGGTATTTTGGTCAAGGAAAGTGAAACACATCCAAGAGAGGGCATATACAAAGTTAACTTCAAGTCTATTAACAATATCGGAAAAAATCGTCAAACTCACTTACAAAAGGGTGTAGTTGTAAGAATGAGATAACATAATAAGGGTGTCCATGGAATTTCAAATATAAGGAGAGGAATGGAGAAAATCTAAAGTGATAAGTACCTACAGTAACAGAGAAGGGCAGCTATAATCCCACAGAATATGTTACTAACAGAAATAAATTTCTTACATGCTTTTTTAGTACTGTAATGCTCTGAGGAATATAAATACAATATATTTATATGGTACCAATTGGAATTTACTAGTCCTGAGAAGTTCTAGTAGCAGTTCCCAGTGTAATATAAACATGCTAGCAACTCGATAAATCACATCAGGTATTTATTTACTTGAAATGTTTATCTGAAGTACAAAAACTAAATTCCCCTTAGTCATGTTTCTGTTCTATCTGGTATAAGACAAAGCTGATGATACTGTTGACAAATTGACCAAATTCTATTAACTTCTCAATTGCTGAAACATTGCACATTTTTCTATTGTAGGTTGACGTGGAAAATATTGATATTTTTGTCAAATCAAGAAATCATGCATGCATTTAATCAACTATACGGAACACTGGAATTAGTTACTGAAAATACAGCTAATTCGAGATTTACTATCCTCAAACTAACATTTTATGAGGGAGCCAAAGATTCGGAAGAGCAGGTAAATTATATTTTGGCGACAAGAGATACATCCTTTAGTAATATCCGACTAGGTACATGGAACTTGATAGAAAGGAGTATCAAAAGGGATACATTGTAAACCTGACATGCCATGAATGCCTAGACAAGTCCTTCCAACCATTGAAAAATGTCGAACAAATATAATTTTATGAGAAGTCTCACATCCTCATTATAAATACATACTGCAACCTACATTATGGTAAGATCTATTAAAAATTCTTGAGTGGTCCAAACACGTATATTTTCAAAGAAAAGCGTAAAAACTAAATTAATAAATCCTGATTAATCCCCTAAACAAGAAAGAAATACTTCACACATTTATGCACAACCAATCAGCCACATGATATTCACCCTTCTCTGTTCCCCGTCACAAAACCAAGAAAAGAGCATTCTTACTAATGGTTGATTGTCAACGCAACTGATTTTCTAAACTGTTACTATTTCATGAGTTCGTTATAAAATAATTTCTATAACACTGCAGTTTGCCAAATTGTTTTTCAGTTTTTTGCATTTTTTCCCATGTAAGCCTTTTTCTGAGAGGGCACTCTAGGCCTTGAATAGGTGTCTCATTCCTACAACCTAACTGACCATATTACTTTGACCTAACTGACCGTAACACTTTGACTTTGTGATCCTACAAATACATCAGCTTTATTGTTGGGACTTGGGAGCCTATGGTGGAAAAAGGAATAGAATTAATTCACAATTATAAACCCCTATAGAAGCACAATTCATTACATGTTTAAAGTAAAGAAAGGGTTTATAAAGTGCCACTTCAATGCACCTCAGCTGTCTAGATAATAATAATAGAACCTAAACAAATTTGGTTTTTAGTTACATGATCTTATTTCATAAATCTTGAAACTATGTTTTTATCATGTTGTTGGTTACAATGCCAGAAGATGGTGAAAGAATAGATATCTCTATCCACTATGTTACAGGAAAAGATCAAATAAAATCAGATATTATGAAATCAGGGTCTTACTGTTTTGATGAGATATTTTTGTCGACATGCTCTCTCGAAACCAATCCACGAAAATTACCGAGAAAAACATCATACCCTGCAAATACAAGAAGACAACCATGTAACAAAATCAATCAGTTTATTCTCACGAGTTCATGGGCCATGTGTACAGTATTGACAATGAGAGGCATCTAAAACAAACCTTGATCGAAGGCTGCAAAAGCTGGAGAACCAACGACCCCATTGGACACCCAACTGTAAATCAGCTACTGGTGTAAGAAATACGAGTATGATACAATAACGGTATTCAAAAAGTTTTAAGATTGACAAGAGAACAAGACGCCACTCTTGCCCAGTCAGCATCAAATTTCATCACACAGAAAATATCCCAACCAAGAAAAAGGAGAAAATCAGTAAATCTCTATTAGAAGAGGTGAGCAGCACAATACTTCAATACTAGATGCAATTAAAAAATATCAGAAAATACGAGATAGAGATAGGCAAACCGAGTTTCCATTTTCAAATGTAATTGGTAGCAAGGATCCCAGGATCAACACATAAAGTCTCAAAGTTTAACCACTCGTCACAAAATCTCGACTTCAGTTAAATGAACTTAACAACGAAGCAATTATAAAGCTGTTAATAAATTAGGAGGCAAGTTGTAGACAACAAAAACCAGAAGAAGAATGAGTTGAAACCAATCAAATGATTCCGTCAACCATGGAACCTTTAATGCAGGAGGGAGATAACAGAAACCATTAATAAAACTTGAAAAGTAACTATCATAAGTACCTCAAAGATCTACTTTTTCTTGTTGAAGAAACATTAGATACATAATAAATAGGGTGTTGTATCTTCTACTGTGGGTTTATGGTTTGTAGAATTGCTTCAATTCTTATTGTTCCTCCCTTATTATTGAAATGTTTCCTTCCTCCTCTCTTCTTTTTTTTCTAGAATTTCAGATGTTCAACAACTAGTTATGATAAATATTCTCTTTTTGTTTTATGAGCATTGCATAACCCTTTGAAACAAGCCAATCCCAATAAGAGATCTCATCTCTCAACCACAACTGTATTCAGATTGTCACATCTGAACTAAGGGCGGTATCATGACGAATTTATACAACTATCTAATAGCTGAATAATTCCCAAGGTCTAAGCTAAAACAACAATATACAGACACGATGTCGGAGTTATATGATAAATATTTTGACGAAACTATTTCTTTATTGTCTTCTTTTATGGACAGAGCATCCAATGGTAGCTTAGAACTCAAGTTTCTGATGGATGGCATATCGACATACTCACATTCTCACATACCCAAGACCTATCGCACCTTTACCTAGGCTGAAGCATCAAACACAAACTTTAGACCTTCATATAAATAGCAGATATAGGACCTCATCTAGCTTGAGAGAGCTCATCGCACATATAAACAAGGAAATTGTAAAGATGACAGACTAAGGCCAAAATATATCTCAAGAGAACATCAGAACATATCACAAGAAAACATCACAATTCTGAGCATGCTAGATGTAAATGTGAATCTTTGGAAATAACATCATCCAAAAAACAATCAATTTTTAGAAGAGTCTACATCAATAAAAACATATTTTAAAAGCTTTGCAGACAATCCAATTCATAACAAGATAGAGACCAACGTTTATCTCTTAATATAGATACATTCAGGGATAGAGGCAAGGGGAGCTGGGGGTGCCCCCCCCCCCATCTATTTGCACAATTCTGAAAGTGACCCTTCGCGGCTTCACTTATTTCCTCCACATATATAGGCTTCACTCAAACACAGACAGAAAAGAAAATTTTAGTGCTTATTTCATTTACACTACATTACAAAGATTTTGGATAGTGAAAGCCTATTATAATTTTCTCATCTCAAAGCTCAAGAAAGACATTGTTTTATTTGAATACAAAACCTTAATTCAATTTTAATATTTTCACTTTATATTTATAAACTGTAGTCAAATGAATATATTTGATTAAGGATTTTTAACAAATACATGATTGACATCCATAAAACAATTTGAAAATTTTTAAGAGAGAAATTGAAGATAAATAGAAGATAGATATATTTAGCAAATATATACATATATAAAAAGATATCAAATTGTGTGTTGTAATTATATGTATGGTTATATATGTGTATATCGTATATGATGGGTTAAAGAGGGTGGCAAGACTGACTAGACCAAAGATTGCCATCATATAAATATTACATTTTATATTTCGATTCTGCCCCCTCATGGCTCTGCTCTTGATAGATTATGCCTTAAATAGAGGTCAGTCACAAAAAAATACCTTAGGGCTAACAGTAGTTATTTTCATTAAAAAAAATGAAACTGCAAACAAATTTCCTGTAGCATCAAATTGGCACAACTGATCAAAGGCATTACTCACCCCATAGATGAATCTAATATTCCATGTTGCAGATACACAACTTTCCGTGCATCTCTCCTGCAAGCATCAAAATGCAATTGACAGACAGTAAATATATAATGTGCATTGTATCACAGAAATTCATAGCATTGCATTATTAGTCTTTAACACACACCTTGGGATTCTTTCCAGAAGAAGTACATACCCATCAGCAGTAACCACATGGATAGCTTCATAAGGATACCTAAATAGATCAGATATTTAGAAGCATACTTGAGTGAGCACATTGCACATGAGTCAAACAACTCCAAGTATAATCTTTAATCTATCTACTCTGAACTAAAGAGAGTAAGAAGAGATGAGGAGGGGAGAAAAGGGTAGAGGATTACAGATAAGAGACAGTTGATTTTTAGTGCATTAACTATATGCTTGGAAATGAAAAAAATGTCAGGCTCAACACTTATTCCAAACCTAATCCCTTTTTTTCTGGACGAAGTAGAGACCAGCAAAAAAGTAACACAAATTCATCCTAGTTGCAAAAAATATAAGATCCACAGAACCAAGAAAGCATGTCATATTACTTAATTGAGAAGACATGATATCTCAACCCAAAAACACGAGCTACTCGTAAATTATAAACACAATCTCTTCTACACACTCCCACACAACTTGTTGCAAAAACATGGCATCATATCCTGTTGAATTAATAGTTGTCTAGAAAAGCACATGTGAGAAATGAGCCAGGAAAAGATAAAACTAAATCAAAGTTCTCATACCCAAGCTCAGTTATGACATCTTGACAAGTCCGAGCATCTGTATTGAGCGAACCATGGATATTCGTTTTCCTTTCTGTAGGTGTTGGATCATTATCTGATAACACAGAAGTGGAGACAGAAGTGCTCAAACCATCAGCAGTAGCATTTGTATGCTCATCACCTCGATAAGAAAACCATTGTTTTACTCGTCTAATGGTATCCGCCGGCGATAGAAGACTGTGTACCGCATTGTGAACAATATCAAATGCAGATTCTATGAAGATCTCAATTGCTAGGTGGAGTTCCTGAAAACATACACAAAGGTTATTCTTTTATATTATCTGAACAAAGTCAATAGAGAGACTACGCAGTCTTCACGTGGGATTTTTGGTTATATCTAGTTTTCTCAAACAGATGAAGCTTCTCCTTGTTTGTGGCCCTAAGATGTAGATTTGTTTATTTTCTTGGTAGGTCCAGGATCGGCTCACGGAAAAAGGATGAGATAGAAGGGGTCACTCAATCTATTGAAAGATAATTCAGACTTCACAAATCCTTTGGATTTGTCATCAGGGGATGGTTTATTCATGCAAAAAATTACACCCAAGAAAAGGCAATTAGAAAACTGGCATCACCGACAAGAGTACTCACGCTTAAAGGGTGAAAATTCCATGTGGGGATGTCAAATACTCCAGAGAGATATGACATGATCCCAATATAACATGATGGAAGAGTACATGGCAACATACCTCAACAATACCACGCCTTCGATCAGTGGCTCGTTGAACAACATTATCCTTGAGGCTTGACAGTCTTCGAGGAGAACGCGGAGTTGAAGCATGGGGGGTGGTTCCTGGCCTAGCACGGGTTCTGGAAGCTGTATGGGAAGCTGAAGTAAAAAGGTAAAGTGGAATGCCTAAAAGAAACTTCACGGGAAACAGAAACCATGAAAGTATATATCTAATTAAATACATCCAACTCCTATGATGCTTGGCAAAACTGCTTTCCCTTGAGACTCGGGAACTCTGCGATAAAGGAGAACCGGGAGAAATAATATCGCTATCCTCTCCATCAGATGAATAATCTACACTTGACGATGTATCAGAATCAATCGAGAGTTCATG
This sequence comes from Verbascum thapsus, assembly GCA_963669365.1. NCBI lineage: Eukaryota > Viridiplantae > Streptophyta > Magnoliopsida > Lamiales > Scrophulariaceae > Verbascum > Verbascum thapsus. Next base: position 9,187,445 of record OY770108.1, read on the forward strand.
AATGAACTGATTGAAAGATGACACCCCGCTGCAATCACCCACAACACAATATTAAAAAAAACCGCTTACTTTGAAACATGAAAAAATAGGAAGCATAATTTATGCAGAGCAGGAAACAATAGAGAGAATTGGGTTAATGAAAAGTTCTCACCGAGAAATAAGTTCTAATATCTCCTAAGTGTTGTAAATCTTAATAATTTCTTATGCTAAACCTATAATTTGAATTGTATACTGCATAAGTAAACAAAAGGTTGATGAAATCTATACACAGGATACCAGAGCTCCATGATTCTCCTGGCCATAGTTTCTACAATATGCACGGAGATGCAAATGTATTCAACAAATGAAGTTGTACTGATGATCAGATTCTGTTCATAACTATCTCAAATGCTTCACTTATAATAGAACATACAAGAAATTCTAATACGGCCACACAGTTCCCAATTCTTCCAACTCAGAAGGCTTAATCGGCAAACACAGAGCACTGGAAGTAGACTAAGCCATTACACAATCCCGAAAAAAGCACGTTAACACTTTCATTAACCCTCCTAACATCCGATAAGCTCATAAAACTGATATAATATTACTCTTAGGTTCACTTAGACAAGTTCTAGGAATATTGTGCATAGAACATGATTAATCCAACTCAACTGAACAAAGTTTTGTCCACACATATCAGGAAAGCATTAAGAAATTTGAGGCCATATTTTGATGTGTTTTCATTTCATTTCCAACCGTCATGACATACATCTGCCCAGATTAGGCTTGAACTGACCAGATAGTCACATACATTTGTAGGCCAGTCTGCAAGCTGCCAAAGGGGGACAGCAGAATGACATCTATATCGTATTGGCTATTCCTGCTTTGTTTAGTAAGTTAATCAACCAGATGGAATCTTGCCAAAAGAATCTGCAAGGTCTGCCAGTTGTCTCCATTACAACGCGAAGCAATACTCAACCATATACCAGGTCACACATAGAAGCCTATTAACTTATTTCTTTAATTCTAATGATTAGAGACACTTCAACCACAGTTGGTGAAGGATTGCTTGTCTTAGGCCTCTCTCAAGTTTAAGCTATAAGTTACTTCCCCACTAAACAAGAAAGGGATACACTGTTCACTGTAATAACTTCACAGAACTTTCTTAAATGTCTTATATATTTGCTTTAGTTTGTTAGATGAGGTTTATAAACTGCCATTCAGAAATAGAAAATGACAGGATTAGCACTAAAGCACAGGGACACCCAGTTTCGCCTGTGTTAATTCACGGTTTCAAGAGATTTTCTATCCTTGCCCACCAAAATTATGATAGAAACAAAAAAACTCTGTCAATACGAATGAAGAATACTGAGAGTTTTGAGAATATTTAGTGAACAAAGACTAGGAAAGATATTATGTTTGGGATAAATGAAAACTTACTTCTCCATCCAACGTGGGAGTCGAGGCCCACGGAAAGTGGGCCTAAGCTCCCAACCATGAATGCCTTCCAGAATAGAAGCCTTGCCAGGCAAGATAGCCAATAACAATGCTGATACTCCATTTATCAACCTCACAACGTTGTTCAGTGATTCATAAGTGAATGTCTTGACCGACCTGATAGGTTATATCAACAGAAGAAGTTCAAAATATTAATCCACTTGGCATTACTATAAATCTTCATCAAACACATACATGTTGTATAGGCTTAGACAAGGAGGAAATTTTCTAATATTAAGGTTAAATTTAAAGTTAAAGTTGTTCAACGAAAGATACATTTGACAACAAAACGATTAAACCAATTTAAACAGTGCCTCTGCTATGCTATGCTATGCTTCAATGTGAAATAATGTGTTGTAGTTCTACAAAGTAAAAGTCTTGTAATGTAAAGTAATAGCACATATGACATAAATGACTTACCTTGATAAAAGAATCCCACACACACATGACACACCCCAAAGGAAATATAAAGGAACGAAGATGATCAAAAAGAAATACCAAAGTTTTTTTTTAATTTCAAGTAAAATATAAGGAAAAACCCAGATAGGTAATGAAGTGAATAGCAGATTCAAAGTCATAGCTAAATATTCAGTAGCTAATAGGGCCTTTCTTGCAACCAAAGTAGAAGTAATAGGCAAGTGTTGTTGTTTAAGGTAAATATTGGTGGGATCAAATGATGATGAAGAGAAACGCTCACTCTTTGGTGACAGCGAGAACATTGTCAACAACCCTCTGCATCGCAGCAGCCCCCCGATTCTTCCTCCTGCTTCTCTTCTTTCCCCTTTTAACACCCCCAAAATAGAAATAGCACAAACGAATATATATATATATATATATTGATCAATATTTCAAGAAAATTGGAAATATTGTTGATGAGGAATGGGTAGTTGTTGTAATTGAAGAATTGTGAATTTGTGATTGTATGCTGTGGTGCGACGCTGATGAGAATGAGAGAAAGAGAAAGATGATTCTTTCTTGTCGTGTCGTCCCAGCTAAAAAAGGCAAAGTCGGTTTGTTTTCGAGTCGGGTCAAGTTACGGGTATGTGGCCGACGTTGTGTGCCTATCACCCACCAATTGCCACTTACCACTTCTTTTCTTAATGTCTACTTCCATTTACATACATTACATTTTTTTTTTTATTCAATTCAAAATCGAATCAAACAAATTAATTAGTTTTGGTTTCCGTTAAATTGAATTTCTAATACCAAATTTATATTTTATCTTCTCATATTTTATTGTATCAATTGAAAAAAAAAATTATATTATGAAATAGCCAATATAATTAATTAGTTAATGAAACATAAATTAAATTAACTTTTACAAAAAATTGAATAATAGATAGAAATAATTGAATTTTTATCAAGACTAATAGTAATTATTTTTTCTTTCTTTTTGGTATTAGATGAAAATCAGTTCAGTCACATTGTAAAGTATCTGTGTGCTTTTTTTTGAACCAATTATTCTACATGAAAATAGGAGTAGAAGAACGTAATTTGGAATTATATTATTCGATGAAACCTTACGAATTTTTGTTCTTTATTTAGTGCTTCATTAATTGCTTCTTAATCCCTTATCATGTATTCAAGCATAATTCTAAAGAGTATCAAATTGCAAACATATTTTTCGTTGCAATTAACTCTTAATTTAGCGTTTTGAACTTGTTCAATATTCAAAACTTTGTTTAAGTTAAATTCATCAAGTCTTTTAAACACTCTACATCAAGTGTTAAGTTTAATTACTCGACACTTTTGTCGAGCAACTAACAATTTTAATACAATTTTTTAAGTTCGATAGAAGTTTAGGGTCTATCCAATCCCTTATCGACCATTTCACATGTCAATTGGGACCAATAAGTAGTATCAAAGTGGTTGAAGTTGAAATCTAAGCGTTTTCGAGTATAACGGCTTGCTTAGATCCTCATTTAAAACCTAGTTGCCTTTTCCTTTTCACATAGTACTCGTCGTGTCTTTCACAAAAGTGACTCAATTGACTGAAGTTATCTATGACTCTTGGAAACTGGAAAGTTAGAGCTTTCATATACTTATATTAATGTAATAACTAAATTGGTGATGTTATTTTAGATGGCCCAATCAAAATCATGAAAGCTATTACAAGAACACTAGAAACTGATGAAGTGACTCCAAACTGTTATGTAAAGAACAAATAGTTGAATAAGATGCCCAAGAGCGACATAAAGAACTTAAAATTAAAGGATGTGCAGCCACAAAGAAAATATGAGATAAGTTATAGTAAAGATTTATGGCGGCTCTATACAAATAAAACAAAATAAGTTTGATATTGCCACTAAAAAGTTCTATCTTTTTTAAGATGCTACAAAATGAAATGCAAGAACAGTAGGATACAACGTTCATTGCATCATTTTGGATGTAAATGGTAAAATAGATAACTAGGTGATTGTTAACAAATTTTCTAAAAGTTTTATGACTAAATTAGTAAAACAACCACCATGAGTGAGTCTCATATTATAATAAGGAGAAGTACTAGTTGAGTAATTGAACTCTTAAAAGGGTTTGTAAGTTAAAAAAAAGTTTAATTGAATGTTGAGATTGGACATAAATGGCACATGCTATGATAAGAAAGTGAAAATCAGATTCTACTATATGGAGCTTGTGACATAGATATGCCAATAAAATTGATATATATGAATATGACTCGCAGTATTCTACTCACATGGATATTTACTCTTGGACATTAATGATTAATTGATTGGATTAATGACTGCAATAATATGCATAAGCTTTAAAGCTGACAAATGTATTAAGATCGCTATGACCCTCGGATGAAATCTTGCAGTGGGAATAGGTGTTCAAAAATTTTGAGACGTTTCACCCAATTTACGCCTGGTGTTTATCCATAACTGAAATTAAAGCACATAAAACATACCAAATGATTATATGCAATAATTTAATCCACCTTCGTTTTCCTTTGATGAGGAATGTGGCATGTGATCAAAGAAGATCTTTAAATCACCCCAAGCATCGTGTCTCTAAGCGTTTTATCCACACCTTGAACGTTCTCCATGATTGTAAAAGTCGTGCTAGCAACTACTTACAATGAACGAACACTTACATGTATAGGGTGATGAAATATAATTTTCCCAACATATGGAAGAATATGAGAGCTTCTATTTTAAGAAAAAATCACTACAGGATTTTAGGAGATAATGGCCTTGTTTGGTTTTGTTTTAGGTTGACTTTCAGACAAAAAATTGACTAAAATGTGTTTGGCTTGTTATTTTTTGGTCCGAATTTAGGTTCATATGTAACACCCCATTTTAGAAAATCATGCATAACATATTTTTGCATATAAATACCATTTTTATTTATTAGTTTACTAATAATAATTCATTTCATGTTTAACTGAGCCTTACGTTTAAACGTTTATAACGAGCTAAATTTTCTCCAAGTTTGATTAGTCTTGCAGGATAGCTACCCGAAGAGACCGAGTTCGATCGTGATGCACTCAATACGAAATGTTTTTATAAACAAACGAAAAATAGATAAGTGAATATGAAATAATTCCAATAATTAGTACATTGAATCTACATTGAAGTCGTGATGGAATGAATATGACATCACATTTTAAATAGTCAAATTGATTAGTTGTGCATCTAGATAGTCTAATTTTGATTGAGCATCAACAATATTAATATAGCATTGTATTGTTATATACCTAAGTTAACACTAAATTTTATAAACCTTTATAGTTATATATATATATATACATATTACCAAAAACATTTTTTTGAAACAAGTTGTAAATTAGGAAAGATTAGAAAATAATGTAGCAAACTCACCTTGGAGATTGACATGTGTCCTACACTTAGCAACATTAGGGTAATGACACCTCAACCTTGCTCCATAATCTTCCACTTAGCCACATTAGCTTCAAGACACCTCAATCTTGCATGCAACTAAATTATATAAAATATTTGTGCACAATCCATTCTTCTATTCAAGACTATATGCAAGACCCATTTTCTCTCAAAGCTACCAAGTGATTAAGCATCTTGTTTCTATATTGATCAATATCCGGAGGTAATTCATGAATTTCTATCTCTACCTTACTTTGTTCAATATGATAGGTGTTAATATATATATATATATATATACATATTATTTAAGTGTTGGTTATGAAATTTCATATTTGATTATCATGCCTAAACTTGTTGCGTGTGTATTGTGTAGTAATATAATGTTAAAATGGTTTCTTGTAGATGTGAGTTTGAGCAGTTTGTGAAGAACTCTGGAATTTCAGCCCACTTTGTCGATTTTTATAAATTTTTGTACTTAGAATTTTAGAAAACTGTTTTCGTAGGTTATTCTATATGATGTTGGAAATCTATAGTTAAAATTTGGTGATTTTTGGAGTTGTGTATGAATTATGACGAATTTTCAAAAGTAGTCCCACCAGAATTACAGTTTTCTATGATAATTTCTTTTGGTGTTGTTAGGTAATCAAATGGGATAATTTCTTCATGTAAATTTTTCTGGAACCTAACTATCATGTATAATGTAGAAAATTTTGAAAGGCTTTGAGTTGTGTGTGATTTTCTAAAAATCGTTTAGTATAGACTGCCAAGTGAGATATTGAAATTTTAAGGTTGCACGCTTTTGCATTTATTTGAAATAGTTTGAGATATTTTCTTGTTCTGAAAATTCTACTACATGTTCATGTGTGTATTGTTAAGTGTTTTATAAAATTTGAGAATTTTCTGAGTAATAGAATAATTTATAAAATTTCTTTAATTCGGATTGGTTGTCCTAAAATTATTCATGATAAATTATATGTTTTGTAAGTAAATCCCAAAATCAGAATTTTAATTGGTTTTAGAAATTTTATGGAATGTTTTACAAAGTTTATGTCTATGTTCTATAGGTTTTAAGTTAAAGATGCTATAGTTATAAGTACAGTAGAAACTCGATAAATTAATACTCGATTAATTAATAAACTCTCTAAGATAATATTTTTGGCCGGTCCCGACTCGGGGATAGGGTGCTAAATTAATAATTCGCTAAAATTATAAGATAATACATTTTTGATAATTTCTATAGGTCCCATATAAAATATAAATTAATAATTCCTTATATACTACATATTACATGAATGATTTATGAATTTTTTTTGAAAAATGATTCAATTGTCTTTAGTTTTTTTGTTGAAAACAATTTCACCTTGCAAATCAATTTGCAATTGTCCTTGAATTATCCTTGTTGTGCTTGTATAATTGCTAACATCCATTCTTACAATTGCTTTTGAGTGAGACTTGGATTATCCTTGTTGTGCATGCATAATGCTCTTCGAATCTCATCGGTCATTATTGTTTTTTTCACACCTTTAAGATTAGAAGGCATGTCGTGTGTGTACGATTTATTTGTGTTAGCATTATTATCCTGTATTTATATAAAAAATATTTTTTAATTATTGTACAAGCATTGTACTATAATTAAGTGAAAGTTTGAATGGTGTTTGTAAATTGAATATTTTATTATAAATTAATAAAATATTAATTAATGTATAAATTAATAATTATTAATTTATCGATTAATTAATAACTCTTTTAATTAATAAATTTTGGTGGTCCCAAGAGTATTAATTTATAGAGTTTCTACTGTATATATATATATATTAAATGTTAATTTGTTATTGTTTAACCACTTGAGTTTAATGGATAATAATAAATTACCTATATTTAAATATATCTATATACATGTTTTTAAATACATATGTTTTAAAATCTAAATGTTGATAAACGGTCGAGTGCAGTACGACACGACCGGATACTTCAAGAGCTATCCCCGCGTCTAAGTGAAACGTCAAGTGAGTTACGTTTAATTTCAGTTATATTGATTATAATAACTCTTATGTTGGATGAGATGAAACGACATGATAAAGTACCAGGTCACGAACCTTTGAGTAAAGTACCAGGGTTGACGAACCTTGGTGTAGACAAGTTAGGCCAGGTTGACGAACCTTGGAGTAGACCAGGTCTTCGCACCTTGGAGTTAGGCCAGGTTGACGAACCTTGGAGTAAACCAAGTCTTCGAACCTTGGAGTTAGGCCAGGTCTTCGGACATTGGATGATGCTTTCGACGTATTGGTTAATCTCTTCAACGTAATAGTTAATAACCATTATCCACTAAGATTTCTCAAATCTTACGTTTGCATGGTTAGATTTTAAAGTTAAGGAAAAAAAATACTCGTGTTTTATAATGAAGTCTTCCGCTGATATTATTTATGAAATATTATATATTTCTTTGCAAAATATATTTCTCATGCTTAAAATCACGGTAGCAACTCGACTCCTATTAAGTTGGGGTTGGGGTGCTACATCATATATTGCAAAATTTTTGGCCAAATATATATCATAACTCTCCATCATCTTGTCTTGTTAGTTGTTATTTTAGTCTTTTCAGTCTCCTTTTGTCACATAATTTACATATGTAACATATGAATATATGGATATATATGTATATATAATATATTCCATATATATAAATATATAATATATAAGTATATATGTAATAATCTAAGTATATAATATTTTAAATACATCACTGAATACATAAAGCATAATTGGATATGTATTGTATATTTATTAATTAATAATGGTTATATACGACATATATACATATACTTAATATCAATACATTATTGTAATATAATAATATAGTTAGATAAACATATGTATATATATACAATCTCAATATTATAATTTTCAATCATTATTTAATCGCCAACAGACAAAAACAACTACTATTTTACCAAAAAAAAAGAACACACCCAAAAATCAATTTTCAAATTAAAATCAAACACAATCTCATCAACAATGCATGGATCCAAAAAATTTCTCATCAACAATTCTCACTGAAATACCCAACCAAAACAAAACTAAACATAACCAATATTTTTCTCTATCAAATCGCATATCGAATGAATCATATAATTGCATACCTGAAAGATGAGATGAATACCCCTATTTATAGATGCATGGGCTCGAAAATTAGGACCGACCATAATCCTACTACATGTATGTCTCTATCATCTAATCTCTTCCGCGTATCAGATCTTACTACTTCAGGGGTTAATTCCTTATATCTAGGATTCTATGATACAACAAATCTACACCAAATCCTAATATTTGTCCCTTAATTAAATTGTCTTTCAATAATTTTATTTTGACCATTAATGAATTTCATCAATTTCAAAGACTAATTAAATTAATTTCACTCAAAATTTATTAATTGGGCTTTCATTAATAAATTCATTGGCCCAGCCCATTAATTAATTAATCCAATGATTAATTAAATAGTCTTATAATCAATTAAGCTCTAATGCTCAATTAATTAAATATTTCATCACAAATCAATTTCGACAATTAATTCCTCTTTAGCCTTCCACGAAGACTAGGTAATACACATAACTGGAAAACTTATTCAAGTTCGTGTTGTCACTTAGGTGCATCCAAGAGCTAGGGACCATTTCCCAAATGGCTTGTTAACAATTATACAATCATTATCTCAATTAATCATTATGTCAAACTACTAATCTTGGTTATTGATTAACAACCAATTAACCCATAAATCCAACAGATTGAATTTGAGATCTAAGAAAGTCAACGCAACTCCTAGACTCGAATGATTTCAAATACACCTTTCATGATAACGATCATAGCATGTGTCTCATCCTTATGTCCGATCTCCTGATTAAATCTTGAACTTAGTTGTCAGTCAAAATCCCACTAGTTTAATCATATTACCATATCTTCAGTAAATGATGACTTATGTCAACTAAGCAAGGATCGCACATCTTCTTATTGATTCTGCTAAAGATTCATTAGTCATTTATTTCTAAACTAGCACCAGAGATTTACTAATGCTAAGATTGAATATAGGTCCCATCTTGGAATCGTCTCTCAAACCACATAACCATATTATATCCAAAATAGCTAATTTTGTGATTGCCCTGCAATCACGAACTAAGCCAAAGTGCAGTGATGTAGACACCAATATAAATTTTCAGTGCGGTTGTTCGATTCAGTCATCCACGATTTGAACTCTCATATGTACATAGGTCCCCAACCAATACTCTTGGTAGAAGTACTCCCAGAAGAATGTTACATACAAGCAATTCTTAACGAATTATTGATATCCCGTTCTCAATGATTCTATGACGTAACGGTTTTTAGGATTATAGTCATTCGAGCATATTTCATGATCACCATTCCTGATGTGTGATCATACCCATAGCTCTATGTAATCTAAGAGACTCATATATGTAGACAGGATATATAACAAAGAATGTCATTTCATAATACTAGTAAAACAAGATCGATCTCGTAGTGTTACAAAGTCTTGGCAACCAAAATGACTTATCAAGCAGCCAACACTAACATAATGATCAATGATGTACTTGTAGAATTTGATATGTTACCAGTTAGACTTGTACCACTTATAAATGGAGTCGACCTCGAAATGTGACCTACATGATACAAGTAATAGTTGTCAGATGTCTGCCAAAGTATGATTCATTGTCTCATCACTAAACGAGAGTGTATCTAGTGTAGGTAAATAAAATCATAAGCCTTCGACCAAAGTAAATAAACTAAATCGTGTGGGACACGGATAGTAGTTTGTTAATTTATCTTACTATGATTAATAACACAATATGGAGACTTGTGAGTTTGACATACCATGACTCTCACTTAATCGGGATACATTAGTGAATAGCTTATACGCATATTATGTTTAAAACCAAAAGGTTCTAGTGATGCTGTTATATCGTACTTGATTGGACTACGATATGGATCTACGAGGTTGGCTAGGTGGTACTTGTATACTTTAGTATCCTCCCACCAAGTGATTTGTTTATCCATAAGAAATTTATTTTGTCTAGTCGAGTGATTATATCTATATCACCTTATGATTTTTTGACCTAATAGATTTAAGTGATTATTGTGAGCATCCAAGGCAAGAGAAGAAATAACTATTACTCTATCTCCTATATGTTGGGATCGCACTAGTCCCATGAGTGAAACCTCGCAGCGGAAGTAACAGTTTAAAAAATTTTCGAGTTCCACTCAACAGCTAATATATGCTAAATCGAATTAAAGCGCGAAAACAAAAATACATATGTACCTTTTTGATTTCCTTAGGTATCGGTTTCTCTCTACGGCCTTTCTCGTATCCCCGCGATCATCAAAAATGCCGGTTCAAATCCTGTAGCACTTCTCAGCACTTCAGCCTGCGTGATCAACCGAGATCTCTAGCACCCCAAGTGTTGTGTCTCTAAGCGTTGTATCCACACCTTGAACGTTTTCCTCGCTAAAAATAATCGCGCTAGCGATTCGTAATTACGACTACGTATAGGATCGTATGTGGGGTGATGGAATTTCTAGATGAAGGCTATGAAAAATCTCTAAGACAATAATATGGAGAAAACCCTAAATTTGATAACTCAAATTCTAGCTGTAATGTTTCGATAAATCGATGATCTTGAATGAAGAATAAAGAGTCCTTAAAGAGGACATAAGGGAACGTTTTTTTCTTCTTCTCCGGAATAGAGAAGAAAACGTTATCTACGTTAATTAGGATCCAAGAGTCCTAATCCTTGTAGACTTCTATTCTATCACTTCAAATCTTGATTTATGGGATTTACCATAATCCAAAAATCTCCATATTAATTCTTGATAGACTTTCCTTATATTTCAACCCCAAATCTCAACTTCCTCTTTTGATTTATTAATTGGGCTTTCAATTAATAAACTCCTTGGGCCTAGCCCATTAATTAACTAATTACAAGATTAATTAAAAAGTCCAATAAATTAATTTAAACCCAAGACTTAATTAATTAATTTATTCCATCATGGATCAATATCTAATATTAGTCCATCTAAGGCCCAATTCGAAAATTGACCTCTCAATACATAGAACCGAGAAACTTATTCAAGTTAGTGTGTGACCCCTTAGGTTTATTCGAAAGCTAGCAGTGAGACCATTTCCCAAATGGCTCAATAATAATTAGTCAATCATTACCTCAATTGATAATTATGCCAAATGATTAATCTTGGTCATGAATTAATCACCAATTAATTCACGACTCTCACAAATTGAGTTCGATGTCTAGCAACGTCGACTCAACCCCTAGATTCAAATGATTATAACAGACCTCTCATGATCACGATCGTAGCATGTGTCTCATCCTTTTGTCAGATCTCCCGATTAAATCTAGGATTTGGTTGCCAGTCAAAATCCTACTAATTTAATCATATGACTATGTCAATTGGCGAATGACGACTTATGTCAACTAAGCAAGGATCACACTCCTTCTTATTGACTTGCTTCGGCCGAAGACTTCCAGTCAAGTCATTCCCAAGACAGCATAGGAGATTCACTAATCATAGATTAGAGACAAATCTCATCTTGGAACCGCCTGCCAAATCACATAATCAGACTACACCCAAAATAGCCCATTGTGCGATTATCCATGTAATCATGAACTAGATCAAAGTGCAGTGCGTCATGCATTTTATTAGCCGTGATCTCTCAAGTTATGAGGATCATCACAAGCCTACGTGACCGTGGAATTTCATATTCGACACGTCCACCAATATGAATTTCCATTGGGGTTGCTCAATTCACCATCCGCGATGTGAACCCTCATACGTTGCATAGGTTCCCAACCAATACCCATTGAACAAGGTACATTCCTCTAAGAAAATGCAACGGACAAGCAAGTCTTGACGAGTCATTGATATCCCTATCTCAATAACTCTATGACTTGGAACGCTTTTAGGATTACAGCCGTTCGAGTACATCCCATGATCAGCATCCAATGTGTGACCGTACCCATAGCTCTATGTAACCCAAGGAGGACTTTATTATATATGTAAAGACATAAGATATATAATAAAGAAGATACCATATTATAAATAACGATTTAAACAAGACTGTTCTCGTAGTGTTGCTAAGTATTTGGAAACCAATTGGCTTGCCGGGCACCCAACACTAACACTATACACTAGTCGTCTCTCTATAGCATAATAGAAGAGATTTTCTTTTTGCAATTCTGTGTGTAATAGTTCAGAGACAACATATATTTATCGTTCGTATCTAAATTTAAAAATCAAATGGCTTAATCATAATCAAGGTTGGATTCAATTAGGAGTGGCTTGGATTGCTCCTGCTCCCGAATCAATTCGAGAATGAAATATAATCTCAAACCACTTTGCTATAGAGCATGAGTTTTTAATGCAATTGTAGTTTTATGACTTAAATATGCATATCCAAATGATCATCTTTTGGGATTAGCGGTTTGTTATATGCTTCTGCCCTTTTGACATCAAATCCCAGTAGTGGCATGCTCTATGACCCAAATAAATGAATGATTTCCATTGTAATTGTTGTGTGGAAATAAATCCTTCTTCTCTACCTGGTCAATAAGAGTCATGGTTTAGGTCAAACACATATACTTTATTTTTAATTTACAGTAAGTCCAGATCATTGAGCTTTTTAGTTGAATCAAATTCAATCAGCTCAATTACTTTGCCAAAGACTTAGATATTAACTACTTACAAACGCATAGGATAATACTCATTCACTTGCGAAAGAATGAGTTCTTTCTTGGATATCATGGTGAGAATTTTGCAATTTAAGATGATATATTAGACAAGTATAACAGGCTTGGCTCAAATCCAAGCATGTGCGAGAATCATAGAAAAATAGTAAAGACGATAGTACCCTTGATAGAAGAATTAAATGATTTCCTATCAAGATTTGGCCGGAAAATAATAATTGGGTAGTAATTGGGGGACAATGATGCATATATTAAATTTTTAAGATATGATATCTCTTTTTTATGTTTTTAGGGGGAAAGTGCAAAATACAAGTTTTTTAAAGGGATGAAGTGTACTTTACCCTTATAATTATAATTAATAAATATATATTAAATAATTAAAAAATAAATAAAAAATTCGGCTAAGCTATGCTCGAGTTCGGGCTCGCACTCGCGAGCTTGAGCTCGACTTGAGCTCGAACCCAAGCTTACTAGCTCGAGCCCGAGCTCGAAAATTTAAATTCGACGAGCCTAAGCTCAAGCTCGAGCTTGAAAAAATCACCAAGCTCGGCTCGTTTACACCCCCTACTTACAACACTTTTACATATAATTCCAATACATTTGCCTATTTTTCTTTTTTTTTGTCCAAGTTGATATTTGTAATATTTTTGAAAGGAAAAAAAAAAGAGGTTAATTGTAACCTAAATTTGATATGAGTAGGACCGGACATAAAACCTTTCGAAAACCATTTTTCTCCACCAGATTCCCTGCTTTTCTCGGTCTTCACTATTTCCCATACACTCAAAGATGAGAGACACTGAAAATGGAAACGGAGAAGAGTCACCGGCATCTTCAAACGGTAACCCTGCTACCATTCCCCTTACTACCGAAGCTCATTTAGAGGTAACACATTTTCTTTCTTCTTCTATTCTTTCAATTTCGCCCTAAATCTTTACGTTTTCGTGTTTTTTTTTTTGTGAATTTACTATCTATGTTGCTACCGTACTGATGCAGAAAAAAGGAAAGAGGAAGAGTGATATGAGTTTAGAAGATATGTACAACACTCAGTTTGGTTTTGAAGATGACGATGAGGATGAAGAGGACAGTGATTGGGAGCCTGTTATGCAGGACCAAAATGTTGTCGTCGAAATCCCCAAGTGGTTTTGCCTCAATTGCACTATGATTAATTTTGATGCTGCCTTTTATTGCGATGTAGGCATATGTTTTTATATGAAACTATCTTTCCTTCATTTTTTTTTAATTCAGTTGTTATTTTGTAATTACCCTTGATCTTCGCAGGTGTGCGGCGAGCATAGAGAATCCGGAATCCTGAAGCATGGTTTTTGGGCTTCTCCCTTTTCCCCCTCAGATGATTTACCTGAAAATGCAGGTCTTGGAATTCAAGGTTGTCACTTACATATACTAACTTTTATTCTACTTAGTTTTGAGAAGTATTTTTATTTCTTACTAGTTCCTTGAGTGACCTATAAACCTTTTGGTACTATTTTGATAATCAAAACCAAACCGAACAAAAAACACACACAATAAGAATGAGAACGTAATTGGTTTATGGCTTGTTCTTAGATCTTTGAGACCTGGAAGAGAGTTTAAGCAACAAGCTCTTGCCTTTTTATCGTCCTTTAAGACTAGCTTTTTGACTTACATCAATTACCATTGTTAAAACAAAGACATGCAGTATGGATGACTTTTTTACACTTGGTTGGATATCAAAAGCATTACTTCTTAAAATTTCATTCCCCAACTCCCATGATATCCACAATTTTAAGCATTATCTCAATGAAGGTATGCATACAGGGCCAATAATTTTTCTACAATAAGGATTGAGTGAGGCCTGGCAAATCGGAGAAAAGACAATTGTGATTATGGAAGCCCTTTGGAATGTGGATGTGATTGATAATCAGAAGGCTTGATAATCATATTTGTCCTGCTTGAAGTCCTTTTCTTTTAATTTCCAAATCCTGGAAGTCTTTATGTCACTTAACATAGCTCTGAATTTTGCTTCAGAAGTTTCCCCTGATTCCTTAAGCTTATCTCATATGCATTTGAATATAAGAATGTAAAAGTTCCACTATGTGCAATGGATTGTTGGAGGTTTAGAGAGTCTTTGATTCTAGGATGGCTCTTGTTAGACATGCACCTAGCATGGCTCTAGATCACCAGTTTCTTAGTTACTCTCCTAGGGTGAGGAGTATCATAGTTTGCATCATAACAGGTTCCATCCTCATATGAGCGAATACATGTCCAATGATGAATACAAGAATTTAAGAATCAATCCCACAACAGAACCTTGGAATAGGTACCGCCACCTCTTGCGTTTGTAGCTGTGTCCATGGTGATCATTTTTTATGGTCCGGTGTCCAGTTGAGTTGGCTGTTAGTGGTCCCATAGCATCTTTAACCCGTTCTTTCTTGTGCATGTTCCCAGCTGATATTACCCAAAAAATATAAGTTTTGTTTTTTTCTTCCAAAATCGGAGCTGTAATTCCTAAGGACAACTTGAATTTGTATACACTTCTTAAAAGAAGCAAAATTGCTGGCGACCTTCAGTATTTCATGTTTGTTTCATTTTGATTCATATTCATTTTGCTGTACTTCTATATACTTGATAATATTAATATGAAAATATTATGCCCTTACTTTCAAATGAAATATATCTCATTTGCTTAACGAGGTAGCTTCTTTCTTTATTGTTAGTTTGTTACTTGCCTGAAAATTGTTAATATTTTAGTGAAATATGTTATTTTAGTGCTTGATTTCCATAGTATATAACTTGCATTGTAAAAGTAACATTTTCCTTTTATATTCCATTTGGTTATTGCATTATCCTTGCGTTGCTTTTTCAGTAACTCGTTTCTTTTGCTTTCCACATGTTGTAGATCCTCCCGTGCTAACTATCACATCAGACAACAGCACAGTCGTAGGATTTGATGAGAGAATGTTGCTTCATGAAGAAGTATTGTAGTTCTGACTAACATTTTGCTTTTATAAGTTACTTTTCACATCATTACCCACATAATTGCTTCTCCCAATTCTGATATAACTTTGTTTAATTTACTTGTCAATAGTTTCTTAATCTTGATTATGAACCATTATGATAATTTAGTGAATTTTATTTTACATGGTCCTCCATGAGATTCAAGTTACATGTTTATTACGGATTCCTAATTGAGAACTGATCCGGGTGACCAGATGAAAATTCCGTGGTATTTATGCTGTTCCCCTGGGCATGGGTTATGATATCTATACTATTTATTAAAGCTGAGCACTCTAGAGTCACTTGAGAGTCAAATGTGTGTTGACTACTTGACTGAAGTATTTTCAATCCTTAAACAATTCAAAGATAGTTAGAAAAAAGTCCACTTTTGTAGTTCTTTCATCAAATCTTATCGAAAATAACCGATGGGTTTCACAAAACTGTTAAATACTTCCACTATCCCCCACGCTCAGTTTCTCAAATCAAATATCCCATGTTTACACCGAAAGTGATGACCACCCCCATTTTCAAATTTTTATTTATATTTACTTCAAAAGACGAATGGAAAAAGTTGTCAAGCATAAGATGATGATTTTCGTCACTGCCAACATCTGCTTATGACTATTAGGTTTATTTACACACACACACACATATAATATATATATGTATACATCTTAGTTTTTGAGAATTTATTTCATGCTGATATTTTTACCGTTTGATTTTGTTATTATGTTTTAGAAGTTTGAGTGGTGACTGGAAGTGTATTTATCTGTTTATGGCCTCTGAGTATCATTTACAGTTGCGTTTGCAAATAGAATAACAACAATTGTAATCATGCACACGCAACGAGTATTCTTTTTTTGTTAGTTTTTCAGAAGTTCCTGGCCACTTCTTTGTTGATATAGCTAAAATATATATATTTCTTGTACTACAAAAGGTTGGAATTAAGCCTCGTCCCCATCCAGAAAGGCCTAATCGTCTGCGAGCTATTGCTGCTAGCCTTGCAGCTGCAGGTTTGAGTTCCCTACCAACAGAAAATGGCAGTCCATCCTAAACCAAAAGAGCA
This sequence comes from Verbascum thapsus, assembly GCA_963669365.1. Taxonomy (NCBI): domain Eukaryota; kingdom Viridiplantae; phylum Streptophyta; class Magnoliopsida; order Lamiales; family Scrophulariaceae; genus Verbascum; species Verbascum thapsus. The sequence continues at coordinate 9,204,556 of OY770108.1, forward strand.
ATGCATACGCACATATCTTTCTAATACTTACGTAATCCAGTTCTGAGTTTGTTGCTAATGTTCGCTTGGTGCACGAGTTTTTAAATTCTCTAATTGATTTCTCAGTTCTGCTATAATTGGTACCTATTGGATGAATTCAATCTAACTCTCCCACCAAATTTCTTCACAGAAAAGAGTAGTCTCAAAAACTAAGAAACAAAAGAAAATGGGAAAAGAGTATCCGTGATAGTGAAGGCTTGATGTGGTAACCTCTTGACATGCCCATCAATTATAAATTAGTTGCTGCCAGATGAACCAACGTTATTGTTGTGCTGATATGCTGGTCTAAAAGTTTTGTTTAGACATGGTTAAGACTGGTTGTCTGCCCTCAATCTGTCTTTTCTCATTCCCTGTCTAATAGATTTTCAATTTTGTTTTTTTTCTTGCAAATATAAATCAATTCCTCATCAAGTTTCCTGCTGTATCTATTTGGGCATGTTAGGTTCTTGACTTTTGACATTTAGGTTCACCTGAAATAGACGAATTATCATTGATTGGTCAAATTCAATTGTCTTTTATTCCATTTTGCTTGCCTTTTCTATTGCTGAAATTTATACCAATTTCATCTGCGGTGTTGTTCAGTTGGCAATGCAATACTATGTCTCATTTTGAGAACCTCAATCAAATTGCATTGGACATACCTCGTCAAAATGAAGCAGAATACAATTTTATTTAGCTGATCAAGATAATTGGTGAAAACTTGGCTATAGAGCATATGATTAGACTAATTGAGTTGATATTCCCTATAATCAACAGAAAATCTGAAGCTAAACATACCTGATGAGGCAAACTCCATTCTTTCCCTATGTTAACACATACACTAGATATATGATGCGGGTAAACATATTTAACATTATATTGGTACACGTTTTATTCTTGTTTTATTCTGTACCTTGTGTGTTTAGAAAATGAACTGGACTATAAACAGTCGTAACTCTTTCATTTCTAGAGCTTATGAGGGTATATATCTATCCTCGGGAAAAAAGTGGACAAGTTCATCCAATATGGTATCAGTTTACCATATTTGGTGATGTCACTGTCAGTTTGAGCATTCCTAAAAAACTCGTGCATCAGTTTGACATGTAGCAAAATTCAGGTACCAAAGATCCCTTTACCAAATTCTTTTGGCAAATGATGTACTGGAAACTGTTATTTTCTAAACATGGTAGGTATATTTCCTGGAAGATGCAGTTCAATCTCAGCAAGAGAAATTACAAGGGAAGAACTTCAGATGGTAAGATAAAGACTAGATAGTCTTCGCTTGTATGTCATTGTTTTCAATACCCAATTTTCAGCTTTCATTAGTTTGAGAATCGAAACAAGTTTGGATATGTTAATTTTGCAGCAAAAGAGTCTCGTTTTTAATTCCCATATCTCAAATCTTCAACTAAAATGCTTAGGCATAAAGCTGACAAAGGTCCTTACTAGCTACTATTTCATAGAAATAATATTATTATCATTCACTTTATGTTTTAAAAAATTATAAAACTACACATTGATCTTTTTATACATCTTTTCATACCTATAAACTTCTACATCATCATCGAACCCTTCTTATGAATCCAAAAGTTCATCTAAGTTTTCAATCATATTTTCATTTTATCACAAAAACCATTAGGAAAATCAAAATTATTTGAAAACAATGAAAATTGAAAATAAGAACTATATAATACAAGCCCTAAGCTTTTGGTGCACCTAATTTCTGTCCACAGTATATCTGGTATTTCATCATTCTTCTCAATTGTAATGTCTAAAAGTAGAACTCTAATACTAGTTTTCTGATTAGTATGATTAGATCTATTAGTGCTACGCAGAAATAAATTGTCAAAATACTTTGAAATACTGTATGCTGGTGTGACACTGGCAGCTTGCTCTAAATTTTTTTTCCGATTGCAATCGATGATGAAATTAGTTCTATTTCCCTTTCTTCATTTGGAGCATATTATTGGTCTTTAGGTAATATAATTCATTTTTGAGGTGTTAGGTCCATTCCCCGGAGAACATTGAAGCTGTTGAATGTACAAGCCACGCTATCTCCAGGTATGTTAATTAGCCTAGTAATATCGTTGCCTATGTCTTGACAGCACTGTGTATTACGATAGATTTGTTTGTATCCCTTAGGTATTGTACTGTATTATTTGTTTGTACACAGAAAATGTCTGTGAATGTGACCATGTGTAGTACACCTGACATGAATTAAGTAGAATAGCGCCACTTTTATTTTCATAAAAAGATTTCCTTGTGTAAATGTCTCATGACCCATTACCATTAATTTGAATTTTTGTTCACTAAAGGTAACAAATGGTTCTTTCTTCCTTTTTACAGTTATTTCACACCTGACACATATGCGAACCAGTATTCAGCACGAGCTGCCAGGCTGGCTGCAGGTTTATGCTATGATCTTGCAACAAGCATATGTTCTGGAATAACAAAAAATGGTTTTGCTCTGGTAAGAAACATCAAGAATGTATTGAACATTTGTTGTCCAATAGAGAAAGGCGTTCACAATAGAAGACATAAAATATTTATAAAGTGTTCTCCTATATCTCAAATGCATCAGGTCCGCCCTCCTGGTCATCACGCTGGTGTAAAACATGCCATGGGTTTTTGCCTTCATAATAATGCAGCCATTGCTGCATTAGCAGCTCAGAATGCAGGAGCTAAGAAGGTTCTAATCATTGACTGGGTAACTCCATTAACCTTTGTCTACGTAAAACTTCCTGTTAGCCGAGCCATTCCTTATTATTTGTCATTACACATTCTTGCAGGATGTACACCATGGCAATGGCACCCAAGAAATATTCGAGAAAAACAAATCGGTGCGCCAACACAGAAATGAACTTTTAAATTTTATTTGATACCTCTTTTCAATTCTACGTGATATTCACTTAAATGTTAGAAGCTTATTAGAAACTTGAACTGAAAAGCTCTCGGATGACATAATTTGGCCATATTGGTTTCTTGATTGATTAAGAGCTTCCCAGTTGTATATAGTATAATATTTCAGTCTATTGATGATTTAGACTTTGCTTTGAATTACTGCATGGTAGGGTTTAATGCAAATGGCAGTCCTTCCAATTCTAGCTGATATAATCCCCAGAAATATTATCGTTACAATTGTAGACCTGCCCCCTGTATCATGTTTATATGTTTAAATTAATGCCTTTCTGAGGAATAGCTTAAGTACGTTAGATGGGATGAGCTAAAAATCAGCACACAAGGAGGATTTGGTTTATCTTTATCTTTTCATTCTTCATTCAGATCAGTAAGATTAGGATGAAGTCATCCATTGACACTTTTGATCTTATTTCAACAAAATCTGTTGTCTGAATTTAATTTTTGTGAAGTTGCTTCAATCCTATCAAAGATAAAGCCTCCTCTATTCTCTTATTTTGTTCTTCGCTTCTGATGTCTTCTATGTCTTGTTGATTTGATTCTTATTCTTTCATACACCCCAGCCTTCAGACAATCATTTCTCTATCATAATTTTGCTATGTTGCAAAGTGCATTCGACACGGATAGCACTATTGAGCAGATCCGCCAACACCATGGAAATTACTCTAACCTTAGCCCTGACTCACTAGCTTGTCCTACAACATTATGATTGCATAAGCTCTCAGGTGTTACTTGAGATTTTTTTTATGAGAATGATCGTGTGTGATGTGGTTTTGTATTGTCTTTCATACTGAAAGTGGAAAGTTCCATCTGATGTGTACTATATGGTTCAAATTCATCATTATCATATGAGAGGGTCTTTTTACAGTTTTTATTGATAAATTCAACCAATTTTTGTAGGTTTTGTATATATCTCTGCATAGACATGAGGGTGGAAAGTTTTATCCGGGTACAGGAGCTGCTCATGAGGTATTTGAGTTTGGTCCTGTTGCACACCTTCGAATATGAGGGTCTTTCCATGAATATATATATGCACATGTAATTCTGTTTATGCACACGTTGGCATGTGTTTGCACAGGATAACAGCATTAGTTTAGAATAGAATATTTTGTTGTCCTTATTATTTTATTAGGTAATATGTGATTGTTTCAGTTAAATAGGAATCCTGTAGATAAGGCAGTGAGGCATTGGAATGATGGAAATATTTGGTCATCCGAGAGTCTGGTAGCAAAATAAGAAGGAAGTGATTCTGAGATCTAAACACTGAGTAACCGTTTTCGCAACTAAGATAATCTTTTTTTTTTCTGTTCTTTTTATCCAAACTTAACAATATTATAGATCACTAAAGAAGGGTTCAGGTATTCTGTTCAAAGTTTAATCCAGTTTCAAATTCACTATCTTGTACTTTTTCTGTGCTTTTGGTTTCTTAGCAATTCTTCCATGAGTGTCTCTTACCAAGCTAAAAGAGAAGATGAGCTCTTGACAAAATTCTGCTTCATTGTTAATATAACTTTTGTTGGTGAAAAGAACTAAGGAATAGATCTCTTTCAACTTATCTACGCTGCTAGCTCCTTCCCCATGCCAGGCACAGGAAATTCTTTCTTCCCGTTAAACTGAATATATGAAACTCGTTACTAAGACTAACTTAATACGGAAGACAGATTAAGTAAATATGTGTTGTTTTATTTGTTTGATTTGAATGAAGTTCTCAACCACCTAACTTGGAAAATATTGTACAACAGGCGCACAATCTGTCCTAATGTCCAAACAACTATCCTGCCAGTATAATCCAAAACTGCAGTTGAACAGAATCTGTGAAATTGAATAGAATCTGTGAAATTGAATATACAACAGAAAGTAGGCATGTGTATCCTTCAAGATACTAACTGTTGAAGTTTTGACAAATTACATCACCAATAAATTCCCATATATAACAGGTTTACGTAAATCAAAGAAACTTATGAAAAGAAGGAACAATCACGTAAGGCCACTTAGAGATAGTGTCTCTCATAGACTTGCTATCTTGTCACTAGTTTCACCAGTTGATTTATCTAGTCTCGAGGAAAACTCTAGTTTAATGTAAAGAAAAAAGCTTAGCGAGGCCTGTGTTCGTGTGTTCTTGAGCTCAAAGCAAGAGCTACAAGCTTACTGTCTCACGTACAATAGGAGGTGAAATTCAACATTCAACTGTGAAGAATCATCTCAATTATCTGTAACATCAACCCGTCAGTGCAAAAGAAATCACAATTTTCAACAATCCAGATCGCCTCCCATCGTGATAATAATAGAAAATATCTTCAGATAGTACATAGACTTATAGCTAGGACTTACTCCGAAGTTTATGTATAAGCATATGATGTTGAACAAAGCGACACTCACCCTTAAACAATTAATACGAGGTAGACCAAATCAGTATCTGTAGAACCAAATTATTAGAACAGACTGGCATCATATGTTAAAAAGATTTAATTGTAAGTCTCATGCCTAAATATTAACCATATTTGACTAGTCATCGATGTAATCTGAATGTTATATAACTGCTACTTTATCTTGAATTTCCAAAAGCGAGCAACTAATACTAGGAAATAATGAAATAACTAAATATTGACAAACAAATCAATTAATCAAACAAATAATGACCAAATAAGGTTCAATAAATACACATTTATATGATCATATTTGATCTAGACATAAGAGTATATCCGATCACTTTAAGTTTGGAGTGCGCTAAGAACCCGAGTCCTGAGTATCTTTTGAATATAAACATGGAAGTCCAACTTTGTAATTTGTATTGCAATAGTTAACTTCAAATGTCTATTTTTTCAGGTTGGTAAAATGGGGGCAGAAGGATACTGTGTGAATGTTCCATGGAGTCGAGGAGGAGTTGGTGACAATGACTATGTTTTTGCATTCCAACAAGTTGTGCTTCCTATAGGTCATCACTTTTACATCCCTTCTGTATTTAAAACTGAGCAGGGTCATAACTTGGATCATAGGCATATAATCTATTTGCAAGGATCTTCTATGGTAATGGATCATTCGGTACTGTGCATTTGGTTCCTGGACGAACACAAATGTAATTTGCATGTATCCTGTTTTATTTTGTGGTGAAAGATGTAGCTCTGTTTTGGTTGAATTTAATGATCTTGCTAAGTCCTTTGTTTATGCTTTCAATTACCATTTATTGTTTTCTAGATCACAATATTCTTAAAAATTCACACTACAATCAATTCACCCAAAATCCAATTTTTTCAAACTAACTTTCTCATGTTGCTACATAATACTATCAATCACTACATCCTTTCCACTATCTCCTATCTATACTTACCTACTGCAATTACTCTTTCTTACTTTACTATTTTTATCACATAATCATTATTAAAATAACTAACTCAATGATTATTTACATCATGCAAGCATCAAGTAATAATTTTTTATTTGATATATTTTACAGCATCCAACCATTTTCTAAAAACATATATAAACACACTATGCATCACATCATATTCACACGAATAACGATAAATGATAATACACATTTCCTAAAAAATCAGAATTTAACTCAATGCACAAACAAACAAAGCCTAAAATATTTCACATGTATACCCAAGTGTTCATCAGGGTGGTAGCATAAATAATATCTTCCGGGGTTCATCTGTTTTTCCAAATACATAAAGCTGCTTTATTCCTTTCGGGAGTTTTCTAGTGATCTTGATGATATATTTATCTCATAAGAGCTTCTATTTACAATTTTACCTCCCTATGAGGCTTTTCTATTAGCAAGTTCTCTTTTGACAGTGATTTAATATCTCATATGGGGGTTGTTAGACGTTTAAAGTCTACTGAAGATTTGAGTGCAACTGAAGTTGCCATTTTGGTGTGTACGCTTGAACACGATGAAGCTCAATGAAGAATATAAAAGAAAGTTCTCTTATCATAGTTTTTCCTTGACCATGCCTGACATTTTAGGTAGCTTAGTACTTCTAGTTTCTATATTTGTAATGTCATGCAATCCGTCCGGGGTTTAATTAAGATTGTATTCTAATTATTAACAACTGATGGCTTTATGCATTCTTCTGAATAAGCATCTGAATGCCAGAGAGGTTTAAATGGAAAAAATTGCTATTTGAGCTCGATGAATACATCTAAGCAACATAGTGAATCTGCTACATTAGGAATGTGTTTAACCTGAAACCTTCTTATTTACTGATGTATTCTTACTACCTCAATCTTGCGAAAATCTTATATTTCTTGTGTTTGTGTCGTCACTTCATATTGCACAACATGTTTCTCTAAGAGTGCTGTCAGCCTGGTTCAGACCAGAGAAGTAACAAGTTCGTCTTTGTTCTTGCATTTAGTACATTGGCAGTTTTCCTTGACATGCATACTTGCCTTCTTTTGATGACAATTAATATCTTCTAAAATGTTTTATTTCTGTTTTCTAATACTATATACAGCTTCTGAGTTCGATCCAGATTTTACGATAATTTCTGCTGGATTTGATGCAGCACGCGGTGATCCTCTGGGATGCTGTGATGTAAGAAATTATGTTCTTCATGAAACTCGTCTCCATTTTCAATTATTGCATGTATAATATTAATAGGACATGAGGTAAAAGCTACTTAATTTTCTCTAGGTTTAGTAGTTGTACGCAGAACTGAGATGTTGTTGTAGTCTTGATACTGTTGCCTGATATAGAATGACGCATAGAATGCATCATTTAATTTGAAGTTTCCAAATTAAGATTATTCTTACATATTAGATGGACTATTGTTTTACATATTTCTCTTTCTTCTGTAAAAGCTACTTAATTTTCTCTAGGTTTAGTAGTTGTACGCAGAACTGAGATGTTGTTGTAGTCTTGATACTGTTGCCTGATATAGAATGACGCATAGAATGCATCATTTTATTTGAAGTTTCCAAATTAAGATTATTCTTACATATTAGATGGACTATTGTTTTACATATTTCTCTTTCTTCTGTTTTTAGGTTACACCTACTGGCTATGCGCAGATGACAAAGATGTGTAGTGCTCTATCTGGTGGAAAGTTACTGGTTATCCTTGAGGGCGGGTTTGTTCTTTGTCCAAATTCATTAGTATTCTTACTCCCACTCTTCGTATAACTTACTTTTTCTATTAAACTTTCCTTTTCTTTTTTAGATCTTTCTTCTTCAAATTCTACTTCGTTATTTCTTGATTTCCTTTTCTTATTATGCTGGAAATTTCCATCTTTTGCAGGTACAATCTTAGATCGATATCGTCCTCTGCTACGGCAGTTATTAAGGTAACATATTTTATCAATACTCTCTTATCTGGTAGCCACTATGCTGTGGGTAGATCAAGAATTGTGTCCCTATTTACATGGACATTAGCCTTCTGAGCTCCACTTCTGAGCTGGTCAAGTGGTAGAAAACATTCTTTTTTGATCACTTTCTAGGGATACTACTACAATGGTCATTCTTGTTTCTTACATTCCTGTCCTTTTCTTTCCTATTTGGAGTTGTCATATCTTGCATAGTTTATTATCAGGTTCTTGGTTACAATTCTCCGAAAAATTAATAATCTGTAAGTGTCACATCGTGAGGCTGTTGAGAAAGTTCCTCCAGAAATATATGTAATGTGTTCCTACATCTATATTAGTTTGATGATTGTTTTGGTTCGGGGATTCGGGAAGAGTTTCTATGAAGTAGTCATTGTTAAGGTTTTATGTATATGACCTTCCGTCTGGTGTTCAGTTAAGTTCTATTTCATTTTTCTCTTCGTTTCACTCGATGACAAGTATTTTACCATATAATACTTGCTGAAGATGACCTAATACATGCTTGCTGTTTGGGCTTTATATATTTGTTGATTATAATGTGGTCCACCCCAACGATCTTTCAATTAACATTCCTCGTAAAATGACAAAAAGTTCACTTTTTGATTGTGTCATGTTTATTATTTTGTTTTTGTTAAATGTACGGCGGAAGGTAATTGTATGTTCAAGTATGTTCTGTTGTACTGTTCATTGTTTGTTGTAGTTTAGGAATGTATATTTGGTTTGAGGTTTAAAGGAACCGATTGATTCCTTTACTAGTTTAAGCAGAGCCGAATGTGTATGAATAGGGTGTTTATTATTGAGTTCAATACATAAGAAATTCCTCCATCTATTACTACGTGGAAATGAGCCAGTAGTATATAATAATCGAGCTAGGATTCATAAAAACGTTTTTGGTTGCCCAAATGCGCAAAGTCATTAATTTTTTTTTCTTGTCTTTAAAAACATTTATAAAATCTAAAAGGTATTGATCTGGAGGTTAATATATCAACTGCTTGTAGTTGGCGCCTTAAAGGTCATAAAAGGCTTTTAAGTAGCTCTATAGACCCTTTGAAGCTCCTTATGGAACTTATAAAGGACTAGTTTGAAGAAATCAAGAACTCAGATACCAGAACTCATGAAGGAGATAAAAGTGCTCTATTAGTGCTGCCTGCTAACTCGCTCCTTCTCTAATGGGTACTTGGGTTTTAGTCCCTGGTCCAACTATGCTTCTCCTAAGTTGTTAAGTATTTTTAGATCATTTTCTATTCATTTATAGATGAGTTTATTCTTAATATACACTGCCCATGTAGTTGCTTCTCCTAAGTTGTTAAGTATTTTTAGATCATTTTCTATTCATTTATAGATGAGTTTATTCTTAATATACACTGCCCATGTAGTTCTTGTTGCATGTGGAGTACTTGTTAATCCTATTAATTTTTTTTTTTGGTAAGTATTAGTAGAATGTGGAAAACACTTGATAAAATCTGGAACGTAGAACATATTGTGATAGTGAATATATTGATGGACAATTATTATATTCGAACTTACTCATAAATTAAAGTGATATTTATGCTTAACTTGTTTCTCAAAAGATCCTCATTCATTTGTTAGCCTAACATTGATATTTTTTGTTTTTTGCTCTTTAAAATTTTTCAAGAGCAGTAGTCGGTGATCATTACTTCTAGTTTCTGTGATCTTAAATGGTTTAGATATGCGGTTTACTGTATGGCTGATACTTCATCATTTGATTCTCTGTTCATTCAGGTCTTACTTGGTGAAAGCCCTGAAGGCAATGTGGAGCAAGTAGTACCCACAAGGGCTGGAGTGCGAACTGTGCTAGAAGTATTGAAAATTCAGACAAATTATTGGCCTTCTCTTGAAGTTAAATTCTCGAAGTTGCTATCTGAATGGGGTTGGTACGCCCTCCAGGATAAAAGTTAGTACACATCTTTCCGCAACTCATTTATTTGCGTCAAGATAAAAGTTAGTGTCTTCCTGTAGACTTTACTTGAATGGACAAATCAATTGATATCTTTATCTTGACACCACAGAGAGTAGTACACCATGCCAATCATACGAGTTATTTTCTGATGCACCACCATTACTTATGTTCATGGTAAAGCCATAGGAAAATTCAGTTTCACTTCAGAATATTCACTTTCATGCCATATATGTTCTAGCTAGTTTCGAAATAGATCTGGCTGCAGGTTTACCAAGATCTTATTTTAAAGAATTAGTGGGATCTGTGATTATTTGTTCTGTAAGGATAAGCATTAAGAATGAGTGATTCTACTTCCTGAAATTGTGTCAACAATGAGCTTATGATACTATTTGAAATTGACATGCAGAAAAGGTGAAGAAAAGATTGATAACGGTGCCAACCTTGTGGAAGTTGGGTCACAAAAGATTATTATATAGGATTTGGTGCAAGAAGATTTACGGAAGGCAGCTATGAAGAATTCTGCTGAACCTTCTGTTCATTTTGTTCATTTATGTGCAGTAGACAGGTTATTGAAAATTTGTTTTGGCATTAAGAGATCCCAAAGTAGTCTTTTTATACTGTATCTGCACACCTCCTATCCATGAGCAACCTCCCCAGAAATTAAAAGATGTTATTTTTCAACCAATTACTATGCATGGACACTCAGACTAGATTCTGAATTTCTTACATTGAAAGATCCTGATGTTTTTTATATTGTAACTGTGGATACCTTAAAACTTTCTAGTATTAGCTTTGTGGTGTCCGGTTGACCATATGTTGATATTAAGGAACTTGCTAATATTTGATCACCTCTCTGTAGTCATCGTGTTTGTTGCTGGTGGACAAGTAACTCACATTGTTTTGCTTCTGTTATACTAAACTTTAAGGGTAATGTCATTTTTTGACCCTCATGTTTACTTTTAGACTCACTTTGGTCATGTTTAAATTGTAATTTTAGCATCCCTAGTGTTCGGATTTGGTTTCGTTCAACTCCATTTGGACATTTTTACCCTTAAGTGTGAGCATGCATTGCTAATGTGATGGGATTAAAGTGAAACTAAATTTCAGGATAAATATGTCCATGACGACTAAAATAAAACAAAATTAGAAAGTTACGGATGCGAAAGTCACAATTTAAACATATTAATTCTAATAGCAAACGTAAGGGATCAAAAGTGACATTGCCCCAAATACTCTATATGGGAAGGTTTTGAAGTAAAATATTGGTTCTTTTGAAAGCCATCACTCAGAATGTAATGCTGGCTTGCAAATTATTAAGTGACAGTGAGGAACTTCAAATCCCTGCTTCTATTTGATCTGTTGTTATGTACAAACAGAAAGAATGTGATTACAATGATGAAGCCTTGTAGAGTTAGTCTAGATCACGGCTTTTCTGCATTTGAGGAGCATAAGTTATATTATATATAGCAATTTGGTTCGGTTTGGTTTGTTATTGAGGCATAGTTGGGTGTGGGGGTGGAGGCATAGGTGGGTATGCAACGTAAGGATGATGATGATTGATAAGATTAACAGGAGTACCAACTGCTGCAGCCACAGGGTGTCCCATTGGGTACATCATCCCTCCTCCTATTGCATTCATATTTAGCCTTTGCTGTTGTTGATGCTGATGCTGCTTTATTGTTGTCAGGTGATGTTGGCCGGTTATTGGGGGTTGTATAACTTCCGATGCAGCAGCAGCAGCAGCAGCAGCGTTGGCGTTGTTGATAGTGGTAATGTCATGAATGCTTGATCTCCTTCTGTCTCTGTTAATTGAGTTGAGACGAATGAAGTACTTTTGTGCATGGCTTGCAACTTGTGTTGGTGTTCTTGATATTACATAGTTTCTTGATATGCTTCTCCAATCTCCTTTTCCAAACTTATCCAGACCAAGCAGGAATAACCTGTACTAACCCATTGCTCTATCATCATCTAGACTTAGTTTTGAAGAGATTATAAGCCCTTATAGTACTTATATGATGTATTACACCATATAACAGCTTATAAGTTGAGCCAAATACCCTCTAAATGAAATAATTAGATATTATTATTACCTGTGCTCCTCTTCTGTCCATGGAATTCCTTTGCGTCGCTCTTGGTCGGAGCGGGTGGTGTCTTGAGAAATGGGTGAAGTGGTGAATTGTTGATGTTGTTTGTGAAGTTGAAGATGATGATTGTTGTTGTAATTGGGCAATGGAATAATTCCAGCTTCAATGTCAGCCACATCTTGTATGAGAAGATGATAATGTTGTTTCAACTCTTGAATGCTTTTGGTTGGAACCATAGAACCTATCTTAATCCAATCATAATCACAATCATAATCATCATTAGTACTGTTATTATTATTATGATGAACAAAATGCAAAGCTATCCCATTCTCAAATGCTTTCTCTTCTTCTCTGCTCCATCCGACTGACCAACTTTTACCTTTACTTGTTGTACTTGACATTTTTACAAATCTATGGGAGAGAAAGAAGAAAGTGTGTGTTGGGAGTGCGCAGAGACCAATTATGTGGGTGATGTGCGCAGGATAAGAAGAATTAATGGGGAGAGGACCACCAATGAGTGAGAGAGGCTCAAAGGAGGGATGGGCTCATTTGTCTTGTATATAAACTAACTATTATAATATCATACAATTCAACTACTTAAATAGTTAAATAAAAATTTGCATTTTATTTTTCTTCTATAAAAAATGGTCATTTCATTTTAGTCCATTTAAGGTTCACAATGCAGATAATAATTCATAAATTATGTTTAACAAAGTTAAATTATTTATATGCGTAATACCCAAAGGTTTCGCATTTTATACCAAACTTGCATAAAATAGAAATGGGAAAAGAGTGTATATTTATATATTTTATTATATATTGTAAGAGGAAAATGGAAATTGCATGGAATATGGTTGAAATTTAAAGAATGATTATTATTGAGTGGGCAATGCTGGAAGAGAATCTTTTCTCTGTTTCACGCGCCATTGCGCTCGTGTTCAGCCTTGCTATTTATTATCCATTTAGTAACTTTGCTTTATTTTTTTCAGCTTGTCAGCAATAATCCCCGAAAATGAAAAGTCAAAAATAAAATAAAATAGTGACATCCTTTATTGCTTTTATCAAAATATTGGTGATACATGATCAAATTAATATCACGTGATCAATACGTGGGGATGTGATCCGACCTGATTTACGACAAACTAGATTATGTATTTATTGATAGTGGACTGCAGCTGATGATGTCAAGTTGCCTACGTACCTACTTCGATAAGATCAAACCTCTTTGTTGTTCGAGATAATAAGGCTCTCTAATATTTAAGAGCTGGATATGCGTAGAGAAGTTAGAGTAATTCTCAGAATGATTAAAATGTGTTTAATTAATTAACTGAGGTGGTATTTGTATCATTTGTTTGAGTCTTGGGTTTGTCTTGTCAGACTTGGGCCCATATTATATTAAACCTCGGCCCATAATTTATTTGTAATGTACGAGCCTAAATCCATCGGATAATGTTTAATTACGGTTATGGCCCGGGTTTAATCGAAACCCATCATATGCCCCTAACTCCCGGTGACTTATCCCAAAGGGGGAGTGATCGGGAGTTACGATCCATATCGCCTTGAAACCCACAAGTTCAACCCTAGAGACTTGTGGCCCAATAAATAATGTTGAGAGAGGGGGTAGATTGCTCATTCTTCACCTACCTCTCTACAAAAATTATCTCTCAAACCTTCAACTCTCTTTAGCCCCTCAAAAGAGATTTGCAAACATGGTGATTTCACACAACCAAGGCTCACAAGGTAAGATTGCTCTACTCAATTGTGTAATACACGGGTGCATTCCTAGTAGACTCGACCGAGGAGGTCGGGGCTTGAGGCCTCGACCCCCAGCCTCGGCCTCTCGGTCGAGGCTTCAACCGTGACCGAGGGCCGAGAGGCTGGGAGCCCAGCTCCTGCGAATGAGGCTAAAGGCTCCCAACCTCGGCTTTTAGCCTCGCCCCTTGGTCGGGCCGAGACTTCAAGCCCCGACCGAGAGGCCGAGTAGGGTGGCCGAGGCATCGAGCCTCGACCGCTCGATCGAGGCTTCGAGCCTCGACCCTCGGCCGAGGCTCAAACCTCGGCCGAGAGATCGAGACCCCGGTTGAGCCCCAATTGGGGGTTGCGGCGTCCTCGGGATTCTCGGGGCGCGCCTGGGGTCCTTTCGACACTTCATGATATTTTTCTCTTGTGTGATACTGGTGGCTCTTTTTTATGTTCTTCCACAGGCAGCGGAAGTCCCACGCATTCTTCGGATGGCTCAGAGAACTATAGAGCTATGGAAGATGGTAGTCACGAACCTGCCGCTGGCAAACAATCCCGTGATCGGGCAGTGGACAATGAGAACTGTAGGAGTCTCGTTTCCATGAAGGAACTGGAAACTATGTTCCATAATTTTAGTGGCTTAGACTTCCTGATGTGTCAACCGCGTGAGAGATTGATCCAGTGTCCCATAATGGCTGTTACCCTATACATGGACTATTTTAAGTCAGGGTTCACTGTGCCATACCATCCCTTGTTTGGTGAGATACTGATGCACTACAAGGCATCCCTCAGCCAGTTGACGCCAAACTGCTTTCCCTACTTCGAGGGGTTCTTTCAACGATTCGAGAAATTGGGGCTGGAGGCGAACTTGGAAGCCTTTCAATCTCTCTTCATGGTCGCCTTTCAATCTCTCTTCATGGTCAAACAGCCCCTCCCTGGCCTATACATCTCCTTCTTCCCTCTACCGCCCAGATGTTTTCTGAGTGGGAACGTCAGTTCCAAGGGCCAATGGAAGGCTAAGTTATTTTATTTTCCCATCGATCAGTTGGGCGTCGCTTGCCAAGAGTGGTGGTGCACTGAGGTTCCTTCCAATCCCCTCACCTCTTCCCTGAAGAAGTTAAGGAAAAAGTTTTGAAGAGGCTGGGCTATTTGCTTCTGAATTCGACATCCTCCAATTCTATGTACGAGGTAAGTACCGGTAGACTTGTATTATGTTCCAATGTGCGAGGTAAGTACCGGTACACTTGTATTATGTTCCACATTACTTTCGACTCTACCCGGAGCTAACGTTGTTTTGGTTGATCTTTCTTGTAGGTGAGTTGTTGCTGCCTAAGTTTCGGAGGCCAAGCATGAGGGCTCCGGCAAGAATGCTAACCGTCCAATTTGCGGGAGCCAAGACTTCCCATTGCGGCGAGCAGACCTGGGGGCGTGGACCCTCCGGTTGAGGAGCTCGGGGATGCCGAAAGGGTGATACCCATGGGGACATTTGCTGAGGAGGGGCCTTTCACCACTGAGGCCCATCTTAAGAGCCTGCTGGCCATCATGGGAGGCAACAAGAGGAAGAATTCCATTCTGGAGGTTCCTCGAGGGGCCCCTAAGGTCAGATGCGTGAAGTTCATTCCTTTCTCGGATCCCAGAGTTCTTCACTGCAAGCGTCCCCGTGAGCCTGCTTCAGCGAGCGAAAACACACGATGCCATGGTAAAGGGTTGTTCTCGTACGGGGCCAACCGGAACCCTGATGCCCGATCATTTTGAGATGTCCAGGACGCCACGACCCCTTGAAACCTTATGCGGGCGACGACTGACTCCAGCTATGACTTCGCCCGTCTGTCCAACCTTTTGAATCGGGAACTCGACGAGCAGGCGGGTGCCAATGCCGGGCAGGTCGGTACCTTTAACTTCATAGCCATTTGAATTCGATTTCGAAATTAGGGTTTAGTGGTCAAATCAATTTACAAGTTAGGGTTTATGAAATTGGGTGAAAATAGGGATATCTTGGTTCAATTGAATTAAATTGTCGTGGGTTCGTGGTATTGCACTTATTTTCAACGAGTTATTGTGGCATTATCAAATCGAAGATTACCAATTAGGGTTTGTAGAGTGATATATCGAATTTTTGAATTGTGGTGTTGAAGTCTCGGGATAGATTGAAGTAGTTTAATTTCATTGTTGAGCATTGAGTTACATCTTGTTGTTGGGCGTTGTTTTGTCGAGAACTCGGTAAGCAATATTATAAACGTCACTCTGCCAAAATTTTGGGATACAATGGTTAGAACTAAGAATCCGTCGAAGGGAAAGGGTCCGGCGAGCTCCTCTTGCAACCAACCCAAAGAACATGATATGGATAGAGCAACTAGGTTCGATTCACCGGAGATTGAATCGACATGGCGACGTTTGATGTCACACGAGATTCAGAAGGAACGCGTCCTTATATTTGGTAAACACCGCTCAATAAGGAGCACATCCATCACACACAAATGGCTCAGATTCTCGGACCCATTACCCAGAGTAAACATAACTTGGGTTCAAGAATTTTACGCTAGCTGCGTAAATGACGAAAAACTATCTGGAGGACTTAGACACAATGACTCAGTCATTGTCAGGGGCGTAGAAGTTCACTTTGGTCCAGGGGATATAAAACACGTGCTACACCTACCGAACAACAACGCTCAAAGCTAGTATCAAACAATGGTGAAACACCGAAACCAACAATTCATGTTCGATGTTACACAAACTATCGCAAGTGAAGACACAGAATGGGTTAAGGGTGGCACCACGCTGCGTAGAGGAGACCTAAACTCGGAAGCACTACACTGGTACGAGTTCATACGTCACCGTTTGATGCCGATGATGAATCTCTCTGAGGTGACGCCTACTCGAGCGATACTAGTATATGCCATCCTCATGAAGAATGTGATTGGCGAGGCCACATTGATTTATACGAGCCTTCGAGACACTATCACATCTCTCACTACTGATATGGGGCATGACTCCGGGAAGCGGAAGAGTCCCCTGATCTTCCCCGCACTGATACATTTACTCTGCGACAAAGATGGGGTCCCCTCTTTCCCCGATGATGTTTTTGAAGACCCCGGCGACGATATTACTTTCACTGATAGTCAAAGAGGCCCCTCGCAGAAACGAGCACGACAACCACAAGAATCTTCTGATGCACCACCGCGGGATATAGGGACGAGCTCCAGTCAGCCTGCTCCACAACAGTCGGACGCGCTATACCAAATGCTTGTACAAATACAAGCTGACATTGCTGAAATAAATACAGACATAGCGGATATTAAAGCCCGACAGCAGCAGGAATACACTCGACGCCATCCCACTCCTTCTGACCCGAATGACGTATACATGTCAGACATTAATTTCGGGATTGAACAAATGGATCAGCCAAGCAATGCCCACTGGGAACCATAGACTGATCGACGATCGATATCTCCCATTTGTTTACTTTCTTTCCTTATCTTTTCTTTTTATTTTATGCTTTATGCTTTCTGTTTTATGTCTTAGGCTTTAGTTTTTATGTTTTTATGTTTTTTTCCTTTTGTAGACTTTAGGATGGAATGTAATGCCAAACATGATTAATCTAAACGTCTATTTTTCTTCGAGTTTCAGTGTTTTTTTCTTTTTCAGTACTATAGACACATTATTCAGCGGAATCAGAATGATCATCTTCAATCTTGAACAGGTTATGTTCCTTTTACTTTCTTATGCATGCATACCATTTCGTCACATTAGGGACAATGTTCATTTCAAGTTTGGGGGTGGTTACAATTATCTCGTTTTTCTTGGTCTGTGTCTTTAGTTTGCGATTTTGAACATCACACTTTTCTTTTGAATCCTAGCCCTAGCATTATGATCTTTTATAACGATCGACTCGAGATAATGGCCGGACCTTTTAATAAAACTCATGTATCTTCTCTTCTGTTGGAAATATCATCTGCTTAGTTTGAGTTTTTCGCTAAACGCTAATTTGTGTAGAAATCTGCGGTATAGGAGTCGAGTGGATCATCCGTCTTGAAACGCGTAAATAGTGGTTCTCAAGTCTATTAACTTCAAAATAACGTCTACCGGCATAGCTTTGAAAACAAAAGGTACGTGTTTAATCGCTACCGCAGGTATTAGTTCATTTTGTGACCTTTGACACTTGAGTGATTAAGTCCAAAGGAGTCTCTAGAAACTTAACACCCTATGGCTACCTAGCTTGGGAGTCGTTGACCCAAAAATCGATACGAGTGTCTTAGAAAGTCTAAGAAAATGAACATTGCACAAATCTGGCGAGTACGACACCTTTAGTATATGTTTTCTATATTCATTTTCGATGCTATGTACCGGTTTGACTATAAGTCTAGTTGGTAGAGATGGGTACCACACAATGTTTGTTAGAGACACCCCTTGACTATAATGCTTAAAGATTGCCTTATTACGTGTCTACTGGAATTTCGTCTAGCTTTGTAGTTTGATATGACAACTAATTGAGAGATGCATGTTTTCTTCTACAAATGTCCGCTATTAACTCTCGTTAATTTTTGTAAGATTGCATCATCTTTGATCTGGCGAAGATTCTTAGATTTTGTGGGTACATCTTCGGCAAACCCTCACGAGATTATAACTCGTCCTTTTTGGGTAACAAAAAGGTTTAAAGGCTTGTTGCACATGCTAAGTGCAATGGTGTACTCTACGAAAATGAGTTTATCTTTAGTTTTTGTTTTTTTTCTTTATTTACCGTTTGTTCGAGGACGAACAAAAGCAAGTTTGGGGGGTTGATAAACCTCATTTTTATGCGGTTTATGACGTTCATTCGACCATGTTTACTATCGATTCGCATTATATTTTTATCCCTCAAATGCGTTTAATGTCACTGTTGAGTGTTGCAGGGTAATTCTATTTCGCGATAAGAAATACGCAATTATAGGCTGATATCGAGAACGTCCCAAAAGAATCGAGCTTTGATTGAATGCCGAATTACACGGCGTCCAAACGCCGAATTACACGGCATCCAAACGCCTTGTTTCTTGGCGTTCAGACGCCAAATTACACAGCGTCTAGACGCCATGTTTCTTGGCGTCTAAACGCCGAACAGTAGCTGAGGGCCCATATTCGGGTTTTATGTTTAGTTTTGGATATAAATACCTCTTCAAAACTTCATTTTAGGGTTCGAATTTCGTTTATCTGATTTAGACTGTAAAGATTAGAGGTCGAAGAACAAGATTCGGATGTATTGTAAACAGATCTTTCGACAACGGGTTTAATCGATTTTAATTCTTTAATCTCTTCTATTTTTCGTCGATTTCATCATGCTTACTTTATTAATTGTTGATTGTGTTTTCGCATCTATGGAGTAATCCATCTTATTCTAGAATCAGGAATAGCCCGATAATATGTTATCGATATAGATTATAGAACCGTTAATGTTGCATCACTTTCGCTTATGATTTGAATTATTAGCCTTTAATGCTTGCGAATTTGTTGGCCACCTATTTGCATGATCATAGATATTAGGCGAAAATTCTGACAGGTGACATCTAAATCGGAACCCTAATATTCAAACCTAGGATCCTAAATCACGAAAGTAGTTTTAGGTCTTTTGAGGAATCGATACACTATCACAGAGATTAATGAATCTGAGTTCAGGCTAATTGTCACGAAAGTAGGAAATTAATTGATTTAGGTAAATTATTATGCTTCGACAGAAGGTAATGAGTATAATTGGATAGTGTCCTTTCTAAGTAGCGATCGTAACTGAATTGGTAATATAATTGAGTTGATAATGTATGTCGTGGTAAACCCTGATTCTGGAATTCCTAATCATTTATAATCCAAACCAGTTTTCTTACATTCTGTTTAGTTTTCTTTACAACTTATATCATATTTTCGTTAGGCTTAGATTATTGATAATTGATAGACTAGTGCTTGACTATTCGGTCCTCGTGGGAACGATATCTGTTGTACTACACCGAAGCCGTGCGATTGCGGTAATAAATACATCAATTTTAAGATGAGTTTAGCTATTCCTTACCGAGGAATGAAGCTAGTAGAAGTGGAGGGTCGACCCTTGCTATCTTCGATCTACTTTGAGATGAAAAGTGAGAGAATGGTGAGGAAATGGGGAGGAGTCGAGCTTTTTGGAAAGAGATTTGAAGTGTTAATAAGAAAAAGAGGGAAAGATATTCGGGTTAAAAACCTGTATCCTGACCCGGCATTTGCACGCCGTGTTATCTTGCGGTTGGACGCAGGTTTACTCTATGTCCGGACTCTGTGTATTCCAGCGTTCGGATGCGAAAGGCAGAAAAGTTTTTGCCTCCCGCATCTAAACGCTGATTTACACAGCGTTCGGACGCAGCATAAAACAGCGTCCAGACGCTGTGTGTTAGGTTGTGTTTTGTGCATGTTTTATATGTTCAAGATCAAGTTGTTTGCTACGATTATGCTCCTTATTTCGTGATATTATGATGATATTAAATTCTAGGTGATCATGTAAAGAAAGGAACAAAAATGAGATGAAAATGGAGAAAAATGACAAGAACTGGGATTGGCATAAAAAGACAAAGCAGAAGACATTGCAGAACTGAGCGTGTCCACGCTTAACCGTCAGAAAGCTTCTGCCCAGAAATCCAGCATACGGGATTTTGGAAGAAAATCGGGAAATTCGATTTTCTGGTTGTTAAGACTGAACGAATTTATGGGATTTATTCCCTTATTTTGTTGGGATTTATTCCTTTATTTGTTAGGATTTTATTTCCTTATTTCTAAATATTCCAAGTTTGTTTAGTTTGTTAAGTTTGTTAGAGCCCTAATTAATTTCCTTCTTGGATTAGGACTCTACTAGTTTAAATAAGTGGAATTTTATTCCACAAGACGACAACTTTGATTTTATTTTTGAATGCTAGTACACGTTTTTCCCTTTATTCTCCAGCTTTCGTTTTTTATCTTTTTGTCTACGTTTTTTATTATGAGTTACTAAACTCACACTTCTAGTCGAGGATTCATCAAGGTTTGATTCTTTTAATTTGTGAAATCGAATTGTGCTATAATTTCTCTGTAATTAGGTATTTATTTTTTCTCTCAGCTTTGTTGATAATATATTTCAATAGATTATTTAGTCTAGCCAATTAATTAATCGTTGAAATCGTATTTAGCTAATTAGGACTAAATCCGTGACAGGTGAACCCTAATTTTTGTAGCAGTTAGCGACGTTGATTATGGAAACGTTTTTTATTAGTCGCTATGGGAATTAGTAGTTTGGTCTAAATAAACCGAGCTTATGCATTTGTTGGCCAGAATTGGTGTCTTTCTAATACGTCAATGCTATCGATAGGCTAAATCCTAAAAGCTTGTTTAGGGTTGTCTAATTGGTAAGAGAAGTAATCAAACAGCTTGTTTTGGTTATCGACGACTTAATGAAAGACTAGGTTATTAGAGCTTGTTAATAACTATAGCCAATTTATCTATAAAACAGTGACTTATCATTGCATCAGTGATCGAATTAATTGAATCAATACCTAGATAATCCGAAAACTAGAATTTCTCATCATATTAAAAATCTGAATTTTTCCTTATTTGTGTTTTTTTTGAAATTGCGTTTTTGAATCTTGCGTTTTTAATTTCGTCTGTTAATTTAGTTAAAAATCTCAAAACCCCCATTTTATCGATATTAGTGATTTAGGAATTAAATTTTACACCATTCCCTGTGGATCGACCCTACTTATCGCTGATTACAAATCTTTTTAAAGTAGGATTTTATTTTTGTTGGATTCGACACCCACCAAATTTTGGCGCCGTTGCCGAGGATTGGTGCTAATAGATTTATTTGTTTAGTTTTTTTTTTGTATTATTAGATCTCTTCATATAGGTGAATCTCAAATTGAGAAAGGAGCTCAACGTCTACAAAAAGAGATCTTGCAACGTTCTTAGATGCCATGGCTACAGTCGAGAGGACTTTAAGGGAGTTGTTGGCTATGACAAATCTAACGAGCAATCTTGTTACATTTAATATCCTACTTTTGAAGTTTATTTTGAATTAACATTTGAATTTATTCGCTCACTTCTTATTTTTCATGGTTTTGTAGGAGATGATCCTCATAAGCATCTAAATGAGTTCCATGCGGTATGTTCAGTAATGAAACCAAGGGATGTCACTGAAGATCAAATCAAGTTTTGAGTCTTTCTTTTATCTTTAGCAGATAATGCTAGGGATTGGTACTACGATTTATCTTTTGGTTCAATCAAGACATGGACTCAACTGGAAGCAAAATTCATAGAGAAATTCTCCTCTGCCTTCTGTGTTCAAGAGGAGTCGTATGGACAAGCTTATGATGGATTCTGGGGTGTTCCGCAGAGTAATTACAATCCAGATTCCAACACTTACGATCCAGGATGGAGTTATCACTTCAATCTGAGCTACGTTCCACGACCTCCTAGCTATTATGAACAACAAGGCCCACCGTTTCCTCAACAAAACCAACCGTCAGGTAATTCTCTAGAAGACATGATTAAACTTTTGGTAACTAGCACACAACAATTTCTACAAGAGAGGCAAACTGCAATCAAACACTTAGAAAATCAGATGAGTCAAGTTGCTACTACCGTGAACGAGTTGGTATCCCAAAATTAAAGTAAACTGCCGTCCCAGGTCATTGTGAACCCGAAAGAGAATGCCAATGCAGTTACCTTACAAAGTGGGAAAGAATTGAAAGAAGCATAACTGTTTCAAGAATTAAGCGTGCCCACGCCTAAGACTCGAAACCCTTCTGCTGAAAATACTTCGAAACACGAGGATGAGAAAGAGCTGGAAAAAGAAGAGGAACTTGTTACCAAGAAGAAACCGATGACATTTGTGATACCTCCTCCATTTCTTGGTCGTTTTGCTAACTCTAAACGTGAGGTGGAAGGTGAGTCGAGAGAGAAAAATGTGGATCTTCAACTCACAAAACCAACGAAAACACTTACCGAGCAATCTAAGGTTATTGAGATCACTCCTCCAAAATATGAGATTCTTAGAGAATATGAGATTTTTGGGGAAGATGAGATTCTTAGAGAATATGAGATTTTTGAGGAAGATGAGATTAGTGATGACGAAGAGGTGGATATAGAAGATGAATCTCCAACATATGATAAGGAAGTTAGAGAATATGAGATTCTTAGAGAATATGAGATCTTTGGGGAAGATGAGATTAGTGATGACGAAGAGGTGGATATAGAAGATGAATCTCCAACAATAAAAAAGGAATTACCTCCAAAATGCAAAGACCCAGGTAAGTTTATTATCTCTTGCAAAATAGGTGGTATGCAATTTGAGAACACTATGTTAGACCTTGGATCTTCTGTAAATATCATGTCTCGTTCTATTTATGATTCTTTGAATGTGGAAAAATTGAGAAAGACGGACATGGTTATACCATTAAGTGATGGGTCTAATGCATCTTCTAATGGTATTCTTGAGAACGTATTAGTCCATGTTAATGACTTGTTTTCCTGCTGATTTTTATGTTATTGATATGGATGAAGATCAATCTAGTAAATTAATGTGTCATTTTTGGAAAACCATTTCTGAAAACATCTAGGGCTAAAATTAATGTGCATGATGGAACTCTTACTATGGAATTTGAAGATGAATTTATGATGTTTAATTTATATGATTCCATGAAGTGTTCTACTAATGATTGCTCTATATTTGGTTTAGATGCTACTAACTTTGTGATGCAGCGAATTTTTGAATTTAATGATGATGATCCACTAAAGGTAGCTTGGCATAGTGATGGCTTTGAACCTCCTACTTAAGCCACTAGAGGCATAACTACGTCTAACCGACAACGTTAAAAAATGGCGCTGCATGGGAGGCAACCCATGAGTTTTTCTTTCCCTTATTTACTTGTCTTTTATTTTCAGTTTTTTTTTTTTACAAAAGCGTTTCAAAAGTTAAGCGTGCCCACGCCTAACTTACGAAATCCTTCTATTTTGCACACTTCAGTTTTTTCAGACTTTTATATATATATATATATATTTATATATATACAAAAAAAAAAACGAAAAATATAAAAAGCAAAAAGACAAAACCCTAAATCACTTTTCTCCCCCCAATTCTAAACCCTAACTCACGCCGTCACTCACCTCCTTCTCCGGCGAACTTGCAGGTTTTCGATCATCCGTCGTCACCAACAAGAACAATGGGTGAAGCCATGTCTACGCTCTCACAAAACCTTGATTCATCGCCGCCACCTGTTCCAACTGCCCCGAATCCGAACCCTACCGAAACCCCTTCGAACAATTGGGCGATTCCGACCAATGTCGAACCAACTCCACCCACCACCACTGAAACTGAGACGCCGGTCACACATCCTCCACCAACAAACATCGACCAAACATCACCCGTCAATCCCTCACCATTACCGTCGAACAAAGCTTCCGTCGATATCAACAGCTCCGCCGCAGCCAAACCGACCACCGAGCCGCACACTGCCAATACCGAGGCTGCTGCCCATTCCATTGTTGCCCGACTCGACACAATTGAAGCACAACTCAACACAATCACCTTCCACCTCAAACTGCTCACCGATCACTTCGGCATCACGACCGAGTGATGCCGTATGGATGTCCCCCTCCTTGTTCTTTTATTGTTTCGCATTGCTTGTTATTTTATCGATCATACATTGAGAACAATGCATATATTAATTGTGGGGGGGTTGCTTTTCGTGCAATTGTACATGCTTGGTGTTTTTGTTTAATTTTGGCTATGTGAAATTTTTTCGATTTTACATTTTCGGCATCTTAGACTTTAGTATTTGGGATTCTGTTGAACTGGTTAGACTCGAACAATTTGAATATGCTTTGATTGAGTTTTCGTACTATGTGAAATTTGTGCTAGTATAGCGAGTGAAAGCGAACATAGAACCGCACGTTTTAGAACGCCTACCCTACCTTGTGAGAATTTGTGCCTTTTGTTGTGATTATCTATTCACGAAACATCTTCTTTCTTCTTGTGTGATACTCACGTGTTTTTGAAATTATAGAACTTGTTTTGAACCACGTCAAATTACAAGAGTGTGTGCATGATCGAATATGATAAAGGCATTTAGGATTTAGCCACTTTACCAAATAAACCGTACCTTTACATTATCCCCTAGTTAGCCCACTTTGAGCTTTTTAATCCTCTTTTCTTGAACTACCCCGAATTTGAGCCCTTACCGTTTTATATATCTCCTCATTTTACCAGTCTAGAAAATAAGTCGAGCATGGAGATTGTTGTTGTTTGGGGACGAAAGTCAAGAAGATGATGTTGTTGAATAAGTGTGGGGGAAACTCGTAGAAAATACAAAGAGTACCAAAAAAAAAAAAAAAATTCAAAAAAGAAAAAAAAAAGAGAAAATAAAGAAAAATAAAAGGGATCGAGCAAGAAGTTCGATAACAAATGAATGATGATGAATCGAGCCCTCGAAAGAATGAAAACAAAGGTATTTGGGTCCTTATCGCCAAATATACCCAATTAGGTCTCTATGCTCGACGAAATTTTCGGACTTAGCCTATTTTTTTTTACCTTTCTTTTCACTCCTACTCCGAGCCTTAGCCCCATTACAACCCTTAATAAAGACCTTTTGATTCTTTTGTGCACATTCTCAAAGTAGTAGCGACGATGGTGTATAACCAAGCCTATGGGATAACATTAACACGTTGAGGTTTGAGCAAAACACTATACCCATACACGAGAGTTGGAGAGTTTATGAGAGAAAGTCGGCTAAAATCTTGTTTTTCTTGTTCAATTGAAATCGTTGTGCTAGCATCGAACTAATGTGGTATCGAGAATTTCGGTTAATTGCATGTTTCATCTTTTCAAGTTTGATTTGTTCTTTTGGTCACAACTCTATCTGTCTACTAGACCGAGTAATGTCATCTTGATCATTTTGCAGAGCTAACTTTTAAGCATTGCCCGAGGACGTACAATGGCATAAGTGTGGAGGTATTTGTTAGGTTGTGTTTTTTGCATGTTTTATATGTTCAAGATCGAGTTGTTTGCTACGATTATGCTCCTTATTTCGTGATATTATGATGATATTGAATTCTAGGTGATCATGTAAAGAAAGGAACAAAAATGAGATGAAAAGGGAGAAAAATGACAAGAACTGGAATTGGCATAAAAAGACAAGGCAGAAGACTTTGCAGAACTAAGCGTGCCGACGCTTAACCGTCAGAAAGCTTCTGCACAGAAATCCAGCATACGGGATTTTGGAAGAAAATCAGGAAATCCAATTTTCTGGTTAAGACTGAACGAATTTATGGGATTTATTCCCTTATTTTGTTGGGATTTATTCCCTTTTATTTGTTAGGATTTTATTTTCTTATTTCTAGATATTCCAAGTTTGTTTAATTTGTTATGTTTGTTAGAGCCCTAATTAGTTTTCTTCTTGGATTATGACTCTACTAGTTTAAATAAGTGGAATTTAATTCCACAAGACACCTTTGATTTTATTTTTGAATGCAAGTACATGTTTTTCCCTTTATTCTCCAGCTTTCGTTTTTTATCTTTCTGTCTACGTTTTTGATTATGAGTTGCTAAACTCACATTTCTAGTCGAGGATTCATCAAGTTTGATTCTTTTAATTTGTGAGATCGAATTGTGCTATAATTTCTCTGTTATTAGGTATTTACTTTTTCTCAGAACTTTGTTGATAATATATTTCAATAGATTATTTAGTCTGGCCAATTAATTAATCGTTGAAATCGTATTTAGCTAATTAGGACTAAATCCGTGACTAGTGAGCCCTAATTTCTGTAGCAGTTAGCGACGTTGATTATGAAAACGTTTTTGATTAGTCGCTATGGGAATTAGTAATCTGGTCTAAATAAACCGAGCTTATGCGTTTGTTGGCTAGAATTGGTGTCTTTCTAATACGTGCATGCTATCGATAGGCTAAATTCTAAGAGCTTATTTAGGGTTGTCTAATTGGTAAGAGAAGTAATCAAAGAGCTTGTTTTGGTTATCGACGACTTAAGGAAAGACTAGGTTATTAGAGCTTGTTAATAACTATAGCCAATTTATCTATAAAACAGTGACTTATCATTGCATCAGTGATCGAATTAATTGAAACAATACCTAGATAATCCGAAAACTAGAATTTCTAAAAAATCCAAATTTTGCCTTAGTTGTGTTTTTTTGAAATTGCGTTTTTGAATCTTGCGTTTTTAATTTCGTCTGTTAATTTAGTTAAAAATCTCAAAACCCCCCTTTTATCGATAGTAGTGATTTAGGAATTAAATTTTACACAATTCCCTGTGGATCGACCCTACTTATCGCTGATTACAAATCTTTTTAAAGTAGGATTTTATTTTTGTTGGATTCGACACCCACCACTGTGTATTCCAGCGTTTGGACGCGGGAGGCAGAAAAGTTTATGCTTCCCGCGTCTGAACGCTAATTTACACAGAGTATGGATTCCAAAAAACACAGTGTCCGAACGCTTTGTTTTTTTTGCGTCTGAACATAGAAGGTTTGAACTCGACTATTTTTTTAGAGAGAAATAAAAAACTCGAAATGAAAAACAAAAGAACGAAAAATAAAAGAACGAAAAATAAAATAAACATAAAGAATACGTTTGGGTTGCCTCCCAAAAAGCGTTTGTTTAACGTCTTTAGCTCGACGTTACCACGCTAATTTGCTTGGTCTGATCGAGCATCGCGAAGATTCGATGTAATAGCTTTTTCGATCGGTTCGCCCGCGATGTAATGTTTGAGTCTTTGCCCATTGACTTTGAAAATTTCCGTTCCTTCGCTCCAAATATCTACGGCTCCAAACGGATATGCTGTGTCGACTACGAATGATCCCGACCACCTCGATCCTAATTTGCCCGGAAACAGTTTCAGACGTGAATTGAATAATAAGACGAGATCACCCTTTTTAAATTCTCGTCTATGAATCTGTTTGTCATGCTACTTCTTCGCTCGTTCCTTGTAGATTCGTGCATTCTCATATACATCTAACCTTAACTCGTCAAGCTCGTGTAGTTGTAACATTCTTCGTTCACCGGCATCTTTCAGATCAAAGTTTAGAGCCTTAATGGCCCAATGTGCCTTTTGCTCGAGTTCTACCGGTAAATGGCAAGATTTGCCATAAATAAGACGAAAGGACGTCGTACCTATCGGGGTTTTGAAAGCGGTACGGTAAGCCCATAGGTTGTCGTCTAGCTTAAGAGATTAATTCTTTCTCGATTTCAAGACAGTCTTTTCGAGGATTACCTTGATCTCTCTATTTGAAACTTCTATTTGACCACTAGTTTGGGGATGATACGGCGTATCGACTTTATGTGTGACCCCATACTTGGTAAGTAGAGCTTCGAATTGGCGTTCCGTAAAATGTGAATCTCCGTAACTTATCACTGCCCGTGGAACACTGAATCTGGGAAAGATAACCTTTTTAAGTAATCGGATTACCACCCTCGAGTCATTTGTTGGTGAGGCAATTGCTTCAACCCACTTCGAAACGTAGTCTACCGCCACAAGTATAAACTTGTTGCCGCACGACGATGGGAATGGTCCCATAAAGTCGATTCTCCAAACATCAAAAATCTCAACTTCTAGGATGGTATTCATGGGCATCTCGTTACGCCTCGATATATTTTTCGTTCGTTTACAACTGTCACATGTACTTACAAAATCTTGCACGTCTTTGAACAAGGTAGGCCAATAAAATCCTGATTGAAAAATCTTCGCTACTGTCTTGGATTTACTAGCATGACCTCCGTATGATGAGCTATGATAGTGAGACATGACACTCATCATCTCGTCTTCTGGTATGCATCTCCTATAAACCCCGTCTACAAAATGCTTGAAAAGAAGGGGTTCATCCCAGTAATAATGCTTAAGATCAGCGAAAAATTTCTTATTCTGCTGATAACTAAAATCGGGTGGTAAGATCTTACATGCTAAATAATTAACGTAATCGGCATACCATGGTGCATCTACCTCAGTCACTAGGTAAAGATGATCGTCGGGAAATGAGTCATCTATTGGTAGTGTCTTACTCGATTCTTTGTATCAGCTACGGTATTTTTTATCCCCTTTTTATCCCTAATCTCAAGATCGAACTCTTGCAATAGTAGTATCCATCTAATAAGTCTCGATTTCGCGTCTTTTTTACTTAAAAGATACCTTATTGCAGAGTGTTCTATGTAGACTATGACCTTGTAGCCAACCAAATATGACCGGAATTTATCGAAGGCGAATACTACAGCTAGTAATTCTTTCTCGGTGGTAGCGTAATCCATTTGAGCCTCATCTAGTGTCCTACTAGCATAGTAGATGATATGCTTCTTTTTATCCTTTCTTTGGCCCAATACCGCTCCAACAGCAAAATCGCTGGCATCGCACATAATCTCGAATGGCAGATTTCAGTCTGGTGGTTGAACTATTGGTGCAGTAACCAATGCTTCTTTCAACCTGCAAAACGCATCAGAACAATAACTGTCAAAATCGAATGGGACGTCTTTTGCAAGTAACTGAGTTAAAGGCTTAATAATTTTAGAAAAATCTTTGATGAATCTCCGATAAAAACCGGCATGGCCCAGAAAACTCCTAATGTCTTTCACGCAGGTAGGTGGTGGCAACTTTTCGATCACTTCCAACTTTGCTCGATCAACTTCAATCCCTCGTTCAGATACGAGGTGCCCTAACACAATTCCTTCCCTAACCATAAAATGACATTTTTCCCAATTCAAAACCAGATTAACTTCTCCACATCTCTGCAACACTCGAGATAGATTAGACAAACAAATATCGAAAGTGGTACCATAAACAGAGAAGTCATCCATAAAAACTTCCATAATATTCTCAATTAAATCAGAAAAAATAGCCATCATGCAACGTTGAAAAGTAGCAGGCGCATTACACAAACCAAAAGGCATTCTCCTAAAAGCATAAGTGCCATAGGGGCATGTGAAAGTGGTTTTTTCTTGATCATTAGGATGGATAGGAATTTGGTAAAACCCCGAATAACCATCTAAATAGCAAAAATATGAATGGTTAGCTAACCTCTCAAGAACTTGATCAATAAAGGAAAGGGGAAAATGATCTTTTCGTGTAGCCGTGTTCAACTTTCTATAATCTATACACATTCTCTACCCGGTGACTATTCTAGTAGGGATTAATTCATCTTTTTCGTTCTTTACAACAGTCACTCCTCCTTTCTTAGGGACTACTTGTATCGGACTTACCCACTTACTATCAGAAATATGATAAATAATTCTAGCATCTAACAACTTTAAAACCTCTTTTTTCACTACATCCTGCATAGTAGGGTTTAACCTACGTTGGTGCTCCATAGAAGGTTTAAAGTCATCCTCCATCAAAATTTTGTGCATGCAAAACGATGGATTAATCCCTTTTAGATCATCTATAGTATAACCTATGACTTTTTGATGTGACCTAAGGACTCTAAGCAATTTATCGATTTCTTCCTTACTCAAATAAGCATTCAGATCACATGATACCTAGAATTGGGTCCAAGAAATTCATACCTTAGTGTCGAGGGAAGTGGTTTTAATTCTACCTTGGGTATTGAGTTAGCTTCTTTGCTTTCGTTGGAATTCTTGCTCAACTCCTTTACTCCAATAGCATTGATTGTAACCGATGGATTTCCCTCGAGAAGACGAGCAATATCTGCAATAGCCTCGTCTTTATCTCCCGTCGAACCGTTATTCACCAGGCAAGCTTCTAATGGATCACTGCAGTGGTGTTTCATAAGCTTGTCTTGAATTAGCCGGTCCACCTGATCAATTCTACAACAAGAATTTTCAAGAGAAAGGTAAGTAACAGATTTAGCTAAATTAAATTCAACCTTCTCATCTCCAACTTACAATGATAGTCTTCCGTTCTTAACATCTATAATAGCCCCGGCTGTGGCTAAGAAAGGCCTACCAAGAATGATGGGGATTTGAGAATCTTCCTCCATCTCTAAAACAACGAAATCAGCAGGAATAAAAAATTTTCCTACTTTAATGGGTACATCCTCCAACGTACCTACCGAATACTTCTCAGATCTATCAGCTAATTGCAGAGTAATCATGGTAGGTTTTAACTCGCCCATTTCTAATTTACATGAAACAGAAAGCGGCATAAGGCTAACGCTAGCACCAAGATCACACAATGCATGATTAAAACTTACGTTACCTATTACGCATGGAATCGAAAAACTACCGGGGTCTTCAAGCTTTGGAGGTAATTTATTTTGAATTAGTGCGCTACACTCTTCAGTTAAAGCCATGATTTCATAATCCTCTAGCTTCCGTTTGTTAGAAAGAATTTCCTTTAAAAGTTTAGCATATGAAGGCATTTGTGCAAGTGCATCAGTGAATGGAACATTAATATAAAGCTTTTTCAAAACTTCTAAAAATTTTCCAAACTGTTTATCTAATTTTGCCTTAGCTAATCTTTGAGGGAAAGGTACGGGTGGTTCATATGGTGGTGGAGGTACATAGATTGGCTCTTTTTCGCTTTCCTCATTCGTTTTGTCTTTAGAGCTGTCGGGATTAGACGTTTTTGTCTTTTCAATCTTATCAGTTAACTCTGTCTCACTCAACTCAGTAGGCATCTTAGGACCTTCATAATACTTTCCACTCTTTAAAGTAATTGCCTTACAATGTTCCTGTGGGTTTGTTTCGGGTTGACCGGGAAAAGAACCAGAAGTCCTATTCGAGTTGCTAGCCTGTTGTGCAATTTGAGTTTCTAGCATTTTGTTATGAGTTGCTAAAGAATCGACCTTAGTTGCTAGTTGCTTAATTGCATCATTTACTACCTCGTTTGCTTAGTCTGGGCTAGTACGAAACTCTCAAGAAGGGATTCTAGGTTCGATTTCTGTGGTGGAACAGAATATAAGGCTTTTGTTGGAATCCAGGTGGTTGCTTAAAGTTAGGATATATGGCTGCATTTTGGTTTGGCTTGTACGAAAAATTAGGGTGATTCCTCCAACCAGAATTAAAAGTATTTGAAAACGGGTCGTTCTTTGGTTGAAGTTATTCACAAAGTTGGCTTGTTCCATAGAAGGATCGTTAGGTACACTAGCTAGTTGGCACTCTAATGCAACATGACCAACCGTACCACATATTTCGCACATAGGGGATGGGGTATTAACAGAATTGACATGCATATTCATAGAATCTAATTTCTTAGATATGACTTCTACTTGTGCAGAAAGTAGAGTAATAGCGTCAAGATCGTACTTACCTGGTGTCTTCTGTGGAATCGATCTTTCGCTTGACCATTGGTAATGGTTCAGTGCCATATCCTCAATTAGATCATTGGCTTCGTCAATACCTTTATTCATCAGAGCTCCTCCTGCTGCTGCATCGACTGACATTCTCGTGTTATATATCAATCCATTATAGAATGTATGGACGATGAGCCACTTTTCCAGCTCATGGTGTGGGCACAATCGGAGAAGATCCTTGAATCGCTCCCAAGCTTCATATAGCGATTCACCGTCTCGCTGAGCAAAAGTCGTGATTTGGTTCCTCAGTTGTGCAGTCTTGCTCGGGGGAAAGTACTTTGTTAGGAAATATTGCATAAGTTGATCCCACTTTCTGATGGAACCCGATGGTAAAGAATGTAGCCAAGCTCTCGCCTTGTCTCTCAGTGAAAACGAGAACAATCTCAGCCTAATAGCATCTTGTGAGACCCCGTTCATCTTTAGAGTGTCACAGTACTCTAAAAACATGGACAGATGGAGGTTTTGTTCTTCAGTAGGTACACCACCAAACTGATTCTGTTGAACCATTTGCAGAAGGGATGGCTTGAGCTCAAAGTTGTTAGCCTCTACAGTAGGCCTAGTGATGTTAGAGTGAAGTGTCTGCACATTAGGTGCTGCAAAATCCTTCAGACATCTTGCATTCGCGTTTGCGTTCCCATTTGCATTCACGTTAACGTTTGCATTAGCGTTCATGTTTGAATTTTCTTCAGCCATTGCTGCTTGTTTTAGTTGAGCTCGTTTCATTCTTTGTAACTTTCTCCTTGCGCGAGAAGTCCTTTCGATTTCTGGATCTAGCTCGATAGGAAAATTGATGCTACTTTGCATACAAGAGAAAGACAGAAATCCTGAAATAAAACGAAAAACAGAAATTAAAAATTAAAAACAAAATGGCTTAGTCTCACTAAAATCTGATAAAAATTAATATTAATTATTCTAGTCCTCGGCAATGGCGCCAAAAACTTGATGTATTTATTACCGCAAGCGCACGGTTTCGGTGTAGTACAAAAGATATCGTTCCCACGAGGACCGAATAGTCAGTCACTAGTCTATCAATTATCAGTA
The DNA here is from genome assembly GCA_963669365.1 of Verbascum thapsus. Taxonomy (NCBI): domain Eukaryota; kingdom Viridiplantae; phylum Streptophyta; class Magnoliopsida; order Lamiales; family Scrophulariaceae; genus Verbascum; species Verbascum thapsus. The sequence goes on from OY770108.1 coordinate 9,237,859, forward strand.
ATCTAAGCCTAATGAAAATATGAGATAAGTTGTAAAGAAAACTAAACAGAATGCAAGAAAACTGGTTTGGATTAAAAATGATTAAGAATTCCAGAATCAAGGTTTACCACGACATACATTATCAACTCAATAATATTACCAATTCAGCTACGACCGCTACTTATGAAGGAAACTATCAAATTAAACTCATTATCTTCTGTCGAAGAATAATAATTTACCTAAGTTAATTAATTCCCTACTTTCGTGACAATTAGCCTGACCGGAATTTTGAAATTTGTACACCTGATAGGCGCGAAAAAACACATGAATTCTCCTTATTCTCATGCATGTGCTACTAACACCTCAACAAGGACAAAAATTATCTATTTTGGTAAACTAAAGTGCATCGCTTTGTCCTATTTCAGATGTCAAAACGGAATCTAATCTTCAACGATAGGAAAAAACTCGTGGTGTTATTAATTTTGGTTATTCAATTTAAATTATTATTTTTTGTATAACAATTCAATAAAAAGTTTTCAATCATCGGATCATAGAAATGCAATTAGTTTTATATATTTAATAATTGGAACGTCAAGCAATTACAAGAGAACCAGCAACCAACATATCTGAATAGTTCATTTAGATCTAATATTCAAACACCAAAAGTCTATTGAAATTCTCAATTATATGGAACCAACTTTAATCACTTAAAAAATGTATAAAAAACAAAGAACAAAAGAAAAGTGCAAGATTTATGCATAAATGCAAAAATTCACACAATACAATCAGAAATTACATGTAAATTGAACACCGCACTGATTTATCTAGAACTCTAATTTCGCTTAGTTGTCAGGACATCATGAAATCATTTCTTAAGTGAATCGTGATTTTCATATAGATTTATACAGTTATCAACCATCAGAGGAGTAAAATGCACAAAAATAAACATCCATGGAGATATTTGTAAATTTTACCTCCTTTATAAGTAAATGTGGTTCTCTGAGGCACCGATTGATGAATTTTCCACTAAAAGAACTTAATTTAAAATTTTTTCAGCTTATTCAAGAATTCAATTCAATAGAATTCGTACAAAGAAAAATGGCTTTGGCGAAACCACAAACAAAATTCTCAGAACTTTGCTGGAAAATTGAAGAAAATAAATTTAGAGTGAACTATATGAGAAAGAACACAAGCCGAGGTTCTTGTATTTAAGGTTGCAGCAACCCACCTTTTTTCAATACAGTTTGGAGTCTTTTGGAGTTACCAACCTAACCATGCTTAACTTTTAACCCTGGTTACTTATGAAGTTATATAAATTTGGTTTGTGTAATTTACCGCTGATTTTACAGGTCATCAAATTTAATAGATTTTCCTCATCCTCCTTACACAATGTTTGAATTTCTTTATCATTTTATTTTTGACTTCTTTAATTTCCATACTAATTGTTTTTTCTATTATGTTTAGAAGAATTAATGACCAAAATTGATATTTTTCAGATTTAAATTATTAATGAAATTATATGAGATTATTCAATCTTATCTATTTTACAAAAAAGTTACAATTGTTATCCAAATAGGCTCTTCTCTATTTGTTTTTCACATTTTTTCATTTAATGAATGTTCTTTAATATTAATTTGAATTCCTGAATTTTCTTATTGGCAGTACACAGATAGTATGACAACAATATCCTGTGTTTCATATTCAAGATCCTTAAAATCTGAGTAACTATGAAGGAAAATTGCATTAAATATACAAATATATATCTGAAGAATGTTTCACCAATTTTTCATGTCGTGGGGTCCACACAGCACGTCATGGCTGTCATCATCTGAGGGTCGAGTTTCTACCACCAGGCATTTTCTCATCATAGAAAAAATTTCTAGTCATCTGTAAATATTGTATAGTTTTATTATTAGAAAAAAACACTTAGTATATCCATACATTTTGTATACTAGTAAAATATACGTGTGTTGCACGTGAAATATATTATTTATGAAATTATAGTATTTAGTATAATCTTATATGATATGGAAACATGTTTTCTTTTGATTTTGGTATCATTTTAAATAAAATTGGTTTAAAATATAATGAATGTGTTTAATAGAATTAAAATTATATTGATACAACAGATAAAGAATATGAAGATGCAAGAAAGGATAAAAATTAAAACCATACTAAAATATTATAATGGATAAAATGGGTTAAAAAACTAATATCATGAAACATAAAAGAATATACTTTAAATTTCATAATAGTTTAAAACAAAGTTGATTAAATTTTCAATTATAGGTTTAGTTATAGATCCACCATTAACTTGTTATTTTATTTGGATGAGAATAGACTTCTTTTAATAATTGTTTGTAGAGTTTACTTGATATTTAGGTCAAGATTAATTTTGATTTTCCTTGTAAATTATGATAGGAAGATTATTATGTTAAAATGATTTTAAAAATATCGTTATCTAAATTAAAGTGATAAATAATGAACAATGATATATTCCTAAATTAAAGAAATAAAGTAAATTCAACTTTACACACTTTAATGTAATAACATTCCATCCCATTATACTCTCAATTGCGTCATCTTGTACTTTAGAAAATTATCAAATTATTATTAGTTTTGATATATTCATCAATCTCATCAAGAAACCCCATAGTACTCTTATAAATACTAAAGTAACGTACTTAAACTTTGAAAGTTAAATATAATGTATAGCATGAAAATTAAGCAATAATTTCTTTAAATCCTAAAGCTAAAACATTTCAATTTTCTAAATTCTGAAATATTATTTTTTTAATAAGGAAAAATATATAAAGAATTCCATGTCTTTCTTTTTTAAATAAATTTTTTTATATATGACCCTTTTTTAAATTAAAAACATTAGCTTATATCGGCTTTTATACAAATCCTTATTGATATATACCGAATCAACATGAATCTTAGATATGTTGATAAGTAAATTTATATATATATATATATATAATTATATATAAAAATATTATTATTAAAAATTAGTGATGTTACATTATTAAATCTGTGAATAATAGCTTATGTAATTAAAGCAATAGTGTCATTTGAAATATTATAAACCATAATTCAAACATCTCAAGAATAAACAAGTGTTTACTACATTTCTTTAAACCAATTCATTCCCTCATTTTAATATGCCATCTACCTGACACATGACTATTTTTGATGAAATTCTAATTTGCCAATGGCACTCGCACCAACCCCATCAGTCAAATAAGATAAAAAAGTAGTCTAGTTTTATTCTTGTCATCCTACATTTATTGGGTCAAGTTAAAACGGTAACCTGATATCGATTTGCTGAAATTGTTACATGAATTTAATGGTTCATTTAGATGGAAAGGTTTGGATCAAGAAATTCTCAAATCCTCATTTTTAATGTACTCTTATTGTTCGACCAAAAATGTAAATACATCAATCTCATATATATCTTTGGACCAAAAGGATTTGAAGCCAGATTCTTATGGATTTCAAATCCGCTCGTTACCCCGTCATTTCAATTTTTCTATTTAAAAAATGAAAAATTATCCTCAAAATTTTCTCTCTAAAAAGTCTCTTTTAAAAAATATATTTATATTTCTAAAACATCTCTCAAACAAAACCTCACACGAAAATCTCTTTCCCTCTCCTTAAATAATCGCTCCACCTCTCTCAAAAATCTTTCCTTAAAAAAATAAATTTCAGAATTATCTCACGATCCTCTATCAAAATTTCTTTATTTCTCTCTAAAATATCTCTCACACAAGAATGTATTTCTCTCCAAAAAATATCTCTACATCTATGTCTCAGAAATCTCTCTTCCTCTCATTCTCCCTCTCTCGAACAAAATCAATATCTCCCCCTGTAAAATTTTGTTGACAAAATCTTTATAATAAAACGATTTGTCTCTCGCGCCCTCTTTGTAAATAATCTATCAATTTCTACATTTGAAAAAATATTCCACAAAATTTCCTAACTCTATCAGAAGTCATTCCCCTCAATATATATATCAAAAATCTGTCCTGTATCTCTCAAAAATCTTGTGTCCACAGTTAATTAGTGTCCATTTTACGCATACTTTTAATCTGTTGTATTTTGTTTTAAGTTTGTTGTTTACGTATTTAGTACTAGTCTTGAATTGGTTTGGGATGATGAGAAGAAGAAGCAAAATGGGGTAAAAATGCAGAGTTTTGAAGAGAAATGAGAACAGTTAGAAAAATCAAAAACATACTACAAATCAAATTCAGAGGTGGACACACTCAATTTTTGTAGAGATTCTATTGACTGAGGGTTGACCAGCGAAAATCGAGGTCTTGGAGCTAAATTCATGATATTTTTGTGACCATCTCTGTTTTAAATTATTTTTAGTTGGTTGGGATTTTTATTCGATTTTAAAAGACATTTGTTATAATGAACACTGAAACATCATTGCATCAAGAATCCAATATATGAATCAATAACCATGTCTAATTTATTTAAGAACACTGAAACATCGTTGCATCAAGAATCCAATATGTCAATCAATACCGAGATAATTTCTTGGGCTAGAAAATCTCAAACTATTGAGTTCCTCTAATTGTCAAATGATACGAACCTTCTCGATGATGAGTTGGTTCACGCGGAATTTTCCCAAGAACGAATTGTTGTTGATGAGATGAACGGATTTCCTCAACCCAAAATTCTATAGTAACAACGAACCTCGGTATAGATGACCTCGACCCGATGTAATCTATGAACTCGAACGTCGGAAAGAAGTTATGAAGACGCCACAAACGGTATGGATTTCCGTTTGATAAGTCGGGATGAACGCCACGGAGAATTCTCCGATAAGTTCGATAAAGTTCTTAACGAACGAGAGAGATTAAACTCACGAATTTTTAATGAAAATTGATGTGTTTATTAATGATAAAACGTGGGCTATATATAGCCTAAAACAAGAGTCTTGATTTGGTAAGAATCCTTATAGAAAAAGGATATCTTTTCCAAATCTAGTTTCCTACTAAAAAAGACTTCTTAACTAAATAAACTTCTAAAACAAAAGGAAACCTAATAAAAAGGAAATAACTAGAATAAAACTTACTAACTAAGTAGAATTCTAAATCAAAAAGGAAACATAATAATAAGGAAATATAATTTCGAATTTAAGGATAAATTCGAAATTCTTCATCTTCATTTTTGGCAACTTGTATCATGTTGGATCTTCTAGAATGCATAATAAATTGATAGCCCTTATTTCTATTTTTCCAACTTCATCAATGGGCCTCAATGTATTTGATTGAGCCCATACTTCTTGGATTAGCCCATTTAACACTTCATTAAATTTCTTAGCTCTTGATCTTGTAATGGGCCCAATTGGCACTTGGACTTGATCTTCTAGACTCGAATTATATGATCCTTGAGCCGCATCATTCCCCTCCTCTTGAAAAGGATTTGACCTCAAATCCAAAGTGTCACCTACATCAAACGGGCTTAGGTCAGTAACATTAAAAGTAGCGCTCACATTATACTCACCGGGTAAATCCAACTTATAAGCATTGTCATTGATGCGCTCTAGAACTTGGAAAGGCCCATCGCCTCGTGGAAGTAATTTAGAACGACGTTGTGTTGGAAATCGTTCTTTACGCATATGCAACCAAACTCAATCTCCGGGTTCAAACACGAGTTTGCGACGTCCTTTGTTAGCTTGTTTGGCGTATTGCTCCGTACGTCGCTCAATGTTAAGTCTTGCTTGTTCATGAATCATCTTGACAAATTCAGCCTTCTTTCTACCATCTAAATTAACTTGCTCACTCAAAGGTAAAGGAGTTAAATCTAACGGAGTTAAAGGATTAAAACCATAAACAATTTCAAAAGGAGAAAACTTAGTAGCAGAATGAACAGATCGATTATAAGCAAACTCAACATGCGGTAAACACTCTTCCCATGATTTAACGTTCTTTTTAATAATAGCCCTTAATAATGTTGACAACGTTCGATTGACCACTTCAGTTTGACCATCAGTTTGTGGATGACAAGTAGTAGAAAACAAAAGCTTAGTACCTAACTTACACCATAAAGTCTTCCAGAAATAACTCAAAAACTTCGCATCACGATCAGACACAATTGTTCTAGGCATACCATGTAATCTCACAATCTCTTTAAAGAACAAGTTAGCAACATGCGATGCATCATCCGTTTTGTGACATGGAATAAAATGTGCCATTTTTGAAAACCTATCCACAACCACAAAAATAGAATCTCTACCATTTTTACTTCTAGGCAAACCAAGTACGAAATCCATAGAAATATCAACCCAAGGTGCATGAGGAATAGGTAAAGGTGTATAAAGACCATTAGGTTGGACTCGAGATTTTGCTTGCCTACAAGTAACACATCTATCACAAATTCGCTCAACATCACGTTTCATATGTGGCCAATAAAAGTGCTCTTGCAGAGTAACTAAAGTTTTAGTGACACCAAAATGCCCCATTAAGCCCCCACCATGAGACTCACGAACTAATAACTCACGTAATGAACAAATAGGAATGCACAACTTATTTTCGCGAAAAAGAAAATCATCATGCCTAAAATACTTCCCACTCGCCGATTTGTCACATGCTTTGTAGACCTCACCAAAATCTCTATCATTATCATACAAAGTCTTAACAAGCTCAAAACCAAGTAATTTCGCATCAAGTGTAGAAAGTAGTGCATACCTTCGAGATAGGGCATCAGCCACCACATTTTCTTTACCTTGCTTGTATCGAATGACGTAAGGAAACGTCTCAATAAATTCCATCCAACGAGCATGCCGTTTGTTCAGTTTGTGCTGCCCCTTCAAGTGCTTCAAGGATTCATGATCGGTATGAATGATGAATTCTTTAGTCCATAAGTAGTGTTGCCAAGTTTCCAATGCTCGAACCAACGCATATAATTCCTTGTCATAAGTTGGATAATTCAACGTGGCGCCATTGAGTTTTTCGCTGAAATATGCAATTGGTTTTCCTTCTTGCATAAGGACTGCGCCAATACCTACACCAGAAGCATCACATTGAATTTCAAAAGATTTCGCAAAATTAGGTAAAGATAAGAGTGGAGCGTTTGTAAGCTTATGTTTGAGATTTTGAAAGGCGTTCTCTTGTTCATCGCCCCAACGAAAACCAACACTTTTTTTGATGACTTCAGTGAGTGGTGCTGCTATGCTACTAAAATTAGGCACAAATCTTCGATAGAAGCTAGCTAGTCCATGGAAACTTCGAACGTCACCTACGCTCGAAGGACTTGGCCATTCCTTTATTGCACGCACTTTTTCCTCGTCAACCTGTATACCCTGCGCACTAACAACAAATCCAAGAAAGACAAGCTTATCTGTGCAAAAAGTACACTTCTTGACATTGGCAAACAATTTTTCTTTTCTAAGAACATCCAATACCGACCTTAAGTGTGAAACATGCTCATCCAAGTGTTTGCTATAAATAAGTATATCATCAAAATAAACGACAACAAATCTACCTAAGAATGCACGCAAAACATGATTCATAAGTCGCATAAAAGTACTAGGAGCGTTAGGCAATCTAAAAGGCATAACCAACCACTCATACAATCCATGTTTTGTTTTAAAAGCAGCCTTCCATTCATCACCCTCTTTCATCCTAATTTGATGATATCCACTTTTTAGATCTATCTTAGAAAATACACATGAACCATGCAACTCATCTAACATGTCATCTAACCTAGGAATTGGGTGGCGATACTTTACCGTGATGTTATTGATGGCTCGACAATCAACGCACATTCGTGAAGTACCATCCTTCTTTGGAACAAGTAGAACTGGAACGGCACATGGACTCATACTTTCCCGCACATGTCCCTTCGCCATTAACTCACTCACTTGCCGTTGAATCTCCTTTGTCTCCTCGGGATTACTTCGATATGCGGGACGGTTCGGGATCGTAGCGCCTGGCACAAAATCAATTTGGTGTTCAATTCCACGAATTGGTGGCAAGCCATGTGGTGTCTCCTCGGGAAAAACATCCTCGAACTCCTGCAAAAGAAATTTAATAGAATTAGGCAAGGAAGAAAGATCGTTAGTGGTTAAAAGGGCCTCCTTATACATAAGTATGATCATTGGTTGTTTTGTAAATAAAGCTTGCTTGACCTCACTATTCCTCGCAAAGTAACCCTCGATTTTTCTCTCAATTTTTACCTCATTGGCCACTTTGTTTTTTTCGGCCTCACTCGTTTTTTCCCGCTCGTGTTTAGTTTTCCTCTCTTGCTCTCGTTTTTGCTCACTCTCTTTTCTTTGTTCACTCTCTTTTTGTAGTACAACTTGATCCTCATAGACTTGTTTACGAGTTAATGGTACAAGCGTAATGGTGCGCTGATTTAGTTCAAAAGAATACTTATTGGTGAAACCATCATGCTTCACTCGTCGATCAAATTGCCACGGTCTTCCTAGTAACAAATGTCCAGCTTGCATTGGCACAACATCACACAACACTTCATCTTCATACTTACCGATGCGGAATGCAACTAACACTTGTTTTGTAACCCGTGTCTCACCACTATCATTCAGCCATTGTAATTTATATGGCCTCGGATGTCTCAAAATAGATAACCCCAATTTTTCCACCATCGATGTACTAGCAACGTTAGTGCAGCTACCCCCATCAATAATTACACTACATACCTTATCCTTGACGTAGCACCTCGTGTGGAAAATATTCTCCCGCTGCTCATCCTCGACAACTTGTGTATGTAGGCTCAAAGCTCTCCTAGCAACAAGTGTTAGTGCATCGGGAGCTAGATATTCCCCCTCTGAATCTTCCTCTAATGCTGGCATGTCATCTTGGTCGGATTCCTCATCATCACTCACGATCTCGCCATTGTCTCGCACAACCATGACCCTCTTGTTTGGGCATTGGCTGGCTATGTGACCCCTACCTTGACATTTAAAACATTTAATATCACGGGTGCGAGTATCAGTTGTACCTGCGTTTTCATGGATGGGAGTTTCTTGCTTTCGCTCAACTCTTGATTTTAATGGGGCTTGGACTTCTTCTTTCTTCCATTGGTTGGGTTTCCAAGCGGGTGGATTTGGCCCTTGCCGGTTTGATTTCCACGTTGTTGGATTAGAACGATTGCTACCCCTCCTCTTGAGTTGATTTTCTACCTTTATTGCCATATGAACCATATCATCCAACTCCACGTAGTGATGTAACTCGACTATATTTTGAATCTCATGATTTAGTCCTGCCAAGAATCTAGCCATCGTAGCCTCACGATCCTCATGTATGTCCGCTCGAATCATGGCTACCTCCATCTCCTTGTAATACTCATCTACACTCCGATTTCCTTGGTGAAGACTTTGCAGTTTGTTATATAGATCCCTATAGTAATAGCTTGGAACAAATCGTTTTCGCATGACCCTCTTCATCTCTTCCCATGTCTGTATTGGTGGTTCCCTATTCCTTCTCCTTCCGATCACTACCTGATCCCACCATGTAAGAGCATAGTCTGAGAATTCTACGGCTGCTAATTTGACCTTCTTAAGCTCCGAATAATTATGACAATCAAATACTAGCTCCACCTTCTTTTCCCATTCTAGATATATCTCCGGCTCGTTTCTCCCATGAAAAGATGGTATCTGTACCTTAATACTACCTAAGTTATTATCTCCTCTATCTCTTCCGAACCTCCTATTCCCTATCACAGAGTTGAGATCATCATCATCTTCAAAACCAACCCCGTTAAATTCATCCTCATGGACCCCCACTCCCCTTTGTGGTACCCGAGTTCTTCTATTCGCATGCTCAAAATTCCGATCTATCCGCTGATCCATCTGCTCCCGATATTGTTCCATCTCTGTTCTCATCAGCCTCCTCATCTCTACTATTAAATCGTCGAACATAAATTTGGTATCTGCACCTCGTGCATTACCTTCTGTGGAGTTTTCGTTAGACATATTGTATTTTCCTGCACAAGAAAACAAAAGAGAAAATAATATGATGTTATTAAAGACAAATCTCACAATATAGGTATTTAGGCTTTTTCTGGGATCCCTCTATTGTACTCACAACTCTCTTGCCTTTTTCCCACTCAATATTTCTCTCGGTTCGTCTTGAACTTCTCCGAACTCGTAATCCCGAATCTAAATTTCGATTTTTTTTTTTTTTTGGATTTTTTTTTTTTTTCGGATTTAGGGTTTAGGGGTGGGCTATTACGAACCCAACGAAGTAAACCAAAACTAACGAAACGATAATTTATTATTTTTTTTTTTTTTGGAACGGCACGAACTAAACGGAAAGAAAAGAAATCAGAATTCTGAATAAGAACAAAAAAAATACGAATGATTGAAAAAAAACAGGAACAAGGTTGAGTTTTGAATTCATAAACGGCAACCTTGGCTCTGGTGCCAGATGATACGAACCTTCTCGATGATGAGTTGGTTCACGCGGAATTTCCCCAAGAACGAATTGTTGTTGATGAGATGAACGGATTTCCTCAACCCAAAATTCTATAGTAACAACGAACCTCGGTATAGATGACCTCGACCCGATGTAATCTATGAACTCGAACGTCGGAAAGAAGTTATGAAGACGCCACAAACGGTATGGATTTCCGTTTGATAAGTCGGGATGAACGCCACGGAGAATTCTCCGATAAGTTCGATAAAGTTCTTAACGAACGAGAGAGATTAAACTCACGAATTTTTAATGAAAATTGATGTGTTTATTAATGATAAAACGTGGGCTATATATAGCCTAAAACAAGAGTCTTGATTTGGTAAGAATCCTTATAGAAAAAGGATATCTTTTCCAAATCTAGTTTCCTACTAAAAAAGACTTCTTAACTAAATAAACTTCTAAAACAAAAGGAAACCTAATAAAAAGGAAATAACTAGAATAAAACTTACTAACTAAGTAGAATTCTAAATCAAAAAGGAAACATAATAATAAGGAAATATAATTTCGAATTTAAGGATAAATTCGAAATTCTTCATCTTCATTTTTGGCAACTTGTATCATGTTGGATCTTCTAGAATGCATAATAAATTGATAGCCCTTATTTCTATTTTTCCAACTTCATCAATGGGCCTCAATGTATTTGATTGAGCCCATACTTCTTGGATTAGCCCATTTAACACTTCATTAAATTTCTTAGCTCTTGATCTTGTAATGGGCCCAATTGGCACTTGGACTTGATCTTCTAGACTCGAATTATGTGATCCTTGAGCCGCATCATCAAATAATTGCAATTTTCCGAATTTAAATATTTTTACTTAATTTTAGTTTAATCACTTTTGAAAACCTCCTTTACTTTATTATTCGCATTTTTAGAAATTAATTGAACAAATCCCTGACGATCAACCAAACTCATCACTATTCACAAATTTATTCGAGTAAGATTCTTATTTTCGTTGGATAAGATACACATCGTCCACTCTCTCAAAAATCTCTATTTCCCCTCTTTCAAAAATCTCTTCCTCTCTCTGAAAAATCACTCTAGTGAAAATCATCCTCTAAAAAATCTCTATCATAATTTATAATTTATTATGTGGATTTCAAAATCATTCAATTTAAATCCTTAGCCAAATCCAAATCATTCATTTTAATGGGAACCAAATTGGAGCTGAATTGAAAAGCATTTGAACGCCAATGAGACCCGAATTTTAAAGCTTTATTTCTCACTATATATCGAAAAAGGGTTCCTAAAGACTTTGTGAAATAATCAATAAGAGTAAAATCGAATACTATAATCCATGGAAATGGAAAATATGACAACTTCGGATTACTGGAGACACAGCCTGGATTTATTTATAGGCTAAGTTTTATTTTCTGCAGTAGAATGCATACAATCAGCTATATTTGCAGCCTTTTTGTAAAAATGCATACAATCAGCTACACTCAGAAAGATTTCCACAAACAAGAACTACTTGAAACATTCACTGCTGAAATGTGCTAAACAAAGACTACTTAGTTCACTTGAAAAGAAGGATGCGTCAAAAGTCTGAATTTTGTACTAAGTAACAATATAGTTGAATTTACAAAAATTTAAAAAAAGTGAGGTCTTTTTGAAGCAGCTTCAGCAGGGTTTGAGCCTGAGCCTGAGGCATGCACACTTGTAAACACACCTTGTTGCTGATGCTGCTGTGGGTAAGGCGAAAGGCGTATTCTTGGACGTCTAGCATCTGGAGTGGGAACCTCTGTTGCCAAAAATGGCTGCCGACATTCAATACACAGAAGATTTTTGTTGAGGTAAATCTTTTGGTATTCAAATTGAATCCTGCATCTGTGGCAGCACGTCCATAATGTCTGTGGATGAGTGTGATTCTGATTATACTCAGTTTGTGAGGTGTTTTCATAACGAGGGCTTGGCTGCTGATTACTAAAAGGAAAATATTGATTCTGACGAGTATAACTTGGATCCCTCATTTGTTCCGGCGAAAAACTGTAATTTTGACTGTTGGTTGGAACGTGAGTAGTTGAAGTTGATGAGTTGAAGCTGTTATTGGAATTCAGATTTGAAGTTTCTTGTGTATTGAGCTTCAAATCATATGCGTATTTTTTATCCTTGTCAGAAAGGACGCTCCACGCTTCTGATAGGAGCTTGAAGGCTCCATCAGCTCCAATTGATTTGTTTTTATCCGGATGAAGAGCCAAAGCCCTTCTCTTATACTGCTTCCTCAGCACCTCTTCACTACAACAAGGATCCACTCCTAAAATCCCATAATAATTATTTTCTCTGTTTATTTTGTTGTCATGGCAAATATGAACATCAATCACCTCAATGAACTGAGACAATCCATCAAGATTAGGGAACATGTTTTGAGCCTTTAAAGCAAAATTCTTTGCTCCTCTAATGTCTCCCTCCAGTAACTTGTTCTCGGCTATTCCTTTAGCCCTGATAGCATCGTCTTTATTGCATTCCATTTCTAGATAAATTTCTTTCCACTCTGCCAACCTACAAAACCAAAAGATTTGCGTTTAAGATAAGAAATATACCCTATGTTAATGTCATCACTCATTGGCTGCATCTGTTTCAGAGATCAATAGAAATGGCCTAAGCCATGAATATTGTTTCATTCATTGTGTAGAAACAACTAAACAACACCGTACTATTCGGGGATAAGGTGGCACTTTAAAGTTTAAACGGACAAACGATGTGTTGCTGAAATTATGATGGAGTAACTGTAATACCGAAATTACGAAGGAATAACGGTAATACACAAACAATAATGAAAAAATCGTGTTACCAAATATACAACTGAATAACGATATTACTAGAATTTTGAAATTTGTACACCTTATAGGCGCGAAAAAACACATGAATTCTCCTTATTCTCCTGCATGTGCTACTAACACCTCAACAACGACAAAAAATATCTTTTTTGGTAAACTAAAGTGCATCGCTTTGTCCTATTTCAGATGACAAAACGGAATCTAATCTTCAACGATAGGGAAAAACTCGTGGTGTTATTAATTTTGGTTATTCAATTTAAATTATTATTTTTTGTATAACAATTCAATAAAAAGTTTTCAATCATCGGATCATACAAATGCAATTAGTTTTATATTTTTAATAATTGGAATGTCAAGCAATTACAAGAGGACCAGCAACCAACAGATCTGAATAGTTCATTTAGATTTAATATTCAAACACCAAAAGTCTATTGAAATTCTCAATCATATGGAACCAACTTTAATCACTTAAAAAATGTATAAAAAACAAAGAACAAAAGAAAAGTGCAAGATTTATGCATAAATGCAAAAATTCACACAATACCATCAGAAATTACATGTAAATTGAACACCGCACTGATTTATCTAGAACTCTAATTTCGCTTAGTTGTCAGGACATCATGAAATCATTTCTTAAGTGAATCGTGATTTTCATACAGATTAATACAGTTATCAACCATCAAAGGAGTAAAATGCACACAAATAAACATCCATGGAGAGATTTATAAGTTTTACCTCCTTTATGAGTAAATGTGGTTCTCTGAGGCACCGATTGATGAATTTTCCACTAAAAGAACTTAATTTAAATTTTTTTCAGTTTATTCAAGAATTCAAATCAATAGAATTCGTACAAAGCAAAATGGCTTTGGCGAAACCACAAACAAAATTCTCAGAACTTTGCTGGAAAATTGAAGAAAATAAATTTAGAGTGAACTATATGAGAAAGAACACCAGCCGAGGTTCTTGTATTTAAGGTTGCAGCAACCCACCTTTTTTCAATAGAGTTTGGAGTCTTTTGGAGTTACCAACCTAACCATGCTTAACTTTTAACCCTGGTGACTTATGAAGTTATATAAATTTGGTTTGTGTAATTTACCGCTGATTTTACAGGTCATCACATTTAATAGATTCTCCTCATCCTCCTTACACAATGTTTGAATTTCTTTATCATTTTATGTTTGATTTCTTTAATTTCCATACTAATTGTTTTTTCTATTATGTTTAGAAGACTTAGTGACCAAAATTGATTTTTTTCAGATTTAAATTATTAATGAAATTATGTGAGATTATTCAATCTTAACTATTATACAAAAAAGTTACAATTGTTATCCAAATAGGCTCTTCTCCTTTTGTTTTTCACATTTTTTCATTTAATGAATGTTCTTTAATATTAATTTGAATTCATGAAATTTCTTATTGGCATTACACAGATAGTATGACAACAATATCCTGTGTTTCATATTCAAGATCCTTAAAATCTGAGTAACTATGAAGGAAAATTGCATTAAATGTACAAATATATATCTGAAGAATGTTTCACCAATTTTTCATGTCGTGGGGTCCACGCAGCACGTTATGGCTGTCATCATCTGAGGGTCGAGTTTCTACCACCTGGCATTTTCTCATCATAGAAAAAATTTCTGGTCATCTGTAAATATTGTATAGTTATATTATTAGAAAAAAAACACTTAGTATATCCATACATTTTGTATACTAGTAAAATATACGTGTGTTGCATGTGAAATATATTATTTATGAAATTATAGTATTTAGTATAATCTTATATGATATAGAAACATGTTTTCTTTTGATTTTGGTATCATGTTAGATAAAATTGGTTTAAAATATAATGAATGTGTTTAATAGAATTAAAATTATATGGATACAACAGATAAAGAATATGAAGATGCAGGAAAGGATAAAAACTAAAACCACACTAAAATATTATAATGGATAAAATGGGTTAAAAAACTAATATTATGAAACATAAAAGAATATACTTTAAATTTCATAATAGTTTAAAACAAAGTTTATTAAATTTTCAATTATAAGTTTAGTTATAGATCCACCATTAACTTGTTATTTTATTTGGATGAGAATAGACTTCTTTTAATAATTGTTTGTAGAGTTTACTTGATATTTTGGTCAGGATTAATTTTGATTTTCCTTCTAATTTATGATACAAAGATTATTATGTTAAAATGATTTTAAAAATATCGTTATCTAAATTAAAGTAATAAATAATGAACAATGATATATTCCTAAATTAAAGAAATAAAGTAAATTTAACTTTACACACTTTAATGTAATAACATTCCATCCCATTATACTCTCAATTGCGTCATCTTGTACTTTAGAAAATTCTCAAATTATTATTAGTTTTGATATATTCATCAATCTCATCAGGAAACCCCATAGTACTCTTATAAATACTAAAGTAACGTACTTAAACTTTGAAAGTTAAATATAATGTATAGCATGAAAATTAAGCAATAATTTCTTTAAATCCTAAAGCTAAAACATTTTAATTTTCTAAATTCTGAAATATTATTTTTTTAATAAGGAAAAATATATAAAGAATTCCATGTCTTTCTTTTTTAAATAAATTTTTTATAGATGACCATTTTTTTTAATTAAAAACATTAGTTTATATCGGCTTTTATACAAATCCTTATTGATATATACCGAATCAACATGAATCTTAGATATGTTGATAAGTAAATTTATATATATATATATAATTATGTATAAAAATATTATTATTAAAAATTAGTGATGTTACATTATTAAATCTGTGAATAATAGCTCATGTAATGAAAGCAATAGTGTCATTTGAAATATTATAAACCATAATTCAAACATCTCAGGAATAAACAATTGTTTACTACATTTCTTTAAACCAATTCATTCCCTCATTTTAATATGCCATCTGCTCGACACATGACTATTTTTCGACACATGACTCTTTTTGATGAAATTCTAATTTGCCAATGGCACTCGCACCAACCCCCATCAGTCAAATACGATAAAAAAGTAGTCTAGTTTTATTCTTGTCATCCTACATTTATTGGGTCAAGTTAAAACGGTAACCTGATATCGATTTGTTGAAATTGTTACATGAATTTAATGGTTCATTTGGATGGAAAGGTTTGGATCAAGAAATTCTCAAATCCTCATTTTAAATGTACTCTTATTGTTTGACCAAAAATGTAAATACATCAATCTCATATATATCTTTGGACCAAAAGGATTTGAAGCCAGATTCTTATGGAGGTCCAGAAAGATTTGAAATCAATAATATTAATCTAAAATTATACAAACAAATGCAATCGGTTTGTTACAAAGATTTTGAGATGATTAGTTCGCAGATCCAGCGGTCGGACATAATCTTTAAGAAGGAATTCGCCACAAGATTCATCATATATAAAACTCAATAGATCCTACAACAACCAACCAATTATGAAAATTGAACTTATCAGATCCCCAAAAAGAGCCGTATGAAAATAGATGCACATGTAAAAAGCACTACTTATATATAACAATTGATTAATATATAACAATGAAATACAAAATCAAATTGTGTTGCATTGAAAGGTTATCGATTTAACCTTCCCATATTCTGTAAAGGCTTTAGCTTTAATCGTCATATGCATATGGACATCGAGGAGGATTTAATTGGAAAAATGATAAGTACAAAATACCAATGAGTGATGGGCAGTACTCGCCGCTATGGCTTTTAACCTGTGGTTGCGAGCAGATATACATTGTATATATAGGGTTTTCAATGTGGTTGGTAACCCTAATGCCAATGTCATAGGTTATAAATGGGGTAGGTAAGACTACCTTACCCAAACATGAACGTAATTACGGTAGGTAAGACGAGCTTATCCAAACATCAATGTAATTAGGGACAACAGGCCCTTTTTTAGTTGTTGGCTTTTGGTATTCTAGAGTTTGCGCTTGGGCTGTAATTTCGCCCACTCATTAATGGGCCTAGCCACTTCAATCATATAGAAACTGGTTGGGTAACATAAGAACTAGTATAATGGTACGACCTAGAACACCTCATGATCCTAAAAGAGTTAGATTAACTTAGACTAAGGTGTATTTTTCTTACTTTAAAGAGACGGCTTACAAAAGAAGAAAAGTTTGTTTTGACATTTTTTGGAAGTTCATCGGTTCATCAAGGTTTCATGTACTTTCAGAAAAGTGGAAAGTTTACCATACCAGAAATAGACAATATGTACAAAATAATTACACAAAAAAATGCACATGAGTTACAAATAAGACAAACCTGTTTAATAAATAAAATTATTAAATTGCTTAAATTGGAAATTTGATATAACTTCAGTACGCTGGTATTTTGTATCCAGATTATTTTTACCTATGAACTACCAACCGTCGCACAATTAATATGTATTCATTCTAAACTTAACTAGTTATGCTGGAATAAGAATCATAATCTTCAATTCTTAATCTGAAAAATATTTCACACAATCTCTCTCTTAAATTTCTGATTTATGACCACTAATTAAAATGGCCAATGGATATTTTTAAGGAACTTTTTGCAATAGCATAAACGAATCAAATCTCAGATTTTGGTCTTAAGACAAGCACAATGCCCCTGCTTTTGGGTTGTTCTGAAGAATGTGTTTCAAGAAAAATAAGTCGACAATGCTTTTGGATGAGCCTGTTTTGCAGAAAATTGTTGGCACTGCTAAAGTGATACATATGGTCTATGTTGTAATTAAACAGCATAATATTTATTAAATATGAAATATTAATTAGTAACAACTATGTTATATGATATTGTACATTTTCGACACACAAATGTCAATTTATCCTTTCCTGTTTGTGTAGTATTACAATCTAAGACATTTTTACAATTTTAAATATAGAGTTTTGGTCTTGTTTAAGATTGGAAATAAAATAGAAATGTCATGTTTTCTTTCACCATTAATAAACCAAGTAATTGTACAGATATCTTCGGTAAGCAATCTGACCTGCATTTATAGTTGTACAAGAACACAACCACCTAAAACACTACTATCAGAACGTCCAACTAATATGATAATGCAACCCATCCGTTCGGCTTTTCTGACCGCCATTAGATACATATGATACACTAATGAAAAAGAATGAGTTCTAATCTAAGGTGCTTCAGAGTTTGAAAGAAGTCGTTAACGTTGGCAAGCGTGTTGAGACCACTTATGGATAAACTCACAAGTTGTTCTATGCCACCCGAACCAAGGACATTTAAGCAGGTGCAGCAAAGGACGAGACTACTGCTATTGACCAAGTGTCAAAGCCATTCAAGAAACTCTCGTCCGATCTGGAAAATGATCTTAGTACCATCATCTATTCTGATGTCACCAGACGTGCTGCATCAGACACCCAATTGAATACCCTCTTTGCTCAAGTTCCTCACTATTGGAAGAGTTATCCACACTTAACAGCATGATGAAATCCATTCGCTCCGAGGTTAGCAACACCTTGGCTTTACAACAAGAAGCATATACCAGATATAGACAACAATCTTCGTGAAGCTCTAGGTTTCTCTATATATCAGGATGCCATTCCTATTCCTCCTGCGTTTGAATGCATTGATCCTGAAAAGCGTATCAACTAGAGAATGCTTAAGCCGTCTATGTATCAATTATGAGCAATGGGAAAACCGTTTGCTTGCGTATGAGCAAAAGGTTGTTGCTCTCAAATTCAGAAACAACATTCATGTAAATTAACTCATTAACAAATGAGAATATTTGATGGAAAAATTAGAGCATTTGCGCGTGATCGCTTCACAAAAGAACAAGCAGAAGAAGCTGAGCGTAGAAGAAGAGTATTCTGAAGTTAACTTTTAAATTTTTTTTTATATCTGTACATATTGTATCGTTGCTCAAACTTCTCTTTGGCACATGTTAATAAAAATCTTTTGCTAAAACATCTTGTTTTAAAACAATACGAACACTAAAAACTAAATCTCCTAACTATTATCTAACTGTTCTACTCATATCTATTTATCGCTGACTTACAACTAGTTTTCTGTGGTCTTTGCTCTTAAAATTATAAAAGAGTTTTTCCTTTCCAAAAAGGTTGAATGGTCTTGACATCATCAAAAAGGGGGAAGTTCTGATGATGACAAGATATGACTTGATGCTAGACCTTTGAAAATGTAAGTTTTTTTCAATATCATGTATCAAGCGATAGGATGTTTATCGAGCTGTAACTTTTAGAATAGGTGCTTTGTTGTTTGTCCTTTTAGTTTTGCGAGTCTTAACAATCTTTTACAAGTCTTAGAAATAGACTCTCAATTCGAACAATCTTTAAGAAAGCCTCTTATCCACTCTTATCCTAAGAAGATGCTTTTATTCTCAGATTGAAGTTCACCCTCAGAAATTCGAATACCGAGCATCCACTCCAAAGATATTTCTCTATCTCTTTTCAGAAGAACCTAAACCGAAGAGAATATCAACTAAGTTGTTTTGACTTGTACAAAACAAACAAACCATTTTGTGTGAAATTCTCTATCCTCTCTTTCAAACTGAGTGTCAAGAAAGTTGTAGGATATCTGGACTAAAAGTCAAGAAAGTTGTAGGATATTTTGAGTGAAAGAAGCAGATCACTAAAAGTGTTCTTGGAGTAGACGCTTGTGTAGTTAGGGATCTCAAGACGTTTTAGTCTTTACATTGTATTGGAGAAAACTCTGTGTGAATCTTCAGATTCAATATAGTGAATTCCTTCATGATATCGAAGAAGAAGGACATAGTTGGGATTACACCACCCAACGAATTTTGCAAACTATGTCTTTTACTTAGTGCTTTAATTTATTCTTTATTGCACATTTTTTTAAATCTAGCAATCAAGTAGAGATTACTCTTGCATAAAACAGTTAGTGGAAATTTTGATAAGAATTTATTAATTGTGTCTCTGCCCAACATATTGCAAATCCAAAGACTCAAAATATTTTCCACTGTGCACTTAACTGTGAATCTAAGTTCAGATCACTATATTTCTTTGTAGTCTTCTTAACAGGTTCTAAGTTAAATCTCTCTTAGTATTTGTGCTCAAGTTCTTTTCAGCTCATTACTATTAAAAGAAAAAGAAAAGAAGAACTTGAAATAATCCCAAAAAAAGGATTAAAAAGGATTAGGGTCTATTCAACTCCCTCTTCTAGACCCTTGTTCAAACCACCTGTGACCAACAACTTTCTCAAAGATTGTTCCGATCGAGTTTCTATTTCTGTTTATTATATGTTCTGATTAGGCTCGTGAAATTTTCTCTCTCAAAAATAGTTCTTCGAAGTTCTATTTATATGCAGGTCCTTGAATAGATCCGTTAAGACCACACATTAGACCCATTAGGACCATTTGATAGATCCGTTAACCGAGGCGCGTGTAAATTTTTACTAAGAAAGGTTAGATGGGTTGGTGAATCCCGGATATGTTGCTGCTTGTCTTATTTGACATCCAATGAGTTTGGTGCACTCCGTACTCCATCAGCAGTATATGTATTAAATGCCTTTTGACAAGCATTAAATGCATTTAAATAAATGCCCATTGAACCATAAATGCTTTGAGATGACATCTAACATCCCATTGCGTATGATGGAAGCTATCGACTAGCTCAGCGCTGCCTTGAACATAGATGGTTGTCGCTTGAAGAGTAATGTCGCTTGAGGTACCTGATATTACGGATGATCTTCTGACTGTCGCTTGCGCTTACCGATTCTTCAACCTCTTCACATTAATAGAGTCAATCTCGGAATTCTACTAACGCTACAAGCGTTAAGACTCGCAAAACTAAAAGGGCAAACAAAAAACACCTATTATAAAATTACAACTCAATATACATCCTATCGCTTGATACATGATATTATAATAAAAACAAACTTACATTTTTTAGGGGTCTAACATTAAATCCTATCTTATTATCATCAAAACTTCTAATAAAGAAATTCCTAATAAGAATGAATTAGGATACTATTAGTAATAAATTTTATATCTAGCACAAGCTTTATAAAAAATTAATGTAAAACGTCTACAATATTTTTATATATTATTCGTTACAATGTTAGATTATTATGAATCTTAAAAACTCATTGAATAATGGATTAAATATCATATTCCCTTATTTCGTTCATATAAAAAAAAATTAAATGAAAAAATAGGCATCTACGTGTAACACACGTGCTTTATACTGGTGAAACTCTATCTTATTGTACAAAAATATTGGAGAAGAAATAAAATGTGACAAATTTTGTATCTATAACTCTTTTTATAATTGGTGTAACTATCTATTCCTCTTATAAATATATGAAAAAATAAAATTTATTTTGTTTATGTGAAAAGACTTCCACACTCTTATTTAAATTTAAAATACTAATCAAAAATTGGAAACTACTTAATTATATACTATTGATAAAAAAAAGAGAGGCATATAAAAAGTAGAACGCTATTTATTAATTATAATATACAAGAAAAAATAGGAACCTATTAGTAGTTGTATATTATTAAATATAATCAAATATTAAAATTCTACTGTGTTTAGGAATGTGATCACATGCACAAGATCTAAATTTGATTAATTATTTATTTAAAGGCACATTGCCTTTAATTTATTTTTTGAAAATATATATGTTACCTTTTAGATAACTCCATTAATACAGTTGATTAGCAGATTATCTTGAGTAATAGATCTGTTTCTAATATATTTACTTTCAATTGACACGTTTATTAGAAAATTACTTGGAACTCTCTAAAATACAGTTTTATATTCCCAAAACTCACAAAATTATGTTTAACTCTAATGCATAAATATCTTAGCTTTTGGTTAAAAACCAAATGCATAATTGAGAGAGTGGGAGTTGATAATTTTCTGATAAAATTTTCATAGTAGATACTATTATTAGCATCAGATTATTACTTTGATCGAGTAACTTTGATTAAAAAAATATTCTATGAAAATTAAACTTTATTCTGACACGTCAAAACAAGAAAATATATCATTTGTGAGACATATGAATTATTGTATTCCATATTAAAGAAAAACTTACACTATGAAAATGTTATGAATTATTTTCTTGCACAAAATTCTATTATATTTTTTTGTTATGGATTTTAATATGATACAAAAGCTAAATTATAACACGCTTATAATAATATTTGATAAATAATCTTATATCTAGAAATTCAAACACAAAATGTATTCGAATGAATAACATATGTAAAAGAGACGTGGTTGAATATAAATTATGAAACTTTAATGAGAATGTGGTGAATATTGTATAACTAATTTAAATATATGCACATAAGCAAGTTTGTTTAACTAATACAAAATCTACAACTTTTTTTCCTTTCCACTCTCAAAGTACATAAAACTTTATGTTACTACATAAAGAAATATGAAGTTACACAGTGTAATTCACAGCAATTTCGAAAAGATTGTTAGGATGGTGAAATAAATAGTAATAAGTTGAAATGTTATGTTAATTAATAATTAAAAATATTTAAACTATGAGCAAAATATAATTATTCAACAAATTATTTAAAATTCTATAGATTGTTTTTGAAAACTCAACAAAAGGATATTGTAAAAGTGGTGGGTATAAGTTGAAAAACATTAAGGCAAAAGCTCTGTTCTCTAAGATAACATTCCTATCATCCCAATTTTAAAGGTATATTTTGACAAAATGGTAAGTAATTTGATGAGATTAATCTGAAAATAAAAATTGTTTATTTCATTTTTAATTTTGGTTATCGTTATTCGTATTATATCATATTTAATGAGTAGTTTTGAAGTAAGAAGAAGTTTATTTAAAGAAATTAAACTTTATTTTGACATATTTATAAATGAAAGAAAAATAATAAAATGACAAATACAATATTATTTTTGATGATAAAGATCTATAGTTCTATTTTAAATATGTTATATATACTTTTAGGCAATATATGAATATTTTTTTGTTTGCTCAGAAATGTTTATAAGGATATATAAAGACTCAAATGTATTACCATTATGTATATTATTAAAAGTTCAAATGTGCTTAATGTAATTAATTTGAAATAAATAAGAAATGTAAAAATGTGAAAAAAATACTAATTTTTTTTGTGGGGATACAATATTGATGCACTTTACATTTTAATATTTTAAAAGATTTATAAACATGCATACAAAATAAATTTACTTGTATGTATAAGTGATAAATTTACAATATAAATATATTTGATTCATGATTATATACATTAAAATTCTAGAAAAGTATTCAGATTCTTCTAAAGATTAATTTACATTAAAATAGACTAAAACATTATTGTAGACATATTCAAACTATAGCATAATTAAGATTTATTAAGAAAAAAATTTATAATAGTAGAAAATTATTTAGTCAAAAAAATAATAATTAGATTCCCACATTTTTAAGATTACTTAGACAACATGCTTATTAAGCATAGATATATATTTGAGAAGTTATAATAAACGATATATTAAATCCTCACACTTATAATTTTTAAGCATGAGGTGTTACATATAACAAGAAGAAAATGAATAAATTACCCATCATATTTAAAACATATACTTATTTTATCCTCATTTTATAGGTTTACATTACAAAATTTGAGTTTTAATTGAAATTTGTAAGTACAATTTTTTTTTTTTTTGCAAAAATTACCTTTCATCTTATATTAGAAGTTAGTGCATCTTAAAGTTATTAAAATAACTTACAAATTTATAAGTGTATGAATTAAAATCGAAAAAGTAACTGAAGTGTGTTTTTGCATATAATATACTCTATATTGAAATTTCAAGAAAATCATATTTATGAGTACTAATATTGCAAGTAATTTCGCCTTTTTAGTATCAAATTAAGAATTATGCTCTATGTTAGGATATAAACTACATAAATAGGTACTATATATTATCTACTTTATTAGAAAGAGTGATAGAAAAAAAAGTTTATGCAAATTAAGAAACACGAGTAGTTTTATGTTATTTTACATTAATTTAAGGCTACAATGTATTGTTATTTGATGACTACATAATTAAATAAAAAATTAATTATATTACACTAAATTTTTTTACATCGAACTATATTACAATAATAACGTAAACAACTATCAACAAATTATTGACTAAAGTTTTTCCTACTATTAGAAATATTTTAAAGTCTTTCGCATATGAATTTCTAATTATTCTTAGATTTTTTTTCAATACTATGAATCACGTGCGTAGCACGTGATTGTTCTAGTTATTTAAATATATAAATCAATATTTAAGCTTACAATAATTTTCAGAAAGTGTTCAAATTTACATAAATTAGTTTTTCCATATATGTTTTAAACACGATTTTATTCCAAAAAAATATTCTTTATGGATAAAATTTTTGTTAATCAAATATTAAATTACTTCAATGAATATAATCAATGCGAAAAAAGATTCATATAAAATTATTTCTATAAACATACCAAATTTAAGTTTAATTGATAATATGAATTATCATTTTATTAATATTATTTGTGGTTGCGATGATAGGAACCTTAATTAGTTTTGTGTTGGTTGTACTCTTGCATATGTAAAAATATCATATTGGGATAAAAATTCGATAAAATAAAAGACAATATCGTTTTGACACCAATGTCAGTGCCAAATGAGGGAACAATCAAGTCTATTGGATAAGGGAACAACGATGGATTCAACTTAAAATTTAGTTTTTCTAACAGATAAAAATTGTCAAAGTTTGGCATTAAATAATTATATAAAATCTTATTTTATGGATGTCCTTGATTGTTTAGGTTTATAGTCAGTTCTTTAAAAAACATAAAATATCTTATATATTTCAATATTATTTACGATACATTATATACTATATATATATTTTACTTCTTTTATATTTATCTATATCAATGAGAATATAATTTTTGAAATCTATTGTGCCCAAATATAATGTTTTATTTTATTATGAAATCGAGTCGAGCATACTAATGCTAAAAATAACTCATTGATAGTACTCGATATGTGGTGAAATGGTTTTCACTTAAGCCTTATAATGTTGATGGATAAACGATTTAAAAAAAATAAAATTCAAATTCCGTCTCTAAATGTTGATAAATGATTTGTAAATCCGTCTCTAAATTTGTCTCTATATCTATCTCAACATTGACATTTAGAGACCGATTATTCCGTCTCTAATTTTATTTCTTACATTAATGTTTAGTGACGGGTTTTGAGACCGAATTTATTTCCGTCTCTAACTCCGTCTCTAAATCGGTCTCAATTGTGATAGTTAGAGATAGATTATTTCCGTCTCGAATTTTGTATTTTAAATTAACGTTTAGTGACAAATTTAGAGACCGAATTTATTTCTGTCTCTAGATCCGTCTCTAAATCGGTCTTAATTTTAAAATTTAGTGACCGATAATATTCGTCTTTAAATTTTGTCTCTAAAATTAGCCTTTAGTGACTGATTTAGCGACCATATTTTTACCGTCGCTAACTCCGTCTCTAGTGTCGTATTTATTTTTAAAAATGCGACGGGATATTTGTCACTAATCCGTCGTCAAAGAGAGACGGAATGAGTATCTGTCACAAAATTCGTCTCAGATATCCAATAATTAGAGACAGATTTACGTCCATCTCTAAATTCCGTCTTTGATACCCTGTTTTCTTGTAGTGAAAATATGTAAACTCAAACTTGGAAAAAAAAAATTAATAATGATATACAGATCACATGGAAAACTTGTAAACACCCAACTTTTTTAGCAATATTGAAAAGATTATTGCAAAATGCTATCTATAGGTGCACAGATAGTAAATACAAAGCATCATTATTTATATACTATGACTATGCCTTACTTCATTTTGTTTAAAGATTTAAGGTTTGTATTTTTTTAAGTTTATAAAGTATATTTATACAAGACTTTATCTGATTGTCATAATTAAAATATTACATTAATACTATACACTTGAATTTGAAAATTAATGTTAATTTCATTCAAAATAAAGAAATTATGTGGATTTATAAAAGACGAAATACTGTTTTGTTTTGGATTTTCTTATTTACATGTGAGCCAAACTATTTTTTGATACTTTATAGAACTAACTATCAACCTATTATCAAAGAATGAAACTAATTTTTAATATGGAGACACATCTAATGATCATTAGGACGCTGTGGTAACTTTCAAAAATGAATTAATTAATCCTTGGATAAAATGTATGTATTTAGCAATACATATCCAATTAAAAAAATTCTTTTATTGGAGGTAAAACACGTGTATGATAGAAAAGACTTGTTTAGACCGGCAAAATTGCAAAATTGATACCTCAAGTTGGTGTGTACACGAATCTAATACCTTAAATTGGACCACTTGCAATTTGGGTACCGTATGTTCGAAAAAACCGCAATTTCAATACAAATATTGCCAGAAAATCATAAATTCACCGGAAAAAGTCACATGCGTGTCACGTGACTCTCAATTTGGGAATTTTTCTCTCAATTTGGAGATTTTCTAATTTTCCCTCCAAAAACCACCAAATTGGGGGAAATTTTTAAAAGAATGTGATGCTTGTCTCCTGCCTTCCACCGCAGATCGATCGAAACCGAGTCCCATTTGACTGTGCACTGCCCCCAAATTGAACAAGACCGCAACTTTGTTCAATTTATGATTACAGAGTTGAACTAGAAAATCACAAGTACAACTCTGTAATCAATATAATATGCCTGAACAATTTATGATCATGAAGCAGATTAAAACTTATGGTTGTCTCAGAAACATCAGCTTTTACTTATTCCCAATATTCCTTTTCTAGAGTTTGAGCGTTTCCACATTAACGGAACTTAAAACCTTAATTAATCAGTTCAATTAAAAACATGCACCTAGATATATGCTCTGTTGAGAAGCCTTCTGCTTGTTTTTAAACGCGTCAAACTAAACAAAAGTCACCGTATTGACGTGATCCTTATCCGGTGAGATCGCGAACCTGGACTCCACCATACAAAGCGCTTTATAGTAATTCTGGAGTAGGTCACGTCGCGCCGACGTCGAATCGGAGGCGCCGCCGTGCTCCACGTCGGCTCGGAGCTGCTTCAAGGTGTCTAGATCGTCCTCCAAATTCTGAGCCCCCGCTCGGAATAATTGATCACTATAAAGTTCCGCAGCGGCCTATAGAGGTCGAGAGAGTTCGTTTTCTTCTCGAAAATTTGCCCCAATTTGGTGGTTTTTGGAGGAAAAATTAGAAATCTTGGCAGAAAAATCTCCAAATTGAGAGTCACGTGACACGCACGTGACTTTTTCCGACGAATTTATGATTTTCCGGCGAAATTTGTATTGAAATTGCGATTTTTTTGAATATATGGTACCCATATTACAAGTGGTCCAATTTAAGGTATTAGATTCGTGTACACGCCAACTTGAGGTACCAATTTTGCAATTTTGCCTGTTTAGACCCAACTAGAGGTGTAAACGAACCCAGTTCGAGCCGAGCCTTAAAAATTTCACAGGCCCAAGCTCGAGCTCGAGCCTATTTTTTAGCTTGAGCTCGAGTTCGAGGCAAATGAGTAAAGCTCGAGCTCAGGTCATCTGCTCGTTCGAGCTCAAACTTGGCTCGTTTGTTCATCTAAGTTCGAGCTTGCTTGTTCGAATCAAACTTTAACCTTTGGTTATTTAATATATTTTATTGTTTTGAATATATTATCATTTAGGATAAATTAAAAAGGTGGCTAAATTATCGCTTATGTAGCATTCTACTTCATAAAATATGTAAATAATTAATGAATAACTCACTAAAATCGCACTTGTTTCACAGATATAATGCTTTTATCATAGCATAATATCAAGAGTTATAAGAATCACACATTCTCTAGTAAATTGGTAACAGAATTACTCGTATACTTAAAATTAGTGCATATATATATGATGTCTATATCCAAAAAAATTTTGGTTTTATTCAAATAGGTATAACGAGGATAGAGAATTATGTCTCAAAAATTTATATTATAATTATAACACTACAAGAAAATAGGGTATCAGAGACGGAATGTTAGAGAATGACGTAAATCTGTCTCTAATTATAGGGTAACTGAGATGGATTTTGTGACGGACATCCAGTCCGTCTCTATATTTGGCGACGGATTAGCGACGGGTATAATATTATGTCGCATTTCTAAAATAAATACAAAATTAGAGACGGATTTAGAGATGACTATAGAGACTGAACTAAATTCGGTCTCAAAATCCGTCACTAAACATTAATTTTAGAAACAAAATTAGAGACCGAAAAAATCGGTCACTAAATGCTTAAAATTGTGACGGATTTAGAGACGGATATAGAGACGGAAGTAAATTCGGTTTCAAAATTCGTCACTAAACATTAATTTTAGAAATAAAATTAGAAACCGAAACAATGGGTCACTAAATGGCTAAAATTGTGACGGATTTGGTGACGGATATATATATATATATATATATATATATATATATATATATATATATATATATATATATATTTCTTTCAATAATTTACATTCTTTTTTAACTAAATTAATGGAGCTTTGTATTTACCGCCACCATCTTTATAAGTTTGGTTAGAATTGCCAGCTCCAGTATATTGAAGATTATTCATTCTCCTCTGGTTTGATGCTGATTTTGAATTGACTAAATATGAATGACTTAAGTGGGATTAAATTATGTGATTGATTCAATATAGTGTCCCTACTTTGATGGGTAATGGTATCTACTTCTCAGTTATATATGGTACTGAAGGTGGAGATGCAAAGATCAATGCAATTGGACCTGTTAGATTTATATCATTGTTGCCATAAGCTTGGACCTTCTTTTTCCGTTTTCGAACATAAACTTAAACCATAACATTATCATACAAGTCTCCATTACTCTCTCTCATCAGTATTTGCATACACATGAATCAAATATCCAACAAGAAGAGAATGAAATTGGGAAATGAGATTCCTCCTTAAGTGAAGTAATGCTGGAAGGTTTTGATAACTTCCTCGTAAGTTGTAGTCCACTGCCTGCTCAATGACTTGTTCATTTCCACTCTCAATGACTTTCATTAGCTACTTGGATTAGTAATAGCTTTAAATGCAATCTAGTTTGTTTTTCTGTTTTATTATTGCTATCATATCCTAATTTTTCCATAAGTTTTTGGGATAAAATTGAAGATTATCTTTTGTTGCTTAAACTGACATCTTTTCCAGATACATTCTCAAGTGGTAACTTTTGATTACTGACATTCTTGGTTTAACGAGTGTATGTGTGTGTCCTTCATGGTCTTTTGATTAATGACTCACTAGTATGACGTTTTAATATAATGAAATGAATGCAGAAATCATGAATATGGAACATTCTTGGATGTGGTGGCGCATAGATGGTAATGGTCTGAATTTGTCCAAAGAATGTATGCATGGAGTTGGGTGTAGCTACATTTCTGAGGTTACAGTGAGACCACCGTAAACACACCACTTATGAGAGAGTCTGCTGAATATATATCCAAAGTAGTAGAGAAGGTGAAAATGAACTTAGAGGAAGAATATCGCAAGAAGGAAGAAGAGAGACACAAACAATTGGAAGAAATAGTTGAGGGAGTTCGAAAGAGAGAAGAAGAGACCCAGAAAAAACTTGAAGAAATTCAAAGAAATATGCAAGAACTTATTTAGAAAATGTTTCAAGAAGGGGGGTTTATAAACCACAAGTATGACGGTGGATCTGGATCTGGACATGGAAGTAAATTTATTTGAATATCGATTTATTATTTTCGGTCATCTGAATGACTTGTTTTTATTATGTAGAACTGGTTATGATGTTGTGTTAATTATTTATGGTTGATTTTGTTGAATTAATTGTGATTTTGGATTTTATTAGATTAATTGTGATGAATTTAGAGAGGGAATGATATATAAATTATAGAGACGGATTCATTAAAAATTCAGTGACGAATTTAGAGACTGGATTATAAAAAATATTAGAGACGGGTTTAGAGACGGAATAGAGACTAAAGTTAGACACCGAATTTGAGACGGATATTGAGTCGGAATAGCCACAAAATATTTGTGACGGAATTAGTGACGGAAATAGGTTGATATTTAGTGACGGAATTGGTGTTGGATTAGAGACGGAATTTAGAGACGTAATATGTGTGAAAAATAACATCACATTAGAGACGGAAATAGCGACGGACGTTTCCGTCGCTAAAACCATATAGAGACGGAAAAATCGGGTATCAGAGACGGATTTGTCCGTCTCTAATACCCTATTTTCTTGTAGTGTTAACAATGGATTATGAAAAATTTACGGAATGTTATTTTCATTAAAAATATAATATATCAATTATTTATAAATTAAATTACATAAACGCAAAAGTATTATACATGTATTTATATACAAACACTCACATATATACATATATATAATAGTAAAGCTCACAAGCTGGCTCCGGCTCGTGAGCTTATAAACACCTAAATAGAATCTCGAACTCGGTTCATCAATAAGGTCGAGACCGTGAAGCTCGGCTCAGCCTCGCAACAGTTCGAGTTTGAGCCAAGCTTTAATCGAGCCAGTTCCCAAAGCTCGTGAGCCGGCTCAACTCACCTTACACACTTAGACCCAACCCAATCAAATATGGACTTGTTTCCTAAGATAGGATTCAAAGATAATATTAACTAAAAAAGAAGTCTTTTGAAAGGAATAAAACAAACAAGGCTTTTAAAAGGAATAAAAAAGCTCTAGGTAACTAAGCTACTAAATAAATGATGACAATAAAATAAATTCCTAAAATATGCCCCAATTTCTACCAGTGAAAACCAATGTTTTTTAAACCGGACCGGTGATCGAACTAGACAATCTACTGGGTCATTGGTTCGATCGATTGGACCGATATTAAAAAATCGGTCAACCCAGATTATACATATATTATATATATATATATATACATATAATATATACATTTATTTTACAAATAAAATTAATTAAAGCTTATTTTTAAAAGAATTAATTTGAATTAATTAATTTAAACGAAATAGTGTAGTGAAATAAGATATAATATTAAATATGTTCATCACAAATGTACATATAAAATATTTATTATCTTAAACTTAAAAATTTCATGAGTTGTATATCCGAAAAAAAGTATTTTATTTCAACTTTATATATATATATAACTATAAAATCAAATAAAATAAAATTTTAATATTTTCATAAAAACTAATGTACGGAAAGTGAATATAAGACACATTGTTATAGTTATGAATAAAAAATCTATTTGGAGTAGTGGTGGGATTCTTAAAATTCATTAGGTAAAGGAGGTTTTTTGGTAAAGACAAAAAAACCGGTTGGCAGAATCCCGGTTTAGACTGGTTCGAACGGGTCACGACCGGTTCATGTTGGGTCAACTGCCAACCAGAGTGAATACACAACCGGACCGGTAAACAAACCTGTCCGCGGTTAAATTGGCCAGTCCGGTCTGATTCTTAAAACATTGGTCAAAACCCGAGTCAATAGTTTCCCTGCAAAAGTTAATCGTGTTAACGCCTAACTTTGAGTTGTTAATGATTTTCCATATTCTCGTTTTCTCACCATACAATTTTGGGCTTCTTCTTCTTTTTCTCATTGTCACCTATCAATTTAAGAATAATAAGAAAATACATATAGAACAAACTTAAAAAGCGATAAAAGGTGTAAAACAAGTTATTGAATGGCCAAATAGGAAAAGGGCATTCGATATATGAAATTTATAATGAGACTTATAAGTTGGTAGAAAGGTCGAAAAACGTTCGATATATATGAAATTTATAATGAGATTCATAAGTTGGTAGAAAGGTGAAAAAAAACGCTCTCTATATATCAAATTTATAATGAGATTCATAAGTTGGTAGAAAGGTAAAAAAACGTAATGAAGGCATTTCGTGAAACCAATCAACGTCTTGCACGTATACCTTTTCACGTCATCGTTAGGTAGACCTATTTACTACAAAATGCCTTTTCTTCTCTTTAAATAATGTGCATTTTTTTCCCCTTGAAAGCATATCTCTTCTTTCTTGCATTGGTATCTCCGCTCTCTCCATATTTTTTCCGATATCTTTTCACTAACAAAGGTTTAGCTCATCCAAGACAATGCAGACATTTTGGACGAGATGCCATAGATGCAAGACACAATTTGAGTACCACAAGATTTACCTAAATCAAAATCTTTTGTGTGTTAATTGTCAACTGCCATTTTTGGCGACAAAGATTCCCAGAGTAGTAGCACCAATTGTTCATGCCTCAAGCTCGGCCTCAGAACCTAAAGGAACCAGAGACTAAAGAGTCAAAACTCTTTGAAAATGAAAGAATAAGACAATTTATTTTGTCAATTGTTGCTTACTTGAGTAAAATGCCTTTCTTTTATAGCCTTGGTAGAATTCTTCTTTCTTATGCATTTCAGACATTCCTGTTGTATGCTCAGAAAATTTAAATCAGATTTTGCAATGTGCAGCATAAATCTCTTTTTTTATGTTTGTTTGTTTTTCTATATTAATTCAATTATATTGTTACTTAGTAAAAACTTTAGAGTTTAAATCAAACTTGGAATTTTAGAACTACCACTTTTGAATTCCCACTATAATAATTTTGAAAATGCCTTGATTTTGGGCGCATGGTTCGTTTCAAGTTAACTGAGTTATCTATAGTATATATGACAATTGTTCTGTTAAATTTACAGAAAGAATGAAGAATGTATTATATTCAATATATGCAAAACCCAGAAATATTGGAAATAAAGATTAGCAGATGAATGAATAACTAGGGTTACATCTTTACATGAAAGATGATTAAAGAGAGAAAGTGAAGAAGCAGGCTGCGGCTCTTTTATTTTTAGAGGAAAAATATCTTTGATAGTGAATGAATAACTAGGGTTACATCTTTTTTATATAGTAGCCCTCAGAAACAAATTACGAGTTAGCCCCCCTACTTATTTATCATGATGGACCAGAATCTTGAGCCCACATTTGGGCTTGATGTAAGTTTCAAGCCCCATTTACTTCATGGGCTTGAACATATCCTCCAACAAGTTGACAGTAGGAAATATATGTCAATCATACCAAGACTTACTACGAGTTGGTCATGCTTTACTTGTCCAAGGGCCTTGGTAAATATATCAGCAACTACTTTAGCAACTTGGTAAAAGAACTATCAAAACACTCAAATTAGTATATAGGAGAAAAAGAGAGAAGAGAAAATGATTTTGTTGTGTTTAATTCCATAAATGGAGGGTCTATTTATAGATTATGAAGAGTTTTGAATTAAATATTGCAACTTTTCGTACATTGCATAAGGGCCCAAAAGTTGTGTCTTTTGGTCTAAAAACTCCCTGAAATGACTTTTCTAAACAGCTCCAAAAGTTGCCATATTTGGTGAAAAGCCCCCAAGCGAGCTAGGATCTAGTGTAGCGGGTGCATGGTGCACCCGCTTCTCAACCAATCAACTCGCTCCTCTAGAAGGGCGCTGATCCAGTGTGGATGGTTGCATCCGTTATGTGCAATTTAGCCCCTATCTTTTCACAAGTTGCAAAATGACTTGAATTTTGAACAATTACGTCTTTTCAAGTTGGTCCGTCAATTTTCGATTAGAACATTTTTGTCCCCGACTAAATGAACTTTTCTCATACGATCGTGGCCATCGATTATATGATTTATGATCATTTAATCACTTATGTACATATCAATAAATCAATTCCAACTATGAATAACGTTTTAAGTGATTCACTTTGTTAATTAATTTCTCATTCATCCGAAATCGGATTTGAGTAATTAAATACTCTAAATATATCTTCTCGAGATGTAGAATAATTAGAGCCAAAGATATTCCACTTTTGACATACGAAAGTCATTTAAATCCTTACATAATGCGTCCTAAAACACAATTTACTCAATCAAGATTTCCAACACTATATGCCTTCATATTTTTACATAACCAAGAAACATACACTTTCGAGCACGTGAGGCTAACTTATCTTTGGTGGAAAAAAATTATGCATAACATAGACATCAAACAATACCTAAACAACTCAAAAGTAGGAGGAAAGCCACACATAACTTCATCAAGGGTTTTTCCATTCAGAACAGAGCTAGGTGTCCTACTAATGAGGAAAACAACAGTGATAATGCAATCGCTGCCCAAAATTCAATCGGCATTGACTTTGACAAAGAAGCGAACGAGCAACATTTAAAAGATGTCTATGTTTACGTTCGACAACACCATTCCGCTGAGAGGTGTTAATGCACATACACTGTTGGGTGACGCCTAGATTTAAAAGAAACAATTTAAAGTTACTATTGGTGAATTTTGTCCATTATCTGATCGAACACACTTAATAGTTTTTGAAAATTGAGTTTGAACCTAGAAAAGAATATTTCCAGCACTAGTACAGTATTAGACTTATTCTCAAGTAAATAGACCCAAGTAGCTCTAGAAAAAATGTCAAAAATAGTAAGAAAGATCCTGAAGCCATCACGACTTCGAACCATATATGGACCCCTTTCATCAATATGTAACAATTCAAACATTTATTGACAAGAATGGTTACTTAAAGGAAATGGCTCACGGGTTTGCTTAGCATGTTGACAAACATTGCACATTATAATTTCTATGGCTCTGTCTATATTGAGTTTATTTTTTAGGATATTAAGAATAGTGTCAGATGGATGACCTAGTCTATTGTGCCATAAATGACAAGAACAACTAATAGGAAAATTTGTGGAACTTGTTGGATGATGGAAGACATACAGGCCTCCATATCAGTTTGAACAGGTTCACATTTTCAGTTGTAACAACATTGGATTTCTTGTTTGACTGTTTTTTCCAGGTTTTTTATTTTTGTAATTTTTTTGGAAAGCCTATTATCTGAAAACATCTATTTGTGCCCATTATTGCCACAATGATGGTAAACACGCGTGTTTGCTGATTTATATTAGGAGATGTGTCATTATTTTTAGTAGAAAACAGAGATGCATGTTTAACAACATTTGAATGCGAATAAATAGACCTATGTGAT
The DNA here is from genome assembly GCA_963669365.1 of Verbascum thapsus. Lineage (NCBI taxonomy): Eukaryota > Viridiplantae > Streptophyta > Magnoliopsida > Lamiales > Scrophulariaceae > Verbascum > Verbascum thapsus. The sequence goes on from OY770108.1 coordinate 9,273,102, forward strand.
TCTTCTTTAGAAATTATATTAAAAGCACTCATCGTGTCAGGGAATGGATCACGAAGAATAATGTTGCTACACACATCAAAGTATTGTTCGTTTAAACCCATTAAGAATTGCGTAAGTTTTAAGTTCTGTGCGTGAGCTTTAGTTTTTTCAGAAGAATTACACGTACAAGGAGGCACATAAATGAGAGAGGCATATTCATCCCACAACACTTTTAATTTGCAATAATACGCAAAAACTGAATCAGAACTTTGACAAATCTGAGATATTTCTTGATGAAAGAAAAAATCCTAGACTTGTTGTCACACCTCCAGACCGGACCGGTGATGATGACCATTTTCTTTTGTAAATGTTATGGTTTTCTAATATAATAAAAATATAATTTGAAAAAAAAACCAGTTTTCCTTCTCTTTTCTTCTATTTTTTCTTCCTTCTATTTATCTTTCTTTTCTCTCTGTTTCCCTCCCTTAATTTGTACCCTTTTCTTTCATTTATATAGGCTAAAAGTCGGCATTTAGGAATCTTAATTCCTAAGTTTTGGTGATCTATATTGAGATATATATTATTATATTCATTGAATATTTGCACCTGCTAACTTATTACTTGTTACACATTTATACATTATACTTTCTTCGTGTCATGTATTTATACTAATCGGGACGTGTAGATAACACATAAGCGACGACGGTTAGTGTATAAAATATATATACCCGATAACTAACGGGATGGTTTAGTGTATCGTATTCAATCAAAACTCCAATGTTAACCGTGCTCATGTGGAAGTAATTATAGGATGAACGACCCTCAAATTTTCGTTCATTAATTAACTTGTGATAAGTGCTAGACGTCACGCCTACTCTAAACTTGTTGATTATATAGACGTCATGCCTGCTTAAACGCCATGTCTGGTTAACTTTTAAAATGGATTTTAAATGCATGTATCATATAAGTAATGTATAAGCATTTTCGTAAAATTTATGAACATTTCATATATTAAAATGTCGTGATTTTTTTATTTATTTGATAAATTAACATAGTTAACGTCATATAAAATTTTTATTTTATGTTCAATTAATTTTTGCATGTTTAGTCAATATTAACTCAGGTAGTTTGTAAATATTATTTCTGCAACTCAATATATATGAATTTTTTTTATTAACCAAATTAGGAGTTATTAACTAATTAAAGTTTTTGATTACCGATATTCTCGTAATTAATTTTAAGAATATATTAGTATACGCAAAGACTAATGAAAGTATCTATATATCTCAAATATTCATTTAATAATCTTTTTGTTTAAAATGATTAATATCTTTTTGAACTAAATTATCTTTGATTCACATCGAATAGAAACCACAATGTTTTAAACTTTTCAATTTGGTAATTTTATAACAGGAATTTTAATTGTTAATTTTAAGTATTTTGAATGTTATTGTATAAAGAAAAAAGGACTTGAGGTTTCGTTTAATTTCTAAAATATGAGAAGTGGAACTTATTGATGATAATGGAAAAGAATTGGGGATCGGAAAAGTTTCTATTTTTAAATTATAAAAAAATTATTACTAAATGTATTAATTAAATGATATTGTTTTTAAATTTAGAGCATTTTGTATAGAAGTTCATTTTACAATTGAAATAAATATTTCAAAGTAAATATTTTTAAGAATCAAAAAGCTAAAATTTAAAATTTATTAAAAGCATTATTAAAAATAAATACCAACTAAAGAATTAAAACTAAATAACATATAATTTGTACAAACTTTTATGTTTTATATTAACATGCAATTTTTATACCGTCAATTTCATATAGAAAAGAAAATAAAAATAAATTAGAATTGTTATTAGTGTTAAAAATCAATGAAAGTCTCCTTGGATTATTTAACTATACACTGTTCTAATTATTATGAAAGTGTTATATCTGGAGCTATATTTCACATATTAGGAGAAAGAGATGGCATTTAGTGGTTTTATTTCTAATGAACAATGTCTTAATAAAGTTTATTCACAAAAATTATCAAAATCATTAAAAATTTATTATAAGTTAGGGAACTTGAAGCATATGACTTAAGAATATATAGTTGGGATAGAATGATCATACATTTTATTTAATTATTGCTAAAGATTACTTGAATAATTGCAACAATGTCATTACACAATTAGATGAAACATCAATACATTATATATATATATATATATATATATATATATATATATATATAGCGTAAGTGATTTAAATTTTGGCTTTTAGACATGTATAATATAAAAGGTTTAACTCAAAGCTAGTGGCCATCAATTTAATGTAAAATGAAAAGCTTTTTTGCTAACACATTAATTTTGTGAGAAAGTGGTGAATCTAATATATACTAATTGGCACTTAATTTCATATGAATAGTTGAGAATAGAAGAGTCATATTTTAATTTTAATTAACGTCTAATATGTTACTTATACATGACATGTTTAACTAGGGGGACTTATAGATTTCGTCCCTCAACAAAATTCCAATCGCAAAATCGGTCCTCCATGTTCTGTATGCGTTAATTTAGTCCCTTAACTTCCCAAATCTGAACGCTTTTAGTCCTGCCTTTATCTTTTCCATCCAAATTAACGGAAATCTCCAAAAAAGGTCAAATTAGGGGGAAAATCACATCTTTTCATCTTTTAACTTGCTGCTTAAAACATTTTTGTCCAATTACTATGAATCAGGCCCAACATGCTTCCAAAATATAACTAAACATTCATAAAATCATACCTCTGTTTGACCTCCTTACTGCCGGGTATTTAAGCCGCCGGTTTTACGGACTTTTTCCAACCACTAGATCCACAGACGATGGTTCGTAAGTCTTAGCTCCTTCATCAATACAAAGTGCAGCCCTATTTCGTTTCCTACCTTAGGCGTAGGAGGTATTATAGGATGAATGTCTTTTTTAAATTTTTGAAAGCAAGTTGAAACAAAAGCCTCAAATTTTTATTGATGAAATAAAATTAAAATTACATAATACTCTCTACTCCGCTATTAGAGGAGATAACTCTTTAGCCTCTCCTACGAGGACTATTGGGGAAATCCCCATACACTTGAAAGCAAAGAACAGAAAAGAAAAGGGTACAATAAAGGAAATGATTTTATTGTTAGACTATAGACTTGGGAAGAAAATATGTTGAGAAGAGTTGGAGAAATTTTCTGATGATCTCCATCTGCTTCATCCCCTCTTTTTATAGCCTTCAACTGCGGACTCCAAAGGCAGATTCCAACTTGTTTAAACTTTGAATATGTCATTGCTTACGAATTCCTTTTGTTTTTGTCTCCCACTTGTTTGAGTGGGTGATCCATAATTCGCCCACTTGCTTGAGTGGGTAATCAATAATTCTACCACTTGCTTGAGTGGCTCCTCCATAACTTGGTGGGTCATGACATTTATTTATTGCCCGTGACATGTCCTTTTCTTGATGTCGTCATTGCATTCGCCATCTTTCTTGTATTTTACATCTGTTTTTTTTTTCAACTGTTGCTCTTTTCTTAAAATTACATTTTTATAATTTTAATTTTCTTATTGAGCCTTATTCAATTAGACTCTTCTCTGTCTCTTATTACATTTAAGAGTTTTTACTGAGGCTTGTGAAAATCCCTCGGATAGCTTTTCTTTTTACCCTTGTCCTGTTTGGGTTCAGACTTTTCCCTTGTAACCCTGATCCTTGTTCTGAATAAGGATTTGTCTTGGAACTCGCAACTTGGGCATATGCGTTTATGCCATTGCTCAACATGCATCATATTGCATGTCTTCTTCCTTGTGTTCTTCGTTGCGGGCAACTTGTTTTTCCATATTAGCGTCCTCTTTTGTTCAAAAAGAATTTTCCGCGAACTCAGTGCTTTTCCCCGTCATGGCATTTAACAGGAATGATCCATTTACCTTATTAGAAAAGATCTTAAATGGATACTTTACTTTGGTCATCTCAGTCAGACAGACCCAGAATCCCCAGGCTCTTCGAGTGGAAATTTCATCTTCACTTATTGAAACAACCAGGGGTGCTTCTCTAGTTTCGACCTTAACTTTGTGGAAGGCCGCCATATCGGGTCTTTGTAGTTTCATAAAATGAAACGCCGGATGAGACCCTTTTCCTGCAATTTCTGGAGCTATTGATACAATTTTAATTTCCAGAACATCTCATCGTTTCAGATGTGGATTGTTCTGCCATGAGTCATAGACAGCTCCACTTATCCATTCTGGTAATTTAGAAATTTGTTGAAAACCTGGTGCCATAGTATGTATTGAGGCAAGTGCCCCAAAATCATACCATTCACGGACCGCGTTAGGTTTTGATCCTTCGAGCATCCAAACCCTGGGATATTTCCCTGATGTATCAATCAGAGTTTTTCCAGGATTTATCCCCTTTCTCGAGATAAGTTTCTCCCATGATCTTTGATAAACCATCTAATGCAAATTAATTTCATTGTATTAACCTTAGATGTGCCTGTCTGTGGCCTAAGGTTAATCTCTCCCTTTTTTTCCCTATAGGTGCTGGATTGACTTGAATTAACTGGAGATTTCTCTTCCTTTTGTTCAATTATTTCCCCTTTATCAGAGTCTGCTATGGGACTTGTGCAAGCAGTATTTGAATCTGCCGCTCCAGGTATAGAGCCCTGTACTCTAAACGCAGGGTTAGAGGCCCGCTCTCTTAATTCTCGGGTCATCACCGAAGTAGATGCATTTCAAATTGGTTTTTGTAATGCCTCCCATAGGGAACCTGAGGCATATATTAAACTCCTGATTGTATTCTGGACAGTGTCCAGATTAACTCGTTGTATTTGTCCAGCTGTCTCAGCGTTAACTGATAGCTGGCCAAAGTGCTTGTCTAGCTCCTCAAGGTTTTCCATGAGATGTCTATATCTTGTAAGGATGGAATTCTCTTAAGATGTTTCCATCTCTTGTCAGGAAATCTGCAAGTACATTTTCATTAGATTTCATAATGATAATATCAAAACAATAGTATTGACATTCTGCTTGCCACCTCATAATACGAGCCTTTTCTATTTTTTATTCTAATTTATTGTTTAGAAAGGCTTTAACGTTCGTATTATCCACTTCTAAAGTAAATTTCTTTGCTAAGAGATATAATAGCCATTTTTAAAAGCTTTCCAGACAGCAAATAATTCCTTTTCATTAATGTGCCACAATGCGGCTTGTTGTTCTGTGAACAACCTCCCTGCATATCTACAAAGTTCTTCCTTTGTAGTAGTCTTTTTCATTAACACGGCTGCCCAATGAAAATCATTAGCATCCGTGAAAACTATTAAATCATCCCCGTCTTGAGGAATTGCGAGTTTTGGAAAGTTTGTACAAACTTGTTTTAGCTCGCGAATTCTTTGAGTGTGAATTTCTTCCCACTTTCACTTGGAACTTTCTGTTTCTTTTAAAAGAGGTCGAAAGTCCTTCCTGTACTTCGCGAGGTTCTTGATAAAGATTCTTGTAAAATTAACAACTCCCAGAAACTCTGAAAGGTTTCTTATCTTTAAGAATATTGGGAAAATTACGAATTTTCTCCACTATGTGTTCTTGGAGCTCAATACCTGATTCATCAATAAGGATACCAAGATATTCAACCTTATTGACCCCAATAATTGCTTTCTTTTAAAAGAGCACTAATCCTTCCTTATGACATGCATTGGAAAAAAATCTCTAAATGTTTAATATGTTCGTTCATATGTTTAGATGCAATCAGAATATCATCAATATAAACAAACATAAATTCAAAATAATCTTTAAACAGATTATCCATTTTTCTTTGGTATATTTGAGGTGCATTGGCTAGTCCCATAGGTAGCACGTTCCAGATATACTGACCTTGTGTTGTAGAAAATGCAGTATATTTCCTAGTGGTGAATATCAATAAATTTCTCTTATTATCTTTCACATATCTAGCAAATATTTGGATAAAGTTATTACCGGGGGAATTATAGATTTCGTCCCTCTTCTTTTTTCCAATCGCAAAATCGGTCCTCCATGTTCTGTCCGCGTCAATTTAGTCCCTAATCTTTGTCAAAACAGAACGCCTTTAGTCCTGCCGTTAACTTTTTCATCCAAATTAACGGAAATTTTCAAAAAAGGTCAAATTATGGGGAAATTCACATCTTTTCATCCTTTATCTTGCTGTTAAATACATTTTTGTTTAATTACCATGAATCAGGCCCAACATGCTTCCGAAAAAATAAGTAAACCTTCATAAATTCATACCTCTGTTTGACCTCCTTACTGTCGGGTATTCTAAGCCTCTGGTTTTACGGACTCGTTCCAACCACTCGACCGCAGAAGGTGGTTCGTAAGTCTTAGCTCCTTCAGCAATACAAAGCACAACCCTATTTCGTTTCCTACCTTAGGGCGTAGGGGGTATTTCAGTATAAATGTCCAGTTATATTTTTAGAAAACAAGTTGAAACAAAAGCCTCAAATTTTTATTGATGGAATAAGATTAAAATTACATAAACATACTCTACTCCGCTATTGGAGGAGAAAACTTTTTAGCCTCTCATATGAGGACTTACAAACTGGGGGAAATCCCCATACACTCGAAATTTAAAATACAGAAAAACAAAGCAAAGATTACAGAAAATATTTTATTTTAAAGACTATAGACTTAGGAGAAAATATGTTGTGAAGAGTTGGAGAAAATTTTCGATGATCCCCATCTGCTTAATACCTCCCTTTTATAGCCTTCAACCACGGATTCCAAATGTGGATTCCAAACATGTAAAATGTTACCGACACTCTTATCATCTTTTATCATGGTCGGTCCCTTATCTTTGTCTTTGTCTGCCATTCTTTTTGAAAAAAGTTGTGGCTGATTTTTTTTTCTTTTTGAAAAGCATGGCCCGTTGGTTGGCCAGTCCTTATCATGGAGGCGTGCGTCACTGCGTTCGTCATCCCACTTGTTTATCTCACAGCCGTTTATTATATATTTATATATATATATATATATATTTTTTTTTTCCAGCTGTTTATTTCTGAAATTACATGTTGTAATTTATATTGGACCTATGTTAATTAGGTCCTCCTTTGTTTTTTACATTTAAAATTTTTTACCGCGGTTTGTAAAAATCCCGCGGATTTCTTGTCCTTTTTCCCTTATCCTGTTCACGATCAGGCTTCTCTTTTGTAACCCTGATTCGTGTGTCGAACAAGGGTTTCTCCTGGAACTCACAACTTGAGCATATATGATTGAGCCATTGACCCACATGCATCATCTTGCATGTTTTCTTCCTCGTGTTCTCAGTTGCTGGCAACCTGTTCAACCAAATTAGCGTCCTTTTTTGTTCAAAAAGATTTTCTGCGAATTCGGTACTTTTCCCTATCATGGAATGGAGTTTAACAGGAATGATCCATTAATCTTGTTTGAAAAGATTTTGAATGGATACTTTACTTTGTCCATCTCTGTTAGACAGACCCAGAATCCCCACGCTCTTCGGGTGGAAATGTCATCTTCATTGATTGAAGCCACCAGAGGAGCCTCTCTTGTCTCGACCTTGACTCTGTTGTAGGCCGTTATATCGGGTCTCTGTAATTTCATGAAATGAAATGCCGGATGAGATCCCTTACCTGCAATTTCTGGAGCAATTGATAAGAATTTTATCTCCAGAACATCTCCTCTCTTAAGATGTGGATTATTTTGCCATGAGTCAAACACAGCTTCACTAATCCATTCCGGTAATTTAGAAATTTCCGGAAATCCTGGAGAAATAGTATGGATCGAGGCGAGTGCCCCAAAATCATACAATTCGCGAACCTCGTCGGGTTTTGACCCTTCTCGCATCCAAACCCTGGGATATTTTCCGGATGTATCGACGATTGTTTTTCCCGCATTTATCCCCTTTCTTGAGATCAATTTCTCCCATGATCTCTGGTAAACCTGCCAGTGCAAATTAATTTCGTTAGTATTAACCTTAGAGGTGCCTGTCTGTGGTCTAAGGTTAATCTCCCCCTCTTTAACCCCAGAGGTGCTGGGTTGACTTAAAGCAACCGGAGATTTCTCTTCCTGTTGTTCAATTATTTCCCCTTTATCAGAGTCTGATATGGGACTTGGGCAAGCAGTACTTGAATCTGCTGCTACAGGTATAGAGCCCTGTACTCTACGCGCAGGGTTAGAGGCCCGCTCTCTTAATTCTCGGGTCATCACCGAAGTAGATGCCTTTCGAATTGGTTCTTGTAATGCTTCAAATAGGGACCCTGAGGCATATATTAAATTCCTGATTGAATTCTGGACAGTGTCCAGATCAGCTCGTTGTATTTGTCCAGCTGCCTCAGCGTTAACTGATAGCTGTCCAAATTGCTTGTCTAGCTCCTCAAGGTTTTCCCTGAGATGCTTATACCTTGTAAGGACGGAATTTGCTTCAGCTGTTGCCATCTCTTGTTAGGAAATCTGCAAGTACATTTTCATGAGATTTCACAATGATAATATCAAAACAATAGTATTGACATTCTGCTTGCCATCTCATAATACGAGCTTTTTCTATTTTTGATTCTAATTTGTTTTTCAAAAAAGCTTTAACATTCGTATTATCAACTTTTAAAATAAATTTCTTTGCTAAAGTGCGGCTTGTTGTTCAGTGAACAACCCTCCTGCATATCTACAAGGTTCTTCCCCTGTAGTAGTCTTTTTCATTAGAACTGCTGCCCAATGAAAATCATTAGCGTCTGTATAAACAACTAAATCATCATTATCTTGAGGAATTACGAGTTTTGGTAAATTATTACAAACTTGTTTTAGCTCGCGAATTCTTTGAGTGTGAATTTCTTCCCACTTCCACTTTGAACTTTCTGTTTCTTTTAAAAGAGGTCGAAAATCCTTTCTGTATTTCGCAAGGTTTTTGATAAAGATTCTTGCAAAATTAACAACTCCGAGAAAACTTTGAAGCTGTTTTTTATCTTTAAGAATATCGGGAAAATTGCGGATTTTCTCCACAATGTGTTCCTGAAGTTCAATACCTGCTTCGTCAATAAGAATACCAAGAAACTCAATCTTATTGACACCAATAATTGCTTTCTTTTCAGAGAGCACTAATCCTTCCTTATGACATGCATTGGAAAAGATCTCTAAATGTTTAATATGTTCGTTCAATCAAAATATCATCAATATAAACAAACATAAATTCAAAATAATCTTTAAACAGATTATCCATTTTTCTTTGGTATATCTGTGGTGCATTGGCAAGACCCATATTTAGCACGTTCCAGATATACTGACCTTGTGGTGTAGGAAATGCTGTATATTTTCTAGATTCATTTTCTAACTTAATCTGATAGAAACCAGATTTGCAATCAAATTTTGAAAACACTTTAGCACCTTTGATGCAATCGATTAAATGTTCTCTACTGGGGATATAGTAACCATCAAATTCTAATATCTTATTGATACCTTGATAGTTGATTACTAGTCTAGCTTTTCCTCTTTTTATTTCACCATGATTTCTTACAAGGAAACCAGGGCTACTATAAGCCGAGACTCCAGGTTCAATGAGTTTAAGATTGATATGCTCTTTGATAATCATTTGCATATCTTTCTTATCCATCATATTCATCTGGATAGGCTTGTATCGAACAAACTCATACTTACATTGGTCCTTAACCTTTAGTGTAGCTTCGATCTTGTTCTTGTTCCACCAAGCCAAAGGATCCTCATTGTAATTCCTTTGGATTAGTCTTTTAACATGTTCGAGAGAGAGCTTACTCTCTTCGTCCATATACCAATCATGTTTCTTGTCTTGTAAGGCGTTTTTGAAGAAATAAATTTCTTCTTTAGTGGCCTCACTGTATCCTTCACTACAGAAACCTTGTTGTCTACAGTGCTTCACCAAATTTTCTTTTATCCTGCATTTTAGGATTAGTCAATTTGGCCTCATTATCACCACGTTTGCTGCGAAAATTTATTGGCATAATGCGATTAAATGCCTTTTCTCGCCGCAGAACCTGAATCTCACTACCACAATTAGTGGTAAAGATTAATAAATTTCTCTTATTATCTTGCACATATCTAGTAAATGTTTGGATAAAGTTATTACCTAACAAGATATCTGCTCCAGTATCATGAAAGTAAATTGGAGGCATTTTTACCTTAAACCAAGGTGTACCAAATGCTCCTCCCATCATGATTTTGGTTTCTCGTTTACCTTTATTGAGTATAAGGATTTTTCTTAAAAAATCTCTACCTGCAATAATAGGTAATGTTTCCATAGCATTGCTAGGAAAGACTCCGGGTTTTGCTGTGCAAATACCTGAACCAGAATCAATATACGCAGAGAAATATTATGTCTTATATTGATCATAAATAACACCAATGGAAATATATATCGAGAATGGGCTAGTCATTCTACTCTGATGAGATGACCATCCAAACTGAATTCCATACCTTTTCCCTTTCGTCCCCAAGGTTTATGATCCTCGAGGAAACTTAGACCCAGGGTTACCACTCCTGGTTCTCGTCCAGCAAGACCTGCTACAAATACTTCTTGGCCTGCCATTTCTAGCATACCTTCATATTTGCCAACTGTTGTTTGCTGCAAGTGATATAAGTCATCACAAGGGAAATAATTTTCCATTTTTGTGATGTCGAATAGTACCTGCACTTCTTTCCATCCTTCAGGGCATCTAAATTTTACATTATCCACCCTAATGACTTGCGGGGTTGCATCTATGAGCAACTCCTTTCCCTTTAAACCTTGTATCCTTTCTTCTGAGAAGGACATCCGACTATTAAATTCCATCCTAGAACTAAGTGTTCTATTTAGGACAGGATGATCTTTAATGATAATGTCGACACCTCCAATTCTAGGTATTTGAATTGGATCAGGTGTCACTACTTTAGCAAATTCCTTGAAAATTCGAGGAATTTCAATATACTCTTTCCGTAGGAAAAGATCCGAATGATGTGTGTTGGAAAGTGCATATGCTATTCTATAAGTTATAGAATACGGCCTATTCCCTTCCTTCATAAGATCCTTTCTTTTGAAATCTTGATGAAGGGTTAAGACACGACTGAATCTTGGTCTGCTAGGTTATATGCAATTCTTGGATGAATATCAAACATAAGTTTGCCTGCATATAAATTCCCTACCATTGTACCAAGGCAGCCATCTCTCAGGTTATTGATTCTTCTATCCATTATTGATAAATGGATTTCTGAATCAATTCCTTCCTTGAAAGTGGCTTTTATGACCACCTCAATGGTTCCTATATGGATCCATTTCATGGTCACTGCTACTTCTTCTCGTAGCCTGCCTAATTCCTCAAGAATCTCTTCTCTAGGAATTAATTGCATATCCATCACATTTCCCGTAAGTTCCATCGGAATCGCAAATTCTCCTGAACTTACTTTGTATATAATATGATGTTTTCTTTGATTTAGTCCTATTTGATTTAGGACTCGGCTAAAACCTCCAATTCTAAAACCATCATATGGCCCAATATTGGAATTCTGCCTCATGATTCTTTCCAGTGTTCGGTTTGAAACCGACATTCTTGAAAAGAATCCGGAAAGGCTTTCAGAAGTCTGAAGCCTATCCCCTTCATTGTACTGATTCGGTTGAAGATCCATCCGAATCTCCTTCAATTTCTTCCTCATATACCCTTTCGTCTGAGGGAAAATTTTCGAATTGGTATATTGGTACCAAATCGCCATAAAAGACTACATCCAATATATCAGCCGTAGCTTCAAATTGGCGGACTTCTCGCTTCTGCGGACAATCCGGGGAGATATGTCCCTTCGCTCCGCACGTCCAGCAGTTACAGTCTTTGAAACTTTCATTAGCTCTTGTGTGAGCTCTTTTGAAAGTCCGTCGAGTTGGGGTTCGGTCACTGGATCTTCTATCAGATTGTCTCGATCCTTGTGAGGAAGTCCTCATAGGTCCTTGCCGTTGGCCCGATTTATAAGATCGACCCTTGGTTTTGGACCACCATGACCTTCGTCTAAACGAAGGTTTACTTCTGTAATCCCTATTGTCGGTGTTACTCTCCTTTTTCCTTTTCTTCTTTTGCTCACTTGTTTCCCCAATAATTGTTGGGAAATCGTTGTTTTCACAACAGAGAGGAGTTCTCTTAATCTTTCCTCTCAACTTCTTCATATTTTTCTGGAGTGAAGCTTGAGCACACCAGTCTTTTAATTTATCTTTGAGAAAAGACATTCTTTTGGCTACCGAATCCAACTGGCCTTCGGGAACCTTGTAGCTTTGTATCAGCATTTCTCGCCATGGACTGCAAATTTTGGCGAAGAACAAAGGTGCTGCTACCTCCGTTGGGACTCCACTTTGAAAGAAGTATTTGCGAAACCAATAGATATATTCATCTATTGCACAAATATTTTTTAATTCCATACCAAGGAGAGCTTGCATATTCTCTCTAGTTTTTTCGGAACTACTTTCATCGAAGTATCCATCTCTGATGAAATGAAGCTTTATAAGCCTTCCGAATCTTTCTGCAATGGTGCTTTTGGATTCACCATCCAGAACTCCTTGTTTGGTTGAGGCAGGTGTTTGGTCCCAACCAATCTTGACAGATCCCTCTAGACTCAATTCTATCAATCTGACAAAGTTTTCTTTGTCGAGTTCTAGAGTGGTGGCCGCTATTTTCATGGCAGCTACCCATTCATCGATTATTTTTTCGATATTTCGAAAATCGATGATATCCAGATTTAGAATAGTTCCATAAGGGTGCAAGGGCTGAGACATCGTCCTAGCCCATGGTGTATTTTCTGGTACCCTTTTTGGATTTCTCCCTGGATTTTCTTTGAGACGCGTTCCAACGAACGTTGGCGTCGCATTAGTGTGGAAATCCACACCCTCACGCATCGAGCTATCCTCTGGAGGATTATTAGATGCTATGCTACCTTCCGGAGGTGGTAGTGATGGTGGCACCACCGTTGTCACCTCGTTAGGTTTAACGTTGACTAAGTCTACCATCCCCAATTGGGAGAAAGATTCAGCCAATTCTTGGAGATCGGATAGATCTACTCGTGAGACTTCCTTTAATTAATCCTTTTGAGGATTTCATTAATTTTATCTTCTTGTGTTTTGGGCCGCGGAATTTCCGTTGCCTTACCTTTCTGGTGCAAAAGGGATACTGGCCCAAAAGCATCACGGATGCGGTCTGTATTGGATGATCCAATACGACCCCTTCCGTTTTTCACCTAGACCTCAAATTTCTTTTTTCAGATCAACTATTGAGGTTTTCAGATCGGGGATGATCTGTAATAACTCATCCATCTTTTGGTTCAAATGCTCTATTTTCATAGGTAGACAGATCAACCTATGACCATAATCTTGAACCGTTTTTTGAACTTCTCTAAGATCGTGGGTAATCTTAGAGGTATCAGTCTTAGTATCGATTTTTGTCCATGTAGGACAAAAATCTCTCTTTTCGTAACTTGTTGAACATATGTTCTTATGTTCCATTCTTGTTTTAATCTCCTCCGTTAGAGAATAGAGTAAATATGCAATAATAATTAATTATTTCATCAATAAAACCTAAGGCTCTGATACCATTTTGCGGAAATATAACAAACATGTCCATAAACAGCAAATTTCAGGATTAAAAGTGTAATTTTCCCTTAAAAAAGCGCATTTCGTTCTTAATTTAACGGCAGTTTAACGGTAGGGACTAAATTTGTCCAAAACTCGTATTTTGAGGGACTCAATGTGTAGAGGCCGTAACAAGGGGGACTAATTTTGCGATTTGAGTTTTGTTGAGGAACGAAATCTATAATTCCCCCGTTATTACCCAATAAGATATCTGCTACAGTATCATGAAAGTAAATTGGAGGCATTTTTATCTTAAACCAAGGTGTTCCAAATGCTCATCCCATCATGATCTTTGTTTCTCGTTTACCTTTGTTGAGTATAAGGATTTTTCGAGAAAAATCTCTACCTGCAATAATAGGTAAGGTTTCCATAGCATTGCTCGGAAAGACTCCGGGTTTTGCTGTACAAATCCCTGATCCTGAATCAATATATGCAGAGAAATATTCTGTCTTATATTGATCATAAATAACCCCCACGGAAATGTATATACAGAATGGGCTAGTCATTCAACTCTGATGAGATGACCTTCCAAACTGAATTCTATACCTTTCCCTTTTCTTCCCCAAGATTTATGTTCCTCAAGGAAGCTTAAACCCAAGGTAACAATTCCTTGCTTACGACCTACAAAACCTGATACAAATACTTCTTGGCCAGCCATTTCTAGCATACCTTCATATTTGCCAATAGTAGGTTGCTGCAAATGATATAACTCATCACAAGAACATAGTTTTCCCTTTCCGTGATGTCGAATAAAACTTGCAATTCTTTCCATCCCCGTGGCATCTAATTTTTACATTATCCACCCTAATGGCTTGCGGCGTTGAGTCATTGATTAATTCTTTTTCTCTTAAGTCTTGTATCCTTTCGTTTGAGAAGGACATTCGGCTATTAAATTCCATCCTTGTACTGATTGTTCTGTTTAAGATAGGATGGTCTTTGATAATAATGTCGACCCCTCCAATTCTAGGTATTTGAATTGGATCTGGCGTAATTACTTTAGCAAATTCCTTGAAAATCTGAGGAATTTCAATATACTCTTTCCGTAGGAAAAGATCTGAACGATGTGTTGGAAAGTGCATATGCTATTCTATATGTTATAGAATACGGTCTATTTCCTTCCTTCATAAGATCCTTTCTTTTAAAGTCTTGATGGAGGGTTAAGACCCTACTGAAATATTGGTCTGCTAGGTTATATGCAATTCTTAGATGAATATCAAACGTGAGCTTTCCTGCATATAAATTTCCGACCATTGTACTAAGACAACCATCTCTTAGGTTATTGATTCTCCCATCCATTATGGACAAATAAATTTCTGAATCAATTCCTTCCTTGAAGGTGGATTTTATAACTACTTCAGTAGTTCATACATGGATCCATTTCATAGTTATTGCTACCTCTTCTCGTAGCTTACTTAATTCTTCAAGAATTTTCTTCTTTCGGAATTAGTTGCATGTCCATCACATTCCCTGTAAGTTCCATAGGAATTGCAAATTCTCCCGAACTTACCTTGTATATGATGTGTTGCCTTCTTTGGTTTAGTCTTATTTGATTTAGGACTCGGTCAAAACCTCCAATTCTGAAACCATCATAAGGTCCAATATTGGAGTTTTGCCTCATGATTCTTTCCAAAGTTCTGTTTGAAACGGTCATTCTTAAAAAAAATCCAGAAAGGATTTCGGATGTCTGAAGCCTATCTCCCTTACTGTACTCGTTGAACATTTATTTGAATGTTCCATTCTTGTTTAAATCTCATCTGTCAGAGAGTAAAGTAATAAAATGCGATAATAATTAATTATTCCATCAATAAAACCTAAGGCTTTGATACCATTTTGCGGATAAATAACAAATATGTCCTTAAGTCACATTTACAAGACTAAAAGTGTAATTTTCTCTTAAAAAACTGCATTCCGTTAGTGATTTAATGGAAGTGTAACGGTAGGGACTATATTTGTCCAAAATTCGTATGTTGAGGGACTCAATTGACGTATCTGTAACAACAGGGACAAATTTTGCGATTGGCTTTAAGTTTGGGGATGAAATCTATAATTTCCCATGTTTAACTACCATAATATATATTAGGATTAGTACACCTTTAATTTCACTACTCTATTTGTTAATTCACTAAATTAAATGTATCAAAATATAAATATAGGTGTTTTAATTTAGTGCATGAAAAGGTTGACCATGTGCGACGCACATACAAGATAGCTAAGGCTCACATGGCTCCTAAGTGATAAAAGAAAGATGAACTCAAAATATAATCCCACATTTTGAAGAAACACAAAAATTATTCATACTTTATTGCCCAAGATATAGGTAAATCATAACAATATTAAACTCTTAAACTTCTATATGTAAAATTACACATTGAGTAACTATCATTTAGTATTAATGCACATAAATTTGTTAGAAAGTGGGGGTCATCTTTATAACTCATTAATCTTGTAGGAAATGGTTGGTCTTATAGTTAATAATTTTTATGTAATTCAATAATGATAGGTAAGGGTAAAAGTGTAAATGGTGGGGCTTATAATTAATAATTTGTATTTAATTCAATAATGATAGGTAAGTGTAAAAGTGTAAATTCACAATGTGAACAAACACCAAAATTATCCATACTTTTATAGTAGTATAGATATAGATATAGATATAGATAGATATAGAAAAAAAAAAAAAAGGGAATAGCAGTGGAAGCAGACAAGACAGTGAGATCCCATATTCATTACAATATCTGAAACGAAACCAAAAAAATACTAACATCAGTCAGTCATAGCCATAAACAAAGCTATTTGATATAGCAGTAAAATATTCCAATAACAAGGGGGAAATGAACGATACACAAAGCAGTAGATCGAACCAAGAAACCATCAGATGTGATATAGATGAAGGGAGACGATTGTAGTAAGGTCAAAAAACAGAATATATTGGCTGAAAGTGCAATATACCACAGGCCACGTTCAGAGATCGGAGCAAGAATGCACAGATCTACTCCTGGTGGCCAAAAAACACAAAAAACTGTTCAAGACCAGACAACTCAACCCTTCAACGATCATCTAATATGAAAACAAGATCAAAACTTCTGGCAATGAGTTGAAGTTGATGCGAAATGCAGTGACTGAGTGTTGGAATAGGAAGAATCAGGCTTTTGATGCCATGTTAAATTTCTAGAAAGAATGACGAATGTATTGTGATACACTGTACTTTAAAGTAGCAAATTAATAAATAATATATTTTCATAATTTTAAATTGTATGACTAGAAGAGAATAAAATTGGCATTATATCATTTTCCTTAGTTGCATTTGTCTCATTTTATCAGTATTGCGTAATTTTGTTGGCTTAATTCTAAGTATTGAATTTGAGTGAAAAATGTATGGAAGATACTTGTATTTACATCTCATATTATTAAAGTTTATTTGATGGTTAATAGAAGCATGCAAAATTCAAGGCTTCGATATATCTTGTAAATGACTATTATAAATAATAAAGAAATTTCAATATAGTTTTCTTTTTTGACTAAACTTCAAATTTCCTTTAGCCTTGTATGCCAAAGTGCAAGTTCTATAATGTTTAGGGTCTATTATAATTTGTGCTGGAAAAATGATATGGGTGTAGAAGCCAAATACGTCACACACTCACACTCATTGCTAGGGATGGCAATGGGGTGAATCCGGGTTCGGGTTCGGAACCGGTGGAACCGGAACCGTTTTCCCTATTATGGAACCGGAACCGCCGGGTCCAACCCGCGGGTACCTGGGTGCGCATGTAATTTTTTTTTGCCATGTTTTATTTTGTACATAGCCTATCACTCATCTATATTGAATTTATATAAGAAAATAGTTTTACATAATGTCATTATAAACATTATATAAGTACAAAATATGCTAGTAAAATGCAATCAATTAAGCTACATGGATATACCATAAAAAAAATATTTAAATTAAGGACTTATATATATCTTCTTAAATCTATATTAAATTATGTTAACTTTATAAAATTAGCTTAAAATGCAAATAAGAACAAAACTCTCTAAATACAAACATAACACTTAATTTCATTATATCTTTCGCATAAAAATTAAAAAAAAAAATTAGGACAGTTTTGTATTTGTTTTACAATACATTAATTTTACAAAACATTGTAATAGTTTCACATAATAACATAAAACTAGGACGATTTTACAATAAGTCAAATGAAAGTATATTTTATGTTTATGGCACTAGTATATGTGTTGATTTTGACCTATGTATTATATAAATCAATTTCAATATATTGGTACCAACATTAATTTAATAAAAGATCAAGGTACAATTACACTAAAATAATTGGTTTTAACATTTATACAATTTGTGTACTTGATATTTAATTTTTTTTGCAATGAAATAACCTAAGAAATATTTTCAATTGATTTTTGTTGGTCTTAATGGTGAACAATCACAAATTTAGATTACTCAAATGCAAACTATTTTGGAATTTTATACGGTAAACACACGCCCCGAGCCTGGGACCATGACAATCGCCGCGAGTTTATGAGAACATCTCAATAACTCGCAAGGCTCACCTAACGATAATATCGGTATAGAGCATCTATACCTAAACAATATAAATTCTCAATTCTCGAAAAGAATAAATTTATTAAAGAGCTCAATTCTTAATCTCCATACAAGCCAATAAATTCAATACTAATCTAACCTCCAAAACGAAACGATTAAAAATGCTCCAAATCGCTATTTAGGGAAATCTATAATACAATCTCGCTAAATTGTGAATTAAGGTTCCTCGACAAACGCCATCCAGACCACCGACTTTTCTCCTACTAAGCATCAATATCTGGAAAAAGTTTAATAAAATGGGATGAGCTCGACGGCCCAGTAAGTAACTCTATCACTCATCCAGCCGGATCACGCAAGCCAGAAGTTAAAAATATAATTTTATATTTTGAAAGCATATATAATAAAATAGCACATGAGTTTCAAACAATTTATAAACCATTTAAAAGAAGTTCATGAAAAACACGTTTTATAATACCATCAAATCTCCACGTTCACAAACAAATCACCACGTAAAACCAACATATAAGCCAAACATGGTTAGGGACAGGTTTAACCCCCCTGTCTTAGGTCCTGGTGCAGGCTTAACCCCCCTGCACTGGGTCCTGGTGTAAGCTTAACCCCCCTACACTGGGTCCTGGTACAGGCTTAACCCCCCTGTACTGGGTCACTAACCAACCTCTCAGCCCTACATTTCCTATTTCGGAATAGTAAACGATGTAATGGTCTCACAATGGGTTTTATAAACCACCACCAAAGCAATCACGTTTCTAAAACCACGTTTTCCAAAACCATGTTCATTCCACATAACCACAAATCATATATCACTTTCAAACAATTTCACCAAAACAATCACGTTTTCAAAACCACGTTCGTATCACTATTAAACGTCATAACTCACTTTTCAAAAACATATTTTTCAGAAAACATTGAAACGTTTAACTTTATCAAAAACCATATATATATATATATATATGCACTTGCACGATCCGAGTTCAAAATCACGCACACACACCAAAATGATTACATATATATATAATTTTAATAGAACTAGAAGAGTGAA
Source organism: Verbascum thapsus (assembly GCA_963669365.1). Taxonomy (NCBI): domain Eukaryota; kingdom Viridiplantae; phylum Streptophyta; class Magnoliopsida; order Lamiales; family Scrophulariaceae; genus Verbascum; species Verbascum thapsus. The sequence goes on from OY770108.1 coordinate 9,292,266, forward strand.
GAATCACTTACCTCGATTAACCCAATCCTAAGCTAAAGTATACACTTGCTATGAATTCCTTGATCCATCTTCAATCCAAACTAAATAATTACAGCATTAAATTAATAATATTCAAATAAGAGAAGAGAAACTGAAATCCTATTATCCATGACGGTAAAGAATTCTAACTCCCCACTTCCATGTAAACCACAATTACATCTAGTAATTTCCATTCTTTCATCCATCTATATCTACCACTGCCCAAAGCCCAACAATTAATTTGTCCTCCCACAATCTCCAGAAAATAATAAATATAGCTTATGCAATTATTTCAATAATTTCCACCGTATGCTAATGAATTAACTATTATTAAAGTCCAATCAAACACACAGCTCTTCACGTCCATTAACCATATTTTAATTTCATTAGTAGTATTGGTGTATCCCCAGGAATATTCCATGAAATATTAGTTGGCTCATGCAAAGATTCAACAAACAATGTCTGAAACTATAAATCATAACTTTCCACTTACATTTGATTAATCTGCTGCTAATTTAATTTGGTCTCCTCGCCACCAGCCGTCACTTTAATTTTCGTCCCTCAATGTGAATACTACTTTTCCTTATTAGAGATCTTATTCTGAAGTAGTGTGGCTTTGCGGGAGACATCTTTTCTTTCTCGGCCGATCAACGCGTCTCCACTCTTAATCTTTCTTTCTATAGTTTTGTTTTGATTTCTTGTAACACAGCCGTCTTTCTCCCTCTACCCTAATCCAGGCTTTTCTTTATTAGGGTTCAGAAGTTATCTATCTCTATATTAATAAAATAGTGTCCTTTTTATATTGAAACTCTTCTAAGTATTGTATAATTACAATTAAACCACAAAATTATTCTTTTATTTTATATTTAGCTATTTACACATATATGCACTTTACTAAACATTTTATTACTTTTTATTATTATTCATTACTAATTTCCGGGTATTACATTCTACCCACCTTAAAAAAAGTTTAGTCCTCTAAACTTAACATAACTCTAACATAAGATATCCAACGAGTTCGTAGAATTTTCTCTTGTTCATCCAGAATTTTGATTGAAATTTTTTTTTTTTTTTTTTTTGTCAAATCTTCTCGTAACTGTTTGGCCTTGTATTCCACTACATGGCTCGGATCAGGAATATACTTCCGCATGGAACAGTAAATGCATTATGTACATTTGACTAAGATTGTAGTAAGTCGAGACGATAAGCAATCCTCTTCAATCCTTTCTAAAATCTCAAATGTACCTATGAATTGGGGTCTTAGCTTGCCCGGTTCTTCTAAATGCATCATACCCTTAGTTCGAAAGAAAAATAAACTTTTAAAAAAAAATGATCATCCACCTCAAACTCTAGGCTTCTTCGCCTTACATTTGCATAGCTCTTTTGTCGACTTTGAGCTGTACGGATTCGATCCCTCACAAGTTGTATTTTTTTCAATTACTTATTGCACTATCTCCGGTCTGAGTATCTTTCTTTCACTAATACAATGCCAATGAATAGTAGACGACAATTTCCCCAGGCTTCAAATGGAGAGATCTGAACATTAGCTTTATAACTATTATTATACTCAAATTCCACCATAGGTAAATGTTGTTCCTAAGAATCTTTAGATCCAGGATGCATATCTTAACATATCCTCAATAGTCTCGAATATTTATCTTAGATTGCCCGTCTGTTTGAGGCTAAAAGGTTGTGCTCAAACGGGAGTTAACCTCTAATGCTAAATGCAAACTCCACCAATAATGAGAGATAAAACGTGGATCCCGATCCGATCCGATACTGAACTGCTCCGCCATGCCTTTTATTACTCAGTCTTTCATCTTCCATGTTTTAAGTTGAGGATATAAATCTAATTAAAAAAATAACTAGCTCACCATGAAATAGTAATATCCTCTTCTTCATACATCATTAATATTCACTGTCTCATAATTCTAACTAGAGTTTCTCCATGTCGTGGTAATCGATGTACCGAGAATGATAAGTCATCACATTTATGGCATGCCTAAAGTTTGTTAAGCAATTAATTGCAATAATTTCCTAGTTCCTTAAGACAACTCCTTTCACCCCGTACCGTTGATAAGTTTCAAAAATCTCTACCTAGACGAACATAATATTTATAAAATCTGTAACAGATCACGGATAAGCCCTTCAATAAAATACAAGAGTACCACCATTTTTTTCTCCAAGTTTGCCATGCTTTACGAGTCATTGTAGTCACAAGCTAATCAGGTCTAAACCTTGTAATAAACCACAATGGGATTTTTAAACTTAGCCTACACAAAACGTTTCTACGATGAGCAATTGCTGAATTCATAGTCCATCATCATTTGATAAAGTTTCCAAATTCCAAGGACAGAACTCTACCACTTCATTATCCGCATGAAGTACACTCTCGATATTATTCTTATTTTCGGCTCCTATAACTAATAGGACAATAAGAGTCAACTAAAAAAAAAACTATAACCTTCAGGACCAAAATATCGATACCCCTCTTTTGTTACTCGTAAATCACCACAGTGTTGTCCTTCATTCCAATTACACATTCCCATACTATAGAGAATTCAATTAAAATGTACATATCCCTTTATGGTAAAAATAAGTTCCTTATGTTCAATTGTAAGATATCAACAATAGCTTTCCTCAAATCCTTGATCGATGATGTTTATGTGATAATATTATCCACGCTCAAAATATAGCTCCAAATGTATGACCAATCAAATTTTCATACGCGTTTTAGATATGTTGTCAGATAAGTAGTTAACAATTCCTCCAACTAAAATGAACCCTAGATATTCGCATTGTGTCTCCCACCAGGTAGTTGATGAGATTGTAAACTCGCCACAAACATCTCAATAAAAGTAAAAACTACAGCTCCTTAATTTACATAATCTTAATTGCAATATCATAGTAATCACACCACTACAATAAAACTGTAAAGCCATTTGAATCATAAATCGTAGAAAACCAAACTACCAGAATGCATCATGAACTTTGTGATCACCCTGAATTTTTTAACGGGGTTTGAACAATATTTACTCAACTCCTTCATTCATAACTAATGTAAATCCTTTAACCTACGCGAATTCTAGATAATATTGAACCAATGTATTATAACTTGGATGATGAAAGATAATTATCAAAAGCTCGTTAAGTTGTTTAGGCAATAACTATTAGATCCTCAAAAGTTCTTTTATCTTCCTACGAAAAGACAATTCCCAAAACTTGTAGCTTGGAATCAAAAGTTAATTGTCCAACTTAAATATATAACTGATAAAAGTCCCTGCTTCGTATAAGGTTCCCTATAAACTTCCCATGTAAAATCCAATAACATAACCTAAGCTCTTTTAGTCTTTAAACACAATGAATCAAACACTACATTAATCTTCCAGGTGATAACCGATCGTTATATCACAATCTTAAAGTAGATACCGTGCACATGCATAGATCGATCCTAAAAAAATTCCACTATCCCTTCATGATAAACGACTTCTTATTCAACTTAGAAATCATTTCAATATTGATACTAGCACCATTAATGACGCTTCTTAAAACCTAAGTGAAGTATCATATTATCAATTCTAAAGTCTCAACGTAATTGACATACGACCACCACATTGAGCTCGTTAGGCTATCATCATCGACACCTCTTTACTCGCATGTCCTTTAATTCCCACATACCATAAATCCTAAGACTCATGAGGCCCTAAATGTACTTACTCACATGAGTTGTTTATAACAGTTATTACTCTTTGCTCCATGAATAATGCTCCTCAACAACTTTACATCGTAACCCCATAAAGATCACAACCTAAGCTCTGATACCACTAAAATTGTCACGCCCCGAGCCTGGGACCATGACAATCGCCGCGAGTTTATGAGAACATCTCAATAACCCGCAAGGCTCACCTAACGATAATATCGGTATAGAGCATCTATACCTAAACAATATAAATTCCCAATTCTCGAAAAGAATAAATTTATTAAAGAGCTCAATTCTTAATCTCCATACAAGCCAATAAATTCAATACTAATCTAACCTCCAAAACGAAACGATTAAAAATGCTCCAAATCGCTATTTAGGGAAATCTATAATACAATCTCGCTAAATTGTGAATTAAGGTTCCTCAACAAACGCCATCCAGACCACCGACTTTTCTCCTACTAAGCATCAATATCTGGAAAAAGTTTAATAAAATGGGATGAGCTCGACGGCCCAGTAAGTAACTCTATCACTCATCCAGCCGGATCACGCATGCCAGAAGTTAAAAATATAATTTTATATTTTGAAAGCATATATAATAAAATAGCACATGAGTTTCAAACAATTTATAAACCATTTAAAAGAAGTTCATGAAAAACACGTTTTATAATACCATCAAATCTCCACGTTCACAAACAAATCACCACGTAAAACCAACACATAAGCCAAACATGGTTAGGGACAGGTTTAACCCCCCTGTCTTAGGTCCTGGTGCAGGCTTAACCCCCCTGCACTGGGTCCTGGTGTAAGCTTAACCCCCCTACACTGGGTCCTGGTACAGGCTTAACCCCCCTGTACTGGGTCACTAACCAACCTCTCAGCCCTACATTTCCTATTCCGGAATAGTAAACGATGTAATGGTCTCACAATGGGTTTTATAAACCACCACCAAAGCAATCACGTTTCTAAAACCACGTTTTCCAAAACCATGTTCATTCCACATAACCACAAATCATATATCACTTTCAAACAATTTCACCAAAACAATCACGTTTTCAAAACCACGTTCGCATCACTATTAAACGTCATAACTCACTTTTCAAAAACATATTTTTCAGAAAACATTGAAACGTTTAACTTTATCAAAAACCATATATATATATATATATATATATATGCACTTGCACGATCCGAGTTCAAAATCACGCACACACACCAAAATGATTACATATATATATAATTTTAATAGAACTAGAAGAGTGAAGAATCACTTACCTCGATTAACCCGATCCTAAGCTAAAGTATACACTTGCTATGAATTCCTTGATCCATCTTCAATCCAAACTAAATAATTCCAGCATTAAATTAATAATATTCAAATAAGAGAAGAGAAACTGAAATCCTATTATCCATGACGGTAAAGAATTCTAACTCCCCACTTCCATGTAAACCACAATTACATCTAGTAATTTCCATTCTTTCATCCATCTATATCTACCACTGCCCAAAGCCCAACAATTAATTTGTCCTCCCACAATCTCCAGAAAATAATAAATATAGCTTATGCAATTATTTCAATAATTTCCACCGTATGCTAATGAATTAACTATTATTAAAGTCCAATCAAACACACAGCTCTTCACGTCCATTAACCATATTTTAATTTCATTAGTAGTATTGGTGTATCCCCAGGAATATTCCATGAAATATTAGTTGGCTCATGCAAAGATTCAACAAACAATGTCTGAAACTATAAATCATAACTTTCCACTTACATTTGATTAATCTGCTGCTAATTTAATTTGGTCTCCTCGCCACCAGCCGTCACTTTAATTTTCGTCCCTCAATGTGAATACTACTTTTCCTTATTAGAGATCTTATTCTGAAGTAGTGTGGCTTTGCGGGAGACATCTTTTCTTTCTCGGCCGATCAACACGTCTCCACTCTTAATCTTTCTTTCTATAGTTTTGTTTTGATTTCTTGTAACACAGCCGTCTTTCTCCCTCTACCCTAATCCAGGCTTTTCTTTATTAGGGTTCAGAAGTTATCTATCTCTATATTAATAAAATAGTGTCCTTTTTATATTGAAACTCTTCTAAGTATTGTATAATTACAATTAAACCACAAAATTATTCTTTTATTTTATATTTAGCTATTTACACATATATGCACTTTACTAAACATTTTATTACTTTTTATTATTATTCATTACTAATTTCCGGGTATTACAATGCTATTGCGTGATTAAAATCTAGAACTCCTCCAACGATTTTCCAATTTCAGTTGTGATTCAGATTAATCAAATGCAAAATAATTCAGAATTTTAAACTGTAAAAACAATCAATAATTATGCCATTTCAAGAATTTAAGACCTAAAATATCAAAATCTAATATCAAATTTCAAATGGATCCAGATACCCAGAAAGAACACTTGATTTCAGAGGTGAAATGGCGCTATTCTAGTGCTGGAGAGATTAAATGTTGCCATTTGCTGAACCAGAAATGGAGGCGCATTACTGTAGTTGCGCTATTTAGGGCGCAAATCTTTTTATATTTATTTTTAATTTAACCCCCTATAAATTTAATTACTTATAAATATTATATCCTGTTGAGTCTATTATAATCAATTATGCATTAATTTAAGTTTATTATTAAATTATAAATAAATATTTCTACTCTAACTTATATAAAATGAATTTTTTGTTTTAATTATTTTGAATTTCCTTCAATATAATCCATAAAAGTTTAATTCGTTATAATAAATTATATAGGTTATATTTAATTCAACTAGAATAAAATACAATTTTTAAAATTTATTATAACTAAAACATATGCTAATGCATACTTTTATAAAATAAAATCATTAAATACATTAAATAATTGAAAATATCGAAACACAATTATTATAATTTTTAATTATTTAATAATAAAATATTTTTATTTTTTGTGAATTTTTATTAACAAACTATATTTTTCGGGTGAAAATGTATCATATTTAAAAGTTTTGGGTTTTGTTTGTGAAAGATTATAATATTATAAAAAAGATGTAAAAAAGAGAATATTTCTCTAAGATTCCCTTTTTGTGTAGTGAATTGTATTCTGTGTTGGAGTGAATTTACTGTAGCTGTGCCAAATATGTGCAATTTTTGCGCGAATTTGGTGGAAATGGAAAAATAGGTTGGAGATGCTCTTATAGCAATTTCACGGGAAAGATCACATGGAAAGTGGTAATGTATATTTGCACAGAAAGTGCCGTTTATTATTATATTTATATTAAAATTTTGAAATATTTCACTTTTGGCCTCTTAAGAATTAGAGTATTGCAAATTTGGTCTAAAGCTTTCACAATATATTGGGAAAATTGTATTTTTCGTCCCATAACTTAGATAAAGTTCAATTTTGATTTTATCCGTTATAGATTTCTCACATTTAGTTTCGTAACTTTTTTAATATCTCATATTTAGTTATAAAAACTTCACTTAACACTATGAACTCAAAGTAATCGCACTTACATTTTGCCTTGGACTCACAATGACTTGAGATGGAAGCTTGTTCGAGTTTTGTGTCACTAATTCGTTCATAGTAGTAGCCATTTGACACCTACAGAGTATGCTCAGGAAGGCAAAGACGGAAATCGTTATGATTTTGTGTTTCACAAATTCTTTTAGGAACCCTTTCACGATGTACTGATAAATAAAACTTAACAATTCGGGTCTCATTGGCTCTTAATTTCTTTTCAGTTCAGCTCCCATTTGGTTCACATTAAGATTGATAATTTGGATTTTGCTAAGGATTTAAAATTAATGGATTTCAAACTCCTTGGATTTGAAATCCACATAATTGTTTGGGTATAATATTGAAAAGGATTTCAATTTTTTATTTAACTATAAATCCTAGAGCATTTAAACCCTAAACCCTATATAAATAATTTTTAAAATATATTATATATACTATGAGTGATTCTCGATAAAAGGATTTTAACAAAGATTTTGAGAGGGAGGAAGATAAATTCTTAAGAGAGAGGAGGAACGATTTTACAAAGATAGAATTTTGTGAGAGATTATTTTAAAAGGTTTTTGAGAGAAATGAATTGATTTCTAAGAGTGATGGAGAGAGAGTTTTAGGGGGTGAGGAGATTATGAAAGATAAACGGTGATCAATTTGTTACAGAGAGGGAGAGAGATTTTAGAGACGCAAACAGATTTTGGAGAGAAATATTTTTTAAAGAGAGACAAAAATCTTCGGGAGAGATTGTTGAGAAATAGGGAGAGAGATTTTTTTAAAAGAAAGAGACTTTTAGAGAGAGATTTTAGAGACAAGTATATTTTTGAGGGAGAGATTAAAATGACTTGTAAAATACCATAAATAACATAATCCAAATATATACAACATTCCAAGTAATCATGGTTAAATTTAACCATGGTTACGCTTTTAACTCCTAATATTTGGAAACTCAACCAGCAAAAAGGTGTGCACCATTCACCATAAATACAGGAAAATTGTACTTTACTTTCTCCTACAACCTACTCTAGAATTTGTTTCCTCAATTTTCTTGCAAAGCTTTTGCAATTCTGCTTTTGGCTTCCTGATTTCTCTCCAAAACCATTTTGTTCAAAGCAACTTTTATTGATTTGAATACTTGAACAAGCTGAAAAACCAAATACATTTCATTTTTCTTAGTGTCAGATTCATCCAAGGGTGCCGCATTTACTTATAAAGAAGGTAAAATTTTATTTATCCTTGTAGTCTCATGAATGTTTAATTTAGTGCATATAATCCATGTTTATTTTTGGTGTATGATCAGTGAATAAAGATCCTGTTTTGAGTTAAGAAATGATGTCATGAAGATTAACATCATCCCCAATCAACAATATTATAGTGTGGGTTGATTGGAGCTTGGGCTGTCCCCAACCCAGCGAATAGGTGCGCCAAAATTGCGTAGCAAAAACTGCTGCGTCATTTCTGGCGGTAGTTGTGTCATTTGTGACGCAACACAAAAGTCAGAACCCTAATTTCCTTTTTTTGGTTTGGAGCGAATTTACTGTAGTTGCAGTAAATTGGTGCAAAAAATCACTATTTCGGTTGGGGATGGCCTAAGGGTAAATATAAACATTTTTATAACTAGTAAATAACACGTTCGTTGAACGTGAATCATATGATCTCGTTACAATATTCATAAATATAACTGCTATTTAACTTGAAAACGTTATTAATTCTAAATTTATATAATAATTTAACTAAATGAACTATTACTTAATTATTCACATGATAAAATATTGATTCACATGAAATTATTAATCAATTTTTGAAAAACTAATATGAGTGAAACATAAAAAATGATGTAACCAATTGTTTTTAATGTAAATTTATATTTCATTTATACATATATCTTGTTTATTTTTGATAAATTAAACACTTCTGACTTCACTTCTTTTTTCTTTTCACTAATTTTCTCTGTATATTTTCAATATTATTATAGTAGATCAGATTTTTATAGTGTTTATTTCTTACTAAAGAATTATTATTATTTTATTTCTCCATCTTCTAAATTAATAATGCATATTTCTTTTCAGGATATTTAAATATGTCTCAATTTATAATACTCTATCTCAATTCCGAGTCATTATATGTTGATAAATGAAGGAACTATTTTTATTCGATTTTCACTATTAACGATTGTGTCTTATTATTAATTAAATTGAGTTTGTTTGATAAAACACAACAAAAAAATCTATATATTGTACATAAAAGTTAATGAACAATATGAGAAATAACAATAACATATTGAGAAATGATTTTTTTCCTTTAATTTGAAAACATTATTGTATTTTGATTATACTAGTAAAACGTACGTGCATCCGCACATGAAAATAGTATTATATAATAAAAGACCTCGTAAAACAAAAATATAATTTTGATAACACAAAATATATAATATCTTATTTACCTAATTTTATATAGTACTAATTTTCTTTAATTTGTTTGCTATAAGTAGGAGAGTTAAATTATGAATGTAAGAAAATTTTATTTTTAGGTTGAATTACTCTTTATTCTTCTTTCTATCTAGTTAATAATATTTAAAACCTATGTTAAATATGATTCACATAAAATAAAAATTTGGCATAGTATACAAACATGGACATTTTTCTTTAATTTATGTCCTTGATTTTAGCTCATTTACAGAAAACAAAATTAGCTTCGATAGTATTTCTACGTATACATATACACATTTGTATTTTTAGATATATAAAAATTATTTTTTTCATAAACTGAACGTATGAGCTTTCGACAAACTACACCTTAAGGTTTAAAACTTTCATAAATATTTTATAATAATGTGCTCTTAGAATATGAAAAAGTTATGCCAAATTAAATAGATCATAGTCACATTGAATCTTATTATATTATCATATGATGATCATTCCCAACTAAGTTTGAATATGCATATGTTTCTCTATCAGTAACAAGTCCTCTATACTCAACCGTTTTTCCCCACACCCATGATCTCAGCATTAATCGTCTTATTTTATATATAATTATCCATATTTTTAAGGACTCCTATTAATATGTTACATCCTTAATTACTACCATCTAATAATGATCTCAATATTTTAATGAAAATAGTTAGGGTCATTCTTAAGGCTTTGCAATTTTTGTGCATGTAAAATAATAAACAAAATATCGGGATAAATGTAGTTTTTATCCCCCTTATTTTTTCCAATCGCAAAATTGGTCCCACTTGTTACGACCTCTACATATTGAGTCCCTCAATATATAAAATTTGGACCAATTGCGTCCCTGTCGTCAATTTTCCTCAATTTACCGTCAGTCATTAACGGGGAATCGCACATGCCACTCACGTGGCTCTTAAATTGGGGGGAAATCGATTTTGTTATTCATTTTCATCAAATTAGGGTTCAATACTCGAATTAGGGTTCATTTCTACACAATTTTCACTAATTTTCCCCACAAACCTCATTTTTCTCCCATTTTATCAAATTAGGGTTACGCTATGAGCAGAAATAGCTCGTCCAACTCAATTAGGTCTCCATTCGAAGACATGAACAGAAGCAGCTCATCCGGAAGTAGGTCTCAAAATCCTCCTTCAACATGTAAATGTGGATTCGAGCTCCCGGTGCTCACAACTTGGACCGATCGAAATGCTGGGAGAAGGTTTCGAAAATGTCCAAATTATGGGGTAAGTTCACTACTTTTACAAAATTCCTTAAAAATTATTGAAATTTGACATAAATTCTTGAAATAGAAATCATCTTTTTGTGGTGTATTCGAGTGGTTGGACCCGGATATTTGTGAGAGAGGCAGACAACTTTTACCTGATATGCATAAAACTATAATGCGTATGGATGTCGAAATTTATTGGTTTAAGAGACGGGAGAAATCCTTGAAAGATGAGATAATTGAGTACCAAAAGAGAGAAAAGAGTTTGGAATCGGTGATAATGGACTACAAATGACGAAAAAAGAACTTAGAAACTGAGATAATGAACTGCAATGAAAGAGAGGAACTTCTAGAGAAAGAACTCCATTCACACAGAAAAAGAATGAAGAAATACGAAGAATCGGCCTATCAAAGTTACAAAAAGATGTTCCTGTTTTTTCTTATAATCTCTTGACAACAACCCTATTGGTGAAATCAAAGTTTAAGTAAGATAAGTTTGATTACATGCAGTTGAGTTAAAAAGGTTGTGTAGGTCTTGGTGTTCATGTCCATGTTCATGTTCATCCTGTTGTAGTTTTTGTTCAATTTGTAGTGTTGTTCTTCATCTTTGTAGTTTGTTCTGTTTTTAATGGAAGAAATAGTTTGTTTATTCATTTTTCTGTTTCTAATTTTGGTGAAATTCTCCACTTTACCTCAAACCAACACAAACCAGCACAAATCACCAAAACAACACAGTTGATGCAGTTCATTGATCAAACCAGCACAAACCAACACAAACCAGCACAAATCATCAAAACAACATCACTAAATTCTTATAAATAACACTGTTCATTGATCAAACCAACCAAAACAACACAATTCATTGATCTAACCAATCAAAACAGCACAATTCATTGAGTACATAACAAGCAAAGCAAATGTTGATGCATAGTTTAGGGGCAGAAAATACAGTACACAAATAGTTAGAAAATACAGTACTTGGGGCAGATTTTAAAATTGAAAATACAGTACAGAAATTGTTTGAAAATACAATTATAGTTTCCATGGTTTAGGGGCAGATTTTCCAGAAGTCTTGGAGGACATATTTGCTGACTTTGGGATAGCTTTGGTGGAGGTACTTGGGGCAGCTTGAGAAGTAATACTTGGGGCAGCTTGTGAAGCAATACTTAGAGCAACTTGTGAGGCAAGAGTCGGAGCAGGATGTGAAGCAAACTTTGGAGCAGGTACTGATGATGACTTTGGGAAGCAGATTTTGTGAAGCATGTGCTGATGAACAGCTTGTGAAGTAGATTTTGGAGCACTAAATGGTCTTGAGGCACTTGCACTTTGACAAGGTCTTGAGGCACTTGCACTTTCAGAAGGTTTGGCCACAGATTTGGATTGTGAAGGCACAGGCATAGGCACAGGCACAGGGACAGACACATGCACAGGCACATTTGGATGCAATGGAGGCTTCTTGGATGCAGTGGGGGCAGAAGTATAGGCTTTCTTAGCAGAAGCTCTTAAATTGGTCATTGTGATAAAATTTTTACCACCTTTAATCAAGACTGGACTGTGGATGCTAGGGCCTTCATTTATCTGCAGAGCAATACAAAATGAAATACATTAGAAATTGAAACACATTAGATCAATAATAAAATACAAAATAAAATTTTATCAAGTGAAATAGGGTGAAGTTCTTATAGTAATTGATTCTATTCTATTTGATGAACCTCCTATGTTAACTCCCTTCTTGCTTGGCCTTCTCACCTGCAAATATTTGATGCATTTTAGTACTTGGTTGTTTAAAATATATGCATAATGTAATTATTTACAGAAAATCACTACTAATTTACTTGTAACTTTTCTTTAGTTTTATGACTGGCACCACTTGAAGAGGCTGATGATTTTGTTGTCATTGGTACTTCAACAGCTTATGGTATCACTGGAGCAACTTGGTTTTGTTCACTCCCAGATGCAGCAGCCCAACTTTCTTGTGTTTGGTCCTGTTCTTGTTCATTTAGATTGTTTCTTTTTCTTTTACAACCTTTTGAATTATGGCCTACTTCTCCACACATTCTACATTTATTCTTTCTTCTAGTAACCCTTAATTTTGTTTGGATCCCTGGGGGAGGTGGCTCATTAGGTTCTCTTCTTCTTAGTTGTTGAGGCCTACCTATTGTAACTGTTTCAGCATATTTGGGTGGTAGTGGTGGCACTAAGTGGCATTTAGGCCACAAATCAGGACCATTTATGGGCATAATTGAATTTTCATAATATTTTTTATATGTTTCAACACTGTAATATTTATGCACATATGCTTCAGGGTGCTCATTTTTGCACCAAATGGCAGAGATTGTATGTTTGCAAGGTATGCCACTTAATTCCCACCTCATGCAACTACAAGTCATTTCCAAAACATTTACAGTGTGTTGATCTAAAGGCCCAGTTATCTGAAAATTCCACTCATTAGCTCTCATTGGTATGCACTCACCAGCATGGTTCATACCTATCAATGTTTGATTACATTACCTCATTATAATATGTATACGAAAGTAAATGGTACTTGTGTATTTCACAATTGAAGAAACACATCTCAATATCCATACATTTATATTAGTATAAATTAGTATACTATATGATCTAGATTGTTTGAAACTATTGAACGACAAAGTTAAATTATATTCATTTGTTAGTACTAGTAAATTGCATGCGCATTGCGCGTGGTCCACTATATTTATTTTTATTTTTAAATTAAAATTTTGTGTAACATAATAATATACCATAGACATGCATAAATAAACAAACATGCTAGTCGTAAGATAACGATTAAATTTTACTATTTTGATGGAATATCTAATTTGATTTTAACCCAAAACTATATATAATACTAAAATGTGGAAAAAAAGTGTATTCTATATTCATAATTTAATTTTATCAATTATTTTTTTATTTAATTTATTCAATAACATAGATAGTTAGCTTTTACTTTATAATTATTTAAAAAATAAGAACATTAACTTGGCAACCATTTTTCTAGTCAAAATATAAAAAATATAAATGGTCAAAAAGTAATGTATATATAAATATCAAATTGGAACAAAAATCACTTAATTCACTCAAAGTAATGATACCTAATGTTATTTTAAATAATAACATGTTGCTTGAAGCCTTTTGGCCTTGTTTGTTTATGTTTTTTTATTCAATTTCAAGATCTGGGATCAAAAAATTATAAATAAGCTTAATACAAATTATTCTCATCCTAATTCACATTTTTTTTCAACTCTACTTTTTCAATCTCCTATATAACTATTTATAAAATAATCCCAAAAGTATCAAATTATTTCACATACATCTCTAAAGTAATTTGTTAGCTTACCGACTACCGTTGTCAAAATTATACTTTTTATCTCACTTTAGTCATTTTCGATAATTTTTAACCTAATTAGCTTGTATCGTTGTACTTTGGTTTCTAAAGTCTCATGTTTGTATCACTTGGGTTCCTAAATCAGATAAAATTTGTAAGTTTTTATTTATATAAATTAAAGCTAACTAATTGAATAAGCAAGTAATCTTTATTTATTTCATGAGTAATATAATTAATTTTTCCTATTTTACTTAGACATTGACTAGTATTATATACTTGGGGAACCTCAATCAAGGATGTGATACTAACGTACAAAACAATAATCACATATATATTATAATACAATTTATTTATTTAAAATATGATGAATTTGATGAATATCATCACAAATTTTATTTAGATGGCTATTAAATCATATTATCTTAGTTCAAGAAATAACAATATATGATTGAATAATTGAATAAGAAATAAAATAATCAGTGAACATCATCTATAGAGAAATAGATATCGAAAAAACCAATATTTTATTTGAATGTAAATTATATTGGTAACTTTATCTTAGAATTTCAAAGTCTAAATATTTTAGTTCACACTTAGTAACTCTATTTATCAAAAATAGATAAAATAAATATTATTAATGTAGCAAAATTGAGTTCAATTATGTCGTCCACATGTTTGAATATTTCGATTATCTGAAAAATTATATTTTATGATATGTAGATTAACTATTATTTATATATATTTTACAACTTTCAACCAATTGTTTTAAATATAAACAAACTCACACAAATTTCCACAAATTTTCGTAGTACGCATTTCTCAAATATTTTTAAATTTTAAGCTCAAATAAATAAATAAATAGAAATTAAGTATTAGCTTACCAGTTCTTTGTTTCTTCTTGTTGATCCTTACATCAACTAATTAAATTACACATTTTTGTCACATTTTAATAAATGTTCTTCCTAATTTTCCATTATTGTTAATTTTGCAATTTAAATATTTTCTTATCTCATAAAAAATATTAAATTGAATTTGTTATATATGAATTGGATTATGTCACAATCCTATAATTGTTCATGAATTTACTAAGTGGGCGATCGAGCTCAGTGAGCACGACATAGAGTATCTTCGTAGACCAGCTATTAAGGCGCTGTAATGCCCAATGATCTCACACCCGGCCAACAATAAGCATGTCATATAGTTAGCATTTATTGATTTACAACATATGAATGGCATGACTGCATGAATATGATTACTTGCTAATTATATAATAAACGCATGATCTTACGAAGGTGCTTACGCGCTACACATGTGATACGTGCATTTAAAATGCATTTAATTAGCATCCTTTACTAGTTAAGCAGATATGACGATTAAGCAGGCATGACGTTTAGACAATAAACGAGTTAGATTAAGCAGGCATGACGTCTTGCACTTATCACGAATTAATTAACAAACGAAAAATTTAGGTGCTTCCCAGAGTGGTCGCCCATCCTAGAATTGCTCTTGTACGAGCACGCTTAACTTTAGAGTTTTGATTAAATACGTTACATTAGACCTTCCGATTAGTTACCGGGTAAATATATTTCGTACACTACGCGTCACTTACGTGTTATCTATATGTCCCGATTATTGTAAATATATGACACGTATAAAATATAACGTACAAATATATAACACGTAATAAGCTAGTAGCTGCAAATAATTTAACTAATATAATAATAATATAAATCACCAAACTTAGGAATTAAGCTTTCCACTTGCCGCCTCACCTTTCTCCATATAAATGAAAGAAAGAAAATTTACTCACCTTTCTCTATATAAATGAAAGAAAGAAAATTGGAGAGAAGGATAGGAACAGAGAAAAAAATAGAAAAAGAAGAAAAGAGAAAGAAAAGAGAGAGAAAAAGGAGAGAAAAATTCAGGAAAAAAATAGGAAAGAAATAGTAGAACGTGAAACGAGCTAGAAGAATCGATAGTTTCTTCAAGTTAATCGGTGAATTTGGAATATCTACAGAAGTTAAAGGTACCGACCTGCCCGGCATTGGCACCCGCCTGCTCGTCGAGTTCCCGATTCAAAAGGTTGGATGATAAACCTCATTTTTATGTTGTTTATGACGTTCATTCGACCATGTTTACTATCGATTCGCATTATATTTTTATCCCTCAAATGCGTTTAATGTCACTGTTGAGTGTTGCAGTGTAATTCTATTTCGCGTTAAGAAATACCCAATTATAGGCTGAAATTGAGAACGTCTCAAAAGAATCGAGCTTTGATGTACGCCGAATTACACGGCGTTCAGACGCCATGTTTCTTGGCGTCTAAACGCCAAACAGTACCTGGGGGCCCATATTCGGGTTTTATGTTTAGTTTTAGATATAAATACCTCTTCAAAACTTCGTTTTAGGGTTTGAATTTTTTTTATCTAATTTTGGCTGTAAAGATTAGAGATCGAAGAACAAGATTCGGATTTATTGTAAACAGATCTTTCGACAACGGGTTTAATCGATTTTAATTCTTTAATCTCTTTTATTTCTCGTCGATTTCATCATGCTTACTTTATTGATTGTTGATTGTGTTTTCGCATCTATGGAGTTATCCATCTTATTCTGAAATCGGGAATAGCCCGATAATATATTATTGATATAGATTATAGAACCGTTAATGTTGCATCACTTTCGCTTATGATTTGAATTATTAGCCTTTAATGCTTGCGAATCTGTTGGCCACCTATTTGTATGATCATAGATATTAGGTGAAAATTCTGACAGGTGACATCTAAATCGGAACCCTAATATTCAAACCTAGGATCCTAAATCACAAAAGTAGTTTTAGGTCTTTTGAGCAATCGATACACTATCACAGAGATTAATGAATCTGAATACCGTTATTCAGTTGTATATTTGGTAACACGATTTTTTCATTATGGTTTGTGTATTACCGTTATTCCTTTGTAATTTCGGAATTACAGTTACTCCATCCTAATTTTAGCAACACATAGTTTGTCCATTTAAACTTTAAAGTGCCACCTTATCCCCGAATAGTATGGGGTTGTTTAGCTGTTTCTACACAACGAATGAAACGATATTCATGGCTTAGGCCATTTCTAGTGATCTCTGAAACAGATGCAGCCCATGAGTGATGACATTAACATAGGGTATAATTCTTATCTTAAACGTAAATTTTTTGGTTTTGTAGGTTGGCAGAGTGGAAAGAAATTTATCTAGAAATGAAATGCAATAAAGACGATGCTATCAGGGCTAAAGGAATAGCCGAGAACAAGTTACTGGAGGGAGACATTAGAGGAGCAAAGAATTTTGCTTTAAAGGCTCAAAACATGTTCCCTAATCTTGATGGATTGTCTCAATTCATTGAGGTGATTGATGTTCATATTTGCCATGACAACAAAATAAACGGAGAAAATAATTATTATGGGATTTTAGGAGTGGATCCTTGTTGTAGTGAAGAGGTGCTGAGGAAGCAGTATAAGAGAAGGGCTTTGGCTCTTCATCCGGATAAAAACAAATCAATTGGAGCTGATGGAGCCTTCAAGCTCCTATCAGAAGCGTGGAGCATCCTTTCTGACAAGGATAAAAAATACGCATATGATTTGAAGCTCAATACACAAGAAACTTCAAATCTGAATTCCAATAACAGCTTCAACTCATCAACTTCAACTACTCACGTTCCAACCAACAGTCAAAATTACAGTTTTTCGCCAGAACAAATGAGGGATCCAAGTTATACTCGTCAGAATCAATATTTTCCTTTTAGTAATCAGCAGCCAAGCCCTCGTTATGAAAACACCTCACAAACTGAGTATAATCAGAATCACACTCATCCACAGACATTCTGGACGTGCTGCCACAGATGCAGGATTCAATTTGAATACCAAAAGATTTACCTCAACAAAAATCTTCTGTGTATTGAATGTCGGCAGCCAT
Source organism: Verbascum thapsus (assembly GCA_963669365.1). Taxonomy (NCBI): domain Eukaryota; kingdom Viridiplantae; phylum Streptophyta; class Magnoliopsida; order Lamiales; family Scrophulariaceae; genus Verbascum; species Verbascum thapsus. Next base: position 9,310,454 of record OY770108.1, read on the forward strand.
TTTTGGCAACAGAGGTTCCACTCCAGATGCTAGACGTCCAAGAATACGCCTTTCGGCTTACCCACAGCAACATCAGCAACAAGGTGTGTTTACAAGTGTGCATGCCTCAGGCTCAGGCTCCATGCTGAAGCTGCTTCAAAAAGACCTCACTTTTTTAAATTTTTGTAAATTCAACTATATTGTAACTTAGTACAAAATTCAGACTTTTGACACATCCTTCTTTTCAAGTGAACTGAGTAGTCTTTGTTTAGCACATTTCAGCAGTGAATGTTTTAAGTTGTTCTTGTTTAACAATTCCTTCTTTGTGGAAATCTTTCTGATTGTAGCTGATTGTATGCATTTGTACAAAAAAGGATGCAAATATAGCTTATTGTATGCGTTTTACTGCACAAAAATAAAACTTAACCCATAAATAAATCCAGGTTGTGTCTCCAGGGATTGTAGTATTCGATTTTACTCTTATTAATTATTTCACAAAGTTTTCTCGGAACCCTTTATCGATATAGTGAGAAATAAAGCTTTACAAGTCGGGTCTCATTGGCTCTCAAATGCTTTTCAATTCAGCTCCAATTTGGTTCACATTAGGATTAATGATTTGGATTTGGCTAAGGATTTAAAATGAATGATCTGATCAAATCCACATAATAAATTATAATTTATGATAGAGATTTTTTAGAGGATGATTTCCGGTAGAGTGATTTTTAGAGAGAAGGGAAATAGAGATTGTTGAGAGAGTGGATGATGTGTGTGTATCCAACGAAAATAAGAATCTTACTCGAATAATTTTTTTTTATAGTGATGATCTTGGTTGATCGTCAAGATTTGTTCTATTAATTTCTAAAAATGCGAATAATAAACTAAAGGGGGTTTTCAAAAGTGATTAAACTAAAATTAAGTAAATATGTTTAAATTCGGAAAATTGCAATAATTTTTCTCGTTATTGATTCACATATTGGATTCTTGATGCAATGATGTTTCAATGTTCTTTATAATATATGTCTTTTAAAACGAATAAAAATCCCAAACCTACTAAAAAAAATTTAAAACAAAAATGGTCACAAAAATATCATGAATTGAGCTCCAAGACCTAGATTTCTGCTGGTCAACCCTCAGTCAATAGTATCTCTACAGAAAATGAGTGTGTCGACCTCGGAGACATGGATGTAGAGATATTTTCTGGAGAGAAATATATTCTTGTGTGAGAGAGATTTTAGGGAGAAATAAAGAAATATTGAAAGAGGATCGTGAGATAATTTTGAAATTTATTTTTTCAAGAAAAGATTTTTGAAAGAGGTGGAGCGATTTTATACGGAGAGGGAGAGAGATTTTCGTGAGAGGTGTTTTTAGAGAGATTTTTAGAAATATAAATATATTTTTTAAAGAGATTTTTTGGAGAGAAAATTTTGAAATTAATTTTTCATTTTTGCAATGAAAAGATTTGGAATGACGGGGAAACGAGCGGATTTGAAATCCATAAGAACCTGGCTTCAAATCCTTTTGGTCCAAAGATATATATGAGACTGATGTATTTACAGTTTTGGTCGAACAATAAGAGTACATTTAAAATGAGGATTTGAGAATTTCTTGATCCAAATCATTCTATCCAAATAAACCATTAAATTAGTGTAACAATTTCAGCAAATCGATATCAGGTTATCGTTTCAACTTGCCCAATAAATGTAGGATGGCAAGAATAAAACTAGACTACTTTTGTGTCGTATTTGACTGATAGGGTTGGTGCGAGTGCCAATGGCAAATTTGAATTTCATCAAAAATAGTCATGTGTTGAAAAATAGTCATGTGTCGGGCAGATGACATGTTAAAATGATGCAGTGAATTCGTTTATAGAAATGAAGTAAACACTTATTTATTCTTGAGATGTTTGAATTATGGTTTACAATATTTTAAAAGACACTATTTCTTTCACTACATAAACTAATATTTAAAAATTTAATAATGTAACATCACTAATTCTTAATAATTTTTTTTATAAATAATTATAAATATATGCAAATTTACTTATCAACATACCTACGATTCAAAACAAGGCATACGGAGGAAGAAGGCAAAGGCGGAAATAAATAGGCTGGCTAAAGGACCGGAAGACTAAGACCATCTTCAACCAGAATAGTAGTTTTTGCACCAAATTGGTGCAAAAATTGCTCCAATTTGCTACAGCTGCGGTAAATTCATTGCAACTAATACTATTCACTACACCAAAAAAGAATATTCTAAAATATTACTTTTTTCTCATCTTTTTAATATCTTTACAATATTTCACAAATAAAATCTAAGACTTTTACATATTATACATTTTCACCCAAGAATATATACTTTGTTAATAGAATTCACAAATACAAAAAATTAAATATAACTTATATAATTTACTTACAACAAATTAAATTTTTATAAAGTAAACTAAACACAAGTCAAATTCATTAATAATAAAATATACATTTTATATAAATTCGAGTAGAAATATATTTTTATAATTTAATTATAAACTTCAAATAATGCATAACTGAATAAAATATAATAATTAGGATATAATTGTAACTATTAAACTTATAAGGGTTAAATTAAAAATAATTCAAAATTTATATATTTGAAAGGGACTAAAATAAAAATATACCCAAAGGCAAAGGATAAAAATGCAAAACCAAAATTTTTTTTTATTTTTTTTAAATAAGAGTTGCGCCTGATATGACGCAGCTACAGTGCTGCGCCAGATTTGGCACTGGGTTGGAGACAACCAAGCGCCAAATCCCCCCTCTACCCACTCTAATATAGCGTGGGTTGGAGATGCTCTAAGAACTCTCTGATTTAGATTTTTTCTAAAATTCAACTATATTGTTACTTAGTATAAAATTAAGACTTTTGACACATCGTTTTTTTCAAGTGAACTGAGTAGTCTTTGTTTAGCATTTTCAGAAGTGAATGGATTTTCAAACTCCTTAGATTTGAAATCCAATTAATTGCAAATATCTTGTTTGGGTAAATAGGATTCCAATTTTGTTTTTTGACTATAAATCCTAGAGCATTTAAAATCTTTAAATATTTTACTTCTTATCAATTAATTATTTTAAAATATTTTTATTATTATGGATTATGAGAAAGATTTGAGAAATAGATTTCTCTTGCAAAACCTCTCTAAAAAATTCTCCTTTCGAAAATCTCTCTCCCTCTCCCTCTTACAAAACATCCCTTCCTCTAATAAACCTCTTTCTAAAAATCTCTCTTAAAAATTTGTTTCTGATCTTAAAAACAACAGTCTCTCCCCTCACTCTATTAAATATCACGTCCTCTCTCTCAAAATTATGTCTCCCTCTCTTTTTAATTCCTCTCTCTCCAAATACAATATTTTCAATTGCGTATATTTCAATTTTATAGTTTATCTTTAAAATTTGTTGAACACTTGAAATTCTTAACTATTTTACTTATATACTTATAAAAATAATTACCTTAAAAATATTATTATATACTATGACTGATTTTCGATAAAAGGATTTCAACTAAGATTTTGAGTGGGTGGAAGATAAATTCTTAGGAGAGAGGGGGAAAATTTTTGAGAGACAAAATTTTGTGAGAGATTTGTTTTAAAAGATTTTCGAAAAAAATGATTTGATTTCTGAGAGTGATGGAGAGAGAGTTTTAGGGGGTGGGAAAGATTTTGAGAGATAAATAGTGATCGAATTTTGAGGGGAGGGGGGAATTTTAGAGAGGCGGATAGATTTTGGAGAGAGATATTTTTTTAAAGAGAGACAAAAATCTTCGGGAGAGATTGTTGAGAAAGAGGGAGAGAGATTTTTTAAAAGAAAGAGACTTTTAGAGAGCAATATTTTTAGAGAAATATACTTTTGAAGGAGAGAAATTTCTGAGATTTTTGTGAGTAATCAATTTTTGAGAGAGGGAGAGAGATTGTTTAAGAAAAAGAAATCTTTGTAAAGACAAATAGAGAGATATTTTAGAGAGAAATATATTTTTCATACAAAGAGATTTTTTAAAGAAAAAGATGTTTGTACAGATAAAGATATTTTTGAGAGAAAGATTTTGAGAGAGGGAGAGAGAAATTTTGAGATTTATGAGAAAGAGAGTAGAACATTCGAGAGATATTTTGGAGTGAATTTCTTTTTTTAGAGATAAGAGGTTTTTAGAAAGAAAGAGAATTTTTGACATATTTTAGACTAATTTTTCACTTTTGCCGTAATTTGAATTGACATGGGTAACTACTGCATTTGAAATGAATAAGTAATACGAGTCTAAATCATTGCAATCAAAATATGGATTTGAAATCCATATAATTACATTTGGGGTCAAATAAAAGAGAAGATTTAAAATAAGGATTGGAGAATCCTTTGGTCTAAATCCTTTCAAATACTTAAGGCGCCATTTAGATTGTTGAATTTGGAGTCGGTTAAGTATTTTAAATTAATAAATTTCAAACCTTATAATTAATTATCAAATATAATATATTTATTTTTATGAAATATTAGATAAATTTTAAGAAAGAGACAAGTTTCCTCTTGAAAAAATTTTCTCCAAAAAAGTCTCTCTCAAAAAATTTTCTTTCAAAAGTACCTTTCTAAAAAAATATATCTCTCTCTTGCTATAAAAAATTCTCTCATTCCTCCTCAGATATCTCTTTTCTTCTCTTTCGAAAATTTGTTTCTCAAAAAAATTTATCTATATCTATACTAATATAAAAGTATGGATGTGTTTCTTCCAACTGTGAAAAGACCATTTAACACTTTATTAACAATGAATGCAATAATGTCCAACAATTAAATAATAATGATAACTTTTTTGTAAAATGGTTAAGGTTATTCTCAAATAATTTCTTCAATCATCTAAATCATAAAAATTTAGATGTTGTTCACTAACTTTTGTTAACATAATAGAAAAGGCAATTAGTATGGAAATTAAGGATATCAAACATAAAATGATAAAGAAATTCAAACATTATGTTAGGACGATGAGGAGAATCTATTAAATGTAGATGACTTGTAAAATCAACGGTAAATTACACAAACCAAATTTATACGAATTCATAATTAACCACAGTTCAAATTTAAGCATGGTTTGGATCTTAACTGCAAAAGCCTAAAAACTCTCTTGAAAAAAGGTGGGTGCTATCACCTTAAAATCAAGAAACCTAAGCTGATTTTCTCATATAGTTCACTCTAGAATTTGTTTTCTTCCATTTTCCAGCAAAGTTCTTAGAATTGTTTTTATTGTTTCCCCAAGGCCATTTTCTTTGTGGAAATTTTATTCATTTGAATTCTGGACAAGCTGAAAAAAATTATAAATTAGTTCTTTCAGTGGAAAATTCATCAATCGGTGCCTCAAAAAATCACATTTACTTAAAAAGAGGTAAAACTTACAGATCTTTGTAGTATGTTTACTTTTGTGCTTTTTACTCATTTGGTGGTTGATAACTGTATTAATCTTTATTATGATCACAATTCCGTTAAGAAATGATTTTATGATATCCTGACAAACTCAGGGGAATTAGAGTTCTAGATAAATCAGTTCACTTTTCCATTTACCTGTAATTTCTTATTGTATTGTGCTAATTTGTTGTATTTATGCATAAATCTTGTACTTTTATTTTGATCTTTGTTTTTTCAACTTATTTTAAGTGATTAAAGCTGGTTCCATATTATTGATAATTTCACTAAACTTTTGGTTGCGTGTGATTTTATTGATTTTTAAATTTTGAATAATAAGAGTTGGCATTCCAATTATTAAAAATATGAAACTAATGCATTTGTATGATCTGGTAATTGAATACTTTTTATTGAATTGTTTCACAAAACATAATAATTTAAATTAAACAACCAAAATTAATAGCACCACGTGTTTTTTCCTGTCGTTGAAGATTAGATTCGGTTATATCATCTGAAATAGGACAAAGGGATGAACTTTAGTTCCCCAAATAAAGATAATTCGGGTCGTTGTTGAGGTGTTTGTAGCACATGCATGAGAATAAGGATCATGTGTTTTTCACGCCCATATTCAAAATTTCATTAATTACCGTTATTCAGTTGGATTTTTCGCAACAAGATTTTTTTATTATTGTTTTTGTATTACCATTATTCCTTTGTAACAAAATTTCTGTAATGCGGTCCCACCATTGCTGATCGGCTGCGGCCCATTATGGATGTGAAATCCGCCGGAATATCCAATCCTTTAGGCACTTGGTTGCATGATTTATGAGATGTTAACAGGAAAATGTGTATGGAATGATTTTGAAATGTGCATGATTGTATAGAACATAAAATAAGTTTAGAGTCTTCATAACTGGTTCTAAGTAAAATCTCTCTTACTCAGTCTTTGCACCCGAGTTCTTTTCAGTTTATTACTGTTAAAAGAAAAAGAAAACAAAAAAAAGAACTCGAAAAAGGATCAGGGTTTATTCAACCCCCCGCTTAGACCCTTGTCCAAACCACTTGGGACCAACAACACATTAAAAGTATGCATAAAATGCACACTAACACTGGAAATAAGATTTTGAGAGAGATGGAAAATATTGAGGGGAACGACTTTTGATAGAGAGAGAATTTTGTGGAGAATTTATTCGAAAAGATTTTTGATAGAGATTTATCGATTTTTTACAAAGAGTGGGAGAGACACCTTTTTCAGAGAGAGACAAATTGTTTTTTATGAGAGATTTTGTAGAGTTGGAGAGCGATTGATTTTGTGCGAGAGAGGGAAATAGATCGATTTTGAGAGAGAGAGAGAGGGAGAGCGATCAAATTTGTGTGAGAGAGGAAGAGAGATCGATATTGAGAGAGAAATAGAGAGATTTCTGAGACATAGATGTAGAAATATTTTTTGGAGAGAAATATATTTTCGTGTGAGAGATATTTTATAGACAAAGAGAGAAATTTTTAAAGAGAAATTCAAGAGAGGATCTTGAAAAAATTTTAAAATTTACTTTTTCAAGGAAATTTTTTTGGTAGAGATTGAGCAATTCTTTAGGGAGACGTGGAGATATTCGTGAGAGTTTTTCTTAGAGAGATTTTTTAGAAATATAAATATATTTTTTAAAGAGACTTTTTAGAGAGAATTTTGGGATTAATTTTTCAATCTTGCATTGGAAAGATTTGAAATGACGGGCAACCAGCGGATTTGAAATCCATAAGAACCTGGGTTCAAATCCTTTTGGCCCAAAGATATATTTGAGATTGATGTATTTACATTTTTGGTCAAATAACAAGAGTACTACATTTAAAATGAGGATTTGAGAATATCTTGATCCAAATCTTTCCATCCAAATGACTAGGTGACAATTTAGGTTCAAATTCATGAAACCAACCCAAATTAATTAGGTTTTAATTGAGTAGGGTCCTAACTTTTATTATATTGGTTTCAATTGGGTCCATTTGAATTATAAATTGGGCACAATCTGGTTCTGGGTCCAAATTGGATCCAACTTGATTTTTATGTAAACAAGTTGATTTGTGTGGGTAATGATTGTTGTGATTGTAAAAATTATACTACACTTATTTAAAATATCTTATATTCTAAATTTGAGTCTAATTTAGTTCATGATTGTGTCCTTGTTTGGTCCAATTTGGGTCTTTATTCGCTCCAACAATAACGCATGTGTTTCGCCATTTGACCCAATTAGACCCAACACACTTTCAACCCAACCCAAACCCGACCCGATCAACCCAATTGCCACCCCTAAAACCCAATTTAGATTCATGTAACAATTTCAGCAAATCGATTTTAAGTTACCGTTTCAACTTGACCCAATAAATGTAGGTTCGCAAGAATAAAACTAGACTACTTTTGTATCGTATTCGACAAGTGGGTTTGGTGCGAAAGCCATTGGCAAATTAGAATTTCATCAAAAATAGTCATGTGTCGAAAAGCAGTCAAGTGTCGGGCAGATGGCATGTTAAAATGAGGGAATGGATTGGTTTAGGGAAATGAAGTAAACACTTATTTATTCTTGAGATGTTTGAATTATATTTTATAATATTTTAAATGACACTATTTCTTTCATTATATTAGCTATTATTCAGAGATTGAATAATGTAACATCACTAATTTTTAATAATAATATTTTTCATATATAATTATATATATGTAAATTTACTTATCAACATATCTACGATTCATGTTGATTCTGTATATATCAATAAGGATTTGTATAAAAGCCGATATAAGCTAATTTTTTTAATTAACAAAAAAGGTCATATAGATAAATTTTATTTTAAAAAAATAAACACATGGCATTTTTTATATAGTTTTCCTTATTAAAAAATAATATTTCAGAATTTAGAAATTTAAATTTTTTAGCTTTAGGATTTAAAGAAATTATTGCCTAATTTTCATGCTATATTATATTTAACTATCAAAGTTTAAGTATGTTACTTTAGTATTTATAAAAGTATTATGGGGTTTCTTGATGAGATTGATGAATATATCAAAACTAATAATAATTTGAGAATTTTCGAAAGTACAAGATATACAAAGACGCAATCGAGAGTATTATGGGATGGAATGTTATTACATTAAAGTGTGTAAAGTTGAATTTACTTTATTTCTTTAATTTAGGAATATATTGATAAACCTTGATTATACGAGTTTTCTAGCCTAAGATTAGTCGTTTTTATATCAATTTTTATCATGATTTATACCCCATATATGTTTATAGGTTTTTTATATGTTTGTAGGGTAAAATCATTAACTTAGAGAAAATGGCGAAAAAACGTATGAAAAGAGATAAACTAGCGCTGTTCGAAAATATAATTATATCTTGGGTTGTAGATCTCCAAAGTTTATGATGATTATATGGTTAGAAATCTAAGACAATTTCCTAAAAGTTTTGGGAAGAGGACAAGATCCGGTTCAAACGTTTGAAGGCCCGAAAGTTACAAAAAATATTTTTCCCCCTAGCGTTTAAACGCCCGCGTTTCAACGCTGGGCGTTAATAAACGCGGCTCGGGTGTTATTTATTCCTTTTTTCGGGTATAAATACTACTTAAAAATATGGTATTAGGGTTGGAACTTTATTTTCTTGATTTTGGTTGTAAAAATTAGAGATCGAAGAACAAGATTCAATACTTGATTATAAACAGATCTTTCGACAATGGGTTTTATCGAGTTTATTCTTTTAATCTCTTTTAATTCTTGTCTATCTATCATGTTTACTTTGATTATCGTTGATTTTGCTTTCTCATCTATGGAGTAGTGCATTTTATTCTGGAATCGAGAATAGCCCGATAATATGTTATCAGCCTGAATTATATTATCGTTGAAGTTACATTGCTTTTGCTTATGTTTGAATTCTTAGTAATTAATGCTTGTGAATTTCCTGGCCACTTTTTTGCATGTTCATAGATATTAGGTGAAAATTCTGACAGGTGACATCTAAATTGGAACCCTAGTTTTCAGACCTAGGATCCTAAATCACGTAAGTAGTTTTAGGGCTTTTGAGGAATAGATACACTGTCACAGAACTAAATGAATCTGAACTTAGTCTAATCATCACGAAAGTAGGGGATTAATTAACTCGGGTAAATTATTATGCTTTGACAGAAGGTAATAAGTAAAATTGGATAGCATCCTTCATAAGTGGTGAACTTAATTGAATTGGTGATATAATTGAACTGACAACGTATGTCGTTGTGAGCTTTGATTCTGGAATTGCTAATCAAATATAATCAAAACCAGTTTTCTTATTTAGTTTTCTATATATTTTATCTGACGATTTCATTAGGCACAGATTACCGATAATTGTAGGAATTAGTGCTTGATTATTTGGTACTCGTGGGAACGATATCTTTTTACTATACGGAAGTCGTGCGCTTGCGGTATTACACACATCATATATCATTGTTCATCATTTATTACTTTAATTTAGATAACGATATTTTTAAAATCATAATAACATAATAATCTTCCTATCATAATTTACAAGGAAAATCAAAATTAATCTTGGCCTAAATATCAAGTAAACTCTACAAAGAATTATTAATAGAAGTCTATTCTCATCCAAATAAAATAACAAATTATAAAGAAAAATGGTGGATCTATAACTAAACTTATAATTGAAAATTTAATAAACTTGTTTTAAACCATTCTGAAATTTAAAGTATATTCTTTTATGTTTTATAATATTATTTTTTAACCCATTTTATCCATTATAATATTTTAGTATGCCTTTAGTTTTTATCTTTTCTTACATCTTCATATTGTTTATGTATTGTATCCATATAATTTTAATTCTAATAAACACTTTAATTATATATTTTAAATCAATTTTATCTAACATGATACCAATATCAAAAGAAAACATGTTTCTCTATTTCTAAATAGAACTTTTCTAAAGTATCTAAACTTACTAATCTTTTATTCTATTCTAGATACTCATTTTGATCGGTAATCAACACTATTTTGACATACATACATCTCAATCATTTGAAAACGCATTTACAAGAAAAAAAAATTCTTGCATGTATAACAAATATCAAATTAAAAGATTTAGTAGATTAAAAAATAACAAATTTTGAACTTGAGCTTGATAGTTTCGTAATATTAATTAATGAAACAATTAGTAAACTAACAATACTATGTTATTATTAAATATTGTGACTAATAACCACTACAAGATAAAAAAATAGTGAAAACCATTTGAAAAAGAACTGTACCCCCAAAAAAATTGAAAAAGAAATAAATTGATACAGATTTATAACGTGTGAAATGTATCATTCCTTCAATTATTTTCTTTTGTATTTAGAGTAAGACATTAATTACTTTTTATATGTAATTCATTTATTCCAAACAAATTCGATCATATCATATAAGATTATACTAAATACTATAATTTCAAAATAATATATTTCACGTGCAACACACATATATTTTACTAGTACACAAAATGTATGGATAAACTAAGTGTTTTTTTTCCAATTGTAATAAACTATATAATATTTACAGATGACCAGAAATTTTTTCTGTGATGAGAAAATGCCAGGTGGTAGAAACTCGACCCTCAGATGATGACAGCCATGACGTGCTGCGTGGACCCCACGACATGAAATATTGGTGAAACATCCTTCAGATATATATTTGTACATTTAATGCAATTTTCCTTCATATTTACTCAGAGTTTAAGAATCTTGAATATGAAACATAGGATATTGTTGTCATACTATCTGTGTAATGCCAATAGGAAATTTCTTGAATCCAAACTAATATTTAAGACCATTCATTAAATGAAAAAATATGAAAAAAAAGGAGAAGAGCCTATTTGAATAATAAATATAACTTTTTTGTAAAATAGTTGAGATTGAATAATTTCATATAATTTCATTAATAATTTAAATCTGAAAAATTTCAATATTGGTCACTAATTCTTCTAAACAGAATAGAAAAAAAGAATTAGATGGAAATTAAAGAAACCAAACATAAAATGATAAAGAAATTCAAACATTGTGTAAGGAGGATGAGGAGAATCTATTAAATGTGATGACCTATAAAATCAGCGGTAAATTACACAAAGCAAATTTATACAACTTCATAAGTAACTAGAGTTAAAATTTAAGCATGGTTAGGTTGGTAACTCCAAAAGACTCCAAACTCTATTGAGAAAAGGTGGGTTGCAGCAACCTTAAATACAAGAATCTCGGCTGGTGTTCTTGGTGTTCTTTCTCATACAGTTCACTCTAAATTCATTTTCTTCAATTTTCCAGCAAAGTTCTTAAAGTTTTGTTTGTGGTTCCCCAAAGCCATTTTGCTTTGTACGAATTCTATTTATTTGAATTCTTGAATAAGTTGATTTTGTTTTGAAATTAAGTTCTTTTAGTGGAAAATTCATCAATCGGTGCCTCAGAGAATCACATTTACTTATAAAGAAGGTAAAACTTATAGATCTCTCCATGGATTTTTATTTTTGTGCATTTTACTCCTTTGATGGTTGATAACTGTATTAATCTGTATGAAGATCACGATTCACTTAAGAAATGATTTCATGATGTCCTGACAACTAAGCGAAATTAGAGTTCTAGATAAATCAGTGTGGTGTTCAATTAACATGTAATTTCTGATGGTATTGTGTGAATTTTTGCATTTATGCATAAATCTTGCACTTTTCTTTTGTTCTTTGTTTTTTATACATTTTTTAAGTGATTAAGATGGTTGCATATGATTGAGAATTTCAATAGACTTTTGGTGTTTGAATATTAGATCTAAATGAATATTCAGATATGTTGGTTGCTGGTCCTCTTGTAATTGCTTGACATTCGAATTATTAAAAATATAAAACTAATTGCATTTGTTTCATCCGATGATTGAAAACTTTTTATATAATTGTAACACAAAAAATCATAATTTAAATTGAATAACCAATATTAATAAGACCACGAGTTTTTCCCTATCATTGAAGATTAGATTCGGTTTTATCATCTGAAATAGGACAAAGCGATGCACTTTAGTTTACCAAAAAAGATAATTTTTGTCGTTGTTGAGGTGTTAGTAGCACGTGCATGAGAATAAAGAGCATTCACGTGTTTTTTCGCGTCTATAAGATGTACAAATTTCAAAATTTCGGTAATGCCATTATTCAGTTGTATATTTGGTAACATGATTTTTTCATTATTGTTTCTGTATTAGCGTTATTCCTTTGTAATTTCGGTATTACAGTTACTCCATCATAATTTCAGTAATACATCATTTATCTAGAAATGGAATGCAATAAAGACGACGCTATCATTGCTAAAGGAAGAGCCGAGAAAAAGTTACTGGAGGGAGACATTAGAGGAGCAAAAAAATTTGCTGTAAAGGCTCAAAACAAGTTCCCTAATCTTGATGGATTATCACAGTTCATTGAGGTGATTGATGTTTATATTTGCCATGACAACAAAATAAACGGAGAAACTAATTATTATGGGACTTTAGGAGTGGATCCTTGTTGTAATGAAGAGGTGTTGAGGAAGCAGTATAAGAGAAGGGCTTTGGCTCTTCATCCGGATAAAAACAAATCAATTGGAGCTGATGGAGCCTTCAAGCTCCTATCAGAAGCGTGGAGCGTCCTTTCTGACAAGGATAAAAAATACGCATATGATTTGAAGCTCAATATACAAGAAACTTCAAATCTGAATTCCAATAACAGCTTCAACTCACCAACTTCAACTACTCACGTTCCAACCAACAGTCAAAATTACAGTTTTTCGCCGGAACAAATGAGGGATCCAAGTTATACTCGTCAGAATCAATATTTTCCTTTTAGTAATCAGCAGCCAAGCCCTCGTTATGAAAACACCTCACAAACTGAGGATAATCAGAATCACACTCATCCACAGACATTCTGGACGTGCTGCCATAGATGCAGGATTCAATTTGAATACCAAAAGATTTACCTCAACAAAAATCTTCTGTGTATTGAATGTCGGCAGCCATTTTTGGCAACAGAGGTTCCCACTCCAGATGCTAGACGTCCAAGAATACGCCTTTCGCCTTACCCACAGCAGCATCAGCAACAAGGTGTGTTTACAAGTGTGCATGCCTCAGGCTCAGGCTCAAACCTTGCTGAAGCTGCTTCAAAAAGACCTCACTTTTTTAAATTTTTGTAAATTCAACGATATTGTTACTTAGTACAAAATTCAGAATTTTGTAGTGGAATACTCTTAGGTACCTACTGACAAAGCACACGTGTACGAATAAAGAATAGTTGTGTGAACTAAAAAAGATTTAAGTAATTATATAATTAGTTTTAGTCTTTTAGATTAATATACACACCAGAACATTATGATATATTTCGAGAAAATGAACCCATGAAAACGCACAATCTTATACTAGAAATCCAAGAGATTTTAGAGTAGGATCTTATACCCGCTAACTACACAAAATGGATGACAATAAAGGAGTATGAGTTTTGTTGTGGTGGTTTTTCTGAAATAATTGTGTTTTAAACATAGAGAAATGAAGAAGAAAGAAGGCCAACCTGTATTAAAAGGCTTTTTTTAAGAAAAGGTAGACTTAAGAGTAAAAATGTCAAGAAGGCCTAAACGGTTTGCTCGACAATGGGCATAATGGACCGGCTCGCTAAGGCTCGCCCATTTAACTTAGAGAGCCTTAAGGGGTCGGTGGGTAAAAATCGGTCGGCCGTTTTTGTCTCGTGGACCGATATGGCCCACTAAAATTATTTTATTTGTTTCTAAATATTTTTATATTATAAATATATATTTTATTTCAAAATAAAATACAGCATAGTTGGTAAAATGACAACTTGTGTTCTTTGAGGTCAAAAGTTCAATACTCTTTTACCACTATTTAAATTTTTTTCTACAAACTAAAATATAAGTAAAATAAATAAAAATATGTAAAAAAACTGGATGTTAAGGCCGGCATACTGGTTTCAACCCCTTTTAAAGCGACTGAAACCGGCCTACAAAGCTAAAGGGGAAGCCCTGGCTTGTTAGCTAAGGGAGCGAGGCCATGTTAAGGCCCGGCCAGGTCCAACCTTTATAAGGAGTCAAAACCGGCCTGGCCTAAAGGGGAAGGTGTCCTAAGGGCCTGCCCCATTAGATAAATGGGCTATAACATGCTGGCTTAATTCGGCCCATTATGATCCATTTCACACTTTTAGAAAGTGACGAAATTGGATTAGACTCCTTAATCTCCAGTCCAACTTACATTCCAATATTTTAGCTTAAAAAACAACCTAACACCAAATGAAATGTATTAGTCCACCTATTATTATTATAGATTTCATATGAATGTCCTTTCCAGTCACATTTTCATGTCATTACTGAATGTACAAGTATATTGGGCAACGAAAACACCATTTTTGAATACATCTAACTAATTTTTTAGGGATGCACTGGTTCCCGACTAATTATATGTCTAAATTATTTATTTTTGATAGTAGTCAAGCACTATATAATTTAATTGGTCCTGGTTCAGTATTTTAATTCCACTTAGATGGATACACTATATTGGAATTGGTATTCACATGATTATGACAAATCATCGAATATAGTATATACCATCCATTCTTATGAACGAGTATAACCTATTTATAATAACGTATGATCAGTATTTTTAAAAAGCAAAAGCGTGAGGCGGGGCGTTCAGTATCTCTCGGGAAGTGGCGTATGCCCCACGCATTTTCGATTCTTAATTAATAAATAAAATAAAATATTATTAAAAATAATTTCAAATAATTGATATGCATGTTCACAAATTCACAAAAACATAAATGATTGAGAGAAGATATGCATGTTCATATTTCATAAACAATTAAACACATAAATTATTGGGAGAATATATAAATTTTGATAAAGTAATTTATTGTGGAAGAAAGAATACAAGCCTTTAGAAGAATCTTGAATTTTTCTCTTGTTTTTAGCTGCGTATGGAGTTGTACGAAGAGAGATTAAAAATATAAAAAATCTGATTTTTTAGGGTTTTATTTGTTTTGACTGGAGGATAAAAGTTATTTTTAATTATTTGACTTCAACTAAAAGGTTGTGGGCTTAAAACTATTAAATATATGTTCAAGTGGGTAAAAAAGATACATTTTTATTTTAAATGAACATGGGGCGTACCCCCTACCTTTTCGGGCTTATGCCCCATAGGAATTTCGCCCCCCTTAATCGCCCGGGGCATTTTTGCCCACGCCCAGCCAAGCGCCCTGGCAGCGCCTTTTAAAACATTGCCTATGATATACATGATATGAAATATGACCCCTATTTGTTACACCCCTATTTACATTATTATATCTAATTATGCTTAACTAGGGGTGTAAGACGAGCTCGAATTTTTTATCGAGCTCGATTCCACTTATCCAGCTCGCGAGCATTTTTATTTTTTAATATATTATTATTTTTACTATGATATTAATAAATATATATTAAATAATTAATAAAAAAATAAATTTTAAAGTTTCCCGCAAAAATTTTGAATCAACAAATGGGCTCGGCTCGAGCTCGAGCTAAGAAATTTTGAGGTCACGAGCTGGTACAATAAGGCTCGAGCTGTTAGGAATATAATGCTAATGAATAATCGCACGAAAGAAAAAGAACAATAAAAAACACAAGAATTGTTTACCAAGTTCGTCAAAAGAATTTGACTACGTCTGGATGCACTGCCAATCCAGGATTTTCACTATATTTCGAATAATCAGATTATAATGAGAATAGGGCTATTTATACTATATGCGTAACCTAATTACAAAAGGATTCCGCGAAGGACTAAAATACCCTTAAAAAAATTCGCCGAAAGCTGTGGCCCGGTGTACAGTTCTTCAGGCTCCATAACTCAACACGAGCTAGGTTCGTTTACACCCTTCCTTAACTTATAATATACAATTAAATAATTTCATAATAGAGGTATTTTAAGAAACAATCAGTTACTTCCTCACCTGACTAAGATTTTGCCAAAACTTACTACTAATACAAGGTGGTAATAATGTCTCACGATCATGCTCCTCTGAAATGATAATGTCCATGAGCTTAATTTAAGGTCTAACTGATTATATTTATCTGTTTGATATAGTAGTGGTTTGATCTTTTTTTGGAAAAAATTTCAATTGCATATAAAAATAAAATTATTTTAGATACAAAAACACCTAAGGGGTATGACCCTTAGGTAGCACAAGTAGCTAGGAGTGCTAACTACACCTTCCGACCAATATGACTACCCAAAAGGAGGTTTGGTTTTGTACTTGTAAGTTTGATTCAAGACTTGTAGATTTTGATATTGTATGTTTTGTTGGTGACATTTGGGGAACCATAAAATTCTCTGAAAAAATATATATCTTCTTTCATTAGGCCAATAATCCTTGATCCTAAGGATAGATTTCGTGACTGCTTTATTTTGTAATGGAAGCTTATATATGGGTTATATGAATGTAAGTATTTACTAATTCTCGTCTCGTTTACTCCTTTGTCTGGACTCAAATGTGAGAATTGAAGAATGCACTTGATTCCTAATTTTGATGTATTTATATCATTATGTAGTGAATTTATGGCAAGATAGTGATTCTTTTCAATTAAAATCACAGTGTTTGTATATACTTGTGAACATTCAATATACCGTAACATGAATTCAGTTTGTATTTTGTTTAATTTTGTTGTAATATATACCTACATAGATATACATATACAGATATACATATTCCTAAGTCAAGGTTTTACGTAGCGCTTTAGTAAAATGTGCGTCTGCTATGACAATTTATCTTGTCGCGCTTCATTAATTTTGCGACTATAGATGGTTATCTTCATTAATTTATTTCAAGAATATTCACTGTTAAACTTGTTGCCGTAAACAAGTTAAGCTCCGCAAATTATTATCAAATCTTACCGTAAACATATTTTCTTTGCGCTGTACTGCTTCAAGATTTGCTTCAAGACTTAGTCAGTTTCCACTCTATTTCGGTAACAGCTAATGCACGGTCACTTCAAAAGATTACAACGTGTCGTGTTTGATACCCCATCGGACACGACGCTCCTACTCCCCGATACTGTGTCCAATATGGAAAGAAATTCGTCTGCTTAAATATAAATATAAAATGAAAAAATAAAATATAAATACCATAATGGACGTGGTTGAGTGTGTGTCTATTATGTATTTATTATTTGTGACACTTGATGTTATTTCACTAATTTTTTGTGATTTTGAAAATTGAAATATTTTTTTTTGCAGACATATATAACTTGGAAAATCAAATATAAATTTATAATGAACAATCATTCTTATAGTTTATTTCTCTAATCAGTTGTATTTAAATTAAAATGAAAATACTACTTTATATATTTTAAATGAATATATATATGTAAATATATATATACATTTTATAGCAGTTTCGAGGCCATGTCGTGTTTTAATATTTTAAAAATATCGTATTTCATGTCCGTGTTGTGTCGTGCGATGTACCCTGTGTCCCCTGTCCGTACATCATAGATTACCAGTGCTTACTTCAATTACGATTCTTTTCCAATTGGTATTTTTGTCGATAACATTTAGGAATCTTTTGTTAGGAGACACCATATGCTATTTAGGGATGGCAACGGTTCAGGGTTGGACCCGGAACCGCCCCGGAACCGCATCATCGGTTCCGGGTCCGGTTCCGGGTTACCCGGAGCCGCCTTATTTTTTATTTTTTATTTTTTATATTGAGATCAATGTTGGATATTTTACTAAAACATTAAGATCATTCAACCAACCAAAATCAATTGAAAGTGTCTATTAGGTTATTTATTGCAAATGAAAGTGAATATCAAGTCCTCAAATTTTATAAATTTTAAATCAAAGATTTTATGTTTTGGACATTTTATTTGACAATCAATATGTATGAGTATATATATTAGGATTTTTGTTGGAAATAGTGGTTGAAAAATCAGCTGAAGGAAAGGGTATGAGAAACAGATCGATCGGTAGACATACGAGTATAAATATAACTACATATGAATTATTAGGAAGTAAAAATATGATATATTTTATATTATTTGAAATGCATATTAATTGTACATGCTTTGAATATTGAGATAATATTTTGTATGCGTCATTTTGATATTAAATAGTTTGATAAACTGTTTAACACAAAAAAAAATATTATTAGTCAAGTTCAGAATAAATGAACATGCGAAATATCAATTCTTTCAATCATATACAAATATATATGATATATATGATATATATATAATATGAGTATGATAATGAGTTTTAAATAGGAGATACTTTTATATATATAGCAAATTACTGTGCCGTAAATAATAATTGAGAGTAATTTTGTAATGCTAAAATGCATATAGAGATATCAGGAAACTAATTTCTTATACCTCATATTATCTAATATTAATTTAGTGGGCTGGTTAAAATATTTCAATTCATAGTTCATATGAACACTATTAATAGCAGTTAATTAATTTTAATCTTTCATTATACCATACAAAAATTACAAATACGGATTTATGAAAATTTCTCTAATTTAACTTGAGTCAGGGTAATTTTACGTCCAAAGTAATTTTACATACGGAACCGGGTACCCGCGGGTTGGGCCCGGCGGTTCCGATTTCAGTTCCATAATAGAGGAACAGGTTCCGGTTCCGGTTTCGGGTCCAAAAATATTTGGCGGTTCTGGTTCCGGTTCCGCCGGTTCTGGACCCGGAACCGTCCCGTTGCCATCCCTAATGCTATTATTACAGTTGGTTTGAATTTGTTTTTAGTTCATGTACAATTTTGTGACCTGGAATAATCTTCAAGGCAAAGCCCATTGTTATGTCTTTCCATCTCTACGCTGGATGAATTTTGGGGCCATTATTGCTTACGAAAGTTATGATTTACATAAATACTAATCTTTATTATTTGTATATGCATTATGATTTATTCAAAATAAAAATGCAGAAATTCTTATTATTTGGTCCTGTAAAAGTCATAAGGTGATATTGTAACTGAGAGTGCATATTCTTTCTACGCCGATGACAAAATTGTAGGTGCATGTCTTGTTCATCAGATTAAATTTAACGATGACAAAATAGTAGGTGGTCGATAATCGATCCTTCATTAATGTCATCACTGAAAGTCATTGCTGGCATGGACCCCACCGCGCCAGAAATTAATGAAACATCCCGACCTTCAGTTACATCTTCATACAGTAACTGCAATTTGCTTTCATTTTTTAACTCAAATTTTGAGGATATTGAACATGAAACATTGGATTTGTTGTCTTAATATTTGTCTAAATCTCTAGTTGAAATTTTATGAATTCAATAAAGACTATGTAATTAATGAAAAATTCAAAGCTCCACTTCATCATGATTAAATTCAATGGAACACAAATTTAATGATATTAGTCAAAAATAAAAATGAAACTAAAATTAATAATAATTATTTTGTAATAATAATCCCATATAATTTTTTCAATAATCGAAATCCGAAATATAAAATATGGTACAGTAATTCTCCTAAACAGATACCAATTAATTGCATTCTGATTATGAAAGAAAATTCAAGAAATTAAGCATAAAAAGGATTAAAAAAATTCAAAAAATTACCTAAACGCAAATGACCTGTGGATTACACAGCAAATTACACAATCCATATTTGACCAACCTCCAAAGAAACCTTCGTTAAAATTTGACCATGTTTTTAACCATGGTTATGGTTTAACCAAATACCACCAAACTCCAAACTCCACCCCATTAAATACAGGACAATTTGCTTTCCTTTCTCCTAAAATTCAATCAAGTTTTTGTTACTTCAATCCTCAAAGCAAATTTTCAGAATTTTTTGCTGCCCTCTTCAATTTTCCAAATCCAGTTCTTTTCAGTGCCATTTCTATTAATTTGAATACTCGACCAAGCTCAATTCAACAAATTTTTTTCAGTTTTGTAACTGGAAAATTCATCAAAGGTGCCTCAAAGAATCACATTTGCTTAGGAAAAAAGGTAATATAAATATTATATATTTGTTGTTTGCACTGGATGTTTATTTTTGTTCATATAAATCAATTGAAGGTTGATCACTGTATAAATCTATAGAAGATTCAATTTTGGAGTTATGGAATGATTGCATGATGTCCTGAAGAGTATGGTAAATTGGGGTTCTAGTTAAATTGATGAACTTTTACGATTTACATGTGAATTATAACCATGGCTAATAATTTCTGATGATTTTACTTGAATTTGTGTCACTTATAAATGAACTGAATTTCTATGTATAAGTTTCTTGCCCTTTCCTTTTTTTTCTTTTTTTAAAGTGGTTAAATCTTGTTTGATATGATTGAGTATTTTAGTAGAACTTCGATTGAATGTAATTTAATTATTTTGACATTCAATTTAAGGGTCTTAGAAATATTAGATATGATTACATCTCAAAAAAGAGCAGAATTGCTGAGATTTGTTTGAAGTATGATCGGTGCTGTTGTGTTTGCTTCAATCTCCGATTATTAGAAAAATTAAATTAAAATAGCTGCATTGGGGAATTTGTCTTATCTTGACTGAAATCTGTTAATTGCACAGTTTTAGCAACACAATTCAAATAATTACTTAGAAAACAACGATTTTTCCCTAATTCATTGAAGATTAATTTCTTCGTTATCATCTGCACTTTGATTTCCCAAATTGTACACACTATTTTCCTAGATTCTCGTATGCACGAGAAGTCGAGAATAAAGAAGCTTGGTTTTTCGCGCCAATATGGTTGATGAATTTCAAAATTTCGGTAATACCGGTAATGCTGTTATTCATTTGTAATTTCCCGATTTTGTTATTTCGCGCCAATATGGTTTTGTAATTTTCCGTGTTTTGTTATTTCACGCCAATATGGTTTTGTTATTTTCCGTATTTTTGGTAACACGAGTATTACGTTATTGTTTCTATATTACCGTTATTCAGTTGTAATTTCGTTAATGTAGTTTCTTCATCGTAATTTCAGTAGTACGTTCTTTGTACATTTATACTATCACCTTATCCCTGAATTTCACGGTGTCATTTCGCTGTTTTGCAGAATGAATAAAATAGTATTTGAATATGTTTGCAAATAATTCGCTCGTTCGAATTTATATATAGTTACTGTTTTCTAAATTCAATGGCTTAGGCGATTTTTATTGATTTCTGAATGGATGCATATTTCGTTTCAGAATCTTCTGCGCCAGTTCAAATTTTCTTATCATCAATGTTACGACATTAAGGTTGTCTTTAATTCTTATCTTAACGTAATTCATTTGTTTTGGAAGGTTTTCTGAGCTGAAGCTTGATACTTTTCTAGAAATGGAGTGTAATAAAGACGAAGCAAAGAGGGCTAAACAAATAGCCGAGGAGAAGTTGAAAGACAGAGACACAATTGGAGCGAAAAAGTTTGCCTTAAAGGCGCAAAACCTTTACCCGAGTCTAGATGGGCTGCCCCAGTTAATTGATATGATCGACATGTATATCTCCAGTGAAAAGAAACAAAACGGGGAAACTAACTATTACGAGATTTTAGGAGTTGATTCTTTATCCGTGAGGAATTGCTGAGAAAACAGTACAAGAGAAGAGCATTGGCTCTTCATCCAGACAAGAATAAATCTGTTGGGGCCGATGGAGCTTTCAAGCTCCTATCTCAAGCATGGAGTGTCCTTTCGGACAAAGAGAAAAGACGTGAATATGATCTGAAGCTCAACATAGGAGAAGCTTCTAATGTGAATGCATCCACTGCTACACCACCTGTACCGGCCCCGGAAAGGAACCCAACGGGCCCCACTCAGAATGTGAGGAATCCAAATTATCCTCAATATGTTCCTATTGTACCCTGGCCGAGGAATCCAGTCCCACACAGTACTAATCCCTTTAGCAATCCCAGTTATCAGAATGTTTCAACAAGTGCAACTGCTCAGCAAGTTCCAGTTGTCAGGCCACACTCTCGTCCCGCCAATAATCATCGGCCAACTTCTAGCTCTCCTCAGACATTCTGGACATGTTGCAATGGGTGTAAGACGAAATATGAGTACGCCAAGATTTTTCTCAACCAGAATCTTCTATGTCCTACTTGTCAGCAGCCATTTTTGGCTACACAAATCCAGGCTCCAAGTGTTAGTAGACGCAGAGGACGCCCTAGTCAATATTCAAAGCAGCAGCAAGGTGTATCGGCCTCAGCTTCAGCCGCAGGCTTGGTCCCAGTCTCAGCCCCAGCCTCAGGCTCGGGCTCGGCCTCGGCCTCAAGAAGCGCTAAAGCTGCTCCGGCCTCAGCTTCAACTTCAGCCCCAGCCCCGGCCTCGGCCTCAAGAAGCGCTGAAGCTGCTCCGTGCCAGCCCTCTTCTGAGAGCCTTAAAAGAAACCGTGAACAGGAGGAAGTGGACATACCAATAGATAAAGAGGCTCTTCTCAAGAACAAGAGTGTTCCCAAACAGGTGTTCAAGAGGTTTAAACAGTGAGAAGCATGACAAAAAGAGACGTACAGATGTTCAGAATCCAGGTGATACAGGGAAAGTAAGCCAAGGAACATCAATGAGCAACTCAGGACTTAAGAGGAAATCTGGAAAATCTGAAGCAAAATGTCAGAAGCGAAAATGAGTCGAGTGTTTTGCTTTAATTTTCGCTCTCTAGAGTTAAGTTTTTTTTTGTTCCTCTCATAAATTCTTTTGATTACATCTCGATTAATGCTTCTTAATTTGGATGATTTTAGTAAGGGATGGATAACAATAATCGGCGGGCAGGCCAAGGCCAGGTTCCGATGCGGCCCGGTCAGGTTATGGACCGCGAATCGGTGGCTGATATGGCCCTGCAATCGGATCAAGCTGAAAGGCCCAAACGCAAGAGTCAACAACCCATTTGGACCAAAGACTATGTGATGAAAGGCCCAAACAAGTGTTAACATTATTTAATTGTTGTTTTGCAATTTAAAGCCCACCCTTTTATTTCATTTGATTTAGTCATAGCATTTTTATTTAGTGGTTGAATCCAACTAAGATAGTGGCAGCTTAGTGGGAGTTATTTCCTTGTTTTTAGAACTATTTGTTTAGGTCTTTAAATTCTGTTGCACATTCATTATGGGAAATAATAAGAAAAATCCTTTAGAAATTTAGTTTTACTTTGATTATTTTTTTCGAACTAGCAGTGTTACTCCTAACCCATATTTGGGAGTTTAACATCGGCTGTGGGGATGGACGGCAGCGATTGGAGGACTCAGATACAGCCTGATTCCAGACAGAGGATTGTTAACAAGATGTAACTACATTCATATGTTCATTATTGGTATTTATGCAATAAAGATGTGAAGTCATTCCATTATTGTTGATTTGTAGAGGTGCTTGCATTTTGATTATTTTTCGTGACTAGTAGCTATAAAGAAAAGGCGTGTTCTTTTATTTAGATATACTGCCCGGGCCGGATAATATTGCTCAATGATATTTGATTACTGTCAACTATTAATCTTGTTTAATAAGTTCATTTTCAAGTAAACTTTTATCACGACGTCTGTGATTAAACTTGTATCTATGTTATGTATATGATGATTTTTCAATACTCAAACTTGACTTAAACGGGCTAAAATCCCGACGTATTTTATAACATAAAGAATGTGTAATTAGGAAGAATGTATTTTTTCTTGATATGGAATATTAACTATTTCAGCTGACAAATGGAACTGTTTAATGGTCTAAATACTATTTGTCTTCTTTTAAACTCCAACCTTTACTTAATGCATTTGGAGTAGTCAGATATTTCGTTCTAGAATTATTTTTTCTGAATTTCTAACAAAGTTTGACGGTTCAAAACACACAGAACGGAGACCATGAAGAGGCATCTTCCTTTCTCTGGTCAAGAGGGACAGCATGAACTTAAGGAAATAGCTGTAAGGTTTGAGGAAAAGATTTATGCCGAGGCAACTAGCCTGGTATATTTGTCATATTATTACAGCGCTTTGGAATTTTCTAAAGTTTATTGTTATTTTTTTATCTTTATTTTCTTTAACTTGTTGCAGCGAGATTATTTAAGAAAGATATCTTTGAAAATGCTTACGATGGCGATGAAATCCCAGAACCAGCCTGGTTCTGAAAGTAATAGCAAGAATCCCCAAGATCCTGGTAAAGCCTCCTCATATTGAAAATTACAAATTGGTTTTCTCATATTTATCCCTCACTACATTTCTTTCTCTGCAATCGCATTCGATACGTTTCTGCTGTGTGGGTTGCACGATTGGGGGTGAAATATTAAGGTTTTTTGTTTATGTTTTAGAGTTAAAGGTCTGAAATTTTTCCTTGGGAATGTGTATAATGGGTATTTCGTGTGAAAATGATGTGTATTTATATGTGTTTCTAAAATATTGGTTGGAAGTTGTAAAACTATGTCAAACTAAAACTGATTGCTGAACCCATGCTCGCGAGCTTGAGTCCGAGCTCGAAAATTTTGGGCTCGGCTCGAGTTCGAGCTCGAGCTCGCGAGCTTGGGCTCGGCTCGAGCTCGAACCCATGCTCACGAGCTCGAGTCCGAGCTCGAAAATTTTGGGCTCGGCTCGAGTTCGGGCTCGAGCTCGCGAGCTTGGGCTCGGCTCGAATCCATGCTCACGAGCTCGAACCCGAGCTCGAAAACTTTGGGCTCGACGAGTTCGAAAAAAATGTCAAGCTCGGCTCGTTTACACCTCTATTCTGAACCGACTAACTTTCAAATAGTAACATAAATTATAACTTAATATCAATTAATATATCTTAATTTCTGTAACCGAAAAAAAAAATTTATATTTTTAATTTTTGTAACCGAAAAAAAAAATTATATTCTTAATTTCTCTACATTAATTTTTTCGTTATAAATTAAAATACATTAGTTAATAATATATTTTACATATAAATTATTACATTTGTATAATATAATTGGAATTTTTATAAGAAAATTATAAAAATATAATGTAATAAGTTAGTTAGTGAACAAGAAAAAAAAATTATTTGCATTATATTGGATTAGTTGGTGAACAAGAAAAAAAGATTAGTGATTAGTATACAAATGTTTGCATTGTGTTGGATCCATAAGTCACCAACCTCCTATTTTGGATCTTTTATGGTTCCTAAATGGATCTTTGTATAAGAACCATTTGGAACCAATCAAAACCAATAAGGACCCAATTCATATTGAAAAGACATTTTGGTTTCTTGTTGGTTCCAACTTATTTTTTTTACAAACCCAATTGGACCCAACCCAAATCCGATCCGATCCACCCATTTGCCACCCCTAGTGGAAATCCTGGCTCCGTAATGAAAAACCAACGGTTAAACCAATCTACAGCTTCACGTAAGAACATCTTGATGAAGAAGGTCATCTTGAACCATGAAGGCACCGTTAAGTACTGGTCTCCACGGCATGCACTTTTCACAACTCTCTATTGGAGTAGCACTCATCACGACCTGATAGTTATTACAACATCAGTAAATGTAAGTTGTAATTATTGACTTGTTATCTTTACTGAACATATGATAACCGTTTACTACTAGGGATTATAAATTAGGAGCTTACATCTCGCAATTCTTGGTCGACTACCATTTTTCCATCCTTGTTAAGGAATTTGCCTTTTGTCATCTCAGACTCGACCAATCCAGGAGTAACAAGTGTTATCCCTATATCAGATCCAAACTCAACCCTCAGAGTTTCAAAGAAACTTACAACTGCAGCTTTACTTGCCTGTAAGAACGAAAAATGTTAATTATTTTGGGTCAAAAAACACAAAACCAACTCAAAGTACTAATGTGACAAAAGCGTAATATTTTGGTACTTAACACCATAGAAGCTTAGCCTTGGTACATTCAACCAACTAGCCGAAGATGCAATAACCACAATCCTGCCTTTTGTCATCCTTAAGTAGGGAGCGGCAAAATAAGTCGCATAAACGAAGCCCCAGAAGTTTATGTCCTTCAATAATTCAGATATACAAACTCGATAATATGTTATTGAAACAAACTTAAATTTTTCAATTAAATAAACTTATATATTACCATAGCAGGCGCAAAGTTTGTGACATGAAAGGTTTCTTCAAACAAGTTTGCAGGAGTGACACCAGCAGCCAATACCAGATGATCCACTGATCAAGTCATAAACCATTTAATTTAGAAACTCGTTTTTATGGATTTGTAATGAAATATTTAAAATTTATGGTTTACTAACATCGGCCGAATTGGTTTATTGCAGTTTCGATCAATCTTTTGCAATCTTCGACTTTTGAGATATCGGTTCGTAGAGGAATAGCACGTGGTGAGCCGAAAAAATAGGCCCTTTCCGCAACTTCTCGAAGTGCGTTCTCTCTTCTTGCCCCTATCACTAGAAATGCACCTCTCTTTCCGTACTCATAAGCTAGGTGCTTTTAACACATAAATACCACAACAACTATCATTTCAAATAATAGTATCATATATATAACTTCGAATTTAGGCGATTATATAGAACTAAAAGCTAGAAAAAACATTATTTTATTTTAGTAGTGTTGAAATAATCGTTCACAATCCAATCGATCTCTCAAGAATGTTACCCAATTAAATGCGTAAAAATGAATGAGACGAGATTTACGTGGTTCGGATTGATTAATCCTACATCCACGGAGAACATGAAAATAATCCACTAATCAACAAGAAGATTACAAGAATTCAGAAGTTTCCCAAGCAAAATCAAGAATTCGCTCTCTTCGCTATTCTCTCTTCTCTCACCCTAACTGATTAGGCTAACCTGAAGAACATAACTGGATTAACTAACTCTAAACCCCGAGTTAGTAAGTCATTAAAACAATACAAATCAAACTTAACCGTAAACTTGATTATGTGCTAACAAAAGCTCCCTTTCTGTCTCAGCCGTTAGATGATATCAACGAATCTACGGTCACAGATCACTTCAACCATAATAATCAATTACACATGTGAAAACGCACTAACGCTTTTACAATTCTCCACCGTAGTAAGTTTTCTTTCCATTATTCTCTTAAGCCAGTTCCTGAAGTTAGAACCATCCCTTTCAGTCCCTAAGGTTAGAACCAACCCCTTTCAATCATTCAGTGCAGACTTGACATAATATTGCTGCATTTGTTATTCATCCTACAGCAATACTCGAACTTTTGTGAAGGTAAAGCTTTGGTTAAAGCATCAGCAGGGTTATCCAAGGTTGAAATCTTAGATACCTTAATTTCACCTTTTTCCACTATGTCTCTAATGAAGTAATACTTCTCAATATGCTTAGTACGTTCGTGAAACATCTGATGCTTTACTAAGTGTATTGCACTTTGACTGTCACAATTAACCATTACCATATCTTGATCAATTCCAAACTCCTTGATTATCCCCTTCAGCCATAGGGCTTCCTTTACAGCTTCTGTCAATGCCATGAACTCAGCTTCAGTGGTTGATAATGCTACAACTGGCTGTTGCACAGATTTCCAGCTTATAGCAGTGCCATATAGAGTGAATACATATCCTGTGAGGGACTTCCTGCTGTCCAAATTAGCTGCAAAGTCTGAATCTACATATCCTATTAAAGCATCAGAGTTTGCAATTGAGTTCCCTTGAAACTTCAATCCATGTGTTGCAGTTCCCTTCATATATCGCATGATCCACTTTACAGCTTCCCAATGAGCACTACCATCATAGCTCATTTATCTGCTTACCACACTCATTGAATGAGCTAAATCCGGCCTGCAGCAGACCATTGAATACATGAGGCTCCCTACAGCACTTGCATAAGGTATCCTTTCCATTTCTGTTGTCTTCTTACTTCCTTACTTCCTTTAGGACATTGTTCAAGTGATAGTTTTATATGTTGAGCCAGAGGTGTGGATACTTCACTGGACTGATGCATGAAAAACCTTGATAGCACTTTGTTTACATGATGGTGCTGTGATAAATACAAGGGTCCTCCTCCAGGTTCTCTGGTAATATCCATGCCTAGAATTCTCCTAGCATACCCAGGTCTTTCATCTCAAACTCTTGTTTTAGCAGTTCCTTGACCTTTATTATTTCAGACATATTATTCCCTGCTAGTAGCATATCATCCACATACAAGAGTAAGAAAATAACTGATTTTTCTGTTGTAAGTAGCTTATATGCACAGCTATCATATGAGCTCCTCTTGAATCCCACACTAAGCACATAGCTGTCAAATCTTCTATACCATTGCCTTGGGCTTTGTTTTAGACCATAGAGAGACTTTAATAGTAGGCAAACTTGATTTTGACTGTGTTTGTTTTTCACTCCTTCAGGAATTGTCATATAGATCCTTTCTTCTAGATCTCCATGTAAGAAAGCTGTTTTTACATCAAGCTGATGCAGGATGAGATTGTTGTGAGCCATAATGGCCAGCAAAATTCTGATGGAGCAGTGTTTAACCACAGGTGAGAAGATTTCATTGAAGTCTATGCCTTCTCTTTGAGTGAATCATCTTGCCACTAGTCTGGCCTTAAACCTGATGGATTCTCCAGTTTCACTTGTCTCCACCTTCTTCTTGTAAATCCATTTGCATCCAACAGTTTTGGCTCCAGCTGGTTTGTTAACAATTTTCCAAGTGCCATTCTTATTTAGAGAAAACAATTCTTCATCCATGGCCTTAATCCAGCTTTTGTTCTCACTGCAGTTCACAGCTTCATGATAGTTTCTTGGCTCATAGCTTTCAATGTCTTGTGCTACACTCAGGCAACATGCTACAAAGTTAGACCATCCAAATCTCACAGAGTGCTCTCCAGCTCCAGTTCTCTTTTCTCTATGTTGAGTCAGATTCCAATTTCTCAAATCACTAGTAGCTGAGTCTTGTTCCATTTCAGCTATAGGATCATTATCATCATTGTGACTTGAGTCATGCTCATCATTTGCATAAGTACTACCTGAAGAGTCAGGTTCAGAATTTTGGTGATCAATATCATAAGCTGTATGCAGTGATCTATCTTGGTGATGATCTACAGTTGGGTCATAACTAGTAATCTCCACTTCAGAACAATCAATTTTATTAGAGGCCTCATTCTCATAGGTCTTGTGATTGGTTTTACTCTCACTTTCATTGAAAGTGACATCTCTACTTATAATACACCTTTTTTCTCCAATATTCCACAGCTTGTATCCTTTTACACCTTTGGGATAGCCTAAGAATACATACTTAACAACTCTAGACTCAAGTTGGTCCTGCTTGATGTGAGCAAAAGCTGTGCCCCCAAATATCCTTAGGTTTGTGTAGTTTGATAGTCTCTCAGTCCATATCATTTCTGGAGTCTTGAATTCAATTGCACTTGAAGGGCATCTGTTAATCAAATAGCATGCAGTATTAACTGCTTCTCCCCAGAAATACTTGGGTAACCCTGAGCTTAATAGCATGCATCTGACTCTTTCCAGCAATGTTTTATTCATCCTCTCAACCGCTCCATTTTGTTGTGGAGTGTTGGCAACTGTCCTATGTCTCAGTATTCCCTTTTCTTTACAGAAATTATTGAATTCTGTTGATACAAACTCCAGGCCATTGTCTGTCCTTAGGTACTTAAGCTTCTTGGCAGTTTAATTTTCCACTTCACACAGCCAGTCCTTAAACTTTGTTAGAGCTTCATCTTTAGACTTTAAAATGTACACCCACACCTTCCTTGAGTAGTCATCTATGATGCTTAAGAAATACCTCCCTCCATTCATGGTTTGAACTCTAGCTGGTCCCCACAAATCAGAATGTACATAGTCCAGAGTTCCTTTGCTAATGTGTTTGCTAGCCTTAAAGCTAGCTCTATGAGCCTTTCCCATCACACAGTGATCACAAAAGTTCAGGTTAGAGATCTTGTCAGTGCCAAATGCATTTAGCTTTGATAGTTCATTCAGTCCCTTTTCACTGACATGAGCTAACCTCTTGTGCCATAGCTCAGTGTGGTTAGCTTCCTTGGTTACATTCACTTGGCCTGTAATGGTGGATCCCTGCAGATAATATAGGCCATTCCTTTTCTCTGCCTGCAACACAATCTTGTCACCATTGGTTACCTGTAATACCCCATTGCAGCCTCCATACTTGTAACCTTTGCTGTCAAGTACTCCCAGAGATAGCAGATTTCTTTTCATGCCTGGTACATATCTAACATCAGTGAGTTTCCTCACAGTCCCATCAAACATTCTTATGTGTATTGTCCCTATACCCATAATTCTGCAGGATTGATCATTTCCCAATAGCACATTTTCACCATTAAAGAATTTTAATTCATTAAACCATTCCTTTATTGGGGAAATATGAAAAGAGCAGCCAGAATCTAATACCCACTGATTTTCATTCGATTCACAGGAAGTAACAAGGGCCTCTGCATCCTCATAGGGGGCTCTCTCAGCTATATCAGCAGCATGTGAGGCAGACTTGTGAGGTACTTTATTCTTGAGAAGTGGACAGTCCTTCTTGAGGTGGCCTACTTCCTTGCATCTGTAACACTTTCTTTTCTCTGTGAATTCAGTGTTGTTTGTCCCTGATTCCTTCTGGTGTTTGTGCTTATTATGACCCTTATTCTTTGAGACAGTATTCCTGCTCCTTGATGCTTTGACAGACAGGCTTTCAGCATTCAATTCCGAGTAAGCACCCATGCCAACACTCTTTTGATCCAGCTTGTTTCTCAAGGCAATCTCCACATCTTTGGCTGTCAAATCATCAGGTTTATTCATTACAATAGCATCAATAAAATGTTCATAACTTTTAGGCAAAGAACTAAGAAGAATGACTGCTTTGTCATCTTCTCCTAAAACCATATCCCTTGATTCAATGTCAGAGCACAGTTTATTGAAATCGTCAAGATGATCAATGATAGACTTATCTGGTTTCATCTTGTAATTGAAGAACATCTGCTTAAGCTTGATTTTGCTCGCGACTGTTTTGACGTGATACAGTTCTTCGAGCCTATCCCACACTTCCTTTGTTGTCTTCAAGTTAATGACCTGTGCTTTGTTACCCAATGACATGATTAGAGTGCTTCTTGCTTTACCGATGATTCGTTTCTTCTCAGTCTCATCTTGCTCTTTCGGAAACCCACTATCGCCAAGGATGGCCTGTTCCACACCTTGTTGCACCAACAATGCTTCCATTCGAGCTTGCCACAAGGTGAAGTCGACGTTCTCCGTCAATTTCTCCGTCTCAAACTTTGCCATAGACGCCATTGATTCTCTGATCGACTTCGATTCCCACAAACGGCGCCAATTGTTGAAATAATCGTTCACAATCCAATCGATCTCTCAAGAATGTTACCCAATTAAATGCGTAAAAATGAATGAGACGAGATTTACGTAGTTTGGATTGATTAATCCTACATCCACGGAGAACAATGAAAATAATCCACTAATCAACAAGAAGATTACAAGAATTCAGAAGTTTCCCAAGCAAAATCAAGAATTCGCTCTCTTCGCTATTCTCTCTTCTATCACCCTAACTGATTAGGCTAACCTGAAGAACAAAACTGGATTAACTAACTCTAAACCCCGAGTTAGTAAATCATTAAAACAATACAAATCAAACATAACCGTAAACTTGATTATGTGCTAACAAAAGCTCCCTTTCTGTCTCAACCGTTAGATGATATCAACGAATCTACGGTCACAGATCACTTCAACCATAATAATCAATTACACATGTGAAAACGCACTAACGCTTTTACAAGTAGCATTCTAGCTAAAATCCAAATTGATGATTGAAATAGGATATGCACCATACTCAAGTTCAACAGAAAAGAAGTCATTAAAGCTAGATAATAGTCATTTATTTTTAAATGGAAAAGTGCAATAATAGTTAACTTTTTATTCTCATTATTTACAAATTTGCCAATCTCATCCCATATGATGCTTTTTTAAGCATTTATAGTCCCAGCCATTGAAAGCAAAAGAAAATCGGTCGTATGATCGGGTGATTCTATGCCACACTGTGATTGTTGGTCTTGGTGTGGCATACACCACACATTTTGTGTTTGACCCGGTTTATTTTAGATTTTTCCATCGGGTGCATCATTTTAATTAGAGTGATTCTATATATCACTTCTTATATACTGCTGATTTTTTAATTACCCTAACTAATTTTGATAAGAAATAACCAATTTTGATAATAAATATAACACTTGTAATTAACTGATTTTTTTCATTTAGTATGTATTGCAACTAAAGTTCCTAAAGAAGCTTAGGTTGTGTTTGGATTGAAGGATTTGAAATCCATGGATTTCAAATTCATCGACAAATCCACTTAAGATGTTATGAAGGATTTCAAATCCCTTGTCATTCATTTTGACCCATTTTCTCCATAACTACGGTGGATTTCAAATGACTCCATTTTAGGTGTCATTTCAAATCCTTCCACCAAATTCCCTCCCCAAATCCAAATCCCTCAATCCAAACACACCCTTAGTGATTTCAAAAGGATGGTATATATCATTTTTTTTAGTTAGAACTGCATGCATTATACAAAGATGCAAAAACCGTCTATATTTGATGGATGAGAACGGAGTCAGAACAGGCTGCCATGCTAAACAAGCCTGGTATGGAGCGGACTGCATGCAAATTTTGCAATCGGCCACGTGACTTCACGTACGATGTCTCAAAGGTCGATGAGATCTATGATTGCTTGGCAAAAGTCGGGGTAGTTGGGTCCCCAGAGAATCAAGTCCAGTTAGACGCACTAAAGGGACAGAAAGCCGTATACAAGTTTCATGCCAGTAATAGTCACGCCACAGCTGACTGCGTAGCCTTCCGCCACGCAATACAGGACAAGAGGAGGCTTGCTTCAGTTTCCCGATAAGGGAAAACAAACAGATGTTGATTGAGACAATCACTACAAATTGGTGAATCAAATTTTAGGAATTTCATGAAGATTATAAATAAATGAATCTAATGATAGATCTCTACATAATTAAAACGCCATGCAAAGCCTGAGGTTACAACTAGTATATAAACAATATGTACAGACCTCCCCCATTCCAGAGGAAGCTCCGGCGATGACGACCACTTTTCCGGCCAAGTTTTCACTGAAAACTGGGGCTTTTTTGA
This sequence comes from Verbascum thapsus, assembly GCA_963669365.1. Classification (NCBI taxonomy): domain Eukaryota; kingdom Viridiplantae; phylum Streptophyta; class Magnoliopsida; order Lamiales; family Scrophulariaceae; genus Verbascum; species Verbascum thapsus. The sequence continues at coordinate 9,343,878 of OY770108.1, forward strand.
TATAACCCCCCGAGGTATGTAGCTTTGGCAAACAACCCCCGAGGTTTGAAATTTTGGTAAACAACCATTTCTGGTTAGTTGACCGTTAGTCAACAGTTAAGGTCATGGGCAAAATTGTAATACAATAATTCCAAACAAATTATTAATTTTCAATGTATTTATTTAGAATTATATTGAAAATAAATACATATTAATTTTATTTATTTGCAAAATTATAATTTCATAATTCCAAACAAATATATTAAATAAATATATTAATTTTATTAATTTTATTTATTTGCAAAATTGTAATTTAGTAATTCCAAACAAATATATTAATATTACATTGAAAATAAATACATATTAATTTTATTAATTTTATTTATTTGCAAAATTATAATTTAATAATTCCAAACAAATATATTAAATAAATATATTAATTTTTATTAATTTTATTTATTTGCAAAATTGTAATTTAATAATTCCAAATAAATATATTAATTTTATTAATTCCAAATAAATACATTGAAAATTAATATCTTTGTTTGGAATTATTAGATTACAATTTTGCCCATGACCTTAACTGTTGACTAATGGTCAACTAACCAGAAATGGTTGTTTACCAAAATTTCAAACCTCGGGGGGTTGTTTGCCAAAGCTACATACCTCGGGGGTTATATCAAAAAAGCCCCTGAAAACTGAACGCCACACGTAATGGAGAGATTTGAAACACATATACCCCGGGAAGAAGAAAACGAACGCAGCGATGGAGAAAATGGGTGCCAAAATGTTCAGAAATTGGTTCACAAAATCCATGGCTGAAGGCTTAAAAGCTTGTGTACTGCGATTTGAAAGTGGAAATGGTAAATATGCAAGTTTAATTAGGAAAGCAAGAAAGTTGAAGAAAATATCATTTGCATGGAGTAGAATTGACACGTATATCCACTTTCCCACAGCAATTTTGGCAGATCTTCAGGGTGGTGATAATGGTGTGACGTGCCATGCCATGCCATGCCATGCAACAATTAATTTTGGAAATTTCATTCCAGTAGGTGGGGATATAAATGATAATTTTATGTCAAATGAGTTTGGTTCAAAGGTTTAATCTATATTTGTCTCTCATACCATTGGGTATTTGATAAATTAAATGAATTTGAGGTTAAAAAAATGTAGAAGATTGAGGTTACATGGAGAAGAAAGCTTTATGCAATGAGCTTTGGAATACATATTTTTTTCTCATCAAATCTTTATTATTACGAAAATAAAAATTAAATAGCTAATTAATGTGGTCAACTAAACCATCCTTATAATTCCCCATTATTTGAAACCAGTCATATATATAAGCATTAAGTCATATGTATGTATGGGTCTGTCTATCATGGACCGGGACCAAGGGTCCCGGCCCATATACACCACATGTTTATGGGGGTGGTGGGTGGTTTTTGACATACACACACCCATGTGTGAACCACCCACCACCCCATAAACATGTGGTGGGGAATAAGATCCCGGTCCATTATAGAATTTTCCATGTATGTACCAACCATTCAAATATCTTTTTGTAATTAGCAAACAATTCTTTCAACACTGCATCTTAATTTGCAATTAGAATATGATTCCAGAGCTAATCAAATCGGAACTCATGATTTTAGTGAAGCCATCAGCTAACTATTTTTTTAACTGATGAATTTCAACTGAATTTCTTGATTAATCACGAGATTCTATATAAAGTCATGACGAAGTTCAGTGTGCTGTAACCTTGCATGAAAAATTAATTTTTCATCATTAAAATAGTAGAAATGTTGTTCCATAAAATTATTGTGGCAACCTCCTGCTTTTGCTCAACATCACATAAAATTTCTTTTTAACAAAATCAACATCACATAAAATTTCTTTTTAACCAAAACAATTTTGTGACAAATTTTTTCTAAAAAGTAATGCACTCACAATACTTGTATAGCTCAATTGGTTGGAGTATCCAACCATCAAATAATATTTCAGAGTACAAAATTTCAAAAAAATAGCAATTAATTGGTATATTTTAAAGAAAATCATTAAAAAATCTCTTAAAATTTTAGATAATTTCGAAAAAAATCTTCAAAAAAAAGAAAGAAAATTTTGATTTTCACTATTCATGTTTGACAGTTCACTCCATTGATTTAAAAGATTTTTTCCGACTATCCTTTTACTCATAAAATCAAATTAATCACATATTCTAATATAAAATAACACAACGTTAAAAATAAGATCCATTATGATTAATTTTTTACGTCTAAATCGATGAGTTTGACTAAAAATTTACTATAAATTATATTCAAATATCAATTTAAACAAATTTCTCACAACAAAAAACATATCATATTAACCATAATTATTACTAATTTTTCTCTAAAAAAACTCTTCAAAAATACACATTTCACAATTTCTAAAAATATTTTTTCTCACATTCATCTTGAAAATATTTTGTTAGAGATGGTATATCATCCAATCAGGGCCTTAATCCTTGATTCCACAAAACATCCAACACGAATATCCTAATTTGAAACGTGAAAGCAAAAGAATTATCTTTCCGACATAATTAAAAAAACAACCATGCTAATCTCATTTATCGAATATGTGAGATTAGGCTTTTGATAGCCCTTAATATAAGAAAAAGGCCTTTTACAAAAACCAACTTCAAGTTTTTTTAGTTTATTTATTCACTCTAAATCATATTAGGTAAAATTGTACTATAATTAAAACTCTTATTTAAAGGTATTTGTTGATACTTATTCCAAGAAAAAAAAATTGCCTACAGTAAACAAATTGTACAAGAGAGGGGGAGGGCTCATCCAATTTAAGGTGCACTTTTGACATTTTCTTTCTTACGAGGTACTGAATTTATAAATTTATTGAATTAATAATATATATATATGATAGATATCCGTAGTTCGTTAATCTTAAATTAAATATTTTTTTTATCTATTCTATTATGATATTAGTTACATAAATTTACCAAATATGAATTTTATGTTCGATTAATATTTTTCAAATATGAAATAAATATAATTGCAATTTATACACCTACTAATTGTATGGTTATATACATAATTTTTAAATGGAACATGTCTCACTTAATGATGAATCTGTTGAGATAGGTGATGATAAGATGTTAACTCCGACAAAATCAATACCAATGCCACCTTGTGCAGGTATTGAGTTTGAGGGGTATGATGATGCATGTGATTTTTATAACCTTTATGCAAAAAATTTAGGGTTTGGTATTAGAGTGAAAAGTTCTTATAAATGAAGATATAGTGAAGAAAAACAACGTGCTATAACCCTAGACCAGGAACAACAATTGGTTGTCAAGCAATGATGAGGATCAAATTAAGTAAGCTTCGAAGGTGGATTGTTACAGAAGTTGTTCTTGATCACAATCATAATGCTACACCATCTAGTATGCGATTTTATAAGTCTCACAAAAATAAATATGAGCAAATCAATAAAGAAAAAACTAGAGTTAAATTGTGATTCCAGAATTCGTACTAACAAGACTTACCATTCATTATTTGTACAAGCTAGAGGTCCAGAGAAATTAGATTGTGATGAAAAGGACGTTAGAAATTATGTTGTTGATTACAAACGTAAAGTTAGTTCAAAGAGATGCCAAGCTATTTATGATTATTTTTATCATATGCAAATGAAAAATCAAAAGTTTTTTTTATTTACTTCATTTTGATGATGAAGCACGATTAAAAAAAATATTTTGGATTGATGCAAGGTTAGAGTTGCATATGAACTTTTCGGGGATACCGTGACGTTTGACACCACATATCTAACAAATAGGTATGATATGCCATTTGCACCTTTTGTGGGTGTCAACCATCATGGTCAATCATTTCTTTTAGGATGTGGTTTGTTAGCAAATGAAACAACCGAGTCATTTATTTGGTTGTTCAATACAATGTTAACTTGTATGGATGGTCGAGCTTGACTTGCTATAATAACTGATCAATGCAAAGCTATGAAAATTGCTATTGCTCAAGTGTTCCCAAGGGCTTGTCATCGTCTATGCTTATGGCATATAATGCAAAAGGTGCCACAAAAGTTGAAAAGATATAATCAGCATCAGTCGATTAAGAATGCAATGGAGAAAGCTGTCTGTGATTTATTAAAAATGAGGGAATTTGAACAAGCTTGGAATGACATGATTGATGATCATGGATTGAGAGATAACAAGGTGCTATAATTTGTGAGGAAAAAAAAAATGAAGAAATAGTGAGCAAAAACAAGGTACTATAATTTGTTGTGTTCATCAAGGATTTAAGCAAGACAAAGAAGTGAATGACTCTAGACTAGGAAAAAGAATTGGTAGTGAAGCAATGATGAGGATCATATTAAGTAAGCTTTGAAGGTGGATTATTATAGAAGTTGTTCTTGATCACAATCATAATACTACACCATCTAGTGTGCGACTTTACAAGACTTACGATTCATTATTTGTACAAGCTGGAGGTTCTGAGAAATTAAATTTTAATGAAAAGGAAATTAGAAATTATGTTGCTGATTATAAACGTCTAAAGTTAGTTCAAGTAGATGCACAAGCTATGTATGATTATTTTTTGTCATATGCTAATGAAAATTCAAAAAAAAAAAATTATTTACTAGATTTTGATGACGAAGCACGATTAAAAAAAATATTTTGGGCTAATGCAAGGTCTAGAATTGTATATGAATTTTTCGGGGATGCCATTACGTTTGACACCACATATCTAACAAATAGGTATTGATACGAATCTTCCCAAGATGGGTTGACTCATTGCGGAATTTCCCCAAGATCTGAATTTGCGCACGAGTTGAATGGATGGATGGTTATCTTTATCCCGAATTCGATTGCGACAACGAACTTTGGTATAAAAACCTCAACTCGATGAACTCAACGAAGACGAACCTCAAAACGAAGTGATGATGATGCCACAAACAGGATGGAAAACCGTTTGATAAGTCGTGATCGAACGCCATGGATATAAAATCCGATAAGTTCAAAAACGTTCCTAAAGAACGACGAGAGTTTCAAAAACTCACAAAATTTAAAATATTCTCTCTTTTATTAATGAAAAACATAGCCTATCTTAGGCAAAAAACACAAGAATCCTAATTTGGGTAGGAATCCTATAGAAAAATGATATCTTTCCAAATCTAGTTTGTTACTAAAATAAGACTTACTAACTAATTAAACTTTTAAAACAAAAAGGAAACCTAATTAAACGAAAACAGTCAGATTTGAATCTTGATAAAAAAGAAAGCTATCAGATTCGAATCCTAATAAAAGGGAAACAATCTATAACATAAAAAGACATAAGAAAATGTAATATTACTAATAATATTCATATCATTCCCTTCCTCTTGAAAAGGATTTGTCTTCAAATCCAAAGCGTCATTTGTATGCAGTATCGTCGATGCGTTGTTGAAATTGAACATGATCACCATTGAGCTTTTGTTCACCAACGTGCTTTGACTCACTCTCTTTCTTTACCTTCACTAGATCTTCATAAACTTGTTTAGGTGGTAATGAAACCATCACTTATTTGTTCTCTTTTGTCTCACCACTATCATTGGCCCATTGTAACTTGTATGGTCTCGGGTGCTCCAAAAGAGATAGGTCTATTTTTTCCACAATAGATGTATTAGCGATATTTGGGCAATTATCACCATTGATAGTCTCATCACTTACCTTATCTTCAATCACCGTCACGTGTTCGCTCAATGTTCTTTTCGAAAATAAGTCAATGCTTCATGAGCTATGCACCCCTCACTCGAATCCTTCAATGATGGCATCGCAGTGGTATAGGGACGTTCATCATCTTGGTTTTTATGGTGGCTCGTATCTTGTGTGTGCTCCATTATTGGCTGTAGCATCTTCTTCATCTCAGACTTTAGCTCATCTGTGAGGAACTTAATATCAATCCCTCCTTTTATATTTTCGAGAAAAATTTCCATAGACATTTTAATGTCAAATTTGCAAATAATTTTCTTTTATTTTTGAAAAAAAAATTCGAATTTTTTATTTCGATGTTTTTTATTTTTTTTTTTGGAAAGAGACCTACAGGTACAAAAATTACTAGAAAAAAATAGTAATAAGATACTTTCAATTTGAATTAGAAAAGACTTCTACCTCAAATAGTTGCTTGTAGGGCCTTCCAGAAACTACGTGGCAAACGTAGCTCTGATACCACCTGATCCGAATCGTCCCAAGATGGTTGACTCATTACGGAATTTTCCCAAGATCTAAATTTGCGCACGAGTTGAATGGATGGATGGTTATCTTTAACCCGAATTCGATAGCGATAACGAACCTTGGTATTAAAACCTCAGCCCGGTGAACTTAACGAAGACGAACCTCAGAACGAAGTGATGATGACGCTACAAATGGGATGGAAAACCGTTTGATAAATCGTGAACGAACGCCACGGATATAAAATCCGATAAGTTCAAAAACTTTCCTACAGAACGACTAGAGTTTCAAAACTCACAAAATTTAATCAAAAATATTCTCTCTTTTATTAATAAAAAACGTAACCTATTTATAAGCGAAAAACAAGAATCCTAATTTGGGTAGGAATCCTATAGAAAAATGATATCTTTCCAAATCTAGTTTCCTACTAAAATAAGACTTACTAACTAATTAAACTTCTAAAACAAAGAGGAAACATAATAAAAGGAAAACAATCATATTCGAATCTTGATAAAAAGGATAGCTATCAGATTCGAATCCTAAAAGGGAAACAATCTATAACATAAAAAGACAAAAAAAAAATATAATATTGCTAATAATATTCATATCAGGTATGATATGTCATTTGCACCTTTTGTGGGTGTCAACCATCATGGTCAATCAGTTCTTTTAGGATGTGGTTTGCTAGCAGATGAAACCACCAAGTCATTTATTTTGTTGATCATGGATTGAGAGATGATGAATGGCTTAGGCCTTTATATGAAAGAAACTTGGTTCCAGTATTTCTTAAGGGTACTTCTTTTGCGTGTTAGTGTTAGTGTCCGGCAAACCATTTTGGTTGCCAAGTTTTGTATAACACTTTTGATGCAGTCTTATTTTAAAATGTTATTTTATATATGGCATCTTCTTTATTATATATCTTCTGTCTTTACATATATGTAATAAAGTCCCAGTGCGATCCCAACAGTGGTATTAGAACTTAGGTTATATGCTTAATCGATATAAAGTTTAGCCTATATCGGTTTATATCTGTTTTATGAATTTTGATTTGATTGATTTAATTAGCCTGCATGATTTTGAAAAATGAAAACGGAAAACGAATTGAATTAAGCCAAGGTGGCTGCGATCGCGCAGCAGCCCGCATGGCTGGGCCGTGGGGGCTGGGTCCATTGGCATGTAATTTCAGAATTATTTTGAAATGCATAAACTTACGAATTAAATTGATTATTAAAATTTTCATATGTCGCCTTAGTTTTGTGATATGCTTTAATTAACCGTTATCGAGCATGCTAGTTTAGGCATTTATGTTCTTATGCTATTATGCTATTATGTGATATGTTGTTGCATGATCACCCTAAGATGATATTAAACGCTAAAATTGATGAGACCTTGCATGATGCATTCTCTGGTTTAAATATTAAGTCTAGAATGGGAATAGCAAAGACCGAAAGTTTTGCTATACCCTGCCTTCCACAATTAGTAGAACATGTGAAATGCCACGAAGACCATATTTGTCGACTGTGAGTCATTGGGGTGGGTATGGTGCCTAGAAGGTTGTGCGTCTACTACGTCTTTTTATAGGCACGTAGGAATAGGGTAGTCCAAGTATTGGCTACGAGTCGTGGGACATTTGAATGGGTCTGTTAGTTACGATAATTTGGTGGGTTAGACTTAACACTGATTAGTATATGGGTTCGTGCACTCGGGGCATATATGAAAGGTGAGGCAAAACCATCTTAAGAACCACAAAAGAGTTGTGGAAGGGCGGACGAGTCTACTAATTGTAAACATCATATGGGCTCGTGTGCTTGGGGTGTATGATGGTTATGATTAGATCTCAAGCCCACTAAGAAGTCTATCTTCTCGTATTCCTTCATAGGGTGATGGAATTCGATTAAAATAGTGGAAGAACACATATAATCAAAGTTCATGATATATGTGTATAACGTAGTAAATCTGAATGCTAATTATCTGCTCGCATGTTCTTTAATTGTAGACAAACAAGATGGCTAAGAACCCACCCGCATTTAGAATTGTACTGCAAGCAGATGGTTGCGACTATGTCCTTTTCAAGGAAGTAGTGCAACCTCCAACTGCTGAGAGTTGTAACAATGAACGAGCCTACTATACCAAGTGGGTGTCTGATAATGTCTAAGTGAGATGCATGATAATGGCCTCAATGTCTAATGAATTGCAAAGACAATATGAACTTAAGACATATGTTGTGGAAATTATCAATGGTATAGAGGAGTTGTATAGTACCCGTACTAGGAGAGATAGTTATGCCGTCTCTAGAGAGCTCTTTAGGGCTCGAATGACTGAAGGTTCGTCTGCCACTGACCATGTCTTGAAAATGCATGCGCTTGTTAACAAGTTCAAAGACATGGACGTTGACATTGACGGTGACCTGGCAGTGGATTCAATCCTTCAGTCACTCTCAAGTTCCTATGACCAATTCGTTGTCAAGTTCAACATGAACCGACTGGAAGCTTCTATTCCTGAGTTGTTGTACATGTGGAAGAGCGCTGAGGCTACTCTTAACCGATCCATGTCGGTGATGCTGATTGGTTCTTCTTCTCAGCCTAAAGCGAAAGCTGGTGGCGAGAAAGAGGAAGAACAAGCAACCAAAAGGTAAGGGTGGTGCAGTACAAAAGAGAAAGGTGGCGAAGCCGATAGCGATTGTTTCAACTATGGTCGCAAAGGACACCGGAAAAGGGGCTGCCCAGAGCCTGTGAAGGCGAAAACTAGTATGTACTTTGTTGAAGTAAATCTTTCGATTAACAGTGTTTCTTGGATTTTAGACACCGGTTGTGGTGCTCATCTCTGCAATGATTTGCTGGTGATGACAAGAAGTAGATCTTTGAGTAGGGGTGTGCACGGATCGACTAACCGATCGAATCGAACCGAAACCGACTAAATCGGTTCAAACCGTAACCGAACCAAAATTATTTCGGTTCGGTTTCGGTTAACCATTTTTAAAAAAATCAGTTTCGGTTACGGTTCGGTTATTTGGGGTCGGTTAGTCTAACCGATCCGTAACCGATATATTTGGGCCATAATATAATATTTCTTAATATACGGGGTCAGTTTAAAATATATAATAACTTAACTCATATTAACCCTAATTTTTATCTTTCAATTTTCATCCCAATTCCCAAACCCACAAACCCACGGCCACCATCACCGACCCCAAACCCACCAGTCCACCATCACCGCACCGGCGCACCGCACCACCACCGGCGCACCGCTGCTTTGTTCGCACTTCATTCTTCAGTTCTTCCTTGTGGGTTTAGGGTTTAGTTTCCAGCTTTTCAATTTATGTATGATATTGATATAATCTTGATGTTAGCTAAAGAATGTAACATTAGAACCTTATCATAAATCATTCTTATTTATAAGCTTTTTATAACAGAGAACAGCTTAGTATGGTAATCTTGCCCACCAATGTTTCTGGATCTTTGAAGTTTCAGAATTTCCAGGCTTTTTAAGAGACAATTGGGCTTCCTTTAACTTATTTTTGTAGTCATTTTTCCAGACTTTGAATGAAGCTTCAATTTTCGAAGCTCCTCATTGCAAACCTGTTCTAATCCATCTTCACTAAGATTACAATTAGTATCATGATTTTGGTTATGTCGTTGTGCTGAATCAAATTGCACGAATCTGATTTTTGGGGCTTGATTTTTCTTGGAAGCAACTAAACATTTCTGCATAATAAACATAATTAGAGTGTATAGATGATCTGTAGATATTTTCAACTAAACATATTATTCTTATTGTAATCATAACACTTGTTATATCTAATTATATAAGTTCAGTCGGGTGTATTAATTTAGCTTGTGGATTTGATTTTCAGGGAAACATGTCAAATGAAAATCGAGTTGACATGGAATATTCACCTCCTTCATCTCCAATAGCGACTCATTCTACTCCGAATTCAGATGAAGAAGGACAAGGATTAAAGAGAAAAGCGAATGAACCGAAAGGCAAAAGGGCTAAAGTGTGGGAACACTTCACCATCTACTTTGACAAAAATGGTAAGAAAAGGGCTAGGTGCATGCATTGTGATAAGGGAGACTATGCATGTGATTCAAAAAATAATGGAACATCAAATATGAATGGTCACATGAAACTTTGCAAAAATCATCCTGACAATGTTTTTTTGAATGATAATCATACAATTCAAAGCTTTTGTCAAAGTGTAATTGGGGAACACGTGCCTACAAAATGGAAATTTGATCAAGAAACTGTGAGAAGAGCATTAATTCGTATGCTTATTATTGATGAGTTGCCATTCAAGTTTGTAGAAAATGAGGGTTTTAGGCTCTTTATATTAGCTGCATGCCCACAATTATTCATTCCATCGAGAACTACTATAGCAAGAGATTGTCTTCAGCTTTACTATGATGAAAAATATAAGTTGAAAAATTACTTAAGAAGGCATGGACAAAGAATTTCATTGACCACCGATACATGGACGTCAAATCAAAGAGTCACCTATATGTGCGTAACTTGTTATTTTTTTGATGATGAATGGAAATTGCGCAAGTATATTCTTAACTTCATTCCATGTGAATCTCATAAAGGTGATGATTTGGGTCTTTTGATTGAAAAATATCTACTTGACTAGGGGACTGATAAGATTTTTACTATTACTGTTGATAATGCTTCTTCTAATGATACTACTATTGCTTATTTACGAAGAAGATTTGTTAGTTGGGGCACTGCATTTTTGGAAAAAAATTTTGCATACGAGATGTGTGGCTCATATTGTAAATTTAATTGTTAAAGATGGCTTGAAAGATGTGAATGAATTAGTTGAGCGCATTCGCTTAGTGGTGAGGTATATGAAACAATCGCCTGCTCAATTAAGAAAATTCCATGAATTTGTTGTTGAGGAAAAGATTGAAAGCAAGAAGATGTTGGCTTTAGATGTTCCAACTAGATGGAACTTTGTTTTAAAGATGCTAGAGACGGCGGTAATTTTTCAGGGTGTATTTGAGAGGTATGAGGTGTATGATGCAGATTTCCGTTCTGACTTCTTACCGGGTGGACCATATGGGAGGTTAGGTATGCCTACAAAACAAGATTGGGAAGTTGCCAAACGATTGGTGAGAGTGTTGCAACATTTTTATGATCTTACTCTACGTAATTCTGGGTCATTCTATGTGACAGCTAATACTTTTTTGGATGAATTAGTGATGTTGATATTCTACTGAAAGAATGGCTTAATAGTGGTGATGAAGATTTGGCACGAATGGCAACGCAAATGAAGTCTAAGTTTGATAAATATTGGGGAAACATGGAAAAAGTGAACATGTATTATATGTCTGTGTGATTCTTGACCCTCGTCACAAGTTGAACTATGTACAACATGTCTTCAAGAACATGTACGGGAATGAAAATGGAGAGAAAATGGGAAACTTGGCAAAAAATGTTCTATATGATGCTTTTGAGGAGTACAAGATTGCATTTTCTTCCACAGAGACATCATCACGCTCTTCATCCGAGTGTAGCTCACCCTCAAGTGATTCATCTGGAAGTAGCGCTGAAAATGAAAGGAAGGTAATACGAGCTCATCGAAAAAAGTATCAACAAATGATATCAGAGACCGGATGCATGGATGAATCAGAGGTAGATATGTATCTACGTGAACGTATTGAGAAAGACAGTGATGATTTCGATATCCTCGAGTGGTGAAAATTGCATAGTCCAAGATTTCCCATTTTATCTAGACTGACACGTGATTTGCTTGCTATGCCGATTTCAACTGTGGCTTCAGAATCTTGTTTTGGCACGGGAGGGCGTATTATCGACGACTTTAGAGCTTCTTTAAGCCAATTTTGGAGCCGCTTTATGATAATGAAACCAACTAGCAAAAAGCATTAACGCTGCAAAGACCAATGCACCAATTGCGGTACAATAGAGTTGCATTTTTTTTTAATATGCTTTTTAATATGCTAAAGGATTGGGTATCGTTGGTCAGGATAGTGTAGTGAGTCTATCCCCTCTCTTTTCCCTTGCCTACCACCCTCAAAAAGGGGGTAATTCATTATTAGTTAATAGGGCCAAACCTCAAAATCTTTACAAGCTCTTATTTGTACTCAGGATTGGACAAATACTTTGAGCTATGGAGAGATGACCCTGAGGCTGTGGAATGGAGAAAAGGTTGTTGACAAAGCCGTTGGGGACGTCCACTTAGAGATAGATAATAGAATTTTAGTTTTAAATAATTGCTATTTTGTTCTTGAATTAATTAAGAACATTGTCTCTATTCCTGTTTTGGATAGAGAAGGATATTATTTTTCTATTAAAGACAAAATTTTATCTATGTTCTTGTGTAATGATTTAATTATGCAAGCTAGTTTAACAAATGATTTATATAGTATTTCCCCAAGTATTTCTACTATGTGCATTCAACAAAGTAACAATGTGAGCAAACGTAAGTCTGATAGTCTACTTGACACATACTTGTGGCATGTAAGATTAGGACATGCTTCCAAAGATAGAATTAGAAAGATAGCTAGTCTAGTAGATCTTGGAGATTTAGATGAAATGCGAACTTGTTAATTCTGTTTTAAAGAAAAGATGACCAAATCACCATTTGGTAGCCAAATGGAACGTGCCACTGATGCATTGGACTTGGTCCATTCTAATGTATGTGGTCCACCGAATGATAGTGCTAGAGGGAACTATTCTTACTACATAACCTTTACCGATGATTGGTCATGGTATGGTTACGTGTATCTTATGAGGCACAAGTCTGAAGCATTTGAAAGGTTCAAAGAATTCAGACATGAAGTACAGAATCAAACTGGTAGAAATATTAAGGCTCTTCGATCGGATCGAGAGGGAGAATATTTATATAGTGAGTTCATAGACTATCTGAAAGAACATGGGATTCTGTCAAAATGGACTCCGCTTGGAACTCCACAATTAAACGGTGTGTCTGAGCATAGGAATCGAACATTAATGGATATATTTCGATCCATGATGAGTTTCACTGACTTACCTCCATCCTTCTGGGTATACCTTAGAAGCTACTGCACATATCCTAAACAAAGTTCCTTCTAAGAGTGTGCCCAAGACACCTTTTGAGATGTGGTTTGGAAAAGCATCCACCTACAAGTATTTGAAGGTTTGTGGTTGCTCTGTTTATGTAAAGCAGTTAGTGGGAGAAAAATTAGATTCTAGATCCACTTTGTGCAAGTTTGTATGGTATACAAAAGAGTCTTATGGATATTATTTCTATGACTTGGAGGAACAAAAGATTATTGCTTCTCAAAACGCCACCTTCTTGGAGAAGGAATTCTTATTGGATAAGAGTGGCACAAGTATAGAACTTGAGGAAACTCAAGAACTACAAAAACCCACTGAAACCGCAGTTGAGGCCAATCAACGCCACCTACTTCTAGTACACAACCTCCAAGGAGATCCATAAGGGTCTCGAGGCAATTTGAGAGGTTGAACCTTTTGCTCGAAGAAAACAAGAAGAATCTTCTTATAGACTCTGATCCTAAGTATTATGAGGAAGCGATGCTAGACATTGATTCGGGAAAACGGCAAGAGGTCATGCAATTTGAAAAGGACTCCATGTACTCAAATAAAGTATGGACTTTTGTAGATCAACCTGAGTGCTTTAGGCCCATCGGCTGCAAATGGGTCTATAAGCGAAAGCTTGGAGTAGATGGAGAGGTAGTGACCTATAAGGCTCGTCTCGTGGCGAAGGGTTATACTCAAAAGCAAGGAATTGATTATGAGGAAACCTTCTCGCCAGTGGTGATGCTGAAATCCATTAGGATTTTGCTTGTTGTAGCTGCATTTTTTGATTATGAGATTTGGCAGATGGATGTAAAGACTACTTTCCTTAATGGTAACATTGAGGAAGAGATTTATATGACGCAGCCGGAAGGCTTTACATCTAGTGGGAGCGAACATAAGGTATGTAAGCTCCAAAGGAACATACGTTTTGAACATACGTTTTGACGAAGTTGGAACATACGTTTTAACGAAACCATTAAGTCTTATGGATTTGTCAGGAACATATATGAGCCATGTGTGTACAAGAAGGAAAGTGGGAGTAAGATTATTTTTCAGGTCCTTTATGTTGATGACATCCTACTAATTGGAAATGACATAGTGATGTTGCAATCGACTAAGGTGTGGTTATCAAGACAATTCTCCATGAAAGATTTGGGAGAGGCAATAAAATGTTGGGACTTTCCCAATCTACGTACATAAATAGAGTACGAAGAGGTTCAGCATGGAAGAATCCAAGAAGGGATTCTTGGCTGCGAGGCATGGTGTCTATCTTTCCAAGACGATGTCGCCTAAGACACCTGAGAAAAGAGAGAGGATGTCTCACATACCTTATGCATCCGCCAATGGAATTGTAATGTATGTTATGCTATGTACTGATGTGGCTTACGCACTGAGTGTGACTAACCAATATCATGCCAATTCAGGGATGGATCACTGGACTGCCGTGAAACAGATCCTCAAGTATTTGAGAAAGACTAAGGATCTCCTTTTGATATACGACAATGGTGAATTGGAACTGGAGTGCTTCACAGACTCTAGTTTTCAGTCTGACGTAGATGACTCGAAGTCGATGTCCGAATACGTATTCATACTCAATGGTGGAGCTATGAGCTGGAGGAGCTCGAAATAAGAAACAACAGCTGATTCCACCACCGAGGCTGAGTATATAGCCGTTGTTGAGGCAGCAAAGAAAGCTGTTTGGATGAGGAATTTCGCCCAAGAGTTAGGGGTTATTCCTTCTGTTGTTGGTCTGATGCGTCTATACTGTGACAACAATGGGGCTATTGCGCAAGTAAAGGAGCCAAGGTCTCATCAAAGATCCAAACACATTTTAAGGCGATACCACCTGATTCGCGAGATCACTGATAGAGGTGACGTCGAGTGGAACGTGTAGACTTGGCAGATAATGTAGCAGACCCCTTCACCAAACCTTTAAGCCAAAGAGTATTTGAAGGACATCTAGATAGGATGGGTCTTAGATACTTGGTCAACTGGATTTAGGGCAAGTCGGAGATTGTTAGTGTTAGTGCCCGACAAGCCATTTTGGTTGCAAGTTTTGTATAACACTTTTGATACAGTCTTGTTTTAAAACGTTATTTTATATATGACATCTTCTTTATTATATATCTTCTGTCTTTACATATATGCAATAAAGTCCCTTGGGTTACATGAGCTATGGGTACGGTCACGCATTGGATGGTTATCGTGGGATGTACTCGAATGACTGTAATCCTAAAAATGTTCCAAGTCATAGATTCTTGAGATAGGATATCAATGACTCGTCAAGACTTGCTTATACGTTGCATTTTCTTTGAGGAATATACATTGTTCCATGGGTATTGGTTGGAAACCTATGCAATGTATGAGGGTACACATCGAGGATGGTGAATTGAGCAACCCCAGTGGAAATTCATATTGGTGGACATGTCGAATATAAAATTCCACGATCACGTATGCTTGTGATGATCCTCATGACTTGATGGATCGCGGTTGTTCAAATGTATGACCCACTGCGCGTTGATTTAGTTCATGATTACATGGATAATCACACAATGGGCTATTTTGGATGTAGTCTGGTCATGTGGTTTGGAAGGCGGTTCCAAGATGAGATCTGTCTCTAATCATCTAATTAGTGAATCTCCTATGCTGTCGTGGGAATGACTTGACTGAAAATCTTCGGCCGAAGTAAGTTAATAAGAAGGTGTGTGATCCTTGTTTAGTTGACATAAGTCGTCATTCGCTAATTGACATAGACATATGATTGAATTAGTGGGATTTCGATTGGTAACCAAATCCTAGATTTAATCAGGAGATCTGAAAGAAGGATGAGATACATGTTACGATCGTGATCAGGAGAGGTCTGTTATAATCATTTGAATCTAGGGGTTGGATTGACGTTGCTAGACACCGAACTCAATCTATCGGAGTCGTGAATTAATTGAGGTTAGTTCATGACCAAGATTAATTATTTGGCATAATAATTACTTGAGGTAATAATTGATTAATTGTTACCGAGCCATTTGGGAAATGGTCTCACTGCTAGCTTTCGAATGAACCTAAGGGGTCACACACAAACTTGAATAAGTTTTTCGGTTGTATGTACTAGATGCCCAATTTTGAATTGGGCCATATATGGATTAATATTGGATATTGATTCATGATGGAATGAATTAATTAATTAAGTTTTGGGCTTGAATTAATTAATTGGACTTTTTAATAAATCTTGTGATTAGTTAATTAATGGGATAGGCACAAGGACTTTATTAATTGAAAGCCCAATTAATAAATCAAAAGAGGAAGTTGAGATCTGGGGTTGAAAGATTAGGGAAGTCTATGAAAATTTGATATGGAGATTTATGGATTATGGTAAATCCTATAAATCAAGATTTAAAGTGAGAGAATAGAAGACTATAAGGATTAGGACTCTTGAATCCTAATCTATGTAGGGATCGATTTTTCCCTTCCTTTTGGGGATACAATTCGTCCCCCCTAACCCAATAAATAGGGGTCTTTATTCTTCATTCAAGATCATCATAAATAGAGTTAGAATTCGAGTTACCGAATTTTGAGATTCCTCCATATATTCTTAAAGACTTTCCATTAGCCTTCCTATAGATATTCCATCACTTATATACAATCCTACGTAGTCGTAATATTGAATCGCTAGCACGATTGTTATTAGTAAGGGAAACGTTCAACGTGTGGATACTACGCTTAGAGGCGCAACATTTGGGGTGCTCAAGACCTTGGTTGATCACTCAAGCTGAGAGGTGTCGTAGGAGCAGGAATACGAGAACGCTAGGATTCCAACCGATACCTGAAGAAAGCAAAAAGGGTATAATCTATTTACGTTTTTGCGCTTTATTTCAATATAGCATATAAAAGCTTAGAGTGAAACTCGAAAAATTTTAAAACTGTACTTTCGCTGCGAGGTTTCAGTCATGGGACTAGTGCGATCCCAACTTTGCGGGCATGTCTACTACTTAGAGGATGAATGCTTTCTTTGACGGGTATGTATACTCTTACACAACATTAAGTGATTTTGTTAAAACATCAAAAAGAAGCTAAAGCAGACTTCCAATCAAGGCTTTCAGAGTCTATCATAAAGACGAAGTGCTTATATGAAAAACAACTCTCCCAAATCTATATACACACTATCTTTAAAAAGTTTCAAGTCGAAGTGGAAGAGATATTCTCATGTTTTAATGTTGCCCGAGAAAAATCAGAAGGTTTTATTGAGACATACATTGTTAAAGAGCGAGTGACTTTTTTAAAATATGAGTCGTGTGGTAGATTACGAAGTTCTATACAATATATCAGAGATAGAAATTCATTGTATTTGTAATCTATTCAATTTCAAAGGCTACCTATGTAAACATGCTTTGAGTGTATTTCATCATCTTGGTATTGAAGAGATACCGACGCGATATATTGTGCCTCGTTGGAGAAAAGATTTCAAACACCAATATCTTCAGGAAAATATTATAAATGCTATGAAATATGATGATCTTGAAGGATGGTACGATGAGTTGCTCACACGAGCAATTCAATTAGTGGAAGAAGGTGCAGTCTCTAAAAAACACTTTACAATTGCTCTACAAGAGCTGGAAGAATTTACTAAGAAACTCCTCCTAATCGTGAGTGAAAAATCTGAAAAAGCACCTAAAGTTCCACATACTTTTACCAATAGATATTAAATTAAATACGTCATTTATGTATTATTGTATTGTTTATTCTTCTTTAATTGACTGGAGTAGGATCAAGACGTTGTGGTGAGTGGAGAAATACATTCAAATAAATTGAGCCTTCAACATGATATCCAATCTATGGTGCACGAGAGTTATATAACAGAGTACTCATACATAATCGACTATACCAAGTTTTAAATCTCTCCTGGTTAGAAAAATTTAGTTTTTGTTTTTAAATTTACTTCTTAGCCATGGTTACTCAAATATTTTTTATTATTTATAGGCCTCTCAATAACACGATTTTGGAAGTTTAGGGTATCAAGAGTCTTTATCAAGTATTGTATATAAATTATATTCTACAATTATTTAGAGCTAAATATTCTGGTTTATAGTGTCTGGCAAAATAATATTTGGATTATATTTTTTTTTATTCAATATCAACGATTTATAATGAGTTTGAAATGCAACTCCAAGTTCATCCTGGACTTATTCTGCGGAACCAGCTCATAGCTCTAGAGAAGAGTATGTTATATACTAATACATGTTTGAGTTTTAAATATTTAACCCGTTATTATTGTGTTATTAACATTTGTTTAGTATTATATTAAAAAATTTGTCACTTGGAGATTGTAATATTATTTTTTGTATTGCAACGAGTAAAATTTAAAGTAAGAAGATTAGTAACTTGCGTGTAAGGAGTCCATCGAAGCGAATGTGCAATGTCACATCTTTCATATTTGACTTACTATTTATTTTTTTGCAATTCATTTTATCTTCTGCTTGACTTGTAATTATGGATGTTGAGCTACTTTATTTGTGTTGATACATTTATATATTTTATTATTAAATAAAAATTTCCATTTATTTTTGGTGAATTGTGATGTTGTAAAAATAAATTAATATTCATTATTTTATATGTTTAATGACAATTTAGTGATAACAAACAATTATAGATTACTATGTTTATTGTCAGCTAGTTTTTACTCAATGTATAATTTTCAATAGCTACAATAATTTCTGACATAAATTGTTATCTGAGGGCTTTTATGCAATTATTATCATTATTAATAATACTCTGAATTATGATATATATATCTCTAAAAATCAATCTACGTTATTATCACCATATATTTTAAGAATTATAAATAGAGGCAAAAGTGTAAATAAAATTAGATTATATATGGAATTGATTAGAAAATAAAATAATATGAGTGAGTTAATTAAAAAAAAAAAAAAAAGCATCATGCAATTGTTTCTTCAGACCACAAATTGTGGCTGTGAACTGTAGGATATTCTTTTTCCCTTTAAAGAAAAAGACGTCAATGAAAGAAGAGCAAAACTATTTAAGACATCTACTGAATTAAAACCTCCAAATTCTGAAATCACGTTAATACAGGATTCTTACATTATCTCATGATTAAATAAAGTAAAAGAAAAAAGTAAAAAAAGAGACAACAAACCGAAGGGCGACATCCCTCAATGAGAAGCTTCGTGCTCTCCCTGTGACACATCCAATAAAGGCTTTAGTACAATATTAATTAATCAAGAAATAATAACAAAAAGCTTTTAAAATAAATTTATATCTGCCCCGTTTGATGTATTATTTTGGTGACACGGTAATAAACGATATATAAGTGTTCCTAAATTATAATTTTTATTTCCCTTTAAACATTGATAGGCATAAATATATAAACTGGTGTATTTATTTATTAGTGTGACATCAAAATCGATATTTTACCTTGTGGTGTGTTATAAAATCAACGAATTTGTTTTTGCCCTTAACATTAGGAGATTTGTGGAGAAGTGATCCACCATATTTCTTGATAATCTTTTCTCTAACAAACTTCTGATATATGAAAGCTGCCCCTCGGAATTGAGGTAATACCAACCATGCCACAAATGCTAACTTCACATCGTACCATATTAATATACTGCATTTCCATTAATATTTCATTAATAAAATACATGAGTATCAAATAATTAAATCAATTTAATAACAATACTCTTTTTTTTTTTTTTTTTTTTGTGATTTATTGAAAATTACCTTTCCAAGAGGGGTTGAAGTAGCATCTCCATGAGAGTGAGAAAAGATTATAAAATCCAATAAGCAAGCCACTGTTCATCGTCTGCTTTTGACGTGCTTTCTATTGCCACATACCTAAAGGCTAAATCAATATAAATATATTTTTGTAAAATTAATATTGATAATATAATTCAGATAATATATATAATATTAAATAGAACTGGGAAAAATTAAAGGAGCTTACAATGGATATAGCAACATCACACCCAGGCCTGAAAGAAAATACACAACTCATTAAATGTTTAAATAAAGAATAAAAAACTGAAAATTGGTAAAGAAAACATACCCAGCCATGGAATGAAGGTAAGTAAGCAAAGTCCAGAAATGGCTCATTTCGCTCAAACTTAGTATCTATAAAAGAAGTAAAGAAAATATATATATATATAATTAAGATGGTTTTGTAATGTTAATTTCAGAGGGTTAATTTGGGTTCGTGACAAATGAAAATAGCTCTTCTTATTTTTTACTATACTATTTATAAAAAGTGTAAAAAGTAGTAGTTAATTTGTATATTGATTGATTTGTGGGACATTGTGTAGGTTTTACATTGGTGTTGTTCCTTTCCACAGACAGAAGCCACTTGTTTCAGTTTCCCCATGCACAACGTCGGTAGCACGTGACGACATTTTTGTTTTTATATTGTTTTATTCTTTTGGACCGAGATTATTTGGTTGAAGTCCATTTTCACGGGAAACTCAATGTGACATCAAATTTATCACGACTTATATTATATTTTTTGGAGAGTGAGGTTGTTTTTAGCACTAATAATTAGTATTATATCTATCAGAATTAAAATTTGTTACTTTTCAGATTGAACGGCTCATCTGAAACACAAAAAAAATTATCTTAATTTTTTTATTAAACAATCATTAATAAATATCGTGTGCTTGCCGACGCTTCCAAGCAGCACATGCTAAGTTTTGGAGGTCTTGAACTTATCTGAGTTTCGGCCTTTACAATTTGCTTAAGATATGTTGACTAAATGATCAATGATATTTTGTTAGAAGCAAAGCATATTCTTATATGCCGTGCGTCGACATGGCTTACTCATTTTTGTAAAAGAATTCAATTTTACAAATTTTTATTAAAAGTCGAAAGTGTTTCATTTTAATAATAGTATAGCTAAAGTAAGAAATTTAATAATAGCACTTTCAAGTTAATGAAAGTATTAGTCAATAAACCATAGCTATTTAAGAAACTAAACAGTGATTCATGTGAAAAAATAAATTAATATATAAAATAATAAAGTAAGAAAAATGAAACCTTGATAATAATACATAAGTAATTATTATATAATTTTCCTTCGTTTTTATATATAAAGATATCATATTTTTTCGTTTGAGTTCATTGTAATAGTTTCTCATGACTCAAAAATTTGATATTATGTAATCTTTTTTTTATTCACTTGTTTTATATTACTATTATTTTTTGCCTTTTCCATGTTTAAAGCTACCATAGAATGTTTCATCTCAAGAACGTTCAATGTTTCTCCATTTGAACCATGATTATATTTTGGGCAAAATGACTATAGATTGGGCTAGATAATGGTCTAAATTTTGTCTACTTCCCTACTAGTCAATGTGTCTCTTCTTCCATTTGTAAAATTTAGTTTTATTAAAAAAATGTAAAAGTAAAAAAGCACCACTCCCACTCCCACATAGAGGCCAATTCATAATTGAGAACACAATACAACTTAACGAGGATTTCTTTTACTCGTTAAGTAATTCTTGTTCTATCGCATTTTGGATTTCATTATTGAAATGATTTTTTATAAACAATCCTCTAGCCAACTTTCAAATAAACATTCCTCCACTGAAATTGGTGATTTGGTGTCATAAATAATTTAGTAAAAGAATATATACTTTCGGTGCCGAAACGATATCCGATTAAATGAGAATTGAAAAAAAATAGTAACCATTAAAATGAAAAAACATCAACTATGAACATAAGATATTACTCCATAATACAAGTATATACTAACAAATGAATACAATTTAACTTTGTCGTTCAATAGTTTCAAACAATCTAGATCATATAGTATACTAATTTATACTAATATAAATGTATGGATATTGAGATGTGTTTCTTCAATTGTGAAATACACAAGTACCATTTACTTTCGTATACATATTATAATGAGGTAATGTAATCAAACATTGATAGGTATGAACCATAATATAAAACTATTAATTGGTGGATATGACCTCAGTATAATCAATAACTAATAGTGGTGACCATTAGTATGCTCTCATATTGATAATGACCGCTGAATATTTTTATCACTTTATTTTTATTGAACATTCAATGAAGTTTACATTATATTTAATTTAAGTCGAACACTCTTAATGTATCATTAAAATAAAAATATTATTTGAGTCTTCATTTAAGAAATCATTTTAGTTCTTCTATAAATTGGTGAAATTTTGAGACAACTAGCCAGGTTTGATAATTCAAACACTTTAAACTAATCTCTTATCTTTACATGTGTTGGCATCGATATAATCCTTGATCTCAATGAAATTATTAACTTAAATAATTGATTTTTGAAATTTAAATCCATAAAAGTTGTATTTGGGCATGTAACTTATATTGCTCTATATATTCAAAAGATGGTATTGCAACATTATTTTTAAGTATTTAACACATTGAATTATGCTACAACGCTCTTACAATGGACTTCAAGCATTGCTAAATACTAGCAAACAATGCCACATAATAATATGTTTAGCTATTGAATTGCTCATCATTTTTCAACAAATCTTACGATATATTTTTAGTTTTTCTATTTCAACAATTAACCAATGTGCATGTGTTTATTAGAAGTTGGGTAAATTTTATAAATTGTTTAATTCTATATTAATTGCAAATGACATGTAGTATATGATCCATATTAATTATATATTATAGATTTTTATTAATACGAAGTTCATATTAAATTGATCAATTATTGGTTATGTATAGTTACATTGCGATCTATTAACTTTTACTCAAATATATACCAATTATTTCTTTATATAGAGGAAAATTATTAAAAGAAGAACTTTTCATTTGACATGTGAAATTATGATTTAGGTTTTTCAGCAAACATATGTGAGTACATGATATAGTTTCTAATGATCCTTTATCTTCTTTTTTGTATGTCTAAGTTGGTAAGAAACATAAAAAGCAAATTTCCATTTGAAAATCAAAATATTTTCAAAAGTATTAAGGTGTTTTTTTCTTCTTTCTTTTAGTTTAAATATTTTATTTATCAAGTGTATATATATATTTCATTATTTTTAATTATTTATTGAGGTAGTAGTGTGTATTATGTAACCATATATTGCAAACATATGCACAAGTAATGAGTTAAAGACTAAGAGAAAGAAGTGACACCTTAGAATTTGCCGTATTACATCCCTTAAAAGAAAAAAATGACACAGACATGTGGTATTTTTATAGAAGCAAAGAAAAGAGCACTAAAAAACTTTCATTTATTTAACATTTTTTAAGATAAAAAACCTTTTTCTACCACAAAACTTTCAATTTGAAAATAGATAAATTTGAATGTCTAATATTAAATTAGAAAGATATTTACATGTTTTCAGTACTTCATTAAATTGTTTGTGAATATTATTAAGTTATACTTCTCAACTTACAAATTAAACAAATTAAAAGATATTTAATATGGACACGCCTTAGCCATACCAATTAATGAACGAAAAATGTTATAATATTTACAATACATTTGGTCCATATATTTCAATGTCCTATTTGCAATCCTAAAATTATTTTCTGATCCATGATTTTAATTTGTCAAGAAAACACAATACAATGTGTATAAATTAAAAATCAAAGCACCATTTATTTTTAATAATTAGCAATTTTACATAGACTTTTCTCCCAAAAACATGAGATCCAAACATAGCAGGGAAATTGAGTGTTCGCGTGCAACCTAGTTTAATATAAATAGATAAAAATAATGCGAGATGAAAAGATTATGAAATAATTATGGATGGTTTAGTTAAGGAAATATGAACAATAAATTAGTCTAAAGAAACAATTAAAAAATCAAATAAAACAATGCATAAAATATTAAAGAATTATTAAGAATTTAGTGGTAACACGGTAAAAAGAGGTGGAGGGCAACAAAGAAACAAAACCTTATTGCAAATGAGTTGACTTTGATTAGACGCTTCTTCATCTGAAAGGAAGCATTTCTCATCCAATTTTCTACATAAATTGCTTTAAGTTTGCGTATTAAGAGACATTCATGAAGAGAAAAATAATTCTGAATAGTAAAAAAAACAATTTTGATGCGTTTCGGCCAATTTAAGGGCCACCGAGCTTCGGTTGAGCCATATAAATTTAACCGAGGCCGCTGATTTTCTACATAAATTTGTTACATCCAAACACCCTTGCACTACATATCCCACATAGCAATCATATAGCTAAATAGATGAGAGAGGATGAATAAATAGAAGAAATTGAAACTAGGCTACATACTTACCTGGACGGGGTCAATGGGTGATCAATAAGGTCCATGGCCTAGGTTGGCGATCTCCATTGCACTTAGGAGAGGCGCCTGCCTAAGGTCGGCCCAAGTGGTTGAGCCTACGTCATAATTTGTGTTAGAGGGGGCCTGTGTTCGCGCGGCCCCTGCCCAATTTACTTGAATATTTTCTCCAATTGCTAAAAGAAATGCAACTTAACGAGCAACTCAATTGCAATTCTCCAAGCAATAGAGATGAGTGTATATTTCTCTTTTATAAATTGATTTGAAAATAAATTGGTGTTTGACCAATTTAGAATTAATACTTGCTAATTATACGGCAAAGTGTTGATGGCAGAGTATTGGATAATATCCCACATGGGAAAATAATAGTCAAAGTAAGACTCGAGGCTATAAATGAAGAGGGCAACTCACTAGTTTAATCACGCAGCTGCGCAGTGAGCACAAAGTGAACTATTCTTTCGCCTTTTACTAAAGAATTCCGTGTGCTCGTTGCAATTCAAGCAGCATACACCTTTTTTTGGAGGGACTCATCTCTTTCGGGGAAAGCCCAACAATTAAGTTCAAACTTGATATGATAGAGGGGCTAGTATTCTGTCAATGTAAAGAGCCTGTTCATAATTCTTTCTATTAATTGTGATGTTGGCAATAAAATTTGACTTTTCTCATACGAATGTGTTTTGATTCTAAATAAAGCTTCGTTATTTGAGAAGCAAAACGTAAGGTTGCTTATAAAATAACACCTTACATATTTTAGTAATACACTATATCCAAAACGCAACCTAATTGTAATTCTTACACTATGTCGGGCTGGGTTTGCGCATAATTGTCTTAGTAATCCCACATTGAAAAATCAATAAAATTACAACAGTGAGATATGGTAAAAGGCATGCAACAACTATTCTTAAAACTATCTTTGCGCTTGGGGCAATGACGCAGCTAGTGAGGTTCTAACCGAGGCGCGTCTATTGCTGGTTGAAAACTATTTCCAAACCCCCTCTTGGGCCTTGGCTTGCTCCTAGGCCCTCGAGAATTTCTGGAAGGGCTCCCTCGGGTAAAGCCCTACAATTAGACACCAAATTTTTATTTTTTTAATAATGAATAATGTTTTGTTTATAACCATGGTCTGATTAGCCAAGTTAAACATTATGGTTATCTCCTAATCAATCAGAGATAGGTAAGACTGCTTTGGACTAGAGCAGCCATTGATGAGATCAAGGACCTTATTTTCAGTTCGAAAAGCTTGATTATCTTTTAACTGTACGCTCCTACAGATCTTCTTTTATTGTAATATCACAAAGAATCATTTATTATAAAAAAATTAAAAGACTCATGTATAAGTAATCTGACCTTTAGAATCATGAAATTGTATGAAATGGAATGCCTTGGTCAAGAATCCATAAATAAGCTTAAGTGTTTTCCATTAGTGGTTAATATGTCATCATTAAGACAGAAATACATTAACTAATTACCTTAATCAATCTCCAAATTTTAAATTAAGGTTGCAACAAAATATTTCAAACTCATTGGTAGTGTTTCTAAGTGGAAAGACAAAGGTTTTAAGCTTAGTCCCATATCGAAAGCAAAAGAATGTAAAATGAGAGAACAACTATAAATTGAGAAGTTGAGCAATGAATTAAGCATACCTTTCTCGGCCTTTTGGCTAAGATCAAGTGTAGTATCTGTTCTTATCAGTTTAATATCTGATATGTGAGCCATTGGCTCACACGATATTAAATTAATTCTTTTCGGGGGAGAGCCCATCACGGTAGCTTGCTATCGGGGTCCTCAAGTGTCGCCTTGGTGTTGCACTATTGCCTTGGCTTGGCACACCCCACCCAAATTTGAGATCAACATTTGAAGAAAACATCTTGCTCTCTAATAAGCACTAATAATTAGTATATTATCTATCAGAATTAAAATTTGTTACTTTTGAGATTGAACGTCTCATCTAAAACACAAAAAAAATTATCTTAATTTTTTTATTAAACAATCATTAATAAATATCGTGTGCTTGCCGACGCTTCCAAGCAGCACATGCTATGTTTTGGAGGTCTTGAACTTATCTGAGTTTTGGCCTTTACAATTTGCTTAAGATATGTTGACTAAATCGTCAATGATATTTTGTTAGAATTGCTAAGTAAAGCATATTCTTATATGTCGTGCGTCGACATGGCTTACTCATTTTTTGTAAAAGAATTCAATTTTACAAATTTTTATTAAATGTCGAAAGTGTTTCATTTTAATAATAGTATACCTAAAGTAACAAAATTTAATAATAACACTTTCTAGTTAATGAAAGTATTAGTCAATAAACCATAGGTATTTAAGAAACTAAACAGTTTTTCATGTGGAAAAATTAATTAATATATAAAGTAATAAAGTAAGAAAAATGAAACCTTGATAATAATATATATAAGTAATTATTATATAATTTTCCTTCGTTTTTATAAACAAAGATATCATATTTTTTCATTTGAGTTCATTGTAATTGTTTCTCATGACTCAAAAATTTGATATTATGTAATCTTTTTTTATTCACTTGTTTTATATTACTATTATTTTTTGCCTTTTCCATGTTTAAAGCAACATAGAATGTTTCTTCTCAAGAACGTTTCTCCATTTGAACCATGATTATATTTTCAGCAAAATGACTATAGATTGGGCTAGATAATGGTCTAAATTTTGTCTACTTCCCTACTAGTGAATGTGTCTCTTCTTCCATTTGTAAAATTTAGTTTTATTATAAAAATGTAAAAGTAAAAAAGCACCACTCCCACTCCCACATAGAGGCCAATTCATAATTGAGAACATAATACAACTTAACGAGGATTTCTTTTACTCGTTAAGTAATTCTTGTTCTATCGCATTTTGGATTTCATTATTGAAATGATTTTTTATAAACAATCCCCTAGCCAACTTTCAAATAAACATTCCTCCACTGAAATTGGTGATTTGGTGTCATAAATAATTTAGTAAAAGAATATATACTTTCGGTGCCGAAACGATATCCGATTAAATGAGAATTGAAAAAAAAATAGTAACCATTAAAATGAAAAAACATCAACTATGAAGATAAGATATTACTCCATAATACAAGTATATACTAACAAATGAATACAATTTAACTTTGTCGTTCAATAGTTTCAAACAATATAGATCATATAGTATACTAATTTATACTAATATAAATGTATGGATATTGAGATGTGTTTCCTCAATTGTGAAATACACAAGTACCATTTACTTTCGTATACATATTATAATGAGGTATTGTAATCAAAAATTGATAGGTATGAACCATAATATATAACTATTAATTAGGGGTGGCAAGTTAGACCCAAAACCATGGGTCCAACCCGACCCAATTAGTTTTGGGTTTGGATGGATTTTTAAAAAAAGAATTATGGTTCCAATTGGTTTTGTATTTATTGGATTTTCAAGACCTTGGTTTCTTATGGTTTTTGATTGGGTCCAAATTGGTTCCAATAATGGGCCTATTTTGGTTCCTAAGTGGATCCAATTAAAAAAAGAGAGAAATAATTCTCCCTTTTTCTTTCTTAGACCCAATTGGATTTCTTTATTTAAAATTTCACTTGTAGAGAATATGTGATTGCTTAAGAACTAAACTCATACTTGTTTTAGTCATTTGTACTTATACTTTAAATAAATTTTTATAATAAGATCAAAAAATTATTTTATATTATTTTTAGTCATTTGAACTTATACTTTAAATAAATTTTTATAATAAGATCAAAAAATTATTTTATATTATTTTTAGTCATTTGAGCTTTTTTATTTTTTAATATATATTTTATTTTTATTATTATATTAATAAATATATATTAAATAATTAAAAATAAATTAAAATATTTGGCTCAGCTCGAGTACGGACTCGAGCTCGCGAGCTTGGGCTCGGCTCGAGCTCGAACCCATGCTCGCGATTGCCCATGCTCGCGAGCTCAAGTCCGAGCTCGAAAATTTTGGGCTCGGCTCGAGTTCAGGCTCGAGCTCGCGAGCTTGGGCTCGGCTCGAGCTCGAATCCATGCTCACGAGCTCGAGTCCGAGCTCGAAACTTTTGGGCTCGGCTCGAGTTCGGGCTCGAGCTCACAAGCTTGGGCTCGACTCGAGCTCGAATCCATGCTCATGAGCTCGAGTCCGAGCTCGAAAATTTTGGGCTCGACGAGTTCGAAAAAAATGTCAAGCTCGGCTCGTATATACTTCTATTCTGAACCGACTAACTTTCAAATAATAACATAAATTATAACTTATCATCAATTAATATATCTTTAATTTCTGTAACCGAAGAAAAATATTATATTTTTAATTTTTGTAACCGAAAAAAAAAATTATATCTTTAATTTCTCTACATTAATTTTTTCGTTACAAATTAAAATACATTAGTTAATAATATATTTTACATATAAATTATTACATTAGTATAATATGATTGGAATTGTTATAAGAAAATTATAAAAATATAATGTAATAAGTTAGTTAGTGAACAGGAAAAAGACAATTGTTTGCATTATATTGGATTATTGGTAAAAAAAAGATTAGTGATTAGTATACAAATGTTTGCATTATGTTGGATCCATAAATCACCAACTCACTATATTGGGTCTATTATGGTTCTACAATGGTTCTTTTTGTATAAGAATCATTTGGAACCAATCAAAACCAATAAGGACCCAATTCATATTGAAAAGACATTTTGGTTTCTTGTTGGTTCCAACTTACCTTTTTTACAAACCCAATTGGACTCAACCCAAATCCGATCCAATCCACCCATTTGCCACCTCTACTATTAATTGATGGATATGACCTCAGTATAATCAATAACTAATAGTGGTGACCATTAGTATGCTCTCATATTGATAATGACCGCTGAATATTTTTATCACTTTATTTTTATTGAACATTCAATGAAGTTTTCATTATATTTAATTTAAGTCGAACACTCTTTATGTATCATTAAAATAAAAATATTATTTGAGTCTTCATTTACAAAATCATTTTAGTTCTTCTATAAATTGGTGAAATTTTGAGACAACTAGCCAGGTTTGATAATTCAAACACTTTAAACTAATCTCTTATCTTTACATGTGTTGGCATCAATATAATCTTTGATCTCAATGAAATTATTAACTTAAATAATTAATTTTTGAAATTTAAATCCATAAAAGTTGTATTTGGGCATGTAACTTATATTGCTCTATATATTAAAAAGATGGTATTGCAACATTATTTTTAAGTATTTAACACATTGAATTATGCAACACGTTCTTACAATGGACTTCAAGCATTGCTAAATACTAGCAAACAGTGCCACATAGTAATATGTTTAGCTACTGAATTGCTCATCATTTTTCAACAAATCTTACGATATATTTTTAGTTTTTCTATTTTCAGCAATTAACCAATGTGCATGTGTTTATTTAGAAGTTGGGTAAATTTCATAAAATTGTTTAATTCTATATTAATTGCAAATGACATGTAGTATATGATCCATATTATATATTATAGATTTTTCTTAATACGAAGTTCATATTAAATTGATCAATTATTGGTTATGTATAGTTACATTGCGATCTATTAACTTTTACTCAAATATATACCAATTATTTCTTTATATAGAGGAAAATTACTAAAAGAAGAACTTTTCATTTGACATGTGAAATTATGATTTAGATTTTTCAGCAAACACATGTGAGTACACGATATAGTTTCTAATGATCCTTTATCTTCTTTTTTGTATGTCTAGGTTGGTAAGAAACATAAAAAGCAAATTTCCATTTGAAAATCAAAATATTTTCAAAAGTATTAAGGTGTTTTTCTTCTTCTTTCTTTTAGTTTAAATATTTTATTTATCAAGTGTATATATATATTTCATTATTTTTAATTATTTATTGAGGTAGAAGTGTGTATTATGTAACCATATATTGCAAACATATGCACAAGTAATGAGTTAAAGACTAAGAGAAAGAAGTGACACCTTAGAATTTGCCGTATTACATCCCTTAAAAGAGAAAAATGACACAGACATGTGGTATTCTTATAGAAGCAAAGAAAAGAGCACTAAAAAACTTTCATTTATTTAACATTTTTTAAGATAAAAAACCTTTTTCTACCACAAAACTTTCAATTTGAAAATAGATAAATTTGAATGTCTAATATTAAATTAGAAAGATATTTACATGTTTTCAGTACTTCATTAAATTGTTTGTGAATATTATTAAGTTATACTTCTCAACTTACAAACTAAACAAATTAAAAGATATTTAATATGGACACGCCTTAGCCATACCAATTAATGAACGAAAAATGTTATAATATTTACAATACATTTGGTCCATATTTTTCAATGTCCTATTTGCAATCCTAAAATTATTTTCTGATCCATGATTTTAATTTGTCAAGAAAACACAATACAATGTGTATAAATTAAAAATCAAAGCACCATTTATTTTTAATAATTAGCAATTTTACTTAGACTTTTCTCTCAAAAACATGAGATCCAAACATAGCAGGGAAATTGAGTGTTCGCGTGCAACCTAGTTTAATATAAATAGATAAAAATAATGCGAGATGAAAAGATTATGAAATAATTATGGATGGTTTAGTTAAGGAAATATGAACAATAAATTAGTCTAAAGAAACAATTAAAAAATCAAATAAAACAATGCATAAAATATTAAAGAATTATTAAGAATTTAGTGGTAACACGGTAAAAAGAGGTGGAGGGCAACAAAGAAACAAAACCTTATTGCAAATGAGTTGACTTTGATTAGACGCTTCTTCATCTGAAAGGAAGCATTTCTCATCCAATTTTCTCCATAAATTGCATTAAGTTTGCGTATTAAGAGACATTCATGAAGAGAAAAATAATTCTGAATAGTAAAAAAAACAATTTTGATGCGTTTCGGCCAATTTAAGGGCCACCGAGCTTCGGTTGAGCCATATAAATTTAACCGAGGCCGCTGATTTTCTTCATAAATTTGTTACATCCAAACACCCTATGCACTACATATCCCACATAGCAATCATATAGCTAAATAGATGAGAGAGGATGAATAAATAGAAGAAATTGAAACTAGGCTACATACTTACCTGGACGGGGTCAATGGGTGATCAATAAGGTCCATGGCCTAGGTTGGCGATCTCCATTGCACTTAGGAGAGGCGCCCGCCTAAGGTCGGCCCAAGTGGTCGAGCCTACGTCATAATTTGTGTTAGAGGGGGCCTGCGTTCGCGCGGCCCCTGCCCAATTTACTTGAATATTTTCTCCAATTGCTAAAAGAAATGCAACTTAACGAGCAACTCAATTGCAATTCTCCAAGCAATAGAGATGAGTGTATATTTCTCTTTTATAAATTGATTTGAAAATAAATTGGTGTTTGACCAATTTAGAATTAATACTTGCTAATTATACGGCAAAGTGTTGATGGCAGAGTATTGGATAATATCCCACATGGGAAAATAATAGTCAAAGTAAGACTCGAGGCTATAAATGAAGAGGGCAACTCACTAGTTTAATCACGCAGCTGCGCAGTGAGCACAAAGCGAACTATTCTTTCGCCTTTTACTAAAGAATACCGTGTGCTCGTTGCAATTCAAGCAGCATACACCTTTTTTTGGAGGGACTCTTCTCTTTCGGGGAAAGCCCAACAATTAAGTTCAAACTTGATATGATAGAGGGGCTAGTATTCTGTCAATGTAAAGAGCCTGTTCATAATTCTTTCTATTATTTGTGATGTTGGCAATAAAATTTGACTTTTCTCATACGAATGTGTTTTGATTCTAAATAAAGCTTCGTTATTTGAGAAGCAAAACGTAAGGTTGCTTATAAAATAACACCTTACATATTTTAGTAATACACTATATCCAAAACGCAACCTAATTGTAATTCTTACACTATGTCGGGCTGGGTTTGCGCATAATTGTCTTAGTAATCCCACATTGAAAAATCAATAAAATTACAACAGTGAGATATGGCAAAAGGCATGCAACAACTATTCTTAAAACTATCTTTGCGCTTGGGGCAATGACGCAGCTAGTGAGGTTCTAACCGAGGCGCGTCTATTGCTGGTTGAAAACTATTTCCAAACCCCCTCTTGGGCCTTGGCTTGCTCCTAGGCCCTCGAGAATTTCTGGAAGGGCTCCCTCGGGTAAAGCCCTACAATTAGACACCAAATTTTTATTTTTTTAATAATGAATAATGTTTTGTTTATAACCATGGTCTGATTAGCCAAGTTAAACATTATGGTTATCTCCTAATCAATCAGAGATAGGTAAGACTGCTTTGGACTAGAGCAGCCATTGATGAGATCAAGGACCTTATTTTCAGTTCGAAAAGCTTGATTATTTTTTAACTGTACGCTCCTACAGATCTTCTTTTATTGTAATATCACAAAGAATCATTTATTATAAAAAAATTAAAAGACTCATGTATAAGTAATCTGACCTTTAGAATCATGAAATTCTATGAAATGGAATGCCTTGGTCAAGAATCCATAAATAAGCTTAAGTGTTTTCCATTAGTGGTTAATATGTCATCATTAAGACAGAAATACATTAACTTATTACCTTAATCAATCTCCAAATTTTAAATTAAGGTTGCAACAAAATATTTCAAACTCATTGGTAGTGTTTCTAAGTGGAAAGACAAAGGCTTTAAGCTTAGTCCCATATCGAAAGCAAAAGAATGTAAAATGAGAGAACAACTATAAATTGAGAAGTTGAGCAATGAATTAAGCATACCTTTCTCGGCCTTTTGGCTAAGATCAAGTGTAGTATCTGTTCTTATCAGTTTAATATCTGATATGTGAGCCATTGGCTCACACGATATTAAATTAATTTTTTTAGGGGGAGAGCCCATCACGGTAGGTTGCTATCGGGGTCCTCAAGTGTCGCCTTGGTGTTGCACTATTGCCTTGGCCTGGCACACCCCACCCAAATTTGAGATCAACATTTGAAGAAAACATCTTGCTCTCTAATAAGCACTAATAATTAGTATATTATCTATCAGAATTAAAATTTGTTACTTTCGAGATTGAACGTCTCATCTAAAACACAAAAAAAATTATCTTAATTTTTTTATTAAACAATCATTAATAAATATCGTGTGCTTGCCGACGCTTCCAAGCAGCACATGCTATGTTTTGGAGGTCTTGAACTTATCTGAGTTTTGGCCTTTACAATTTGCTTAAGATATGTTGACTAAATCGTCAATGATATTTTGTTAGAATTGCTAAGTAAAGCATATTCTTATATGCCGTGCGTCGACATGGCTTACTCATTTTTTGTAAAAGAATTCAATTTTACAAATTTTTATTAAATGTCGAAAGTGTTTCATTTTAATAATAGTATACCTAAAGTAACAAAATTTAATAATAACACTTTCTAGTTAATGAAAGTATTAGTCAATAAACCATAGGTATTTAAGAAACTAAACAGTTTTTCATGTGGAAAAATTAATTAATATATAAAGTAATAAAGTAAGAAAAATGAAACCTTGATAATAATATATATAAGTAATTATTATATAATTTTCCTTCGTTTTTATAAACAAAGATATCATATTTTTTCATTTGAGTTCATTGTAATTGTTTCTCATGACTCAAAAATTTGATATTATGTAATCTTTTTTTATTCACTTGTTTTATATTACTATTATTTTTTGCCTTTTCCATGTTTAAAGCAACATAGAATGTTTCTTCTCAAGAACGTTTCTCCATTTGAACCATGATTATATTTTCAGCAAAATGACTATAGATTGGGCTAGATAATGGTCTAAATTTTGTCTACTTCCCTACTAGTGAATGTGTCTCTTCTTCCATTTGTAAAATTTAGTTTTATTATAAAAATGTAAAAGTAAAAAAGCACCACTCCCACTCCCACATAGAGGCCAATTCATAATTGAGAACATAATACAACTTAACGAGGATTTCTTTTACTCGTTAAGTAATTCTTGTTCTATCGCATTTTGGATTTCATTATTGAAATGATTTTTTATAAACAATCCCCTAGCCAACTTTCAAATAAACATTCCTCCACTGAAATTGGTGATTTGGTGTCATAAATAATTTAGTAAAAGAATATATACTTTCGGTGCCGAAACGATATCCGATTAAATGAGAATTGAAAAAAAAATAGTAACCATTAAAATGAAAAAACATCAACTATGAAGATAAGATATTACTCCATAATACAAGTATATACTAACAAATGAATACAATTTAACTTTGTCGTTCAATAGTTTCAAACAATATAGATCATATAGTATACTAATTTATACTAATATAAATGTATGGATATTGAGATGTGTTTCCTCAATTGTGAAATACACAACAAGTACCATTTACTTTCGTATACATATTATAATGAGGTATTGTAATCAAAAATTGATAGGTATGAACCATAATATATAACTATTAATTAGGGGTGGCAAGTTAGACCCAAAACCATGGGTCCAACCCGACCCAATTAGTTTTGGGTTTGGATGGATCTTAAAAAAAAGAATTATGGTTCCAATTGGTTTTGTATTTATTGGATTTTCAAGACCTTGGTTTCTTATGGTTTTTGATTGGGTCCAAATTGGTTCCAATAATGGGCCTATTTTGGTTCCTAAGTGGATCCAATTAAAAAAAGAGAGAAATAATTCTCCCTTTTTCTTTCTTAGACCCAATTGGATTTTTTTATTTAAAATTTCACTTGTAGAGAATATGTGATTGCTTAAGAACTAAACTCATACTTGTTTTAGTCATTTGAACTTATACTTTAAATAAATTTTTATAATAAGATCAAAAAATTATTTTATATTATTTTTAGTCATTTGAGCTTTTTTATTTTTTAATATATATTTTATTTTTATTATTATATTAATAAATATATATTAAATAATTAAAAATAAATTAAAATATTTGGCTCGGCTCGAGTACGGACTCGAGCTCGCGAGCTTGGGCTCGGCTCGAGCTCGAACCCATGCTCGCGATTGCCCATGCTCGTGAGCTCAAGTCCGAGCTCGAAAATTTTGGGCTCGGCTCGAGTTCGGGCTCGAGCTCGCGAGTTTGGGCTCGGCTCGAGCTCGAATCCATGCTCACGAGCTCGAGTCCGAGCTCGAAACTTTTGGGCTCGGCTCGAGTTCGGGCTCGAGCTCACAAGCTTGGGCTCGGCTCGAGCTCGAATCCATGCTCATGAGCTTGAGTCCGAGCTCGAAAATTTTGGGCTCGACGAGTTCGAAAAAAATGTCAAGCTCGGCTCGTTTATATTTCTATTCTGAACCGACTAACTTTCAAATAATAACATAAATTATAACTTATCATCAATTAATATATCTTTAATTTCTGTAACCGAAGAAAAATATTATATTTTTAATTTTTGAACCGGAAAAAAGAATTATATCTTTAATTTCTCTACATTAATTTTTTCGTTACAAATTAAAATACATTAGTTAATAACATATTTTACATATAAATTATTACATTAGTATAATATGATTGGAATTGTTATAAGAAAATTATAAAAATATAATGTAATAAGTTAGTTAGTGAACAGGAAAAAGAAATTTGTTTGCATTATATTGGATTATTGGTAAAAAAAAGATTAGTGATTAGTATACAAATGTTTGCATTATGTTGGATCCATAAATCACCAACTCACTATATTGGGTCTATTATGGTTCTACAATGGTTCTTTTTGTATAAGAATCATTTGGAACCAATCAAAACCAATAAGGACCCAATTCATATTGAAAAAACATTTTGGTTTCTTGTTGATTCCAACTTACCTTTTTTACAAACCCAATTGGACTCAACCCAAATCCGATCCAATCCACCCATTTGCCACCTCTACTATTAATTGATGGATATGACCTCAGTATAATCAATAACTAATAGTGGTGACCATTAGTATGCTCTCATATTGATAATGACCGCTGAATATTTTTATCACTTTATTTTTATTGAACATTCAATGAAGTTTTCATTATATTTAATTTAAGTCGAACACTCTTTATGTATCATTAAAATAAAAATATTATTTGAGTCTTCATTTACAAAATCATTTTAGTTCTTCTATAAATTGGTGAAATTTTGAGACAACTAGCCAGGTTTGATAATTCAAACACTTTAAACTAATCTCTTATCTTTACATGTGTTGGCATCAATATAATCTTTGATCTCAATGAAATTATTAACTTAAATAATTAATTTTTGAAATTTAAATCCATAAAAGTTGTATTTGGGCATGTAACTTATATTGCTCTATATATTAAAAAGATGGTATTGCAACATTATTTTTAAGTATTTAACACATTGAATTATGCAACACGTTCTTACAATGGACTTCAAGCATTGCTAAATACTAGCAAACAGTGCCACATAGTAATATGTTTAGCTACTGAATTGCTCATCATTTTTCAACAAATCTTACGATATATTTTTAGTTTTTCTATTTTCAGCAATTAACCAATGTGCATGTGTTTATTTAGAAGTTGGGTAAATTTCATAAAATTGTTTAATTCTATATTAATTGCAAATGACATGTAGTATATGATCCATATTATATATTATAGATTTTTCTTAATACGAAGTTCATATTAAATTGATCAATTATTGGTTATGTATAGTTACATTGCGATCTATTAACTTTTACTCAAATATATACCAATTATTTCTTTATATAGAGGAAAATTACTAAAAGAAGAACTTTTCATTTGACATGTGAAATTATGATTTAGGTTTTTCAGCAAACACATGTGAGTACACGATATAGTTTCTAATGATCCTTTATCTTCTTTTTTGTATGTCTAGGTTGGTAAGAAACATAAAAAGCAAATTTTCATTTGAAAATCAAAATATTTTCAAAAGTATTAAGGTGTTTTTCTTCTTCTTTCTTTTAGTTTAAATATTTTATTTATCAAGTGTATATATATATTTCATTATTTTTAATTATTTATTGAGGTAGAAGTGTGTATTATGTAACCATATATTGCAAACATATGCACAAGTAATGAGTTAAAGACTAAGAGAAAGAAGTGACACCTTAGAATTTGCCGTATTACATCCCTTAAAAGAGAAAAATGACACAGACATGTGGTATTCTTATAGAAGCAAAGAAAAGAGCACTAAAAAACTTTCATTTATTTAACATTTTTTAAGATAAAAAACCTTTTTCTACCACAAAACTTTCAATTTGAAAATAGATAAATTTGAATGTCTAATATTAAATTAGAAAGATATTTACATGTTTTCAGTACTTCATTAAATTGTTTGTGAATATTATTAAGTTATACTTCTCAACTTACAAATTAAACAAATTAAAAGATATTTAATATGGACACGCCTTAGC
Organism: Verbascum thapsus; assembly: GCA_963669365.1. Classification (NCBI taxonomy): domain Eukaryota; kingdom Viridiplantae; phylum Streptophyta; class Magnoliopsida; order Lamiales; family Scrophulariaceae; genus Verbascum; species Verbascum thapsus. Next base: position 9,381,724 of record OY770108.1, read on the forward strand.
CATACCAATTAATGAACGAAAAATGTTATAATATTTACAATACATTTGGTCCATATTTTTCAATGTCCTATTTGCAATCCTAAAATTATTTTCTGATCCATGATTTTAATTTGTCAAGAAAACACAATACAATGTGTATAAATTAAAAATCAAAGCACCATTTATTTTTAATAATTAGCAATTTTACTTAGACTTTTCTCCCAAAAACATGAGATCCAAACATAGCAGGGAAATTGAGTGTTCGCGTGCAACCTAGTTTAATATAAATAGATAAAAATAATGCGAGATGAAAAGATTATGAAATAATTATGGATGGTTTAGTTAAGGAAATATGAACAATAAATTAGTCTAAAGAAACAATTAAAAAATCAAATAAAACAATGCATAAAATATTAAAGAATTATTAAGAATTTAGTGGTAACACGGTAAAAAGAGGTGGAGGGCAACAAAGAAACAAAACCTTATTGCAAATGAGTTGACTTTGATTAGACGCTTCTTCATCTGAAAGGAAGCATTTCTCATCCAATTTTCTCCATAAATTGCATTAAGTTTGCGTATTAAGAGACATTCATGAAGAGAAAAATAATTCTGAATAGTAAAAAAAACAATTTTGATGCGTTTCGGCCAATTTAAGGGCCACCGAGCTTCGGTTGAGCCATATAAATTTAACCGAGGCCGCTGATTTTCTACATAAATTTGTTACATCCAAACACCCTATGCACTACATATCCCACATAGCAATCATATAGCTGAATAGATGAGAGAGGATGAATAAATAGAAGAAATTGAAACTAGGCTACATACTTACCTGGACGGGGTCAATGGGTGATCAATAAGGTCCATGGCCTAGGTTGGCGATCTCCATTGCACTTAGGAGAGGCGCCCGCCTAAGGTCGGCCCAAGTGGTCGAGCCTACGTCATAATTTGTGTTAGAGGGGGCCTGCGTTCGCGCGGCCCCTGCCCAATTTACTTGAATATTTTCTCCAATTGCTAAAAGAAATGCAACTTAACGAGCAACTCAATTGCAATTCTCCAAGCAATAGAGATGAGTGTATATTTCTCTTTTATAAATTGATTTCAAAATAAATTGGTGTTTGACCAATTTAGAATTAATACTTGCTAATTATACGGCAAAGTGTTGATGGCAGAGTATTGGATAATATCCCACATGGGAAAATAATAGTCAAAGTAAGACTCGAGGCTATAAATGAAGAGGGCAACTCACTAGTTTAATCACGCAGCTGCGCAGTGAGCACAAAGTGAACTATTCTTTCGCCTTTTACTAAAGAATTCCGTGTGCTCGTTGCAATTCAAGCAGCATACACCTTTTTTTGGAGGGACTCATCTCTTTCGGGGAAAGCCCAACAATTAAGTTCAAACTTGATATGATAGAGGGGCTAGTATTCTGTCAATGTAAAGAGCCTGTTCATAATTCTTTCTATTAATTGTGATGTTGGCAATAAAATTTGACTTTTCTCATACGAATGTGTTTTGATTCTAAATAAAGCTTCGTTATTTGAGAAGCAAAACGTAAGGTTGCTTATAAAATAACACCTTACATATTTTAGTAATACACTATATCCAAAACGCAACCTAATTGTAATTCTTACACTATGTCGGGCTGGGTTTGCGCATAATTGTCTTAGTAATCCCACATTGAAAAATCAATAAAATTACAACAGTGAGATATGGTAAAAGGCATGCAACAACTATTCTTAAAACTATCTTTGCGCTTGGGGCAATGACGCAGCTAGTGAGGTTCTAACCGAGGCGCGTCTATTGCTGGTTGAAAACTATTTCCAAACCCCCTCTTGGGCCTTGGCTTGCTCCTAGGCCCTCGAGAATTTCTGGAAGGGCTCCCTCGGGTAAAGCCCTACAATTAGACACCAAATTTTTATTTTTTTAATAATGAATAATGTTTTGTTTATAACCATGGTCTGATTAGCCAAGTTAAACATTATGGTTATCTCCTAATCAATCAGAGATAGGTAAGACTGCTTTGGACTAGAGCAGCCATTGATGAGATCAAGGACCTTATTTTCAGTTCGAAAAGCTTGATTATCTTTTAACTGTACGCTCCTACAGATCTTCTTTTATTGTAATATCACAAAGAATCATTTATTATAAAAAAATTAAAAGACTCATGTATAAGTAATCTGACCTTTAGAATCATGAAATTGTATGAAATGGAATGCCTTGGTCAAGAATCCATAAATAAGCTTAAGTGTTTTCCATTAGTGGTTAATATGTCATCATTAAGACAGAAATACATTAACTAATTACCTTAATCAATCTCCAAATTTTAAATTAAGGTTGCAACAAAATATTTCAAACTCATTGGTAGTGTTTCTAAGTGGAAAGACAAAGGTTTTAAGCTTAGTCCCATATCGAAAGCAAAAGAATGTAAAATGAGAGAACAACTATAAATTGAGAAGTTGAGCAATGAATTAAGCATACCTTTCTCGGCCTTTTGGCTAAGATCAAGTGTAGTATCTGTTCTTATCAGTTTAATATCTGATATGTGAGCCATTGGCTCACACGATATTAAATTAATTCTTTTCGGGGGAGAGCCCATCACGGTAGCTTGCTATCGGGGTCCTCAAGTGTCGCCTTGGTGTTGCACTATTGCCTTGGCTTGGCACACCCCACCCAAATTTGAGATCAACATTTGAAGAAAACATCTTGCTCTCTAATAAGCACTAATAATTAGTATATTATCTATCAGAATTAAAATTTGTTACTTTTGAGATTGAACGTCTCATCTAAAACACAAAAAAAATTATCTTAATTTTTTTATTAAACAATCATTAATAAATATCGTGTGCTTGACGACGCTTCCAAGCAGCACATGCTATGTTTTGGAGGTCTTGAACTTATCTGAGTTTTGGCCTTTACAATTTGCTTAAGATATGTTGACTAAATCGTCAATGATATTTTGTTAGAATTGCTAAGTAAAGCATATTCTTATATGTCGTGCGTCGACATGGCTTACTCATTTTTTGTAAAAGAATTCAATTTTACAAATTTTTATTAAATGTCGAAAGTGTTTCATTTTAATAATAGTATACCTAAAGTAACAAAATTTAATAATAACACTTTCTAGTTAATGAAAGTATTAGTCAATAAACCATAGGTATTTAAGAAACTAAACAGTTTTTCATGTGGAAAAATTAATTAATATATAAAGTAATAAAGTAAGAAAAATGAAACCTTGATAATAATATATATAAGTAATTATTATATAATTTTCCTTCGTTTTTATAAACAAAGATATCATATTTTTTCATTTGAGTTCATTGTAATTGTTTCTCATGACTCAAAAATTTGATATTATGTAATCTTTTTTTATTCACTTGTTTTATATTACTATTATTTTTTGCCTTTTCCATGTTTAAAGCAACATAGAATGTTTCTTCTCAAGAACGTTTCTCCATTTGAACCATGATTATATTTTCAGCAAAATGACTATAGATTGGGCTAGATAATGGTCTAAATTTTGTCTACTTCCCTACTAGTGAATGTGTCTCTTCTTCCATTTGTAAAATTTAGTTTTATTATAAAAATGTAAAAGTAAAAAAGCACCACTCCCACTCCCACATAGAGGCCAATTCATAATTGAGAACATAATACAACTTAACGAGGATTTCTTTTACTCGTTAAGTAATTCTTGTTCTATCGCATTTTGGATTTCATTATTGAAATGATTTTTTATAAACAATCCCCTAGCCAACTTTCAAATAAACATTCCTCCACTGAAATTGGTGATTTGGTGTCATAAATAATTTAGTAAAAGAATATATACTTTCGGTGCCGAAACGATATCCGATTAAATGAGAATTGAAAAAAAAATAGTAACCATTAAAATGAAAAAACATCAACTATGAAGATAAGATATTACTCCATAATACAAGTATATACTAACAAATGAATACAATTTAACTTTGTCGTTCAATAGTTTCAAACAATATAGATCATATAGTATACTAATTTATACTAATATAAATGTATGGATATTGAGATGTGTTTCCTCAATTGTCAAATACACAAGTACCATTTACTTTCGTATACATATTATAATGAGGTATTGTAATCAAAAATTGATAGGTATGAACCATAATATATAACTATTAATTAGGGGTGGCAAGTTAGACCCAAAACCATGGGTCCAACCCGACCCAATTAGTTTTGGGTTTGGATGGATTTTTAAAAAAAGAATTATGGTTCCAATTGGTTTTGTATTTATTGGATTTTCAAGACCTTGGTTTCTTATGGTTTTTGATTGGGTCCAAATTGGTTCCAATAATGGGCCTATTTTGGTTCCTAAGTGGATCCAATTAAAAAAAGAGAGAAATAATTCTCCCTTTTTCTTTCTTAGACCCAATTGGATTTCTTTATTTAAAATTTCACTTGTAGAGAATATGTGATTGCTTAAGAACTAAACTCATACTTGTTTTAGTCATTTGTACTTATACTTTAAATAAATTTTTATAATAAGATCAAAAAATTATTTTATATTATTTTTAGTCATTTGAACTTATACTTTAAATAAATTTTTATAATAAGATCAAAAAATTATTTTATATTATTTTTAGTCATTTGAGCTTTTTTATTTTTTAATATATATTTTATTTTTATTATTATATTAATAAATATATATTAAATAATTAAAAATAAATTAAAATATTTGGCTCAGCTCGAGTACGGACTCGAGCTCGCGAGCTTGGGCTCGGCTCGAGCTCGAACCCATGCTCGCGATTGCCCATGCTCGCGAGCTCAAGTCCGAGCTCGAAAATTTTGGGCTCGGCTCGAGTTCGGGCTCGAGCTCGCGAGCTTGGGCTCGGCTCGAACTCGAATCCATGCTCACGAGCTCGAGTCCGAGCTCGAAACTTTTGGGCTCGGCTCGAGTTCGGGCTCGAGCTCACAAGCTTGGGCTCGGCTCGAGCTCGAATCCATGCTCATGAGCTCGAGTCCGAGCTCGAAAATTTTGGGCTCGACGAGTTCGAAAAAAATGTCAAGCTCGGCTCGTTTATACTTCTATTCTGAACCGACTAACTTTCAAATAATAACATAAATTATAACTTATCATCAATTAATATATCTTTAATTTCTGTAACCGAAGAAAAATATTATATTTTTAATTTTTGTAACCGAAAAAAAAAATTATATCTTTAATTTCTCTACATTAATTTTTTCGTTACAAATTAAAATACATTAGTTAATAATATATTTTACATATAAATTATTACATTAGTATAATATGATTGGAATTGTTATAAGAAAATTATAAAAATATAATGTAATAAGTTAGTTACTGAACAGGAAAAAGACATTTGTTTGCATTATATTGGATTATTGGTGAAAAAAAGATTAGTGATTAGTATACAAATGTTTGCATTATGTTGGATCCATAATCACCAACTCAATATATTGGGTCTATTATGGTTCTACGATGGTTCTTTTTGTATAAGAATCATTTGGAACCAATCAAAACCAATAAGGACGCAATTCATATTGAAAAGACATTTTGGTTTCTTGTTGGCTCCAACTTACCTTTTATACAAACCCAATTGGACCCAACCCAAATCCGATCCAATCCACCCATTTGCCACCTCTACTATTAATTGATGGATATGACCTCAGTATAATCAATAACTAATAGTGGTGACCATTAGTATGCTCTCATATTGATAATGACCGCTGAATATTTTTATCACTTTATTTTTATTGAACATTCAATGAAGTTTTCATTATATTTAATTTAAGTCGAACACTCTTTATGTATCATTAAAATAAAAATATTATTTGAGTCTTCATTTACAAAATCATTTTAGTTCTTCTATAAATTGGTGAAATTTTGAGACAACTAGCCAGGTTTGATAATTCAAACACTTTAAACTAATCTCTTATCTTTACATGTGTTGGCATCAATATAATCTTTGATCTCAAAGAAATTATTAACTTAAATAATTAATTTTTGAAATTTAAATCCATAAAAGTTGTATTTGGGCATGTAACTTATATTGCTCTATATATTAAAAAGATGGTATTGCAACATTATTTTTAAGTATTTAACACATTGAATTATGCAACACGTTCTTACAATGGACTTCAAGCATTGCTAAATACTAGCAAACAGTGCCACATAGTAATATGTTTAGCTACTGAATTGCTCATCATTTTTCAACAAATCTTACGATATATTTTTAGTTTTTCTATTTTCAGCAATTAACCAATGTGCATGTGTTTATTTAGAAGTTGGGTAAATTTCATAAAATTGTTTAATTCTATATTAATTGCAAATGACATGTAGTATATGATCCATATTATATATTATAGATTTTTCTTAATACGAAGTTCATATTAAATTGATCAATTATTGGTTATGTATAGTTACATTGCGATCTATTAACTTTTACTCAAATATATACCAATTATTTCTTTATATAGAGGAAAATTACTAAAAGAAGAACTTTTCATTTGACATGTGAAATTATGATTTAGGTTTTTCAGCAAACACATGTGAGTACATGATATAGTTTCTAATGATCCTTTATCTTCTTTTTTGTATGTCTAGGTTGCTAAGAAACATAAAAAGCAAATTTCCATTTGAAAATCAAAATATTTTCAAATGTATTAAGGTGTTTTTCTTCCTCTTTCTTTTAGTTTAAATATTTTATTTATCAAGTGTATATATATATTTCATTATTTTTAATTATTTATTGAGGTAGAAGTGTGTATTATGTAACCATATATTGCAAACATATGCACAAGTAATGAGTTAAAGACTAAGAGAAAGAAGTGACACCTTAGAATTTGCCGTATTACATCCCTTAAAAGAGAAAAATGACACAGACATGTGGTATTCTTATAGAAGCAAAGAAAAGAGCACTAAAAAACTTTCATTTATTTAACATTTTTTAAGATAAAAAACCTTTTTCTACCACAAAACTTTCAATTTGAAAATAGATAAATTTGAATGTCTAATATTAAATTAGAAAGATATTTACATGTTTTCAGTACTTCATTAAATTGTTTGTGAATATTATTAAGTTATACTTCTCAACTTACAAATTAAACAAATTAAAAGATATTTAATATGGACACGCCTTAGCCATACCAATTAATGAACGAAAAATGTTATAATATTTACAATACATTTGGTCCATATTTTTCAATGTCCTATTTGCAATCCTAAAATTATTTTCTGATCCATGATTTTAATTTGTCAAGAAAACACAATACAATGTGTATAAATTAAAAATCAAAGCACCATTTATTTTTAATAATTAGCAATTTTACTTAGACTTTTCTCCCAAAAACATGAGATCCAAACATAGCAGGGAAATTGAGTGTTCGCGTGCAACCTAGTTTAATATAAATAGATAAAAATAATGCGAGATGAAAAGATTATGAAATAATTATGGATGGTTTAGTTAAGGAAATATGAACAATAAATTAGTCTAAAGAAACAATTAAAAAATCAAATAAAACAATGCATAAAGTATTAAAGAATTATTAAGAATTTAGTGGTAACACGGTAAAAAGAGGTGGAGGGCAACAAAGAAACAAAACCTTATTGCAAATGAGTTGACTTTGATTAGACGCTTCTTCATCTGAAAGGAAGCATTTCTCATCCAATTTTCTCCATAAATTGCATTAAGTTTGCGTATTAAGAGACATTCATGAAGAGAAAAATAATTCTAAATAGTAAAAAAAAACAATTTTGATGCGTTTCGGCCAATTTAAGGGCCACCGAGCTTCGGTTGAGCCATATAAATTTAACCGAGGCCGCTGATTTTCTACATAAATTTGTTACATCCAAACACCCTATGCACTACATATCCCACATAGCAATCATATAGCTGAATAGATGAGAGAGGATGAATAAACAGAAGATATTGAAACTAGGCTACATACTTACCTGGACGGGGTCAATGGGTGATCAATAAGGTCCATGGCCTAGGTTGGCGATCTCCATTGCACTTAGGAGAGGCGCCCGCCTAAGGTCGGCCCAAGTGGTCGAGCCTACGTCATAATTTGTGTTAGAGGGGGCCTGTGTTCGCGCGGCCCCTTCCCAATTTACTTGAATATTTTCTCCAATTGCTAAAAGAAATGCAACTTAACGAGCAACTCAATTGCAATTCTCCAAGCAATAGAGATGAGTGTATATTTCTCTTTTATAAATTGATTTCAAAATAAATTGGTGTTTGACCAATTTAGAATTAATACTTGCTAATTATACGGCAAAGTGTTGATGGCAGAGTATTGGATAATATCCCACATGGGAAAATAATAGTCAAAGTAAGACTCGAGGCTATAAATGAAGAGGGCAACTCACTAGTTTAATCACGCAGCTGCGCAGTGAGCACAAAGCGAACTATTCTTTCGCCTTTTACTAAAGAATTCCGTGTGCTCGTTGCAATTCAAGCAGCATACACCTTTTTTTGGAGGGACTCATCTCTTTCGGGGAAAGCCCAACAATTAAGTTCAAACTTGATATGATAGAGGGGCTAGTATTCTGTCAATGTAAAGAGCCTGTTCATAATTCTTTCTATTAATTGTGATGTTGGCAATAAAATTTGACTTTTCTCATACACTATGTCGGGCTGGGTTTGCGCATAATTGTCTTAGTAATCCCACATTGAAAAATCAATAAAATTACAACAGTGAGATATGGTAAAAGGCATGCAACAACTATTCTTAAAACTATCTTTGCGCTTGGGGCAATGACGCAGCTAGTGAGGTTCTAACCGAGGCGCGTCTATTGCTGGTTGAAAACTATTTCCAAACCCCCTCTTGGGCCTTGGCTTGCTCCTAGGCCCTCGAGAATTTCTGGAAGGGCTCCCTCGGGTAAAGCCCTACAATTAGACACCAAATTTTTATTTTTTTAATAATGAATAATGTTTTGTTTATAACCATGGTCTGATTAGCCAAGTTAAACATTATGGTTATCTCCTAATCAATCAGAGATAGGTAAGACTGCTTTGGACTAGAGCAGCCATTGATGAGATCAAGGACCTTATTTTCAGTTCGAAAAGCTTGATTATTTTTTAACTGTACGCTCCTACAGATCTTCTTTTATTGTAATATCACAAAGAATCATTTATTATAAAAAAATTAAAAGACTCATGTATAAGTAATCTGACCTTTAGAATCATGAAATTCTATGAAATGGAATGCCTTGGTCAAGAATCCATAAATAAGCTTAAGTGTTTTCCATTAGTGGTTAATATGTCATCATTAAGACAGAAATACATTAACTAATTACCTTAATCAATCTCCAAATTTTAAATTAAGGTTGCAACAAAATATTTCAAACTCATTGGTAGTGTTTCTAAGTGGAAAGACAAAGGCTTTAAGCTTAGTCCCATATCGAAAGCAAAAGAATGTAAAATGAAAGAACAACTATAAATTGAGAAGTTGAGCATTGAATTAAGCATACCTTTCTCGGCCTTTTGGCTAAGATCAAGTGTAGTATCTGTTCTTATCAGTTTAATATCTGATATGTGAGCCATTGGCTCACACGATATTAAATTAATTTTTTTAGGGGGAGAGCCCATCACGGTAGCTTGCTATCGGGGTCCTCAAGTGTCGCCTTGGTGTTGCACTATTGCCTTGGCCTGGCACACCCCACCCAAATTTGAGATCAACATTTGAAGAAAACATCTTGCTCTCTAATAAGCACTAATAATTAGTATATTATCTATCAGAATTAAAATTTGTTACTTTTGAGATTGAACGTCTCATCTAAAACACAAAAAAAATTATCTTAATTTTTTTATTAAACAATCATTAATAAATATCGTGTGCTTGCCGACGCTTCAAAGCAGCACATGCTATGTTTTGGAGGTCTTGAACTTATCTGAGTTTTGGCCTTTACAATTTGCTTAAGATATGTTGACTAAATCGTCAATGATATTTTGTTAGAATAGCTAAGTAAAGCATATTCTTATATGCCGTGCGTCGACATGGCTTACTCATTTTTTGTAAAAGAATTCAATTTTACAAATTTTTATTAAATGTCGAAAGTGTTTCATTTTAATAATAGTATACCTAAAGTAAGAAATTTAATAATAACACTTTCTAGTTAATGAAAGTATTAGTCAATAAACCATAGGTATTTAAGAAACTAAACAGTTTTTCATGTGGAAAAATTAATTAATATATAAAGTAATAAAGTAAGAAAAATGAAACCTTGATAATAATATATATAAGTAATTATTATATAATTTTCCTTCGTTTTTATAAACAAAGATATCATATTTTTTCATTTGAGTTCATTGTAATTGTTTCTCATGACTCAAAAATTTGATATTATGTAATCTTTTTTTATTCACTTGTTTTATATTACTATTATTTTTTGCCTTTTCCATGTTTAAAGCAACATAGAATGTTTCTTCTCAAGAACGTTTCTCCATTTGAACCATGATTATATTTTCAGCAAAATGACTATAGATTGGGCTAGATAATGGTCTAAATTTTGTCTACTTCCCTACTAGTGAATGTGTCTCTTCTTCCATTTGTAAAATTTAGTTTTATTATAAAAATGTAAAAGTAAAAAAGCACCACTCCCACTCCCACATAGAGGCCAATTCATAATTGAGAACATAATACAACTTAACGAGGATTTCTTTTACTCGTTAAGTAATTCTTGTTCTATCGCATTTTGGATTTCATTATTGAAATGATTTTTTATAAACAATCCCCTAGCCAACTTTCAAATAAACATTCCTCCACTGAAATTGGTGATTTGGTGTCATAAATAATTTAGTAAAAGAATATATACTTTCGGTGCCGAAACGATATCCGATTAAATGAGAATTGAAAAAAAAATAGTAACCATTAAAATGAAAAAACATCAACTATGAAGATAAGATATTACTCCATAATACAAGTATATACTAACAAATGAATACAATTTAACTTTGTTGTTCAATAGTTTCAAACAATATAGATCATATAGTATACTAATTTATACTAATATAAATGTATGGATATTGAGATGTGTTTCCTCAATATAAAGGTTGTGGAATCTTCATCTGAAAGCAGCATGCCTACTAGTGAAGAAGATGACGACAACCTCAATATTGAGTCGTTATGTCGTCACCTTACCTCTCGGATGATCCACAAGGAGAGGCACGTTAATTTTACCAGTGGTACCATTCACTCTGCCATTCAGTTTTACGAACTGAATTTTTTTTCCAAGAAGCAAGAGGCTATTCAACCGGCGTGGGTACAAGAATTCTACGCCAGTGCAGGGCTCGCTACTATGGTCAACCCTTCCAACGAAACATTTATGGTCCGGGGTAGTAAAGTTTCCACATCGATTAAGTTGATTAGAGATTATCTACAAATTCCTAAACCCGTGATGTGTACTTATAGTACTGACTTGTTGCCTAAGAAGGGGGTCTTGGCAAGCCCTGAAGAAATGATAAAGGTTATCGGCAAGGAAGGGGCAAAGTGGAAGTTTAGGAAACAGCGCATTAGCCGGCACGCATTGCTCCCCGAGGCGGTCTTTTGGCTTGATTTTATCCGCCATAACATTCTCCCAAGCTCGAGCAAATCTCATGTCACTGGGAACCGGGCCTTTCTCATATTCTGTATCATGACCCGACAATCCATTGATTTTGTGAACCTTATACACCAATCTTTGGTTCAGCATATCGGGAAATTTGTATCCGAGTTCAAATATCTCAGGGACTAGAAGAAAAATGAAGCCTTCACGAGGAAGAACGTATTTTTCTTCCCCTCCCTTATCACCGGCATTTGTAAGATGAGCGGTGTCACTCCACATCCGTCTGACGGGATGATAGTCCCGGGCTTGCCGCTGGTCTATCACAATGGCGACCACGATGACAACCACGTTGAAGAAGCTCCGGCTCCCCCACCCAAACGCCCACGTCTCCTCTCTACGAGTGGTGCGGCCATGGACACACTTCGAGAAGATCTGAATCGGTTGAGAGATGGACAAAATGCCCTCAACCAGAGGATGGAGAGAATGGAGAAAATTATACTCGGTGTCCATCAGGACACTAAAGATACTAAAGAGCACATTAGACTGTTTAGGGTTTATGCCGTTGGTGGTGGTGGTGAGGATCATGTGGGTGCCGCTGGTGGTGGTGGTGAGGATCCCGTGGGTACCGATGCTTGTGGTGGTGAGGATGCCGCTGGTGGTGGTGGTGAGGATCCCCCAGATGTTGCTGCTGATGGTGGTGAGGATCCTGTGGGTGCCGCTGGTGGTGGTGGTGAGGATCCCCCGGATGCTGCTCCTGATGGTGGTGGTGAGGATGCTGTGGGTGCTGCTGCTGGTGGTGGTGAGGATGCCGGTGCTGAGGATCCCGCGGATGCCGCTGGTGGTGGTGGTGGTGGTGAGGATCATGTGGGTGCCGCTGGTGGTGGTGGTGAGGATCCCCCGGATGCTGCTGCTGATGGTGGTGAGGATCCCGTGGGTGACGCTGCTTGTGGTGGTGAGGATGCCGCTGCTGGGGGTGGTGAGGGTCCCCCGGATGCTGCTGCTGATGGTGGTGAGAATCCTATGGGTGACGCTGTAAGGATCGCTCCTCTAAGGAGAGGCAACCGTTTGCGTTCAGGCCCCTGGGAGAGGTTAACTTACGTATATAGGCGAGGCAGAGGCAGAGGCAAAGGCAGATAATTTGTTGTAAGGCTCGTGAGCCCTTTTTGTTTTTTTTGGGAGTTTTTAGACTGTAGACCACATTGTTGTAATAACATTTTTATTCTAATTATCAGAATTCGGTGGTACGCAATTTATATCTAATTGTTCTGTTGTTTGAATTCTAAGTTTTGACATTTAAATTGCTTTTTATCTCTATTTTCAAATGTTTGGGTACAAAGGGTAAGCCTAAACGTCTGTTGCCAGATCCAGCCCGCGCTCTTATGTGATAAGCCCATGCACTAAGGTGCTTCTTTTATAATTTTCTTTCTGTTATGAGAGCCCGGGCCCTGAGTTATATACGCCGGGCTTCTAAGGGACTTATTTAATTCATTTCTTTCTGATCTGTGAGCCCGGGCTATAAACTATGTAAGCCGGACTCTAGAGATCTGTTGTTGCATAGGGCTCCTGATTAGTTTAGCATGTGCTCTACGGGAATTCTTAATAGATTTCTTTCTGATCCTAGAGCTCGGGCTATATAATATGTAAGCCGTGCTCTAAATGTCTGTTGACCGGGATACGGGGAGCCTGGGCTATAAGAGACTTCTTTAAATTTCGTAAAATTGGGAAGTTCGTGTTAATCTAATATGGAACTTTTATGTTATGTTAGTCAATGTTTTTAATATATTATAAGTATGTTTGCTTGTGTTTGGATTGATATGTATGTTTGTGAGAATTCTCGAAGTGATATGTTTGCTTGTGTTTCGATTGTTGTATGTATGTGAAAATGTGAAAATAAGAGCAGGGCATGGGGGAGATTTTGTGATATAGGATTGTTGTATTTATGTTTCTGAATGTAATGTTTTGACTTATATTTTCAATAATTTTAAGAATGAAGAAGAATTAGAATAAGGATAGCCCGGCACTTACAGGTCTGTTGCCAGATCCAGCCTGGGCTCTTATGTGATAAGCCCCTGCTCTAAGGTGCTTCTTTTTTAATTTTTCTTTCTGTTATTCTAGCCCGGGCCCCTAATTACATAAGACCGGGCTCTAAGGGACTTCTTTAATAAATTTCTTTCTGATATTTGAGCCCGCACAGGCTATAAACTATGTAAGCCGGGGTTTAGAGGTCTGTTGCCCCAGACTTGTTTGCTATCATGTGTGATACTTGTGTAACAGGTTTGTGTAATGTTTTGTGTTGTATTTTCAATGATTCAGAGATTAAGGAGGAAATAGAATGAAAGTAGGGAGAAAATAGAAGAATTTTAGGAAGATTAGTGTCAATGATATTGTCATGAGCTGACATTGCCCCCTTTTGTGATCGAAGTTGCTGCATATCAACATTATGTGGATTGGGCTAAATAAATCTGTGTACTTTAGACCCATTGAGTGTCGCCCGGGTGCTTTGTGTGTGAGAATTCTTTGCTTGTGTTTGGATTGATATGTATGTTTGTGAGAATTCTCGAATGTGATAACACTTATGCGCCTTGAAAACAACGTTCGAACGTTTTTGCAACTTAGCTTTTTTTTTTTCTCTTTATTTTGGACTCGTTGTTTGTGTCTGTCCATATATTGGTCCAAATAGGGATCGTGTTCCATCTTGTATTTCATTCTTATAGTGTTAACTTGTGTTGAAATATATACATATGTCAAACAATATTTAATAAGTGCATGTATAAAATAACCTTGTCAAACATCTACAATGAAATAGATGTAACACCAAAATTTAAATTTGGGTTGTTGTCTATGCAGAAACTTTACAATGGCGCGTGCTAAGGACAAAAAACAGGTTGTGGAATCTTCATCTCGCAAAAAACAGGTTGTGGAATCTTCATCTCGACGCCGCGATTCTACTAGTGAAGAAGAGGACGACAACCACACTACTGAGTCGTTATGTCGTTACCTTACCTCTCGGGTGATCCAGATGACACATGTTGTACTCTCTCTTTCTCCGAACTATGAAAGTGCATGCGCAAAATACTATGTTTAACAAACTTCTAATATGAATGGTTTAAAAATATTTAGATAATTATGATTTATATATAATTTACAAATTCAACCGTTGTTTTGATTTGCATGTGGAGTGTGAGATCTGTGAATTGGTTAGTAATGATACATTTATCTTTTCCACCTTTCCAAGCATATTTTTCCTATTGTAGATTGACTTATTTTCTTTGTTTTCTCTTGCAGGTAAGGTAAATTCTATTGATGAGCAGAAGAAAGAGCGCCCTTCAACTTCTCAGGCACAGCCTGTAGGTGGTGATAGGACTGGGCCTGAGTCATCCCCAGCCACGCCGCCGAGCGAAGACCCTGTCCCAGCCGAGGCGAGACCGACCTCCTTCTAATGATTCACCTCCAACTACTATTATCCCCATCCCTTCGAAGCGATCTCGCTTGAATGTGCCTGTCAAATAATTTTTTAATCAAAAATATTTTGTTTTGAATTTATCAGATTAATAGATTATATAATATGTATCTTACCTTAAATATTAAACATTTTCATGTAATTTATTTTTTATTTAAAAAATGCTATTATCTGAAATAGCATTATAAATCTATTAAATATTTTCATGTAATCTATTCATTTGAATTTATCAAATTAATAGATTATATAATATGAATCTTACTTTAAATATTAAATATTTTCATGTAATTTGTTTTTTATTTAAAAAATGTTATTATCTAAAATAAAACTTTTTAAACTTATAAGAAAAATATTTGAAAATTGAAATTAAAACTATAATTGATACCATTTATTTAATGTAACCGTTCTAAATAAATATTTTTTTAGGTAAAATGTAATTCCATTAAAAACACAGGAACCAACTTTGTCTCATACAATTCACTCTAAAAAGTTTCATATTATAAATTCCATCAAAATCTAGTTCATAAGAATAACCCACAACTAATAATAATTAATAAGTTGAATACGAATTTTTATATTGTCATTGGTTTATGCAATTTATTATTTTCTCTAAATTGTAATGCCATGTGTTTGTTGAGTAGACGGGAAGGTGGTTTTTTATGTTATTAATAATAGATACTTTTGCCACATATATTAGTCCACATATATTAGTGAGTTTTTGTATTAATTGCCACATATATCCGTTGGTATGGATATGAGTTTAGAAAGATAATTAGTGAGTATTAAATTAATACAATGATTTAAATGGTAAACCAATAATTCTAACTGTTATAATTGAAATGGCCTCATGACCTTCTAGTTTCTTTTTCATTACCAATGACATTTGTATTTAATATTAATTAATATTTGATAGAAAGTTGGAGGGACAAAGTACTATTTAATTAATGTTCTATAAACATTTGAAAATAGTAGATAAAAGAAAGAGAAAGTAAAACTCCATCAAGCCGCTGCTGGTACTGCAAATCAGCCACTGCCCTGGTCTTAGCATCAATTCTCTTCGCTGACGAGCCGATTTGCTCGCCCCAAGCACCGATACTCTTCACATTATCGAGTTAGTCTTTTTTTGCTTTTCTTCTCTTTTTATATTTTGTGTTGTTTGTGATTTATTCTCTGCTTGTGTTTGGATTGTTTGCTTTTAGTTTGGAGTGATATGTATGTTTGTGAGAATTCTCGAAGTGATATTGTGTTTCGATTGTTGTATGTATGTTTGTGAAAATGTGAAAATAAGACCCCTTTTTTGTATACTTTGTGCCATCTTTTTGTATGATGAAACTTGAAAGAGAAATGCATATGAAATGGTGATGAAAAGGTTTATGATCATAGAGTCGCATAATCATTCTATAGGATTGTTGTTTGTATATATGTTTGTGAATGTAATGTTTTGACTTATATTTTCAATAATTTTAAGAATGAAGAAGAATTAGAATAAGGAAAGGGAGGATAGAAGAATTAGAACGAAGTGATATGTTTGCTTGTGTTTGAATTGTTGTATGTATGTTTGTGAAAATAATAGCAGGGCATGGGGGAGATTTTGTGATATAGAGTTGTTGTATGTATGTTTGTGAAAAGGTGAAAATAAGAGTAGGGCATGGGGAGGTTTTGTGATATATGCATATTTGTATGTTGTTTTGCTTAGTTTTACCTGAAACATATGTATGCCTATGTTTTCCAAAGGGTAAGGTATTAAGTTGTTTATCATCGAGGAGGCCAAGCCCGGCACTTAAAGGTCTGTTGCCAGATCCAACCCGGGCTCTTATGTAATAAGCCCCTGCTCTATGGTGCTTCTTTTTTAATTTTCTTTCTGTTATGAGAGCCCCGGGCCCATAATTACATAAGACCGGGCACTATGGGACTTCTTTACAGTATTTAAGCCTGCTCTCAATGTCCCCTGCCCCGGTGTCGGATACCTTGAGCCAGGGCTCTAAGGGACTTCTTTAAGTTTTGTAAAATTTCGAAGTACGTGTTAATCTAATATGGAACTTTTATGTTATGTTAGTCAATTTATTTACTAAATTATATGATTTGAGATAAAATTCATATGCTTAGAATTTCTGTGTAATAATGTTTGTTTCCGAGTTGTGAAAAGGTGAATCGATACTCTCCACCCTTATCGAGTTAGTTTTTTTTTTTTTTGCTTTTCTTCTCTTTTTAGTCTTTTTGTTGTTTTTGATTTTTCTATCCGCGAATATTTGTGAGAATTCTTTGCTTGTGTTTGGATTGTTATGCATGTTTGTGAGAATTCTCGAAGTGGTATGTTTGCTTGGGTTTCGATTGTTGTATGTATGTTTGTGAAAATGTGAAAATAAGAGCAGGGGATGGGGGAGATTTTCTGTATATATGTTTGTGAATGTAATGTTTTGACTTATATTTTCAATAATTTTAAGAATGAAGAAGAATTAGAATAATGAAAGGGGAGAATAGAAGAAGATTAGGAAAAAATTCAGATTGTGTTTGTGAGAATTCTCGGAGTGATATGTTTGCTTGTGTTTAGATTGTTGTATGTATGTTTGTGAAAAGGTGAAAATAATAGCAGGGCATGGGGGAGATTTTGTGATATAGAGTTGTTGTATGTATGTTTGTGAAAATAAGAGTAGGGCATGGGGGAGGTTTTGTGATATATGCATATTTGTATGTTGTTTTGCTTAGTTTTACCTGAAACATGTGTGCGTTTGTTTTCCAAACGGTAAGGTATTAAGTTGTTTATCATCGAGGAGGCTAAGCCCGGCACTTAAATGTCTGTTGCCAGATCCAACCCCGGCTCTTATGTGATAAGCCCCTGCTCTAAGGTGCTTCTTTTTTAATTTTCTTTCTGTTATGAGAGCCCGGGCCCATAATTACATAAGACCTGGGCTCTATGGGACTTCTTTAATAAATTTCTTTCTGATATTTGTATCTTACATGTAGTACTCCGATTTGCTCCGCCCAAGCACCGATACTCTTCACATTATCGAGTTAGTCTTTTTTTGCTTTTCTTCTCTTTTTATATTTTGTGTTGTTTGTGATTTATTCTCTGCTTGTGTTTAGATTGTTTGCTTTTAGTTTGGAGGGATATGTATGTTTGTGAGAATTCTCGAAGTGATATTGTGTTTCGATTGTTGTATGTATGTTTGTGAAAATGTGAAAATAAGACCCCTTTTTTGTATACTTTGTGCCATCTTTTTGTATGATGAAACTTGAAAGAGAAATGCATATGAAATGGTGATGAAAAGGTTTATGATCATAGAGTCGCATAATCATTCTATAGGATTGTTGTTTGTATATATGTTTGTGAATGTAATGTTTTGACTTATATTTTCAATAATTTTAAGAATGAAGAAGAACAGTGTCACACCACACCAGTCGGAGGGGATGATGGTCCCGGGCTTGCCATTGATCTATCACGATGACGACACTCCGACACCCACACCCCCACCCAAACGCATCCGTCGTCTCCCTACAAGTGGTGCGGGTTCTAGCAGCATCCCGTTAGATGCCATGGACACACTTCGGCGAGATCTCGATCGGTTGAGAGTCGGACAAAATACCCTCAACCGGAGGATGGTGAGATTGGAGGAAATGATTCTCGCTGGCCATCATTACATTAGACAACTGTTTACTGAGAGTGACAAGTGTGTTGGTCGTCCTCCCTTCTCCTATTCTGAGCCGCCGTCATTTCCCCATTTTTCCGAGGGTGAGGATACCGCGGATGATGGTGAGGCGTGACGAGTGATTTTTAGTTTTTGTTTCGTTTTTTCTGCCCCTTTTTTTTCTTTTTCTTTTTGTATCATCTCATTTAATCCCGTAATTTCTAAAATATCTTATATTTAGTCTGACCTCACAAAATTTAATGACTAACTTCATTAGTCAGCATTACAATTACATATATTTTGGAAAGATTTTGCACATAAGATATATGTAATATTGGATTTCTATATTGTAATAGTGAATATAATGTATGTGTGAAATTTATAATATTGACTAATAGAGTCAAACTTTAGCTTTGGGCTGTAAAACAAAATATGAGATTAGAATCAATGTAATCTATAAAATTCCTAAATCCATGCTTCTTGATAGCAATGATTTCCTCCAAAAGTTGACTAAAATTGCAGTGTATTGCAGTTGAATAACATTTAGTCATGGTAGGTTCACCCACTTCAGCAACTTGTTTGTCTAGACCGTGAAAATGAAAATTGTGGACACACTTTTACATTTCAGAATATGAAACATATATTTTTATGGTGGTGTTTTTGTAGTCCTACTTAAAGGTCTGTTGCCAGATCCTGCACGGGCTATTATGTGATAAGCCCATGCTCTTAGGTGCTTCTTTTTTAATTTTCTTTCTGTTATTTGAGCCGGGGCCCGTAATTACATAAGTCCGGGCTATAAGGGACTTCTTAAATAAATTTATTTCTGATCTTTGAGCCCGGGATATAAACTATGTAAGCCGGGCTATAGAGGTCTATTGCCCCAGACTTATTTGCTATCATGTGTGATACTTGTGTAACAGGTTTGTGTAAGGTTTTGTGTAAAATTTGGAAGTACTTGTTAATTGTATGTTTGTGAGAATTCTCGAAGTGATATTGTGTTTCGATTGTTGAGTAGTGTTGAGCGAGAAAAAGACGAGGAATATGATATTGTTATTACTAATTGCTTATTTGTTATGTGCTTATTTGTTAAAGCATTCTTTTAGTTCTAGGTAAGTTTAGTTGTTGAATTTTATATACCTATTATTATTTGTTGGTACTAGAATTTTCATAAATATAAATCAAGATTGTTGTCTATGCTTGTAGAAGAAGTTGGGAAAAAGTATTTAGTACATGTTCATGAGATGTTTTAGCTTCTCATGTACGTAGCTGTCCTCGTTTGTTGCTATCTTAAAGTTGCTCATGTATGGTTTATTTGTTTCTCGTTTTCATAATGTAGACAGTATACGCAAACTACAGACTTTGAATAAGTTGCACTTATTCAAATGTGACATTTCGAAATTCTGCTTTTGAGAAGCTCAAGTCGAGCTTTTGGCAGTCATTCATCACTATTGCCAAAATTTAAATTGCCATTGATGATGACATATCTACATTATCTAGCATTATTGAGAGATATTAAGTATTGTAAGTGCATTTACGTATAGCATTTGGTACTTAAGCTTCTGTTGTTGGAATGTTAAATGTGCTTATGTACTTGTAGTACTAATTGCTTATTTGTTATGTGCTTATTTGTTAAAGCATTCTTTTAGTTCTAGGTAAGTTTAGTTGTTGAATTTTATATACCTATTATTATTTGTTGGTACTAGAATTTTCATAAATATAAATCAGGATTGTTGTCTATGCTTGTAGAAATACAATGATGCGTTCTAAGGGGAAGAAAAAGGTCGGGGAATCTTCATCTCGGTCCCGCGTGCCTACTATTGAAGAAGATGACGACTAGCTAAGTATTGAGTCGATATGTCGTAGCCTATGATGCACGGATACTCCAAAAAATCGCCCCGTGCAGTATCGGATACGTATCGGATACGGATACGGGTAGGATACGGGGTGGATACGTGTCGGATACGTTTTTGAAGTATCCGAAAATAGGGAAGAGATGCGTGGTTCTGAAGCGCCTATCGAAAATAGGGAAGAGATGTGTGCTTCAGAGTTCGATTTCACTGCGTGGGAAAGGATGCATCAATTGTGTAAGTATGTATATATAGTTGATGTGTTGCGTGCGTGTGTATATATCACAACATACCTTAGTGGACTAAGGTAGTGTGGGCTAATGCAGTGAGTTGTTGAAGTGTAGGCATTCATTATTTATAGCCTTATCTTTTGATAGTTTGTTTGCTCACATGCTATGGTTTTTTGAAGCACCTATTATGAAAGAGCAAGAGTTGGACGGGGGTGAGCAAGAGTCGGACGGGGGTGGGCAAGAGTCGGACTCTGTATTAAGGCTATTTGTTTACAAAGCCATTTTTTCCGATTTCGAATTAGAGTGCTTAAAGTTAGCTTCTCGCTCAATTCCCACCGATCGCCGGCCGCATTAAAACTGATTCGAAGGGCTACATTCACACCCGATACCCAACAATATTACCGCCGATACACCGATAATATCGCCGATATCCCCGATAATATCGACAATACATTAGGCTATCGGACATCAATGGTATCTATCGTTTTTATCGGATCGGCACCCACCGTTCCAGTTACGTATCGCTGATATTATCGGCGTATCGGCCGATACTTTGAACCATAAATTATTAATTAATTATATATTGAAAGTAAAAGTATGAAAGATAAATACAAAAATTAATGATGTATTGGGGGAATTAAATCAAAAAGAAGAACGTCCTGGTTGTATTTATGGATGTCCTGGACATATGTTCATGAACAAAAACAGTGTGTGGGACGTCGAAACGTACCCTTGGATGCCCTGGACATATTTTCATGAACAAAAACAGTGTGTAGGACGTCCAAACGTCCACTTACAAACATCCGAACGTTCCCAAAAATTAATGATGTATTGGGATAATTAAATCAAAAAGGAGGACGTCCTGGTTGTATTCATGGATGTCCTGGACATATTTTCATGAACAAAAACAGTGTGTGGGACGTCCAAACGTCCCCATGTGTATATTTTTTACACACTTCACATTTTTTACATATATTCTTGATGCTAAGACCACATTTATATTTAAAATCTTAGCATCTTGAATATTTGACAAAAATTATGATGTTCAAAAGTTCGAATAAGTACAATTAAATTGCGTGAATGAAATCCATCCACTTCTGAATAGTCTGCCAAATTTCGTTTTCCGGTTGATATGGCTCATACATGAAGAAATTGCCGGACTCTATATCACCATATTCTGCATACGGTTTACCTAAAAAAAGGTTTAAAACATACAAAAGAATGAAAATCTCTTATACAATCAACCAACCGTTCTTTATCATATAAAACACATAAATGACAATATACGTATTCTTCCCTTTGTACTTACGCAATACAGAATCCAACTCTTGGTCACCCTTCTCCGACTCTTGATCACCCTCATCCGGCTCTTGCTTACCCTCACCCGGCTCTTGCTCTCCCACAATAGGTGCTTCGAAAAACAATAGCAGGTGAGCAAACAAACTATCAAAAGATAAGGCTATAAATAATTAATGACTACATTTCAACAACTCACTGCATTAGCCCACTACCTTAGCTCAAACCTAATTTATATCCAACATAACCATCTAATTAAGCTCAATAAGCTCAGTATCTATTTGACATCCCAAATTCAATAGCAGCTAGTAGAGATCTCATTTGCTTGTCTAGTACATAGTATTAAAGCATCTATCTATCTATTTCTTATTATTATTTATACAATTTTTTTTTTTACATTTTTGATATATTTAATATACCTTATATAATTTTTTAATGATAAAAAGTTGGATAATAATTATTTATAATAAGTTATACATATAGATTCGGACTCTTGCTCACCCTCATCCGACTCTTGCTCAACCTTGTACGAGTCTTGATCACCCTTGTCCGACTTTTCGTCTTCCATAATAGGTGCTTCAAAAAACAATAGTAGGTGAGCAAACAAACAATCAAAAGATAAGGCTATAAATAATGAATGTCTACACTTCAACAACTCACTGCATTAGCCCACTACCTTAGCTCAAACCTAATTTATATCCAACATAACCATCTAATTAAGCTCACTAAGCTCAATATCTATTTCATATCCCAAATTCAATAAGGTCAAATAAGTGGCTCATCCTTTGGCCGATGGGTAAATGTTTTTACTTAAAATTTGTGTATTACAACATTCAATCCAAATTTTTCTTTAAATGTTGTATCGATACTTGAAACATCTTGTATCGATTTCAATACTTTGGTTATTTCTTTTCTATAGTATGTTGTGATAATACACACGCACGCAACACATCAACTATACATACATACTTACATAACGTTGGCTCATACATCCTTGCCAACTCACTGGAGTACGCTGAATCACCCGTCTCTTTCCTATCTTGTGCTTCAAAAAACAATAGCCGGTGAGCAAACGTTATCAAAAGAAACGTTATCAAAAGAAGTTCTTATTATTATTTATACAATTTTTTTTTTACATTTTTGATATATTTAATATACCTTATATAATTTTTTTAATGATAAAAAGTTGGTGAGCAAACAAACTATCAAAAGATAAGGCTATAAATCACACATGATAGCAAACAAGTCTGGGGCAACAGACCTATATAGCACGGCTTACATAGTTTATAGCCTGGGCGGGCTCAAATATCAGAAAGAAATTTATTAAAGAAGTCCCTTAGAGGCCGGTCTTATGTAATTAGGGGCCCGGGCTAGCGTAACAGAAAGAAAAATTAAAAAAGAAGCACCTTAGAGCAGGGGCTTATCACATAAGAGCCCCGGCTGGATCTGGCAACAGACCTGTAAGTGCCGGGCTATCCTTATTCTAATTCTTCTTCATTCTTAAAATTATTGAAAATATAAGTCAAAACATTACATTCACAAACATAAATACAACAATCCTATATCACAAAATCTCCCCCATGCCCTGCTCTTATTTTCACATTTTCACAAACATACATACAACAATCGAAACACAAGAAAACATATCACTTCGAGAATTCTCACAAACATACATATCAATCCAAACACAAGCAAACAATCCAATCACAAGCAAAGAATTCTCACAAACATTCGCGGATAGATAAATCACAAACAACAAAAGGACTACAAAAACACCACCATATCGAAAAATATATGATTCATATTCTGAAATGTAGAAGTGTGTCCACAGATTTTCATTTTCACGGTCTAGACAAACAAGTTGCTGAAGTGGGTGAACCTACCATGACTAAATGTTATTCAACTGCAATACATTGCAATTTTAGTCAACTTTTGGAGGAAATCATTGCTATCAAGAAGCATGGATTTAGGAATTTTATAGATTACATTGATTCTAATGTTGATATGCAGCAACTTCGATCACAAAAGGGGGCAATGTCAGCTCATGACATTATCATTGACACTAATCTTCCTAAAATTCTTCTATTTTCTCCCTACTTTCATTCTATTTCCTCCTTAATCTCTGAATCATTGAAAATACAACAAAAAACATCACACAAAGATCAGAAAGCACAAAGCAAAGATCAGAAAGTACAAAAATACAACACAAAACATTACACAAAGATCAGAAAGCACAAAAATACAACACATCAACTATACATACATACATAATACATATTTCAATGCCTCCATATTGAAGTCGGTCTCTGAATGAGTCATCTCTTTCGTATCTTTTCTCATAGGTGCTTCAAAAAACAATAGATGGTGAGAGCAAACAATGTTATCAAAAGAAGTTCTAAGAAATACAAAAAAATTTGTTTTACTTTATGCTACAATAATATTTTGTATATTATTTGTAATTAGGTACGTCTCTTTTATCGGTAATTTCAGAGGGGTCGGCGACCTTTCGATGCCGGCCCCTTAAAGCTTTAAGGAATCATGAGCCCGGGCACGCTATAACAGAAAGAAAATAAAAAAGAAGCCAGAGCCAAGGCGCGTTATATACGCGCCAGAGCTCTAGCAACAGACATTTAGATCCCGGCTAACATCTTGTACAGCCCGAGCTGGGGATCATAAAGAAATATATTGAAGAAGTCCATTATAGCCCGTGCTACTTGAATAAGGTGCTCGGGGAAACAGACCTGTAGAGCCCGGATTCGTTTATAGCCCGTGCCCAAAGATCAGAAAGAAATTTATTAAAGAAGTCCCTTAGCGTCCGGGCTAATGTAATCAGGGGAAGGGTTCTCATAACAGACAGAAAATTAAAAAAGATGCACCTTAGAGCAGGAGCGTATCACATAAGAGCACGGTCAGGATCTGGCAACAGACCTTTAAGTGCCGGGCTCAGCCTCCTCGATGATAAAAAACTTAATACCTTACCCTTTGGAAGAGATAAAAAACAATATAAATGGCAAAACTTAGAATTCAAAGAACAGATTTTCACCGAGAAAATGAGCCTATAATCATAATGAACTCGAATATATCTACTAAGCTGTTGTAGCAGATTGGTTAGCAAGCCTCTTCCTAGCCTCCTCTAAACCCTAAACCCATGAGAAACCAAAGTTGATGAACACTAAACCCATGAGGCACACACATATATACAAACTTAGCACACATGTTTCAGGTAAAATTAAGCAAAACAACATACAAATATGCATATATCACAAAACCTCCCCCATGCCATACTCTTATTTTCATCTTTTCACAAAGGTACATACAACAACTCTATATCAAAATATCTCCCACATGGCGTGCTCTTATTTTCACATTTTCACAAACATACACACAACAATACAAACACAAGCAAACATATCACTTCTCACAAATATTAACATAGAAATTACAAACAACACAAAATACTAAAAAGAGAAGAAAGCAAAAAAAAAAGAAAAAAAAAATATATATATACCTGTTAGATCCAACCCGAAGGCTTTGTTTTGTGGAGAATCCGGCGCCCAAGGGGCGGGAGGGGCAGGAGAAGCCGATATCCATGAGTAAATGACGAAAATTGTGGCAAGAATGCTAGAAAGTGAGATTATTCCACATACTAAATAAACTACAAGGTTTTCCATTGATGAAGAAGACCAAAAGTTACAAAAAAGTTAGAAGAGGAGATGAAGTTAAAAGGAGGTTTCAAAAAATTCTGAAGAAGTTTGGGAAGACGGGTCTGAAGAGCAGATTTTGATTGACGATTGATTGGTGATATCTTTTGCTACATATGTATATGTATGTATAAATAGATTTTATATATAATAATATATATACATATGTTTGTAAAAATATATATATATACACATTATAAATATCACTATACACATATATTTTTATATATGTGTAATATTATTAGTATACATATTATTATAATATATCATATTATATAAAAGCTACATATGTTACAATTTTCTTTAGATGCTTATTTTTCAATTTTATTTCTATTATACTCAGCCCGGGCTCTTCATAACATAAGCCTGGGCTCTAAGGGAACCTTTAATTGATTTCATTCTGATTCGTGAACCCCTGCTATAAAATATGTCCGCCAGGGCTCTAAGGGTCCGTCATGGCCCTATGACTAGAGAGTCTTAGCAAGAAATAAAGAACACATTCCAAAAAAAAGATGAAGAGTGATAGGAATGGAGAGAGGAGGGGCAGACGAATAGTTGCTAGAACTGGGGACTGAACACTGCAAGTAATGATACATTAATGCTTGTTGCATGCGAGAATAAGGGAATGAATCTGATTTGTGTACTAATTTTTGATAATACAATAATAGTAATATATCTGATTTTATAGATTATATTTTAGACTTGTCTTTATTTTCTGGTACTTGTTATGTGACTTGTGTTGTCTAAATCACTCTTGACGTTTGATTCTAAATGTATATTGGCTGGATGAAATGTTAATACATTTCTTCTAGACTATATCAATAAATATATATATAATTATATATTATATGTTGATATATTATAAGATATTGTTTTTTCAAACCTTATGGTTATGTTTGGTTAAGTATTTTGGTGAAAAATGTTGGTGAGAAATTTATCGGGACATATGCATAATGCATTGTTGATGAGATTGTGTTTAGTTTTTATAATACCACTAATAATAACTAATATTTTCTTTTAACATTTATTATAATTATTATAATTAGTAAAATTATACTTATAGGAATACTAATTAATATTATATACTACTAATATACTAATAACTAATATTTTATTTAAAATTTTATTATAATTAGTATATACTAAGTGATGTTATATATAGGGGTGTTCACGAGTCGAGCCGGCTCGAAAATAGCTTGACTCGAGCTCGAAAAAATTCGAGCTCGAGCTCGAGCCTAAACATGCCTGTTCGCCAGCTCGCGAGCCGGCTCGCGAGCTGGAATAAAAAAATAATTTTTAATTAATATATATAAAAAAATAAATATTTATTAAATTTTTTATATAAAATAGTATATTATAGTAATATATTTATAAATAATAATATTTTTTATTTTAATTATAACTATATTTAATAATATATGAATAAATATAAAATTAATTAAATATTTTAAAAAAAATTATAAAAAAAATTTTCTTATAAAAAAATATAATTTTTTTTAAAAAAATATTTTTTTGAGCTCGACTTGGCTCGCCTCGGCTCGAGTCTAGCTCGAGCTCGAGCTCACATTCCTGCAGCTCGTCGAGCTCAAACTCGAATTTTTTGGCCAACTCGGCTCGAGCTCGACTCGTGAACATCCCTAGTTATATACTACTAATAACAACTAATATTTTCTTTTAATATTTATTATAATTAGTAAAATTATATTTATAGGAATACTAATTAATATTATATACTACTAATAATCAATTAATATACTAATAACTAATATTTTATTTAAAAATTTATTATAATTAGTATATACTAAGTGATATTATATAGTACTAATAACAACTAATATTTTCTTTTAATATTTATTGTAATTATTATAATTAGTAGAATTATAGGAATACTATAATCTGTTATCTATTATTATTATTATTATTACTATATTATAAAAGTATGGGCGTTTTTTTGAATTTTTGATCTACCTAATATCTCCTTATATAATTCACTTTTTAATGGTAAAATAGTTATTTAACAAATAGATTGTATATATCATATATATATAATTAACAATAAAAATATATTGTGTAAATAAAATAGGTTGTATGTTTACATAAGATTCTTTAAAGATGACTTGTTTAAAAGGAAGCTTTATATATTACATGGAGTTTGAGTCTCAACAACTAATGACTCTTTATTTCAGTTCATAAATAATTGAAAATTGCTAATCTCTAACCGACCGTCCATGTAACTCTGATTTAATAGTGCCAACAGTTTGATTTCACTATTCAATGCTTGTATTAATTTTCAAGTTTCATTAATTAGAATATAAGCTATATGATATATTAATTCAAGTTGATATGAATTAACAGCAATTAAACGTGTTGTCATGTACATGCACGGCTTGAGTCCCAACAACTAATGACTCGTCATTAATTTTCATTCGAATAAAATAAAATTTGAACTTTAAAATTTTCTTTAGTAAGTAATAATCATAGACAAAGTTTTGAATTTCTTTTTAAGTTAGTATTCATAATACATAAATTCAATTATAGAAAATAATTAGACTTAAAAAATCAAATCCACCGTGGAAGAAGAACGATCCACACAATCTCGTGGTTGGGGCTTCGGGGACGTCGGCTATCTCCCCTGCCAATGCCAATATCTACTACAAGGTTTGGTTGCGTAGATATAAAATAAGCTCCTTAGAGCCGGGGTTGATCACATAAGTGTCACTTTGAGCGCTTGTTATGCTTAGCACGGGCGTTAAACGTGCTTCTAATTCTTCTTCATTCTTAAAATTAGTGAAAATATAAGTCAAAACATTACATTTACAAACATACCTACAACAATCCTATAGAATGATGCTACAACACATATTTTGACTTAAATTCTTTAAATCTAGGACGAGTTTAGAGATTAAAATCAAAATTTCATTTTTAATTAGAGATAGAATAAAAAATAAAATATTAGTTAATATTTTACTAATTATACTTATAGGAATATTAGTTATTATTAGTAATATATAATATCACATAGTATATACTAATTATAATAAATTTTTAAATAAAATATTAATTATTAGTATATTAGTTGATTATTAGTAGTATATAATATTAGTTAGTATTCCTATAAGTATAATTTTACTAATTATAATAATTATAATAAATATTAAAATAAAATATTAGTTATTATTAGTAGTATATAATATCAATTAGTATATTCCTATAAGTATAATTTTACTAATTATAATAAATACTAAAAGAAAATATTAGTTATTATTAGTAATATATAATATCAATTAGTATATTCCTATAAGTATAATTTTACTAATTATCATAATTATAATAAATATTAAAAGAAAATATTAGTTATTATTAGTAATATATAATATCAATTAGTATATTCCTATAAGTATAATTTTACTAATTATCATAATTATAATAAATATTAAAAGAACATATTAGTTATTATTAGTAGTATATAATATCAATTAGTATATATTAACTATATTATAACCATACGCACGGGCTATTTGTAAGTGTAACCTGGGCTCTTAACGCGCTTCTTTAAGCATTTCTTTCAGATTAGAGAGCCCGTGGTTCTATATGTTACATGCCCGGGTTCGTGACGCGCTTTGTTATTAATTTCTCTGTTTAGTGAGCCCGGTGCTTTGACTGTTGAACGCCCAGGCGCGCTGTCAAATATTACTTTTAAAATTTTTGGGGGCAAAACTCAAAAGTTTCTTATTATCAAATTGCAAATACTAAATCACTGTTGACCGCTAACGTTTCAACTCCGATTCTTTCCTCCGCCGATTCGATTCCTTGGTACTTTATAATATTTGGGGGCAAAGTTTAGGGTTCCGAATTCCGATTTCCTCTGACCGAGCAGCCCGATCGGTTCCTTGGTCTTAGCATCAATTCTCTTCGCTGACGAGCCGATTTGCTCCGCCCAAGCACCGATACTCTTCACATTATCGAGTGATATGTATGTTTGTGAGAATTCTCGAAGTGATATTGTGTTTTGATTGTTGTATGTATGTTTGTGAAAATGTGAAAATAAGACCCTTTTTTTGTATACTTTGTGCCATCTTTTTGTATGATGAAACTTGAAAGAGAAATGCATATGAAATGGTGATGAAAAGGTTAATAATCATAGAGTAGCATAATCATTCTATAGGATTGTTGTTTGTATGTATGTTTGTGAATGCAATGTTTTGACTTATATTTTCAATAATTTTAAGAATGAGGAAGAATTAGAATAAGGAAAGGGAGGATAGAATAATTAGAACGAAGTGATATGTTTGCTTGTGTTTGAATTGTTGTATGTATGCTTGTGCAAAAGGTGAAAATAATAGCAGGGCATGGGGAGGTTTTGTGATATAGAGTTGTTGTATGTATGTTTGTGAAAAGGTGAAAATAAGAGTAGGGCATGGGGAGGTTTTGTGATATATGCATATTTGTATGTTGTTTTGCTTAGTTTTACCTGAAACATGTATGCCTATGTTTTCCAAAGGGTAAGGTATTAAGTTGTTTATCATCGAGGAGGCCAAGCCCGGCACTTGAAGGTCTGTTGCCAGATCCAACCCGGGCTCTTATGTAATAAGCCCCTGCTCTATGGTGCTTCTTTTTTAATTTTCTTTCTGTTATGAGAGCCCGGGCCCATAATTACATAAGACCGGGCTCTATGGGACTTCTTTACAGTATTTAAGCCTGCTCTCAATGTCCCCTGCCCCGGTGTTGGATACCTTGAGCCAGGGCTCTCAGGGACTTCTTTAAGTTTTGTAAAATTTCGAAGTACGTGTTAATCTAATATGGAACTTTTATGTTATGTTAGTCAATTTATTTACTATATTATATGATTTGAGATAAAATTCATATGCTTAGAATTTCTGTGTAATAATGTTTGTTTCCGTGTTGTGAAAAGGTGAATCGATACTCTCCACCCTTATCGAGTTAGTTTTTTTTTTTTTTTGCTTTTCTTCTCTTTTTAGTCTTTTTGTTGTTTTTGATTTTTCTATCCGCGAATATTTGTGAGAATTCTTTGCTTGTGTTTGGATTCTTTGCTTGTGTTTGGATTGTTTGCTTGTGTTTGGATTGACATGTATGTTTGTGAGAATTCTCGAAGTAATATGTTTGTTTGTGTTGTCTATGCATAGAAACATTACAATGGGGCGTGCTAAGGGAAAAAAAAAGGTTGTGGAATCTTCATCTCGACGCCGCGATTCTACAAGTGAAGAAGAGGACGACAACCTCACTACTGAGTCGTTATGTCGTTACCTTACCTCTCGGGCGATCCACAAGGAGAGGCACGTTGAGTTTACCACTGGTCCCTTGTACTCTCTCATTCAGTTTTACAAACTGGATTTTTTTACCGAGAAGCAAGAGGCTATTCAACCGGCGTGGGTACAAGAATTCTATTCCAGCGGAGGGCTCGCTATTATGGGCAATCCTTCCAAGAGAATATTTGAGGTCCGGGGTTGTGAAGTTTCCATTTCGACTAAGCGTATTAGAAAGTATCTACAGATTCCTGAACCCGTTATGTGTACTTACAGTGCTACACTGGTGCCTAATGGGCAGCCCTTGGCAACCTGTGCCGAAATGACGAAGGTTATCTGCAAGGAAGGGGCAAAGTGGGAGTCGGTGAAAAATTCCATTAGCCGGCGCGCATTGCTCCCCGAGGCGGTCTTTTGGCTTGATTTTATCCGCCATAACATTCTCCCAAGCACGAACAAATCTCAGGTCACTGGGGACCGGGCCTATCTCATATATTGTATCATGACCCGGCAATTCATTGATTTTGTGAAGCTGATACACCAAGCTTTGGTTAATCATATCATCAAATTTGCATCCGAGTTCAAATCGCTCATGGACTCGAAGAGAAAAGATGTCTTGGCGAGGAAGAACGTATTTATCTTCCCCTCCCTTATCTCCGGCATTTGTCGGAGGAACGGCGTCACTCCACATCAGTCTGACGGGATGACAGCCCCGGGCTTGCCACTGGTCAATCACGACGATGACAACACTCCGGTTCCCCCACCCAAACGCCCCCGTCTCCTCTCTACGAGTGGTGCGGCTTCTAGAAGCATCCCGTTGGATGCCATGGACACATTTCAAGAAGATCTGAATCGGTTGATAGATGAACAAAATGCCCTCAACCAGAGGATGGAGAAATTGGAGAAAATTATACTCGATGTCCATCAGTATACTAAAGATACTAAAGAGCAGATTAGACTGTTTAGGGTTTATGCCGTTGGTGGTGGTGGTGAGGATCCCGTGGGTACCGATGCTTGTGGTGGTGAGGATGCCGCTGCTGGGGGTGGTGAGGATGCCGCTGGTGGTGGTGGTGAGGATCCCTTGGATGGTGCTGCTGATGGTGGTGAGGATCCTGTGGGTGCCGCTGGTGGTGGTGGTGAGGATGCCGGTGCTGAGGATCCCGCAGATGTCGCTGGTGGTGGTGGCGGTGGTGACGATCCCCTGGATGTTGCTGCTGATGGTGATGAGGATCCTGTGGGTGCCGCTGGTGGTGGTGAGGATGTTGTGGGTGGCGTTGCTGGTGGTGGTGAGGATGCCGGTGTAGAGGATCCCGCGGATGCCGCTGGTGGTGGTGGTGGTGAGGATACCACTGGTGGCGGTGGTGAGGATGCTGGTGGTGGTGGTGGTGAGGATCATGTGGGTGCCGCTGGTGGTGGTGGTGAGGATCCCCCGGATGCTGCTCATGATGGTGGTGAGGATCCTGTGGGTGCCGCTGGTGGTGGTGGTGAGGATGCTGTGGGTGTCGCTGTTGGTGGTGGTGAGGATGCCGGTGCTGAGGATCCCGCGGATGCCGCTGGTGGTGGCGGTGGTGAGGATGCTGGTGGTGGTGGTGAGGATCATGTGGGTGCCGCTGGTGGTGGTGGTGAGGATCCCTCGGATGCTGCTGCTGATGGTGGTGAGGATCCCGTGGGTGACGTTGCTTGTAGTGGTGAGGATGCCGTTGCTGGGGGTGGTGAGGGTCTCCTGGATGCTGCTGCTGATGGTGGTGAGGATCCTATGGGTGACGCTGTAAGGATCCCTCCTCTAAGGAGAGGCAGCCGTTTGCGTTCAGGCCCCCGGGAGAGGTTAACTTACGCATTTGAGCGAGGCAGAGGCAGAGGCAGAGGCAGAGGCAATTAATTTGTTGTAAGGCTCGTGAGCCCTATTTGTTTTTTTTAGAGTTTTTAGACTTTAACCACATTGTTGTAATAACATTTTTATTCTAATATGTCAGAATTCGGTGGTACGCAATTTATATCTAATTGTTCTGTTGTTTGAATTCTAAGTTTTGACATTTAAATTGCTTTTTATCTCTATTTTCAAATGTTTGGGTGCAAAAGGTAAGGTATTAGGTTGTTTATCATCGAGGAGGCTAAGCCTATAGTCTGTTGCCAGATCAAGCACGGGCTCATGTGTGATAAGCCCCTGCTCTAAGGTGCTTCTTTTAAAATTTTCTTTCTGTTATGGGAGCCCGTGCCCATAGTTATATATGCCCGGGTTCTAAGGGACTTCTTTAATACATTCTTTCTGATCTGTGAGACCGGGCTATAAACTATGTAAGCCGGACTCTAGAGATCTGTTGTTGCACAGGGCTCCCGTGCTCTACGGGAATTCTTAATAGATTTCTTTCTGATCCTAGAGCTCGTGCTATATAATATGTAAGCCGGGCTCTAAATGTCTTTTGACCGGGATACGGGGAGCATGGGCTATAAGAGACTTCTTTAAATTTCATAAAATTTGGAAGTTCGTGTTAATCTAATATGGAATTTTATGTTATGTTAGTCAATGTATTTAATATATTATATAATTTGAGATAAAATTCATATGCTTAGAATTAATGCGTAATAATGTTTGTTTCCGTGTTGTGAAATGGTGAATCGATACTCTCCACCCTTATCGAGTTAGTGAGTTTGAGCCTTCCCCTGAGAAATCAGAATCCGAGAAGGAGATAGATTCTCACTTCACTATTAATTACCATATTTTTTCAAATCTCTCTCTATTAACACCTCTAATGTATAATATATATAATTATAATTTTAACATTATAATATAATTTCAAATCATTAATTTCAAATCATTTTTTTATCAACAAAAACTTTCATCATTTGACTGGACAAGTCACTTATGTTCCCTTTAAAACAAAACCGAACAATATCTCACAAAAAAAAAACTTCAAAAATCAATTCTCAACTAAAAACTAAACACAATCTCATCAACAATGCATGTGTTCCGATAAATTTCTCACCAACAATTTTCACCAAAATACTTAACCAAACATAACCATAAGGTTTGAAAAAATAATATCTTATAATATATCAACATATCATATATAATTATA
Organism: Verbascum thapsus; assembly: GCA_963669365.1. Taxonomy (NCBI): domain Eukaryota; kingdom Viridiplantae; phylum Streptophyta; class Magnoliopsida; order Lamiales; family Scrophulariaceae; genus Verbascum; species Verbascum thapsus. Next base: position 9,415,737 of record OY770108.1, read on the forward strand.
TATATATATATTGATATAGTCTAGAAGAAATGTATTAACATTTCATCCGCCCAATATACATTTAGAATCAAACGTCAAGAGAGATTTAGACAACACAAGTCACATAAGAAGTACCAAAAAATAAAGACAAGTCTAAAATATAATCTATAAAATCAGATATATTATTATTATTATTATTATTATATTATCAAAAATAAGTACTCAAATCAGATTCATTCCCTTATTCTCGCATGCAACAAGCATTAATGCATTATTACTTGCAGTGTTCAGTCCCCAGTTCTAGCAACTATTCGTCTGCCCCTCCTCTTTCCATTCCCACCACTCTTCATCTTTTTTTGTGGAATGTGTTCTTTATTTCTTGCTAAGACTCTCTAGTTTGATCGCTTGGCTCCCTAACCCAAAAAAGGAAATTAGGGCCCAATTGGATGGCATATTCATCTCCGAGAATTTATTTCAATGGTATAAATGAGAAATGTGATTTGGAAGATGAGATTTTTAAGAGAAAAATAAGTAAAAGCATTTATGTCTATTTGTGGAGCCTGTGCTCTATATGTTTTACGCCCCGGCTCGGAACGCGCATCATAGGGCCATAACGGACCCTTAGAGCCCTGGCGGACATATTTTACCCGGGTTCACGAATCATAATGAAATCAATTAAAGGTTCCCGTAGAGCCCGGGCTTATGTTATGAAGAGCTCGGGCTCCATATAATAGAAATAAAATTGAAAAATAAGCATCTAAAGAAAATTGTAACAAAGCTTTTATATAATATGATATATTATAATAATATGTATACTAATAATATTTTTGACATTAACTATTATGTTTATTAATATATGAATCAATATTATATAAAGGAGCGTCTGTAAAGGGACTAATGTAACTAGCTAGGCTAGTCGAGGAACATGAAACCCGTAGTAGAAACATGAAACATGATTTAACTAGTAGACTTTTTTTTCGACGAATCGAGGTCTAGTCGTGGAAACATGAAACCTAGTAGCAGCTAGGCAGCAAGTTTAGGTCGCTCGTGACCGAAAAATACAACGAGCGTATCGAACGCCTAAATTTTCCTTTTTTGAACATGACTTTTCCCTATCTCCTATATAACTAAATATCATTTATAATACCCTTTGAACTTTTTGTAGAGTCGTGTTTATCCAATAGACCCATGTAGGTCTACGGTTCTTATGGCTCGTTTTCTCTACGAGATTTAACTTGCAAGGCTAGTCGAGGGAACATGAAACCTAGTAGCAAGGCTAGGCAGCAAGTCTCGGTCGCTCGTAACCGATATGGTCCCTACGTTTTAGTTGTAGGCCCATATCTAGTAGACCCCTGTTGGTCTACGTGTGATTTAACTAGCACACTTTTTTTTCGACTAATCGAGGTCTAGTCGTGGAAACATGAAACCTAGTGGCAGCTAGGCTGCAAGTTTCGGTCGGTCGTAACCAAAAAATACGCCGAGCGTATCGAACGCCGAAATTTTCCCTTTTTGAACTTGACTTTTCACAATATCCTATATAACTAAATATCAATTATAATATCCTAATCTCCTATATAACTAAATATAAATTCTAATATCCTTTTAATGTTCCACTAGACCCCTATAGGTCTACGGTTCTTATGGCTCGTTCTCTATACGAGATTTAACTTGCAAGGCTAGTCGAGGAAACATGAAACCTAGTAGCAAGGCTAGGCAGCAAGTTTCGGTCGCTCGTAACCGATATGGTCCCTACGTTTTAGTTGTTTTAGCACCATATCTAGTCGACCCCTGTTGGTCTACGTGTGATTTAACTATTACACTTTCTTTACACGAAACCACTAGACCCCTATAGGTCTACAGTTCTTATGGCTCGTTCTCTATACGGGATTTAACTTGCAAGGCTAGTCGAGGGAACATGAAACCTAGTAGCAAGGCTAGGCAGCAAGTTTCGGTCGCTCGTAACCGATATGATCCCAACGTTTTAGTTGTTCTAGTTGGCCCATATCTAGTAGACCCCTGTTGGTCTACGGGTGATTTAACTAGTAGACTTTTTTTTCGACGAATCGAGGTCTAGTCGTGGAAACATGAAGCCTAGTAGCAGCTAGGCTGCAAGTTTCGGTCGCTCGTAACCGAAAAATACGCCGAGCGTATCGAACGCCGAAATTTTCCCTTTTTGAACTTGACTTTTCACAATCTCCTATATAACTAAATATCAATTCTAATATCCTTTTAATGTTCCAATAGACCCCTATAGGTCTACGGTTCTTATGGCTCGTTCTCTATACGGGATTTAACTTGCAAGGCTAGTCGAGGGAACATGAAACCTAGTAGCAAGGCTAGGCAGCAAGTTTCGGTCGCTCGTAACCGATATGATCCCAACGTTTTAGTTGTTCTAGTTGGCCCATATCTAGTAGACCCCTGTTGGTCTACGTGTGATTTAACTAGTAGCCTTTTTTTTCGACGAATCGAGGTCTAGTCGTGGAAACATGAAGCCTAGTAGCAGCTAGGCTGCAAGTTTCGGTCGCTCGTAACCGAAAAATACGCCGAGCGTATCGAACGCCGAAATTTTCCCTTTTTGAACTTGACTTTTCACAATCTCCTATATAACTAAATATCAATTATAATATCCTAATCTCCTATATAACTAAATATCAATTCTAATATCCTTTTAATGTTCCACTAGACCCCTATAGGTCTACGGTTCTTATGGCTCGTTCTCTATACGAGATTTAACTTGCAAGGCTAGTCGAGGGAACATGAAACCTAGTAGCAAGGCTAGGCAGCAAGTTTCGGTCGCTCGTAACCGATATGGTCCCTACGTTTTAGTTGTTTTAGCACCATATCTAGTAGACCCCTGTTGGTCTACGTGTGATTTAGGGTTTACTAGTAGACTTTTTTTTCGACGAATCGAGGTCTAGTCGTGGAAACATGAAGCCTAGTAGCAGCTAGGCTGCAAGTTTCGGTCGCTCGTAACCGAAAAATACGCCGAGCGTATCGAACGCCGAAATTTTCCCTTTTTGAACTTGACTTTTCACAGTCTCCTATATAACTAAATATCAATTCTAATATCCTTTTAATGTTCCACTAGACCCCTATAGGTCTATGGTTCTTATGGCTCGTTCTCTATACGAGATTTAACTTGCAAGGCTAGTCGAGGGAACATGAAACCTAGTAGCAAGGCTAGGCAGCAAGTTTCGGTCGCTCGTAACCGATATGATCCCAACGTTTTTGTTGTTCTAGTTGGCCCATATCTAGTAGACCCCTGTTGGTCTACGTGTGATTTAACTAGTAGACTTTTTTTTCGACGAATCGAGGTCTAGTCGTGGAAACATGAAGCCTAGTAGCAGCTAGGCTGCAAGTTTCGGTCGCTCGTAACCGAAAAATACGCCGAGCGTATCGAACGCCGAAATTTTCCCTTTTTGAACTTGACTTTTCACAATCTCCTATATAACTAAATATCAATTCTAATATCCTTTTAATGTTCCAATAGACCCCTATAGGTCTACGGTTCTTATGGCTCGTTCTCTATACGAGATTTAACTTGCAAGGCTAGTCGAGGGAACATGAAACCTAGTAGCAAGGCTAGGCAGCAAGTTTCGGTCGCTCGTAACCGATATGATCCCAACGTTTTAGTTGTTCTAGTTGGCCCATATCTAGTAGACCCCTGTTGGTCTACGTGTGATTTAACTAGTAGACTTTTTTTTCGACGAATCGAGGTCTAGTCGTGGAAACATGAAGCCTAGTAGCAGCTAGGCTGCAAGTTTCGGTCGCTCGTAACCGAAAAATACGCCGAGCGTATCGAACGCCGAAATTTTCCCTTTTTGAACTTGACTTTTCACAATCTCCTATATAACTAAATATCAATTCTAATATCCTTTTAATGTTCCAATAGACCCCTATAGGTCTACGGTTCTTATGGCTCGTTCTCTATACGGGATTTAACTTGCAACGCTAGTCGAGGGAACATGAAACCTAGTAGCAAGGCTAGGCAGCAAGTTTCGGTCGCTCGTAACCGATATGATCCCAACGTTTTAGTTGTTCTAGTTGGCCCATATCTAGTAGACCCCTGTTGGTCTACGTGTGATTTAACTAGTAGACTTTTTTTTCGACGAATCGAGGTCTAGTCGTGGAAACATGAAGCCTAGTAGCAGCTAGGCTGCAAGTTTCGGTCGCTCGTAACCGAAAAATACGCCGAGCGTATCGAACGCCGAAATTTTCCCTTTTTGAACTTGACTTTTCACAATCTCCTATATAACTAAATATCAATTCTAATATCCTTTTAATGTTCCACTAGACCCCTATAGGTCTACGGTTCTTATGGCTCGTTCTCTATACGGGATTTAACTTGCAACGCTAGTCGAGGGAACATGAAACCTAGTAGCAAGGCTAGGCAGCAAGTTTCGGTCGCTCGTAACCGATATGATCCCTACGTTTTAGTTGTTTTAGTTGGCCCATATCTAGTAGACCCCTGTTGGTCTACGTGTGATTTAACTAGTAGACTTTTTTTTCGACGAATCGAGGTCTAGTCGTGGAAACATGAAGCCTAGTAGCAGCTAGGCTGCAAGTTTCGGTCGCTCGTAACCGAAAAATACGCCGAGCGTATCGAACGCCGAAATTTTCCTTTTTTGAACTTGATTTTTCCCAATCTCCTATATAACTAAATATCAATTATAATATCCTTTTGGGTCTACGGTTCTTATGGCTCCAGAAAGCATTTCACTAGTAGACTTGAAACCCCTTTGGGTCTACGGTTCTAGGCGAGGGAACATGAAACCTAGTAGCATGGCTAGGCAGCAAGTTTCGGTCGCTTGTAGCCGAAAAATTCGGCGAGCGTATCGAACGCCGAAATTTTCCTTTTTTGAATATCAATTATAATATCCTTAACGTTTTAATTTTTTGATCATATTCATTCTTCTCTAAGTAGTTTTAGTCTCTACGTTATAGTTGCCCCAATAGTGGACCCGTGTCTATCTATCAGGTAAAATGTTTGGGTACAAAGCCAAAGGGTGTCTCTTCCTTGACCTTTATAGCCCGGCTTACATAGTGTATAGCACGGGCTCCATTATCAGAAAGAAATTTATTAAAGAAGTCCCTTAGAGCCCGGGTTTATGTAATGATGGGCCAGGGCTCTATACAACATAAAGAAAATTAAAAAAAAGCACCTTAGAGCATGAGCTTAACACATAAGAACCTGGGCTTAGCAATAAAAAGGTTTTACTTAAGACCATATATATTAATTGTGGTCATGCATATTCTTGATGCTAAGATTTACATGTAAAATCTTAGCATCTTGAATATTTGACAAAAATTATAATGTTAAAGTTAATATTACAAATAAAGTCAAAAAAATAAATTATCCTCCAACGTTTTGAATGTACATATGTAGCCAGAAATCGTCAAACTGAGGCGGACCACCATATTCTGCAGCATTGTCCGACTCTTTCTCAACCTCGTCTACCATGTAATAGCCGGACTCTATATCTGGAGCATAGTCCGACTCCTTTGTCCTACCAAATGTGGCTTTTAGCTCGTTTTCTTTCTGCAACCACCTCGAGTAGAGTCGATACTTCTGAAAAAGCATTAAGAAGAATTTCTTAGGATTTGTCGAAGTTATAGAATTTTCTTATCAGATTATGATGATGAGCTCAAAAGTTACACCAGAAGCTTCTGCAAAACTTGAAAATGGACCTGCAAGTGGCTAGCAACATGTCTTCTTGTTAACCCCTGGACTCCCATCAATTCGAGTATTTTCATGGGACCTCGATTCTTTTCTATGTAAGGTCACAAATAAACGAATATTATCAGTTGAAAGTACAGTATGTGATTAAGGAACAATGATACAAAAAACAAACATGATAGGCTTACTTTTAGTTTCAAATTCAATCTGATTCACAGCATTCACGAACTTCCGATGAAGATCAAAAGTCCAAACTATCTTTTCTTTCTTCCCAGACGAAAGATCTCCACACATTCTATCGTCATGCTTGCTATCATCGAATTGCTCTGTTCCATTTCTCAGCATCTGAAGTTCTTCAAGGCTCTCATGGCCTTCGATATCTCTCATCTCATGTATTCTTTTTCTAAAGACATGTTGCCATATGTTTCGAAGCTCCTGCATTCTTATTGGCTTAAGGAGATAATCACAAGCACCGTGCTGGATACCTTTCATTACCCGACTTGTCTCTCCATCAATAGACATCACTGCATCGGTTCAAACAAACTCGATCTGAGCTAGAATTTCCAAGTTTTAGAAAGTAAACAGAATAGTAAACTCACATATGACAGGAAGATCCATCTCAAGGTCAACATGCTTTAGAAGCTTGAAACCATCCATTTTAGGCATGTGGACATCGCTTATGACAATATCGAATCCGCCTTTTCTTTCACGAAGGCGGTCCAGGGCCTCTTGGGCTAGATTACATGCTGTGACTGAAACTCACAAAAATAGCGGTTCGAGAAGAATCAGAGAATAGTTTAGAATTTGCAGTTATTTTAATTACAATTACACTTAAGCAAGAATCCACTAATATTAAGGTTCACAAATCACCAAGTCACACAAAAAATAGAATGTTCATACTGTTATCAACTTTCCATGCTTGACTTCCATATGAAACAACACCAAAAACACACAATCAACACATGAAGCAGCATCATGACCATGAAGAAATTACAATCATTACCAACAAAGAGTGAACAAAAAATAAAAGAGCAATAGCAAGAACCTTCATTGTTGCATTTCTTAAGCATCTTAGGTTCACAAATCACCAAGTCACACAAAAAATAGAATGTTCATACTGTTATCAACTTATCATGCTTGACTTCCATATGAAAACAACACCAAAAACACACAATCAACACATGAAGCAGCATCATGACCATGAAGAAATTACAATCATTAACAACAAAGAGTGAACACAAAATAAAAGAGCAATAGCAAGAACCTTCATAGTTGCATTTATTAAGCATCTTTTCAAGAATCTTCAGACATGTAGGATTATCATCCACCACAAGAACCCTAAGACCCGTCCAAACGCAGTCTGTCCTCGGCCATGAAAACCCATTACTATCCATCACTAAAGTCTCAGTTCACTACAAGAAATCTCACTTCTAGTGAGGAAAAAATTCGTCATAATACAAGCAATTTTCGTCATTAGAACTTATAGTAACAAAACTTTTGTCGCAATTGTTTGTCTTGTAAACCCTGTCGCTAAAAGTTTTTGCGACAAAGTATCAAAATTCGTTACAAATGTATATGTGACGAAGCAAAATTCCTTACAATAACATAGGTTTTAGTAACGATTTTGTCATTACAAAAACTAGTACATGACGTTACAAAAGAAACTATTCGTTACTAAAAGTGAATTTAATAATTTTCTTTTTAATTATCTTGTACTAACAACTTCGTTACAAAAAGTTATTATAACAAGTACGAGTCCTTACCAAATGTAAATTATTATTAAAAAATATATATAATGTAATAGTAGTTTTATTACAAAATGTAAATATGACAATTACAAATTCCTTACAAGTTCTTTATTGCCAATATTATTGCAATAGAAAAGTGAATAATTTTTTATTTATAATGAATCCAAGAAACGTACACAAATCCTTAACATAAAACAAAACTTGTTTACACTCACTTGAAAGTCTTATATACAAGATATTCATCACGTCCAAGCAAATCTCGTAGCTAAAGCAAATTTGATGTGCATGCACAACGATCGAATCATCTACTTCAAAAATCTGCAAATAAAAGCAAGATTCAAAATACAACTTATTACACATAACCTAAAAATGTAAATAGAAACACAAACAATTTTAACAACTTATATAACTACTTCTTGGTGATCCATAAACATGAATCTAATTACAGGAACTGAGTTCATGTTTAGAAGCTCATTCTTAATACAATCTCAATTCATGCTCTTTACCTTTTAACAGCTAAATATAATGGATTATTTTAGCTCAAATAACCACCCAAAAGGAAAATTCTTATCACCATAAATTCTGGCCCAAATACAACACAGTTGTTTTGTATGTGTTCTTTAGTCTCCCTCAAATGTCAAATGAGTGAAAATTCTCACCATTATCATAGCCAAATAATATGGATTACTGAAAAACAGAGAGCAAAGCAAATAGCAGAGATTGTATATTTTGAGATTGTATGCCACTTTCATAGTTATATTCCCTAAACCCTTGGAATTTAACTATGAAAGTGGCAGTAAAACATAATCTAAGGTACAATTTCATATATTAGATTCCATCTAAGATAAGCAACAAAAGGCAAATATAAACATCTATTTTTGAATTTTAAGCAATAAAATTCATAAGAAATCATCATAAATTCCAAGTCTCCTGCCTGACTGATACACGCACACACATATATACCCAGATGAGAATGAGAGTACGGGGAGAGGAATTGGGTGTTAATATCGGACTTCCAAGATTTTTAATTTTGCTTTATAAAACCAAATGCGAAAGGACAAAAAATATTTTTACAGAATTCAGAAGATATAAAAAAATTCAAAAATTAAAAATAAACCTAACGGGACTGGCTCAGCTAGTGGCTTACTGTTCTTACATATCTCAAAGAAGATATTTTTACAGAATTCAGAAGTGTCCAAGCTGGTAATACAAGCAATTTTTGGGAAGTTGTCCCATCAACTTTTGTTTATCTTTCCCTCCTCTTTTCCCCCTCATCTCCCTAATACTTCACTCATAATCTTGGAGGATAATTTAAATACAAGGGCCTCTGGCTATGTACATTTAAAAATGTATTTAAAAATGTTGGAGGATAATTTATCTTTTTGACTTTATTTACAAACCCCTGCTCTAAGGTGCCTTTTTTTTAATTTTCTTTCTGTTGTATAGAGCCCGGGCCTATCATTATATAAACCCGGGCTCTACGGGACTTCTTTAATAAATTTCTTTCTGATATTTGAACCCTGGCTATACACTATGTTATCCGGGCTGTAAAGGTCAAGGAAGAGACACCCTTTGGCTTTGTACCCAAACATTTTACCTAGCCTTTGGAAGAGACACCCAAGGCTTTGTACCCAAACATTTGAAAATTAAGATAAAAAACAATATAAATGTCAAAACTTAAAATTCAAACAACAGATTTTCACCGAGAAAATGAGCCTATAATCATAATGAACTCGAATATATCTTATACTATTAATAATAAACTCATACACATTAACACAAAATCATCCACAAAAAAATGAAATCATACCATATATAATAATACACTAAATACATCATGATTATATCAAATATTTTCAAGAACATATATATCATTCTTATACAAAGTCTGCCACTCAAAAACTACGTAAGCGTAATGTAACTGATTTAACATTATTTCAATAAAATGTTACATGTTCAAAAAATTCGGGCAGAGAAAACTAAACACGCAGCTTTGTTTGTTTATGTTTTCAAATCCCATTTTCAAGTTTTTAAATCCCAAAATTTAAAATAAATTTAACACGCTAAATTTTTTTCCAATAAAAATTTGATATTTAATGACCAACCTGCAACAAGTACATATCTCTTGACAAGGCTATATCCTCGGGAGAGAATGCATGTCCCTCCAAACGTACCACCTCCAGGGACTATATTTAAAATAAAACAAATTGTGAATCGAATATAAAGTAATAAAACATGCCAATGTAAGAATATTGTGTTTTGATTCCGTCTTTCTCATCAATAAACGTTTAATTTTTAAATAATTAAAATTTATTAATTTATAATTTATTTAGTTAAATTATTATTAACGATCTTAAATCATTAAGTTCAAAAAAATTATGTATATAAATTTACTTAACGTGATTATATAATTCACGTGCAAAGCACGTGTTCTTTACTAGTTTCAGAAATATTAGAATAAAAAGGTTATTACACCCAATCACCCAATTGGGTCTAAAGTCTTATAACTCCAAAAAAAAACAAAGGGCTCACAGGCCCTATCACAAATTATTTGCCTCTGCCTCTGCCTCTGCCTCTGCCTCTGCCTCTACCTCGCCTCTGCCTAGGTACAAAAGGGTAAGTTAACCTCTCCCGGGGGCCTGGACGCAAACGGCTGCCTCTCCTTAGAGGAGGGGTCCTTAGAGGGGTCATATCATCAACACCATCATCATTTGGAGGAGGGGACCTTAGAGGAGAGATCCTTAGAGGGGTCATATCATCAACATCATCTACATCAACATCATTTGGAGGAGGGGACCTTAGAGGGGAACGGTGATTGCAGTTTAACAAATGACTTAGCACCATATTATCAAGATCCTCATCATCAACTTCCTCATCATCAACTTCCTCATCATCAAAATCCATATTCTCTGAAGGATCTAAAAAACATTTTGCTTCTTCCCATAAAAGGATCTCCTTCCTGTACCATTCAGAATAATTGTGCTCACTAGATGCACGATTGTCTTTACTTTTGATAATGTAGTCCAAAAATGGGGCGACATCGTCTTGGCCAACATCGTCTTTGCCGAATTGTTTTGCAACAACATGTGGTTTGTGATGAACCACATGATTGTTGCAAAATATCGGGCTGAGCCTCGTTACCCATAATTCTTGTGGTTGAAGCTCACTGGGCAGTGGCCACAGTATATAGGGTGTCCAAACGATTGCCTGTCAACAAAAGAACATAATAAGAATAGGCCAGTGTATACTAGTATATAAAACAGCAGAATACACTACTAGTCTTCACAAAAACTAATGTTTATGTACACCAGTGTTTATAAATGTATACATACGAACACTACACAATCTATCTTTAAAGTTAGGTAGCTTTAAAGTTACCTCATTTTGAAGATTTTTGTGAAAACTATTCACACGGTCCCCATAGCTACTTCTGTGGTTATAAGAAAATTTGCGTACACTATCTATCACCCAGTGCAATGGAGAGTTACGGTCAAATTCTTGCTCACTTGGTTGGACACCAATAATATTCCATAGCTCTGGAATCCGTATCAAAAAGAAACACTGCACACACACAAAAAAAAAACGTTTTTTAAAAGGATTAACGAAGAAAGCAAACAAACACAACTTGTAGAAATGGAAAGAAGAGTACAATGAGAGTTCGCTTAATATATTACATGAAGATGTAACAAAAAAATAGTATGCTTACCAGTATCAACCAAGTGTTTCCATCCAATTTCCTTTTGTTTGAAGAATTCACATATTTCTGTAGGCTAGCATGGAGGTAGGCTAGCATGGCCGCTCCCCAAGCATAGGTGGTGGAGGTCGAATCTGGATCCTCCAAAAGAGACACGAAGGATGCGTAGATCTTACTGCCATCATGGGATGGCATGATGAAGTATCGTACAATTATTAGCAACAGTGCTACCTTCCGTGCCCGCTTATCAAGATCTCTGTTGTGAACACAAGTCGTAAGATGTGTCACCGAAAGAGGTTTAGGAGGATTCATTCCGAACACATTCTGGTAAACGTTGTTGTTGTATTGGTTGATAAGAACATGTCGGCCATCAATGGGCAACTGAAAAATGAATAACACGTCCTCTAATGTTATTCCAAGTCTATGCCTATTGATCAAAAAGGTGTTGGAGGTTGGATCAAAATACTCCAACACCTGTGTAATAAAAGGAGCTAACATGTCCGCCATCGGCAACGTCATAACTTTAAAAAGACCACCGACTTGCGAAATATGATCCAGAAAATTGGGGTCGTCCATTTCCAATTTTTTTCTGATGGAATAAAAGATCTTTAGCCGGCCAAGGCATTGTACAGATTCTTGCGCCATTAGAACGAAACTAGAAAGAGAGAAACCAAAACAAAAAAATTTCAAATTCCAACCCCGTCAAAAAATATATGTTTCATATTCTGAAATGTAAAAGTGTGTCCACAAATTTTCATTTTCACGGTCTAGACAAACAAGTTGCTGAAGTGGGTGAACCTACCATGACTAAATGTTATTCAACTGCTAAAATTCTTCTATTTTCTTCCTACTTTCATTCTATTTCCTCCTTAATCTCTGAATCATTGAAAGTACAACACAAAACATTACACAAACCTGTCACACAAGTATCACACATGATAGCAAACAAGTCTGGTGCAACAGACCTATATAGCCCGGCTTACATAGTTTATAGCCTGGGCGGGATCAAATATCAGAAAGAAATTTATTAAAGAAGTCCCTTAGAGGCCGGTCTTATGTAATTAGGGGCCCGGGCTAGCGTAGCAGAAAGAAAAATTAAAAAAGAAGCACCTTAGAGCAGGGGCTTATCACATAAGAGCCCCGGCTGGATCTGGCAACAGACCTGTAAGTGCCGGGCTATCCTTATTCTAATTCTTCTTCATTCTTAAAATTATTGAAAATATAAGTCAAAACATTACATTCACAAACATAAATACAACAATCCTATATCACAAAATCTCCCCCATCCCCTGCTCTTATTTTCACATTTTCACAAACATACATACAACAATCGAAACACAAGAAAACATATCACTTCGAGAATTCTCACAAACATACATATCAATCCAAACACAAGCAAACAATCCAATCACAAGCAAAGTATTCTCACAAACATTCGCGGATAGAAAAATCACAAACAACAAAAGGACTACAAAAACACCACCATATCGAAAAATATATGATTCATATTCTGAAATGTAAAAGTGTGTCCACAGATTTTCATTTTCACGGTCTAGACAAACAAGTTGCTGAAGTGGGTGAACCTACCATGACTAAATGTTATTCAACTGCAATACACTGCAATTTTAGTCAACTTTTGGAGGAAATCATTGCTATCAAGAAGCATGGACTTAGGAATTTTATAGATTACATTGATTCTAATGTTGATATGCAGCAACTTCGATCACAAAAGGGGGGCAATGTCAGCTCATGACATTATCATTGACACTAATCCAAACACAAGCAAACAATTCTCACAATTATTCACGGATAGAAAAATCACAAACAACACAAAAGACCAAAAAGAGAAGAAAAGCAATAAAAAAAAAAATAACTCGATAAGGGTGGAGAGTATCGATGCTTGGGCGGAGCAAATCGGCTCATCGGAGAAGAAAATTGATGCTAAGACCAAGGAACCGAATCGGGCGGAGGAAATAATCGGAAGGTTAGGGGTGATTTGGTATTGATCCCCATGCCCTGCTCTTATTTTCACCTTTTCACAAACATACATACAACAATCCAAACACAAGCAAACATATCACTTCGAGAATTCTCACAAACACAATCTGAAATTTTTCCTAAACATAGACAACACAAACAAACATATTACTTAGAGAATTCTCACAAACATACATATCAATCCAAACACAAGCAAACAATCCAAACACAAGCAAAGAATTCTCACAAATATTCGCGGATAGAAAAATTACAAACAACAAAAAGACTAAAAAGAGAAAAAAGCAAAAAAAAACTAACTCGATAAGGGTGGAGAGTATCGATTCACCTTTTCACAACACGAAAACAAACATTATTACACATAAATTCTAAGCATAAGAATTTTATCTCAAATTATTCTATAATACAGTAAATAAATTGAATACATAACATAAAAGTTCCATATTAGATTAACATGTACTTCCAAATTTTTACGAAACTTAAAAGAAGTCCCTTAGAGCCAGGCTCAAGTATCAGAGACCAGGGCAGGGGACATTTAGAGCCCGGGTTCGCGGATCAGAAAGAAATCTATTGAAGAATTCCCTAAGAGCCCACCTAATCAGGCACCCTAAGCAACAGTCATCCAGAGCTTCGCTTACATAGTTTATAGCCCGGGCTCAAATATCAGAAAGAAATTTATTAAAGAAGTCCCATAGAGCCCGGTCTTATGTAATTATGGGCTCGGGCTCTCATAACAGAAAGAAAATTAAAAAAGAAGCACCTTAGAGCAGGGGCTTATCACATAAGAGCCCGGGTTGGATCTGACAACAGACCTTTAAGTGCCGGTCTTAGCCTCCTCGATCACAAACAACTTAATACCTTACCCTTTGGAAAACATAGACATACATGTTTCAGGTAAAACTAAGCAAAACAACATACAAATATGCATATATCACAAAACCTCCCCATGCCCTACTCTTATTTTCACCTTTTCACAAACATACACACAACAACTCTATATCACAAAACCTCCCCATGCCCTGCTATTATTTTCACCTTTTCACAAACATACATACAACAATTCAAACACAAGCAAACATATCACTTCGTTCTAATTATTCTATTCTCCCTTTCCTTATTCTAATTCTTCTTCATTCTTAAAATTATTGAAAATATAAGTCAAAACATTACATTCACAAACATAAATATAACAATACTATATCACAAAATATCCCCCATGCCCTGCTCTTATTTTCACATTTTCACAAACATACATACAACAATCGAAACACAAGCAAACATATCAGTTCGAGAATTCTCACAAACATACATATCAATCCAAACACAAGCAAAGAATTCTCACAAATATTCGCGGATAGAAAAATCACAAACAACAAAAGGACTAAAAAAACACCACCATATCGAAAAATATATGTTCATATTCTGAAATGTAAAAGTGTGTCCACAAATTTTCATTTTCACGGTCTAGACAAACAAGTTGCTGAAGTGGGTGAACCTCCATGACTAAATGTTATTCAACTGCAATACACTGCAATTTTAGTCAACTTTTGGAGGAAATCATTGCTATCAAGAAGCATGGATTTAGCAATTTTATAGATAACATTGATTCTAATGTTGATATGCAGCAACTTCGATCACAAAAGGGGGCAATGTCAGCACATGACATTATCATTGACACTAATCTTCCTAAAATTCTTCTATTTTCTCCCTACTTTCATTCTATTTCCTCCTTAATCTCTGAATCATTGAAAATACAACACAAAACATTACACAAAGATCAGAAAGCACAAAGCAAAGATCAGAAAGCACAAAAATACAACACAAAACATTACACAAAGATCAGAAAGCACAAAAATACAACACAAACATTACACATAGATTACATTGATTCTAATGTTGATATGCAGCAACTTCGATCACAAAAAGGGGCAATGTCAGCTCATGACATTATCATTGACACTAATCTTCCTAAAATTCTTCTATTTTCTCCCTACTTTCATTATATTTCCTCCTTAATCTCTGAATCATTGAAAATACAACACAAAACATAACCTTTGGAAGAGACACCCAAGGCTTTGTACCCAAACATTTGAAAATAGAGATAAAAAACAATATAAATGTCAAAACTTAGAATTCAAACAACAGATTTTCACCGAGAAAATGAGCCTATAATCATAATGAACTCGAATATATCTACTAAGCTGTTGTAGCAGATTGGTTAGCAAGCCTCTTCCTAGCCTCCTCTAAACCCTAAACCCATGAGAAACCAAAGTTGATAAACACTAAACCCATGAGACACACACATACGAGCAAAGAATTCTCACACACAAAGCACCCGAGCGACACTAAATGGGTCTAAAGTACACAGATTTATTTAGCCCAATCCACATAATCACTAAACCAAAATCAAACTAATATCTCAGCAAAAAAAAAAATATATTAACTCGATAAGGGTGGAGAGTATCGATGTTTGGTGGGAGCAAATCGGCTCGTCGGCGAAAGACCAAGGAATGAATCGGCTTCTCGGGGCCGTCGGTCGGAGGAAAAGAATCGGAATTCGGAACGTTGATTTAGTATTTGATAATAAGAAAATTAAATTTTGCCCCCAAATATTTTGAAAGTAATCTTTGACATTGAGCCTGTGCGTAAACACACATGGCACGGGCTCACTAAACAGAAAGAAATAATTAAAGAAGCTCGTATCTAACCCTTGCGTTGTACATATATAACTCGGGCTCTATAAACAGAAAGAAATGCTTAAAGAAGCGTGTTAAACGCACGGGTTACTCATATAAAGAGCCCGCGCGTCGTGTTATGATATAATTAATATATACTAAGTCATATTATATACCACTAATAATAACTAATATTTTCTTTTAACATTTATTATAATTAGTAAAATTATACTTATAGGAATACTAATTAATATTATATACTACTAATATACTAATAACTAATATTTTATTTAAAATTTTATTATAATTAGTATATACTAAGTGATGTTATATTATATAGGGGTGTTCACAAGTCGATAGCTCGACTCGAGCTCAAAAAAATTCGAGCTCGAGCTCGAGCCTAAACATGACTGTTCGCCAGCTCGCGAGCCGCCGGCTCGTGAGCTGAAATAAAAAAATAATTTTTAATTAATATATATAAAAAAATAAATATTTATTAAATTTTTTATATAAAATGATATATTATAGTAATATATTTATAAATAATAATATTTTTGATTTTAATTATAACTATATTTAATAATATATGAATAAATATAAAATTAATTAAATATTTTTACAAAAAAATTATAAAAAAAATATTATTTTTTTTAAAAATATAATTTTTTGAGCTCGAGCTCGACTCAGCTCGAGTCTAACTCGAGCTCGAGCTCACATTCCTGCAGCTCGTCGAGCTCGAGCTCGAGCTCAAAATTGTGGCTCAAGCTCAAATTTTTTGGCCAGCTCGGCTCGAGCTCGACTCGTGAACACCCCTAGTTATATACTACTAATAACAACTAATATTTTCTTTTAATATTTATTATAATTATTATAATTAGTAAAATTATATTTATAGGAATACTAATTAATATTATATACTACTAATAATCAACTAATATACTAATAACTTATATTTTATTTAAAAATTTATTATAATTAGTATATACTAAGTGATATTATATACTACTAATAATAACTAATATTTTCTTTTAATATTTATTGTAATTATTATAATTATTAGAATTATAGGAATACTATAATCTGTTATCTATTATCTATTATCTATTATCTATTATCTATTATTATTATTATTATTATTATTATTATTATTATATTATAAAAGTATGGGTGTTTTTTTGAATTTTTGATCTACCTAATATCTCCTTATATAATTCACTTTTTAATGGTAAAATAGTTATTTAACAAATAGATTGTATATATCATATATATATAATTAATAATAAAAATATATTGTGTAAATAAAATAGGTTGTATGTTTACATAAGATTCTTTAAATATGACTTGTTTAAAAGGAAGCTTTATATGTTACATGGAGTTTGAGTCTCAACAACTAATGGCTCTTTATTTCAGTTCATAAATAACACCTAAGAATTCAAACAACATATTTTCACCGAGAAAATGAGCCTATAATCATAATGAACTCGAATATATCTTATACTACTAATAATAAACTCATACACATTAACACAAAATCATCCACAAAAAATGAATTCATACCAGATTTCATGAAAAATGTGCAACCAGTATAATGATACACTAAATACATCATGATTATAGCAAATATTTTCAAGAACATATGTATCATTCTTATACAAAGTCTGCCACTCAAAAACTACGTTAGCATAATGTAACTGATTTAACATAATAATATTTCAATAAAATTTTACATGTCCAGAAAATGCGGGCAGAGAAAACTAAACAAAAAACTAAAAATCACTCATCACTCTTCACCACCATCCGCGGCATCCTCACCACCACCACCACCAGCGGCATCCGTGGGATCCTCAGCACCGGCATCCTCACCACCACCCGCAGTGGAACCCACAGCATCCTCACCAACTTAAAAATCACAAGAAAATCAACAAGACTCTCGAATGAAAAGGAATCTAAGACTCAAGGAAATAAATTATTAATCAAAATAGAAACGACGTGTTAAGAATAAACTAAAATGCACATATATAACAGAAAGTAATCTCCGACAGAACATTATATTTCATTCAAAAGCAATACTCAATCCCAACTCAATATCAACTTCAGTACACCTCCAAAGTAACCAAACGATTACAACTAATCAAAAATAGAAATCAACGTCTTGAAGACTTCAATAATACTTTGATATCATCTGCAGCCATTGATTTTGGTTTTTGCTTCAGCCAGCCATTGATTTTGCTTTTCTCTCTCCTTGTCCCTAATGGCTAAATGTTTTGCCTCAAGATCTTTAAGATGCAAATCTTTTTGGAGATTATGCTCTTCCATTTCCTTGGTGAAATTATCATCCAAAAGCTTGAGTTTTTCCATCCTCAAGCTCTCTAAGGTTTTCTTTTTCTTATCACAAATCCGCTCAAACTCTTGAATTTCCTCCTGCTGTTTGCGTATAAGTTTCTTCATCCGCATGTCACATTTTTTCTGCAATTTCTGTATAATACTACATATTTCACTCTCATCAGCTTCATCCTTTGAGGATAGTTTTTTAACAATATTATTACAAGTCTCCTCCTGCTCCATCCTCCCTCCGCAAATACCACAAGTTTGTTGGTTCTTCACCTTCACCTCATTGTAATAATTCTTCGCCTTCACGTATAAATTACAGTTGTTAAACTAATAATTACCAATTATCATATTTGGAAAATAGCACCCTGAGCAACAGTCATCTAGAGCAGGGCTTACATAGTTTATAGCACGGGCTCAAATATCAGAAAGAAATTTATTAAAGAAGTCCCATAGAGCCCGGTCTTATGTAATTATGGGCCCGGGCTCTCATAACAGAAAGAAAATTAACATAAAAGCACCTTAGAGCAAGGGCTTATCAAATAAGAGCCCGGGTTGGATCTGGCAACAGACCTTTAAGTGCCGGGCTTAGCCTCCTCGATGATAAACAACTTAATACCTTACCGTTTGGAAAACATAAGCACACATGTTTCAGGTAAAACTAAGCAAAACAACATACAAATATGTATATATCACAAAACCTTCCCCATGCCCTACTCTTATTTTTACAAACATATATACAACACCTCTATATCACAAAATCTCCCCCATGCCCTGCTATTATTTTCACCTTTTCACAAACATACATACAACAATTCAAACACAAGCAGACATATCACTTCGAGAATTCTCACAAACACAATCTGAATTTTTTTCCTAATCTTCTTCTATTCTCCCCTTTCATTATTCTAATTCTTCTTCATTCTTAAAATTATTGAAAATATAAGTCAAAACATTACATTCACAAACATATATACAAACAACAATCCTATAGAATGATTATGCTACTCTATGATCATAAACCTTTTCATCACCATTTCATATGCATTTCTCTTTCAAGTTTCATCATACAAAAAGATGGCACAAAGTATACAAAAAAAGGTCTTATTTTCACATTTTCACAAACATACATACAACAGTCGAAACACAATATCACTTCGAGAATTCTCACAAACATACTATCAGAAAATCTCCCCCATGCCCTGCTCTTATTTTCACATTTTCACAAACATACATACAACAATCGAAACCCAAGCAAACATATCACTTCGCGAATTCTCACAAACATACATAACAATCCAAACACAAGCAAAGAATTCTGACAAATATTCGTGGATAGAAAAATCAAAAACAACAAAAAGACTAAAAAGAGAGGAAAAGCAAAAAAAAACTAACTCGATAAGGGTGGAGAGTATGGATTCACCTTTTCACAACACAGAAACAAACATTATTACATATAAATTCTAAGCATATGAATTTAATCTCAAATCATATAATATAGTAAATACATTGACTAACATAACATAAAAGTTCCATATTAGATTAACACGTACTTCGAAATTTTACGAAACTTAAAGAAGTCCCTCAGAGCCCTGGCTCAAGGTATCCAACACCGGGGCAGGGGATATTGAGAGCAGGCTTAAATATTGTAAAGAAGTCCCTTAGAACCCGGTCTTATGTAATTATGGGCCCGGGGCTCTCTAGTTTTGATCGAGTTAGCTAAGTTTTTATTGACTTTGAAATGTTAAAATGAGACAAGTTAATTCTAATATATAAGTATATATTTGTATACAATAATATTTATAATGTATATTTTATAATATAACACTAATATTTTTCCTACAAATTAAAATATAATTAAAACAAATAAAACAAAATAAAAGTGTCAGGCGGTTTTTTGAGCTTAGAAAAATAGTGATGGTCAGTGATGATCAGAAAAAATAGAAATCTCGAAGAAGATTTATTTTCAGAATTTATATACAGCCCGTGCTGGTAATACACGAGCCCATGTGTTGACCAAATATTGAAAAGTAGCCTCCTCTGTACCTATAAGCGTAGCCTGCCCTCAAAAGAAGTTTCCATTCACTTGTCTTTCACCCCCTCTTTTCAAATCAAATTTTTATATATTTCCCTATTTAAATACTTCACTCATAATCTCATATCCTTCATTTCCTCATTCTCTCCCTCATTTCACTCATGCCTCATTTTACAAACATCCCTCATTTTACAACTTTGTTTATATTTGATTTATTAATTAAGGTATGTCCTTATATTTGATTTATTAATTTAAATTTAGTTTAAAGCACATTTTCTAATCATCGTTTTTTTCAATGTTAGGAAATGAAAAGATTTCATTATATATTCGGAGCATGGATTGAAAAGTTGTATGAATCTACATAGTTTTTGTTATTTACGGGGAATGAAGCTTTTATGGTCCGATTGTATTAATATATTCTACGTAGAGATGTATGTAAAAGCATATAAATACTTGCTACATCGATTGCTTTTGATATCATATGTAGAGTAATTTTAACGGCTATTTATAATGTTATTAGTCGATTTTAGTAATATTAAATTACTTTTGTAACGACTTATATATAATATTATATATCGATTTTAGTAGTATTAAATTATTTTTGTGACGACTTATATAAATCCATTACAGCCCGGGCTTACGGAATCAAGCTCCAGAGTAACCGACCTCTAGAGCCCGGGGTACATCTTGTAGGCCCGGGCTCTAGGATCAGAAAGAAATCTATTAAAGAAGTCCCTCAGAGCCCGGGTTTAAGGAATCATGAGCTAAAACAGAAAGAAAATTAAAAAAAAAAGCCTTTAGGCCTGGCAGCCCCTTTACTAATATCCCATAGAGCCAGGGCCCAGTACATACGCGCCCGGATTACATATTGTTTAGCACGGGTTAGATAATCAGAAAAAAATCTATGGAACGAATCGGCTTCTCGGGGCTGTCGGGAGGAAATAACCACGAATTCGAAACGTTTGTATTTGATAATAAGAAAATTGAATTTTGCCCCCAAATATTTAGAATATTTGTATTGAGCGTGTGCGTACACACATTTGGCCCGGGCGCATTATACAGAGAAATGCTTAAAGAATTGTGTTAAACGCCCGGGTTACACATATAAAGAGCCCGCACGTCGAGTTATAATATAATTAGTATATACTAAGTGATATTATATACTACTAATAATAACTAATATTTTCTTTTAATATTTATTATAATTATTATCGGTTCAATTCGGTCGAAAATCGAATCAAAATTTCGATTCTTCAAAATTACAAATCGAAATTGAACCAACCCAAAAAATTTCGAATCGATCCGATTTTTAATAAAAATAACCGAAATTTTCCAAAGACATGATTTGGTAAGCACAAATTCTCAAGAGGTAATCGCCTCCTCCAAGCTTTCTATTCTCTTTTAGATGATCTTCTTGAACAATCTCTATAACCCCCGAGCTATTTAACATTAGCAAATAACCCCCGAGGTATGAAACCTTGACAAGTAACCATTTCTGTTAAATTGTCTGTTAGTCAATGGTTAAGTTTATGGGCAAAATTGTAATTTACATACTAATTATAACTTAATATTTTATATTTAGCCATTATTTTTTAACTAACTGAGTAAACTCAAGATCAAATTTTCTCTAGAAATGTATTAACTAGAACTTGTTTGTTGTATTATACCAATTTAATTTAGATGATTGTCTATCAATTTTCAATCGAATTTCAAATACCTTAATTTGTTTTAGATCATATTGATCGATAGTAGAATTCTTATGATAAGCATATGTTTCAATATTTATGGTATATAATTAATAAAGGGCATTTGTGTTAATTTTGGTGATGATTATTTTTCTGTATCTGATGAGAAAAATTCCAACTACTGTATCATTTCTCACTACAAAACAATTAATAAAGGGTATTTTAGCCATAATCAGAAAAAATTGACAAAACATTGGATGGAAGGGAGTTTATTGCCAAAAAATCAAACATGAGGGATTGGATACCTATAGCCCACATAGTTCAGGGCATTTCAATGCTATTTTCCAATAAATATCTTCTTCCCAAGTCCCAACGTTCCATATTCTTCCCGCACTTTCGCTCTCAACTTTTGCTTTCTCTTCTTCTCAAATTTTCACAATCTGTTGTTTCTTCAACCGATCAATGGAATTGGAAAGCTTTACCATCTATTTTGTATGTGGAATTCTTTCATTATCTGGGATACTTACTATTATAGTTGCTAGAACTGGGGACTGAACACTGCAAGTAATGATGCATTAATGCTTGTTGCATGCGAGAATAAGGGAATGAATCTGATTTGTGTACTTATTTTTGATAATATAATAATAATAATAATAATAATAATAATAATAATAATAATAATAATAATAATAATATATCTGATTTTATAGATTATATTTTAGACTTGTCTTTATTTTCTGGTACTTCTTATGTGACTTGTGTTGTCTAAATCACTCTTGACGTTTGGTTCTAAATGTATATTGGCCGGATGAAATGTTAATACATTTCTTCTATATATAATTATATATGATATGTTCATATATTATAAGATATTGTTTTTTCAAACCTTATGGTTATGTTTGGTTAAGTATTTTGGTGAAAATTGTTGGTGAGAAATTTATCGGGACACATGCATTGTTGATGAGATTGTGTTTAGTTTTTAGTTGAGAATTGATTTTTGAAAAACATAAGTGACTTGTCCAGTCAAATGATGAAAGTTTTTGTTGATAAAAAAATGATTTGAAATTAATGATTTGAAATTATATTATAATGTTAAAATTATAATTATATATATTATACATTAGAGGTGTTAATAGAGAGAGAATTGAAAAAATATGGTAATTAATAGTGAAGTGAGAATCTATCTCCTTCTCGGATTCTGATTTTTCGGGGGAAGGCTCAAACTCACTAACTCGATAAGGGTGGAGAGTATCGATTCACCTTTTCACAACACGGAAACAAACATTATTACACATAAATTCTAAGCATATGAATTTTATCTCAAATTATATAATATATTAAATACATTGACTAACATAACATAAAAGTTCCATATTAGATTAACACGAACTTCCAAATTTTAGGAAATTTAAAGAAGTCTCTTATAACCCAGGCTCCCCGTATCCCGGTCAACAGATATTTAGAGCCCGGCTTACATATTATATAGCACGAGCTCTAGGATCAGAAAGAAATCAGGAGCCCTGAGCAACAACAGATCTCTAGAGTCGGGCTTACATAGTTTATAGCACGGGCTCACAGATCAGAAAGAAAGTTATTAAAGAAGTCCCTTAGAAACCGGGCTTATATATATCTGGGCACGGGCTCTCATAACAGAAAGAAAATTATAAAAGAAGCACCTTAGAGCAGGGGCTTATCACATAAGAGCCCGGTCTGGATCTGGCAACAGACGTTTAGGCTTAGCCTCCTCGATGATAAACAACCTAATACCTTACCCTTTGTACCCAAACATTTGAAAATAGAGATAAAAAGCAATTTAAATGTCAAAACTTAGAATTCAAAAAAATGAACAATTAGATATAAATTGCGTACCACCGAATTCTGATATATTAGAATAAAAATGTTATTACAACAATGTGTCTAAAGTCTAAACACTCCCAAAAAAACAAAAAGGGCTCACGAGCCTTACAACAAATTATCTGCCTCTACCTCTGCCTCTGCCTCGCCTAGATTCGTAAGTTAACCTCACCGGGGGGCCTGAACGCAAACGGCTGCCTCTCTTTAGAGGAGCGATCCTTACAGCGTCACCCATAGGATCCTCACCACCATCAGCAGCATCCGGGGGACCCTCACCACCCCCAGCAGCGGCATCATTTTTTGTAAAAGAATTCAATTTTACAAATTTTTATTAAATGTCGAAAGTGTTTCATTTTAATAATAGTATACCTAAAGTAAGAAATTTAATAATAACACTTTCTAGTTAATGAAAGTATTAGTCAATAAACCATAGGTATTTAAGAAACTAAACAGTTTTTCATGTGGAAAAATTAATTAATATATAAAGTAATAAAGTAAGAAAAATGAAACCTTGATAATAATATATATAAGTAATTATTATATAATTTTCCTTCGTTTTTATAAACAAAGATATCATATTTTTTCATTTGAGTTCATTGTAATTGTTTCTCATGACTCAAAAATTTGATATTATGTAATCTTTTTTTATTCACTTGTTTTATATTACTATTATTTTTTGCCTTTTCCATGTTTAAAGCAACATAGAATGTTTCTTCTCAAGAACGTTTCTCCATTTGAACCATGATTATATTTTCAGCAAAATGACTATAGATTGGGCTAGATAATGGTCTAAATTTTGTCTACTTCCCTACTAGTGAATGTGTCTCTTCTTCCATTTGTAAAATTTAGTTTTATTATAAAAATGTAAAAGTAAAAAAGCACCACTCCCACTCCCACATAGAGGCCAATTCATAATTGAGAACATAATACAACTTAACGAGGATTTCTTTTACTCGTTAAGTAATTCTTGTTCTATCGCATTTTGAATTTCATTATTGAAATGATTTTTTATAAACAATCCCCTAGCCAACTTTCAAATAAACATTCCTCCACTGAAATTGGTGATTTGGTGTCATAAATAATTTAGTAAAAGAATCTATACTTTCGGTGCCGAAACGATATCCGATTAAATGAGAATTGAAAAAAAAATAGTAACCATTAAAATGAAAAAACATCAACTATGAAGATAAGATATTACTCCATAATACAAGTATATACTAACAAATGAATACAATTTAACTTTGTCGTTCAATAGTTTCAAACAATATAGATCATATAGTATACTAATTTATACTAATATAAATGTATGGATATTGAGATGTGTTTCCTCAATTGTGAAATACACAAGTACCATTTACTTTCGTATACATATTATAATGAGGTATTGTAATCAAAAATTGATAGGTATGAACCATAATATATAACTATTAATTATGGGTGGCAAGTTAGACCCAAAACCATGGGTCCAACCCGACCCAATTAGTTTTGGGTTTGGATGGATCTTAAAAAAAAGAATTATGGTTCCAATTGGTTTTGTATTTATTGGATTTTCAAGACCTTGGTTTCTTATGGTTTTTGATTGGGTCCAAATTGGTTCCAATAATGGGCCTATTTTGGTTCCTAAGTGGATCCAATTAAAAAAAGAGAGAAATAATTCTCCCTTTTTCTTTCTTAGACCCAATTGGATTTCTTTATTTAAAATTTCACTTGTAGAGAATATGTGATTGCTTAAGAACTAAACTCATACTTGTTTTAGTCATTTGAACTTATACTTTAAATAAATTTTTATAATAAGATCAAAAAAATATTTTATATTATTTTTAGTCATTTGAACTTATACTTTAAATAAATTTTTATAATAAGATCAAAAAATTATTTTATATTATTTTTAGTCATTTGAGCTTTTTTATTTTTTAATATATATTTTATTTTTATTATTATATTAATAAATATATATTAAATAATTAAAAATAAATTAAAATATTTGGCTCGGCTCGAGTACGGACTCGAGCTCGCGATCTTGGGCTCGGCTCGAGCTCGAACCCATGCTCGCGATTGCCCATGCTCGCGAGCTCAAGTCCGAGCTCGAAAATTTTGGGCTCGGCTCGAGTTCGGGCTCGAGCTCGCGAGCTTGGGCTCGGCTCGAGCTCGAATCCATGCTCACGAGCTCGAGTCCGAGCTCGAAACTTTTGGGCTCGGCTCGAGTTCGGGCTCGAGCTCACAAGCTTGAGCTCGGCTCGAGCTCGAATCCATGCTCATGAGCTTGAGTCCGAGCTCGAAAATTTTGGGCTCGACGAGTTCGAAAAAAATGTCAAGCTCGGCTCGTTTATACTTCTATTCTGAACCGACTAACTTTCAAATAATAACATAAATTATAACTTATCATCAATTAATATATCTTTAATTTCTGTAACCGAAGAAAAATATTATACTTTTAATTTTTGTAACCGAAAAAAAAAATTATATCTTTAATTTCTCTACATTAATTTTTTCGTTACAAATTAAAATATATTAGTTAATAATATATTTTACATATAAATTATTACATTAGTATAATATGATTGGAATTGTTATAAGAAAATTATAAAAATATAATGTAATAAGTTAGTTAGTGAACAGGAAAAAGACATTTGTTTGCATTATATTGGATTATTGGTAAAAAAAAGATTAGTGATTAGTATACAAATGTTTGCATTATGTTGGATTCATAAATCACCAACTCACTATATTGGGTCTATTATGGTTCTACAATGGTTCTTTTTGTATAAGAATCATTTGGAACCAATCAAAACCAATAAGGACCCAATTCATATTGAAAAAACATTTTGGTTTCTTGTTGGTTCCAACTTACCTTTTTTACAAACCCAATTGGACCCAACCCAAATCCGATCCAATCCACCCATTTGCCACCTCTACTATTAATTGATGGATATGACCTCAGTATAATCAATAACTAATAGTGGTGACCATTAGTATGCTCTCATATTGATAATGACCGCTGAATATTTTTATCACTTTATTTTTATTGAACATTCAATGAAGTTTTCATTATATTTAATTTAAGTCGAACACTCTTTATGTATCATTAAAATAAAAATATTATTTGAGTCTTCATTTACAAAATCATTTTAGTTCTTCTATAAATTGGTGAAATTTTGAGACAACTAGCCAGGTTTGATAATTCAAACACTTTAAACTAATCTCTTATCTTTACATGTGTTGGCATCAATATAATCTTTGATCTCAATGAAATTATTAACTTAAATAATTAATTTTTGAAATTTAAATCCATAAAAGTTGTATTTGGGCATGTAACTTATATTGCTCTATATATTAAAAAGATGTTATTGCAACATTATTTTTAAGTATTTAACACATTGAATTATGCAACACGTTCTTACAATGGACTTCAAGCATTGCTAAATACTAGCAAACAGTGCCACATAGTAATATGTTTAGCTACTGAATTGCTCATCATTTTTCAACAAATCTTACGATATATTTTTAGTTTTTCTATTTTCAGCAATTAACCAATGTGCATGTGTTTATTTAGAAGTTGGGTAAATTTCATAAAATTGTTTAATTCTATATTAATTGCAAATGACATGTAGTATATGATCCATATTATATATTATAGATTTTTCTAAATACGAAGTTCATATTAAATTGATCAATTATTGGTTATGTATAGTTACATTGCGATCTATTAACTTTTACTCAAATATATACCAATTATTTCTTTATATAGAGGAAAATTACTAAAAGAAGAACTTTTCATTTGACATGTGAAATTATGATTTAGGTTTTTCAGCAAACACATGTGAGTACATGATATAGTTTCTAATGATCCTTTATCTTCTTTTTTGTATGTCTAGGTTGGTAAGAAACATAAAAAGCAAATTTCCATTTGAAAATCAAAATATTTTCAAAAGTATTAAGGTGTTTTTCTTCTTCTTTCTTTTAGTTTAAATATTTTATTTATCAAGTGTATATATATATTTCATTATTTTTAATTATTTATTGAGGTAGAAGTGTGTATTATGTAACCATATATTGCAAACATATGCACAAGTAATGAGTTAAAGACTAAGAGAAAGAAGTGACACCTTAGAATTTGCCGTATTACATCCCTTAAAAGAGAAAAATGACACAGACATGTGGTATTCTTATAGAAGCAAAGAAAAGAACACTAAAAAACTTTCATTTATTTAACATTTTTTAAGATAAAAAACCTTTTTCTACCACAAAACTTTCAATTTGAAAATAGATAAATTTGAATGTCTAATATTAAATTAGAAAGATATTTACATGTTTTCAGTACTTCATTAAATTGTTTGTGAATATTATTAAGTTATACTTCTCAACTTACAAATTAAACAAATTAAAAGATATTTAATATGGACACGCCTTAGCCATACCAATTAATGAACGAAAAATGTTATAATATTTACAATACATTTGGTCCATATTTTTCAATGTCCTATTTGCAATCCTAAAATTATTTTCTGATCCATGATTTTAATTTGTCAAGAAAACACAATACAATGTGTATAAATTAAAAATCAAAGCACCATTTATTTTTAATAATTAGCAATTTTACTTAGACTTTTCTCCCAAAAACATGAGATCCAAACATAGCAGGGAAATTGAGTGTTCGCGTGCAACCTAGTTTAATATAAATAGATAAAAATAATGCGAGATGAAAAGATTATGAAATAATTATGGATGGTTTAGTTAAGGAAATATGAACAATAAATTAGTCTAAAGAAACAATTAAAAAATCAAATAAAACAATGCATAAAATATTAAAGAATTATTAAGAATTTAGTGGTAACACGGTAAAAAGAGGTGGAGGGCAACAAAGAAACAAAACCTTATTGCAAATGAGTTGACTTTGATTAGACGCTTCTTCATCTGAAAGGAAGCATTTCTCATCCAATTTTCTCCATAAATTGCATTAAGTTTGCGTATTAAGAGACATTCATGAAGAGAAAAATAATTCTAAATAGTAAAAAAAACAATTTTAACTGTACGCTCCTACAGATCTTCTTTTATTGTAATATCACAAAGAATCATTTATTATAAAAAAATTAAAAGACTCATGTATAAGTTCTGACCTTTAGAATCATGAAATTCTATGAAATGGAATGCCTTGGTCAAGAATCCATAAATAAGCTTAAGTGTTTTCCATTAGTGGTTAATATGTCATCATTAAGACAGAAATACATTAACTAATTACCTTAATCAATCTCCAAATTTTAAATTAAGGTTGCAACAAAATATTTCAAACTCATTGGTAGTGTTTCTAAGTGGAAAGACAAAAGCTTTAAGCTTAGTCCCATATCGAAAGCAAAAGAATGTAAAATGAGAGAACAACTATAAATTGAGAAGTTGAGCAATGAATTAAGCATACCTTTCTCGGCCTTTTGGCTAAGATCAAGTGTAGTATCTGTTCTTATCAGTTTAATATCTGATATGTGAGCCATTGGCTCACACGATATTAAATTAATTTTTTTCGGGGGAGAGCCCATCACGGTAGCTTGCTATCGGGGTCCTCAAGTGTCGCCTTGGTGTTGCACTATTGCCTTGGCCTGGCACACCCCACCCAAATTTGAGATCAACATTTGAAGAAAACATCTTGCTCTCTAATAAGCACTAATAATTAGTATATTATCTATCAGAATTAAAATTTGTTACTTTTGATATTGAACGTCTCATCTAAAACACAAAAAAAATTATCTTAATTTTTTTATTAAACAATCATTAATAAATATCGTGTGCTTGCCGATGCTTCCAAGCAGCACATTCTATGTTTTGGAGGTCTTGAACTTATCTGAGTTTTGGCCTTCACAATTTGCTTAAGATCATGTGTTGACTAAATCGTCAATGATATTTTGTTAGAATTGCTAAGTAAAGCATATTCTTATATGCCGTGCGTCGACATGGCTTACTCATTTTTTGTAAAAGAATTCAATTTTACAAATTTTTATTAAATGTCGAAAGTGTTTCATTTTAATAATAGTATACCTAAAGTAAGAAATTTAATAATAGCACTTTCAAGTTAATGAAAGTATTAGTCAATAAACCATAGCTATTTAAGAAACTAAACAGTGATTCATGTGAAAAAATGAATTAATATATAAAATAATAAAGTAAGAAAAATGAAACCTTGATAATAATATATAAGTAATTATTATATAATTTTCCTTCGTTTTTATATATAAAGATATCATATTTTTTCATTTGAGGTCATTGTAATTGTTTCTCATGACTCAAAAATTTGATATTATGTAATCTTTTTTTATTCACTTGTTTTATATTACTATTATTTTTTGCCTTTTCCATGTTTAAAGCAACCATAGAATGTTTCTTCTCAAGAACGTTTCTCCATTTCAACCATGATTATATTTTCAGCAAAATGACTATAGATTGGGCTAGATAATGGTCTAAATTTTGTCTACTTCCCTACTAGTGAATGTGTCTCTTCTTCCATTTGTAAAATTTAGTTTTATTATAAAAATGTAAAAGTAAAAAAGCACCACTCCCACTCCCACATAGAGGCCAATTCATAATTGAGAACATAATACAACTTAACGAGGATTTCTTTTACTCGTTAAGTAATTCTTGTTCTATCGCATTTTGGATTTCATTATTGAAATGATTTTTTATAAACAATCCCCTAGCCAACTTTCAAATAAACATTCCTCCACTGAAATTGGTGATTTGGTGTCATAAATAATTTAGTAAAAGAATATATACTTTCGGTGCCGAAACGATATCCGATTAAATGAGAATTGAAAAAAAAATAGTAACCATTAAAATGAAAAAATATCAACTATGAAGATAAGATATTTCTCCATAATACAAGTATATACTAACAAATGAATACAATTTAACTTTGTCGTTCAATAGTTTCAAACAATATAGATCATATAGTATACTAATTTATACTAATATAAATGTATGGATATTGAGATGTGTTTCCTCAATTGTGAAATACACAAGTACCATTTACTTTTGTATACATATTATAATGAGGTATTGTAATCAAAAATTGATAGGTATGAACCATAATATATAACTATTAATTGATGGATATGACCTCAGTATAATCAATAACTAATAGTGGTGACCATTAGTATGCTCTCATATTGATAATGACCGCTGAATATTTTTATCACTTTATTTTTATTGAACATTCAATGAAGTTTTCATTATATTTAATTTAAGTCGAACACTCTTTATGTATCATTAAAATAAAAATATTATTTGAGTCTTCATTTACAAAATCATTTTAGTTCTTCTATAAATTGGTGAAATTTTGAGACAACTAGCCAGGTTTGATAATTCAAACACTTTAAACTAATCTCTTATCTTTACATGTGTTGGCATCAATATAATCTTTGATCTCAATGAAATTATTAACTTAAATAATTAATTTTTGAAATTTAAATCCATAAAAGTTGTATTTGGGCATGTAACTTATATTGCTCTATATATTAAAAAGATGGTATTGCAACATTATTTTTAAGTATTTAACACATTGAATTATGCAACACGTTCTTACAATGGACTTCAAGCATTGCTAAATACTAGGAAACAGTGCCACATAGTAATATGTTTAGCTATTGAATTGCTCATCATTTTTCAACAAATCTTAAGATATATTTTTAGTTCTATTTTCAGCAATTAACCAATGTGCATGTGTTTATTAGAAGTTGGGTAAATTTCATAAAATTGTTTAATTCTATATTAATTGCAAATGACATGTAGTATATGATCCATATTATATATTATAGATTTTTCTTAATACGAAGTTTATATTAAATTGATTAATTATTCGTTATGTATAGTTACATTGCGATCTATTAACTTTTCATTTTCTATCTCCCAAAATGAAAAGTTGCTTAGGTAGAGTTGAGCACTCCATTGCCTTTTGAGGCGAAAGCCTTTCAAGCCAGCCAGCTTCAGTAATTCTCACTATAGGAGCATTTGTCTGTCCGAAGAAGACCTGTGGAAGCTATCAGAAAGAGTGGATTGATTTCATTCACCTCTTATTAGATCCAAAGGTTTTTTCTTAACCTAGCTACAACAAGGATGGGACTGACGAATATTGAAAGAGAAAATGAAGAGGGCATTTCCATCACGAAGGATTCAATCCAGCCTTGTTCTTGTGCCAATCCCAATTTCATTATTTGATTTTCAAAAACTCCAAATAGTTAGCCTTCCGCTCACCTCGGATAC
This sequence comes from Verbascum thapsus, assembly GCA_963669365.1. Taxonomy (NCBI): domain Eukaryota; kingdom Viridiplantae; phylum Streptophyta; class Magnoliopsida; order Lamiales; family Scrophulariaceae; genus Verbascum; species Verbascum thapsus. The sequence goes on from OY770108.1 coordinate 9,447,651, forward strand.
TCCAAACCCCCCTCTTCCTGTTTTCAAGAAAACTTATTTCGTTCTGAAGACGAAGCATATGCTCCAGTATGAGAACGGGATCGATGGGAGGCATATGCTCCCAGAAGGCAACTAGGGTTTGCTCCTTTTGTCATTGGGGCAACATAACGCTTTTCCTTTTTTCGCTTCTGTTCTCTGGAGCATCCTTGTTCGTACCATTCAGGCTATGCGTATGACTTATAGTCAATTAGAGGCTCGACACCTTTATTCATTAATGAATGCAGGAATGGAGTCAGTTAAGGCTGCCAAGCTAAACAAGCCTGGTATGGAGCGGACTGCAGGCAAATTTTGTAATCGGCCACGTGACTTCACGTACGATGTCTTGATGTGGATTTGACTCCATTATTCCTTTAGATTCTTATTCTCAAAATCTTAGACACCGAAGGAAGAGGAAGAGATTCGTTGAAACAACAGAATGTTCGGGTCACGATGACCAGCCCATCGATGAGGGTCGAGAGAGGACAAAAAAGGTTTAATTAAAGTGGATTTCGGGAATGGGTGCGTCCTCTCAGCTCTAACTTGGCGCTATATCAATCACGGAATTCCATTTCTTTGAATTGAAAGAAGTTCTGGATATCTCCTGCCCCATATTACGAATAGGGAACCCTTTCAAGCAAACTAATAGAAAAGAAGGCTAGGCTTAGGCTCCTCGAACCAGATTCGAATTCTATTAGATCTTCTACCATAATTCGCTAATCTCGAAAGGATGGCATTCGGACTTGTAATGTAAATAAGGTCTCACGGGTTCGATTCCCATAAGGGATAGGTACTCATTCACGGCCGCTTTCAGTTAGTGTTCATTGCTAACGCTGGTTATCTGGTTGGAAAAGGTGGTCCGGAAGCTTCCTCTCTCCTAGCAAGCAAGAGAGATCACCATTTCTCTCAGTAATGGACTTCCTTGAATTCTTTCTTAGCCTTAGATGTCCTTTCAACTCGAATCTCCGACAGACAGAATCTCCATGCATGCGTTCTTTCTCTCCTCCCCTCAGCCATACATCTCTTTTTTTCTCTTTCTTTTTCTTTTGGCCCTTTTTGTTAGGCATTGAACCCCACCTTAGGTGCTGAGTGGTGTCCTCTCCTCCCTAATACATAATTCCGTCTATGGAGCCTAAAGCTTCAACCATGGCAGTAAGCAGTAAGTTGGCCTAGTCTCTCGCCCAGCCTTCGCCTTCTTCAGTGGCCGAGTTGAAGCATTAGGGATATACTACCCATTTCATCTTGATTCTCCTTTACAGACCTGCAGACCTTACATAGACAATTCCTCGATTCATCAACGTGCAAGAGAATAGCCATTCTTTCGCACCTTCTTCACTATGACATCAAGGCAACTCCAACTACCGGAAACAGCCGTTACATTAGCTCGAACATTCGAGTTAGAGATGAAAAGGACCTCCCTTTTGTAAGGGGATGGTGGCGGATAGAAGAGCAAGCTGAGTTCAGGCTGAGTTTAACCGACTATGGGCCTACTATCAAAATCGATCATCACTTTCTTAGCGGTAAAGGCTTGAAAAAAAAAAGCTTTCATTCAATACTCCAGCTTTCGATATTTCTTAATCCTTCCCATCTGGCCTGGTATGTCCTGGATGCCCTACCAATTTTTTTTATTAAACAATCATTGATAAATACCGTGTGCTTGCCGACGCTTCCAAGCAGCACATGCTAAGTTTTGTAGGTCTTGAACTTATCTGAGTTTCGGCCCTTATAATTTGCTTAAGATATGTTGTCTAAATGGTGAATGATATTTTGTTAGAATTGCTAAGCAAAACATATTCTTATATGCCGTGCGTCAACATGACTTAATCATTTTTTGTAAAAAAATTAAATTTTACAAATTTTTATTAAAAGTCGAAAGTGTTTCATTTTAATAATAGTATACCTAAAGTAAGAAATTTAATAATAGCACTTTCAAGTTAATGAAAGTATTAGTCAATAAACCATAGGTATTTAAGAAACTAAATAGTGATTCACGTGAAAAAATGAATTAATATAGAAAATAATAAAGTAAGAAAAATGAAACCTTGATAATAATATATATAAGTAATTATTATATAATTTTCCTTCGTTTATATATATAAAGATATCATATTTTTCCATTTGAGTTCATTGTAATTGTTTCTCATGACTCAAAAATTTGATATTATGTAATCTTTTTTTATTCACTTGTTTTGTATTACTATTATTTTTTGCCTTTTCAATGTTAAAAGCAACCATAACATGTTTCTTCTCAAGAACGTTCAATGTTTCTCCATTTGAACCATGATTATATTTTCGGCAAAATGACTATGGATTGTGCTAGATTATGGTCTAAATTTTGTCTAGTTCCCTACTAGTGAATGTGTCTCTTCTTCCATTTGTAAAATTTAGTTTTATTATAAAAATGTAAAAGTAAAAAAGCGCCAGTCCCACCCCCACCCCCACATAGAAGCCAATTCATAATTGAGAACATAATAGAGCTTAACGAGGATTTCTTTTACTCGTTAAGTAATTCTGGTTCTCATCGCATTTTGGATTTCATTATTGAAATGATTTTTCATAAACAATCCCCTAGCCAACTTTCAAATAAACATTCTTTCACTGAAAGTGGTGATTTGGTGTCATAATAATTTAGTAAAAGAATATATACGTTCGGCGCCGAAACGATATCAAATTAAATGAGAATTGAAAAAAAATTAAAACCATTAAAATTATTAAACATCAACTATGAAGATAAGATATTACTTCATAATATAAGTATATCTATACCTATACTACTATAAAAGTATGGATGTTAAAAGGTGTTTTTTTCCATTGTGAAAAGACTATTTTACCCCTTTTACCTCTATTTTTAGTTAATTAGTATTGATATGTAACTCCTTCACAATAAATAATTATTTATTAGTATTTAATTAATTAAAGTAATAATTTTTTATGTCAATTATTTCAACACTCCTTAAAAGTTTAAATATGATACTAACTTTTCAACTTCTCGCTAATATTTATCCATTTTATAAAAATATATTTTGTATATTACTAATACCTAATATATACACATAAAGAGAAAAAGTAAATTCAAAAATCCTAAATTTATGAACAATTATAGGATTGTAGCATAGTCAAATTCATATATCACAAATTCAATTTAATAGTTTATTATGAGATAACAAAATAAAAACATATAAGCATTCTATTTTACCCCTATTAATTCATTTAGTTAATTAGTATTTATATGTAACTCCTTCACAATAAATAATAATTGAATATAAGTATTTTATTAATTAAGTAACAATTTTTCATGTCAATTATTTCAACACTCATTAAAAATTTAAATATGATACTAACTTTTCAACTTCTCACTAAATTTATCCATTTTGTAAAAACATATTATGTATATTACTAATCCCTAATATATATATATATATATACATAAAGAGAAAAAGTAAATTCAAAAATCCTAACTTTATGAACAATTATAGGATTGTGGCATTGTCAAATTTATATATAGCAAATTCAATTTAATATTTTTTTATGAGATAAAAAATAAAACATATAAGCATTCTATTTCACCCTATTAATTCATTTAGTTAATTAGTATTTATATTTAACTCCTTCACAATAAATAATAATTGAATATTGGTATTCTATTACTTAAGTAATAATTTTTCATGTCAATTATTTCACTCATTAAAAATTTTAAATATGATACAAAAAAGTAAATTCAATAATCATAGATTTATGAACAATTATAGGATTGTGTCATAGTCAAATACATATATAACAAATTCAATTTAATATTTTTTATGAGACAAGAATATAAAAACATATAAGCATTCTATTTTACCTATATTAATTCATTTAGTTAATTGTTATTTATATATAACTCATTTACATTTTAATTAATAATTTAATATTAATATTTTATTAATTAAGTAATAATTTTTCATGTCCAGTATTTCAACACTCATTAAAATGTTAAATATGATACTAACTTTTCAACTTCTCACTAATATTTATCCATTTTATAGAAACATATTATGTATGTTACTAATCCCTAATATATATATATACATAAAGGGGAAAAGTAAAGTCATGAACAATTATAGGATTTTGTCATAATACAATTCATATATAATAAATTCAATTTAATATTTTTTATGAGATAAGAAAATATTTAAATTGCAAAATTAACAATAATGGAAAATTAGGAAGAACATTTATTAAAATGTGACAAAAAAGCGTAATTTAATTAGTTAATGTAAGGATCAACAAAAAAAAAAAAACAAAGAACTGGTAAGCTAATACTTAATTTCTATTTATTTATTTATTTGAGCTTAAAATTTAAAAATATTTGAGAAATGCGTACTACAAAAATTTGTGAAAAATGGTGTGAGTTTGTTTATATTTAAAAAAATTGGTTGAAAGTTGTAAAATATATATAAATAATAGTTAATGTACATATCAGAAAATATAATTTTTCAGATAATCCAAATATTCAAACATGTGGACGACATAACTGAACTCAATTGTACTACATTAATAATATTTCTTTTATCTATTTTTGATAAATAGAGTTACTAAGTGTGAACTAAAATATTTAGACTTTGAAATTCTAAGATAAAGTAGTTACCAATATAATTTACATTCAAATAAAATATTGGCTTTTTAGATATCTATTTCTCTATAGATGATGTTCACTGATCATTTTATTTCTTATTCAATTATTCAATCAAATATTGTTATTTCTTGAACTAAAAAAAATGATTTAATAGCCATCTAAATAAAATTTGTGATGATATTAATCAAATTCCTCATAGTTTAAATAAATAAATTGTATTATAATATATATGTAATTATTGTTTTGTACGTTAGTATCACATCTTTGATTGGGGTTCCACAAGTATATAATAATATTCAATGTCTAACTAAATTGGAAAAATTAATTATATTACTCATGAAATAAATAAAGATTACTTACTTATTCAATTAGTTAGCTTTAATTTATAGAAATAAAAAATTTACAAATTTTATTTGATTTAGAAATCAAAGTGATATAAACATGAGACGTTAGAAACCAAAGTACAATGATACAAGCTAATTCCGTTAAAAATTACCGAAAATGACTAAAGTGAGATAAAAGTATAATTTTGACAACGGTAGTCGGTAAGCTAAAAATTACTTTATGGATGTAAGTGAAATAATTTGATACTTTTGGGATTATTTCATAAATAATTATATAGGAGATTGAAAAAGTAGAGTTGAAAAAATGTGAATTAGGATTAGAATAATTTGTATTAAGTTTATTTATAATTTTTTGATCCCTAATCTTGAAATTGAATAAAAAAAAACATAAACAAACAAGGCCAAAAGGCTTCAAGCAACATGTTATTATTTAAAATAACATTAGGTATCATTAGATTGAGTGAATTAAGTGAGTTTTGTTCCAATTTGATATTTATATATACATTACTTTTTTACCATTTATATTTTGTAAATTTTGACTAGAAAATGGTTGCCAAGTTAATGTTCTTATTTTTTAAATAATAAATTATAATGTAAAAGCTAACTATCTATGTTATTGAATAAATTAAATAAAAAAATAATTGATAAAATTAAATTATGAATATAGAATACACCTTTTTTCCACATTTTAGTAATATATAAAGTTTTGGGTTAAAATCAAATTAGATATTCCATCAAAATAGTAAAAGTAATCATTATCTTACGACTAGCATTGTTTGTTTATTTATGTATAAGTTATATTATTATGTTACACAAAATTTTAATTCAAAAATAAAAATAAATATAGTAGGCCACGCGCAATGCGCGTGCATTTTACTAGTACTTAAAGATGAATACAATTTAACTTTGACGTTCAATAGTTTCAAAAAATCTAGATCATATAGTATACTAATCTATACTAGCATAAATGTATGGATATTGAGATGTGTTTCTTCAATTGTGAAATACACAAGTATCATTTACTTGCTTATACATATTATAATGAGGTAATGTAATCAATAATTGATAGGTATGAACCATAATATAAAACTATTAATTGATAGATATGACCTCAGTATAATCAATAACTAATAGTGGTGATCATTAGTATGCCGTCATATTGATAATGAACGCTGAATATTTTTATCACTTCATTTTTATTGCACTTTCAATGGAGTTCACACATTATATTTAATCTAAGTCGAACACTCTTAATGTATCATTAAAATAAAAATATTATTTGAGTCTTCATTTACAAAATCATTTTAGTTCTTATTATTATTTTGAGACAACTAGCCAAAGTTTGATATTTCAAACATTTTAAACTCATCTCTTATCTTTACATGTGCTCGCATCGATATAATCTTTGATCTAAATGAAAATATTAACTAAAATAATTGGTTTTTGAAATTCAAATCCATAAAAGTAGTATTTGGGGCATGTAACTTATTTTGCTCTATATAGTAAAAAGATGGTATTGCAACGTTACTTTTAGTATTTTAACACATTGAATTATGCAACAACGTTCTTACAATGGACTTCAAGCATTGCTAAATACTAGCAAACATTGCCACGTAGTAATATATTTAGCAATTGTATTGCTCATCATTTTTCAACAAAACTTACAATATATTTTTAGTTTTTCTCTTTTCAACAACTAAGCAATGTGCATGTGTTTATTAGAAGTTGGGTATATCTTATAAAATTGTTTAATTCTATACTAGTTGCAAATGACATATGTATATGATCCATATTGTATATTATAGATTTTTCTTACTACGAAGTTCATATTAAATTGATCAATTATTGGTTATGTATAGTTACATTTGCGATCTATGAACTTTTACTCAAATATAGAGGTAATTCACTTAAAGAAGACCTTTTCATTTGACATGTGAAATTATGATTTAGGTTTTCAACGAACACATGTGGGTACATCATATAGTTTCTAATGATTTTTTATCTTCTTTTTTGTATGTCTAAGTTGGTAAGAAACATAAAAGGCAAATTTCCATTTGAAAATCAAAATATTTTCAAAAGTATTAAGGTGTTTTTTTTCTCTCTTTCTTTTAGTTTAAATATTTTATTTATCAAGTGTATATAGATATTCTATTATTTTTAGTTATTTCTTGAGGTAGAAGTGTGTATTATGTAACCATATGTTGCAAACATATGCACAAGTAATGAGTTAAAGAGTAAGAAAAAGAAGTGACACTTTAGAATTTGCCGTATTACATCCCTTAAAAGAGAAAATATGACACAGACATGTGGTAGAGAAGCAAAGAAAAGAGCACTAAAAAACTTTCATTTATTTAATATTTTTTAAGATAAAAAACTTTTGTCTACCACACAACTTTCAATTTGAAAATAGATAAATTTGAATTTCTAATATTATATTAGAAAGATATTTACATGTTTTTAGGCCATCTCCAACCCACGCCAAATTGGCGTGGGTGGAGATGAATTGGCGCTGGGCTGGTCTCCAACCCAGCGCCAATAGCTGCGCTAATTCTAGCGCAGCTATTTAATTTTTTTTTTAAAATTTGTTTATTTTATTTTGCATTTTGGTCCTTTGGCTTTCGGTTGAATTTTAATTTAGTCCTTTTCAATTTTATAAAGTTTAAATTATTTTCAATTTAACTCTTATAAGTTTAATTAGTTACAATTATATCCTAATTATTATATTTTATTCAATTATGCTTTAATTTAAATTATAAATAAATATTTATACTATAACTTATTAATTAGTTTTAATTGCTTTCAATTTATCCCATAAACATATAATTTGTTATAAATTAATCATATAAGTTATATTTAATTTATCCCATTAATTAAATAACTTATTTATTTGTTAATTAATATTTGAAATATCGAAATGCAATTAATATAAATTTTAATTATTTAATAATAATTTTATTTTTATTTTTGTGATTTTTATTAACAAAGTATATTTTTGGGTGAAAATGTACAATACGTAAAAAAGATGATTCTTTTTTGATGTAGTGAATAGTATTCTGGGTTGGAGATGATTTACTGTAGCTGCGCCAAATTGGTGCAATTTTTGCACCAAATTGGTGCAAAAACCACTATTGTGGTTGGAGATGCTCTTAGTACTTCATTAATTTTTTTGTGAATATTATTAAGTTATACTTCTCAACTTATAAATTAAACAAATTAAAAAATATTTAATATGGACATGCCTTAGCCATACCAATTAATGAATGTAAAATGTTATAATATTTACAATACATTTGGTCCATATTTTTCAATGTCCTATCTGCAATCCTAATATTATTTTCTGATCCATGATTTTATTGTGTCAAGAAAACACAATACAATGTGTATAAATGGTGGGTGTCGAATCCAACAAAAATAAATGCCTACTTAAAAAGATTTGTAATTAGCAATAAGTAGGGCCGATCCACATGGAATGGTGTAGAGTTAATTCCTAAGTTACTAATATCAGTAAAAAAATGGGGAATTTTGGGATTTTTAGCTAAATGAATTTAAAAGACGTAAATTAATTAAACGCAATAAGAATAGATTCGGATTCAATAAGTTGGAGAAGTTCTAGTCTTTGGATATCTCGATATTGATTCTAAAATTCGATCATCAATTTACATGATAGTTCAATGTTCTCAAGTAAATTAGCTATAGCTGTTAACAAGCTCTAACGACCTAATTTTTCCTTATGTTGTCGATAATCAAAACAAGCTCTTTGATTACTCCTCTTATCAGCTAGACAACCCTAAACAAGCTCTTAGGATTTAATCTATTGATAGCATTCATGTACTAGAAAAACACTAATTCTAATCAATAAGCACACAAGCTCGGTTTATTTAAATCAGATTACTAATTCCCATAACGACTAATTGAAAACCTGTCCATAATCAATGTCGTTAACTGCTACGATTATTAGGGTTTACCAAACAATTACGAATTTGGATCCTAATTAGCAAAATATAATTCTAATGATTATCCAATTGGCTAGATCAATTAATCGATCAAAATATATTGACAATAAATCACCGAAAAAAAGTAAATACTCGAAGAACAAGAATTTAAAAGCACAATTCAAATTTCATGAATTAATAAAAATCACACCTCAAAAATCCTTCAACTAGAAATTATGTGTTTAGCAACAGATAATCGAAAACGTCTACAATGTTTTTGAATTCGAAAGCTTGGAATAACAAAACAAAACCAACGTACGAGCACAAGCAAAACGTGAATAAAATCGAGAGAGAGAGTTGTGTAATAGAATTCCACTTATTTAAACCCTAAAAGAGTCCTATCTCGATAAGAAAACTAATTAGAATAGGATTTTAAGAATCCTACCTAAACTAAAACTCTTCTAAAAAAGGAAATAAAATCAAAGGAAATAATTCCTAAAAACTAGGAAACATAATTCCAGTCGTTTTCTCTTCATTCCAGCAGTCAAAGTCAACCCCAGTGGTCAAAGTCAACTTCAGTGGATCTGTGTGTTCTCAGGCAGAAAATTTATAGGAGCTAAGCATGATCACGCCTAAAATGAACAAAGTTTCTGCTGCCATGTTTATTTGCATCTAACCACTTCAAGTCTTTTCAAGTCCGTTTTAGCATCTCTTCATCTCTTCTCCGTACAAATACATAATCGTTTCAATAGAAGCGCAAAAACATGAGATAGAGAATAAAAACATGACAAATGACGCTACGTAAAACATATAAAACGTGCATAAAATACACGTTAACAATAAATTAAAATCAAACCACCATTTATTTTTAATAATTAACAATTTTACTTAGACTTTTCTCCCAAAAACATTAAATCCAAACATAGCATGGAAATTGAGTGTTCACGTGCGACGCACGTACATCTTGCTAGTTTAATATATATAGATAAAAATAATGCGAGATCAAAGATTATGAAATAAGTATGGATGTTTAGTTAAGGAAATATGAGCAATAAATTAGTCTAAGAAACAATATTATTTTCAGGAGGGTATCTATCCATATATATATATATATATATATATATATGTATGTATATCTATTTATATATATAGAGAGAGAGAGAAGTAGCACAGTGATGCTGTAAATCTAACTGGGACCAGTAGAAATAAAGTATAGAAAAATAAAGTATCGCCAAAAAGACAGTAAAAATAGCAAATTGAACAGATTCATTATTTAATTGCAAGATTGCTAAGTAGTATAAACCAAGTCACCCATACAAAGGAAAAAAGAAACTGAATTGGACAAAATGTGCACACCGGTATAATCTAAGACATTCATAAAAAAAATTACAATGAACAATTTTCCTCATACAATAAGCCAGAAGTGAAAAGTAACCCATCAAAAACAAGATACGTACCCTTCGCATTTACTTGGAAATTTTAGAACAGTAGGACAAAAGGCATAGGTAAATTTGACAACACTTCATCAAACGACTAGAAAACAAAACAAGCACACGATAGCACCAACAAACATCAACATGTATCCCTTCTTAATCAGAGGTTCCAACGCCCAAAAAGTCGAAAAATTCATAATTTTTTACGCCTTTTTCTTGGGGCTGAGCAACTGAACAATGCTTTGAGGTTGCAGTTGAATTAGCATCAGACATCATGGTCTGACGGTCAGAAGATTCATCCCTACCATACACAGAAATGGGATATTCTGAACCAACTGGAACCGTTGATGTGTAAGAATCAGTGCTAGAAGATGAGCCATAAGCTTTCATTTGATGACTTCCCGCTAATACATGGTATTGGTTTTTAACTTGGTTGTCAGAATTTCGCAATGGTCGACCATTTATTACCATACACACGATGAAGTTCAAACAGCCTTTGGCGCTCCTCCTCACTAAATGGAGTCTTGTCAATTTTCGGGTCCAATTGATTGATCCATCTCACTCTACAACTCTTTCCTATCAAGACAAAGAAATAAAATAATGAAAATAAGAAAACCCCACAAATCTCATTTCTTAGAACTACAAAGTTGGAAATATATGTAGTCACACTTCAATGAAAATCTTAGTTTGATTCTGTTGGAAAAATTTAATCTTTGCCTGAAATTTTCCATAACTCAAAATTACAGAGATCCTCGTGCAAGAAAAGGGTTGGTGTGAATTGCAAAACAGAGCGGATTTAATACAACTTAACCCCCAAAAAAACAATTTAATTTAAAAATATTAGAAAGAGGGAAAAGTAGATACCTGTTCTTCCTCGGATGTGATTTGCGATAAAATCCCAACGCCCGAGACCATGTCTATTGACCAGAGTCGTTAGAATCTCATCTTCCTCTCGAGTCCAATGCGTTTTGCGACAACGCCTCTTATTCCCGTTTGCTCCCTTACGTGCTCTCAACGCCTCCATTGCAGAAACTTACAATCAGAAAAATATTCAGTAGCTATTAATTGGATTCTCACTAGTAACTCACATCACATTATATAGAGAGCGGGCGAAGAAAAATATGCTTGTATGCAGAGCTGGAGAGAGTTAATATTTTGTCCATCTGGTCAGAGTGCCTAAACTCTGTACTAAATGTTCACCAAATTCAGGCCCACATATGAAACGGAAAAATAAATTACATAACGTCGTTGATGGCACTTCTTATACGTGTCAATATACATTTTAAGAACAGATGGACTTCGCATTCACTTCACTTATCCCTAGACAAGCAGAGGGAATCTTTGACGGATAATTGCCATAAATCAATGAAACTTTTGAAATATATTGCGAAATTTTTGGGTAATTGTAATAGGAAATTGATCAATATGAGCTTTCAATAATCTGTATAACCATGCATTGGTTTATTTCTTTCTATTGTAACTAGACAAAGAAAATGAAAGAAGGAAAGATGCACTACTTCAAGTCTAAGATTTTAAAATAACTCTGTGACTCATAATATCAATATCTAAATGCATTAGTCTTTATAGATTAGCAAGAGAAAGTTTGATAAACTTTCTTAATATTTACTAGCTTGTAGTTTTAAATTTTTGGCGTATATCAAACAAATATACTAGTATTGCACTGCAGAATCTGAGGAACAGATACATATTCCAGTTGAAACTAACCATTGTACGTCACAGTCTCTTTAAGGAAATTGGAAGACTAGGATTTGGAAAAAATACTAGATTTGTTCGCTAGTAATGATGTCTACTTGGAAATAACCAAGCGAGCCCATCACCAACTCAAATTACAATGTTACCTAAACATGTTACATGATTTATTCGCTATTTGGTCTTGAAAGTTGATACACTATTCTATTAATGGGGTCAACACCCTACAACTCAATCTTTTGAACTTAGGAAATAGAGAAATAAATTAAACTTGTTCAAGCCATAATTTAATAAATTGGGGTATAAACCTGAAATTTCTATTGCTCTTTCTAGTACCAGTCAACTTTGATTTTTTGAAGCAGCTTCGTGCATCCAGATATTTGATCCTTAATCTCAGTAGTTTTTTTTAAATTCCCCCTTTTTTCACATTTCACATTATATATAATGCGAAAAGGAGCAAAGTCTGAATTAAAATTTGAAACGCGTATATATTAACCTTTTATTTTGTGGTGCATTTGCTTTGGCATCAGAAATTATTCTGCAAACCATCTTAGTATTTCAGAAACTATTAAATGGGAATGCATTGACACCAAAATTTCGGAATGCATGTTCCTTCGACTCTTTCAACAAGTACAGGGCATATAGGTTATTAATTTACCAAATATGAAACCATAAAGTGAATTACAAGAAATTATATAAGGTAGTTAAATGTTCTGATTGAAAGAGCATTTCAACAAGGCATGAGGTGCACAACCACGTTTTGTTAGTTATCATTGCTAAAATAGCTAAAATGTTCTTCAAAATTATCAAAAACTTAAACATGCAAAAGATCATTTAATCCAAAAGGTGTTCCATTATGTTATCGAATTCTTAAGAACATGATTAAAACCATACCACCATGTTAATGCCTCACCAACCAGCTAATCCAATGCAAGCTCCCCTTGGATGCGTTCCTCCTTTTGCTCTTCGGCCTACATGGCATCAGCAGTTGTATCATCCATCATCCTCCATAAACATTGCTGCCAATATTCATCCTGAGCCATGATCAGACTCCCCATGAACTTCATGATTCATAGTTGCATTAATTGTAGTTTCCTAGTTTGTAGACACAATGGATCCCAAATGTCTAATAAGGTGAGCCAAAAGATCGAAAATTTTGAGTCTCGAACCTCATACGATAACCACAAAAAAGGGTACCAAATTTTTCTTGTTCTCATTGTTTCAGTTTATTTTTTGACTTATTAGAAGTTCATGTGAGACATCTAGGAAAATCAAACACACATATCCATTTCTGGATTCTTTTCAGCTCAAAACTCAGTTCCATTACAACTAAATTGGTAACTCAATGAGAAAAGAAGCATAAAACATGGAAACAATATCTTGAAATCATAGATAAAAAGAAAAATAAAAAAATACCTCCATATGTGCTTAGTTTGAAATTTGAAGAATCTGCAGGCGCAGGTGAAGCACAACAGTAGATCGAACGTGTGCCAATCAGCCCGGCGGCCCGATCCCATCCTCAATTCAATGTGCTGAGAATGGTACTATCAAGCACAACTGAAGTTCGATCCAAACTTTTGCGCTAATGGGGCTCATTACAGCGCAAACCTTGTTGGGTTTTTGCAATCGAAATTTATTTTTCTTATTTTCCCATTTTACCTTTATAATTAACTTCCAATTTCCGGTAGAGTTTAAATTTCGTTGGTTTTATACGGCTCATATTGTTATTCGAGTTTCATCAAATTAAATTTATATTTCTTTTTATATTGAATTTTATCAAATCAAATTTGATTCTTATTTACATAATATTGACTCCTGGTGATGTCAAATTAAACTCAATGGGTAACAAAATTCAATATGTTTTTTCTTATATAAATATTTTTTTGAGATATATAGTCTATATGTCAAACTTGAATCAAACTCTTAATTTATACACACATTACACATACATACATACATACATACATACTGTATATAGTTTGTGATTTTTGCGTAGAGTAATAATTTTGTGTGATATATGATATGGGCTGACATTGGGGTTTTAATGAGGCCCATGTTGAGTTGGACCAACCCAAAGAAATAGTTATAGGCCCTAAGTAGCTGATATGGGGCTTGTAATCAGGCCTATGGTTACTTGGACCAACCAAATATAATAGTAATAGGCCCTAATAATATGATAATAAAGATAAATTCCATAAACTTACCTACCATTCACAGATTTCCTTACAGCTCTATATATATGGCCTTCTTATATTTTTTACGAGGGCCATGTATAACTACAAACATGCACCTTCCTCACAAAACATCCATCGTAACGGATCATTATCTCAATCAAACTGCAATAAACCACCAAAACTTCATTTGGTAATCACTATGTTTAGCTAGCAATTAGTACTAATTCACTTCAACTTTCATACTAAACAGGCTAATGAGTGAAATACTTCAAATTAATAATTATTCTGTATCTCACCATTCTTCTTTATCAATCCCTCTGTTATGGCCATCTCTATTTACATTACCCATCATATAAGGCCAAATATTACAGTTTATACCGATAAAAACAAAACCGTTATCTTCCATCCATTCGATTTTACTCTTGCATGCTGTATATAGTTGACTTTTTCACACGTGATATCAATCCTCACAAGGGCTCAAAAAAAATTTCAGCACTTTATAGAATGGTTCTTGTGGGCGATCTAACGAGTGGTTGTGCTCTAAATTGTGGGATTTCAAGCGAGTTGGGCCTTAACTATATGCTGCTCCATCGTGTCGTAATGGGCTCGAGCAATGATGTTATCGTTCTTCAGTTCCATCCTAATGTATTTTAGATGTTGCACATACCCCTTATTATACCCACATTCAAAATGGAAAACTATAAACAAAAATTTAAAAGAAATTTTTCGAAAATACTTTTTATTATTAGCAAAAACTATATACACGTCTGAAATCCTGAACAGTTTCAGGGCTTATTTTCAGTTGTAATTGTACGCTCCTACAGATCTTCTTTTATTGTAATATCACAAAGAATCATTTATTATAAAAAAAAAATTAAAAGACTCATGTATAAGTAATCTGACTTGGAGAATCATGAAATTCTATGAAATGGAATGCCTTGGTCAAGAATCCATAAATAAGCTTAAGTGTTTTCCATTACTGGTTAATATGTCATCATTAAGATAGAAATGCATTAACTAATTACCTTAATCAATCTCCAAATTTTAAATTAAGGTTGCAACAAAATATTTTAAACTCATAGGTAGTGTTTCTAAGTGGAAAGACGAAGGCTTTAAGCTTAGTCCCATATCGAAAGCAAAAAATTGTAAAATGAGAGAACAACTATAAATTGAGAAGTTGAGCATTGAATTAAGCATACCTTTCTCGGCCTTTTGGCTAAGATCAAGTGTAGTATCTGTTCTTATCAGTTTAATATCTGATATGTGAGCCATTGGCTCACACGATATTAAATTAATTTTTTAGGGGGAGATCCCATCACGGTAGCTTGCTATCGGGGTCTTCAAGTATCGCCTCTGTGTTGCATTATTGCCTTGGCCTGGCACACCCCACCCAAATTTGAGATCAACATTTGAATAAAATATCTTGCTCTCTAATAAGCACTAATAATTAGTATTATATCTCTCAGTTACTTGAATTAAAATTTGTCACTTTTTGAGATTGAAGGTCTCATCTAGAACACAAAAATATTATCTTAGTTTTTTTATTAAACAATCATTGATAAATACCGTGTGCTTGCCGACGCTTCCAAGCAGCACATACTAAGTTTTGTAGGTCTTGAACTTATCTGAGTTTCGGCCCTTACAATTTGCTTAAGATATGTTGTCTAAATGGTGCTGGAAAATTTATTTTCTGACGTCTGAAATTACGGACATAATAGAATCGTTCCGGTAAAAACGCTGATCACGTTTCTACATCCATTAAATTTGACTCTTGGTTGACAACTGTAACCGCCACGGTATTTATGTTTTAATAAAACGTTTCAACAGTTACAGTGTCAACATTATGTCGGAATTTAATCGTATTCAATTCTGTCTTTAATTTTGTACCTATATATAGGGCCCCTACGGAATGTAATCGATGTACCGACGTTCTATGTTTATTCCTCTTTCGAGAGTTTGAGCAGTTAGTAAGGTTCGATGGTGTTCTTTAGTTTGGAGTGGTCCTACTGAAGAACTAAATTCATTGTATCTTGGGACACGTTTGCACTACCAGTACCACCTGTAGCGGGGCAATTTCGTGTTAAGGAAAGAGCTCGTCTCGCCTCGAATTTTCTTAATTTCTTGAAACTATCTTTTTGTTCGAAGTTTGTCCAATAAAGTTAACACAACTTGTTGTTCAACTTGGTTGCTGAAAAAGATAAGTTGTTCTTTTAGCTTCTAAATTTACATATCTTATGTTGGTTTAAGGCTGTAGGTAAATTAACTAATGTTTCATTTTCTGGAATCAGATGTTGAAGTGGAGCAGTTTTCTCTTGTGATTTTCGAATGAATCACATGCAAATCCTCAACCTTGGTCAAATTGGTGCTAAATGGAAGCATGGGAATTGAATTTGAATCAATTGTAATTGGACTAAAATTTTGGTTTGAGAATTGAGAATTTCGATTAGAAATTCAAAAAATTTATAAATCTAAAATTTTGAGTCGTGATTGATTTGATTCGAAATCGTGATTAAAATTTGAGTTACAAATTGAGAATTTCGATCAAATTGGAAATTCGAGAGGTTTGTAAAATTTGCAAATTTTAATGAATCAAAATCCGGGATTTTGAATGAGAATCAGTGTTTTTGACCTGATTGGAGGGTTGTAAGCCTTGTGTGATTAAAGTGTTCGGGATTTGTGGTGTAAGGATCACCAAATCGCCGATCAGACTTATCACTTATCAGATTGGAATCTGAAAAGTTGGCATGAAAGGCTAACGTAAGTTTCTGGAGATCGTGTTTGTTGCCAAAACAGATCATAGAAGCAAAATAAATAATGTAATTGGTGGGTTGAGTATTCATAAAAAAAAAAAATTGCTAGCTCTAGATGCTGCAAAATGGGGTTGAGATCGACAATAATTACATCTAGGATTAAAAATTTGATTTCGGATTGGATCCAAATCTGGAATTTTAATGTCGTCGTGGAGATCTAAAGCAGATTTAAATAATCTGCTCGGAGTAGATCTAAAAATCTGCTCGGAGCAGATTTAGAGGACGGCACTTGGAGTGTTGGTTCATATCTCCGGATAATTCACCCTTCGTGGTATTAATAGCGTTGGGGGTGGCCGAGAAATCACCGAAATGAGCCATTGAAATTGTCCGCTGAGTTTCATATGGACGTATTCTGGCGTGATTTCATGGCCAATTTCTGTTGCCACTGAAATTGCAGAGATGGCAGAAATTGATGATTGCGTTGATTGACGTATTCGGAGCAGACATGGTTTTTTCAAAAAGAGATGGCAGAGGTTTACCGTCGATTGCGTAGCTCGAATCGCCGCTGAAAAAATAGCCATGAACGACCGAGTTTGGACTTGGAAATCGGGGGTTCGTGGAACCCGAGTAATGCGGGCAGTTCGCCGAGATGGGGGACGGCATTGGCCGGAAGTTGGCTGCGTCACCGGGCGTCGCAGCAAAGCCGAAGATGCCACGACCGCATGTGCCGACGCCTGTAACGGTTTCAGTCACTGAAGAAGATGAAGTTGCCCGTGGGGGCAACAACTTGGATATTCATTGCATAGGGCTGGGCCCAACATAACATAATTGTTGTGTTAAATTCGGCTTAACATATAAAATGAATATTAAAGGTGGGCTTGGCCCATCTCATATATTATTAATGTGGGTTGCTGCCCAATGCTTACAATCAAATAAAACTTAAGTTCTGTTGGGCTTGGCACAAAGGTAACAGGCACTTTAATTAACTTGAGTGGGCTAGCTTCATTGCATGTTAATTAATTTGAGTTGGGCTCAAAGAAACTTTGGCTAAGGCATAGCCTAGTTTAGTTGGACTTCTTTCAAAATTTAATTGGGTTGGACCCAAGTACTAACATAATTTTTAAATTGATGTTAAGTATTAATTTGTGAAATGGAAGTAATTAATTATATTTATTTTATGCAACAAAACTATAAGTTAGTGATGTTGATAAATAAATCGAAAAATTAAGTTTAAGGCTTAATTTTAGTATTTGATTAAATTGCAATATAATGAAATTAAATTTATTTGATTTCAACGTTGGGTATATTGGACTTAATCAATATTTTTTGAGTTTTCAAGATTAAAAGTGAGTTTAATCTTAAACATGAGAATCAAATGGAATTCAACTTTTTAAATTGAATAAGAGTTAAATTAGATTTTAACTTTGAGGTTAATTAAGTCCGTGAAATCAAATTGGATTTCAATATGATTAAATTGAATTTAATCTTCGGTTGGACTTAATCGATTAAATTGGGTTTAATCGTCGTGCGAAAAAAAAAATTAAGTTGGACTTAATTGAAGTGATTGATTAAATAAGATTTAATCAATATTTTACGAGATTATCAAAGTTAATTGGATTAACACGGATATTATGTTGTATTAATTTCGCGTTGATTTTCTCATGAAAATTAAACTGGGTTTAATTTCACATCAAAATCTAAGATTTTGATTTCAAGTTAAATTAGTTTTAACTATATATTTGGTTAAAATGGATTTAATCAAATTATTAAAAAGAGCCAATGGAAATTAAATTGGATTTAATTTCGCTAGAATCAAATTGGATTCAATCGGGAAATAAATTTAGTTTTATTTATGATTGTCAAATGTGGGGGTAATGCATCAGATGCATTTGGTTGAAATAATGGGCTAAATCTAGATAATTTAAAAACCAAGATGTCGTTAAAGAATGAGGTTTGATGAATTATGCGAAAATGGGTGAAAACTATCCGTAGTGACTAAGGTGGAGAATACAAAGCACCGTTTGATTAGTTTTGCAAATTTGGGGCATCAAAAATCAAACTTTGGCTTCTTATGTACCATGGTCATATGGAGTAGTAAACTCGAGAATCGCAAATGACGAATGCGATAATTGATTTAGCTGGGCTAACTCACAAATGTGGGGGGAGGTAAACCTCTTCACATACTATATCCACGTGAAAGTGGAATGCGAATTTGTACGAGTTATGGAACGACTTAAAGTCTTCATATAAGTACATAAAGTTGTGGGGGTATTTGATGAAGGTCGAAATACTGAAACCCAAACAAGTGAAGATAGAGCATAAGGCTATTGACTGCATATTTAGTGGTTATGCACGTAATAGCAGCGTCTATCAATTTTTGGCATTTTTAAAGTCAAAAATCTTGGTGATTGATGATGTAATTGTCATGGAATCTAGAGTTGTTTCGTTTTGAGGATATCTTTCCGAAAGAAAGAATAATGCCCTCTTAAAGGAACGATATGTCTATGAGAAGTTCTAATCCGGGGGATAAAGAACTATGACGTAAATGGCAAGAGTTCCTAAATCGTCTGGTCTGACTTTGTATTTTATACATTAGAAGATAAACCGAGAACGATTAAGGAAGCTTTGTCGAACTGGAAAGAAGTTATCAATAGTGGAATCGAGTCTATAATACACAACCATGCCTGGAATTTTCCTTAGGGAAATGAGTCTTTAGGCTGTAAATAGATTCTGAAAAGAAAGTGTAAGACTGATGAACTATTGATAAGTATAAGCCCGTCTGGTAGTAAAAAAAAAATACCGAGAGACGGGGGGTCTTAATTTCTTGATGCTTATTCTCGAGTAATGAGATTAACCTCCATAAGATTCCTCGTTGGTATTTTGCTCAATTGCATAACCTTGAGATTCGTAAAATGGATGTTAAATCTGCATTTTCAATTTGAGAATTAGATAAAGAAATGGAATAACCTTATGGTTATGTTGCTCCTAAACCGGAGATGGAGGTGTGCAAAATTGTAAAGTCATCATACGGACTTAAACAAAGCACCAAGATAATTGCAACCTTGTATTGCTGTTAGAATATGCTAGGGTCACAGGGAGTTTGATATATATCATGAAATGAACCCATAGCGACCGAGTATATTCTATGAGCTGCTAAGTGAAGTCGTGGGTAATCTAAGTTGAAAGCTTTTTGAAAGTTTTAAGTAGAGGTCTTAGATACTTAACAGTATACTAAAGACGATGGATTACACTACTCAAGATATTCGGTTGTAAAAATCAAAGGATACAATGACGCGAATTGAGTATTTGACACGATTACTCAAGTTTCCGAGTGAGTATTTTTCTACCACCGGTGGAAGAGTGTTGTCATAAAAATACTTCTAACAAATTCGCATAGCTCGATTCAAAATGGAATCAGAACTCATAGTTTTTTGACAAAGTTTGTGAGTAAGCTGGACTGTGAAATTTGTTAGAAGATATTTTCTATTGGAAAAAATCTGAGCCCCTATGTGAACTTACTACGACTTTCAGTCGATAATTAGTAGGGTGCAAAGTGGTTTGTAATAATGGTAAGTCTAGACATATCCGTCGTAGACACAATACCATTAAGCAGTTGATCTCTAATGAGATATTTTCATTGATTGGATAAAATCAAAGGAGAATATTGCAGATCCTTTGACGAAAGGATTGCCTAGAGATCAATTAAACTGCCTATCTAGAGGAATGGGGTTAAAGTCTACAAGTAAAGAACGAACACAGCGGGAACCCTACCATGTTGAGTGGAGATTCCAAGATCATGGTTGAAAGGGAAAACTTAGTTGCGCAAGTTCTGGGGAGCACTAAAGAGTTTTTGAACTCTAACCCATTGCCTAGGATAAAGAAGTGCGTTCTGTAAAGTTGTAGCAAAGGTTAAGCTAAGCTTTTAATGTTTCCTATACTGTCTATATGAAGTGGGGTAAAGCAGATTATCCTTAATAGGAAGTCACCTATGTAAGTGTGAGGTGGCGGCCGCCTCAACTCTGTGGTATGAGTAAACACTTATGAATCCAAGATGGGGTGCCAAGGCCAAAATGGACCCAACAGTGAGAACTGAAAACTGTCGAAAATTTATTATGTGAATATCATTGTCTGAGCTTGTACGAACGGCTGACCAGTTCAAGTAACCATGTTCACTGGGGAGCCTAGGAAGTCCGATGATATTTCACTAAGAAAGGTTCAAGGCCGAAAACTACCTCTTTTGATGTAATAAGTTTTCTATTGAACTCTCGAACATGACGTTAATTTCATTCGTGTGGGGGATTGTTGGAAAATTTATTTTCTGACGTCTGAAATTACGGACAGAATAGAATCGTTCCGGTAAAAACGCTGATCACGTTTCTACATCCATTAAATTTGACTCTTGATTGTCAACTGTGACCACCACGGTATTTATGTTTTAATAAAACGTTTCGGCAGTTACAGTGCCAACATTATGTCAGAATTTAATCGTATTCAATTCTGTCTTTAATTTTGTACCTATATATAGGGCCCCTACAGAATGTAATCGATGTACCGAACATAGACGACGTTCTATGTTTATTCCTCTTTCGAGAGTTTAAGCAGTTAGTAAGGTTCGATGGTGTTCTTTAGTTTGGAGTGGTCCTACTGAATAACTGAATTCGTTGTATCTTGGGACACATTTGCACTACCCGTACCACCTATAGCGGGGCAATTTCGTCTTAAGGAAAGAGCTCGTCTTGCCTCGAATTTTCCTAATTTCTTGAAACTATCTTTTTGTTCGAAGTTTGTCCAATAAATGGTGAATGATATTTTGTGAGAATTGCTAAGCAAAACATATTCTTATATGCCGTGCGTAGGCCTGTCAACGAACGGGTATTACCCTTACCCGATCCGTACCCGCACATTACCCTTTAATTTTTTTTGTCACCCGACCCGGACCCGACCCGGTCGTTTACCCGATGGGTCTGCTGACCGGGTATTGACCGGGTGGGAATGATTCACCGGGTCGGGTCCGGGTCGGGTTAACCTTTTTTTTTAAGAATTAATCTTTAAAGTAAGCTTAAAAAGTTAAAATCCAGGAAACAGGACAATTTTGGGCGTTCCAAAACAGCGTCTCTCACACAACAAATATCAGCATATGCATATATCATACATCTGATCCATAAAACAAATCCAAAATTCAATAAAAACAATAGCGTACAAAAACTAAGATTTTAATAACCACCAACTCAGACAAAACTCAAAACCCCAAAACAAATATATACGAAGATCATTTCATCTTCCGACAGAAACAAAGTATCTCATCATTTCTTTGTTTGTGTGTATATATATATAATAATATATATAATAAATAATAACTACCTTGTGCAGCACAAATTATAAATCACTCCAAAACAAAAATCAGAAAATATTAAAAATATGTATAATTTAAAAAATTAAAAACCCTAACTTTGAGCAGTGGCGAAGGAAAACCATGATCGACGGTGGAGCTGTTGAAGGGAACGGAGGAGAAGGTTGAATATCGAGCGGAATTTTGAAGTTGTTGAATCGAGCAGAGAATGAGAGAGCAGTGATATTTCAAAGTGGGAACTGGTTTGGGTCTTTGGGAGAGACGTAAGAACTAAGAGAACTGAGACTCTGGGTTTTTTAAAAAAATCAATTTAAAAAATCAACGGGTATTGGCCGGGTTTCGAACGGGTTTTGACCGGGTGCTCCACCCACGGATTTGTCTCGGGTAAATTCCCAACCCGGACCCAAATGTTTAAAAATCATCGGGTCCGGGTCGGGTCCGGGTGAAATTCTTCACGGATTGGGTCCAGGTCGGGTGAAAGAAAATTTTGAACGGATCGGGTACGGGTAATACCCGTCCGTTGACAGGCTTAGCCGTGCGTCGACATGACTTACTCATTTTTTGTAAAAAAATTCAATTTTACAAATTTTTATTAAAAGTCGAAAGTGTTTCAATTTAATAATAGTATACCTAAAGTAAGAAATTTAATAATAGCACTTTCAAGTTAATGAAAGTATTAGTCAATAAACCATAGGTATTTAAGAATCTAAATAGTGATTCATGTGAAAAAATGAATTAATATAGAAAATAATAAAGTAAGATTCATGTGAAAAAATGAATTAATATAGAAAATAATAAAGTAAGAAAAGTGAAACCGTGATAATAATATATATAAGTAATTACCATATAATTTTCCTTCTTTTTTATATATAAAGATATCATATTTTTTCATTTGAGTTCATTGTAATTGTTTCTCATGACTCAAAATTTTATATTATGTAATCTTTTTTTATTCACTTGTTTTATATTTCTATTATTTTTTGCCTTTTCAATTTTTTAAGCAACCATAGAATGTTTCTTCTCAAGAACGTTCAATGTTTTTCCATTTGAATCATGATTATATTTTCGGCAAAATGACTATAGATTGTGCTAGATAATGGTCTAAATTTTGTCTACTTCCCTACTAGTGAATGTATCTCTTCTTCCATTTGTAAAATTTAGTTTTATTATAAAAATGTAAAAGTAAAAAAGCGCTAGTCCCACACCCACATAGAGGCCAATTCATAATTGAGAACATAATACAGCTTGACAGGGATTTCTTTTACTCGTTAAGTAATTCTTGTTCTCATCGCATCTTGGATTTCATTATTGAAATGATTTTTCATAAACAATCCCCTAACCAACTTTCAAATAAACATTCTTCCACTCAAATTGGTGATTTGGTGTCATAAATAATTTAGTAAAAGAATATATACTTTCGGTACAGAAGCGATTTCAGATAAAATGAGAATTGGAAAAAAATTGAAACCATTAAAATGAAAAAACATCAACTATGAAGATAAGATATTACTACATAATACAAGTATATCTATACTGCTATAAAAGTATGGATGTTGAAAGGTGTTTCTTCCCATTGTGAAAAGACTATTTTACCCCTTTTACCCCTATTTTTAGTTAATTAGTATTGATATGTAACTCCTTCACAATAAATAATAGAATATTAGTATTTTATTAATTATGTAATAATTGTTAATGTTAATTACTTCAATACTCATTAAAACGTTTAAATATGATACTAATTTTTCAACTTCTCACTAATATTTATCCATTTTATAAAAACATATTATGTATAATAATCCCTAATATATACATAAAGAGAAAAAGTAAATTCAAAAATTCTAAATTTATGAACAATTATAGGATTGTGGCATAGTCAAATTCATATATCACAAATCCAATTTAATAGTTTTTTATGAGATAAAAAAATAAAAACATATAAGTATTCTATTTTACCCTTATTAATTCATTTAGTTAATTAGTATTTATATGTAACTACTTCACAATAAATAATAATCGAATATAAGTATTTTATTAATTAAGTTATAATTTTTCATGTCAATTATTTCAACACTCATTAAAAAGTTTAAATATGATACAAAAAGTAAATTCAATAATCATAGATGTATGAACAATTATAGGATTGTGTCGTAGTCAAATTCAATTTCATATTTTTTATGAGATAAGAATATAAAAACATATAAGCATTCTATTTTACCACTATTAATTCATTTAGTTAATTAGTATTTATATGTAACTAATTCACAATAATTAATAATTAAATATTAATATTTTATTAATTAAGTAATAATTTTTCATGTCCAGTATTTCAACACTCATTAAAATGTTTAAATATGATGCTAACTTTTTAACTTCTCACCAATATCTATCCATTTTATAGAAACATATTATGTATGCTACTAATCGTTAATATATATACATAAAGAGACAAAGTAAATTCATGAACAATTATAGGATTATGACATAATCCAATTCATATATAACAAATTCAATTTAATATTTTTTATGAGATAAGAAAATATTTAAATTTCAAAATTAACAATAATGAAAAATTAGGAAGAACATTTATTAAAATGTGACAAAAAAGTGTAATTTAATTAGTTGATGTAAGGATCAACAAACAAAGAACTGCTAAGCTAATACTTAATTTCTATTTATATATTTATTTAGTTGAGCTTAAAATTTAAAAAAAATTGAGAAATGCGTACTATGAAAATTTGTGGAAAATGGTGTGAGTTTGTTTATATTTAAAACAATTTGCTGAAAGTTGTAAAATATATATAAATAATAGTTAATCTACATATCATAAAATATAATTTTTCAGATAATCCAAATATTCAAACACGTGGACGAATCAATTGTGCTACATTAATAATATTTCTTTTATCTATTTTTGATAAATAGAGTACTAAGTGTGAACTAAAATATTTAGACTTTGAAATTCTAAGATAAAGTAGCTACCAATATAATTTACAATCAAATAAAATATTGGCTTTTTCGATATCTATTTCTCTATAGATGATGTTCACTGATCAATTTATTTCTTATCCAATTATTCATTCATATATTGTTATTTTTTGAAATAAGATAATATGATTTAATAGCCATCTAAATAAAATTTGTGATGATATTCATCAAATTCCTCATATTTTAAATAAATAAATTGTATTATAATATATAAGTGATTATTGTTTTGTGCATTAGTATCCCATCCTTGATTGGGGTTCCACAAGTATATAATAATAGTCAATGTCTAACTAAAATGGAAAAAAAATTAATTATATTACTCATGAAATAAATAAAGATCACTTACTTATTCAATTAGTTAGTTTTAATTTATATAACTAAAAAATTTACAAATTTTATTTGATTTAGGAACCAAAGTGATACAAACATGAGAATTTAGAAACCAAAGTACAACGATACAAGCTAATTTGGTTAAAAATTACCGAAAATGACTAAAAGTGAGAAAAAGTATAATTTTGACAACGGTAGTCGGTAAGCTAACAAATTACTTTAGGGATATAAGTGAAATAATTTGATACTTTTGGGATTATTTCATAAATAGTTATATACGAGATTGAAAAAGTAGAGTTGAAAAAACTGTGAATTAGGATGAGAATAATTTGTATTAAGTTTATTTATAATTTTTTGATCCCAAATCTTGAAATTGAATAAAAAAACATAAACAAACAAGGCCAAAAGGCTTCAAGCCACATGTTATTATTTAAAATAACATTAGGTATCCTTAGATTCAGTGAATTAAGTGATTTTTGTTCCAACAACGAAATGTTCCCTCTTTCCCCGCACTTATACACCTACTCTGTGAACAACGAAATGTTCCCTCTTTCCCCGAAGATGTCTTCGAAGAGTCGGACAACAATATCATTTTTTATCAGAGTAAGAGCGGCCCCTCACAGAAAAGATCGACACGTGAATCCCCCAATGCACCACAATTCGATACCAGGACTAGCTCGAGTGCACCTATGCCAAAACAGTCGGATGCGCTATATCAGATGCTTGTATGAATACAAGCCGACGTTGCTGAAATCAAGCCCAACGTTGCTACCTTCAAAGCCCGATGTACTGCAATAGAGGTAAGACAACAACAACATTACAATCAACACAACCCTCCTCCCGCAAACCCGAATGATGTATACATGCCAGATGTCAACTTCGGGAATGACCAGACTGATCAGCCGGGAAATGCAGATTGGGAACCATGGCCTGACCATTGATTGCTATATTTAGTATGTTTGTTTTTCTTTCTTTTCCTTTTTCCTTTCCTTTCATTTCATTTTATTTTATCTTTTATATTTTCTTTTCCTTGACTCGTAGAACGGAATGTAATGCTAAATATGATTAATCTAAGTGTCTATTCCTTTTTTGTTCTAGTGTATGTTTCTTTTTAGTACTATGGACACAATACCTAGCAGAACCAGAACGATCGACTTGAATCTTGAACAGGTCATGTTCCTTTTACTTTTATGCATACATATATTTCCGTCACATTAGGGACAATGTTCGTTTCAAGTTTGGGGGTGGGTTTTCGTTTATCTCGTTTTTCTTGGTTTGTGTCTTTAGTTTGCGATATTGAACATTACACTTTTCTTTTGAATCACAGCCTCACCTTTATGAGCTTCTTACAACGATTTACTCGAGATAATGACCGGACCTTTTAATAAAACCTATGCATCATATCTTTGGCTGGAAATGTCATCTACTAGGTCGCGACTTTTTTGTTAGACACTAATATGAGTAGCACTCTACGGTATAGGAGTCGGTGGACCATCCGTCTTGAAACACGTAAGAGTGGTTCCCAAGTCTATTAACTCGAATATAACGCCTACCGGCATAACGTCGCATATGAAAAAAAATGCGTGTTTAATTGCTACTACAGGTATTAGTTCGTTTTGTGACATCTGACACTTGAGTGATTAAGTCCGAAGGAGTCCCTAGAAACTTAACGCCCTATGGCTATCTAGCTTAGGAGTCTTTGACCCAAAACTCGATACGAGTGTCATAGAAAGTCTAAGAAAATGAACATTGCACAAGCTTGTCGAGTACGAGACCTTTAGTATACGTTATATATTCATTCTCGATGCTATGTACCGATTTGACTCTAAGTTTAGTTGGTAGAGATGGGTACCACACAATGCTTGTCAGAGACGGCCCTTGACTATAATATTTAAATATTGCCTTATTATGTGTCTTCTAGAAATTCGTTTAACTTTGTAGATGCATAGATTTTGTGGGTACATCATCTGCAAACCCTCATGAGATTATAACTCATCCTTTTTGGGTAACAAAAAGATTTAAAGACTTGTTGCACATGCTAAGTGCAATCGTGTACTCTACGAAAATGAGTTTTTCTTTAATTTTTTTTTTGTTTTACCATTTGTTCGAGGACGAACAAAAGCAAGTTTGGGAGGTAGAGGTGCCCAACCGGTTCTTGGAACCGGGAACCGGCAGTCAACGGTTCATGAACCGTTGACCACGGTTTCCGGTTCGGAACCGGAACCGGAACCGTGTTCCTCGGTTCGAATCCGGTTCCTCAATATGAGGAACCGGCGGTTCTACCGCCGGTGGTTCGAAACAAATTTATGCATAAACAAAGCAAAAATAGGAGATTAAGCAAGATTGATTATTACACAAGCAAGGGAAATAACTGAGAA
Organism: Verbascum thapsus; assembly: GCA_963669365.1. Lineage (NCBI taxonomy): Eukaryota > Viridiplantae > Streptophyta > Magnoliopsida > Lamiales > Scrophulariaceae > Verbascum > Verbascum thapsus. The sequence goes on from OY770108.1 coordinate 9,475,667, forward strand.
TGAGAATTTACTTTGACGAGAGCGAGGAAGAAAGAACTAATCGTAAGAGAGAAAGGGATATTAGGCAAGTCGTCAAGAGAGAAAAGGATTTGAAGATTTGAAGGGTTTTAAGGTTTTTATGGGGTGAGAGAAAGGGATATTGGGGCATTAATTATTGCCTTGAAAATTAAAAAGAATAGAAGGGCAACATTGGATTGGACGTTAAATTAGGAACTAATTAGGAAAATTTTACAATGTATTTAAAACTTAAGAGCCAATTGCAATGTAAAATTCATTTTAATATTTTTTTAGAATGAATTCATTACTCGATATTTCTTTAAATTTATTTTTTTAATAAACTGATTATATCACGTTTAACTAAATGAAATATTTTGTGGGGCGAAAATAGAGCAGTGCTCGTAAAACCTTGCAGCGATTAAAAGATACACTATATAAGTTTTTTTTTTTTTTATAAATTTCATATATCATGTTATTACCATAGTGATAATAATGTATGATATATGATATAATTATATGATTACCGTATATAATAATATTATAATATAATATTATTACAGTATAATTGATACCACTCACGCGATCCCAAGCACATAATAATCAGAACAGTAAATAATATGAGGAATATAGTAAAGACCCATGACTCTGATTACAGGAAAATTGTATCCGTCATCGGCCATGAATTTCCAAACTGGTAAAATATGCATAAAAGCCTTGAAACGTGGCCTTAAAAACGGCTAACAATGCAAGAAATTAGCCTTACGAAACCCAAAGCATGCCAAATACAATTCTCACAAACCTCCCATTTACTATTTTGATTTTTATACTCCTTAAATCACATAATATGAAATCAATGCATGATAAGGATATTCATATAGTTCAGATATAATTGATCACATAGAAGTTCTAGCCTATAAGGCTAGCCATTTATCACAATGATTATAAAAACTTTAAATAAATTAAGAACAAGGAAAAGAGAATACTTACAAATTTAAACTCTTATATTTGGAAGTTGCAAGATCACAATATTTTTTACAAAAGAGAAATTTTAATTAATATTGAGAGAGTTTTTTCTACAAAAGCTTATGTTACAAATACAAAATAGCTCTATAAATAGACTTAAAATTTGGAAAAGACAAAATACATAAATTCTAATATACAATGATTTCTATCTAGAAATCTATCATGTATAATGACTTTTTTGAATTAAGGCAATAATGCCTAATGTAGTCCAATTCGTGAATAGGAATATTTTCTTTTTTTCAACACACCCGTGACTAGAAATAGTCTTCTTTTTTACTAGAAATAGTCTTCTTTTTGAAAATTTCTCGAGGGCTATTATTAATCTCCCACCATCATCCTTCTAGTAACAATTGGTGTAATTCATCCTTGATTATGACATATAATTCATACTTGAAGAAGAGCCTTCTCCTTTGTCTTTGAAGTTTTCTATCAGAACTTCTTTTATGACACCAAAAACATCTTCTATTAATGGAGTCTCATTAGGATCTTGTGCATCTTGGAAATTATTTTGATTTATGGACATCATTGAGACATCTAATTTTCCTGATCTTTGAGACATTGTCTCATCTTCAAATTTTGCTAACAGATCTTTTTTCATTTCTTCAACATACGTTTCTATCATCTTTTATCTGGATAAATTTTCCGACTGCATTTTTAATTTTCTTGAAATATAATCAAATGGAGAGGGAGATTCTTTCTGTAACTTTAATTTTATTTTTTCTTCATATTTTGAAATTTTCTTATCCATTAGGCACATTGTGTCTATGCCATTTGGCTTCTTTGTCTCTGGGATCTCGCGTATCATCTTATTCCAGAATTTCGAATGTGAAATTCGCTTCAAGCAGGGAACCATTTATTCAGTATAACCAAAGACTGGTGTCCATTTCCATATCCACGGAATTGAAAATTCAGTAAAGAAATATAGAGAGGATATTCCCTCTAAACGAATTCGTTTTTCTTGGTTTTCTAAAACTCTTGGTGAAATATTCACCCATTTTTCGAATTTTCTTTTATAATCTTCTGGTAAAATTTTTATAGAGGTGCCAAAATATTGCTACCATTTTACAAACCATATTGGTATATCATGTTTATATACTTCTGAACAAATTTTCAGAAACAATGAATGTTTTCTTTTGTTATTCTCATGTAAGAGAACTTTATTAAATGCATCTAGATAATCCCAGTAATTATATTTAATAGGGATTTTATTAGTAGGATAAAAGAATTCTCTTGTCCTTTGTGGAGAAATACCACATTCTTCTAAAGTTATAACCTTTTTTATAATAATTTTACTGAAGTTATAAACTTCTTGTTGTCCACTTGAAAAGTGGTTTATTTCGCACCCATTAGTAATGAGTATATTTTCATAATATGATCGGACTTTATAGACCCGAGCAGCATATGATGCGCTATCCATGTATCTATCCATTAATATCCGTGGATCATTTTTCCATTTCGTATCATTTTCTTCCAACAGAAGTATTACTTCTTGTTTTTCATTTATAACAAATGTAGTATTACCTTCTTCATTTCCTACTATGGAGGAAAAAGTAGGAATATTTTTCTGTGACTGTGAGTTTTGAGTTTGGGTATTACCCTCTTTTTGTTTTTTATACTCCAAGAATTCTTGGTATTCCTTGTCATTGGACATGTCTGAAGCTATTAGCTTTTGTTTTCTATGTTTCACCAGAATTTCTGTTTGCCTGCCTCTACATCCTCTTCCTCTATAAGAGGAATATCCTCTACCTCGAGAATACATAACTGCAAAATTCATTGTATATATTCTCTTGTTAAAAAATCAGGAAGATTATTTTCTTCCCCTTTTTTATAAACTATCTCAAAATCAAATGGGGCTAAATGTGCCTGCCAAAGAGCAAACATTTGCTTGGAAACATCATGCTTAAAATCTTTATTAAACATAAATCTTGCAGATTTGCAATCAGTTTTTATAATAAATTTTTGATTATATAAATCATCTTGAAATTTTAAAACACATTTAACTATAGCGAGAATTTCTTTGACTATAGTAGCATAATTGTTTTGAGAATTATTTCATTTTCCAGAATAAAATCTTACAAGATATTATTGTTTATTTTCGGGGTTTACTTGTTTAAGTATTCCTCCATAACCAATATCAGAAGCATCTGTTTCTACAATTTTCTCCCAATTTGGATTACTTAACATTAAATAGGGTAAAGTTTTAACTTTTTATTTTATCCTCCTAACCGCTTGGGTATGCTTATCTGACGACGGGTCTGGCAACTTTTTTAGTCTATCATATAAAATTGCGGTATCTTTAGCAAGATCTTTATAATAAGGAGAAATATAATTTAAACTTCCAAGAAATCTCTGGAGCTGAGTTTTATCAGTAATTTCATCAGGAAATTTGTTAGCAAACTCAATACTTCTATTAATAGGAATTATATTTCCTTTTCCAATATTATGGCCTAAAAATCTTACATTTGTTTGGAATAAACACATTTTTGATTTAGATATAACTAAACCATTTTTAATGATTATTTCTTTGAATATTCTGAGATGCTTAAAATGCATTTCAATATCTTTCGAGAATACTAAAATATCATCAATATATACTATAATAAATTCACTATAAGGAGTAAAAATATCGTTCATAATTTTCTGAAATTCAGAACGTGCATTTTTTAACCCAAATAGCATGACATTCCATTCATAATGTCCTATTGGAACATTAAAAGATATTTTGTATCTATCATTTTTATTAATCTGGATTTGCCAGTATCCTGATTTTAAATCAAATTTCGAGAATATTATAGAATCATATAATCTATCTAATAAATCATTTTTATTTGGAATAGGATGCCTAATCCATTTTAATACTTTAAGGGGCTTATAGTTTATTACTAATCTAGGCGCTCCCCTTTCTTGTTCACTATGTTTATAAACATAAAATGTTGTACAAGACCAAGGAGATTGTGAGGGACTTATTAATCATTTTTTGTAGGAGAGAATCTATTTCTTTTTTGCATAACTCTAAATATTCTGAGTTCATTTGGCAAGGCCTTTGTAGGAATTTTCTTTTCATCAAAATCTTCTTCATAAGGGAGAGAAACAATATATTTTTTCCTATCCCAAAAAGCATTGGGATGATCATTACATACTTCAATTGAAAATTGATTTGTTAATAATATTATTTTATCCTGTAATTTAGGATTTTGAAGTTTTTCTTCTATAGTAATTATATTTAATTCTTGTTTAAGAAAGTATAACTGATTTTCTTTTGAAGAAATATTGTCATATATCTCATGTAATACTTTAGTAAAAGGTTCTGTAACAAACTTTAAGAAAATATCATTTCTTTCGAAAGTTCCTAATATCCCTTCTTTATCCACTCTTTTTAATGGATATATTTCTATTAAAAATGGTGTTCCAAGTATAACTTGGTTAGTAATATCTTTTGCAAGTAAGAAACTTGTTTGTAATCATTTTTTATTAATACATACATTAGCTTTAGGAAGTTTATAATTTATTTGTAACTTATTACCTCCTGCATGTGATAATGTATGAGTTGTTTTATGACAATATCTTATAGGTATTAATCCTTCTTGTATAACATTTAAATCTGCTCCACTATCAACTAGAGCTATGAATTATTTTAAATAATAATCATCTATTAAAAGAGTAATTTTTATATACCATTTCTGGGATATTACCATTTGTAATGTAGATAAAAAGTTCTCATTTATTTTTGTATAATCATTATCATGTTCTGGAGGAATTATAAACTTCTTTCGAGAATTTTCTAACTTAGAGATTCTATAATCTAAATTTTTATTTTCCTGTTTTAAATCTGAAATTTCTTTTTTAAGATTATTGATTTCGATTATAATATCATTTGTGGAAGTAGGATTTTCTTCCGTTTTCTTCTGTCTTATTCTTTTATAAACTTCTGACATTATATATGGACCATCGGGACTCGATATCTCATTTTTTACTTCTCTAGAAGTACTGGGGATATCTTCTATTTGATCTATTATTTTAGATCTTAAAATTGGATCTTTTATTATTTTAAAAAGTTCTATCACATTATCATGTGTTAATACATTTATGTTTAGTTCTTGAAATTGTGAAAGAATTTTATAAAATTCTTTTCCCTCAATTTCATTTTCAGATTTTTTTTTTCTTTGGGCATGTTTGTCCTAGAATGCATGGTTCACATTCTGATTCTAATTCCGATAAAATAGATTCATCTTCTAAAATATTAATTTCTTTTTCACTTTCAGTGTTAGAAGAATATTCATAATCTTCAGAATTTGATTCTTCATTTGAATTTAATAATATTTTTAAAAGGGTATCTTTAATATTATTATCTATATCAAGATTATTAATCTTCTTTTTGGTCCAACAATTTTTTGCATAATGGCCAGTTCTACCACATTTTCTGCAGTTTATTAATTTTCTTTTATTCCATTTTTTCATTTCTCTTTCTTCCCTCCTTTCTTTCTTTTGTTCTAATTTATTATTAGAATATCTTCTTTTCTTTCTTTTATAATAAATTTCTTTTTCTTTGTTAATTTTTTTAGTTTTACTAGTGGATGATATTCTTTCAACAGCAAATTGATCACAAAATTGTCCTAATTATTTTTTCTCTACCAAATTTTGGCGCTTCATTTGTTGATTTAATGTTATTTCATTACAAAGAGCTAATCCTTCTTGTATGCAGGTTCCTATTAATTTACCATAAGTATAATTTTCATAAGGAATATTATTATAATTTTATCTTAATATTCTTCTAATCCTTTCAGCAAATAAGCTGGGAAGACCATCTATAAATTTAGATTTCCAATGAGTACTATTACACTCAGAAAGTTCCATGACTCTGCTAAGGAAAGTATCCTTATACCATCTGAAATCAATAAGTGTTTTACACATAAGATTTTGTTAGAGAGGTTCTAATATTTTCACTATTTTCTGTATATCTTGTAAAATGTTCAACAATATTTATAACCAGTGTATAAACTGCATCTTCTTTTACACTATTTCTTTCTTGTTTAATTGTATTCAAGATATTATCTCTTTCATTTTATGTTAAATAATTATCCCACCAACCTTTTAGTTGTCCAGTAAACCCTGAGGTTATCATTTTTGCTATATTTTTATCTGTGATACCATTAATTTTACAGAATGTTGAATATATTAGCATTCTATGGATTGTATTATGTATTTGTTGATGAACAAACCCATCTATATTCCATTCATAAATATGATGTCCATTATAACTATTAGATATAATATTATATGTTTCTTCTATTAGAACATCTACAGGTGTAAGCCTTGGATAGTAGTATTTTCCAGTAGTAAGCTTATTTGCCCCATTTCGAGATTTTATTAATTTGGTCTTCATAGACTTTCTTATAATTAGAATTTTCTATTAATTCTTCTCTTAATTTTTTATCAAGAGTATTTATTTTAAAAAATTTAAATTTTTCTTCTAGAAAATATTCTGATTCCTTCATAGGTTTTAACTTAAATCCTTGTATTTCAGGTGGTGGCTGAATTGTAGGAGTAGCAATTTCTACATCTTTTTTCTCTAAGATATCATTTGAACTGTTTGAGTTTTATTTATAATATTAATTATTTGTTTGACCCTATTATGAAATGATGTAATTTGTTCTCCTAAAATATTTAAGTAAAGATTTGTATAATTATTTTGTTCTATTATAATATTTATATGTTTACATGTTATTGGTAGTGTATTATCTTCTAATAATTTAGAAAATGCTAAAAAATTATGAATTTTTTCATTCTTTTCAATCTCAAATGATTATTGTGGTGGATAAACTTGGGTCAATATTTTCCCAGTACTTAATTTATAATTTCTTTCTAATACAGAAATATATTGTTCTAAATATGTAGATACAAACCAAGGTACAAATAATATCATTTTATTCTTTTTAGCACAAAATTTGTAAAATTCTTCTTGAATATAATTTTTCTCTTCTGGATTAAAATTTTCAAAAAACCATTTTTTAAATGGTTCCCATTTGGGTGTATTAAATTCTGCTCTTATTATTTGTCTTGCCTGTGAACCAGGACTAAAATTAATAATTGTTTCTAAACTCATTATATCGGGAAATCCATTTCTGATTCGGTTATATCCGCTTCTTTAGTGTTAAAAACACTAGTTTTTATTCCTTTAACAATATTGTTTTTATCAATTATTAATTTTTCAATTCTATCATCATTAACAGGTTTTTCTCTAATCTAAGATATAGAAGCTCCAGATGGCGTAAAAGGTTGTTCAACCCTGTAATCTAAGGGTGAAATATGTGAGTACATAGATTGAGATCTCTCAAGTCTAGATGACATTGATCTTTTATTTTCTTCAAACTGTAATGTTACTGATCCTTCAGGTGTCTGTATTACATTTATTAAATTATTTTGAATTGTTGGTTGTGGTGTTATAGCTTTTTCAATAACCCAATTATCTGAAAAGTCTATTTCTTCCCATTTTATTCTTCTTCTGGTTGTAATATTTGACTTACTAAAATTACTTTCTATTAGAATTGTTTCATTTAAAGGCTTATCAACCCTTTTACATTGTGGATTTCAAGTATAAGGTTTATAATATACTCTATAACATATTGCTATAACTTATGTTCCTGGTTTATAATTATAACCATGAGTTTTAACATTTAATGTTAGTGCATCTAAAATATTAATATCAGATAATGAAACTTGTAAATTAGGATATACATCAAAATAAACTGGAATATCTTGTAAGATTATGTTTAGTTCTTGAAATTGTGAAAGAATTTTATAAAATTCTTTTCCTATAATAATATGATATTATAATAGTATATATCATATACCTTATTATAATATATTAATATTATATGGTATACTATTAATTATAGTATACTAACATAAGACTATTAATAGGATACTAATTATAATACACATTACTATATAATCATACTAATATATGTTAGTACCCATAATTACTATAATGGTATAATTATAGTACCTATAATATGATTATGGTAATAATAGTATAATATAGTCCAATATTTGTTGTAAGTTGTATCGTATAAGATTCTAACTTGTACTTGTAATACAAAAATTGTAATTAGGATTTAGGATTATGGAAATTATAATGTGATTGCATTTTATTACTGACCGAATCCGAATTTGTATTGTTTAAATTTATTAATAATTAAATTATTTGTCTATAATTTAATATTTTTAATGTTAGTTTTTACTTTATCCGGTTTATTTTTTAAACATTGATTGCCGAAATAAATTTATACATAATAAATAAAAAAAATGAAGAAAAAAAAATCCGGTTAGAATCAGGAACCGGTTCGAATACGGTTCCAGCCCCTCTCGGAACCGGCTGGGAACCGGAACCGTATGGGCACCTCTAGTGGAGTTGATAAACCTCATTTTTATGCGATATATGACGCCTTTTCGGCCACATTTACTATCGGTTTGCATTATATTTTTACCCCACAAATGCGTTTAATATCACTATTAAGTGTCGCAGGGAAAAATCTAATTTGCAAAAGGAAATGCGGAACTATAGGTTGAAATTGAGAACATCGCTAAAGAATCGAGATAGGACCGATTAAAAAGAGATGCGTTTAAAGCCAAGAAGCTTCGCATTTAAACGCTGAGCTTCTTGGTGTTTAAACCCCGAGTTTCATGGAGTTTAAACGCCGACCTTCTTGGCGTTTAAATGCCGAGCTTCAGTTCAGGCCCCACATCCGGATTTATATGTTATTTTTTGTATAAATACCCCCTCCAAATATTGTATTAGGGTTCGAATTTTATTTTCTTGGAATTAATTGAAAAGATTAGAGATCGAAGAACAAGATTCATACTTGATTGCTTTTAATTTTTGTCAATTTATCATGTTCACTATTATTATTGTTGATTGTGCTTTCGAATCTATGGAGTAATCCATTTTATTCTAGAATCGGGAATATCACGATAATATGTTATTAGTATAGATTATAAAATCGTTGACGTTACATTGCCTACGCTTATGACTTGAATTCTTAGTAATTAATACTTGTGAATTTGCCGCCACATATTTACATGTTCATAAAGATTAGGTGAAAATTCTGAAAGGTGACATCTAAATCGGAACCTATAGAGTTAAACCTGTGATCCTAAATCACGAAAGTAGTTTTAGGTCTTCTGAGGAATCAATACACTATCACAGAACTGAATGAATACGAGCTTAGTCTAATCATCACGAAAGTAGGGCATTAACTAACTTGGGTAATTTATTATGCTTTGACAAAAGGTAATAAGTAAAATTGGATAGTGTCCTTCATAAGTGGTGATCATAACTGAATTGATGATATGATTGAATTGATAACGTATGTCGTGGTGAACCTTGATTCCGGAATTGCTAATCACATATAATCAAAACCAATTTTCTACATTCTGTTTAGTTTTCTTTACAATTTATCTCGAAATTTTATTAAGCTTAGATTACCGATAACTGAAGGAATTGGTGCTTCATTACTCGGTCCTCGTGGGAACGATATCTTTTGTACTACACTGACCCCAATGACAGATGCAAGGATACCTCTCTCAGTGCCTCTACTAATTCACCAGTGAACCTCATGAGTGGAGTGTTCAACTTTTGCAACTCCGCATTGTCAATGCCAAGTTGAACAAATATGTTGTAGAAAATGATATCGGCTGAGCTCCCGCTATCTACCAGTATTTTCTTGACCCAGAAATTTGATATCGTGACCGAGACTACCAACGGGTCATTGTAGATTGGGACTTGCAATTGCAAATCCTCATCCCCGAATCCAATGACGGGAGGCCCCGGACTCACTTGGAACACAGGGCAAGTGTGAGGTTGGCTAAGGGCGTGCAATCCCGTGGCGGCTCAGAGCAGGATTTTTTTCGAGTTACTCGAGTCTTCACCTGCTGGCCCTCCGGAGATTACCCCGATGATTCCGTTTAGTGGAGGGTTGTCCATACCCTCCTCTATCGCAGGCTGTGTCTGGGCAACTTTATTCTTATTTTTTGTGACCATTCCCTGAGAGCCTCCGCCTGGTTGCCCCGATGGATTCCCACGTTCGCGCCCTGCTCCACCAGGACGTGATACCACCTCTTGTAGATGACCCCGCTGTATCAATTTTTCTATCTCGTTTTGGAGGTGGCAACACTCGTTCGTCATATGTCCTTTGTCACGATGAAAGCGACAATACTTGTTTGACTTCAGATGACTCGGGTTAGCCGAAGAAGCCCCTGCTGCTCCGCTATGGCGAGCACCTATTCACGAGATAGGGTGAGCGGAGTGTACTTGCTGAAGCCTTGATGAGGCATAGATTTTCGCTCCTTGGGCTTTGGGAATTTGTCATCTTCTCGGCTCTTCCTTTTATTTCTGCTCGCCTCAGCCTTGACGGGCCCCAACCGTTTCCTCGATCCGGATGTAGTTCTCGGCTCTAACGAGCAGCTCATCCAGTGTGGAAGGAGGTTTTCTCCCCATGGATTCCTTGAATCTCCCAATCGGAGATTTTGCTGCATGATGCCGGATAGCAGCTCATGGTTGACATGAGGCACTTCTGACACCGTCGTCGAGAAGCGTCGCACATAGTCCCGAAGTAGCTCTCCATCGCATTGCACGATGGTGAACAAGTACGACGCAGTCTTGGGGTACTTCTTGTTCATAGAGAAGTAGTGCAAAAACATTTGTGTGAGTTGCTCAAATCCAGTGATTGTACCGAAAGACAACTGGTTGAACCAAGACAAGGCTCTGCCCGAGAGGGTCGTCCTAAAGATTTTGCAATATGTTGTGTCGCTAAGATTATACATGTTTGCCTTCGTGTTGAACTTGTCCAGATGCTCTTGGGGATCCCCGGTGCCATCATACTCGCTGAGAAGAGGGATTTTCATCCCTTGCAGAATCGCCTTAGCTAGTATAGCGGGGCAGAAAGGGGTACAATCCATAACTCATGGTACGTACCTCGCGGTAGAGCCGCCCCCCTTGAAGGGGGGTTGCTGGCTAGGAGCCCGTCTAGGGCAGTTCCTCTCGGGGGTCGGGGACCTCCGATCTCTACGAGGGAACCTGCGGGATTCCTGCTTCCGACCTCTACGAGGGAACCTGCGGGATTTCTGCTTGGAGTGAGCCTCGTCGGAACTGTGAGACCTCTGGCTTCGGTGAGGGGACCTGCGGGGCTCGCGTCTGGATTGAGCCTCCTCGGGGGTCGGAGTCCTCTGACCTCGGAGGGGACCTCTGAGAATCATGTTCTCTGTCTCAACCTCGAGGGGATCGCTCCTGGAAAGAATCAACGCTACCTTCCGGTGGCCCATGAATCTTCTCTACATCTCGGATATCCGAGAGCCTCGATGCCACTCCCGCGGGGGGTCGGAGATCTCCTACCTCTGCGCTGGGATCGATGGGTTCGGTGCCGGGAGGTGCGCACACAGTTCTCACGCCCAGACATTGCGTGAGATCGTGGAGCCTCACTATTCCGGGGTGAGAGTCCTTGAGGAGTAGGCACGTGACGTGCGACCTGTGGCCTTCCCCTGGTAGGGGAGTCAGCTGCTCTAGCAGTAGGCTGGGGTTCCACCCGAGGGGGTGGTGGTTCAATGCATACTGCTGGACCGCCTGAGCCGCTGCTCTGATAGAGGCGTCCTCCACCAGTTCCGCTGCTCTCGGGGTGAGGGACCACAGTCGGAGCAGCTAATGGGAGATGCGGATTTGGAGTTTCAATAGCAGTAAGGTTTGGATGAGACGTCGGAGCAGGAGCTCTTCTCCTAACCCCTCCTACTGAGGGGCTACTGCCCGTCCTATCTTCAGTGGTACGTGCCTGGGATCTGGTCTGCATTCTCAGTGAGTGAATCGGCTTTCCCACAGACAGCGCCAAAATGATACGGGATCAAATTAATATCACGTGAACAACATGTGGGGATGGGATCCGACCCGATTCACGACAAACCAAATTATGTATTTGCTGATAATGGGCTGCACTTGATGATGTTAAGCTGCCTATGTACTTACTTCGATAGGATCGTAGTTCGAAATTAAGAGTCTAATATTTAAGAGCTAGATATGCTTAGAGAAATTAGGATAATTCTCATAATGATTAAAACGTGCTTAATTAATTAACTGAGGTGATATTTATATCATTTGTTTGGGTCTTGGGCTTGCCTTGTCGGACTTTGGCCCACATTATATTAAACCTTAGCCCATAGATTATTTGCAAATTAATTACGGTTTAATTACGGTTATAGTCCGGGTTTAACCTTAGCCCACACTATATTAAACCTTAGCCCATGGATCATTTGTTTAATTACGGTTATAGTCCGGGTTTAATTGAGGCCCATCAATCGGATTTTGCTAAAAAAATTGAGTAGTTTAAGGTTGGTTTTAGAAATCATTGCTGCTAAATATTGTAAATTAATAATAAAATCAATAGAGATGTGATCAATAAGCAATCCAAATACATAGGCAATAAACACCAGAAAGAAAGGATGAAAAATCTAACACCAGTTCCAGGTAATGTTGTTACATCATTATCATACATAGATAGATACTCATACAAACAAATAGATTTTACCAGGCTTCAGACAACATTACAGTTACTTTTCCATTCCTATTCCTATTCCTATTCCAGGACTAAATTAAAACATCATTCATTGCAAACAACTACCAGATATTCATAAATTCTTTTTATATCATTCCAGACCTGTTAAAAACCAGCTCCCCTTAAAACAAGTTCATGATCTCTATGCTATTTGTTTCTCAATGGTTTCTAACTTCAGTTTCATCTGGAAATTGAGAAAAAAAAAAAATGGAGGGTGCACTGGACTACCGGTGAAAACATTAAATCTGGATTTGAAGTCCAAAAACTATATTCACGCCCTCTTTTCTATAATCTCGTTTGGATATTTGCATTACAAAACCACATTTTGGTAAAGCTGAATAATCTAACTTTAACCACAAATTAATAAGGCCAAACTCACCCTTACCAGTCATGTGCTGCTCTGAGAGACTACCTGTAATGGTTTCATATATTACCAAAACATATAAATTTGTTGGCATCATCTATGCTCCGAAGATTCATTAGTTTCTTCTTCTTCCAGAAGGGATGCCCTGTCAGGGTTCATAATCAGAAGCTGTTGCACATCCTTTGGTAAAACTTTAAACACACTCTTCAGATCTTTCTTCAATTTCTGGCACACTGCTTCACTATCTTCATTTGCTCTTCCATACTGCTATCCACACAAAAATTTCAATTTCTAACTGTAAATCCAAACTTTAGGTATTCAAGGACGAATTGGAATAATGGGTTCTAGATCAATAATGCACTAGGCAACCCAGAACTACTTATGGTGTAATCACTATCTCTTTGTTTTTAATCTCAACAGTTCCAAAACTTCCATCAAGTTATCCAATTCATTTAGCATAAAAAATTGCATTACATGAACTATATATAGGAGTGTTAAACGACGAAATAGCGTAAAGATGACGCATTTAAGTTTTTTCTTTAAAAGAATTTTTCTATCCTTGTCATTCAGGTGCACTAAGTCTTATTTCTCTAGGAATGAACTGTGAGAGACTACAACAATTAAACAGGTGAAAGTCTAGAGAAGTTAGTCTGACAGATGATAACTGTAGAACTGTTTGAATCTTGAGGATATCAAACAAAAGATTGATAGCATCCAAAGAAAGAACAGAAATGTATTGCTCTTTATTTGTTTCCTTAATACTTATGAAGATTTTCTTATGTACCATCACTAACAAACTAGAACCTGAATGCTGCACAGATTTGCGCAAACAAATTAAGAGAAAATTATTAGTGACAGTTATTGTTCAAGCCTATCATATAAAAAAAATCCAAAAGGCACTTGCAGAAGGCCAAAGCCGAAATGGTAAGATCTAGAGTTCTATATCCCACACAAGCAACATGTAACCATGTTTGAGGATTTGAGATAGAACATTATTAGCAAGAGATAAGCTTAAAGTAGGTATGTTATCTTGGGCACGCAACCTAAATACCTCAAAAGGTCTTCAATGGTAAATCATTCCACCAGATTCCAATACCAACCAATCAAAACAAACAATGGAGTCGGGAAGAGAAAACGCAAATCAGATGTTGGACGGAATAAGAAATTTAAAGGTCTTTTTCTAACTTACATACTAAAATATAAAATGATAAGTACACCCTATAAGCACTAGTTTTGATACAAGCAAGGGCCCCTCAGGAAATTTTGGGCCACTTTTCAACATTAACACGAATGCCCTAATATTATTTAGCTAATGAACTGTTGTCAATTTCCTCAACCTGTTTTATCCATAATTCTGTGTCAGTATCCACATCTGCCCACATGGTTTTAGTTAAACCTCAACAGAACCATTAAAATACTGGTAAAATATTATTTAAAAGAAAAATTCTTGTTAATTTATGGAGAAAGAACATGCCTGCATTTCTCCTTGAAGGTTTCTGTCAATGGCATTGAAAAGATCGACAATTTCCAATTCTGACATTTTGTCTATCAACTGATGTATGCTGATCTTAATTCTAGCTTGTCTCCATAATTTATACTGTTCTTGCTCAGTAACAGCACGTTTTCTTCGGAACCATGGCAAAAAGTTGTGTCCTTTCAAGAACCGCCTTAATTGAAACAGAAAATGATCGATTTCAGAAAAAATAAATAAAAGAATAGACCATATCAAAAACCAAATAAGTGCAAAAGTTGTATTTCACTAAACGCAAAGTCGCAAGCAAACGATAAGCCTCGAACTCAACAGTTCAGGATGAGGGCAGATATCAGATGAAGCCAAGTAAAATTTCAAACTGGCCTTCATAAAGAGGTTTCTGATTAGATATACGCCGTAGAAGAGAGTTAAAAAAACAAACTAAGTGAACTGAAGAGAGAACATGGGTATGTAGCAAGTAACCAAAGCCTACTACATTGAATCATATGAATTAGCCAAAAGTGTGACTATGGTAGATGAAGCAAAGGATGCAATTTTAGCTGATGTATTATAGGGCTTGCTGGTGAGCTTGCATCTGCTACCAATATCAATGCATTTTGGTCAACAGTTTTGATGAAAAACCAAAGCAAAGAAAAAATTAGTAAAGTAACTTTCTAAAAAATGTGTTCAGGCAAGCAATTGCATAAAGTGCTACAAATGCTGCAGAACAACTATGAAGCTCAGGTTGTATGATTAGAAGATGACTTGATACTGTTATGTTTTAATCTTTTATAAAAAGTTCACTAGAATAGTAATACATAATTATATAGCAAGGTAAAAGCAATATCTGAAGAGGTGCTATGGCTCCATTTGTTTATGTTATTTGAGATAAAATTTTAAAATTTTATCGGGAATTGTGTATTATGGAAATTCGTGTGAAAATGATAGTTGTTTGTTTATGTTTTTAAAGATATGTTGAAAGTTGTAAAATCTGTCAAATCAATAATGATAGGTTGATGGATGATGTATATAGTAATTGTGTTAGATGTGCGTATAATGATTATGTGAATAAAAAATAAAGAAATATAGATAAAAAAATTGAAAAGTGAAAGATAAAGTGAAATAATGATTGATTTGATTGGTAAATGTGTGAAAAGTTGTATATATGATTTATAGTTAGTTATATAGGAGATTGAAAAGTAGAGTTGAAAAAAAGGAGAATTTGGTGTGTTAAGTTTATTTTGAATTTTGTGATTTAAAAAGTTGAAAATGGATTTTGAAAACATAAACAAACAAGGCCATAGTTACCTGTAGAGATCCAGCCAATTTGACCTAGTCCGCTTCAATAAAAATTTCCCAGGACCTCTTGCTGACAAGCTGGCTAAGAATTCGTCAGCATTGAACGAGGGCAGAGGTGGTGGATCAGTAAATGGAGATGATGCTTCAGTAGGTGTATTTGCTCTAAAATATGGACCAAAAGGTGCCAAGAAATTAGTAGTCAGCTCGAGAAAATGGCGACGAAGTATATCATTGTTGACCACCGACATTGACTCCTCAACCCTCGGTGATAATCCAGCATCAATAAGCCTATTCAAGATAGAGGTATCTGGCTTTGTCACTGCACCATAATTTGTCCATACAGCTTCTTTGTGTTCTGTCATCAGACACAAAGGACCATCTCTCCTCAATTTCACGGCATTCAACAAGTTTGTGGGAGCAAACTTTCTTAAATGCTGTAGATTAAACCCTTCTTGTTGGGCCCCACCAAAAGACTTGGAACCAACAGTAATACGATGCGAATTTGCAGAAGGGTTTCCAACTGAAACAATGTGAGGCATGTTACGAAGTGCTTTTAAGAAGAAAAGATTCGTGACACCTAAAATCATTGGAGGAAAGGAAGATCCTTCTTGAAGAGAGTTCAAAGTGGCAAATTCCGGGTTATGGATAGTGAAGTAAGGCCTAAAGTCAACACTAGAAAGAAGTGGGGCAACCAAACTAACTAAACCAGCAACAGCTTCACAACACTGGGGAGGTGTTGGTGCTATAATTAAAATGGGTTCACCCAAAAGTAATAATTCCCACAACTTCCATAGCTGCATTAAGAGCCCCCGAAATGTGCCAAACAGATCTGAGTCATGAAATAGACCTTGTGGAGTTGATAGATTTGAGGGTAGAAGTGGGGCCAATGACGAAGCTGAGTCTTCAAAAATTCCTCTATCTGATGGCAAACTATGAGAAGGTGGCAAGTTCACCTTAAGTGATGCATTCCCAATAGGCAGCTCAAGTAGTTGACCAGGCACAGGTGTAGGCCACTTTGATACGTAAGAAGCAATATAATTAAGCGCCTTTTTTCCAATGTCAAAGTATAAGGGCCCCATAATTTGTAACAAAGGTCTAAACACACAAGTGTAAGGATTATGAGAAAGAATAACCACGGATTTTTGTTCACCCCCTCGCTTTAGCCTCTCATCATGTCTCTGTCTATTAAACACAAAACCATATAAATATCTTGAGTCGTAGCTGTTGTGATTTTTACCCTTTTGGGATGATATATTATCATTCACTTCAACGATTTCAGACAATTGGATGTTGGAAATTTGAGGTTCTTTATGTCTCCTTATGCGGAAGAAGAAGATACAGTCATGGATGCTTGAGCGGTTATGGTGCTGTGAAACTGAATCTGGAAACGAACTAAATGCGACTTCAAGCTCCTCGTTTTGTGTAAGACAGCCAGTTGGATAACACTCCTCTATGAGTTGACCTTGCTCCAGGTCAAACCTAATGATACAAAATGCAAATACCCATTGCTGCAAAGATTTTTCATCAACTTCCAATGTAAGCTCTGATTTCAAGGAAAATGATGGTGACCTGCTCATCTCCAGATACTCCTCAACTACTAATTATCAATCAATAAATTCAACATTCACTTTTACACATGTATAAAACAGAGCATCTGGATCTCCCAAAATTTGAAGATATCAGCAAGCGTGTAATCAAGAACTTTACCAATAAGCCTAGACAGGGAAAGAAACAAGAAATAACATGAAAAGAAATTAGTTTCATATGCAGACCCACGATTTGGTGGAAGTCGCATTCTTCCATGATGGATAAGAACCCAAATGAAAAATAAGAATACGATACATATACATGAATACATGTTTCATACAACTAAATGCACAGCATTTGCAAGATCCAGTAACACATGTTCTAACAGTAATTATACTTATCATCTCATGGCTTTTGAAATAATAATGAATCTTGGGCGAGTTACATCCGAGGATAGCCTTGTAGGCATCATATAACATGTTAGAAAAGTTTCATGCCTCTTAGAAGTCATCCATTCCATCAAAATATCATTGGTTACCTATGTATCTACTCTTATGATTGAACTCTCATTATTTGTCCCCAATGCAGTAGAAATTTCAGAAACAAAAATGCATCTGACAGTTAAACTAATAAACTTCCCAACGGTTAAAAGTCATTAAAATGTTTGCAATTGCTGACTGACATGCATTTTAAAGTTAATAATCTCTCCTCTGAAATAACAAAAACAAAGCAAGTTTTAGAGTATGAAACCAGTCACCAATTTAACGAACGAACTAAGTGTACAGAGATACCATCCTAAATCATCACTAAATCCAATGAATGGTGCTATAAATAAATACGGGCAAGATTTATAATAAGAAAAATGGAAATGGTGGCTGAATAAAATTGTTATAAATTGTGAAAGTGAAGGGCGTGTTTGAATTATAATTACCAGACGAAATTGCAGAACCCAGAAGCTGAAATTGCAAAAAAAAGGTTGGATCGGACAATAAAGACGAAATTTGGAAAGGGAAATGAGGAGCAAAGATTTGTCAATTTAATAGAAAGAGAAAAAGTGTCGAGTTCAGATTGGCTTTTATCTTTTACTTGGAACAGTGCTTGTGCGGTTGTGCCTGTCTTGAAATGAATTTGAGATGTCAATATATAATATTAGGGAAACTTGCGCTTACCTCCTTTCTAATATGAAAATTAAAGTAATCATCCCTTTTTTTTTATAGTTACTGTGGCCTCGCATAAGATTTTTATGACAAAGGTATCCCCTCTTTATTTTGGGTAGATTTTCCTTGATGTCATCAAATTTTCTTTCGCGATTTTCATATTTTACACTAATTATATTATGAGTCATTGATGACATCATCATTCTGACAAGGGTTTCATAATGTCGACCGACTAAAATACCCTTAGAAGTGTAATTGTAATATCTTTTTTTGATCCAAAATATAATCGTTACAAGATGTGTATGTGTTACTGCTTGATCAATTTGAGGGGTATGAATATTTATATTATATTATTTGTTAATAATGTAATAAAAAATCTTAAAAGCAAAGAATAATTACATAATCTTGATTCATTGTACGCATCAATGTTTTCAAACTCAGCCCGTTCAATGAACTGAAAAAGTGACCGGGTCACGGGTTACCAGTTCAACCGTTGGGTCAACCCGGGTTGAACCAGTGACGTCATAATTGTACAATAAATAATATATTATATTAAAATATAATAAATTAGTAATTAATATATATATATATCTTATATTTTAAATTATATATATCAACATATATATTTAATATAATAATTAGTAATTATTATGTATATATCTTATATTTTAAATTATATATATCAAATATATATATATATTAGCAAAAATAAAAGACGGAGCATGGTCCACGGGAGTTGGGAGTCTTGGGACCTCTATCTCAATCATATAAAATAAATATAAATATATTTAAAAACTAATATATATATATATAAAGACAAAAAAAAGCTCTTTTATCCAAAAGGGCCAAAACCCTAGTGCTCATTAACGCCGCTCACAGGTCACAGCCCCTTCTCCTTCAACTTCCCTCTTCTTTCTCATTTTCTAATCCTTTAATTTTCCTTATTCTTTTATATTCTCTAATCTTCCATTTATTTTCAATCTTTTTCTTCTTATGCTGTCATGGAGCAACATTCCAACTACAATTTTCATTTGCAGAGAAACTATTCAACCATAGAGATTTCAAAAATAGTAAGAGAAGAAAAGTCAAAACAGTGGCGGTTCTACCAACCCACCACCGGTTCGAGCTGTTCGCCGGTTGGAACACCGGTTTGAACGATTTTTGACCAAAATGAACGGTTTTTGACCAAAAACGATTTTGACATTCAACTCGGACCGGTTTTACATCCGGTCACCGGTCCGATCCGGGTTTAAAAACATTGGTACGCATTCATCAAGGCAGGTAAACAATCGGTCAAGGGTTTACAACATCTGCACTGGAATTTCACCTATTTTTAGCCATGAATGTAAGGATAGTTGGGTGTACGCCCTCGATGCTAAACGAGAATAGGAAATAAGGCATAAACTGTAAAACTTGTATTGACTTTCTTTATTAGTAAAAGGCAAGGCGTTGTTCATATAAATCTTACGTAGTCTTGTTGATAATGCACAAGGTGCATTTGTAAAAGGACGATCAATAGCTGAAAATATTGTTTTATGCCATGAGTTGTGAGGGGATACAATAGAAAATGGATACCATCCAGGGCAGTTATGAAGGTGGGTATTCGAAAGGCATATGACACAGTCAGCTGGGAGTTTCTTGAGAACATTCTGAGGCATTATGAGTTTCTTATGGAGTTCACACAGTTAATAATGATGTGTGTCACTACTGCAAAGTTATCTATAGCGTTGAATGGGGCCGCGTTTGGGGTTTTCCAAGGTAAGAGAGGGTTAAGGCAGGGGGAACCAATCTCTCCCTACTTGTTTGTCTTGGTGATGGATTACTTAACTCAATGGTTTAAGCTGATGCAAAAGGCCACCCTAAATATAGACGTGCCAGACTTATCAATCTATGCTTTGCAGATGATTTAATGATGTTTTGCAAAAAGGAGGTTGAGTCGGTTAACAGGATCAGAGAAATGTTGGAGAAGTTCTCTGAGCCTCGGGGTTGAGCTCGAACTTGGATAAGAGCCAGATTATAAGTGGAGGGGTCGGACAAGAGACTATGTATCAGATGTTGTAGGTGACGGGGTACACAAAAGGGGCAATGCCTTTACGATATCTCGGTGTTCTTTGATATCAACTAGGCTCACATTTCGAAGCTATCAAGAACTTATTGAGAAAATTACGAAGAAGATTACATCTTAGACGGCTCAATCTTGTCATTAGCAAGATGATCACTACTTATCAAGGAGAAGAACTCTACTTGTCAAAGTTGTTCTCTTTGGGGTGCAAATGTATTGGAGTCATATTTTTACCTTACCAATAGTAGTGATCAACAAAATAGATCGAATTTGTCGAGCTTACTTATGGAGTGGCAAGACCATGGGAAGATATGTGTCACTGTCAGTTGGAATGATGTCTGTGTGCCGAAGAAGCAAGGGGGTCTGAGAATCATGGATTTGGAGAAATGGAATGAGGTGGCTATTTTCAAGAATATTTCGAACATTGCCATGAAAACGGATACACTTTGGCTTAAATGGGTTAATGCATATTACCTTAAAATGCAATCAGTTTGTGAGATACAAAGTAAAAATTTAGGCTTTGTTTGTTTATGTTTTTAAATCCCATTTTCAAGTTTTTAAATCCCAAAATTCAAAATAAACTTAACACACCAAATTTTCATCCAAATTTACTCTTTTTCAACTCTACTTTTTTAATCTCCAATATAACTACCTATCAATCATATATACAACCTTTCACACATTTACCAATCAAATCAATCATTATTTCACTCTCTTTCTTATTTTACAATTTTTTATTTATATTTAATTATTTTTTATTCACATAATTATTATATACACAACCAAAATAATCATTCCACACATCATCCATCAACCTATCAATATTGATTTGACACATTTCACAACTTTCAACCTATTTTTAAAAAAATAAACAAACAACTATCATTTTCACACGAATTTTGGTAGTACGCAATTCCCGAAAAAATTTTAGATTTTTTACTCAAAAACATAAACAAACATAGCCTTAGATTCTTGGCTTTGGAAAAAGTTTATAGGTATCAAGGATAAATTCTTAGATGCAGTGGATATTACCCGAAACAAGTGGGAAGAGGGGAGGTTTACAATCAAGAAAGCTTATACACACATTACTAAACAGTTCAAGGAGGTTAATTGGAGTAAACTAGTCTGGGTTGTGGCTCACAATACTAAATAAGCTCAAAAGAAGGGATAGAACAAAGGAATGGAATCACTTGGGGGAGACAAACTGTGTGTTCTGTGGATATGAGTTGGAAAGAAAGGATCACACGAATGCGAATTTACCAAGATGATCCATAACATATGTGGGAGAAATATGTGGCTAGGGTGTACAAAGAAGAAATGGATAGAAATACTACAATGGAGTAGGATGGTTAGTCCAAGGAAGTCTCAGGAGAGCTGTAACAGAAGAGCAACGGTAGCAGCCATTATTTACACTATTTGGCTGGAAAGGAACAAACAGATCTTCGCAAATGAATATAGCACAACTAATAGGGAAAATTTGGCATATCATTATATATAAAAACTGAGAATGTATGGTCACCGGTATGCCGGGGGTGGTGACGTACAGTATGATAGTTATAATGAAACACGCTTATCTTGTTTCAATTTTTTTTTCATCAACCCGAATTCAACAACAACGAATGTAGATATAAAACCTCGACCCGATAAAGTTCGTGAACATGAAAGATGTATGAAGAAGCCAAAAAGGGATGAAAAATTCATTTGAAAGTTAGGACGAACACCTCGGATATGAATTTGATAAGTTCAACGCGTTCAAAAGAACGAAAAGAGCTTTAACTAAATATATATATATATATATATATATATATATATTATTAATGAATTTGTTACCTATTTATATGCCAAAAACAAGAGTTTTATTTTGGACAATAATCTTAATAAGATAGGGTATCACCCAAAATAAGTTTTCTACTAATTTAAACTCCACTAACCAAAACTACAAAAACCATTTAAAACGAATATAATATGACAATATGGCGTATCACATTTGATATATGAAATCGGCAATAGCATCACATATAAAAATATGGACAGGTGAAGGTTTGGTTTTCTAGTGGGTGCACCCCCAAACTGGTTCTGCTAAACTATTTGCAGAAGGGATGGCTTGAGCTCGAAGTTATTAGCTTCGACAGTAGGTTTTGTTATGCTAGAGTGGAGGGTTTGTACGTTAGGTGCTGCAAAATCGTTCGGACACCTCGCATTCGCGTTCGCGTTTCCGTTTGCATTCACATTTTGGTTCGCGTTAATGTTCACGTTTGCATTCTCTTCAGCCATGACTGCTTGTTTCAGTTGAGCTTGCTTCAGCCTTTGTAACTTTCTCCTTGCATGAAAAGTCTTTTTGATTTCCGGATCTAGATCGACAGAAAAATCGATGGTCCTTTGCATACACAGAGAAAGATAGAAATCCTGAAATAAAAATAAAAAATAAAAATAAAAATTAGAAATAAAATGGCTTAGTCTCACTAAAATCTAATAAGAACTAATATTAATTATTCTAGTCCCGGCAATGGCGCCAAAAACTTGATGTGTGTAATACCGCAAGCGCACGGCTTCCGTGTAATACAAAAGATATCGTTCCCACAAGGACCGAATAATCAAGCACTAATTCTTTCAGTTATCATTAATCTAAGCCTAATAAAATCGTAAGATAAAATGTAAAGAAAACTAAACAAAACGTAGAAAATTAGTTTTGATTCTATTTGATTAGCAATTCCAGAATCAGGATTCACCACGACATACGTTATCAATTCAATTATATCACCAATTCAGTTACGATCACCACTTATGAAGGACACTATCCAATTTTACTTATTGGCTTTTATCAAAGCATAATAATTTACCCAAGTTAATTAATCCCCTACTTTTGTGACGATTAGACTAATCTCAGATTCATTCAGTTGTGTGACAGTGTATCGATTCTTCAAAAGTCCTAAAACTGCTTTCGTGATTTAGAATCCTAGGTTTGAATACTAGGGTTCCGATTTAGATGTCACCTATCAGAATTTTCAACTAATATCTATGAAGATGTTAATATGTGGCCAGCAAATTCACAAGCATTAAGTACTAAGAATTTAGTATCTTTGCAAAGGAATATAGCACAATTGATGAATTAGTAGGAAGAATTTGGCAGATCATTATATATTAAAATTGAGAATGTATAGTCCTGGTATGCCGGGGGTGGTGATGTACAGTTTGATAGTTTAATGAAATATGCTTACCTTGTTCAAAAAAAAAACTACTAAGAATTCAAATCATAACCAAAAGCGATGTAACGTCGACGATAATATAATCTATACTGATAACATATTATCGGGCTATTTTCAATTTCAGAATAAAATGGATTACTCCATAGATGCGAAAACACAATCAACAATCAATGAAGTAAACATGATAAATTGACAAGAATTAAAAGAGATTAAAGAAATAAAATCGATTAAACCCGTTGTCGAAAGATGTGTTTACAATCAAGTCTGAATCTTGTTCTTCGATCTCTAATATTTACAACCAAAATCAAGAAAATAAAATTCCCCACCCTAAAACAATATTTGGAGGGGATATTTATACCCCAAAGGAAAACTCGATGCTAAACCCACGTTTTAACACGGGCCTTAAACGCCCCGCGTTTAAACATTGGAGTTTAAACGCCCCGCATTTGAACGCGGGCATTTAAACGCTCACCGTATTTGTGCTCCAAATCCTTCATTCGTCTTATTTTGGCCATTTTCATTTCGATCGACTATTTTCACCTACGACACTTAACAAAGCTATTAAACGCATTGTGCAGTAAAAAGAGAGAGCAATCGAGTAGTAAATGCGGCAAAATAAAAACTCTAGGATGCGTAAAAATGAGGTTTATCAATTTCTTTTGACTAATGCTTTAAATAAATTACATACCACAGCTTGGCAAATATTTATGTTGAAATATTTTTTTTTCAATTGTAAAAAAATACTTCTATATAAAATGCTCTAAAAGAATTTAAAAAAATTTGATCTTTAAATAATTCACCTGTTATAAACTTTGTAACAACTGATTTTTTTGCTATGCCCAGCTCTTTTCAAAATGTCATCAATAATTGTCACCTGTCGTATTCTATAAAATTTCTTGAAGGCCCACATCATTTTGCTTTATATAATAACATTTGAAATGCTTAAAATTGACAAATAAAATTTGTAATATAATATTTACGAAATTGAAAAGTTCAAAGATTTAAGGTTTCTATTCACTCTAAATCAAGGATAATTTAGCCCAAAAATTATTAATTTTAATTTTTTTCAATAAAAAGATTACAGGATGGAAATTTAAGATTAAAAAATACTTTTAATTAATTATTTAGATATAAAATATATTATAGAGAAGTTTTAGTATTTTTTCTAAAATTAATTATTAAAAAATTGGTAATCTAAAATTTTAAATGGTGAAAAGCTCCAACATTCGGTTAATGAAAAAATATTTAATATTATGAGTAAAAAGTTCAATTTTAAACAGGGAACGAATATTTTCAAACTACTGAGCCTTTTTTTTTATTCTTTCAACTATCTATTTAAAAAAACCATTTAATACATTAAGTAACATGTTCATGTTCATTGACTATACATTGTATTTTATTTGATAAGATGATATTTAACATATTCTTAAGAGCAATATTAAATAAATATATGAAAATTAATTGAATATAAAATTAATATTTTGTATAATCTTAACTATGTTATTTTATCAATCAAATAAATTAAAAAGACTGACAATATCTGAATAGATGAACTATTTATATGTTTTATATCATTTCAAAATTTCTTTTAATATTTATAATAATTTCACTATATAAAACTAATTTTCACATGCAAATGCATATGCATTTTGCTAGAAAATTATTAGCAATTAAAAAGAAAAACTCCATACTTACCTAATTATGGGAAATCACCTAATTCCACTGGAAGATTGAGGGTCACCATAGAAGAGACATAATACATTTTAAAAGTTACAATATCAATATTACATATTCTTTTAAACAGAAAATGTAATAAAAAGTTGCATTTTGGCTCCAAATTACTTCAGTGTTGTAATAATCTTTTTCATCAATTCAACCTTACTAAGCTTATTTTAATTTTGTGAAAAATTTCAAATATTTCTTCCTTTCTAATAATTTAATCTAAAAATAATTTTATAGAAGCTCCTACGCATGGTTTATAGAAAAATAATTTGCATATATTTGAATATAGAAATAAAACTTTTATATTTGTGTAGAAACTAGTTTAATTTTTCCTAAAAATAAGCTAGAATCAATGATATAAACTAAAGAAAATGTCTATATTTGTAAATTATACATAATTTTCATTTAAAATGTGAATGGTATTTAACGTAATTTTAGAGTAATTATTGACTAAATTGATAGAAAAAAAGTAATTCAACCTAAAATACTTCTTAATATAATTTTATTGAAGCAAATAAATTTTAAAAGCTTTAAAAATATCTAAAATAATTCAGTTTTGTTTTACATAATTGTTATTTCATAACTATATTTTTATTTATATAAAAATATTTTCACGTATAAGTGTACGTGCATTTTACTAGTATCAAAAAAACTATTTAATATACTAGATAGCATGTCCACATTCATTGACTATATTCTATCTAAAATGATAGATTAACATGTTTAAAATAAATATGGACTAAATATGTGAAAATTAATATGATATTATTTTTTACATGATTTGAACTAATTACTTTATGAAATAAATTAAAAGACTTGACAAATTTTTAATAGATCAACAATGAGTAGGCTTTATATTATTTCAAAATTAAAACCGAATATTTTTTATTATTTCTCAACGTAAAACCAGTTTTCGTATATAAATACACATGTATTTTACTAATGTAAAAAAGTATGAACAATTAGATATGATAAGATGATCAAATCTAATACTTTAATGTATCAAGATTATTATATCTTTTATCTTTTAGGAACATGTCAAAATAAGATTTAATTTCGTAAAATGACTTTTTCCATTTAAAAAACTCACTCAAGGTAATAATCCGACACTAGTAATAATTTACCACTACAAAACACCAAAAGGTTATCGACAATTTAGATTAATAATAATTCGTGTTGTTTAAGTTGGATACGGTTTTGGAATTTATCTCTATACTTTCCTTAAAATAATGGTTCAATTTTTGGTCTATTGATGCAATCTTAAATGGATCATTTCTAACGTGTTTTGCACAAAGTAAAAAATTTCTATTAGTAATTCGTTAGATAACTAGTAATTCATTAGATAACTTCCAACCTCTAATAGCGCATTTGGATAGAAAGATTTGAAAGCTAGAATTTTAAATTCATCAACAAATACATTTAAATATATTTAGATAAATTCAAGTTATATGAATTTTAAATCTTTTGGAATTCATTTTTAACTATTTTATCCACAACTATGATGGATTTCAAATAACTCTATTTTAAAGTCATTTGAACAAATACTTTTCTCAAATCCAAATCCCCCAATCCAAATACACACTAAAGGTATTTTACAATGACAGATTTTCACAATTGAAATGAAACACATATGTATTATTAAAAGGGTGATATTAATTAAGGATAAAAAAATAAGAATTCATGTAAATAATGAGATTTAGAAACAACATAAAAGTAGAATCTCATGTACTGAAATGTGAAATCAAAACACAAAAGATGGAATCCAAACATAGTAAATATGTTTTTCTTTGAGTAATTAGAGAATATGTATATACTTTTTAGTACAATTGCAATCAACTTTACTTCAGTCCAGCAAATATACTTCTGTAACTCTTTCCATCTAAACTAGGGCTGACAAAATGGTTCCGGAACCGTGGTTCCAACCCAATTAAACTAGTTTGGGTTGGATTGGTTCCTAAGAAATTATTTTTGGTTCCTAATTGGTTCAAACTTGGTTCCAACTAATTTCAAGTTAGGCCCAAACAGTTTGTCAAAGATTTAAATTATAAAAAACAAAATGTAAGGTATTGAGTCGGATTGGGCTTGATTCCCTTTCGGATTGACTTCGGTTCCGTTTTGGGTTGAGTTGGTTCCACCTTAAAACCATTTAAGAACCAAACCGTTGGAACCAACTCAAACCCAACCCGACCCACCCGATTGCCACCTATAATCTACACTATTAACACAAATCAGTATCACCAATTTAAATTCATATGTAGAAACTAGAAAGTACATACACATGTAATCAAGAACTACACACATAAAGATAACAGAATGCAGTGATGAGTAGCAAATCCCGTGGGGCTAAGAAGCAGACAGTATCAGGAATACAACATACATGGCCTGGAAAGTATGGAGATATTCACTGGATTGGGGTAAACAAGAAATGATCGTTAACTTATTAAGTGGGTGCAAATGACTTTCGACCAATCACCCAAAATGATCCAAATCAACACTAATCCATCAAATGGTTAAACCCTTGATAAATATGTAGAGTTCTTTCTGTAAGCTGGATTATTCAAACTAATCAGGAATGGATTTACCAAAGGCTATCATGAAAGGATATGGATCAAGCTCAATTGGATGCCCTATTACTGCAGTCTAATTCCATCTCGTCATATTGAGCTTTAACGGCGGAGTTGGGACAGCAAACTTGATTCAATCAAATATATTTCAGAATGCAACACCGCCCGTCAGTTCAAACTTGATAAAATGAGTAATTCTATCTAAGCTCAGCAAACTTAAAATCAAACAAGCTTTGCACGCTCTATGTGAGATAGTTTGCTTATCAATACTATATAGAAGCAAGAATACAAGTGCAATTCTATATATACAATAGTAACTTGGTAGTGAGCCCAATTCAATGAATATTTCTGACATGCTTTTGAAAGGTCGTCTACTAGTACTTTCTTGCTGCGTTGTCTCTTATCAAGGTCAATTTTCAAGTTAAACCACAAAAAGGTAAATAAAATAAAGAAATTCTTTATAACATAGAATTTACAATAGTATCAAATCTAAACAAATTAGCAAATTGGTTGACTCAACTCTAATACATGATGAGAAGAAAAAAAAAACAGCCACAAATATCAAAAACAGTTGCCATGTTACAAACACAAGGAAGCAAAAACATCAAATGCTTGCACTACTATATCTTCCAATCAAAAGAATGCAGGTAGATTAAATGTACAACAAAACTGACCTTAGCATTTTAGAAGCAACCAAAACTTGCTATAAAAGAAAATCTGGTATAACTGGTGATTGTGCTGCCAATGCCCCCCCATCTGCTCTTTGTCGAGACTTGTGTTTACCATGTCTCTTCTGCTTGTCTTTGTGGTCACTTTCGTCTTTATTCTTCACCAAACTATGATGATGTTTTCTCCCTTTACCATGACTATGGTGCTTTTTTCTTCCTGAACCATTATCAGCATCAATTATATTATTTTTTGATTCATTGCTTCTTGATGCTGATGCTACAGTTTCATTGCTTAAAAGCACTTGTTGCACAGCACCAGATATTGAATCTGCCTTTAATACAGGTGGTTTCTTGGTTGCCACATTTAATCCTTCACCCTCATCCAGCTTCACAACCACAGGCCTAGCCTTTACTTGGTTTGGCTTTTTCTTGAGGACAAGAGATTGCTCTGTTAGCTTCACAAGATCCCTGGCATCATCGACAATAGGGTTATCGCTAGGATCATGAGCAGGTGGGTACTCATTGGATATCATTTCTTTATTTTCTGAAGGAAGGTAATATATCCCATGCCGCTTTCGATGCATTGCAAGTAGTGATGTGGACTCAATCGACGGTTCAGATTCTTCCTTGGTAGAATCATCCATCAATTCATGTTTCACAAGGGAAAGGGAAAATGAAGTTGATAGTGGTAGTGATATGATATCACCACAGATGGCATCCAAGTCATCAAGATTTTCTTTAAGAACCAATCCATCTGGTATTGGCACCCTTTCTTGTGTATGAAGTGAAACCGGACCAAGCTCCTCCCTTAATGCATCAAAAATCAGCGTTATGATTTCAGAAGCTTCACCCCTTATTTTTTCTCCTTCACTCTGATCCATGCAACCAAGTATTTTCGGTTTGATCAACTTAATCAAGCCAATGACATTACTCGCCCTCTCCTGTATCTCAACTTCATTACTTCCAGATAATGGTCCTAAATTAGTTTCAACAAGATTTAATAGGCCCATAATAGATTCTTGAGAAAGATGATGCGTTTTTGAAAAAGTTGATGGAGAGCTAACTATATCATGATCACGCAGTTCAGTATCAGATAAGGGATTCTCATCTGTGTATGCAGCAGAATCACCTTCATATAACTTGAAATACGAATATAGAGAGAATGTCAATACTTTAAATGCAGATTGGATATACACAGCTCTTACTGATGAAGTGAGGAGACTTGTACGTGGCTGTAATAAAGCCTCCATGAGCTCAAATGGGTTCCTTGAAAGCTCAATATATTCTCCTGAAACCCAAGCAGCGGCAGCCAGAACTTGATGTATAAATGGGTTACCAAATAATGCAGGATCAATCACCAGGTCACGAGCAACACTAACAAGTTGAGGTCTAGCATCCTTAACCCTCATACCAATATCAACAAACTGTGTTTCAATTTCCCTCCCCTTTCGACAATGTGGAATCCTAGCCATTTCCCCTAGAAATGTTACATACCAATCAAAATCAAAGATTACCTCATAAACATTTCTTGCACAAGTCAACAAGATGAACCCCAGAATCTCATCACAAAACTCGGGGTCAGATGTGAGTGCATGAGTGAGCAAAATCCTACAAATTTCTATTACATTATCTTCAGAGACCATAGACATGACAAGGCGTAAGGCCTCAAGTTTAATATTCACATCGACATCACTCAATGCCTTAACTATCAAATCCTTATTCTCCATAACAGCCCACATATGCTTCTCTGCAACAATAGCAAGAGCTTGCAGGCCAAGATACTTAAGATTTGGATCATCATCCGACAAAAACTCCCTAATCTTTCCAACTGCAAGCTTCACTGCAGAGTCAAACTCACTCAAACTAGTCACGATTGTCCTTACGCACTCAAACACCAACGATTTAGCCCCCGTCCTTCCCATATGCTCACAAATAGGCTCTACCACTCTCTTACACAACCTGGGCTCAAGAGGAGCCAACTTAGCAAAAATCTTCAAAACCTTAATTAGTACCCAATTATTTCTACAGTCCACCAAAATCTTATAAAATTGGGGAGCCAAGGGCAGATAGGATCTGGGTTCTTTCAGAGTGAGCTCACAGAACAACCCCACAACAGCAGATAAAATTTCAATATCACCACTGCTCTCTAGATTCTCCACTATTCTTTTAAAACAAACACGAACGGCATCCGGGTACTGCTCAAAAACCCTCAAAATTGCAGCCATGGCTTTCTTCCTAACAAACAATTTACTACTTGCGAGCAAGATGAAGAGGTCGGGAGTCAAATCACGGGCCAAATCGGGGTTACAAATAGAGGAAAGAGTAGAAAGAGCGAGACTGACATCATGGAGATTGGGGGACGAGAGATCCTTGCGGAGCTGATGAGTGAGGAGGAGAATAACGTCAGTGGTGGAAGGGTTGAATGAGAGAGAGGCAGATAGGAAGGCGATGCGTTTGTGGGAGTGTGAGGACGATGAAGAGAGCTCGACGGAATGGAAGGCTGCCCAGGACATGTCGACGGCGTGGAGGGAGTGGAGGTAGGTGAGTTTGTGGAGGGCTGTGGCCTTCATTTGTGGGTCAGTTGATTTGATCTCACGTCTGATCTCATCGATTGATTTGGAGATGAAGGCGGTGGTGGCGTCGGATCCTGGTGGGCATAGGCGAAGGCCTCTGATTATGTCTTCTAAGGAGCGCTGGAACAAGGAATCCATGAGTGAAGGACCTGTCATTATTGAGAGGGAGGAGGAGGATCCCTTCGCTTGGTGGTTTTGGAGTTAATAATAATGTACAGATGAAATCAAATTCAATTTTAATCAACTATTTATTATTGCACGTTTAGTCCCCTTTGATTTTGGAGTTACTACATTCGCTCCCAATGTTTTTGGTCATTTAAACTCTAGCCGCCACCCAATGTAGATCTCCAGAGTTTTTCTTTTCACCTGACAATCTAGATACGCTATTTACTTGGTGGTGCTTTAATTTAAATCCACAACGGCGCAAAAACATAACACAAATCAGATTCGTTTTTCCTAGTTGTAAAGATCGAAGCCAAATCGAATTAGAAAACGTAATTTCCTATTTCCGAACATGATCAACAAATTACGAAACGCATACTGTCTTTCGAAATTAAATTTAAGATTCCTGAATTTTTTAATTTGGTTAATCGAGTCGAAGGTACTAATGGAGATCAGATCATTTCGGATAATGTGGATATTGAATCTCCGATATCAATTTTAATCGGGGGCTCGAAATTCGCGGGTTTGGTGTCTCCTCATGAGAAAAGAAATAAACAGGCCATGGAGTTGACGAATGTCGATGGCATTGATAATCATCCTGAAGTGCAGCGGTTGTTGAATAGTGCAGCCATTACTAGCGTTTCACCAAAATTTACTAAAGATGAAGGGGCTGCGCAAGTATTAATAAGGAAAAGATTTTTGAAGATTTGTCAACTATTCCAAAAAGAAGATTGGCGTTGGATGAGGATTTTCAATCTCAAGGTGATGAATCTCTCTATATTGGCAATATTAAACTTGATACAAATGTTAAAAACGGTTTAAGGGGCAAATTCAATTAATCGAAAAGAACTACACTCTCGTATATGAAGCCCGAAATAATTAATGGCGAAACGTTTGTGAAACCCTCGTGGGAGATTGCATGTATTGGTATGAAAAGATGGGAGACTACTGCAGTGGGTTATTTCATAGGCAAAAAACCACCATTTTTGGCTATGGAGAGATATGCTAAATCTGTTTGGGCTGGTATTCAGAATGTTAAAGCCACTGCCAATGGCTTCTTCTTCTTTTTCTTCTTCTTCAAGTTTGACTCGGAGGCCATTTGATGGCTGTTCTTGAAGGTGGTCCGTGGTTGTTCATGGGTCAACCCATTTTTCTGGAACTTTGGAAAGCTAGTATGTCACTAGAAAATAAAAACATACGGAAGACCCAATTTGGGTGAGATTTTGGAATGTGCCGACGGAGTATTGGACACGTGAAGGATTAAGTTATATGCAAGTGCTATTGGGATCCCATTATATCCTGTTGCGTTCACATCGTCTACGGAATGCTTGGATTATGCTCGGGTATGTGTCATGGTAGATGTGCATTTCAAATTTAAGGGTCACGTTTATATGTTGTTACCATCGGAATCTAGGGAATATAATGGTACGCGTAAGGTACTTATTGAGTATGAGTGGAGACCTTCTTACTGCGATATCTGTACCTCTTTCGGGCATACAAAGGGCGACTGTCCAGTTACTAATAAGGAGAGAAAATAGCAAAAACCGATACATATTTATATTCCAAAAAAGACATCGGATGGCTGCACAGTAGTAAATCGGAATAAAACAAAGGATAAGACAAAAGAAGTAAGTGAAAATTCTGAACGTATGGT
Organism: Verbascum thapsus; assembly: GCA_963669365.1. Lineage (NCBI taxonomy): Eukaryota > Viridiplantae > Streptophyta > Magnoliopsida > Lamiales > Scrophulariaceae > Verbascum > Verbascum thapsus. The sequence goes on from OY770108.1 coordinate 9,508,713, forward strand.
TAATGAGATAATAGTTTCTCCTTCTAAGGAGCTGCACGAGGAGAACGATTTCACAGCTAAAAACTCATTTGATGCTTTAGGTATTATTGATTCGGGTGATGATTGTGGAGTTATAGACGTGGGAGACGTTGGTTCGCGGGGTTCTATTAATGCAGCCTCTTCAGACATTGTTAGATGATCCCTACGGCTTGCTGGAATGTACGTGGTAAAGACCACCAACAATCTGCCCGTGAACTTATATATTCATACAAATTACGGGTATGTGCTTTTATTGAAACTCGAGTGGTCGAACGTAATGCTAATCGTGTTAGTAGTAGTGTTAAATTAGATTGGAATTGGTACTATGGTTATATGCATGAACCTGGGAATAGAATTTGGACATGGTGGAATCCGACATTGGTTACGTATGATATTATTGGTGGTAGTAACCAAGTAGTACATTGTAGAATTAAAGAATAATATGGGTTGTTTTGTGTCGTTTGTATATGGATTAAATACTATAGTAGAAAGGAGGGAACTATGGGACAAATTAATCAATTTTTCAAAAATGCGTACGAATGATGTTTGGGCTGCTATGGGGGATTTTAATACAGTCCTTGATTAGAGTGAGGTTCAAAGGTCACGATGGTGATGAGATAAATGACGAGTTCCAGGCATGTTTGACGGGATCAGACCTCATGACATTACCTATGATGTGGTATACATGGACTAACAATCAAAGGGGAGAAGCTAGAATCTGAGGGCATCTTGATAGGGTGGTTGCAAATCCACCTTGGTTTGTCCAATTTCCGAATTTGACTTCAACATGTGGTTTGCCTAAGACATCCAATCATGTGCCAATTATAATTTTGGTGATTTGGGTCGGAGAATACAACGTCCTTGGTTTAAATTTGATAACTTTATAGCAGAATCGCAAGCTTTTATACCTACGGTAAAGGATATATGGCAGCATCACATCCCTGGCGTTCCAGTGTATTCAGTGATGTGTAAGCTAAAAGCTCTCAAACCGCGAGTTAAAACAACACGGAAAACAACGGGAGACTTAAGTGCGTTCAGGCAACAAGCTCTTATCTTGAAATTGTCCAGAGATTTATGATTTTGTACCCGAACGAGGATGCTTTGTTGGAGATAGAAAAAGTGTGTTGTTTGGTTTACACTAAAGCTATTGCGAATGAGCAATTGTATCTTAGCCAAAGAGCTAAACAAAGCTGGTTGAAGGATGGTGATCAATGCACCAAATATTTCTTCTGATGCATGGCCATGAGGAAGGCAAGGGCATGCATTGTAAGGATTGAGGGGGACAATGGTATTATCTATATAGATCCTGTGGAGGTCAGAAATGAAATTATTGGGTTCTACGAGAGGCTGCCTGAGATGAATAATACACCAAACTTAGAATTTGGGATGCTCTCGCCATTTGTTCGGAAACGACTGTCATTTGATGATGCTAATTATAATTGGGCCATGAATGGTAAGGATTTGCCCAGAAGATGGAACGTCGACAATCTAAAGCGTTTATATGCCTGATGTAATACATTTCATCTGAAGTTTAGCAGTAACAACACTTTATCATTTATATATGTCAAGAACAAATTTCAATCTTGATGTCTCAATACCTCCATAACTATATGATGCTCAAGTTCTGCACATTACGAAGCGTAAATTCAATAATTCACATGCAACACTTAATCATTTTCCCAATACAGATAAGATTTGAATAGTCATAATGGACATCACAATATAAAGCGTAGCATACAAACTACGATCCATACAAACTACCGCCATTTGGTCCGCTGCCTGCACGCCTACCGGCTTCCGGTGCACCTGCCTGTCGGCACCACCACACAAAATCTTTTTTTTTGTGTGTGTATGTGTGTTCGAAATACTTTTTCGATTTTCTCAAAATCCCAAACAACGAACAAATAAATTAATTATACGTTTACATGTGTATAAACTCGAAATTTAAACACATACCAGTTTCAATCGGGCTGCATAAACCATATCTCTGATACCACTGTTGGGATCGCCTAGAAGCTCCGGTGAAACCTCGCAGCGAAAATAGAGTTCAAAAAATTTATTAAAGACGTTTCACCCATACAACACCTAGCATTCATGCACAATTAATATAAAAGCGTAAACGTACCATTTTTTTATTAAATATCGTAATTTAATCAAAGTTCTTGATTTCTCCTTGATGACGAATACGAATAACTCGTGACCGTCAAAGGTCTTTAAGCACTCCAAGGGTCGTGCCTCTAAGCGTTGTATCCACACCTTGAACATTTTCCTCGATTGTAATAGTTGTGCTAGCAACTCAATTACAACAAATGGAGGCTTATGTGTATGGGGTGATGGAAATGAAATTCTTCATTCTTGAAGAATACGAGAGTTTACAACACTATGAAAAAATCCTAAGGATTTTGGGAGATTAAATTCTCTTTCGAATCAACCATCGAATAGAATCTCGTATAATTCTATGTATTGCATTACTTCACAAGAAGAGATGAAGACCCATAATCATCCATCTAGAGACTAAAAAATTAGGTTTATAAAACCCTATTTTCATCCATACCATGTAGCCCCAAAAAAGTGGATTCCTTCAACTAGTATATCTCTACTCTTCCATATGTGAATACATATCAAATCCTACTACATGTATATCTCCACTCTCCATATGTGAATACATATCAAATCCCACTATATTAGGAACTAATTCCTTATATCTGAAATTCTATAATGCAATTAAATCTCCACCAAAATCCAAAGGTTACTTTCCTAAATAAATTGTCTTCCAACATTTTTATTTCAACCCATTAATTAATTATATTAATTTCCAAGACTAATTAAATTAATTAACTCTCAAGATTTATTAATTGGAATTTTATTAATAAATCCCTTGGGCCTAACCCATTAATTAATTAATCCAATGATCAATTAAAAAGTCCTTTAATCAATTAAGTCCAAATGCTCAATTAATTCCATCATGAATCAATTCCAACGATTAATTCAACTTTAGCCTTGCATGAAGACTAGGTAATACACATAATCGAAAAACTTATTCAAGTTTGTGTGTGACCCCTTAGGTTCATTAAAGAGCTAGCAATGAGATCATTTCTCAAATGGCTCGATAATAATTATACAATCGTTACCTCAATTAATCATTACGTCAAACGATTAATGTTGGTTATGAATTAACCACCAATTAATTCATAACTCCCACAGATTGAGTTCGATGTTTGGCAACGTCGACTCAACCCCTAGACTCGAATGATTATGATAGACCTTTCTTGATCATGATCGTAGCATGTGTCTCATCATTCTGTCAGATCTCCCGACTAAATCTAGGACTTGGTTATCAGTCGAAATCCTACTAATTTAACCATATGACTATATCTTTAACAAATGATGATTTGTGTCAACTAAGCAAGGATCACCATACCTTCTTATTGACTGACTCTGCGAGAGATTTCTAAGTCATTCATTTCTAAGATAGCATAGGAGATTCGCTAAACAAGAGATTAGAGACATATCACATATTGGAATTGCCTGCCAAATCACACAACTAGATTACACCCAAAATAGCCTATCTGTCATTATCCGTATAATCATGAACTAAATCAAAGTGCAGTAGGTCAAGCATTTGAACAGTCGCGATCCCTCAAGTCATCAGGATCATCACAAGCCTACGTGACCGTGGAATTTCATATACGACATGTCCACCAATATGAATTTCCACTCGGGTTGCTCAATTCACCATCCCCGATGTGAACCCTCATATGTTACATAGGTCCACAACCAATACCCATGGAACAAGGTACATTCCTAAAAGGAAATACAACATATGATGTGCCTAAACCGCAAGCGCACGGCTTCGGTGTAGTACAAAAGATATCGTTCCCACGAGGACCGAACAATCAAGCACTAGCCTATCAATTATCAGTAATCTAAGCCTAACGAATATATGAGATAAAAAGTAAAGAAAACAGAACAGAACGTATAAAACTGGTTTTGATTATATTGGATTAGTAATTCCAGAATCAGGTTTCACCACGACATACGTTATCAATCAAATCATATAATCAATTCAGTTACGATCACTACTTATGAAGGACACTATCCAATTATACTTATTATCTTCTGTCGAAGTATAACAATTTACCCAAGTTAATTAATCAACTACTGTCGTGATGATTAGACTAAGCTCGAGTTCATTAATCTCTATGATAATGTATCGATTCCTCAAAAGACCTAAAACTACTTTCGTGATTTAGGATCTTAGGTTTGAATTCTAGGGTTCCGATATAGATGTCACCTTTCAGAATTTTCACCTAATATCTATGAACATGCAAATATGTGGCCAGCAAATTCACAAGCATTAATAATCAAGAATTCAAATCATAAGCATATGCGATGTAACGTAAACAATAATATAATTCAAGCCGATAACATATTATCGGGCTATTCCAAATTCCAGAATAAAATAGACTACTCCATAGATGCAAGAGCACAATCAACGAAAATCAAAGTAAACATGATAGATAGACGAGAATTAAAAGAGAATAGAAAGATAAACTCGATAAAACCCGTTGTCAAAGATCCTGTTTACAATCAATTGTCGAATCTCGTTCTTGAATCTCTAATCCTTACAATCAATCTCCAAGAAATAAAGTTCGAACCCTTTTACAATGTTTGGAGGGAGTATTTATACCCCGAAGAAAAGAAAAGACCGAAAAATAAGTAAATAGCGGATCTGACGCGCCGCGCTTAAGCGCGGAGCGCTTAAGCGCGAATTTCTGCCTTGCGCGCTTAAGCGCGCCACGCTTAAGCGCGAGCGCTTAAGCGCACGAGGCAGATTGATTTTGCCTTCGGTGTCTTCTACAAAGTTGTAGATCTATGTCTTAGCTTCAAAACCCAACTGATTTGGATCCAATCCAAGTTGTAGAACTCAAGTTATGATCGTTTTACCAGGACTGCGCCATTTGGTTCGAAACAGAGCGTATTTGTAACTTTCGGGCCTTTAAACGTTTGAACCGGATCTTGTCATCTTCACAAAACTTTTACGTAATTGTCTTAGCTTTCCAAACATATAAGGCTCATTAATATTGGAGGTTTCTAGCCCAAGATATGATCGTATTTCCAAACAGCGCCCATGTATCTCATTTCATACGTTTTTTCGTCATTTTCTCGAAGTTAATGATTTTACCCTACAATCATGTAACAAACCTATAAACGTATATGTGGTATAAATCATGATATAAAATGATATAAAAACGACTAATCTTAGGCTAGAAAACACGTATAATTGAGGTTTATCAACCCCCCCCAAACTTACTTTTGTTCGTCCTCGAACAAACGGTAAAGCAAAGAAAACAAAAAAATAAAAACTAAAGATAAACTCATTTTCGTAGAGTACACGATTGCACTTAGCATGTGCAACAAGCCTTTAAACCTTTTTGTTACCCAAAAAGGACGAGTTATAGTCTCGTGAGGGTTTGCAGATGTTGTACCCACAAAATCTATGAAATTTGAGCTATGTCCAGATAATACAACTTATAAAAATTAACAAAAGACTAATGGCATAACATCATTAACAATTAAGCTCAAAAGTATTTACATATCTCTCAATTTTGCCACATATTAACACTAAGAGTCGAATTAACTTCCAAAGTGGTGCATGCAATCATAGGCATTATAGTCGAGTGGCATCCGTACCAAATTTTGGATATAATCCCCATTTTTATCAACTTTCAATTATTCAAAAGGCACTAAGTTTTATAGGTAGAAGTACACACTTCAAAATCAAAGCTTTTAAGATTTTTTTTGACTTTCTACACATTTTTGTGTGGATTTCTGTTTAGCTCATTAGACCATGTGCAATGCTTGTTCCCTTAGGCTTTCTATGGCACCCATGTAACGAGTTTTGGGTCAACGACTCCGAATCTAGATAGCTTTAGGGCGTTGAGTGTTGAGACACTCCTTTTGGACTTAATCACTCGAGTGTCAAAGGCCACGAAACAAGCTAGGTCTTTATTTGAGTTAGCTTCACATTGTCATAATAATCCAACACATCAATATTTTCAAATTTTAAGCATTCATTATGAAGTGTGACTATGTAACTCTATACCTTGTAAAAATTTTAGTTAATATCTTTGGGAATTACTCCTTACGTGTCTCAAGATGCAACATCCACTCAACTCCTCTCCCATAGATTGTGTGTAAATATCTAAAGAAGCAAATCCTAATCTTAGGTCGACATAAGCAAAAATCGAGATATGCTTGTTCCATTAGTCCAGATTATATATTGAAGTCATGCCATCTATCTTAAGTTAATTCTAGCAAATTGTACAATTTGACAAGCTAAAACTCATAACAGAAAAAAAATAAAGCATGCCATATGAATAGCTCAAACTCCCCCAAACTTAAGCGAAACAAACTCATATGATATATAAATATGCTAAGTCGAATTCCACCCCCAAATTTAAACTATACATTGTCCTCAATGTTATCACACATAAGTAGTGGGAAAGAAAAACTTAACCTAACGGGATGTTGAAAAACATGCCCGAATACCAAAAGAGAATTTGCGTTCCAAGTAAAGGTGTTGCATCATCTTTATCATCCAATGTAAGCTACTCATGTACCTTGTATGACAAAACAAAAACAAAGCATGCAAAGATTTTTTTTTTTTTTTTTTTTTTTTGTTAAAGAAAAAAAAAACATAAAGAAAAAGAACAAAAACAAAAACAGAAAAAAGAAAACACTTGGGTTGCCTCCCAAGAAGCGCTTGTTTATAGTCATTAGCTTGACTTTACCATGTTAACTCAGCTTTGTAGATCCCGAATTGGACCCGATGATTTGGCAATTCTCCAATCGACTTTAGAATCTCGATTTATTGGTAAAGAAACCTCTGGTGCTTGTCGAATAGAAGAACTAAATTGCCCCTTTTTGAGTTTTTGTCGAGGAATCTTTTTCTCATACAATACCTTAATGCCGTCCTTTTCAATCCTTGCATTCTCATGCGCATCAAATTTAAACTTATTTGGTTTGCGACGTCGAAACTTTCTCTCCTCTCTAGTTATGTTTGATGTCAACGATGAGTTTCCATCAAATAGTCGAGCAATATCAGCGATGACTTCATCTTCTTCCTCAATCGAGCCACCACTCAACAATCGTGCTTCTAATGGGTTCTTATAGTGGTGACTAGTAAGCTTGCCTGTAGTTATTTGGTTGACCTCATCAATCCTGTAACAATAGTTCTCGAGATATTGGTTAGCAACAGATATATATAGACTAAATTCAACTCTCTCATCCCCAACATTCAAGGAAAGCCTTCCATTCTTAACATCGATAATAGTTCCTGCTGTAGCTAGGAATGGCCTACCAAGAATAATGGGGATTTGAGAATCCTCATCCATATCGAGAACAACGAAGTCTGTAGGAATAAAGAACTTACCAACCTTGATAGGTACATCCTCTAACACACCTACCGGATACTTCACAGATCTATCAGCTAATTGCAGAGTAATCGTGGTAGGTTTTAACTCACCCATTTCTAACTTACGTGAAACAGAAAGAGGCATAAGGCTAACGCTAGCACCAAGGTCACACAAGGCATGATCAAAACTTACGTTACCTATTACACATGGAATCGAAAAACTACCGGGATCTTTAAGCTTAGGAGGCAATTTATTTTGAATTAATGCACTACACTCTTCAGTTAAAGCCACGGTTTCATAATCCTCTAGTTTACGTTTGTTAGAAAGAACTTCCTTAAAAAATTTAGCATATGAAGGCATTTGTGATAGTGCATCAGTGAAGGGGATATTAATATAAAGCTTTTTTAAAACTTCTAAAAATTTCCCAAATTGCTTGTCTAATTTTGCCTTAGCTAATCTTTGAGGAAAAGGCACGGGTGGTTCATATGGTGGTGGAGGCACATAGGCTGGTTCTTTTTCAGTTTCAATCTTTTCGTTTGGTTCACTTTCGATCATCCCATTAGGCATTTTTGGACCTTCATAATTGGTTTCACTCCTTAAAGTAATTGCATTACAATGCTCTTTTGGGTTTATCTCAGGTTGTCCGGGAAAGGAACCTGAAGCCCTATTCGAGTTGCTAGCCTGTTGTGCAATTTGATTTTCTAGCATTTTATTATGAGTTGCTAAAGAGTCGACCTTAGTTGCTAGTTGTTTAATTGCATCATTCACTATCTCGTTTTGTTTAGTCTGGGCTACTACGAAACTCTCAAGAAGGGATTCTAAGTTCGATTTCTGTGGTGGAACAGGATTGTAAGGCTTCTGTTGGAATCCAGATGGTGGCCTAAAGTTAGTATGTGGAGCTGCGTTTTGGCTTGGGTTATACGAAAAATTAGGGTGATTTCTCCAACCAGGATTAAAAGTATTTGAAAACGGGTCGTTCTTTTGGTTGAAGTTATTCACAAAGTTGGCTTGTTCAATAGAGGGATTGTTAGGTACACTAGCTAGTTGACACTCTAATGCAACATGACCAACCATACCACATATTTCGCACATAGGGGGTGGGGTAGTGACAGAGTTGACATGCATGTTTATGGAATCCAACTTTTTAGACATAGCCTCTACTTGAGCAGAAAGTAAAGTAATAGCGTCAAGATCGTACTTACCTGGTGTCTTCTGTGGAATCGCTCTTTCGCTTGACCATTGGTAGTGGTTCAATGCCATATCTTCAATTAAATCATAGGCTTCATCGATACCCTTATTCATCAGAGCTCCTCCAGCTGCTGCATCGACTGACATCCTCGTGGTGTAAATCAGTCCATTGTAGAAAGTATGAACAATGAGCCATTTCTCTAGTCCATGATGTGGGCACAATCGTAGAAGATCCTTGAATCGTTCCCAAGCTTCATATAACGATTTACCATCTCGCTGAGCAAAAGTCGTAATTTGATTTCTCAGTTGGGCAGTCTTGCTCGGAGGGAAATATCTCGCTAGAAAGCATTGCATGAGCTGATCCCATGTTCTGATTGAACCCGATGGTAAAGAGTGTAGCCAAGCTCTCGCCTTGTCTCTCAGTGAAAATGGAAATAATCTCAGCCTGATAGCATCCTGAGAAACCCCGTTCATTTTTAGAGTGTCGCAGTACTCTAAGAACATGGACAAGTGGAGGTTTGGCTCTTCAGTAGGTGCACCCCCAAACTGATTCTGCTGAACCATTTGCAGAAGGGATGGCTTGAGCTCGAAATTGTTGGCCTCTACAGTAGGCCTGGCAATGCTGGAGTGAAGTGTCTGCGCATTAGGTGCTGCAAAATCCTTAAGACATCTCGCATTTGCGTTTGCATTCACATTTGCAGCCGGGTTTGCATTCGCGTTAGCGTTTGCGTTGACGTTTACATTCACATTCTCTTCAGCCATCGTTATTTGTTTCAGCTGAGCTTGTTTCAGTTTTTGTTGTCTTCTCCTAGCACGAAAGGTTTTCTCGATTTCTGGATCAGGTTCGAAATCGATCTTACTTCGCATACAAGAGAAGTCAAAATCCTGAAATAAAACAGAGAAATAAAAAAAATTAAAAATAAAATAAAATAAAATGGCTTAGTCTCACTACAATCTGATAAAAACTAATATTGACTATTCAAGTCCCCGGCAACGGCGCCAAAAACTTGATGTGCCTAAACCGCAAGCGCATGGCTTCGGTGTAGTACAAAAGATATCGTTCCCACGAGGACCGAAAAGTCAAGCACTAGCCTATCAATTATCAGCAATCTAAGCCTAACGAATATATGAGATAAAAAGTAAAGAAAACAGAACAGAACGTATAAAACTGGTTTTGATTATATTGGATTAGTAATTCCAGAATCAGGTTTCACCACGACATACGTTATCAATCAAATCATATAATCAATTCAGTTACGATCACTACTTATGAAGGACACTATCCAATTATACTTATTATCTTCTGTCGAAGTATAACAATTTACCCAAGTTAATTAATCAACTACTGTCGTGATGATTAGACTAAGCTCGAGTTCATTAATCTCTATGATAATGTATCGATTTCTCAAAAGACCTAAAACTACTTTCGTGATTTAGGATCCTAGGTTTGAATTCTAGGGTTCCGATATAGATGTCACCTTTCAGAATTTTCACCTAATATCTATGAACATGCAAATATGTGGCCAGCAAATTCACAAGCATTAATAATCAAGAATTCAAATCATAAGCATATGCGATGTAACGTAAACAATAATATAATTCAAGCTGATAACATATTATCGGGCTATTCCCAATTCCAGAATAAAATAGACTACTCCATAGATGCAAGAGCACAATCAACGAAAATCAAAGTAAACATGATAGATAGACGAGAATTAAAAGAGAATAGAAAGATAAACTCGATAAAACCCGTTGTCAAAGATCCTGTTTACAATCAATTGTCGAATCTCGTTCTTGAATCTCTAATCCTTACAATCAATCTCCAAGAAATAAAGTTCGAACCCTTTTACAATGTTTGGAGGGAGTATTTATACCCCGAAGAAAAGAAAAGACCGAAAAATAAGTAAATAGCGGATCTGACGCGCCGCGCTTAAGCGCGGAGCGCTTAAGCGCGAATTTCTGCCTTGCGCGCTTAAGCGCGCCACGCTTAAGCGCGCCACGCTTAAGCGCACGATGCAGATTGATTTTGCCTTAGGTGTCTTCTACAAAGTTGTAGATCTATGTCTTAGCTTCAAAACCCAACTGATTTGGATCCAATCCAAGTTGTAGAACTCAAGTTATGATCGTTTTACCAGGACTGCGCCATTTGGTTCGAAACAGAGCGTATTTGTAACTTTCGGGCATTTAAACGTTTGAACCGGATCTTGTCATCTTCACAAAACTTTTACGTAATTGTCTTAGCTTTCCAAACATATAAGGCTCATTAATATTGGAGGTTTGTAGCCCAAGATATGATCGTATTTCCAAACAGCGCCCATGTATCTCATTTCATACGTTTTTTCGTCATTTTCTCGAAGTTAATGATTTTACCCTACAATCATGTAACAAACCTATAAACGTATATGTGGTATAAATCATGATATAAAATGATATAAAAACGACTAATCTTAGGCTAGAAAACACGTATAATTGAGGTTTATCAACCCCCACAAACTTACTTTTGTTCGTCCTCGAACAAACGGTAAAGCAAAGAAAACAAAAAAATAAAAACTAAAGATAAACTCATTTTCGTAGAGTACACGATTGCACTTAGCATGTGCAACAAGCCTTTAAACCTTTTTGTTACCCAAAAAGGACGAGTTATAGTCTCGTGAGGGTTTGCAGATGATGTACCCACAAAATCTATGAAATTTGAGCTATGTCCAGATAATACAACTTATAAAAATTAACAAAAGACTAATGGCATAACATCATTAACAATTAAGCTCAAAAGTATTTACATATCTCTCAATTTTGCCACATATTAACACTAAGAGTCGAATTAACTTCCAAAGTGGTGCATGCAATCATAGGCATTATAGTCGAGTGGCATCCTTACCAAATTTTGGATATAATCCCCATTTTTATCAACTTTCAATTATTCAAAAGGCACTAAGTTTTATAGGTAGAAGTACACACTTCAAAATCAAAACTTTTAAGAATTTTTTTGACTTTCTACACATTTTTGTGTGGATTTCTGTTTAGCTCATTAGACCATGTGCAATGCTTGTTCCCTTAGGCTTTCTATGGCACCCATGTAACGAGTTTTGGGTCAACGACTCCGAATCTAGATAGCTTTAGGGCGTTGAGTGTTGAGACACTCCTTTTGGACTTAATCACTCGAGTGTCAAAGGCCACGAAACAATTTAGGTCTTTATTTGAGTTAGCTTCACATTGTCATAATAATCCAACACATCAATATTTTCAAATTTTAAGCATTCATTATGAAGTGTGACTATGTAACTCTATACCTTGTAAAAATTTTAGTTAATATCTTTGGGAATTACTCCTTACGTGTCTCAAGATGCAACATCCACTCAACTCCTCTCCCATAGATTGTGTGTAAATATCTAAAGAAGCAAATCCTAATCTTAGGTCGACATAAGCAAAAATCGAGATATGCTTGTTCCATTAGTCCAGATTATATATTGAAGTCATGCCATCTATCTTAAGTTAATTCTAGCAAATTGTACAATTTGACAAGCTAAAACTCATAACAGAAAAAAAATAAAGCATGCCATATGAATAGCTCAAACTCCCCCAAACTTAAGCGAAACAAACTCATATGATATATAAATATGCTAAGTCGAATTCCACCCCCAAATTTAAACTATACATTGTCCTCAATGTTATCACACATAAGTAGTGGGAAAGAAAAACTTAACCTAACGGGATGTTGAAAAACATGCCCGAATACCAAAAGAGAATTTGCATTCCAAGTAAAGGTGTTGCATCATCTTTATCATTCAATGTAAGCTACTCATGTACCTTGTATGACAAAACAAAAAAAAAGCATGCAAAGATTTTTTTTTTTTTTTTTTTTTTTGTTAAAGAAAAAAAAAACATAAAGAAAAAGAACAAAAACAAAAACAGAAAAAAGAAAACACTTGGGTTGCCTCCCAAGAAGCGCTTGTTTATAGTCATTAGCTTGACTTTACCATGTTAACTCAGCTTTGTAGATCCCGAATTGGACCCGATGATTTGGCAATTCTCCAATCGACTTTAGAATCTCGATTTATTGGTAAAGAAACCTCTGGTGCTTGTCGAATAGAAGAACTAAATTGCCCCTTTTTGAGTTTTTGTCGAGGAATCTTTTTCTCATACAATACCTTAATGCCGTCCTTTTCAATCCTTGCATTCTCATGCGCATCAAATTTAAACTTATTTGGTTCGCGACGTCGAAACTTTCTCTCCTCTCTAGTTATGTTTGATGTCAACGATGAGTTTCCATCAAATAGTCGAGCAATATCAGCGATGACTTCATCTTCTTCCTCAATCGAGCCACCACTCAACAATCGTGCTTCTAATGGGTTCTTATAGTGGTGACTAGTAAGCTTGCCTGTAGTTATTTGGTTGACCTCATCAATCCTGTAACAATAGTTCTCGAGATATTGGTTAGCAACAGATATATATAGACTAAATTCAACTCTCTCATCCCCAACATTCAAGGAAAGCCTTCCATTCTTAACATCGATAATAGTTCCTGCTGTAGCTAGGAATGGCCTACCAAGAATAATGGGGATTTGAGAATCCTCATCCATATCGAGAACAACGAAGTCTGTAGGAATAAAGAACTTACCAACCTTGATAAGTACATCCTCTAACACACCTACCGGATACTTCACAGATCTATCAGCTAATTGCAGAGTAATCGTGGTAGGTTTTAACTCACCCATTTCTAACTTACGTGAAACAGAAAGAGGCATAAGGCTAACGCTAGCACCAAGGTCACACAAGGCATGATCAAAACTTACGTTACCTATTACACATGGAATCGAAAAACTACCGGGATCTTTAAGCTTAGGAGGCAATTTATTTTGAATTAATGCACTACACTCTTCAGTTAAAGCCACGGTTTCATAATCCTCTAGTTTACGTTTGTTAGAAAGAACTTCCTTAAAAAATTTAGCATATGAAGGCATTTGTGATAGTGCATCAGTGAAGGGGATATTAATATAAAGCTTTTTTAAAACTTCTAAAAATTTCCCAAATTGCTTGTCTAATTTTGCCTTAGCTAATCTTTGAGGAAAAGGCACGGGTGGTTCATATGGTGGTGGAGGCACATAGGCTGGTTCTTTTTCAGTTTCAATCTTTTCGTTTGGTTCACTTTCGATCATCCCATTAGGCATTTTTGGACCTTCATAATTGGTTTCACTCCTTAAAGTAATTGCATTACAATGCTCTTTTGGGTTTATCTCAGGTTGTCCGGGAAAGGAACCTGAAGCCCTATTCGAGTTGCTAGCCTGTTGTGCAATTTGATTTTCTAGCATTTTATTATGAGTTGCTAAAGAGTCGACCTTAGTTGCTAGTTGTTTAATTGCATCATTCACTATCTCGTTTTGTTTAGTCTGGGCTACTACGAAACTCTCAAGAAGGGATTCTAAGTTCGATTTCTGTGGTGGAACAGGATTGTAAGGCTTCTGTTGGAATCCAGATGGTGGCCTAAAGTTAGTATGTGGAGCTGCGTTTTGGCTTGGGTTATACGAAAAATTAGGGTGATTTCTCCAACCAGGATTAAAAGTATTTGAAAACGGGTCGTTCTTTTGGTTGAAGTTATTCACAAAGTTGGCTTGTTCAATAGAGGGATTGTTAGGTACACTAGCTAGTTGACACTCTAATGCAACATGACCAACCATACCACATATTTCGCACATAGGGGGTGGGGTAGTGACAGAGTTGACATGCATGTTTATGGAATCCAACTTTTTAGACATAGCCTCTACTTGAGCAGAAAGTAAAGTAATAGCGTCAAGATCGTACTTACCTGGTGTCTTCTGTGGAATCGCTCTTTCGCTTGACCATTGGTAGTGGTTCAATGCCATATCTTCAATTAAATCATAGGCTTCATCGATACCCTTATTCATCAGAGCTCCTCCAGCTGCTGCATCGACTGACATCCTCGTGGTGTAAATCAGTCCATTGTAGAAAGTATGAACAATGAGCCATTTCTCTAGTCCATGATGTGGGCACAATCGTAGAAGATCCTTGAATCGTTCCCAAGCTTCATATAACGATTCACCATCTCGCTGAGCAAAAGTCGTAATTTGATTTCTCAGTTGGGCAGTCTTGCTCGGAGGGAAATATCTCGCTAGAAAGCATTGCATGAGCTGATCCCATGTTCTGATTGAACCCGATGGTAAAGAGTGTAGCCAAGCTCTCGCCTTGTCTCTCAGTGAAAATGGAAATAATCTCAGCCTGATAGCATCCTGAGAAACCCCGTTCATTTTTAGAGTGTCGCAGTACTCTAAGAACATGGACAAGTGGAGGTTTGGCTCTTCAGTAGGTGCACCCCCAAACTGATTCTGCTGAACCATTTGCAGAAGGGATGGCTTGAGCTCGAAATTGTTGGCCTCTACAGTAGGCCTGGCAATGCTGGAGTGAAGTGTCTGCGCATTAGGTGCTGCAAAATCCTTAAGACATCTCGCATTTGCGTTTGCATTCACATTTGCAGCCGGGTTTGCATTCGCGTTAGCGTTTGCGTTGACGTTTACATTCACATTCTCTTCAGCCATCGTTATTTGTTTCAGCTGAGCTTGTTTCAGTTTTTGTTGTCTTCTCCTAGCACGAAAGGTTTTCTCGATTTCTGGATCAGGTTCGAAATCGATCTTACTTCGCATACAAGAGAAGTCAAAATCCTGAAATAAAACAGAGAAATAAAAAAAATTAAAAATAAAATAAAATAAAATGGCTTAGTCTCACTAAAATCTGATAAAAACTAATATTGACTATTCAAGTCCCCGGCAACGGCGCCAAAAACTTGATGTGCCTAAACCGCAAGCGCATGGCTTCGGTGTAGTACAAAAGATATCGTTCCCACGAGGACTGAAAAGTCAAGCACTAGCCTATCAATTATCAGCAATCTAAGCCTAACGAATATATGAGATAAAAAGTAAAGAAAACAGAACAGAACGTATAAAACTGGTTTTGATTATATTGGATTAGTAATTCCAGAATCAGGTTTCACCACGACATACGTTATCAATCAAATCATATAATCAATTCAGTTACGATCACTACTTATGAAGGACACTATCCAATTATACTTATTATCTTCTGTCGAAGTATAACAATTTACCCAAGTTAATTAATCAACTACTGTCGTGATGATTAGACTAAGCTCGAGTTCATTAATCTCTATGATAATGTATCGATTCCTCAAAAGACCTAAAACTACTTTCGTGATTTAGGATCCTAGGTTTGAATTCTAGGGTTCCGATATAGATGTCACCTTTCAGAATTTTCACCTAATATCTATGAACATGCAAATATGTGGCCAGCAAATTCACAAGCATTAATAATCAAGAATTCAAATCATAAGCATATGCGATGTAACGTAAACAATAATATAATTCAAGCTGATAACATATTATCGGGCTATTTCCAATTCCAGAATAAAATAGACTACTCCATAGATGCAAGAGCACAATCAACGAAAATCAAAGTAAACATGATAGATAGACGAGAATTAAAAGAGAATAGAAAGATAAACTCGATAAAACCCGTTGTCAAAGATCCTGTTTACAATCAATTGTCGAATCTCGTTCTTGAATCTCTAATCCTTACAATCAATCTCCAAGAAATAAAGTTCGAACCCTTTTACAATGTTTGGAGGGAGTATTTATACCCCGAAGAAAAGAAAAGACCGAAAAATAAGTAAATAGCGGATCTGACGCGCCGCGCTTAAGCGCGAATTTCTGCCTTGCGCGCTTAAGCGCGCCACGCTTAAGCGCACGATGCAGATTGATTTTGCCTTCGGTGTCTTCTACAAAGTTGTAGATCTATGTCTTAGCTTCAAAACCCAACTGATTTGGATCCAATCCAAGTTGTAGAACTCAAGTTATGATCGTTTTACCAGGACTGCGCCATTTGGTTCGAAACAGAGCGTATTTGTAACTTTCGGGCATTTAAACGTTTGAACCGGATCTTGTCATCTTCACAAAACTTTTACGTAATTGTCTTAGCTTTCCAAACATATAAGGCTCATTAATATTGGAGGTTTGTAGCCCAAGATATGATCGTATTTCCAAACAGCGCCCATGTCTCTCATTTCATACGTTTTTTCGTCATTTTCTCGAAGTTAATGATTTTACCCTACAATCATGTAACAAACCTATAAACGTATATGTGATATAAATCATGATATAAAATGATATAAAAACGACTAATCTTAGGCTAGAAAACACGTATAATTGAGGTTTATCAACATACAAGCAAGTCTTGACGAGTTATTAATATTTCTTTCTCAATGACTTGAAACGCTTTTAGTTTTACAGCCGTTCGAGTACATCCCATGATCACTATCCAATGCGTGACCGTACCCATAGCTCTGTGTAACCCAATGAACTTTATTACATATAAATACATAATAAAGAATGTCATTTAATAATAATAGTAATAATAAGACTGTTCTCATAGTGTTGCTAAGTTTTAGCAACCAATTGGCTTGCCGGACACTCAACACTAACACAAAGAACTCCATTCCTCCTTTATATATCTAACTGTCCCAACAAACTAAAGGTGTCACAACACCTATACACGCTTTCACTGAGGCTTATGGATAAAACGTATTTCTTAATAGAAATACACATGTTAAGCATGATGCACTATCCATATCTATATCTATATCCAACAAAAAGAAAGAGGAAGGAAGCCACTAAAGACACATGGGTACTTTTTAGGCGAAAGTTTAAATAAATGAAAAAGGTTAAGTTGAAAATAAATACACACGTTAGGATGCGTGATTTCAGGCTTCTTTCTTTCTCTCTTAATAGTAATAATAGTCATAATAAATTTGCATTGCAATTGCATAGCTGCGATCCATTTGACATACCGAGATCTTCCGGGAAGAGGCATCTCGCAAACCAAACAAAATCATCGTTCGATGGGTTGCACGTTCTCGGGATTGAACGCTCTGTATGATGGCAGCGCCAATGGAGGTGATGTTTGGATCAATGAGAACCGTTTCAGGATCATCAGCCCACTCGCTGACCTGCCCATGGTTTACCTCGTCAAGGAAATCTCTGATCCTTCTTCCAATTCTGCCATTTCCAACAAAATTAAGGACCCTTCTCACGTCTCCGGTACTACAACTACTACTCTTCTATGCCTCTAATCCCTCATTTTAAATGTTTTGTTCCCATTTGATCTACGTTTCGTTTTCAGATTTGTAATGGTTAAGCACAGCACATTTAATGGTAGAAGAAGCTTCTTATGGTTGGTGTTGTATTAGTAATATGGTAGAAGCACAATTGATGATTGATATCTAGATTTTGTATGATTGGGTAATTTTATTTGAATGAAAGAAGAATCTTAAAGGAACGGTAGCATGTTGATGGGCCAAATATGACCATTTTGATGTTACCAAATCCATCTTGGCAATAAGGTAGTCTCTTCATCTTCTTGATGTTGATGGTAGCTCCTCTTGGAAGAATTTGTGACTTTGGTCTGCACATGTCATGAGCCGTGAATGGTTCAGACTTGAACTTTTATTCAAGAAGGTCTCTTCCTTGAGAGGAGCAACACGTAACCTCGTTCAAATTAGTTTTACAACATTAGTAGATATTACTCTTAAGAAAGATAATGATTACTTATAAACAACAATGTAAGAATGATAGAGGTTGTACCTCTCAAGTTAGAGATGATAGCATACAATAAATGGATTATCCTTGTTAGGGTGTTTATGTGAATTGGATTCATCAAAGGCATTGTCATTTTTCTTGGACTCATCAAAATGCCCTCAACTTCCAGCAGAACTTCTTGAAGAAGGTTTTCCAAGTTGTAATATTTTAGTTGTATAGGGATCCATAGCCATCTAAGTTTTTTGGGGGCAACCTGCTTCAACTCTTTTTGTAAAACGTTTTTGAGAAGTTGCTTCTTTGGGAATGCTGTCACAACAAAGGTTTTCTTACACTTGAGGATCATGGTTGAGGTGGTGCTATCTCGTCTTAGATGCTTTTAATATTGAGCATAGGTATGTAAGGACAATGTGTCTTGCTAATTCCTATTTTCTTACCCTTGAGGCTCTGGTGGCTATTTAATTATCTCCGGCCTAGCTTTAGTCTTCTGCTAGCCGTGCTTGACTCTTCCAACTTATCAAACTCACCTATAGACGATATACAATTTGCATGAACTTTTCAAGTGAGAGCTTGTTAGCCTTGAGTAGACGACTTTGTGTAGAAATGGATAAGCTCAAGAGGAAGTTGGGCAGTGATGAAGGATCATGATGGCTAGAAGTTTGAACCATCAAGCGTTGATGTGGCAATTACCACTAAAAGTTTGACAAGTGGTCCAAGTAGGCTTTTGATTTTCTTTATTTCATCTCCTATATTCTTTCATGCTTCTCTCTCTTCTAGTTCCCCTAATATTTTGTTTTTCTCTCTTAATATTCCCTTCTTAGCTCACCTTTTTCTTATTCTTTCTTATCACACATGTTCATTTTTTCCTTTATTCATTCCAAATCTATTCAATAAATTACTTTTCAAATTGCTTCATTTTAGATTAATTGGTATTTGCTGAAAACATTTTCTTTGTTTTATCTGTTTGTACGTGCATCGAGTGTGCTACTCCAACTAGTCCTAAACTGATGTATAGCCTTTTAGATATTTGTCAACTGAGACAACTCAAATGCTATAGTTAAGACTCCAAATTATGATTTTGGAGCTCAACGCAGTCTTAAATTGATGTATATCCTTTTAGAGATTTTGTCAATTGACCTAAACTTAGTTGGAAAAATTAGGACTCCAAATCATGGATTTTGGATTTACTTCACATCAAAACTGCGTATACTATTCTTAATGATTAATTGCACAAGTTATGCATGTGGTTAATCATTAATTTGACAAATAAGTTATGCATATGGTTAGTCATTACTTTTTCTATACACTTCAAGTTTATAAGCATCTACAGGAAAACATATTTTTCACTTATCAACCATTAAAGATTACAATAAACAATTATGGAAGACATACTACTTTAGTTCAAACCATTTCTTAAGAAAACGTTTAGAGATTTGTTAACTAAGATTTATCCCAACTGTAACAGACAGACACTCTCGAACTCTAAATCTGTAAGGTTTGGGATTCAAACCCGCAAGAAAGATGAATAATAGCCTAGTGCATTTGGTGCGTCATTATAAATCTTTAAACATAAATATTGATTCCCATTGTCATAATTTTTTTTTTATCTTCTGCCATTATATTAAAATATAACTCCATGCATCCTAATTTTGAAGCTCCTTCATGACCAGAAATAGAGGCTTAATTAGAGCTGATAAGCGGGAATTTTGTATGTACCTCGGTTAACTTAAAAGTCGAGAGTTGGTGGTCTCACTATATTCTTTAAGTGAGGTATACTATGTATAAAAGGATTGTGTTTAAGCATATGTTATTCTTGGACGTCCTACGAAAAAAATAAGAGCTATATGTTTCGGATAAATGATGTGTAATGAAGTGAGAAGATATACTGAAGTTGGTAGATAATGTAATGTCGCCATCATCTGTATAGTGTTCTTTTGGTTGAAATATCTCTATTCTTTGATTATGAATAATAATGGAAACTTATATCTTGTAGATATATTTGCTTTCACTTCTTTATAGGGTCACGCTACTCATCTTTATAGATAAAATAGAGAAATAAAAAAATAAACATACATAGTTAAAAAAAAATGTGTTCTTGAATCGCGGTGTTGTAAATAATTTCCTTTTCTTTTTCTCTAATGTAGTTTAGACCTTTGCATTCGTCTGAGGGACTATAAAATCTATTACGTTTTATGTAAAAATTTAGTATAAGGGAGATGGAGGGAGACTCTTTTTCTTTAAAGTCAAAAAGTTGGTGTTAGATATAAAATGATCGACTGTAGTGATGAAGACTTTTTACTTGGCCCACGTGAGAGAAAGCTTATTAACGTGCACATATATCATTATGTTTTTCTTTAATTATGAATTTTGTAACTACCAAAGATTTATATGCATGTATAAATGTATAAATGAACATTGATCCTTATGGATAAATAGATCTATAGGATTGATTAGTTAAAAATTTATTACATCTGGTTATTTTGTTAGAAATTTGTTCATTCTTTTTCAAGTCAAAAGATTAGACTATAAAGTAAACTCTACCTCATTCGAAACATGTTTTTGAAGTAAATTAAGCTTCTTCTTGCTATCCTTATCAAGTAATTCCAATAATATTTATAGTACTGTTCATCACAAAAAAGTTCAAATACGTAAATTATCTTGAACTGTTTGTGGTTTTATAATAGAATTGCAGGGTTGGTCAAATTTAACTCAATAGATAACTACAGTGCCATGATATGTATTCTTTATCTATCTGCACGGTTTGATGTGCAGAGGATGGAACATATGCAATGAAGAAAGTTCTCATTCAGAACAGTGAGCAACTGGAGTTGGTGAAGGAGGAAATCCGCATTTCATCGCAGTTTTGTCATCCCAATCTACTTCCTCTTCTGGACCATGCAATCATTTCCGTCAAGGTTATTTCTAGTTCCTCATGTTTTTACCGTCTTATACTTATTTAGTAACAGTAATGTGTTTTAGTATGTGAAGAAAGATTGCACTATGAACCTTATGTGATTGTTCCGAGAATGTAGTTTTGGTGCCTGTAGGGAAAAAATTAAATTTAAAGTTAAGCTTGATTCTAGTGGATGTTTCATTCATAGTTTATTCTTGGTTGGCAAATAATTCTTTAAGAGAATTTTTGTCCCTGACATTGCTCACAGAATAGGGAGGCACCATTCTTTTGACACAATAAAGCAGAAGTCAAAAACTTGTTTCGGAAGAGAAAAGTGATCTGTAAAGATATAAATAATAACCCATGAAAGATCTAATCAATAAAACTAGAGTCTGAAAAGAAATTAAAGGTACTTTCCAATTGTAGCATAAATTATTCCTAGACTAGCATCGACGTGTTTCTTTACATTCTCTTCTAATGACTTATCAATGAGCAGCTTCTCACTATTTCTTCTTACAGACTGGTACAAATTTATATCCTTGGACAATGATATTAGTTTATAGACAAACCTCACCTTGACTTGGCATTGTATAAGATTTTTTGTGTTATTGTTTTTGGTGATTTTGTTATTGGATTCCCATTCAAGCAATATTTATGCTGGTATTAGCTGTTGTATGTCTATGGGTGTGTGGTTGATATTTTGTATTAGAAGTGTACTCAAAATATATCCATTTTGGGAACAAAAAAAAGTTGAAATGACTTAGTTTTCTAACTGGGTATAGTATTTGGTTGTTTAAAGTGATGCAACTCAATTGTGTACATTCCTTAACCTTATTGACTCTGATATGTTGATTGCCAGTGATTTGGCTAAAATAGATTTGTCTTTTACATAGGCATCAGTAATAGATAATGAAGTTTACTAACATTTAGTGGTATTACTCCTGTTTCATTAAGGACGTTGGACCTAATTAATTAATTAAATAGGTTGCACTGTTTGATAAACTACTTGACATAATAAATCAGGAGAAACTGAATGGGGGGTAATGTGTTGATTGATTAGATCAGTCAAATGGCTTAATTAAGTCAGAATCTTTTCACCCAATGAAATGTATATGAGATATTGAGTCCATGTGGGAATGAGATAAGAGGAGACTATTCTACGTAAGGTAACAATGTCTACTGCCAGTGAAACTGTTGTGTAGGTGTGCCTGTTTGGAATGCTGGTCTTCCACGTAGAGTAAAGAACCCTGTGGAAAAATTTTTGTTTATAAATACACAAAAAAGCAGGGGCAGAATTATAGCTTGTTAAAGCCTTCATATTTTCGGGCTTCTCTCCCGAAAGGTTAACTCATGGAAATATTTTGTGTTAAAAGAATAATTCTCCTACACGTATGTGTGTGTTTGTGAAAAATACCCCAACCAAATTACATTAAAAGTTTTGAAATTCTTCAGCATTTAAAGAGTTTGAATGTTGTATTAAAAGGCGAATAGTCAAATTCAGTCTACTAGTGCACATTGAATCTTGCATGGGCATTCAAACGTTAAATGATAAACATTGAAGCCATTAAAGTGAGTCAAGAATTAACTGACGGGTTATTCAACATAATTAAGAAGGCTTTTGATCATTTTCCAAATTATTAGAACTTTAGAAGTATACAGTGACGTTATAGAAGCAGTCTGGAAAGCCGTCTTACTGATACCTGCTACCCACTTCATCAGTTGGAAACATTGAACTAATATTTATCTCTCTATGTTTACGTGAATAAGAAATATATGTAATCTATCATTCACATATGTTTGGGGAGAATATGTATTTAACACCAGGAGGTGTAAACTTGCAGCTTATATTCTGCACTACATATCCCAGAGTAAGCAAGCCAAACTTGCGTTCAGTTGGTTATGATATGGGTAAGGTAACTGGAGCTGGTCTATCTCAATTGAAATTTCCACATATTAAAACCAGCTATTAACTGTGTTGTGAGCCCATAGGCATGCCAGTCTGTATCCATACCTTGATGCCAACCAATTAAGTCGAATAAATTCTTTTGGGAGCACATTTGAATTCTTGTAATTCACAGATCGTTTTCCTTCTAATTCAAGAAAAATGGTTCCTTCATTTGTACTCGTGTTCTCAAAATGCTCTTAAGAATGGTGTTTTGTGATACGTATAATGGTGATGGAATCATAATTTTCATTAACCCATCGTAGTACTTGTTTCTTTTGGTACGTAAATGACTAAGAGGGTGTTTGGCTAAGCTTATTTAAAACATCTTATAAATTATTGCACCTCATAAGATGTTTTAAGAGCTTATAAGATGTTTGGTCTTATTTAAAAAATAAGTTCTTAGGTGTTTGGATAAAGTAAGTCTATTGGACTAAGATGTTTTCAAATGTTATCCGAGAGAATTTGTGCAATAATAATAATAAATATTTTTCGAAGAAAGGTATTTTGGAAAGGAGGAGGGTTAATTGTGTCTTTTAAGAATATAAACAACATCTAAAATTTAAGATTTGAAATAAGTTGGGTTTGGCTAACTTATTTTTTATTAGCTTATAAGACTCAAACATCTTATTTTTTGGTCTTATAAGCTCTTATTAAGAAAAATTATCCAAACACTTTTAAAGAACTTATAAGCTCTCAAACATCTTATAAGATGTTTAAAAATGCTTATAAGCTTAGCCAAACACCCTCTAAGGACGCCTAAGGAAAGGAGAGCTAGGCATAAATTAGATTATTTTCATAATACATTAAGCTCAGAAGTTTTGTGTACTTGATTTAGTTGAAATTTTAAGTGCAACTTTCAGTGACTAATAAAATTGATGTTCTGCGCGAGATAAAATCACCAAAGCACTTATCTGAATTTGGTAATGAGACAATATTATTCACCAGAAATGCCTTGTGTTTTCTGCGTATACGTATTTCAGTTAGGAAACATCATCTAAATTTTTGGCACTGTCCTTTCCCAGTGAATCTTTGTATATTGATAAAAGAATGGAACACTCGGACTAAGGGAAGGTTAACCTTTTCTAATTGAAGTTGTAGGACACGTGTCTCAATTTGGTTGGTCTATCTACATTGTTTAATCTAAAGTTACATGTAGCTTCCAAGAGAAAACCAATGTAGATATAACAGATGAATGATCAGGTTACACAAAACAAGATATTGTTCTTTCTTATCAAATTCATGCATTGAATTCTTCTACGATGCAAAATCTACATTCACAATTTTGTTCAGAGGCTACTCAAATTATATGAAGAAGCCGAATAGATTACTTCTAGTGACGGCCACAACATTCATCAATTTGTTGATCTCTCTTGAACAGTCAGTCGTTTTATTGGATTCTCGATGATGCATGTACAATAACACATTACTTATATATTTGTAAAAGACAAATCAGTGAAATAATTTCATCTGCTGCAATAAATTTGATTATTTTTTCATAAATACTGCTCATAGACTAGATTGGTTATGCTACTTTGTTCAATCAGGTTCTTTCTTTCCTTTCTTTTCTATTAGTTATGCAATCGTGAATAAAAGAGTATGATTGTTCTATTCACATGTACATGTCTACTTGGCTGTCCACCACTTTCTGTTCCTGAACTGCAGTTTTTAGTCTTCATTGATTGGTGTTGACCTACTGAAACTGAATTTTTTTAATTTATCAGGCTTCACAAGATCAATCCTGGACCCATGAAGCATATTTGTTGTTTCCAGCCCATTTGGGTGGAACATTATTGGAGAACACTAAGGCTATGAAAGATAATAAGGATTTTTTTTCGACCTCAGATGTGCTTCAAATATTTCGTCAGGTAGATCAGAAAAGTTTTTTGTGCCTCCTAGATAACTAGATATCTGTATATAGCTACATTTTTGCATGAAAGGATGAGGAAACAATTTACTGAAGAACTGTTGATGTGCAGCTGTGTGCAGGACTTGAACATATGCACAGTTTTGATCCTCCGTATGCACATAATGATATCAAACCTGGCAATGTCCTTGTGACACACAGGAAAGGGCAGTCTCCATCTGTCACATTAATGGACTTTGGAAGTGCTCGTCCTGCAAGAAAGCAAATTCGAAATCGTTCTGAAGCATTACAGCTGCAGGTAATTCTGAAGCTATCATGGCTTTCTTATAGTTGGCTGTGTCAAATTGCGACCATTAAAAGCTAAAACCGTTTATTGAATTGTGAAGGTGCTGGGTCATGGGCTATTGGCTTGTTCATAGTATATTTGAATACACATATTGAACTACAAAAGATACATAAAAGTTTGTATGTCTAGTATTCGAACATAAGATGTTAAAAGAAAGTTCAATCAGATGAAACGAAAAAGGGAGGCTATTGTGTGTTTTTGGTTTGATCTGTATCTCTAATGTTGGATATGCAGGAATGGGCTGCCAAACACTGTTTTAAGCATTTCCGATCTCCGGAATTATGGGATTGTCCAAGCCATGCTGACATGGATGAGAGAAGTGATATCTGGTCGTTGGGATGTACTCTATTTGCAATCATGTAAGTAATAGTATTGTTTCTTCATTAATGTCCTGGAATATATATATATATATATTGCTTCATCTATGAATGGATCGATCCATGTTTTTCATAGGTATGGTGTATCTCCATTTGAGGATGATGATGATGATGATGGAAGCTTACAACTGAGAATTGTAAATGCCCAAATAAAGTGGCCAAGTGTGGCTACTTATCCACAGGCACTTCACCAGTTTGTGACATGGATGTTGCAGCCCCAACCCTCTGTTAGGCCTCATATTCATGATATCATTATTCATGTTGAT
The DNA here is from genome assembly GCA_963669365.1 of Verbascum thapsus. Lineage (NCBI taxonomy): Eukaryota > Viridiplantae > Streptophyta > Magnoliopsida > Lamiales > Scrophulariaceae > Verbascum > Verbascum thapsus. Next base: position 9,534,642 of record OY770108.1, read on the forward strand.
AAGTTGATCTCCAAATTTTCCAATTGAAGAACAAGGACATCACATCACATCACTATTTTCTATATGTTATGTTCATTTATATTATATATGTATTAATTTTGAAAATTACCAACTTACACTTTTAAATTTTCTTTTTTAAATTTATACTTTGATTTTATTTGTGATGGGTTTTTTCTGAGTACATGCAATGCTAATCAATCAAGATATCTACTATTATTTGATAGGACCATTCGCAATAATGGTCTTATATTTGAAATTCGACCAAAATTTTATATTATTTTGAAGTTTTGATTCACAAATCTCTTTTTCAATTCAACTATTATTAATTGAAATTTCTATTAAAACTCGATATTTCCAAACTATTTCAAAATTAAAATATAATAATTATTCTGCAAAACATCTACCGTATTGGAACACGAGATCTCTTAAAATAATTCATCAAATAGTTTTTGTACGTGCTTCTTGTATCGCTGAGTAAATCTGTTGTAATATGTAGCATTAGCATTATACTATGTTCTTACTTGTAAGATGTCAATGAGAATAGATGTTTCCTTGTTGAAGCAATATTTTTTTTGCAATACAAACTACAAAATGCTGAACTAAAACAAATGCTGACAACTAACAACTAATTGCTAACCTTCCTAACTTCTTATCTATCTGTTATGCTCATAATTCTTCATCAAAAAGGGGGAAATTGTTAGGAATTTCTTTGTTAGAAGTTTTGATAATGACAAGATATGATTTAATGTTAGACCCCTGAAAATGTAACTTTTGTTTTTCATAGAAGATCATGTATCAAGCGATATGATGTTTATTCGTGAAATTAAACCACTCAAGGTCATCCACGTGTATGTTCTCACGTCAGCATTAGGTATCACCGCTTTGAGGAGACAAATACTTCCTCTTTTTTCTTTCCCTTGGACTTGACGCATTTTTTTATGCCTCCTTTCCTGCACGAGGTATATTCACCAAAAGCAACTTCAATTTTCTTGGAACAAAAGAATGGTTTTTTTCTTTAAAAATATTTTTCATTCTATACACTTGAACCATATTATCTCCTCTTGGGTTGTTTTTATATTGTATATTTTTTACAATAAGATAAAGTTTCATTTGTATAAAGCACGTGTGTTGCACGTAGATCCCTGTTTCTTTATTTCATTTTTTTATTATGAATCAAATAAGCATGTTTTTTGATCTATTATTCCGTTAGTTTTTAAGATTCATAATAGTCTAAAATTGTAACAACAATAAATAAAAATATTTTTGACGTTTTTTGACATAATGTTTTCTAAGGAAAATAATAAGTGAATATTACAATTTACATAGAGCTTGTACCTGATAAAATGCACACTTACAAAAGTTGTCATTTTTGCAAAGCGGTGGCCTTACTTATGAATCTTATCTTGGAAGTGGCACAAGTTGTTCAATGGCCAGATAGGTAAAGTGGGCATATTATGTATCATGTTTATAGTGATACTCATAACCTTATAGAAAGTATAAAAACCATAATGAAGGTTTTTCATGAAAGCACACAAGGTCATGCACGTGTATGTTCTCAAGTAAGCATTAGGTAGAACCGCATTGAGGAGACAAATACTTCCTCTTTTTTCTTTCCCTTGGACTAGTCACATTTTCTGATGCCTCCTTTCCTTCACAAGAGGTATTTTCACCAGAAGCAACTTCAATTTTCTTCGAACAAAAGAATGGTTTTTTTTTCTTTATAATATTTTTCATTCTATACCCTTGAACCATATTATCTCTTTCTTGGGTTGTTTATATATTGTATATTTCTTTACAAAAAGATAGAGTTTCATTTGTATAAAGCACGTGTGTTGCACGTAGACACACACGTAGATCCTTGTTTCTTTATTTCATTGCTTTAATATGAATCAAATAAGCGAGTATAATTTTTGATCTATTATTCCGTGAGTTTTTAAGATTCATAATAATCTAAAATTGTAACAACAATAAATGAAAATATTGTAGACATTTTTTCACATCATTTTTCCTTAGGAATCTAATAAGTGAATATTACATTTAGCATAGAGCTTGTACATGATAAAATGCACAGTTACAAAAGGTGTCATTGTTGCAAAGCCGTGGCCTTATTTATGAACTTTATCTTGGACGTGGCGCAAGTTGTTCAATGGCCAGATAGGTAAAGGGGCATATTATGTATTATATTTATAGTGATATTCCATAAGTTTGTAGAAAGTATAAAAACCTTAATGAAGGTTATTCGTGAAACCACTCAAGGTCATGCATGTGTATGTTACGCTTTGAGGAGACAAATACTTCCTCTTTTTTATATTCCTTGGACTAGTCACATTTTCTGATGCCTCATTTCCTTCACAAGTGGTATTTTCACCAGAAGCAACTTCAATTTTCTTCTAACAAAAGAATTGTTTTTTTCTTCTTTATAAATATTTTTCATTCTATACCCATTAAAGCCTATTATCTCTTTCTTGGGTTGTTAATATATTGTATATTTTTTTTACAATAAGATAAAGTTTCATTGGTATAAAGCACATGCTGCACGTAGATCCCTGTTTCTTTATGAAGGTATAAAAACCTTAATGAAGGTTTTTCGTGAAACAACTTATGGTCATGCACGTGTATGTTCTCACGTCAGTAGGTTACCTACCGCTTTGAGGAGACAAATACTTCCTCTTTTTTCTTTCCCTTGGACTGGTCACATTTTCTGATACTTCCTTTCCTTCACAAGAGGTATTTTCATCGGAAACAACTTCAATTTTCTTAAAAAAAAAACAATGTTTTTTTTTTCTTTATAAATATTTTTCATTCTATACCCTTGAAACCATATTATCTCTTTCCTGGTTGTTTATATATTGTATATTTTTTACAATAAGATAGAGTTTCATTTGTATAAAGCACATGCTGCATGTAGATCCCTGTTTCTTTATTTAATTTTTTTTATTATGAATCAAATAGGTGAGTATAATTTTTGATCTATTATTCCGTGAGTTTTTATGATTTATAATAATCTAAAATTGTAACAAAGATAAATGGAAGTATTGTAGACATTTTTCACTTAATTTTTTCTTAGGAATCTAATAGTGAATATTATATTTAAACATAGAGCTTGTACCTGATCAAATTCACACTTACAAAAGTTTTCATTTTTGCAAAGCGGTGGCCTTATTTATGAACCTTATATTGGACATGGCTTAAGTTGTTCAATGGCTAGATAGGTAAAGAGGCATATTATGTATCATGTTCATAGTGATAAATAAATTGGTTTAACAAGTTAAATAATTATTAAATTGAAGATATATATAATATTAAAATTATTTATGGAAATAATTACTCATTACTAATTAAGATAAATACATACATTAATTATATATTTAAGTGATCATATTAATTTATTAAAAACGTAAAATATAATTATTATTTTGTTCCTTTATCCAATGATTCATTATTAGCAAATATTAGTTTTATTTTAGTTAAACTTGAATAAAAAAAAATTAAAAAATCAAAAAATGAATAAATTAAAATTAAAATTGAGTAAAATATTGAAAACAAATAATTACAAACTCTCATATATAATTATATTGTATTTAACGTCATTGTGATTTCACCAATAACTTACATCCCAATCATATTTTTATCAATTACCAAGGGTGAAATAGAGTTATTAATATGTTATAAAATGACATCAATTATTTTTTCATCTAACCAACTTGATGGGTGGGGATCGTTTAATATAATTTAGCAAAATACATTAACTTTGTCAGTTTATAGGATATATCTATCAACCTACAACTTTGTTCTTAATCTACATTGTTCAATTAATGAGGAGGATAAATAAAGACTTTCCGTCATCTCATAACACTTGATAGAAAAGCATAAATGAAATTAGAGAATGTTTTGTTTATATATACAATACAACCATATGAAATAGTACTACGAATAAACGCATAAAAAAGAAAGAAAATAAAAAAATAATTATGTAAAATACATATGAAACTCTTCAATAAAACAAATTACACACAATACAAAATTTGAGAAGATAATTAGAACAAAATAAAGTAATTTAATACGAACAATAAGAAGAAGACAACATGACAATATCGAGACCTTCAGTTATTTGAGGAATAAATATAGGAAGGAATTTATGAAATTTGTTATAAAATAAAGTTGCAACGTTTATCCAGATCAAATAAGAAAATGACCAATGAGATTTTCAAATAAAATCAAACAAATATTATTTTTCATCTCAATTCTAGTTATTGTAGTATCATTTTAATTTATCTATGAAGTATTATTAAAAAAGGTTAATTTATTTATTCAAACATTTAGATTATGCAATTACGTAATAAATTCATACAACTAGTCTAATCTAAAAATATGAATTATTTACATGATTTACACTTCTAAACTTTTTACTCTCGCAAAATATCCTTATATTATCTGAATAATCAATAATAATAGTATCATTTAAATGAGTGCTTGAACTTTAATTGATATCTGTATGTTATTCAATAGGTGAATGAACTTTGAAGTAATAATTACAAGGTTGTCCATTATAATACTTGTTAATTGTATATGATTTGTTTTAAGAAAAGATGGATCCTATTGAAGCACCATTTTGATCCGTAAAAAAGGACAGGCAGGACAAATTTCATATTCCAAACCCAAAATAAGGAAGAAGATGTCTCCCACACAGACACTGAGTTGGCAAGGTCCCATTTGACGGGTTCTTACAGTTAACCTTATCGATAATTTTGATGCTGATTTAGCTCAAATCTCGTTGGATTAATTTGAACCAAATCGGTGACTCTTGAGTCAACAAACACTCCAAAATATGATAATTATAGACTGCACTCAAGTGTATTGAGCTGTCTACGTACCAAATTACTTAGGATCAAGTCTAATCGTACTTCAAACAATAAATCATTCGTCTAAATAAATAAAAATATGGCATAGCTAAATTAAATCATTAACCAAGAACTATTCTCAAATACATAATAAAAGAGATGGAGAGGTGTGTACCAAATCCCCCCTTGGAAGTGCATTTTATAGATATTTATAGCCAAATGTGATGGATCAAGTATGTGGTGGAGATTTGGTCTATGTGTCTCACTTCCAACCACATTAAATTCTAGAAATTTATAATTTGGCCCCATGTATTTTATAGTATATAAATTTAACCCATAACATCTTTACTTTTACAATAAGCCTCACATTTATATATATTTGTTGAGTATTCTTTATTTATAATCATGTAAATCTAAAATTGGGCTCATCATCTAGTCCCCCAGTTTGTAGTTTTGTAGACGTATGATGTACATGCTATGAACTTTAATGATTGAAATGAGCCATTTGCCTCGTCTAATTTCTTTGGTATTTGCATCATTCCACATCACATGCATGCGTTTACCGAAGGTGCATCCGTTGCTAATTGCATTAAATGTTGTCACGGGACTAGCCTCACATGTTATATTTTAAAGTTGGTTAACAACTCCTGCCATATCGTTCGACATCAGTATCATAACATCATACGGTCATTAATTTATTAATTACTCGATATGTATATAGATATTCCAATCTTTTATCTTAAACTTTAGATTTTATCGAGGCATGATGTTAACACGGCTAGTGTTAACCATGTGTTTTATGCACTTGGCTGCTAAGTAATTATATCTCCTTTTTTTTTGTTGGCCCCATATATTGTATGACGTTTTGATAATTGCGTTGATATAGAGGTCTAACAGTATTGGTCATTGGGATGCATGGCAAACTTCATAACGTCTAAATTACGATTCAAGTGTTATAGAGTTTGTTTTCGGTGTAGTCTGTAGTAGTAAATTTTAATTTGTTATGTGACTCCAGCATTTCAGTTCATGGTCACTATGTGCAAAGGATTGTAGCTTCCACTTGTCTTAATTTCTTGAAGATATTTATTTTATACACAGATATTTGTGCATCAAAGTGTTCACTATTATTTTTATACATGGATTTAAATATTTTTGAATTTTTCTCATTTTCATGGGAGACTTTTATAGCATAAAAAATTTGCTTTGGTTTTCATCTTAACTCACAAGGAGATATTTTCTAACTTTTGAGTACATACGTCGTGTTTCATATTTACTATTAGTGTCGTACTGTGAAGAGCGTCATTTTTAACCTAGTAGCTCTTCATTTGATAAATATTGATATATACTAACCTTAGGGTCAAAGTATTATGCTCGTAATATTACGACATATATTATTTGAGCTTTTATTGTAATGTCTAAGCTTGTAGCTTTTTAGCTTCTTACCTCGACAATTATAACGCTAAGGTAAAACATTATGATTTTCACCATATATGTTTGTTATGAACGACGCCAAAGGTGTTTGTCTCAGTTCAACACATACCTGATAGATTATAAGATGTATTTCATTCAAAAGTAAGTATTACAATTGTGTATACATGATACATATAAAATACAAGAAGGCCCATATCTAACATGAATGGGCCGAGAATATATGAATATAAGATACTCTAACACCCCCCCGCAATCCGAGCAGTGGGACCAACACGAAGATTGGAACGCAATTGTAAAAACTTCGCAACTGGCAAAGCCTTCGTAAAAATGTCAGCAATCTGTGCAGCAGTGGGAACATATTTAACAATAACATCGCCAAGAGTTACTTTCTCGCGAACAAAATGATAATCGATCTCAATGTGTTTCATACGGGCATGAAACACAGGATTGAGAACCAGGTAAATGGCACTGATATTGTCACAAAATACTCGAACAGGTTCACGAAGAAAGAGACTCAGATCACAGAGTAGAAAGCGCAACCAACAGGATTCAGCAACAGCAAAAGCAATGAAACGATACTCAGATTCTGTGCTGGATCGAGAAACAGTGGTTTGTTTCTTGGCTGACCAGGATAAGAGGTTATCACCCAAGTATACTGCATAGCCGGTAGTAGAACGCCGACTATCAGAACAGCCAGCCCAATCAGAATTGGCATATACGGTTAGAGAGTCAAGGGAACTCGGTCGAAGAAGAAGGCCATAATCCAAAGTGCCACGAAGGTACCGCAAAATCCGCTTGACCATCTGAAAATGAGTAGAGCGTGGAGCATGCATAAACTGACTGAAAAGTGTGACAGAGTACGCAATATCCGGTCTAGTATGTGTGAGATACTGAAGACTGCCCACAATACTGCGAAATAGAGAGGGATCATGAAAGGGTTCACCTTCAAGAGCAGATGGAGCGGATTTCGCAGATAGTGGAGACGCAACAGGCTTCAAAGTCATCATGTCAAAACGTTGCAAAAGTTCAGTAGCATATTTTGTTTGAGAGAGAAACAAACCCATAGAATCCCGAGTGGCATGGATGCCAAGAAAGTAATGAAGATCACCCAAATCCTTCATAGCAAACTCCCGAGAGAGACGAGTGACCAGAGAAGAGATAGCAGTTGCGTGGCTACCAATCAAAATGATATCATCAATGTATAATAGAAGGATAAGCATAACACTTCCAGAGCTATACACAAACATCGAAGCGTCAGCCTTGCTGGAATAGAATCCCAACTGAAGTAAGTACGAACCAAAACGCTGAAACCAAGCACGAGGCGCCTGTTTCAGACCATAAAGAGCTTTCTTTAACTGACAGACATGAGATGGAAATTGTGGATGTACAAAACCCCGGGGTTGAGCCATGTAAACTGTCTCACTAAGATCACCATGAAGAAAAGCATTCTTCACATCAAGCTGACGAATACACCAACTACGAGATATAACAATGGAGAGAACGGTGCGAATAGTGGTGGGTTTAACCACAGGACTAAAGGTCTCACAAAAATAAATACCGGCTTGCTGCTTGAACCCCTGTGCAACTAAGCGGGCCTTGTACCGTTCAACACAACCATCGGATCGGAGCTTCACACGATACACCCATTTGGAACCAACAAGATTTTGAGATGGATCGGGAGGCACAAGAACCCATGTGTGATTAGCTTGAAGAGCATTGAACTCGTCAGCAATGGCAGTTTGCCATAAGGGGTCTTTTGCTGCCTGAGTATAGCACATCGGCTCTATCGGAATGGCAGCGACATTGAGGGAAGGAATAACACGTGGACGACGAGTGCCGTCCCGAGTACGGGTGACCATGGGATGACGAAGAGGAGAAGTCAAAACAGGAGGGTCTATAGAAGAAGAAGACGAGAGGGGGGATGAAGAAGAGGTCACTAGAGGAATAGAAGGCGGTGAGGAAAGAAGAGACCGAGATGGAGAAGACGTAGCAGAAGCTGGCGAGAATGAAGAAGAGTGAGGTGATGAGGAGTGAGGGGATATTAGAGCTGGGTGAAGTAACGGAATTGTGGACGAAGATGGACGAGAAGATGAGAAAGAGTTATCAGATGTAATGAAATCGGGTGGTAAGGTATTCGTATGAGGAGGCAAGGAAGAGTTATTAGATGGAATGGAATCAGGTGGTAAGGAATTCGAATTGAGGTAGGCAGGATATGGAAGAGATAGAAGAGGAAGGGGAGAGGAAGAAACGGAGGCAGGAGATTTTGGTAGCAAATCTGGGTAGGGAAAAAGAGATTCATCAAAGACGACATGGCGACTGATATGAATGTGATCTGTGATGGGATCGAAACATCGATAGCCCTTGTAATCTGGTGCATAACCAAGAAATACACAGGGAGTAGAACGAGGAGCAAGTTTATGTGAGGCGCGGTGACCAAGATGAGGGTAGCACGCACAACCGAAAGTGCGAAAGAAAGAGTAGTCCGGTAAATGACCAAACAATACTTGAAAAGGAGACTTATTAGAGAGAAGCGGGGTGGGGAGACGGTTTATAAGAAAAACTGCGACGTAGAGAGCATCAACCCAGAAAGAAGATGGTAAAAGAGGAGTGAATAAAAGAGTACGAAGGAGTTCAGAGATATGACGATGCTTGCGTTCAGCGAGACCATTTTGGTGAGGAGTGTAAGGGCAAGATAATTGGAATTGAATGCCAGAGATAGCAAAAAGGTTACGAAATCGAACATTATCAAATTCACGACCACCATCACTATGGAAAAAATTAATACGTGTAGAAAATAAATTTTCAACTAAAGCCTTAAATTTCACAAAACTTGAATAAACATCAAATTTTGCACGTAAGGAAAAACACCAAGTGAAACGAGTAAAATCATCAACAAAAATAACGTAGTACTTAAAACCATTTGGAGATACAATAGGAGAAGTCCAAACATCAGAATGAATAAATTCTAGAGGGGCATAGCGAGACCTCTCAACAGACTGAAAGGGGAGCTTATGCGATCTACCTAATTGACAATGCGAACAAAAAGAAACATTTTTATTTTGCAAAGGCAGTTTTACAAATTTTATGAAAAATAGATAAGCTAGGGTGACCCAAACGACGATGCCAGACATCTTCAGAGACAGCTCGAGCGACGAAGGCAGATGAAGAAGCCAACACAACAGATGGTGAAATAGGATAGAGACCACTAGCTGAAGGAGATGCCAGAAGAATCTTCCCCGTGATTTGGTCCTTTGAAACTAAACCAGTAGCAGAAAACTCAATGAGACAATTATTATCTTGACAGAGTTTACGAGCAGAGATAAGGTTATGAGACAAATTAGGAACATGAAAGACATCGGTAAGTTTATGATCATGAGTGGGTGTGCGAAAAGTGGAGGAACCGACGTGCTGTATAGGCAATTGTGCACCATTTCCAACCAAAATTTTATTTGAACCAAAATATGGAGTAAGGTGAGTGAGCATACCAGAATCAAGGTCATGTGAGCAGAGGCACCACTGTCAGGATACCAGTTAAGGTCAGAGGTCTCAGCAGTAGTCAGAGCCGAAAAGGACTTTAGCAATTCTTCAGTAATATAAGCGTGGTTAAACCTATTGGAACATGTAAGTGCAGCATGACCAGAGCGTCCACAAATCTGACAAGTAGAGGATCCAGAAGGAGTGGGCAAGAGACCAGGTCCGGAGAGGGGACCAGTGGGCTGGCGCAAGGGGCGCGAAGATGACGAACTATAAGAACCAAAACCAGAAGGCGATCGAGACCAAGAGCCAGAGCCAGAGGGTTGTCCACGACCGTTGCGACCGCGCCCATGGCCGGAACGAGTGCCACGACCACGAGAACCACCACGGGAGCCACCAGAAGAAATAGAAGAGGCTAGGAAGGCAGGAGATGGAGATGGAGAGATTGCAGTGAAACAAAGACGGTGCTCAAACTGAAGTAACTGAGCACGGAGATCATCGAAAGTGAGAAGAGTCGGCTGGAGTGATACAGTTGTGACAAAAGACTCATAGTCAGCAGGTAGGCCAATGAGAGCCTGAATTACTAAATCAATCTGAGATACTGGCGATTGAACGGCAGCAAGATGGTCAGCAAGAGATTTTAACTTGCTGAGATACTCATCACAAGACATGTCCCCTTTCTTTATAGTAGAGAATTCAGTTTTGTACTGCATTTTCTTTGCTAGCGACTGTTGTTGGAAACGACGCTCGAGAGCTAGCCAGACATCACGAGCAGTAAATAGAGTATAAACCTCCTGAATAATGGCCAAGGTCATAGTAGCATTCATCCAAGAGCGAATTGTTCTATTGGTACGTAACCAAGCACCGTAAGAGGGATTTGGTACATACTCACCAAAGGAAGTAAGAATTTGAGACGGGGGACATGAAATTGAGCCATCAATATGACCCAAAAGCTCGTGGCTACCAAAAATTAATTCAAATTGATATTTCCAAAGTAAATAATTGTCAGCATTCAATTTTGTATTCATGAGAGATGGGTTCGGGTGAGAAGGCAGGGGTGTAGGTGATGTATAGTGGGACACGGCTGCTTGTATAGTAGGTGATTGAGAATTATGGGTAGTGGAAAAAGAAGTGGGGCTGTGTGTATGGAGAGATGAATGATGAGATGCCATATTTTGAGTGGGGCCTATTAATGAAGTGGGTGAATTAGCATGAATAATGTTGGGGCCGTGTATATTGAGTAAAGGATTTTGAGATGTTATATTTTGGGTGGGGGACACAGCCACTATTGGAGTTGGTGAATTATTATGATGGTTTAGTGAAAAATGAGTGGGGCCGTGTAGATTGGTTATAGTGGGGTTAGGTGGAGAATTTTGAATGGAGGCTAGTAAAGGAGGGTTTGAATTAGAGTTTGATACAAAAGGTGGAATAAAATTTTGGGGAGTTGAAAGTGGCAGCTGCCATGAGGGAGATGGGGCTGCTGCCGCCGCTGCACTTATGAAGGGCACGAGAGGGTCGCCGGCGGCAGGAAGAGAGAAAGACGAAGAAACCGCGACCGATGGGAAGGCCGGTGGTGTTTGTACAGGCTGCACGGCTGCCGAGAGAAGCGTATCGACGGTGGAGAGATGCGGTGAAGATGATAATAGGTGAGCAATGTCATTTGGATGTAGATTGAACGGTGGTGAAAGGAGTTTGTGAATAAGAGTGATGATTTGTGAGAGAGACGAGGAGGAAAGGGATGGCTCCGCCGTTGAGGTGGCGGCAACCGACGCGAGGAGTGAGGAGAGAAGGGAAGGAAGGAGGGCCAGTGGTGGTGCTGCGGCTGCATCGTCGCCGGCAGTGACTGGCGGCAGCAAGGTGGCGGATGCTGCCGTGAGGGCGGTAGGGGAAGACATGGGAGAGGATTCCCTGGTGTCTGGTACCATGATAGATTATAAGATGTATTTCATTCAAAAGTAAGTATTACAACTGTGTATACATGATACATATAAAATACAAGAAGGCCCATATCTATACATGAATGGGCCGAGAATATATGAATATAAGATACTCTAACAATACCCACCAAACTAATAATACTACTGTCCTATAAACAAAAAGACCACTTTTGGAGCACATAGCACGCTGCACCTGTGGGCAAATAGTTCCTTCTGTCGATCATTTATCATCACAGAACTTAGGATATTGTGAAAATTTCCATGTTGAGTTTTCGGAAGAGCATGGCTCCGCTGGAAAGAAGTTGGCGAAGACACTGATGTATTTTAAAAGTTGTCCAAAGCCTTTAGGCTGCACGATATTACTTCGAGAGTTGAAGAAAGTGAAGCACATTGCACAGTATGGAATTTTTGCAGCTTTTCACTTAGCTCTGGAGACATCATTTCTAGTTGATGAAGGTGCATCTCTTCCAGAATTTCCATTGAACTCCCCAATTACAGATAAGCCGTCAACTATTGATAGGTCAATCTTAACTATACCTGGATTTATGGTCCCATATAGTGAAAAAACTCCTGGTCCTCAATCTGTTGGTGAACCACAGAGGTCAAATAGTGTGCCCACTTCAGATCTTATCAAGGCGACAATTTATTCCATTGATGGGAGTGAACCTAAAGAAACTTCTACTATTCCTCCTAAGAGCTCTGATTATGCCAAGCCCATTATCTACTTTATGTCAAAATTGAGCAGCCATACTTTGAGCAGCCATTTGAGCAGTCAATTATTCAAATGTCATGCTTGAATTTAAGCAGCCATTTGAGCAGCCATTTAAGCAGCTTTAGTCATAAAAATGGGACGAAGCTCTCCTATAAATAGAGCTTCGTCCAGTGTTAAGAAACCATCCCGAAAAAAATTTCTCTTTCTGCATATAAAACTTTCTTCTCCTTTTGTTTGTTATAAAAGAGAGTGTGAGAGTGTTCTTCCTAGTTCGAGACGGATAAAATTATTCCGTTCTTGTGATTAGTGAAAACGTTTGTAATTTCTTTCAGATTGATATTATCATAGCCTTGTCCCGTGGACGTAGCCTAAATTGGGTGAACCACGTTAAATTTCGTGTCCCTTATTTTCTATATTTTGTTGTTGTCTCAACTCAAATAACGTCATATTCCAACGCTTCCGCAGCGCGTACCGCCTAACACTTTAGAATTGAAGTTAACTTTAATTTTTTTTTTTTTTGGGGGTTTTAGGAAATGATTTCAGTGCCTGATCAACTAGAAGGAGCCACAAATTACATTAAGAAGCTGCAAGTGAATTTGGAGAAAATGAAGCAGAAGAAAAACTGCTTAATGGGAATGGGATTATCAACAAATTCAGATTACAAATCGAGCAATTGAGGGGCAAAATTGCCAAATTTCGATGTTCGAGTAATGGGTTCTGCTCTAAAAGTGGTGCTGATAACTGGACTAAATTGTCAATTCATGTTCAGTGAGATTATCAGAATGCTTTATGAAGAAGGTGCAGAAGTTATCAATGCATGTTTTTCTGTACAGGATAATGCTGTTTTTCACACAATACATTCCCAGGTAATTGGAACTAATGTTTTTAAATATTTAATTTTCTATAATTTTATGTCTGATAATAGTCAAATATTCCGATGGGTTTTTGTTTATTTTAGAGCGTCTTGACGACTTCCAAGTATAGAACCATCGTGTATTTTGTATTTCGAAGACAAGGTAACTACTTTTCATTCGACTCTTGAAGTGATGTTTGTAATGCGCCTCGTGAGTTTTACGACTCGAGGTCTACCGTAATAATATTATTTATTTATTTTTTCTTTTTTTTGAACTGGAATGTTCTTTCTTTTCACCGCGACATTTTCCTCTTGTTCCCTCTTCAGGTCAAGTTCATGGAATAGTCGTCAGCGTATCCTCTCATCGCGGATATGTTCCCCTCGTTCCCATGTTGGGTCGAGTTTGTGGAATTTCCGTCTCGAAGTGACTAGGTCAAGTGAACGAGTTTGATGCGAGAATGATTTTTAGTTGAATGTTCTCTCGTTCTTCCTTGTGGTCCTTTTCACTGCGACATTTTCTTCTCTTGCGGCGATCTTCCCCTTGTTCCCCATTGGGGTCAAGTTTTGGGAATTGCGGTCTTGGGGTACTCGGGGGAGGATGGGTCGTACAGATATCCACTTCTAAAACTTCTCCTGCACTCTTCGATCGAACTCTGTCTCCGTCATTGTAATCACTTTTTCTGATACCCGATAGTCATAGGGTATGAGGTAACATCTATTTGCTCGTCTCCCGCTAAGTCCACTGGCTGGTCCTTTATGTATGGTCTTGAAAATTTGGTCCGTGGTTTGACTTATCTGCTAATTTCTCAAGCGTCGATCCATGATCAATCAACAATGAGTGATGAGAAGACAAGAGAGTAGATAATTAAGTTGCTTTGTGTAATCAAGAATTTAATTCAAGAACATGTCAATCTATAGACTGCAATGTAAACTTTGTCGTAGTAGAAATATATATTATAAGCATTAACTTCTACGAAGCATATAATCAAACACTTCTTACCGATAAAAGGCTAAAGAAAAATTCTCAAAGTTTAAGATAAACTGATTTCCATCAAACTTTCATAAAATAATTAAAAAAAATTAGAAATTTTCTGCTCGACTTTGGTGGAACATTTCCAAAAAGTAGCTCAATAATATTAAATGATGAGATCAATTAATTTGATTTCCATTTGATAAGTCCACACATAGTCATGATTATGCTCCAATATACACTAGCTAGGAATCAGATTTGTTAACAAATTATGTGGGATTTTTAGAGGATTTTAAAATAATATGATTTTAATAATTACCTAGAAGAATTTAATCTCAACTTTGAATTTATATTTTTAGGCGAGCCCCACTGCACCTCTCTTTCTTTTTTTTTTTTGCGCATGGCCTAAAGCCATTTATATCTCACGAACCGAATTTTTTGCAACCTTCCCACTTAAAACTCGACTAACAATTATGCAATTTTTTACTCAAATTACTAGCTGTCTATCTCGATCTAAGAATGTTAGTAAGTATATCATTGTCGAGTCTCAAACTAAGTCCAATTTCAAAATAAAAGATGATATAATTTCACAACTACTTTGAGGATACACATACTGTAATTCTAACAGAATTTCTAGCATAAGGTAAATAACTAAAGATATCATAAGATTGATTGTGGAATACTTAATAAACTTAAAAATAAAACACAAGTAGCACCATAGTTTCTAATATGTCAAATGTGTTGCAGAGGAGTTAAAATCTTGAGCGTGTAATAAGCCATGGAAGATACCACTTATATAATTACAATTTGTTTGATTGCAATTTTCTCACATCTGACCAACTGTTAGTTTTTGGTAATAACACACTACATTTCATTTGCAACATTTATTATCAGTTTTGTATCTTTGCATGTAGACAGGTGAGGTAAATTACCACAGACGGCGCCAAATGATTTAGCTCAAATCTCGTTGGGTTAATTTGAACCAAATCGGTGACTTTTGAGTCAACAAACACTCCAAAATATGATAATTATAAACTGCACTCAAGTGTATTGAGCTGCCTACGTACCTAATTACTTAGGATCAAGTCTAATCGTAGTTCAAACAATAAATCATTCGTCTAAATAAATAAAAATATGGCATAGCTAAACTAAATCATTAACCAAGAACTATTCTCAAATACACAATAAAAGAGATGGAGAGGGGTGTACCAAACCCCCCTTGGAAGTGCATTTTGTAGATATTTATAGCCAAATGTGATGGATCAAGTATGTGGTGGAGATTTGGTCTATGTGTCTCACTTCCAACCACATTAAATTCTAGAAATTTATAATTTGGCCCCATGTATTTTGTAGTATATAAATTTAACCCATAACATCTTTACTTTTACAATAAGCCTCACATTTATATATATTTATTGAGTATTCTTTATTTATAATCATGTATATCTAAAATTGGGCTCATCAGATCCCATTATTTCACACAACTGAATCTAGGCCTGTTAATTTTATGCTCATGCAGAGATTACAAAACCAACAACAAAGATCACTGCCAGACGCATTGAAGCTTGGTTTGCTAATCGGTATGCATTTATTTAATTTTTTGCAGTTTTGTCTCTTATAAAACTATACTGAATTTTAATTGACCAAAACTGAATTCTATATTGTAGAAAAGTAATATGGCATTTTTGATCTGTGTTCAAAAATAACAAACAGTATAAATTCATATTCCAAGCCCAAACAAAAGAGGAAGACATCTCCAACACATAATTAGGTGTGTATCCATTGACTCCTCTATCAGTTGAAGCATTTTATGTTGCAATTATCCATTTCTTAAAACTCAACCATACACAGAGCTCTTTTTTTTTTTTTTTCCCAATTGTTTTATTTTGATATGATATGGAAATTGGTTTTCCAACAAATCTGACACATAATAATAACAATGACATTTAAATTATACAAGAAGATGGACTTTTCTACTCATATTCTTTGTTGTTTTCCCTTATCAAATTTTTTGGCAAAGTCAACATGCTTTTCCAAAAAGAGAAAAACTTTAACAATAAAGTTAATCAATATTATAGTCAAAAGTAAATCTAAATTTGGGACACTGGGATTGAGACCATAGACTGCTTTGTGCACACATGAGTGGGGCAATCAGATCAACGAATCCTTGTGGTTGGGCCATAAAAACATCCATCAATACAGTTTCATCCAATGTGACTTTCTGATATGAATGATTCCACAGTCTTTTTCTCTGTATCCTCTAAAGAATTCACCGAATTTTGCGTCTCCACTTTGCTCTTTTCTGAATCCTTCTATACTAATGATTCCCGAAACTTTAGGCATCTAATTGTTTCCATCTTTTCCTTTCTCATCAGCATGTGAAAAGAGTGTGGCTTGACACCCTTTCTTCACATCTTGTGGGGAAAAACTATAATTTTGACTGGGGATCGTTGTTTTCATAGGACATATACACGTCGATTACATCAATGAATGGGTATAGATGGACCGGGTTTCTTTGAATGGGTTAGACGGATTAGTTGGACTGGTTTCTTTGAACGGATTAGATTTGTGAAAGGGGTTAGTTTCCCCGTTTAGTTTCTTCTCATAGGACATATACACGTCGATTACATCAATGAACAGGGCAGCCCATCGAGACTTGGGAATAGGTTTTGCGCCTTTAAGGCAAATTTTTTACTCCTATGATGTCTCTGTCCTATAACTTCTCCTCGACACTTTGTTTAGCCCTCTTCGCTTCGTCTTTATTACATTCCATTTGTAGTCTTCATCTCAGCAAACCTTCCAAACAAATGAATTGCGTTAAGATAATAATTAAAAACAATCTTAATGTCATGACATTGATGATAAGAAAATTGGAACAGGAGATTCAGAAACGAAATATGTATCCATTAAAAATAAAAAAAAATGGCATAAGCCATGAAATTAAGAAAACAGTAACTATATACAAATTCAAATGAGCGAAGTATTTGCAAACATATTTTGCTTGATAATTCATAAGTATTAATTACTAATATTGTTTTATTCATTCCTCAAAGCAGTGATTGAAATGACAGAGTGGAATTCAGGGATAAGGTGATAGTATAAATGATTCTTATAAATAATCAAACCCTAAACCTATTTTTGGTGAAAGAATATCAGAAAATATATGGAGTGAACGGAGATACCAATGCAAGAATGGTGCTAATAGCGTGTGAGGGCAACAACTGATTTGGAGTGCATTATGCTTTTAAGCATACTACACGATGCTTGATCCCTAGTTGATATGCAATGAACAACGACCCATGTCCACATCTAACGAAAGCCATCCAAAGTAGTAAATCCACTGACCTGGAGTTTGATAAGTGCATAAAGAATTATAAGTATCACGGCCTCTTTCCATTTTTTGACATTTGAAAAGTTCTCATTTCACAAATTATCACACAATTGTAGAAATGCATTTAAATCGGCATTCCTTAATGCAAAAATTATTTTCTAGAATTGAATAAAAAAGGCATGGTGTTTTAGATGATCAATCAATATGATCGACATTGATTAGTAATTTGAATATTGAGTCATCAAAAAAAAAAAAAAACTAACAAGGAACGTAAATTTGTTACAGAATTCGACTTCCTGCATTTAAGAATCACTCTGTCAGCAATTCTGCATAATCATTATAATGAATCATTAATTAAATGAAATCGTGGGGAAACGATTGATAATCATAGAAGTAACATAAACACATAACATGATCTTATTATAACTGATCAAGTGATAGTTAGTAACTGTCAAATAACTAATAATTATTTTTGAAGATGATCTTAAAATTTTGAAATTCCAAAAGAACAAAAGTTTCACTGGAACTGAGGGTTTTGAATTTGATGAAGGCATTTGGAGTCAAGATTTTCAAATGACTTATGCATTAGAAGGATACAATCCACAATTATTGCAATCGAAATAGCCCCAAAAATGGGTCCTAAAAGATTTGAAATCAATAATATTAATCTAAAATTATCTAAACAAATGCAATCGGTTTGTTACAATGATTTTGAGATGATTAGTTCGCAGATCCAGTGGTCGGACATAATCTCTAGGAAGGAATTCGCCACAAGATTCTTCATATATTAGACTCGATAGATCCTACAACACCCAACCAATTCAGAAAATTGAACTTATCAGATCCCCAAAAAGAGCCGTATGAAAATAGATGCACATGTAAAAAAGCACTAGTTATCTATAACAATGAAATACAAAATTGCATTGAAAGGTTATCGATTTAACCTTACCATATCCTGTAAATGCTTCAGCTTTAACTGGAAAAATGATAAGTACAAAATACCAATGAGATATGGGCGGTACTCGCCGCTGTGTGGCTTTTGGCATGTGGTTGCGAGCACATATATATAGGATTTTGAATGTGGTTGGTAACCCTAATGCCAACGTCATTGGTAATCAATGGGGTAGGTCAGACGACCTCATCCAAACATGAACGTAATTAGGATAGATAAGACGACCTTATCCAAACATCAATATAATTAGGGAAGAAAAAGGCCCTTTTTTAGTTGTTGGCTTTTCTAAAGTTTGCGCTTGGGCTGTAATTTCGCCCATTCATTAACGGGCCTGGCCACTTTAATCATATAGAAATTGGTTGGGTAACATAAGAACTAGTATAATGGTATGACCTGGAACACCTCATGGTCCCTAAAAAGTTAGGTCCCTAACTTAGACTAAGGTGTATTTTTCTTACTTTAAAGAGACGGCTTAAAAAACAAGAAAAGTTTGTTTTAACATTTTTTCGGAAGTTCTTATGCTTCTTCAAGGGTTCATATACTTTCAAAAAAGTTAAAATTTTACAATACTAGAAATAGACAATATATACAAGTTAATTAGACAAAATACACAAATAAATGCACATAAGTTACAAATAAGACAAACCTGTTTAATAAATAAAATTACAAGACATATTGATCCTGAGACCAAGAAGAGTAGGACTAGGAATAATGAAAACCAGAATTGCTTAAATTGAAAATTTGATATAACTTCAATACGGTGGTATTCTGTATTCGAGATTATCTTTACCTCTGAAATATCAACCGTTGTACAATTAATATGTATTCATTCTAAACTTAAATACTTATGCTGGAATAAGAATCATAACCTTCAATTCTTAATCAGAAAAATATTTCACACAATCTCTCTGTTAAATTTCTGATTTATGACCACTAATTAAAAAGGCCAATGCATATATTATTAAGGAGGTTTTTGCAATAACTTAAACGAATCAAATCTCAGATTTTGGGCTTAAGACAAGCACACAGCCCTTGGTTTTGGGTTGTTTTTTTTTTCTAAAGAATGTGTTCCAAGAATAATAAGTCAACAATGCTTTTGGATGAGCCTGTTTTGTAGAAAATTGTTGGCACTGCTAAAGTGATACATATGGTCTATGTTGTAATTAAGCAAAATAATATTTATTAAATATGAAACATTAACTAGTAACAACTATGTTATATGATATTGTACATTTTCGACACACAAATGTCAATTTATCCTTCCCTGCTTGTGTATTATTACAATCTAAGACATTTTTATAATTTTAAATATAGAGTTTTGGTCTTGTTTAAGATTGAAAATAAAATAGAAATGGTCTATTTTTAGAAATTTAATCTTTCACCACCATTAATAAACCAAGTAATTGTACAGATATCTTTGGTAAGCAATCTGACCTGCATTTACAGCTATACAAGTATACAACCACCTGAAACACTACTATCAGGAGGTCTAGCTAATGTGATAATGCAACCCATCCATTCGGCTTTTCTGATCGCCATTTGATACATATGATACACGAATGAAAAAGAATGAGTCCTAGTCTGAGGTCTTTCCGAGTTTGAAAGAAGTTGTTAACGGTGGCAAGCGTGTTGAGACCATTTATGGAGAAACTCACAAGCTATGCATGCAAACCGAACCAAGGACATTCAAGCATCTGCGGCAAAGGGCGCGACTACTGCTATTGACCAAGTGTCAAAGCAGTTCAAGAAACTCTCGTCCGATCTGGCAAATGATCTTAGTACCATCATCTCTGCTCACCAGACGTGCTGCATTAGATACCCAATTGAATACCCTCTCTGCTCAAGTTGCCTCACTGTTGGAAGAGTTATCCACACTTAACAACATAATGAAATCTATTCACTCTGAGGTTAGCGACGCCTTGCAAAATCCTTTGATGATGACAAGAAAGGGGAAGATGAAGGTGGTTCTAGCCTGTGATAAGAAAAGGTAAGCTTAAAAGTGATCAAGAGACAAGGATAAATGCTAAATTGGATACTGTCCTTAGTGAAGTTAGAGAGATCTCAGGTCACGTTTTCAGAAAGCGACCTAATCGCCTTTACAACAACAAGCCCATACCAGACATAGACAAAGATCTTCTTGAAGCTCTAGGTTTCTCAATACATCAGGATGTCATTCCTATTTCTCCTGCTGTTGAATGCAATGATCCTGAAAAGCGTATCACTAGAGAATGCTTAAGCCGTCTAGGTAACAATTATGAGCAATGGGAAAATCGTTTGCTTGCTTATGAGCAAAAGGTTGTTGCTCTCGAACTCAGAAACAACATTCATGTAAATTAACTCATCGACAGATGATAATATTTGATGGAAAAATTAGAGCATTTGCGCATGATCGCTTCACAGAACAACAAGCAGAAAAAGTTGAGTGTAGAAGAAGAGTATTCTAAAGTTAACATTTTAATTTTTTTTTATATCTATACATTTTGTATCTTTGCTCAAACTTCTCTTTGGCATATGTTAATAAAAATCTTGTCCTAAAACATCTTGTTTTAAAGCAATATGATCGTTAACAACTAACTCTCCTAACTGTTATCTAACTGTTGTACTCATATCTATTTATCGCTGACTTACAACTAGTTTTCTGTGGTCTTTGCTCTTAAAATTGTAATCGAGCTTTTCCTTTCCAAAAAGGTTGAATGGTCTTGACATCATCAAAAGGGGGGAAATTGTTAGGAATTTCTTTGTTAGAAATTTTGATGATGACAAGATAGGACTTTGTGATAGACCCTTGAAATGTAAGTTTGTTTTTCATAAAATATCATGTATCAAGCGATAGGATTTTTATCGAGTTGTAACTTTTAGAATAGGTGCTTTGTTTTTTGTCTTTTTAGGTTTGTAAGTCTTAACAATTTTTTACAAGTCTTAGAAATAGACTCTTAATTCGAACAATCTTTGAGAAAGCATCTTATCCACTATTATCCTAAGAAAAACTTTTATTCTCAGGTTGAAGTTCACCCTCAGAAATTCTAATACCGAGCATCCACTCTAAAGATTTTTCTCTATCTCTTTTTAGAAAAACCTAAACCGAAGAGAATAGCAACTAAGTTGTTTGATTTGTTCGAAACAAACAAACCTATTTTGTGTGAAATTCTCCATCCTGTCTTGACTGAGTGTGAGGAAAGTTGTAGGATACATGTACTATTTCTTAGTGAAAGAAGCAGATCACTAAAAGTGTTCTTGGAGCAGACGCTTATGTAGTTAGGGAGCGCAAGACGTTTTCATCTTTACATTGTATTGAAGAAGACTCAGTGGGAATCTCCAGGTTCAATATAGTGAATTCCTTTGTGATATCGAAGAAGAAAGACGTAGTTAGGATTACACCACCCAGTGAACCTTGCAAATTGTGTCTTTTACATAGTACTTTATTTTGTTCTTTATTTCACATGTTTTTAAATCTAGCAATCAAGTAGAGATTATCTATTGCTTAAAAGAGTTAGTGGAAATTTTGATAAACATTTATTAATTGTGTCTCTGCCTAACATATTGCAAAGCAAAAAACTCTAAATATTTTGCGTTGTGTATTTAAATGTGAATCTAAGTTCACATCACTACATTTCTTTATAGTCTTCCTAACTGGTTCTAAGTTAAATATCTCTTAGTCTTTGTGTTCAAGTTCTTTTCAACTTATTACTGATAAAAGAAAAAGAAAAGAAGAAGTTGAAATAATAAAAAAAAGGATTAAAAAGGATCATGGTTTATTCAACTTCGCCTTCTAGACCCTTGTTCCAACCACTTGGGACCAACAACTTTCTCAAAGATTGTTCGAATTGAGTTTCTATTTCTGTTTAGTATATGATCTGATTAGGCTTGTGAAATTTTCTCTCCGTTAAGACCATACAATAGATCTATTAGGACCATTTGATAGATTCATTAGAGTCATTTGAAGATGCATGTAAATATCTCACTAAGAAAGGTTAGATGGGTTTTGAATCTCGGATATGTTGCTGCAATTTGTCAGATTGTGGCATTTGTCTTATGTTGACATCCAATAGGTTTGGTGCACTCCTGTTAACGTGTATTTTATACACGTTTTGTATGTTTTATGTTGTGTTGTTTGTCATGTTTTTATTCTCTATCTGATGGATTTATATTCCTATTGAAATGATTAGGTACTTATATGAAGGAGAGATCAAAAGATGCTAAAGGATTGGAAAGACATGAAGTTGGTTTGATGCAAAATATGGCAGCAGAAAGTTCCCATAAACATTCTGCCCGAGAATACAAAAATCCGCTGGAGTTGACTTTGACTGCTGGAATGAAGGGAAATATGCTGAAATTATGATTTCTAGTATTTAGGAATTATTCCCTTTTATTGTATTTCTTTTTTTAACAGTTTTAGTTTAGGTAGAATTCTTAGAATCCTATTCTAATTAGTTTCCTTATCGAGATAGGACTCTTTCAAGGTTTAAATAAGTGGAATTTTATTCTAGAAGACTGGTTCTCGTTTTTAGCTACGTTTTTATTTCTATTCGCACGTTGGTTTTTGCTTCTTCTCCCCAGCTTTCGAATTTAATACATTGTAGATGTTTTTGATTATGTGTTGCTAAACACATAATTCTAGTTGAAGGATTTTCGATATTTGATTTATATTAATTCGTGAGATTTGATTTTAGCTTTAAATTTCTTTATTCTTCAAGTATTTACTTTTTTCTTGTGATTTATTGACGATATATTTTGATCTATTAATTAATATGGCCAATTAGTTAGTCATTGGAATTATATTACGCTATTTAGGACAAAATTCGTAATTGTTTGGTTAACCCTAATATTTGTAGTAGTTAGTGACATCGATTATGGACAAGTTTTCTATTAGTTGCTATGGGAATTAGTAATCTAATTTAAATAAATAAAATTAAAGGACACATTGATCCTGAGACGAAGTGGAGTAGGACTAGGAATAATGAAAACCAGAATTGCTTAAATTGAAAATTTGATATAACTTCAGTACGGTGGTATTTTGTATTCGAGATTATTTTTACCTGTGAAATATAAACCGTCGCAAAATTAATATGTATTCATTCTAAACTTAACTACTTATGCTGGAATAAGAATCATAACCTTCAATTCTTAATCAGAAAAATATTTCACACAATCTCTCTGTTAAATTTCTGATTTATGACCACTAATTAAAAAGGCCAATTCATATATTATTAAGGAGGTTTTTGCAATAACTTAAACGAATCAAAACTCAGATTTTGGGCTTAAGACAAGCACATAGCCCCTACTTTTGGGTTTTTTTTTTTCTCTAAAGAATGTATTCCAAGAATATTAAGTCGACAATGCTTTTGGATGAGCCTGTTTTGTAGAAAACTGTTGGCACTGCTAAAGTGATACATATGGTCTATGTTGTAATTAAACAACATAATATTTATTACATATGAAACATTATCTAGTAACAACTATGTTATATGATATTGTACATTTTCGACATACAAATGTCAATTTATCCTTCCCTGCTTGTGTAAATTACAATCTAAGACATTTTTATAATTTTAAATATATAGTTTTGGTCTTGTTTAAGATTGAAAATAAAATAGAAATGTTCTGTTTTTAAAAATTTAATCTTTCACCACCATTAATAAACCAAGTAATTGTACAGATATCTTCGGTAAGCAATCTGACTTGCATTTACAGCTATACAAGTATACAACCACCTGAAACACTACTATCAAGAGGTCTAGCTAATGTGATAATACAACCCATCGGTTCGGCTTTTCTGATTGCCATTTGATACATATGATACACGAATGAAAAAGAACGAGTCCTAGTCTGAGGTCCTTCCGAGTTTGAAAGAAGTCGTTAACGTTGGCAAGCGTGTTGAGACCATTTATGGAGAAACTCACAAGCTATGCTATGCAAACCGAACCAAGGACATTCAAGCATCTGCGGCAAAGGGCGCGACTACTGCTATTGACTAAGTGTCAAAGCAGTTCAAGAAACTCTCGTCCGATCTGGCAAATGATATTAGTACCATCATCTTTGCTCACCAGACGTGTTGCATTAAATACCAAATTGAATACCCTCTCTGCTCAAGTTGCCTCACTGATGGAAGAGTAATCCACACTTAACAGCATAATGAAATCTATTCGCTTTGAGGTTAGCGACGCCTTGCAAAATCATTTGATGATGACAAGAAAGGGGAAGATGAAGGCGGTTCTAGCCTGTGATAAGAAAAGGCAAGCTCAAAAGCGATCCAGAGACAAGGATAAATGCTAAATTGGATACTGTCCTTAGTGAAGTTAGAGAGATCTCAGGTCACATTTTCAGAAAGTGACCTACTCGCCTTTACAACAACAAGCCCATACCAGACATAGACAAAGATCTTCTTGAAGCTCTAGGTTTCTCAATACATCAGGATGTCAATTCCTATTTCTCCTGCTGTTGAATGCAATGATCCTGAAAAGCGTATCACTAGAGAATGCTTAAGCTGTCTAGGTAACAATTATGAGCAATGGGAAAATCGTTTGCTTGCTTATGAGCAAAAGGTTGTTGCTCTCAAACTCAGAAACAACATTAATGTAAATTAACTCATCGACATATGATAATGTTTGATGGAAAAATTAGAGCACTTGCGCATGATCGCTTCATAGAACAACAAGCAGAAGAAGCTGAGTGTAGAAGAAGAGTATTCTCAAGTTAACTTTTTAATTTTTTTTATATCTGTACATTTTGTATCTTTGCTCAAACTTCTCTTTGGCATATGTTAATAAAAATATTGTCCTAAAACATCTTGTTTTAAAGCAATATGATCGCTAACAACTCACTCTCCTAACTATTATCTAACTGTTATACTCATATCTATTTATCGCTGACTTACAACTAGTTTTCTGTGGTCTTTACTCTTAAAATTATAAAAGATCTTTTCCTTTCCAAAAAGGCTGAATGGTCTTGACATCATCAAAAACGGGGAAATTGTTAGGAATTTCTTTGTTAGAAATTTTGATGATGACAAGATAGGACTTAATGGTAGACCCCTGAAATGTAATTTTGTTTTTCATAAAATATCATGTATCAAGCGATAGGATTTTTATCGAGTTGTAACTTTTAGAATAGGTGCTTTGTTGTTTGTCTTTGTAGGTTTGTGAGTCTTAACAATCTTTTACAAGTCTTATTTCTAATAGACTCTTAATTCGAACAATCTTTGAGAAAGCATCTTATCCACTATTATCCTAAGAAAAACTTTTATTCTCAGGTTGAAGTTCACCCTCAGTAATTCGAATACCAAGCATGCACTCTAAAGATTTTTCTCTACCTCTTTTTAGGAAAACCTAAACCGAAGAGAATATCAACTATGTTGTTTGACTTGTCCAAAACAAACAAACCTATTTTGTGTGAGGAAAGTTGTAGGATACATGTACTATTTCTAAGTGAAAGAAGCAGATCACTAAAGGTGTTCTTGGAGCAGATGCTTGTGTAGTTAGGGAGCTCAAGACATTTTCATCTGTACATTGTATTGAAGAAGACTATGTCGGAATCTTCAGGTTCAATATAGTGAATTTCTTTGTGATATCGAACAAGAAGGACGTAGTTGGGATTACACCACCCAGCAGACCTTGCAAACTGTGTCTTTTACTTAGTACTTTATTTTGTTCTTTATTGCACATCTTTTTAAATCTAGCAATCAAGTAGAGATTATCTATTGCATAAAAGAGTTAGTTGAAATTTTGATAAATATTTATTAATTGTGTCTCTGCCCAACATATTGCAAAGCAAAAGACTCTAAATATTTTGCGTTGTGTATTTAACTGTGAATCTAAGTTCAGATCACTACATTTCTTTATTGTCTTCTTAACAGGTTCTAAGTTAAATCTCTCTTAGTCTTTGTGTTCAAGTTCTTTTCAACTCATTACTGATAAAAGAAAAAGAAAAGAAGAACTTGAAATAATAAAAAAAAGGATTAAAAAGGATTATGGTCTATTCAACTCCCCCTTCTAGACCCTTGTTCCAATCACTTGGGACCAACAGCTTTCTCAAAGATTGTTCGAATTGAGTTTTTATTTCTGTTTAGTATATGTTCTGATTAGGCTTGTGATATTTTCTTTCTCAGAAATAGTTCTTCGAAGTTCTATTTATATGCAGGTCTTTGAATAGATCCGTTAAGACCATACATTAGATCTGTTAGGACCATTTGATAGATTCGTTAGAGTCATTTAAAGATGCATGTAAATTTCTCTCTAAGAAAGGTTAGATGGGTTGGTGAATCTCAGATATGTTGCTGCAATTTGTTAGACTGTGGCATTTGTCTTATGTTGATATCCAATAGGTTTGGTGCACTCCTGTTAACATGTATTTTATACACGTTTTGTATGGTTTATGTTGCTCGTTTGTCATATTTTTATTCTCCATCTCATAGATTTATGCTCTTACTGAAATGATTAGGTACTTATATGGAGAGATCAAAAGATGCTAAAGGATTGGAAAGACATGAAGTTGGTTTGATGCAAAATATGGCAGTAGAAAGTTCTTTAGAGTTAAGCGTGTTCACGCTTAACTCCCATAAACATTCTGCCCGAGAATATAAAAATCCGCTGGAGTTGACTTTGACTGCTGGAATCAAGGGAAATATGCTGTAATTATGATTCCTAGTATTTAGGAATTATTCCCTTTTATTGTATTTCTTTTTTTAACAGTTTTAGTTTAGGTAGAATTCTTAGAATCCTATTCTAGTTAGTTTCCTTATCGAGATAGGACTCTTTTAGGGTTTAAATAAGTGGAATTTTATTCCACAAGACTGGCTCTCGTTTTTAGCTACGTTTTTATTTCTAATCGCACGTTGGTTTTTGCTTCTTCTCCCCAGCTTTTGAATTTAATACATTGTAGATGTTTTTGATTATGTGTTGCTAAACACATAATTTTAGTTGAAGGATTTTCAATGTTTGATTTCTATTAATTCGTGAAATTTGATTTGAGCTTTAAATTTCTTTATTCTTCAAGTATTTACTTTTTCCCTGTGATTTTTGACGATATATTTTGATCGATTCATTAATCTGGCCGATTAATTAGTCATTCGAATTATATTACGCTATTTAGGATCTAAATCCGTAATTGTTTGGTTAAGCCTAATATTTGTAGCAGTTAGTGACATCAATTATGGGCAAGTTTTCGATTAGTTGCTATGGGAATTAGTAATCTAATTTAAATAAACCGAGGTTATGTGTTTATTGATTAGAATTGGTGTTTTTCTAGTACATGAATGCTATCGATAGGCTAAATCCTAAGAGCTTGTTTAGGGTTGTCTAATTGATAAGTGGAGTAACCAAAGAGCTTGTTTTAGTTATCGACGATGTAAGGAAAAACTAGGTCGTTAGAGCTTGTTAACGACTGTAGCCAGTTTACTTAAGAATATTGGACTATCATTACAATCGATGATCGAGTTGTAGAATCAATACCGAGATATCTGGAGACTAGAACATCTCCAACTTATTGAATCCGAATCAATCCTTTTTGCGTTTAATTAATTTACGTCTTTTAAATTCATTTAGTTAAAAATCCAAAATTCCCCCTTTTTAATTAATATTAGTAATTTTAGATTTAATTCTACACCATTCCCTGTGGATTAACTCTACTTGTCACTATTTATAAATCTTTCCAAGTAGGTAATTTATTTTTGTTGGATTCGACACTAATTTTGGGTCATGAAACAGCCCCTAGTGTGCCACCTGAGTCAAGCTCTTCTAAGCAACCAGGTTCAACTCAATCACAACCCATTCCCGATGCACCAATTCAGACTTTGACCGCCTCCTCAAGCACCTCGGCATCACGACCGAGTGATGCCCTAGTGGAGTACCCTCTCACTGTTTATATCTTTTTTTATGCATTGTTTGTGCTTACATGTTATGTGTTTTTACATTGAGGGCAATGTACAATCTAAGTGTGGGGGTGACTTCTATTATGGTTGCACGCTTAAGTTTTGTTTACTTTGGCACGTTAAATTTTTTCAAAATCCTTTCGCTTTGTGATTGAATAGTATAGTTTGTTATGGATTCTGTTGAACGAGTTGAGTTTGTGTGATTTGAACGTGTAATGATTAATTTATTTTTCCTGTCAGATGACGATCTTTGCTAGTATATCGATTGAATGCGAACGATAAAATTGCATGCTTTAGTGCGACTTACACCAACCATGTGAGCCTTTGAAGCCGTCGTTTTGATTGAACATCCATGTCAATCTATCTCCTTTCTTGTGTGTGACTCTTGCAGGTCTTTGTATATCCTAGAACTTGTGAACCATGTCAAAATTACATGAATTTGTGCACTTTTGAACGTGATAAAGGCATTATGAATAAACCACTTAGCCAAATTAGCCTACCCTTTAATTTTCCCCTAGTTAACCCACTTTGAGCTTTTGACCTATTTCTTGTTTTTAAACCCGAACTTGGAGCTTTTACCATCTTTTCATATCTCATTGTTTTTACCCGTCTGAAAAATAAGTTGAGCATCGGGATTCTAATTGTTTGGGGATTAAAAAGAATGATGTGTATTGAATATGTGTGGGGGAACTTTTGGAAAGTATAAAGGGTACCTACCGAAAAAAAAAATAAAAAAAATGGAAAAAGAAAAAAAAAGGGAAAAGAAAAAAAAGAGGAGCAAAAGAGGCGTAGATTGAGAAAAATTACAAAAAAAAAAGAATGATGATGAATAGAGCCGAGAAAGAATGAAAAGAAAGAAGGTACTTGGGTCCTTATTGACGTATTTACCTTGTTGATTTGATGCTCTACGAATTGATCAGACTTAGCCTCTATTTACCCTTTTCATTCCTACCCCGAGCCCTAGCCCCATTACAACCTTGAATAAAAGACCTTTTGATTCATTTGTTCATATTTTCGAAAGTAGTGGCGATCTTGGTGTATAAGCACGCCTATGGGATTACATTGACATGTTAAGACTTGAGCGATACACGTTAAACCTTATGCACGAGTGTTTGGGGAGGATTGTGAGAATAATCGTCTAATAGCGTGCATGCTTATGGTTCGAAATGAAATCATTGTGTTGGTTTTTGATCTAATGAGGCATTGAAATCTTTGATTATTTGCACGTGTCAACTTGTCATTCTTGATTTTTGTTATTCGTCTCATAATTCTCAATGTCCTTTTGATCGGGTGTGGAATTTCGTTGATTTCGCATTGCCTAAATGTTAATCATTGCTCGAGACGTGCAATAGCATATGTGTGGGGGTATTTGTTAACGTGTATTTTATACACGTTTTGTATGTTTTATGTTGCGTCGTTTGTCATGTTTTTATTCCCTGTCTCATGTATTTATGCTCCTATTGAAATGATTAGGTACTTATATGAAGGAGAGATCAAAAGATGCTAAAAAGGGATTGGAAAGACATGAAGTTGGTTTGATGCAAAATATGACAGAAAAAAGTTCTTTAGAGTTAGGCGTGATCACGCTTAACTCCCATAAACATTCTGCCCGAGAATACAAAAATCCGCTAGAGTTGACTTTGACTGCTGGAATCAAGGGAAATATGTTGGAATTATGATTCCTAGTATTTAGGAATCATTCCCTTTTATTATATTTCTTTTTTTAATAGTTTTAGTTTAGGTAGGATTCTTAGAATCCTATTCTAATTAGTTTCTTTATCGAGATAGGACTCTTTTAGGGTTTAAATAAGTGAAATTTTATTCCACAAGACTGGTTCTCGTTTTTTGCTACGTTTTTATTTCTATTCGCACGGTGATTTTGGCTTCTTCTCCCCAACTTTCGAATTTAATACATTGTAGATGTTTTTGATTATGTGTTGCTAAACACAAAATTCTAGTTGAAGGACTTTCGAGGTTTGATCTCTATTAATTCTTGAGATTTGATTTGAGCTTTAAATTTCTTTATTTTTTATGTATTTACTTTTTCCCGGTGATTATTGACAATATATTTTGATCGATTAATTAATTTGGCCAATTAGTTAGTCATTGGAATTATATTACGCTATTTAGGACCCAAATCCGTAATTGTTTGGTTAACCCTAATATTTGTAGCAGTAGTGACATCGAGTATGGACAAGTTTTCGATTAGTTGCTATGGGAATTAGTAATCTAATTTAAATAAACCGAGCTTATGTGTTTATTGATTAGAATTGATGTTTTTCTAGTACATGAATGCTATCGATAGGCTAAATCCTAAGAGCTTGTTTAGGGTCGTCTAATTGATAAGAGGAGTAACCAAAGAACTTGTTTTGGTTATCGACGATGTAAGGAAATACTAGGTCCTTAGAACTTGTTAACGACTATAGTCATTTTACTTAAGAATATTGAACTATCATTACAATCGATGATCGAGTTGTAGAATTAATACCGAGATATCCGGAGACTAGAACTTCTCCAACTTATTGAATTCGGATCAATTCTTATTGCGTTTAATTAATTTACGTCTTTTAAATTCATTTAGTTAAAAATCCAAAATCCCCCCTTTTAAATTTTAATTCTACACCATTCCCTATGGATCGACCCTACTTGGCACTATTTACAAATCTTTCCAAGTAGGTAATTTATTTTCGTTGGATTCGACACCCACCAACTCCGTACTCCATCATTAGTATATGCATTAAATGCCTTTGACAAGCATTAAATTCATTTAAATAAATGTCTATTGAACATTAAATGCTTTGAGATAACATCTAACATCCAATTGCTTATGATGGATGGTATCGAGTAGCTCAGCGCTGTCTTGAACATAGATGGTTGTTGCTTGAAGAGTAATGTCGCTTGAGGTACTTGATATTACGGGTGATCTTCTGATTGTCGTTTGTGCTTGCCGATTCTTCAACCTCATCACATTAATAGACTCACTCAGAATTCTACTAACGCTACAAGCGTTAAGACTCGCAAAACTAAAAGGACAAATGAAAAGCACCTATTCTAAAAGTTACAACTCGATATACATCATATCGCTTGATACATGATATTCCAATAGAAACAAACTTATATTTTTTAGGGGTCTAACATTAAATCCTATCTTGTCATCTTCAAAACTTCTAACAAAGAAATTCCTAACAAGAATGAATTACGATACTATTAGTAATTAATATTATATCTAGCACAAGCTTTATAAATATAATTTCCACTTACTAGATTCCTAATAAAAAATAAATGTAAAACGTGTGCAATATTTTTATATATTGTTCGTAACAGTGTTAGATTATTATGAATCTTAATAACTTACTGGATAATAGATTAAATATCATATTTGCTTATTTCATTCATAAAAAAATTAAATGAAGAAACAAGCATCTACGTGTAACACACGTGCTTTATACTAGTGAAACTCTATCTTATTGCACAAAAATTTTGGAGAAGAAATAAAATGTGACAAATTTTGTAACTGGTGAAATGAAACAAAATTTAGTAACCTTGGACAATTGTATGTTGTAAAATTCTTGAAAATAATGTTCAAAAGTGCATACATTCTACGAACTCCCAATCACGTGTATTACTCACTACAATTTTTGTTTAATATTGGACGATTTATGCTCAATCTAAAAGTTGTGCATGGTCAAGTATGTTACTAATCATTCACAAGTTTTATGATGTGTGTATGCATAACATTATGTTTAGTTTAAAAGGGTAAAAAAATTTAGAGTATTAGTGCAAACATTAACAGTTTAATCTACAATAAAAACTTTTAAATTTATTCGACATTTTATAATTAGCACATCTATTTCAAATTATGAATTATTTTTTTACGTTTTAATCTACCTAACATATATATTCTATGTAATCAAATTTTTAATGGCAAAAAAGACATATAATAAGTAAATAAAAAAGTTGTCTTCATGGTGTATAATATGATTAGGACTCTAAAAAAATAAAAAACACATTAGGACTCTATATTACGTACATATAAAAATTGTATTGTTTTGTTTTACAGTTAGGAGGGTGTACTACGGTAAAATAATTTGCTGAGAATGAAAAATTCTAAGGAAACTTTTAAAACAGATTATATATATTTACATGTGCTTTATACTAGTGAACCTCTATAAAAAAATGAAACCACTATTGTGATATGTGAAATGCATCATTCCCTCTAGGTTTGTCGTTAGCCCCTAGGGCTCCCTAGACAAAGTTCTTTCCTTTAACCACTTTGTCTATCCTTTCGATCCTCTTCGATCCTTTTTCCATCTCCAAAATTAATTGCAGCACCAGACATAAGCTCGTTGTCTATCTATATGTTCCACAACATATTCAATAAAAATGGTATGCCATTCTTATCGTTCTGAAGTACATAAGAGTTTCCACGTGGTTTAAGGTTGCCAAAGAAAAGTGCACATTGCGGTCATTTGCACTAAATCAGTCTTCCTCATAATCAATCTCTATAATATATTCTCTTTCCCTTTTATTTGGTTCATTATTTTCTAACTTATCCAAAACTGAGTAGAGAAATGTTGAATAAGACAATTAATTTGTAATCTCAAATAAATGTCCCGTACATAAATTCTCTCATACATGAATTGTGAAGAGATGAATGAATGTGATTCTTCAAATTATACAATTCAAATAATCTATCATAGGAAGATGTGCAGATGCTTAACTAACTAAACCACCTCATATCTAGTTAATTTTGAGTTGTCTATATAAGCATTTTGTGTCATGAAGATTTGATGTAGAAAACAAATCAATTCAAAAGCTTATTGCAAAAAGCTTCATTCTCCTAGTCACAACAATTTTCTAAATTTTTTTTATCACAAATATATTTTTCTTATCAAATACCCAACATATTTGTGGTATCAGAGCCACCCTTGGTTCTGATTATTCCTCCAATATTTATCCATGGCATCGACAAGCAATCAAGAGCTTGCGTTCAAATATTCTCAACAAGGTGTTCCAATTTTTGTAAGACAAGACTACGAACTATGGAGTGTTCTCATGAAGACCACGTTCGTATCTCATGAACCTTAAGAGATTATAGAACATGGGTTTAATTCCCACACAGCGGAGGAAGTAGCCGCATTTACAAATGCACAAAATAGAAGAGCATAAGGAGAACAAGATGAAAGATGCAAAAGCCTTGTCCTTTATGCACCAAGGGGTGAGCCGATCTATACTTCCGTGTATTAAAAGTGCAAAGACCTCAAAGGAAGCATGGCAAACTCTAAAAAATCAATTCGAAGGACACGAGAAGGTGATCACGATCAAGTTACAAAATCTATGGCGAGATTACGACAATATTGCCATGAACAGAAAATGTGCAAGACTTTCTATCTAGAGTTTATTATGTAGTTAACCAAAATAGAGGCTATGGAAATAGTCTAGAAGAGAAGCAAATTATAAAGAAAGTCCGACGATGTTTACCAGTAAAATTCGAGCATATTGTTGAGGCAATTGAAGAATCCAAAGATTAATCAAAGTTGACTTTACATGAACTGAAAGACTATCTTGAAACTCATGAAAAGATAAAGAAAGAAGACTCGCAGGACGTCAAGAATATGTTGACACAATCACGAGGAAGAGGTCGTGGGAGATTTCAAAATTCCCATGGTCGTGGTCGTGGTTGAGGTCGAGGAGGAAGAGACGTTTCTAACCCGAGACCATTAAATCAAAATTCAGATTCTTATTATCATATATGTCGAAGAAATGGTCACAACATCGAAAATTATTGGAATAAATGCAAAAGCTGCCGAAATGCAAATCACTCACAAAGTAATTGTTGGTACAAAGATGATCGTGAGGCAAATGAGGCACATTATGCTGGAAATGATGAAGGAGATCAAGTATTTTATTCATGCTTGGATTCTCTACAACAACTTGAGAATATATGGTACGTGGACAGTGGGTGCAACAACCACATGTTCAGAAACAAAATATCTTCGTGAATCTCGACGAATCTTATTCGTCCGAAGTAAAACTTCGAAATTGCAAATCACTTAAAATCAGTGGCAAATGAGCGATATCAGTCAAGACAAAGAAATGCGAGATGAATATCATCAAAGACGTTTTTTATGTGCCCGATTTGACACAAATTCTATTGAGTGTCGGTCAATTGCTAAAGAAAAATTACAAGGTGGAATTTAAGTATGAGATTATTGACAAACAATAGAAGTGGATGATTGCAAAAGTAAAGATGAGTATAAATAAAGTGTTTACTCTCAATTTGCCATTATCACAGAAAGTTGCGTTGAACACGTCGGACGAAGATCATAAGCTTTGGCATTTGAGGTATGGACATTTGAACTACAGAGGGTTAAACTCACTAAAGAAGATGAACATGGTGTATGGGCTTCCAAATTTCCCAAACCAAGAGTAGCAGTGTGAAGGATTCATTTTTGGAAAAATGCATCGCCTACCATTTCCAAAGATTTCATATCGAGCAAAAGTCCCTCTCGAGTTGGTACATGCTGATATTTGCGGACCAACGCGAACACCATCACTCAACGGATATAGATACTTTCTATTATTTGTGGATGACTACACACGAATGATGTGGGTCTGCATTCTCCAACACAAGTCCGATGCATCCCCGAAATTTATGGAGCTCAAGAAACTTGTAGAGAATCAATCGAGCTGAAAAATAAAAATTCATAGCACTGATCGTGGAGGAGAATTTGTTGGAAAGGCCTTTATGGATTATTGCAAAGAAAGAGGAATCCAAAGGCAATTAACTGTTCGTTACAGCCCACAACAAAAATGGCGTTGCTAAATGAAAAAATCGACTATTGTGGAAATGGCTCGAAGCATGATAGCAGGAAAGAGTTTACCAAAATCATTTTAGGCAGAAGCTGTAAATACTGTTGTGTATATCTTAAATCAGTCTCCAACGAAGGCGGATCCAAACAAAACTCCATATGAGGCGTGGCAAATAAGAAAGCTTCAAGTAAATCATCTGAAGGTGTTTGGTTGCATTGCTTACTCCACATTCCATCTCAACAAAGGGAGAAGTTCGATGAGAAGGGAAAAAAGCTTATCTTTACCGGATATAGCGACGAGTCCAAAAGGTATCGACTGTTAGACCTGAAGACCAATAAACTCACAATTCCTCGAGATAAGATCTTTGATGAAATGCAAGTATGGAACTGGGGAGATGACCAAAATAGTGCATCTCAACTATCATCATCTATGATTCCACCGAAGCCGAGTGATCAACCGACCTCAAGTAGAGAAATAACTGGACATTACGATCCAGAATTGGAGAGTCCCATAAGAAAAACTCGAAATTTGACAAACATCTACAATTCATGTGATGTCGCATTATTTGCTGTGATTTAGGATTTTTTTTTTTTTGGGTAAGAGGGGATGGCACCTTGGGAGAAGGCGCATTGGGAGTATGCGCCTTCTCCCAAGGTGTTTAATGCCATCTTTACAACACCTCCTAAATTAATGCTATTTTTCGAATTTGTAATTGAAAATGTATTATTTTTTTAATTTTCTCTTGAAATTTGTAGTCCATATGTGGCGCGAAAAAACCATGTAATTATTTTCATACATACAAGATTCTAAGAAAAAGCATTCTTTCAAACAATTCAACTTATGTTGAGAAATTCACTCAGTTCAATTTCAGACGAAAAAATCATCAAAATGACAATATATCTAATGTGTAATATTCAGAAATAGTAAGTAAACACAACTGGACCAACTACCACATATCTAGAAACTTAAAACAGATCTCAGCAGTTCAGAATTTTCTAAATCTACTCACCATTAAAACTCTAACTAACCTGAGTGACAAATTTTTAAATTAAGCTGGCAAATTTCATTAACTGTATGAAAATAGACTATTTCACTGATGAGATTTGTTTTCATCCAGTAATTTATCAGTGTAAAAGATTTCATATGCATTCTCAGTTAGAGAGCATCTTATTCTCCTTGCCATATTGTTTGTTTCCTGACAAGTAAGAAACAAAAAAGGAAACTACAACTAAATAAGAAATTTAACTTTGTTATTTTCAACAATCTTAATGTAGCAAAGAACGATTTACGAACAGATTAATCAATAAATGTAGCAAAGTTAACTAAATGTAACATTTTACTGATTAATAAAGCTTCATAAATTAATCAATTTCCAGGGACGTACCATCTTAGGTTCCATAAATGCTCATTCAGATTTTAAGCATGCATGATTGACCATTCAAATGCAGATAAAGTACTTAAATAACAAAAGAATGCTCACAAGCATAGTACAGAAATCACATAAAACAAAGTAAAGTTTCCTAACTTCACCTTCCAAGGATGTATACCGAACAGCAATTAATAAAACAAGAAACCAACATCATATGCAACCCATACTTGACCTTCACTAAAAGAACCCTCCACTCCGTCTTCATCAAAGTTGTGAAAATTTGCATCAGGCACATCCATTAATACAGTTTCATCTTGACCTACATTTGCATCATTCAATGTGACTTTTGGCAACTTTTCTTTGGCAATATGTTTTTTACATTCCATTTCTAGATATATATTAGTGTTTAACCTTCGAAATTAAATTAATTGAGTGTATGATAAGGATTATAAATTAAAGCCCTATCTTAATGTCGAACATTTGTAGTAAGAAAATTCAAACTGGCGCATAACCAAAATAAACAAAAGTTACAAAGGAATAAAGGTAATGCAGAAAAACCCAACTAGTGTTCAGTCTCACGAAAAAGCCATGTACCTTATTGTCATACATACAAGATTCTAACAAAAAGCAGTCTTTTAAACAATTCAACTAGTGTTTCCTGACAAGTAAGAAACAAAAAAGGAAAGAACGAAGTTTCGTATTTACAGTCCTGTAACATTCTAAAGATTAACAGAGCTTCATAAATTAATCAATTTCCAGCGACGTACATCTTATGTTCCGTAAATGCTCTATATAGATTTGGCAGGCCTAAACTTTCCACTAGTTTTGGTGAACCCAAAACTTGTCCATTTGAGATCACCAAATTCAGTTATTGATTTTGAGTTCAACCACTGACTTCCATCTTAAAGGGATTTCTCGACAGTACATGTTGCACCAAAGCGTAATACCGAGACATGCCATCATCATCACATGCCACCCATACTTGACCTTCACTAAAAGAACCCTCCACTCTGTCTTCATCAAAGTTGTGAAAATCTGCATCCATTGATACAGTCTCATCCAATGTGACTTTCTGATCAATCAATGCTTCATCTGTCTTTTTTTTTTTTTTTTTTTTTTTTTCTGTCTCATCTAAATCATTCATGGAATTTTTCATCTCCACTTTGTCTGGATGAAGAGCCAATGCTCTTCGTTTGTATTGTTTCTTCAAGAACTCTTCACCGGACAGAGGATCAATGAACTGGGCCAGCCCATCTAGACTCGGGTATAGGATTTGCGCCTTTATGGCAAACGTTTTTGCTCCAATTATATCTCTATCCTGCCCTCTTTGCCTCGTCCTTATTACAATCCATTTCTAATAAATCTTCGGCTCAGCAGACCTTCTAAAACAAATGAATTGCATTAAGATAAGAATTAAAGACAATCTTAATGTCATGACATTGATGATAAGATTAGAAATGAAATATGCATTCATTCAGAAATCGACATAAATGCCCAAAGCCATGAAATTAAGAAAACAATAACCATATATGAATTCAAACGAGCGAATTATTTGCAAACATATTTTGCTTGATAAATCAAAAGTATTAATTACAAATACTATTTTATTCATTCCGTAAAGCAGCGAGAAACGACATCATGGAAAATCAGGGATAAGGTGATAGTATAATTGGACAAACAACATATTAATGAAACTACAACTGAATATCGGTAATACAAAAACAATAACGGCATTACCGGTATTACCGAAATTTTGAAATTCGTCTACCATATTGGCGCGAAAAACCAAGCTTCTTTATTCTCATGCATACAAGATTCTAGGAAAATAGCGTTTAGCAATTTGGAAAATTATTCTTCAATAACAGAGGGAAAAATCATTGTTTTCTTCATAATTATTTGATTTTTGTTGCTAAAACTGTGCAATTGATAGATATCCGTCAAGATAATACAAATTCACCAATTCAACTATTTTGATTTAATTTTTCAAATACAACAGCACCGACCACCAGATCTGTAGAATACTTCAAACAAATCTCAGCAATTCTGCTGTTTTTGAGACGTAATCATAACTAATATTTCTAATACCCTTAAATTGAGTGTCAAAATAATTAAATTACATTCAATTCGAAGTTCTACTGAAATACTCAATCATATCTAACAAGATTTAACCACTTTAATAAAAGAGAAAAAGACAAGGGCAAGAAACTTATACATAGAAATGTATTTAACTATGATTAATTCAATTACAGGTTCAGAAATTGAATTAATAAGCCAAATAATTCCAGTTCGTTTATAAATGACACAAATTCAAATAAAATCATCAGATATTATTAGCCATGGTTATAATTGACATGTAAATCGTAAAACTTCATCAATTCCATTACTGTTCAGGACATCACACAATCATCCCATAACTCCAAAATTGAATCTTATACAGATTAATACAATGATTAACCTTCAATTGATTTATTTGCAGAAAAATAATCGTCCATGCAAACAACAAATGTATGAGTTATATTACCTTTTTTCCTAAGCAAATGAGGTTCTTTGAGGCACCTTTGATGAATTTTCCAGTTACAAAACTTAAAAAATCTGTTGATTTGAGCTTGGCCAAGTATTCAAATCAATAGAATTGGCACTGGAAATGAACTGGATTTGGGAAACTGAAGAGAGCAACAAAAGATTCTGAAAATTTTGATTAGAGGATTGAAGAAAGAAAAATGTAGATTGAATTTATGGTGTATAAAAATGTAGGAAGAAAAATTACAGTACATTTTGCTGTATTTATGGTGATATCAGCCACCTTTTCTTTGGGGTGGAGTTTGGAGGTGTTTTTAAAAACCCTAACCACAGTTAAAAGTATGGCAAATTTTAACCATGGTTATTTTGGAGGTTGGCTAGATCTGGATTATGTAGTTTACTGTGGAATCCACAGGTCATTAGCATAAATGGATTTTCTAATTTGATTTAGGTAATTTTTATTTTTTTATCCTTTTTATGTTTGATTTCTTGAATTTTCATAATCAGAATGCAATTAATTGGTATATGTTTAGGAGAATTACTGTACCATATTTTTTATTTCGGATTCGATTATTGAAAAAATTATATGAAATTATTATTACAAAATAGTTATTGTTAATTTTTTTTCTTTTTGAGTAATATTATAAAATTTGTGTTCCATTGAATTTAATCATGATGATGATGAAGTGGAGCTTTGATATTTCCTTAATTATATTTTCTTTAATATGAGTTTGAATTGATAAAATTTCCACTACAGATTAGACAGAGAGCAATATCCTATGTTTCATGTTCAATATCCTCAAAATTTGAGTAAAAGAAGACAAATTGCAGTTTCTGCATGAAGATGTAACCGCATGTTCTTTCATTAATTACAAGCGTGGTGGGGTCCATGCCAGCAATGACTGTCATTGATGATATTAACGATGGATTGGGTTTTGACCACCTACAATTTTGTCATCGATAAATTTAATATGTTGAACAAACATGAGCCATATTGCCCGTGTGAAAAGAAAATGCACTCTCAATTATAATACCACCTTATAACTTTCACAATATTTCAGAACCAAGTGTACAAGAGAAGGCAAAAAGGATAAATAGTACAACGAATCTAGAATTTCTGCAAATATATGAAGATCAGTAGTAGTTATGTATACTCTACAGAATAGAACTCATAAATCTAATCAATGTACAACATATGCATTATTGTTGGACAAAATAAGAACCTAAAGTGTACCCAACAAAGACCCAATCATGAAACAAATTAGACCCCAATTTCGAATATAAGATATTTTAAAGAAGTTCAGCATAATATTTACACTCACAACATACATTGCCCACACAAATCAACTTTTTACATAATTTTACACACACAAAACACACATTTTACACACAACTCATAGTTTTTACACATACTACATACATTGTATATGAAATACACACTTTCGACATGTTTTTTACACACATGGTATATTTTTTACACAGACTTCACAATTTTTACACATGCTACACATATTTTATATAAAATTCACACTTTATACACATTGTATATTATTACACTTTCCACACTTTTTACAAAATCTACCCACATTTTTTATATACTACAAATGTTTTACACAATCTATATACTTACACACACTAAACACATTCACACACAGTAGAAACTCTAGAAATTATATTCATGTGACCACCAAATTTTATTAATTAAAAAAGTTACTAATCAACCGATAAATTAATAATTATTAACGAAATGAGAAAACAACGCCACAAATTCTTAAAATGATAAGGTAGATTAGAGACGAAATTCAAGTTGAAATTGATTTCAACAAAAAACAAAAGACAATTGAATCATTTTTCAAGAAATCTTCATAAATCAATAATGTAATACATAATATATAAGGAATTATTGATTTATATTTTATATCGGGTCTATAGAAATTATCAAAAATGTATTGTCTTGTAATTTTACTGAATTATTAATTTAGCACCCTATCCCGAGTTGGGACCAGCCAAAAATATTATCTTAAAGAGTTTATAAAATAATTGAGTATTAGTTTATCGAGTTTCTACAGTACACTATGCACTTTTACACACACTACACATTTTTTTACATAAAATATATATTTTTTTACACTTACTGTACATATTTTTCGCACATTGTACCCTTTTTACGTACCTAACATATATTTTACACACAGTGCATAATTTTACAAAATGTGCACATTTTTTACACACAGCACACATTTTTTTTATAAAACACATTTTTACACACAAAATAAAATAATACAAAATACACACTTTTAACATAAAATACATACAAACAAAGCGTCTATTTTTTACTCACACTTATATATAATATACACAAAATCCACACTTTTTACATATACAAAAAATAATATCAAAACACAATTCACACTTTTACACACATTACACATTTTTTACATACATGACATACTTTTTATACATTTTTTTACATGCGCTACAACACTTTTTTATAGATACTTAGCACTTTGTACACATATTTCATACTATTTACACACACAAAATAATCTATTACTTTTTATTTTATTTGTTTAAAAAATGTGTGGTGTGTGCCAAAGTGTGAAGTGTGTGTAAAAAATACAGTCTGTTTGAAAAAGTGTATAGTGTGCGTAAAATGTATGTTTTATGTATGTAAAAGTTTGAAATGTGTGCGAAAATTATATGTTTTTTGTAAAAAGTGTGTATTGTGTATCAAAAATTTATAATGTAAATAAAAGGCGTATATTTTAGGCAAAAAAGGGCTGTATATGTAAAAACTGTGTTTTGTTTATAATATGTGTTAAGACTATGAACTATTTGAAAAAAATGTGAATGTGCATAAAAATTACGTATTTTGCGTAAAACATATCAGCATATGTAAAAAATGTTAATTGTGTGTAAAAAGTATTTATTATGGGTTAAAGGTTTGCAATGTGTGTAAAAGAGTGTGTAATGGGTGTTTAAAGTATGAAGAAAAAGTGTAAAGTGTGCATAAAAAGTGTGAATTATGTTAAAAGTGTGTATTTTATAAAAATTATGTAGAGTGTGTGAAAAGTATGTACTATATGTAAAAGTATAAATTGTTTGTAAAAAGTGTAAAATATGTGTAAAACGTGTGAATTGTGTGTAAAAATATTTTTTTTTATAGAAATTATGTATTGTGTATTATGAATAAAAAATGAGCAATGCATGTAAACAATATGTTTTATGTCTAAAAATTGTGTAATG
Source organism: Verbascum thapsus (assembly GCA_963669365.1). Classification (NCBI taxonomy): domain Eukaryota; kingdom Viridiplantae; phylum Streptophyta; class Magnoliopsida; order Lamiales; family Scrophulariaceae; genus Verbascum; species Verbascum thapsus. The sequence goes on from OY770108.1 coordinate 9,576,956, forward strand.
TGCATTATAAATGTGAAGTATGTGTAACATTTTTAATAAATAAATTAATTATCATAAAAATCAAGTTATAACTCACTTGTTTTAAAAAATCAAGTTAGACCCAAATTCGAATCAGATTGGGTCCAAATTCCAATTCAAATAGACGCAATTGAAACCAATATAATAAAAGTTTGTGACATAACTCAATTCAAACCTATTTTAGTTGGGTTACTACCAATGCGTTTATAGAAATGCATATACATAAACAAATCAAATATAAACAATGAGAAAAGGAAAGAAAAAAGAGCTGAATATGCAAAAGTAGATAAATGCACATACTGTAACAAAAAAAAAAGATAAATGCACATACTGTAACAAAAAAAAAAGATAAATGCAACATACCTTCTCAAGTACTACCGGAACTATCTATAGCTCGGCCTGAAACTATTCCAGGGGTTTCTAATCGTTTACTCCCCCATGGTGACTCTCTTTTCAAGCTAACAAAGCCATCTTGTATGTACCATATATAGTTCTTGGACAAAAATACCAAGTGGAAAAGAATTGAAGTAAGCACTGGTAAGAATATCGAAGCAGTACAAGCAAAGAAATTTCTATATGTTAAGATTTGATAATGATTTGCGGTGCTTCAGTTAGTAGATAGCTTAACTTGTTTGTGAACAATAAGTTTACCCGTGAATATTTTGAAATAAATACAATAAAGATACAATCTATAATCACAAAATTAATAAAGCTAGACAAGAAAAATTGTCATAGTAGGCGGACATTTTTTTTACTATTGCGATACGTAAAACCATGACTTAGGAATATGTATATTTGTATATGTATATGTTTGTAGGTGCTAGTATAAAGCACGTGAGTCGCATGTGGAAGCCTGTATCTTTTATTGAAGTTTTAGGAACAAAATAAATGAATATTATAATAATTTATTGTTTTAAGTGATTTCTTAAGAATCCTAACAATCTAATATTGTAGGAACAAAAAATAAATTAAAAAGATACTACTATGGCATTCATCGAAATTTTAATAAAACTAATCAAAACTATATTGATTTTTTTATCTATTTCAATCTTCTTTATGGTTGTTTTTGGAATTTTTCGCTCTTGTAGATTTTTGCAATTTTCGTCTGTTCCATAAATTTCTTTTGAATAAAATATTTTCTTACAAATATTTAAAGTTGAATTTTTAATTGGTACTGTTTTAATTTTATAGAAAATAATATAGTGAATAAATATTAAATAAATGACTTTTTTAAGTGAAAAATCCAAAAGTCAAGATTAACAATTATTTAAACCAAATGACCTTTCATTTTTCATGTCAAGAATTAATCCCTTGATTTTTTTTATTGATTTTTTTTGTTTTAATTTTTTATATTTATAAATCATATAAATACGCATTTTAATTTAATATTAAATATTGTAACTATTTTAATATAGCTTGTTTAAATATTAAAATTTCTTATAACTATAGATTTAAATCATTATTAGATTCAACAATCACTATAAAAGTTCTAAATATATAAAATTTATGTGAAATTTTAATTTATTAATTTTTAATCTAGAGGACTTAAGGCGGTCAAGACCATAAATGTATTAGTCGTAAATATTATTTTTTTTTTCAAATAAGAAAGTTTTTTAGATATAAGAGATTATTTTTGGATGACTATTTTCTATTATGAACAACTGTGATAAATATTACATTAAAATACTTAATAACTGAATACTTGCAAGTATATTGTTCGATTGTTAATCGGGCTTATGATTCTTTGTTTATTTCGCCAGATATATTAAAGTATTTCTTGATATGACTCTACATGATCGCTAGCTTGTAATTTCATTTTATAGTGATAATATAATTATATAATTTATTGTTGTATAAATGTAAAAACTACTGTTATTGTTTATGTTTTACTCTTGTATCATTAAATTGTCACTAAGAACGTAGTATTAGCTTATGCACCAAATAATGAAACTCCTAATATATATGTTTTGATTAAAGATTTTATGTTGTTGAATTGATTGTAAGTTTCTTGTTCGGTTGAATACTTTGACAAATGTGTGTAAAATTGTAATAATTATTACATTATAAGCTCAAATTTTCTATAATTTGATATAGATGGAAAATTTAAGGTATGTTTGGTTTTGTTTTGGATGCATTTTGGACCAAAAATTTGGCAAATTTATGTTTGACTTGTAAGATTTTGGACCAAGAAAAAAAGCAATATTTGGCCAAATTTGATTTTGGCCACAAAATATGATTATTTTATATTTTCCTCTTGTCTAATCACACACATCATTTGTGCAATCTCTCAATAACACACTCTCTCTCTCCTCACTATCTAATTATTATTTATAAATTATTTTATATTTTTAAACACTTGATATAATCTCTATAATCTCTATGCATAATTACATAATCCAACCATCCAATTACAAATTATTATTATTTTGCAATTAAATAAGAATATTAATAAAAACTTAATAAATATTGAACAATAAATTCAATAATTAATAAACAATAGAATTTAATTCAAAAAATATTAATACGGGACAATTAGACTGTAATAATTTAATAAACTAAAAATTTTAATGCGTATCAAAATAATTTTAGTCTAATTAGGCCACAAAACAATAAGACTTTATAAAATGAAATTTGATGGCCTAGTTAGTTTAATACGGGACGAAAAATTTAAAATATAATTGCTATAATTATATTATTGATTTTTCTTAACAATTTATTGTGATAATTTGACTTAATGTACGTATACATATAACATATGAATAAATAAATATATAGGTATACATAGTACAAATGTGAGTCAATTGTTCAAGAGAAAGAGTACGACCTATGTACTTTTATATTATTTAAACAACATAATGTTTAAACTTACTTTGGATATATGAAAAATAGAAATTGTAATAGTCATATGTTATTTTATTTACAATTTTAACACAACTAAAAGAATTATTTGATAGTATTCTATATTTTGGTAAATTTCTTAACATTCATATCGATAAATAAGTTTCTTACATTTGTATAGTATATTTATAAAATAAATATAATTATATAATAATTTATTTCAAGACATCAATAAAAATGTATAATATATATAAATATCAACTATTATTACATACATATAAATATTCATCTATATATAAATTTATTACAATCTTAATATTATATTATAATTTTTAATCACTAATTAATTACTGATAGACAAAAGCTTATGCGATTTGATTGCTACAGTAATTTATGTTCCCTTTGGAAACAAAAACAAACACTATCTCATCAAAAAATTCACCCAAAAATCAATAACAAAATAAAACCAAACACAATCTCACCAAATATGTAGGTGTCCCAAAATATTTCTCACCAACAATTCTCATCAAAATAACTAAACATACCCTTAGTTTTGGAATCATTGGAATTTGACCAAATCACTTTTAGTCCCATTAAAATTTTGGTGATATGTTTGGTCTCATTGGAATCAAAATATGATAATTTTAATTCCATAATAATTTTAGTGCTACATTAGGTTCCAATTAAATTAAAATACGATACTTCTAATTCCACAAATAGAAAAAAGTTACATGTGGGAGTTAGATAATCGGTTCAAATTCAACCTAAAAATGCTCACGTATTTTTTTTAAAATCCTAATGTAGTTAACTAATTAAGTGTGCGACACATGCTGATAATTTTAAAGAAAAAATATAGATGGATATAACTAAAAATATCAGTATGTTTTTGTTTTCTTTCTGTTTCCCTCATTCTTCCGCAATATTTTTTGCCTCATTTAGTAGCCTTTATAAAATTGTTTTGTCAAATAGCCTCTAGTCAAATTAAAAAATAATTAAATATGCTAAAATCAAGAGTTATCATGAGGAAAGAAATAGATAAATAAGATTCATTAGAAATGTTGTTTAAATCAACTCTCCTCTTTCACTGATTTAAGAATGAGGAAATTATATTATTTGATAGTAATTCATAATAAAAATAGTGCCAAAATTGAGTAAGAATCATATAATTTAAAAAATATTTTTTTTATGCTAAGAGAAATTTTTTGAAGTTACAACAAAAAATAGTCAAATTTAATGCTAAGAAATACACTATAAAGCATGGACACTCCGATGTATGGTGTCGGACACTCCGATGACACGGACACGCATCTGATACGTGTCCTTGAATTAAAAAAAATATTTTGACACATTTCAGACATGGCCAAACATGGATTAGGACACGGGTGTCCACTTTTCTTTAATGAAATTAAGTATTTTGGGGTCAAAATATAAAATATAAATTATAAATTATAGAAACTCAAAATTTAAAAAATTTTCATTTTTTATTAAGAAAGACTCCAAAATATATAAAAGGTGGCGAAATAAAGGATGCCGGTGGACATGGTTTGAGTCCATTGATCACAATGAAATTTTAGAAATTGCAAAGCTCCCTATTGAGATTTTTGAAATCGCAAATCTCTTCTTGATGAATTGGAAATGGAACATGATTTGCTTGTAGATTAAGTTGGTAACCATTATGATATTTGACCAAATACTGAAAATCAGACTTTTTGTATTTGCATTATTTGTGTGACGATTAATGTTTAATTGCTATTTCACTTATTTGCATTAGGATTTGTACGATAAAGCAGTTTATTCTGTTATATTATATGTTGTGTTGAAGACGTAGTTATTCTTATTTTTTTACATTTGTTATTAACTGAATGAGTAGTGATGAGTAATTAACTTTTTCTTATGACATATCGAGCTTTTATAAATAATTATCTATATATATATTAGTGCCGTGTCGTGTCTTACGATTTTTTAAAAATGTTTTGTCCCGTATCCATGCCGTGTACTGCACCATGTCCCGTCTCCCGTGTTGGTTTAGGCTTTGAATTCAAGTACAACAAATTAGTATTTTCCAAATAGAAATACAAAATAATCTTTTGAATATTTGGAAAGTTACAGTGCCCAGAACTGCCAATTTTAATTGAAAACATTTGTTTACTGTTTCTATCTTTGTTGAAAGATTTATAGTTTTTTGATTCATTTTTTGTTCATTTCTACTTGCTTTCACCATATTAAGAAGGGAGTTTTAATTTTTTGATTCGTTGTTATGGATCGATGTGGAGGTGGTGGCGACGGCGATGGTGGTGGTGGCAGCGATGGTTGTGGTGGTGGTGGCGGCGGCGACGGCGGTAATGGCGGCGGTAGTGTCTTCACGTGGTGGTAGTGGAAATATTAAATAAAATATACTTTTTAACAAATAGTTAAATTGAAAAAAAAAAGACAAAAAAGTCAAAATTAATTTTTATCAAAATAGGTCAATTCTCTTTTTTACATGTTATTCTTAATCAAAAATCCCCAAATTCAGTCAAAATCCCCAAATTTGGTCAAAATTAATTAGTTTTTCGGCAAAAATCGAATATTCAGGTGAAAATTGTACTCAAATTGCCACCTCCCCCATATTAGTGTACCAAATAAACGTGCATACCATATTAGTGTACCAAAAATGCAATTTTTCCTCACTTTGGGGATAAACTTGAAAAAACCCTAAAAAACCATAGACAAATTCTGAATAATGGCTGAAAATCCTCGAGACATTGTAAGTTTGACATCTAATTGAAAATTGGATCTCAAATTTCTTTATTTGATTATAGAATTAAATTTTATTTTGATCTTTTTATGGCGTTAGATTTTCGCATAGAAATAACTTAATTATGTGATTTGTTTGCAAGTCTTCAAGTACTATGGACATGGATGACTTCAATTCGATTACCTCACCAGAGCACAGCTTTAGGTGTTGATAAACCTCGATTATATGTGTTTTCTAGCCTAAGATTAGTCATTATGATATCATTTTATGTCATGATTTATACCTCATATGTGTTTAATAGGTTTGTTACATGTTTGTAGGGTAAAATTATTAATTTCGAGAAAATGGTGAAAAAACGTAAGAAAGGAAATAAATTGGCGATGTTCAAAAATATAAATATATCTTCGACTATAGACCTCCAATGTTTATGGTAAATATGTGGTTATAAAGCTAAGACATTTTCGAAAAAGTTTTGTGAATAGTTCAAGATCTGGTTCAAACGTTTGAAGGCCCGAAAATTATAAAATATATTCTATTCCGAACCAAATATGGCAAGTTTGGTAGAATGATCATAACTCGAGTTCTAAAATTTGGATTGGATCCAAATTGGTTGAATTGTAAAACTAAGACATAGATATAAAACCGTTTAGAAGGACCCAAAGTCACATTTGGATAGGAAGATAGTCAAACGAGCGAATTAAAACAACAGAAAAACATTGTCGCCCAATCTTCCAGGAATTCTTCTAGGGTTAGGAATCCTTCTAGGGTTAGGACTCTTTTGTTCCCTTATATATAGGAATTCTTTCCATGCAAAAGGGGGAATCTTGAACTCGAAAATTGGAGAAAAATATTAGATAGGGATTGAAATTACGTTTTCTCAAGGCTTGAAGATATTCAAGAAAAGGAACAAACCAATCTTGCACTATTGTATTCAACATCTTCATCGATATTTTAATCGAGACTAAGTTTTTCTTTATCTGTCCTTTTAATTATTGTTGATATGTTGATTTTAATTATGTTTATTGTTCGTTTCTTTAATTCTATGTAGTAATTTCCTTTATTCTAGAATTGGGGGTAGCCCAATAATATGGTATCAAACTAATTTACGTTTTTCTTGATTTCGTGAATGAGTATGCTTATGATTCAACTTCTTGATCGTTTAATACTTGTGAATTTGCCGGCCACATATTTACATGTTCATAGATATTAGGTGAAAATTCAGAAAGGTGACATCTTGATATCGAAACCTAAGAAATTGAACTTAGGTTTCTAAATCACGAAAGTAGGTTTAGATCTTTTGTCGAATCCATACATTATCGCAGAGCTTAATGAAGCTAGATTAAGCCTAATCATCACAAAACTAGGTGATTGATTAACTTGAGTAAATTATTATGCTTCGACAGAAGGTAATAAGTATAATTGGATAATGTCTTTCATAAGTAGCAGTCACATTTGATAATGGAATATAATGAGGTAGATAACGTTTATTTAGTGAATTCCAATTCTAGAATCTTTAATCAATCGTTTAGAACTCATTTTCGAATTCTTGTTTCCCCCTACTAGTTAATTATTATTTAGGTTAGATTACAAATACGTGAAGGAATTAGTACTTGATTATCTAGTCCTCGTGGGAACGATATCTTTTGTACTACACGGAAGCCGTGCACTTGCGAGTTTTACACACATCAGTTGTACTCCCAGAGGCGGAACAATCCCTTGATAATGAGAGGCTATCAACACAACCCATTTCACATGTTCCACTGCCACTGGTATCTCTCTCTTTGTGTGTGTTTTCTTTGATTTGGATAACACGAATGATGTGCCACTACTAGCAATGAAGCCTCAACTATTGTGTTTCCTCTCTCTCTCTATCATGTCTCATGCTCTTATTATCAAAAAGTGTTGCATGAAAATTAAGAAGAGAAACAATTGTTTCATGCTTATTTATAAGAAAACTCCAATATGGACCGATCATATTAACTGAAATGTGTTCAGTTATTTTTAGATTGGAATCTAGGTTACAATTTTATCATTTTTTTAGCCTATTTTGAAAGAGAAATTATTGGGTACTGTATTCAATATGGTGCGCCTTTGTGGTTCCAAATTTAACCCAAATGTTTTCCAAATTTAATGGTTCAACTCAAATTATGACTTTCTCAAAACAAATTTCATAATGGCTACTGTATTCAATATGGTGCGCCTTTGTAGCGCTCGCCATGGCGGGCGCCAAGTTGAAGCTTGGCGCCATGCCACGAATCATGGTGCTGAGGTGGCGCCATGACGCGCCATTTACAACATATGTATGGTATTCCCTCTTTGAAGGTAAATCCCTCGAATTATTAATCTTGTAAGAAGCTATTAATTCATTGATAATGACTACAATTGGTTCTTATGTTACCAAAGTTGATGTTTACAAATAAGCATAATTTATTTTCTAATTTGCAAGATGAACACATCGAACGTGGATTTGGAAAATGCGGATGATGTGCCACTACCAGCAATGAAACCTCAAGTATTGTGTTTCCTCTCTCTCATGTCTTATGCTTTTATTATCAGAAAGTGTTACATGAAAATTAAGAAGAGAAGCAACTATTTTGTGCTTATTTATAAGAAAACTCCAGTGTGACCGATTTTACTACATGAAATTAATAGTGGTATAGTGACATACTTCCTTGTTTTTGATACATTATGAAATCATAAGCCTAACTGAAGTGCATCGGGAATTCCATTTTGACTTATTATTTTAGAAAATTACGATTACTATGACCTTAACACCTCTTAATGTTTAATTTCTTTTTTATGACGTTTATTTTCTGAAATGATTCAAGCTTAATGAAAATTTTTCTCAACGTTATCGTGGCTTCCGATGACTGGCCAATTTTTCTTAAACTCCCTCTTTCATTGTTTACCTGTTGAGACTCCGATATATAACTCTTCTTGCATTTCTTTTAACTTATATATAGACTCACATATGTTTTTCTGTATCGAGGGAACTATGATATATTAACTTCTTTTGGTTTCTTTTGGCTAGAAACTCTTATGTTCAAACTAGAGTTTTCAGTTAGGTCGAAGTATACATATGTCAAGAAAAAAGATCACGTTAGGAGATATAGAATGTCTCATAAGACCCACATCCAGTCACTCGCATGGTACTATCCGTGACTTGGAACTATGACTACTACTCTGTTTAGTTAATTTATATCGGGTTATGTTTTAAAACAATGATAAGTTGTATCCAATTCTTCGAATTTAAGAAAAATTGGACCAGATCATTGTTTTTAAGTAATATATAGAGATAGAGTCCTTGTAATAACGGTTAATGTTCTGCAATTTCTCGCGAAAGTAGAAACTACGATTAACAACAATGTGAAAAAGTTTAGTTTTAGTTAAATATTTACAAAGGAGTACATTCATTTAATCAGTGAAGCAACACCACTTCAAAGCTTACACGCTCTCTATATAGAAGCGGGGAAACAAAAGATTCTGGCATCTCCAACTCAAGTGTGAAACTTAATATTAATTTAGGTAAATAATATTAGATGGAGGGCTAAGGGAGAAAAGATCACATAATTGAACATACTTTAATGTTGAATTTCCTGTATGGGAGAGAGTTAGGGTTTTGAGAAATTCAAATTGAAGGGAAATAATAATTTTGTAGATAAAGTATGTGTACTCATAAATGCAATTTAAATAAAGCAACTTGTTCTGATTTAAAAAACTTTCCTCGATTGTGCATCGAGAAGTTTAGAAGATTGTCTGACCTTTATGTTGTGTTACAAAACATCCATTTTTCACAAAAATCATGCATGAAAAGTCTATAACATATGTTATCTCATAGTTACTAAATGCCATTGTTAAATTATGTATATTGACCAAAACAGTGAACTTTCCAATGTTACATCCTAAATTAACGATGGACAAGGAGCTTCTACGAAAAACTTTAGCAAAATCCACTTCACTAGTAACGAGGATATATTGCATTCCATAAATACTTCGGTGCAATATAAAGTTGTATGCATGTTTATATAACTAAGGAATTGAAACACATTACAACAAACATTGTGATTAAATTCTATATAAGATAGGTTGTGATTTTGGTTTTTTTCCTTAGGTTAGGTATGTAGTTACTCCAATGCAGAAATAATGGAAAGCGTATTCAGTTCTCCTTTACAACATTTATCAACAACTAGACTACAGACATAAAATTCATAATAAATTTTGTAACTATTTTGTAATAATTTTTTTACTTTTATTTAGTTTTCAAAGACAAATCAATAGTTTGTTCTCTAGTTTGTTCTTTGTTGTGGTACTCGTAGGTCTTCCATTACCATTTGAAGCTTGCACATCATGTGTTTCACTTGCTTCCTGAATTTGATTTCATATAGCGTATCCACAGCTAATACGTCTGTTATGTATGAAACAGATTCCATCAAAATTTATTGGTATATCTTCTTTGGTTTTCTGGATTGACCTTTCTATATCTAACTAATATAATGACCAAAACGATGTAGTTCATAATCTCAGTAAATATGTTGCATGTAAATCGCCAAAATTTGTCGCAGAAGTTTCTATCTTGTATGTGTCTACAACCTAACAAATTGAATCTAGAGATATACGTCACCTCAAAATGTAGGAAAAGTATGAGGAACCACAAGGCCACTCAACACTCACCACTGTAGAAAATCCACCAGATTTTAGAAAAAGATAAAAGAGGATATGATCTTCTTCACAAGCTTAAAAGCTTAATATATGATAATATATTATGAAAACATGTTCCAAAATCAATACAAGGATGACCTTTTATAGGCAATGTTTGGAACAACCCTCCAAGATGATACAAAAATTTATCTAGCCTTAATAACAATCAATCTAATACAAATGGGAATATCCAGTACCATGAATCCTTTGACTAGTATTTAGTAAAAATTTCGAATAAAGAAATACATGAAAGTACCAATAATCACTTCAACCTTCTAAATTTTTGTATGATAACACTATACTGCCAGGTTTTACTAAAATGGACATATCTCTCTATAGGAATGGAATGTTTGTGATCTATTTTCTTGGTCGGACACTAGACTCATTAAGCGTTCCAACAATGTATGTCTTGACTTGTAATTAATTTTGAGTCAAAACAGATTAATTCGAGAAGTTGACAGATGAACCTGAATTTTCTCTATTAAAATAACTTCATAAGTTTCTTTTATCAACAATATGATTCTGTTCTACAATATTTATTTTATCACCATGTATGCATAGACTATTTTTCATTTAAAAATCAACATTGTAGACTACAATTAATACAATATTAATATTCATAAGTTAGTTTGAATTAGCAGAATGTAGCCAAAAATGATATAATGATATTAATAATAATAAGTGTGTTGCAATAAAAGTAATAGTATTTAGTTAAATTGTTCTGTAAATTTAGAATTAATAATGTTTTCAAGTTAAATAGCAGTTATATATATGGATATTTTGACGAGATCATATGATTCACGTTAAACGAATGTATTATTTACTATTCACAATAAAAGTAAACAAAATACAGACTAAACTCATATTATTGTATATTGATTGTTCACATGTATATACAAGCTGATTTTAGTCGAAAAGAATCACTATCTTGCCATAAATTCTCTGCATTTCAAAACTGACTACATAATGATATAAATACATCTTAATTAGGAATCAAGTGTATTCTTCCATTCTCACATTTGAGTCCAGACAAACGAGGAAATTAACGAGGCGAGAAATAGTTACTACTTACATTCATATTACCCATATATAAGATTATAATACATAATAGAGTAGTCACTAAATTAGTCCTTAGGATCAAGGATTATTGACCCAATGCAAGAAAATAAAATTGTTACACTAATCAAAATTTAAGTTTTTTTTTAAATTTGAATCATCTTCTTTCTAAGTTTTTATCGATATGAAAATTAATAAATTTTATTAATGTAACATTGAATGTTAGGAAAGAAATTGGGAAGAGAATCCGAGATAGAAAACACAAGATGCTCATTGACTTATAAAGTTACACAAATTATTAATACATATGTCTTATTCATTTTCGTTGAAGTTCGAAACTGTTGTGACAACTATAAATGCTCAATTATAATTATTAAGTAGTGCTTTTTATAACTTTATATGTAATTAAGGTAAGTTCATTTATAATTACTTTGAAATCTATCATTTGAAGTTTGAATCCCCTGTATTGAAATAAAATCTGCATGATTCAATGTCGCACATATCATGACCTGCTACATTTTTTGGCCCTTTGCAATTCTTTCCAATTTATTATTATTTCTTGTGAAGTTTGTGTAGCTATTTTGGAGCTTC